>CM060689.1:10525000-12925000 GCA_030686995.1 Artemisia argyi | reverse complement strand
TGGGGAAATGCAACAGATAAAACCAACTACTGATGCCAACGGTAAATCTAACAAGGGAATGGTTCTTCCATTTACTCCACTCGCCATGTCATTTGGCAACATGAACTATTACGTTGACATGCCTGGTGTAAGTTCCCTTCTTTTTACTAACTTTAGTTTTAGATTAATTGAGTAAATGTTTCCCGGAACTTAACGATTTTATTGGTTTATTAAACAGGAAATGAAAGAACAAGGTGTGACGGAAAATAGGTTGCAATTACTTCGAGATGTAACAGCCACATTTAGGCCTGGAGTCCTAACGGCATTGATGGGAGTCAGTGGGGCTGGTAAAACGACATTGATGGACGTTTTAGCAGGAAGAAAGACAGGCGGTTATATTGAAGGAGATATAAGAATATCAGGATTCCCAAAGGTCCAAGAAACATTTGCAAGAATCTCGGGATATTGTGAGCAAACTGATATTCATTCTCCTACAATCACTATTCATGAATCTTTGATCTACTCTGCTTTCCTCCGTCTCCCTAATGAAGTCAGCAAGGAGCAGAAAATGGTAACAATATTAAGATTACAATTAATAAACAACATATTAGTAACAAAATGTTTGTAGTGATAACTGATTCCATTTGTGATTATCATATTTCAGTTATTTGTGGACCAAGTGATGGAGTTAGTTGAACTAGAGAATATCAAGGACGCGATAGTAGGACTTCCCGGAGTTACTGGATTGTCGACAGAACAGAGGAAGAGGTTGACAATTGCAGTTGAGCTTGTTGCTAATCCCTCAATCATTTTCATGGATGAACCGACTTCTGGGCTTGATGCAAGAGCAGCCGCCATTGTTATGAGGGCTGTGAGAAACACTGTGGATACAGGAAGAACCGTTGTTTGCACCATTCATCAACCTAGCATTGATATTTTTGAAGCATTTGACGAGCTACTTCTAATGAAAAGAGGAGGACAAGTGATATATGCAGGTCCACTAGGCAGGCATTCTCAGTCAATCATCGACTACTTTGAGGTATTCATTAACGACATCCATGTATAATATCTAATAACATAGAAACTGAAATAGTTGGCTTAAAAGCTGTTCTTTTAATCATGTTATTAGGCTGTTGATGGGGTACCAAAGATTGCCGAAAAATACAATCCAGCAACATGGATGTTGGAAGTCAGCTCAGGTGCTGCAGAGATGCGGCTTGGTGTTGATTTTGCTGAAATTTTCAGTAATTCGACTTTGCATCAGTAAGTCCTTTATATTTTGGTGATTAGAACCAGTGGTATCATAAATTATAGTAAAATATTTTGAGCACTTTGTGGTAATTACTAAATGTGTGTGTGCATTTGAATAACAACAGAAGAAACAAGGCTTTGGTGAAGGAGTTAAGTGTACCTCCTGCCGGAGCTGTCGATCTTCACTTTGACACACAATACGCTCAGTCTGCATGGGGTCAATTCACATCTTGCCTGTGGAAGTTTTGGTGGGCTTACTGGAGAAATCCTGATTATAACCTTGTCCGTTTTGCCTTCACCTTGCTTTGTGCGCTCGTGGTTGGGAGCATATTTTGGAAGATTGGAAAGGACAAGTGAGTATATGATTAGTCTAATACTTTATAGAACTGTAACGTTTCCTAAAATAAGTCCCCTGATGTATTCTTGTTTCTAAAATTTCAGGGGGAGTAGCCAAGATCTGAGCACGGTTATTGGAGCCATGTACTCTGCTATATTTTTCGTTGGTATTAACAATTCTCAGACGGTCCAGCCTGTTGTCGCCACAGAAAGAACCGTGTTCTACCGTGAAAGAGCAGCCGGGATGTACTCCTCATTACCATACGCCATGGCACAGGTCACACTCTCAACAAATATTGACAAGTTAATTTTGATTGTTTTCAATGTTTTTTTTTAACGTTTTCTTTTTATTCATTCAGGTGATTGTAGAGATACCATATGTATTCGCTCAATGTGTATACTACAGTCTCATTGTGTACGCCATGGTTGCATTTGAATGGACAGCCCCCAAGTTCTTCTGGCTCTTCTTCATCAACTTCTTTTCATTCTTGTACTTCACATACTTTGGAATGATGACCGTCTCCATCACACCAAATGATCAAATAGCAGCCATTTTCGCAGCAGGGTTCTACCTACTGTTCAATATCTTCTCAGGATTTTATATCCCACAACCCGTAAGTCATCTTTTCCTATCTATTATATGTCTTTTTAAAATCAATCCATAGATGCTCAAACTAACATATTGTTGTATGTATTCTTAGAAAATTCCCGGATGGTGGATTTGGTACTACTGGATCTGCCCCATGGCATGGACTGTGTACGGAGCCATTGTTTCACAGTATCACGATATAGATACTCCTATCACCGTGCTTGGGATGGATAACAACCCGGCCCTGAACTGGTATGTCAATGACTACTTTGGTTTTGAATTGGATTTCATGGGTCCAGTTGCTGCTGTTCTAGTTGGATTTTGCGTCTTCTTTGCCTTCCTTTACGCCATTTTCCTAAGGGCTTTGAACTTCCAAATGAGATAGAGATCGAGAGAGCTTGCACTCAAGTTTGTAATGTTTATACATTTTTTGTTGTGAAATTAAAACTTTTATTTTTCTATCATTTTTAGAAACTGTAATATTAGTGCTGTATTAGTGTATTGTAATTTTTACCTTTGAATGTTAGTAATCCTTCACTTAAATTTCAGGTTAATTTAGTAAGTGCTTGTCCTTCATGTTGGTCAAGGAGCCCTGGCTTCAATCATCAGCTCCGGCCATGACTAACAATATATATGTCATATAATTTACCACATATCAACTAGTCAGTCTGCCCATACGTTGTTGCGGGTTTAAAAATACATTTTCGGGACATGATGATGGCTTTGAATTCCAAGATGAAACAGTAATGCTACATATAACTTCATTGTTCCTTGTACCATGGCTAAGTTATAAAACACATCTCGGTTAAGGAAGATATGGAACCACTGCACAAATGGACTAAAAAATCTCATAATCGTCTTTTATAAGTAGGAGTATTTTAACTAGTTTAAATTTCTGAAAAGTTAAGAGTATCATGAAAAGTTAAGACTAAAAATGTGAACAAGGACCATGAAAAGAGAGATTATTCCGCAATAAGCCTTCTTCAATCCTTTCGACTTCTCGTAATTAAACCTTCTTTATGACCCATCAAGACCTCCAATTCCAACTGTTTTTTAGCTTTTCAACATAAAGATTTAAATCTTAATGAAATAATGCCTTCAATTCAACAAGCCTACCACTCATCAAAGAAAGCCAAGTCCATGCAAGAAGGCCCACTTGATCTATCAAAATGAAAAGCCCATCAAAGGTGGCTCCTCACATGAAATCATGCTATCCTTACCTTTCAACCAACCCCTTGGATTCGCTTCAAGTTTGTTTGTTCATACAGGCAACGTGGTTGTAAGAATTGTGCTAGCCATGCAATTCGTATTACATGGCGATATTACTCTACCACTCTATAAATGGAGGTTTGATAAGTGTCTTGGCTTCATCAAATTCAAATCAAAGAAATTGAGTACTAGCACGTATGGCTACTATTGCGAATGCAGTAAGGATCCCTCAAGTTGTAAACGAAATACAACATGTTATTCAAACTTATTACTATGTATTTGTTGTATTTATAAAAAAGTATCCTATATCTTCTTTATAAATAAACAAATGCATAATAATAAAAAGTTTACAATTTGAGCGAGTCTTACTGCATCCGCAATAGTAGCCATACGTGCTAGTACTCAATTTTTTTGATTTGAATTTGATGAATTGAAGACACTTATCGAACGTCCATTTATAAAGTGGTATAGTAATATGTTTACAACGGGGACGATTTTT
Organism: Artemisia argyi; assembly: GCA_030686995.1. Classification (NCBI taxonomy): domain Eukaryota; kingdom Viridiplantae; phylum Streptophyta; class Magnoliopsida; order Asterales; family Asteraceae; genus Artemisia; species Artemisia argyi. Next base: position 12,921,137 of record CM060689.1, on the reverse strand, counting down.
GCAGTTTACTCTAAAGCCGAGGATGGATTAGAATTCATTTGTTTCATCCTCGTCTTTATATATAGTATGCTTATTAACATGTTTAATGGCTCGCTGTTTTATCCCTCACTATTATGAGGCTTCTTGCCCTTTACAAGCAAAGGGGTCTCTTGTTTCACCCTGCGCAGGCATACACAATTCCAGCCGTTTTGCTTCGTATTCCCATATCTATAATGTAACTGAGGTTATTGTGAGCCAAAGTGAAGGTCGACAGCTCCAGCAGGATTTCTCCTGTCGGAGATGTCGATCTTCACTTTGACACACAATATATTGCATGGGTCAACTCACATCTTGCCTTTGGAAGTTCTGGTGGGCTTGGGTCAACTCACATCTTGCCTTTGGAAGTTCTGGTGGGCTTACCAGAGAAACCCCGATGATAACCTTGTCCGTTTTGCCTTCACCTTGCTTTGTGCGCTCGTGGTCCGGAGCATATTTTGGAAGATTGGAAAGTGAGTATATGATTACTCTATTAATTTATAAATCATAGAGGTTTTCTAAAGTTAGTCCATTGATATATTTTATCAAAGGGCTTGTTATCTAATGATACCTCATGTATGTGGGAATCTCATAAATTAAATGGTTATAAATTCAAGCATTACTTGTAACGTGTGAGATAAATTGTGACACATCTTATGTGAGATAAATAATTGTCTGTTCTAAAATATTAGTTCTCTTGATATATTAATTCGTATTACACTACAATGGGCCTTAAGATGGGCTTTAGTCCATAAACTACCACAATCCAAAAACAAAAAAAATAGTATAGCTCCAAGCCCAAAAGCCCAACAACACACAAAACCCTAGCAGCTTCCTCATCCTATATATACTCTAACAAACGCCGTGACACAACACAAGCTCCTAGTATTCTTATATTCTTGTTTGGTTTCTGTTTCTCTTTATGTTTCTTGTTTCAAAGTCTTAAAATTATTTTCTTTAGTTAAGAAAACATATTATAGTAAAAAAAAAGCAGTGATATGTGTGTATCGACATAGTGGTAAAAAAAGAAATGCACTTTGATCGAAAGAAATCACTGCAAAAAAGATGTGACATGGGGAAGGTGGGCAGTTGTGTTCCATTAATCAGTTGGAATCTCTCAACAATCATTTTCCCCACATTTTTATACTAGTCAATACTGTTTTTGGTTAAAGTGAGTTTGTTTTTGTGATCATGTGAAAAGATGATTTACTCAATTTTCTTTGTAAAATGAGGTTATTTTGTTAGTCTGACCTCATTATTATTATTCCATTCTGTGTATTAAAAAATTGCACTAAAGGTTTAACATACCGTGAAAGATGGTATTAGGACCCATAACCTGTACAAGTCAAGACAAGACGGTATTGGGAGTTACTTTTTATTTTTACTAAATGTTTAACATAGTAAGCTAGGTTTGAGTTTGTGTCACGGTAGGTTCAAACGTCATTGATTATTCGGTCAAAAGGTTGGCTTTAGTAAGCTAACTCTGCCAAGAAAATTGAGATTTTATAATCTTTACATAAGTTGATGAGAATCAACTTGTTTTTGCTATTATTAACTTAACTTTATACTCCCTCCGTCTCAAATTAATTGTCATGAGAGATAAATTACAAAGTTTAATTTAGCCAATAGGTCCAAATACGAGTTTACTAACGAATCATGTAATTAACAATAACTCATTTTGAAATATTTTTTTGTTACCACTGCTTTTTATGAACCAATTAATATTCAAAGCCAATTACCTAAATAATCCTTCTCTATAGTTGTTTTACTGAACTAAACCTTTTTCCAATGTTTTACAGAAATGAACACAATATGTCACAAACTCACAATCATACTTTTCATCTTTTTATTCGCCTAGCATTAATAATCTTTTCATTCGCCAGTACCTCGATCATAAAGGATTTAGTATAAGTGTGTAGTGTTTTCTATTTTGTGATGAACTGATGACATAGAAAGAGATATATCTACCTATCCTATTATATATGTGAGAGCTCCTTTTAAACCGTAGAACTTTAAAAAGAAGACATTTGTCCATATGTAGAATGATGAGGCGAAAAATGATCCGTTTTTAGGGGGTCATTTAAGCCCGAATCCGACTTTATTTGATCAAATATTGCCCTAAATCGTTCCTTTTGTGATTTTAGGTACTTGGAGAGTGAATTCTGAAAAAGAAGCTATTTTGGACGTTTTTGGAGCATAAAAGTGAAGAAAACGGCAAAGTCTCTATTTTCCATGCTGAGAACAGTGCATGACGGCGTCAAGACTAAACTCATGACGGCGTCAAACATCAAGAATAAAAATCCGTAGTTCATGAAGGCGTCAAAAGTTTGCATGACGGCGTCAAAGTCCAAAGAATAAAATACCGTAGTTGATGACGGCGTCACATAGGCCGTCAGATGTAGATCAAGGCCGTCCGAGGAAGTATTTGGCGGCGAGATGACGGCGTCACACCATTGCTCTTGACGCCGTCACCTCGATTTTCCTATATATAGTTTTCTAGTTTTTACATTAAAAAAGAGAGAAGTTTTGGTGAAACCCTAAAGACGAATTTGGTGGAACTTTTACAGGTTTTTCAAGGGTTTCAAACCCTTGATACCTTGCATTGTAATTGAGATAAGTGTTCTTCTAATTCAATCAATATGTCTATGTGTTGGTTGTCTATATCTTGTTCTTGTCTCAATTCCATTATGCTAGGCTAGATCTCTTTTGTGTTTGCTTAGATCTAATGAAACCTAGATATTGATTATGTGTTGATTACTTGTTTATTCTTGTCTTGGATGAATGATTTTATATGTTAGGCTTAAGAAAACTGGCAGATCTCCTAATGGTAACATGCTTGAACGTCTTAAGAAACATGAACCGAGGCGTACTAGGTCTTTATTGGTTGTATTTAATGCATGAGCCACTGTTTACAATCCCTATAGTTGTGCTGGGTCATGGTGTAGGAGGAGATAAGAGCTCATAGAATTGGGGAGTTATGTATGCCACCCCATGAATGGTATTAAGGAATACAATCCGTCATCCATACAATTATAACAAGTAATTAACGTGTAAAAGATATCTAGGGAGTAGTGAAGTCTAAGTAAACACAAGTTCTCCAAATACTGCTCACAACTTTGTAATAATTAGTTTATTTTCATTTTTATTATTTTATTTTGATTATATCTTAGTTTTGGGTTAGTTGAATAGCAACTAATTCCGCCCACTCTTCCAAAACCCGAGATTTTACTTGCTTTCATAAAAATATAAAAATACAAAAATAATCATCCCTCATCTTTAGAACTAGTAATTAGGTTTTCTAATCCTAGCGACACTATTCCTAAGCTGAACGATCAATCCCCCGGTACTTGTCACTATACTATACTACAACGATCAGGTACACTGCCTGGTGGGGTTGTAAGTTTCTCGAGATCCCTCGAGAGGTAAAGTAAGGTGCGATTCCCACGCATCATAGAACCTTAGAAAGAAGACACATATGACCATCTAAAGTTGGTCACTATTTTCACTTCCTTTTTTAAAAAAGTCATAGATGATGAAACCCACACTCATAAGATTGGTACGTTGTAGATCACCCTCTCTCATTTTTTTCCAAAGAATAGTTTTCCGGCGCAGCAAATTAGATCAACACGGGCGACCAACTTTACAAAACATAAGTTTTTTAGATATTCTTCTCCCATTTTTTACGAGTTAAACCTTCATCATTTCTATTCTTTAACTCGCTCAAATACTTTTATGTCAATGTACACGTTATTTTTTTCCAAAGAATAATTTTTCGGCGCAGCAAATTAGATCAACACGGGACCAACTTTACAAAACATAAGTTTTTTAGATATTCTTCTCCCATTTTTTACGAGTTAAACCTTCATCTTTTCTATTCTTTAACTCGCTCAAATACTTTTATGTCAATGTACACATTAGACTTTATAATTTCATTCAAGGATTTTTACATCCTCACATGTTAGCTAGCCCTCGCCCAACTCTCGTCTAGCACACGCCCCAGCTCGCCCATCGCATGCCTAGCTTTTAAACTCGCCTACCATCTCGCCCAACACTCACCTACATCGAAAACTATATAATTTCGCGTTCAAATGTCGCCTGAAATTGGTTGGGAGAAAATCATATGCGTGGTCTAAATTCGTAAAATAGTATTAAAAACGGGTCATTTAAAAAGATTTCTTCTATAATATTCGATTATTCGCCCTCTATCATTCTAAATCAAATACTTTTACAAACAATGACAAAAGTTCAATGCAGAACAAAAAATATTTAAAGAACAACCCATCTAATCTCAACCATTTATTTCACTTTCATCCGATGACGACATTTATTTACATCCCGTCATTTTAAATTAGCTGGAATGGTAGTTTTGTAATTATTCAACTCCACCTAATACCCCACCTTTTCCACTCACTCTCTCTCTCTCTCTCTCTCTCTCTCTTTTAAACACTTCATCTTCTTACAAAAAACTATTAAAAACCATTTATTTTTTGTTTTTACCACGTGTCACTCATTTTCCGGCCATTGAAAATGTTGTTGCGGCGTGGGTTGTTGTAACCGCCGTAGTAACCAACTATCAAGAAAAGCTTCCAGCTTGAGCTTCTGACCATCATATAAGCAATTCAAGAAAAGATTTTGTTGATAGATTGCTTAATGACATATTGAAGAATTTCATTGCTTCTCGAGAATTGGCTACAGTTTGAAAAATAATTGGTTTGTTTACGTAGTTGAATTACGGAGTATTTTTAAAGGGTAGATCTAGAAGTTAGATCAATTCGTTATGTATGATGACTGATGAGTTTCTGTGTCTCGAGTATATTACTACATCCGTCCCATAAAAACTGTCCAGTTTGACTTTTCAGAGTCAAACTGGTTCAACTTTGACCTTATCTATTTTTGTGAGTATTATATAATACTTCATGAAAAATATATGAATTGATTGAGTTTTAAGTGTGTTTTTCATTGGTATAATTTTTCATCAAATATTATATAACACATAAAAAATATTTAAGGTCAAAGTTGAACCAGTTTGACTTTGAAAAGTCAAACTGGACAGTTTTTATGGGACGGAGGGAGTATTTGGTTTATCAAATGCTAGTAAGGGTTATATTTTGTATAATAAAAATGCACTTGTTCCTAATACTTTAGAATTTAAATTTGGTCTAAACTTTGAAGTGACATAGTTGAGTACTTTTTCGAGGAATTGAATAGTTAATACTCAAAGCTCTAGATTTTATTATATATATATATATATATATATATATATATATATATATATATATATATATATTTTGCTCACATGTGATTTTGTAAGTATCGTTGTTATTTTGATTTACATGTTTATTGGGTTTAGTTTATTACAGTCGTGATATTAATTAAAATCACATGTGATTTTACCTCATATGAAAAGTTTAAGTATTTTAGTGTAAGTTTTGTTTTAGTGTTTAGACGAAACATAATCACATGTGATTTAGACTTTAGACATGAATCACATGTGATTTACACATATATCACCATGTGATTTTGACATGAATCACAAGTATTTTTTAGGTAAATTACAAATGATTTTGTTTAGTGTAATACCAAATCTGCTAGAACAGCAAACAAAAAAGTATTCAAGTAAAATTTTAAAATTCATATAACACTTTTGCAGAAGTTCAAAAGAAAAATGAAAAAAACAAAATATTATATATATATATATATATATATATATATATATATATATATATATATATATATATATATATATATATATATATATATATATATGAAATTCAAGAAGCCTGTCTTTCAAAAAAGTATGAAACACACGTGATTCTGTCTTAATCTAAAAAGGAGTAAATCACAAGTGATTTACATTTTTCCTTAACAAACATAAAAAAACAGAATCACACGTGATTTACTCATTTCTAGATTAAACCAGAATCACATGTGTTCTAAAACAGATATGTGATTTGAAAAATCACAGGTTATTTATTACTTTAAAAATCACACGTGTCTTGTGAAAAATAAAAAGCATAAGTGATTTTATAAATCAGAAAAAATACAGATCATAAGTGATTTTATGGGCGAAAATTCTACAAATCAGAAAGAATTTTACAAATCACAAGTGTTTTTTACAAATAACGTATGATTTTTCCGAGCCGAAGTTTTGAAAAAAAAATCGTCGAAAGTATATATAAAAGTGCATATCTATAAAAAGATAATTTAATTCTCGTCGCGATAGTGTATGTTTCGTAGTTTGAAGATTTACCGTTTGCAAGATATGTTTTAAAAAAATGGTGAGAAATAGGTTTCTATATTTACATTTCTGCCCTTCCTATGTGATTGTATAGATTGATTAGGTGTGTTGGATGAAATCAGAATGAAAGGCCATGATTGGCTCTTTTGTTCTTTAAAGAAAGTGGGTTCTGCTTAAAGATTATCATTTGTAAGATAGGTTGAAAAGATGAATTTTTCTTTATTTTCATCTTGGCAATAAAAAACCCAATTACTTCATCAACATATGTTAATATTAAGTTTACAAGGATAAAAATTTATATTTCGCAAAAAGTATGAGGACTATTTTGGAAATTAATTCTAGGGCAAATTGCGAAGATCGTTTTTGTGCTTTGACCAAATTACCTTAACCAAATCTTGTGTTGTGTTATAATACAAAGGAGGGTTTTGTCAAAATGATTTTAAATTAACATTATTGTAATTTAAACATTAATAACAAAATTTTATATTGTCACTGTCAAATTGAAAATGAATTATAAAATGAACATTCAGTACCACCCTAAATGGTCACTTGGTCCTAGGGTTGAGCATCGGGTCAGATCCTGATTAATTCCGATTTCGAAAGTCACCTAAATCGTAAACCGAATACCGACACGAAAGTAGTCGGTTTTTTGGCTCGTCTCGACCCGTCCTGAAAGTAGTCGGTTTTTGCTTGTATTTTTTCGGTTTTTGGCACGTCCCGACCCGTCCTGAATCCAAAAAATGCTAAAAACCCATCCCGACTCCCGACCTGTAAAGCTATTATTCAATTTCAGGACTATCGGTTTATGTCAGGATCACTCGGGCGATTTTGCTCACCCCTACTTTGTCCACGTTATTTTCTTGAAATTATTAAGAAAGTCTGCATCATGTCACGCCCCAGGGACCATGGGTTTATTTTGTTTTATATTATTGTTGGCCCGTTGTGTCTCAATAATAATAATAATAATAATAATAATAATAATAATAATAAATAAATAAAATAATAATAATAATAATAATAATAATAATAATAATAATAATAACATGGTTGATTTTGTGTCGGGGCGTGCGGTGATTGAAGCCGCACAACGTAAACGCGTCAAGTACGAGGCCAAATGCTCGGATATGGGATATGGGTTTCTCCCCTTTTCATTCTCTTCTTTTGGAGAACTTGAGAAGGATGCGGCAGCCTTACTAAAACGTATTCGTAGATTCTCGGTGACTCAAGATATTGGAGCATGGGCTGCTGCTCATAATTTTAGTAGGGTTAGCTTCGCTAAAGCTAGAAGAGTGGGAGCTCGGATTGTTTCTCGGCTTCCCACTAATTTCTTGTAAACCCTATAAGTTTCTAATAAAAGTGTTGTTTATAATAAATAATAATAATAATAATAATAATAATAATAATGATAATAATAATAATAATAATAATAATAATAATAATAATAATAATAATAAATAAAATAAAAAACCGACAATATACTTTTTTAAATGTACAAATTTGGTACGTGATGATTACGTATCATACTTGAAAGTCTGACACTTAACACCATTTATAACGTGACACGTTATCATTATGTATCAAATTACAACTTTTTAAAAATTCTAATATCAAATCAGTACATTTAAAAAGTATATTGTTATTTTACGACCTAATCTAAAATAAAAATATAAAAGTTCTACTCCTGTTTGGCTTGATGTTGTATATTACTCTTCGTAATGCATCGTGATTGACCCATCGAAGATGCGTCCCACCCCATTACGGGCCTCCCTTTGCGACGCGTTCTAGATCCAAAAAAGAAGTCGTTTAGGACGTCAGTAGAGGATGTTTGTATATATGTGCGAGTGTTTTATTTATTTGATTTTTGTAAAGTATCTGGGTTTATGTGATGCATGCTTTTAGTGATGTCTTCAGTCCTGTTGTGGTTACCATTACGAGTGGTCTTAGATACGAAACATATCTCAACTATCATGATTTAAACTAATTTTTTTGGATAACTGTTTGTGTGGGGACTATATATTAGTGTAGATAAGTAGAACCTAAAAGAGTCGACATCAACCGGTTGAGACTTATGAATTAGCTTGTTACTCATTCGATACGTTCAAAATAATAAAAGGATCGACATCAACCGGTTCAGACTTATAAATCTATTCATTCGATACGTTCAAAAGTAGTAAATATAGCAAATACTAAGAATATTCTAATCACTTAAAGCATAACCTTTAGCAAAATATCATCTCTTATGAGACTGCTATAGAAGTATACTTTTTCCGTTTTAAAATTATAGTTTTATTTTTTATTTTGAGGTTTTTAAAATAAGTCTTCTTATGTCAGTCATTCAAAAAAGAGTTGGGTGAGTATGATATTTAATTGATTTAAAAACGTAGCAATCACACTTTTTTAAACTGTGTGTTTTTTGTATGTGAACAATAATTTTAGAATTGAGAGAGTTATATGTCACAGGTCCACACATACGACAACCATCTGGATATTAAAGACGTAATATATGAGCAAACACATCTCTATTTGAGGATAAAATGTATTCTTTTAGTGATTTTGAGTCTCGCGTGTTTATCATTTCACCATCAAATCGTCTTAAAAGTGAAGTGTATTTCATGAATCTATAAAACGTACAAAACTACTTTAGTTTTGATTAACACTACAAAACATACTTTAGTTTTGTCACGTGATTAGTTTTCTTAAGCTTCGGCTTATCGGGCGTTCTTGATCTTTTAATAAAGGATAAATGTCACAAAAGCCTTTTATGTTTTTGTTGATTAAGTCATCCACTTATCTAGTAATTATTGAAAAAGCCTTTTTGATGGGGTTGACCGTTTGTTTTGGTTAAAACTGATTGATTTAGTTGATCGGACAAACTTATCTTACATTTTTATCAATAATAATGTGGATTAGTTGGACAAATACAAATGCAAAACGATGTCAAAGAAGATTGTCATGACAACATAATCAATCAGTTTTGCTTAAAAAATAAGCTAAACCCGTCACAAGGTCAAGAACTAAAATATAACTAAATAGCTTAATTGACGAATGATAATATATATATAACGGTTTTTTCAACAATATAATTAAAATATGTAAAACTTTCGTGACCTTGGCTATGTTTGGCGCGGAGCTTTTTTAGGCGATAAGCGGTGAGCAATGAGCTTTTTGATTTTTATTGTTCGTTTGACAAAAGAGTGTTGAGCTTTGCTATTTTTTAGGAACGCTCATTTTTCCAATAATTCGTTAAGAAGATGTGAGCGGTGAGCTGTGAGCTGTGGCTACTACTCGCAGTTCAGTGCTCACAACTCACAGCTACTGCTCACTGCTACTTTTACGAAACACACCCATTGCCTTCTCGTAAAAAAAGGTGTGGGTGGCTGGTAGGAATGGCGTCATCTCATAACATCATGCTATAACTCTAATCCGACACTTATTTTCGTGTCATAGGGTTTGACGTTGAAATCACCCGCCGTGTTATTTGGGTTTGTTTTTTGTGTTGTATTGAGTTTTATTGGATTATGTGTGGGCCAGGGGGTGTTATAAGACGCGAGTGATGGATAAAAAGTGTTTTTAGTTTGAGTTTTAGAACTGCAACAACAGGGTCAATACGCACAATTGCGGTCTAGCACTCTAGCTCATGTTTAGGATTGCATATTTTTAGCATATGTTTATGGCTTATAAGCACTTTTAAATAAGCAACTCCTCAAGAACTTTGTTGAAGATGCGTATATCGGAACCAAATAAGCATATACGCCAATAACCAATAATCATTTAGCAATCCTAACTCTTAAACAAAACAGCTTAAGTAAAAAAGAAAAATTTACTGAATAGAAACAATCTATATCAACTAACTCATAAGTAAATGATTCGAAATTGCGTTCAATAAGTAAGCCAAATAACTCCTAAGAAATAAACTTACCACAAACCAAATTGTTGAGGACTTTCATCAAACATGTGGCAAGCACCAATCCATTCACCCATAAACCACAACATCTTCACCATATTTGAATATCACCTTCACATTTCTAAAACATATGGTAGGCAATTTCCTAAAATAAATAGCAACAGAAAACATTATAATCAATAGACCATTCAAACCCATAATCAAATATTAAAGCTACAACAAGATTAATTTAGATCAAAGTACACAAAATCCATAAAATAATACTAAAAAATAAAACCCTAAAACATACCTTATATGCAAAAAAAAAAAAAAAAAAAAAAAAAAAAAAAAAAAAAAAAAAAAAAAAAAACTTTGTTTTTTAAACAAAAATTTGAAACATGTTTGCCTATTTCTTCTGCTTTAGTGCTTATTTTTAGGCAAAAAAGCATTCTCAAATACGGCCTTAAACATAAATGAAAACAAATGCCTAGAATTGAAAAGTTAGGAGTTTTAGTTTCATATGAACCTAAAGTACCTGATTAAAAAACGTACCTTTGAATGCTCCGGTGACCAAGATTATGATTCCGAAGATGTTCCTTCTTTATCTACTTTTCTTTCATCTCACATAATAACATAAACCCATCTGTAATTCATAGTAACACATAACAAACCAAACCCAAAAATCTGAGCGACTATGATCTCGTTAAAATTGTTTTTAAGCTATGATTGAAGTCAATTTTTCCCTTGTAAGCAAAAGAAAATTTGAATCTTATAAAAGCACATACATGCAACGAGGAATCATGTTTCAAACTTGTTTTTAAAAACCTACAAAAACACACAAACAATTTTCAAAACCAATTACTAAAACAGAATCTTTCATTCAATCATTTTTATATAATAATAAAACTCCAAAATAATTGAACTCAAATTTAGATATCGGATTTGCAATCTAGGTTCTTTTAGGAGAAGTGAGTGTTTTGGTTTCATGTGTGTGTTTTTCTGCAGATGAAAGGATAGAAGAAGGGTCTAGATTATAGTAGAAATGGAGAGGTGTTGCTACAGTGAAATAACGGAGCTACGGTGCTCCCTACACTGCTCTTACGGTTGATATAGTGCTCTTTACAGTGCTTCTACGAAACTGGGTGCTACAGTAAATGAACCGACTTTTGTTTCATACCCAATGGGTTAGTGACACTTTCCCTATTAAAAAAAACTAACCAATAGGGAAGAAACAACATGATCCCGTTATGTTTTGAAGAGGAGTGCGTTCCTGCCTTTTAGTATATAGTATAATACGAGTTTACTAGTTAAGTTATGAAAAAAACTAAAATTAACAAGAATGAGAACTCATTTTGAAGTTTTATTTGTTCTGACTACTCTTTGATGAATCAATTAGGGATAATTCTATATTTAACCAAATAAAACATCAAAATTTTATTTTTACCCTAAACACAAGTTTTTAATGCAAAAATACAATGCCTTTAAAGCATGTATTAGAAAAATATGAAATTTTGATATTTTGGTTGTGTAATTATAGAATTGACCCAATCAATTATTATTTGTCTGCTACCATTCTAAATCTAAGTATTTTTACAAACAACAATGATGTGGTCGTAAAAATCCAATTACAGTATTTCATTAACATATACTGTTTAACATGCAATTATTTTAAATATTTGTTAAAATTAAGTTGTGTAATATTAACTCTCTTACTTTTATAAAAAGAAAGTGCTATTCCAAAACACGATGTTGTAGGTTCAAAATCTTCTTCGATTGAAGCCCTAATTGGAACAACAATCTTAGTTTGATTTGCTGGATGTTAAAGAAAGGAGAAGATCAAACAAAAAAAATGAGATTTTATCAAAGGTCTAACTGATAATCACGGTTGTTTTTATAAATATACAGTTACAAATTCTCCGGTCAAGGTAATAGGAATTAGACCTCGCATGATTTCAAATAATAAAAAATGAGCATTTAGGTAACTAATTCTATTTAAAAACATTGTACTACAAAAATATAGACAAAAGATTAATATAAATCTCATATTTTACATAAATCCAATGAACCAATTATGCTCATTTATTTTTCTGATAAAAAAAATCAACAAATATATATATATATATATATATATATATATATATATATATATATATATATATATATATATATATATATATATATATATATATATATATATATGTATATATACTTTCATAATTAAAAAAAAAATATCTTGCAAATCGCTAATCGTTACATGAAAAAAAAATCATACCATCGCGACGAGAATTAAATTATCTTTATATAGATATGCTCTTATATATACTTTCTACTATTTTTTTTTCAAAATTTCCGCTTAAAAAAATCACATGTGATTTTTAAAATGAATCACATGTGAATTTTACATATCACATGTGATTTTTTTTTGTCGGAAATTTTGGGAAAAAAAAGTTCGTCGAAAGTATATAGAAATGCATATCTACAAAAAGATAATTTAATTCTCGCCGTGATAATGTTTTTTTCGTAGCTTGAATATTTACCGTTGCAAGATATCTTTGTTTTTTTTTTTAAAGTGAAAAATAGTTTTTTATTTATGTGATGAAAAATAAATGATTAAGATTGGTTAATTAGATTTATGGCAAATATGAGATATATATTGATCTCAACTTTAGAAATATATTGCTACACTTGATCTAAATATATATATATATATATATATATATATATATATATATATATATATATATATATATATATATATATATATATATATATATATATATATATATATATATATATATATATATATATATATAAAGTTTATTAGCCAACATTTATTAAAGATATTTACCAGTTATACTCTATCTACAGTAAAGTCTATAGATGATTAATCAAAACGAAAATTACGGCAGTGGACCTGCCAAGAGGGTTGTGTCTGCATCCACCCAAGCTTTTTCACCATTACAAATCTACCCCAACATGTCGCGTACATATATTCCCGACATACACAACCCTTACGTGGCAACATTTGATTCGACAAAGAAAAAAAACAAAAATACATGTCGTGTATATATATATATATATATATATATATATATATATATATATATATATATATATATATATATATATATATATATATATATATATATACGTGACATCCATATATACGCGACATTAAGCATTGGGAAGGAGCAGAATCTGAAAAAGCTTACTGAAAACTTAATTGCTAAACGACGATTCAAGCTTTTTCCGGTTATATGATCCATATGTCGCTTATTTTTTTTTTCACATAACCTAACAAAAAACATACTCATCTCTAATTTTTTTTATGTTCTTCTATTTGGTGTGGATATTGTAGATAAGAATTGGTGGTGGTTTGGTGGTGTTGTTGGTGGTGGTGTTGGCGGTGCTGTGGTGGTGGTCTTGTCAATTGTAATGCAATGCAAAAAAGAATTATTCCATACATATAAATGACTTTATATTCAACAAACATGCCCCATTTGCATATATGTAACTTGATATCCCATTAAACAAAATCATCTTCCCTACCATGTCATTTACCCCATTTATGTGTAAAACCTAACCAAGATGTCGTGTATGTAAGGCAGGATGTCGTGTATTTTCATACACGACATGTATTTTTGTTTTTTGTTTTTTTTTCTTTGTCGATTCAGATTTTCACGTAAGGGTTGTGTATGTCGGGTATAAATGTACGCGAGATGTTGGGGTAGAATTGTAATGGGGAAAAAGCTTGGGCATATTCAGACACAACCCCTTGGTCAGGTCCTCTGCCATAATTTTCGCTTAATCAAATCTTGTGTTATAACAGAAAGAAGACATAATAATTTAAGTGTTTTTTCTTTTCTTTTTTTTTCTTTTTCTTTTTTTTTTTTTTTTTGATGATGATAATAATTTAAGTTTTGAAATGATCTTAAATTAACATTTTTGTAATTTAGATATTGATAACAGGATTTTATTTTGTCATTGTCAAATGGAAAAAGGAATTGTACTATGAACACTGAACACCACCAAAAGGTCACATTATCCACATTATTTTTCTTAAAATAATTACTATTCTATTGCCGACGGTGCATTTAGGTTTAAGTTATTTATGTCCATTCGATCAAATCTATTGTCAATCATGACCGTCATAATTCTTCTTTTTAAAACGAAAAGTTAGTTCACAGGATAGAGAAATGTGACAAAAAAAATAGTAGCATCACAAAACAAGAGTTGAGATCCATAAAGAACTCATACATACCATAGAACCTATCAAACAATCATAGCTACCCATTTATATTTTCCATTTTTTTTCAAAACAACATATCTTGTAAACGGTAAATCTTCAAGCTACAAAAAAATACAATTGCGACGAGAATTAAATCATCTTTCTATAGATATGCGTTGTTATATACTTTCGACGAACATTTTTTTTAATTTCCGCCCAGAAAGAATCATATATGATTCGTAAAAATCATATATGATTCCTAAAACTCATATATGATTCGATTCTTACGAATCATATATGATTCGTAAGAATCATATATGATTTGTTAAAATCGAATCATATATGATTTTTCTGGGCGAAAAAAAAAGTTCATCGAAAAAAAAATTCGTCGAAAGTATATAACAATGCATGTCTATAGAAAGATAACTTAATTCTCGTCGCGATGTTTTTTTTTTTTTGTAGCTTGATGATTTACGGTTTGCGAAATATTTAAGTTTTAAAAAAAAAGGTAGAAGTTTATTATTATTATTATTTTGATAAAAAAAAAATGAGTGGATAAAATTGCTTGATGGGTTATGTGATAAATCTATAAGAACGGTGGCAGTGGCAGTGGCAGCGGCATCTGCCAACGGCATGGCCATACCGCCGGTAAACACCGCCGCCACCTCGGCGGTATGGCCAGCGGCAAGGGTTGAACGGCATTTTTTGCTTCGGCGGTTTGAGGAAATTATAGACGTCGGGGATTTATTTTGGAACGTTGGGATAAAACAAAAAAGACTTTCTCCATAGCTTCATCCACAAGGGTACTGGACTATGTTGTAATCACTAAACCTTCATCTTTCAAGTATACCTTGAAGCTTAAATTCAACTATGAGTGGAGAGGTGAATTGGAGGTGTACGGCAGCAAAAAAGAATAAAGAGGGATTTGGTGAATTTTAGTTTATCAAATGATGTACGGCAGCAAAAAAGAATAAAGAGGGATTTATGTTAGGATGCAAGTATATGAGTACATGTGTCTTTAGTACAATGAAAAAGTTTGTCAAAGTTATAACATGTGTCCCATGACACGTATAGCAAACGCCACCTCTTGTACGACGTGGTGAATATGTATCGTTTTTGTAGTAATTTTGATAAGTATTGACTTACGGGGTATAGTTTGGTCCCGGTAATTACTAATGTTAAGTCTTTAGTATTATGTAATTTTTTTTAGTTATTAATGAAATATTATGTTTTTATTAAATTGTTTAATATAATTTATGAAAATGAAAAATAAAAAAATAAAATTATAACCTGCCGGAGCTGTCGATCTTCACTTTGACACACAATACGCACAGTCTGCATGGGGTCAATTCACATCTTGCATGTGGAAGTTTTGGTGGGCTTACTGGAGAAATCCCGATTATAACCTTGTCCGTTTTGCCTTCACCTTTCTTTGTGCGCTCGTGGTTGGGAGCATATTTTGGAAGATTGGAAAGGACAAGTGAGTATATGATTAGTCTATTACTACTTTATAAAACCGTAGAGGTTTCCTAAAGTTAGTCCACTGATACATACTTGTTTTAAAATTTTCAGGGGGAGTAGCCAAGATCTGAGCACGGTTATTGGAGCCATGTACTCTGCTATATTTTTCGTTGGTATTAACAATTCTCAGACAGTCCAGCCAGTTGTCGCCACAGAAAGAACCGTGTTCTACCGTGAAAGAGCAGTCGGGATGTACTCCTCATTACCATACGCAACGGCACAGGTAACACTCTCTCAACAAACATTGACAAGTTAATTTTGATTGTTGTCAAAAAAAATTTTGTAACGCTTTCTTTTTATTCATTCAGGTGATTGTAGAGATACCATATGTATTCGCTCAATGTGTATACTACAGTCTCATTGTGTACGCCATGGTTGCATTTGAATGGACACCCGCCAAGTTCTTCTGGCTCTTCTTCATCAAATTCTTTTCATTCTTGTACTTCACATACTTCGGAATGATGACCGTCTCCATCACACCAAATGATCAAATAGCAGCCATTTTCGCAGCAGGGTTCTACCTACTGTTCAATATCTTCTCAGGATTTTATATCCCACAACCCGTAAGTCATCTTTTCCTATTTATTATATGTCTTTTTAAAATCAATCCATAGATGCTCGAACTAACATATTGTTGTATGTATTCTTAGAAAATTCCTGGATGGTGGATTTGGTACTACTGGATCTGCCCCATGGCATGGACTGTGTACGGAGCCATTGTTTCACAGTATCACGATATAGATACTCCTATCACCGTGCTTGGGATGGATAACAACCCGGCCCTGAACTGGTATGTTAATGACTACTTTGGTTTTGAATTGGATTTCATGGGTCCAGTTGCTGCTGTTCTAGTTGGATTTTGCGTCTTCTTTGCCTTCATTTACGCCATTTTCCTAAGGGCTTTGAACTTCCAAATGAGATAGAGATCGAGAGAGCTTGCACTCAAGTTTGTAATGTTTATACATTTTTTGTTGTGAAATTAAAACTTTTATTTTTCAATCATTTTTAGAAACTGTAATATTAGTGCTGTATTGTAATTTTTACCTTTGAATGTTAGTAATCCTTCACTTACATTTCAGGTTAATTTAGTAAGTGCTTGTCCTTCATGTTGGTCAAGGAGCCCTGGCTTCAATTGTCAGCTCCGGCCATGACTAACAATATCTATGTCATATAATTTACCGCATATCAACTAGTGAGTCTGCCCATACATTGTTGCGGGTTTAAAAATACATTTTCGGGACATGATGGCTTTGAATTCCAAGATGAAACAATAATGCTACATATAAATTCATTGTTTCTTGTACCATGGCTAAGTTATAAAACACATCTCGGTTAAGGAAGATATGGCTCAATAAGTCAATTTACAGAAGTCCCGTCGTGCAAACCACTGCACAAATGGACTAAAAAAATCTCATAATCGTCTTTTATAAGTAGGAGTATAACTAGTCTAAATTTCTGAAAAGTTAAGAGTACCATGAAAAGTTAAGACTAAAAATGTGAAAAAGGACCATGAAAAGAGAGATTATTCCGCAATAAGCCTTCTTCAATCCTTTCGACTTCTCGTAATTAAACCTTCTTTATGACCCATCAAGACTTCCAATTCCAACTGTTTTTTAGCTTTTCAACATAAAGATTTAAATCTTAATGAAATAATGCCTTCAATTCAACAAGCCTACCACTCATCAAAGAAAGCCAAGTCCATGCAAGAAGGCCCACTTGATCTATAAAAATGAAAAGCCCATCAAAGGTGGCTCCTCACATGAAATCATGCTATCCTTACCTTTCAACTAACCCCTTGGATTCGCTTCAAGTTTGTTTGTTCATACAGGCAACGTGGTTGTAAGAATTGTGCTAGCCATGCAATTCGTACTACATGGGGATATTACTCTACCACTCTATAAATGGAGGTTTGATAAGTGTCTTGGCTTCATCAAATTCAAATCAAAGAAATTGATTATTAGTACGTATGGCTACTATCGCGGATGCAGT
This sequence comes from Artemisia argyi, assembly GCA_030686995.1. Lineage (NCBI taxonomy): Eukaryota > Viridiplantae > Streptophyta > Magnoliopsida > Asterales > Asteraceae > Artemisia > Artemisia argyi. The sequence continues at coordinate 12,903,263 of CM060689.1, read as the reverse complement.
AAGGATCCCTCAAGTTGTAAACGAAATACAACATGTTATTCAAACTTATTACTATGTATTTGTTGTATTTATGAAAAAGTATCCTATTATCTTCTTTATAAATAAACAAATGCATAATAATAAAAGTTTACAACTTGAGCGAGCCTTACTGCATCCGCAATAGTAGCCATACGTGCTAGTACTCAATTTCTTTGATTTGAATTTGATGAATTGAAGACACTTATCGAACGTCCATTTATAAAGTGGTAGAGTAATATGTTTACAACGGGGACAATTTTTGCAGTTTACTCTAAAGCCGAGGATGGATTAGAATTCATCTGTTTCATCCTCGTCTTTATATATAGTATGCTTATTAACATGTTTAATGGGCTCGCTGATTTATATCTCACTATCATGAGGCTTCTTGCCCTTTACAAGCAAAGGGATCTCTTGTTTCACCCTGCGTAGGCATACACAATTCCAACCTTCTTGCTTCGTATTCCCATATCTATAATGTAGACCGAGCGTACTGTGAGTCAAAGTTAAGGTCGACAGCTCCAGCAGGATTTCTCCTGTCGGAGATGTCGATCTTCACTTTGACGCACAATATATTACATGGGGTCAACTCACATCTTGCCTGTGGAAGTTCTGGTGGGTTTATCGGAGAAATCCTGATGATAACCTTGTCCGTTTTGCCTTCACCTTGCTTTGTGCGCTCGTGGTTGGGAGCATATTTTGGAAGATTGGAAAGTGAGTATATGATTAGTATATTAGTTTATAAAATCATAGTGATTTTCTAAAGTTAGTCCATTGATGTATTTTATCAAAGGGCTTGTTATCTAATGATACCTCATGTATGTGGGAATCTCATAAATCAAATGGTTACAAATTCAAGCATTACTTAGGTGCAATTTGGTTGGTGGGGATAGGGATTGGGTTAGGGGATCATGGTTAACTTTTGTTGTTTGGTTTAAATTTAAGGGGTTCAAAGATGGGAGTCAACCCAATATTAGAGGAATACTCAAATCCGGCGGGGGAGGCCTGGTTTTCTGACAAAAGTACTGTTGGCATCTTTCTCTTTCCTTTTTTTTTTTTTGGTTTCAATTGGTTGTACTACTGACAATGTACTTGACATCTTTCTTTTTCTTTTTTTTTTTTCTTTCAACATATCCACATAAATATGTATTTTCAATGGCTCATTAATTTTTTTAATATTAAAATAAATATAAATCTTAACCCCATTTTTATATACTAACATAAAAAACAAACAACTTTTAACACCTTTCATCTCTAAATCCAAATTTAAATCAAAATCTAAATCTAAATCCTAAATCCATCTACAAACCAAACGGGCCCTTATAACGTGTGAGATAAATTGTGACACATATTATGTGAGATAAATAATTGTCTGTTCTAAAATATCAGTTCTCTTGATATATTGTAGTACTACTTCGTATTACACTACCATAGGCCTTAAGATGGGCTGTAGTCCATAAACTACCACAATCCAAAAATAAAAAAATAGTATAGCTTCTGGCCTAAAAGCCCAACAACACACAAAACCCTAGCAGCTTTCTCATCCTATATATATTCTAACCATCGCCGTGACACAAGACAAGCTCTTTATGTTTTTCTTATATTCTTGTTTGATTTCTCTTTATGTTTTTTGTTTCAAAATCTTAAAATCTTTAGTTAAGAAAACATATTATAGTAAAAAAGCAGTGATATGTGTGTATCGACATAGTGGTAAAATAAAGAAATGCACTTTGATCGAAAGAAATCACTGCAACAAAGATGTGACATGGGGAAGGTGGGCAGTTGTCTTCCATTTCTCAGTTGGAATCTTTCAACAATCATTTTCCCCACATTTTATTTTTTATATAGTTTTTGGTTAAACTGAGTTTTTTTTTTTTTTTTTTGATCATGTGTATAGATGATGTACTCTCATTTTTCTTTGTAAAATGAGGTTATTTTCATAGTCTGATCTAGACTGAGACATTATTGGTTAAACATAGCAAATTTTTATTAGATGATTAGTGTAGCTGGGAGTTTCTAAATATTATAGATGAATCTAATTTGTTATTTCATAGAAAGTGTGATTAACTGATTATATATAACAAATAATTTCTTTTTCCCTTTACTTTTTTCATCTTTTATTTGAAAAAAGTTGAAAATAAACGATCAAAATATCTACACCCGAACCTATTTATACTCTATAAAACCCACTTATACCCGAACTTATCGCAAAAAGTATGAGGAGTGTTTTGGTAACTAATTCTATCTTAATTACATTGTGCTACAAAAATATATTCTTACACTTGTTCTAAATAAAAAAGTTTATCAGCCGACAATTATTAAAACATATTTACGATTTATAAGAACCATCTACAATAAAGTCTATAGATGATCAATCAAATCTTGTGGCGTGTTATACTAGCTCTATTCGTCTTGGCTTTTTTAATTTTTTTGTTGTCTCAAGATTGTTCAATACTTAGAGCATTGGGCACTCTCGTGCCGTGGGAAAAAATGTTGTCACGTCAGCAAAAATATCCATGGCACAAAAAATCTCATGGCATCACATTTTGGCTGTAACCTTGGCACCCGAAAATGTGGTGCGTTTTTTTTTTGTTTTTTTTTTTTTTTTTTTTTTTTTTTTTTTTTTTTACATAAAATAAAATATACACAATATTAACTAAAATAAACATCATTAATTAAAAAAACACAAATTACATTAAAAAAAACACACATTACATAAAAAAATGCATAAAAATAAAAATCTAATACATAAACATAGAAATAAAAGCGTACTACTCGTCGATAGGATACTATGCTCGGATTCGTGCTTGTTGGGCTTTCACGACCGCCGCGTTGATCGGATCCATTTTGCTTGTTTTCATTTGTAGCACTCGCATCTCCTCGGCAACTGTTTGCGATTCATATAAAGTAACTATCGCGAGTGACTCTCGTTCGAGAACATCCATCTTTGCCTTACGGTATAACTCGTATTGTTGTTGCAACATTTCTTGAAACATTGCCGGGTTTGAACCGTAACTAGCGGTCGAGTTTGACGAACGTTGACTTAAACCCAGTACGTGTCATCTGGCCGTGGCAACACGTCTGGTCCAAAATGCTCAGGCTCCTCGTTCGTAACCCGAAGACGATTACATCTTGCCAAAGTCGAGTCGGGATTTTTTCACCTGTGCTTGTCTTTCAAAAACTCCCAAGAGCTCATGTGTCTAAAGTCATAACCTTTTGTTTTTTTAAACAATACGTGACAACGGGTCATAAAATCTCTATCATTCTCCCAACTCATAACCATCGTTTCATCCACTACCGTATTCCATTTCTTGACATCTTTATTCATTGGAGTCCACTTTCCCGTTAACATGTTTTTGGTACGAATAGTATAGTTGAGCCGTTTGGCTTCCTTGTTGTATGCATCGAGCACTTTGTACCAAAATGTATCCTTTTGTTGAACCGCACCCGTTTTTGGATCCTCGAAAATTTGAATGAAACACTCCGCCAAAAGATACTCCTCTTCTTGGCTTCAAAAAGTTCAAGGTTGTCGGGACGGGAGCACATCTTCATCTTCGTCTTTTCTTTGTTGGTTTTATTCGTCTTCGCCTTTGTCTTTGGCTTCTTCGCCATCGTCTTTGTCCACGATTTTTTTGAGGTCGGGGTCGGGACAACTTGTTTTTCTTCTTCATCTTTGTAACACCCCCATTTTTAAGTTTGTCGCAGTGGAAAAGTAATTTGAGTGTTACGGTGAGGATCGAAGTTTTAACCACATAAAACGGTTTAAAAGAAACGTTTTGAAAATTATTTGTCATTTAAATAATAATTTTGATAAAAGATGAACCATTTGATTTAAAATCTTATGAAAAGATATAAAGGCTTGTAAAAATGACAAATTTGATTTTTACACCATTTTAATTTATCAGAGTAATAAATGCCCACTCCGTGTCTTGTCCTGCTCCTTTAAATTACCTGAGATACACATGCTTAAAAGTGTCAACACAAAGGTTGGTGAGTTCATAGAGTTTTAGAAAAAACCCTTTATTTTGTTAAATTTCAGGAATATTTGGTATTGTTAAAATACAAACAATAATGAAACAACTATCGAGTATAATCACAAATAAATCATATAAATACTCAATCACATTCAATAAAGAATCAATAATCTTAACATGAGCTGGAAACTCATGATACTAAATCAATCAGATATACAATTCACGTATGGTCAAACCTATACAGCTGTATCTAAATATATGTTGAATACATATATATTTCCTTTATAGATATTGCACCAAGCCTCATGACACGCAAGACATTAACAAAGGGGGTGTTCTATCAAATCAATGACAGATTTTGCCCTCTAACAATAGGTGATTTGTCAATTCCTATTTTGTCTCAAATATAGTGTATCACGACTAATACGACTAACCACATGCATAATGGCATTCCGTCAAGTATTAGTGGGATTGGAGGTCAATCCAAAACAGGTTTCGAATCTGTTCACTATATTCGCGCTCACATTACAGTGATTAATGGCTCATGATTGAGGGACTATATGGCGATAAGCTAACTTAGGCAATATCAAGGACTAATGGGCTCATTTAGCATAACATCATGTAATCCAGTATCGTATCACAGTAATCAATTTGAAAACAGTATCGTTTGAGTATCAGAAATTCAGTTTGAAAATATCATCGTTTGCGTATCAGAAATTCAGTTTGAAAATATTATCGTTTGAGTATCAGAAATTCAATTGAGTATTTCGCCAGTAACATATATATATCACATATCACAATAATCGAATTGGAAACATTTATCATCAGAGTATCAATATTTCAATCAAGTAATTCATTAGTAAAATATATATATATCACATACCACAATAATCGCATTTTAAATCACAAATCATATTATTTTAATATCAATTAGAAAATTGATTTGAATCATGTATTTTATTTTATTTCATATACTTATCAAGTTATCAAAGTATATGTAAGCATGTATCTCCCCCAATGAGTTTAAAACAATTATTGGAAATGGGGCTATGACTCACTTGGATTGATTTGGAATTATGAAAAGTAAGATAGGATGAGATTTATGGAAACGATTATGGAAACGTCTTTGATACGGAACCTGATAAATAAATTTATCAGAGAATATAACCAAATACTATTTGGTAAATACGAACGAATAACGAATAATTATTATTCGTTATGACGAATAGATGATGTACAGTGAAATTATTATGTCATGCATGATAAGATAAAATACCTTATTTAAAATATCCATCGTATTTTTACCTTTTTAATTGTAAGTAATAATATTAACTTTTTAGATATCGTTATATATATTATTAACGTAAAAATAAATAATATATATATAAAACGTAATAAAATGCATATGACGTGAGGGTTGTCGTAAAATAGAAAATAAAATGAGAATGTCAAATAGATTATGTGTAGTCCTTGTCCTTTTTCCATTTTTACACTTTTTATATTAACGGCGTTAGCGTCACACCGTTAGTCCTTTTTATATTTATTTTACAATTATAGTCCACTACATGTCCAATATTACAATCTAAGCTTGTAACAATCCTATATTGTCTATTTTTATCCTAACTTTCTGTTTCTACATTTTTAGTCCTTTCTTTTCATAGTTTTCACTTTTAGTCCCTATAGGTGTCGTCGCGTTACATTTTTAGTCCAATTTTGCAATAATGATTATAAAAATTTTCGTGACTTCTTTTATTAATTTCAAGCTTATTTCAACAGCTTATTTTATAAAAAGCTTATTTTTTTAGCTTATGGGCCTCATTTGAACTAAACAAAAGCCCATTTAAAAATTTAGAGGCGAGGGCATGAAAATTATTTTGGGCTTGAACTTGGGCTTCCTTTGTGATTCTAAAAATATATTTTATGGGCCCAGTGGGCTGTTAAAACGTAAAGTCTTATTGGGTTAAGATTAAGCCCAATCGACAAAACATTAGCTTTTATATAAGTTTTAATTTGAAAAATCCGGTTTGTGTCGATTTACTTTGGCTCGAGTAGGGTGTCAAAACGTGAATATTTTTACACGTCGTGTATATGAAACTAATAGTTTTCTAGGTGGTCTATTAGGTCGAGCAAAAATATTATATGCTTGTTACGTGAAATTTTGAGTTATGCGTGTACTTTGTGACATGTTTGGATCGATTTCTTATTTTGAAAAACTATGAAATATTTACCAAGTCTTTCAAATGATTTTATACGTGTGACATGGTTTGAAATAGATGCATGAATTGATCGTAACGTTACAACTAAAGTGAATTATAGGTGCTACGTGACTCCTAGGCCTTCCAAGATAGAGGCTAGTCACGTTTCGTGTTCTAAAAATAAATATGTACGTGTATATATATACCAAAATGATATACGATGAAACAAATATAAATATGATGCATGACCAATATTTAACGTATGAATTGGAATAGAAACGAGTAGAGGAGACTTACAAACACCTTAGAGGTGATCAAGAGTCGAGTGAAATAGAATAGAATACAAGGATTTCACGTTTCCAATATATAACCCAAACGTTATATATATATATATATATATATATATATATATATATATATATATATATATATATATATATAAACCCGATTTCCTTTTCTTGAGTCCAAACTAATATACCATCGGCTTGTGATTTGTAAGGGTGATGTTTAGGGAGAAACGAATGAGTGAAAGTGTTTGAGAATGGAAGAAAACTAAGTGCATGCATGGTACGTATATATTACCATTCGAATGGATCGTATGGTGTTAAATGACTCGAGGAAACAAGAGTTACTATACCATGTCAGTACCTCTGGCTTCTTAGGACGATTTTAATACATATTATATGAGATGTGAGAGCTTGAAAGAGGGAATGTGTTTGGATGAATCATGCTCTATGTCGACAACTTATATATATATATATATATATATATATATATATATATATATATATATATATATATATATATATATATATATATATATATATATATATATATATATATATATATATAGCAACGATTTACAAAATCGTTCATCACTTGTATATACTTGATCATCTCCAACATTTGAGCATAGAATCATCTTAGAAACATTATTAGGAGCAATTAGAAACAAACGGGGATTAAAATGGTTAAGAATTGAATAAGTTGTGAATCGGTTTGATTTTGTATGAGTCGAACATTTTGCCTCTTAAAAACGTATCAAAACTCAACGTTTGAACGTGAGATTCGACACACTAATAGTTGGCTAGTAGGTTAATGAAGATGTGCAAAAATATACGTAGGTCGTGTGTACGAATTAAAAATGAGTGAGACGTTTTGTAGCTTACTTAGTCGATCTATACGAAATTTTATAAAAAAAATGGGTTTAGTAGTGGGCCGGTTGGGCTTAGGGAGGATTAAGGGCCCGATTGGTTTTTAATGAATTTTAGTAATTAAGTTTTTATTAATTAGGTTTAGTGAAATTAATGTTTTGTTAATTGTGTCGATAACTTGTTTTGTCGTTTGATGAATTTGACAATATTGTAATCGTGACCATTTTAATATACAAAGAAAATTTTAAATTTCCCCGTAAAAATGGTGATTACAATAATGACAAGGATTATTTATTTAATTAACCGAAGTTAATTATATGAATTTTTGTAAGGTTTTACAGTACCCACATGTCATTCTGAATTTCGTCCCGAAATTCAAATTTAATGTGATTACTTGGGTAAAGATTTTTTTTTTTTTTTTTTTTTTTTGAACAGAGGTTGTCGGGAGATTTTTATTCCTAAAACTACGGAAACGGGATTCAGTTAGATTTACTTGTACCCAACAAGATAAGGTAACTGACGTATTTAAGGGTTGTGAATATTGAAAATAGTGGTCATGAATAGTGAAATAACGGCTAGTAATAGTGCCCAACGGTCGGGAATAGTGCCCAACGGTCACATTTTAGCCTATATATACCACTACCAATTTCCACTTCTTCCATCAACCATTTTCCTCTCATTTTCCATCAAAATGCCGCATCTCATAACCATCTTAGCGATTGTGTACGTCGTCCTTGCCGCTATCTACTTGGCGTACGTTCCGGATGAAGACTTTGGATTCTTGGTCGCGATCTTGATGTTTGTCGTACCCCTGACTATCCTTGCTATTACCGTCGACAGGATCTGGGGGTAAAATCTTGAGCTAGGGTTGTTTTGGATTAAGTTCTTGTTATGTTTTTATTTTTCTGTAACGAATAAGGAATAAACTCGTTTTGTTTTTAAGAATTTGTCTCATTATTGTTTTTAATATTTGGTTTATATTTATTTTTCAGCATAATTAAAGTGATTCATCATGTGGTGGCTCTTGCTATTGTTTTGTTGGTGGTAGTCTTATTTGTCATAGCGGATCAACCTATTGAAGATTCTTTTGTTTGTATTGTAACAATAGCACTTCCGATGCTAATTATTTGTTTATGTATTAATTTTTATGGATTTTAAATAAAAATTTCGTTATTGATGTCTTTTATCCGTTGTTGTGAATTGGTGTTTTCTTGCTTATACTTTTGTTGATTCCCTATCATAATGGTGATGATACATGATAGGTATTTATTGTGGGTTGTTTAATGTATTGTTTTTGTACAGTTTATTTTTACTCTTTATTTTGCTTTTAAATGAAGATTGTTATTTAAAATTTTGATAATATCATTGTTCTTTTCATAACATAATTCTTCCTAAATTATACATAGTTGATCAGGTTATGTATAATTGAGGACTAAATGATGTGATGTTTGGTTCAATCATATATTTATATAAATTGTTTTAGATGGTGTTTAACGTGTTGTTTTTATGATATAACACGTAATTTCTTTTTGAAATAAAGTGGAAAATTATCAGAAATTTATGGAGTAATTATTGTATATTGTCATTTGGTAAATGAGACAGAAATTGAAATTAACTTATATTTTCATTATTATGGAAATATTACAAGGGAGATTTTTCGATACAGTAGAAAGTTTATTGTTTAAGTTACATCCATCGTAACTTGAAGTGAAATACAGGAAAGAAATACAACTTAGGAAATTTTAAACTAGATTTTATTTATCTTCAACAGGAATTTATTCATCTGTTCCAATCTAGTTGCCATTCCCTTGATACTATCAAGGTCTTTAAAGATTCTTCATTTTCTTGTAAAGGTCTTGGCTTTCCAATTAACATTGTAGTTTGGACATCGTTTCACATGATGACCATGTCCACCACATCCGTGACATACAATGGTTGTTGGTTGTACTTTCATGTCCTTAGTCCTGCAGCTAATTGCCTGGTGACCTATTTTCTGACATTTCGTGCATTTAACCCTACATTTCCCGGTGTGATGATGGTTGCATTTTTGACACCAAGGTAGAGTTCCAAGATAACCACTTCCAGAAATAGGTGCGACAAGACAATTTCTATTAGCTTTCTGATTTAGTCCCAGCTGATGTTGATACTTCATACGGTCTTCTAGATGTTTGCGATAACGGTCTTGAGCATTGAAGATGTTGCAGTAGATGGGATTGATGGTTCCTGTCTCGGGAAGTTTCCTTTTCTGATTATTTCCATTTGGTAAAATTCCATGCCTAATTCCTTGATGATGGTTGATGGTAGGGTTGATCATTCCTTCTTGAATCTTTAAGTGAGGTGGCCTATACTTCATGAAACTTGCAGGGTTTTGATTACCAAGTATACCCGTCTTTCTTCTCGGATAAACTACGGTAGTCCCTTCTAGTACCACCGACACTATGTCATTTACCAATTTCTGGATAGCTCCAGGAGTCATGGTGATTTCTGATGATGATTGATATGCATTGTTCATGTTGTCCATTTTCTGTAAACATAAATGAAACTCAACATTAGAATCCATATAATATCAGAAAAATTTAAATAATGAAGTTAATTATTTCATTGATGATAGACTGAATTGACTCCCTACTGTAATCTAATTTCAAGATATGTCTTTGTTGTATCATTTATCAATGATCAACTCTTGATATGGGATTACTAAGGAACAAACCGACTTGTCTATTTCAAATGAAGTTTAATTATCTTTTCTTCATTCTTTAAATCCACTTTCTAAAATTGGTATTTAGACGATTCTTAAAGTTTTAGGTTAATTATGGTAAGTTTTAAGAAATCTTAATTATTTGTAATAAATCTTACGGTAGATTTGAATAATATTACAGATGTAAATAGAATATTAATAACTTGACCGATTATTTTTGCAGGATAAACGATACAAGATCTTTTATTAATACTCCATTGATCTGTATAGAATCATTTGGTTATCAAATGATGAGATTTTTGCATGAAATATGAGGATTCATTACATGCATGATTGATACGGAAGAAAAGATTGATTCATAACATAAAGATATAACAGAAAGGATGTTATTATACAATATGTTTTGATTACACGTTCTGAAGTTTCAGAATTATTGAACATTACAAGAAATATTAACCAAGTCTATTTGGTTTATTAGGAACAACAAGGAACCTTGTAAACTTAAGATTAGTTACGCCTCTGACGTAAATATCTAATTTCTTTCTCAAGTTCAAGTTGTGCAGCTTCCATGTTTGAGAAACGTTCTTGACACATGTTCATTTGGTTTGTCAACATACTCTCTAATGCGGCAATCTTTTGACCCTGGTTTCTGGCTGCATCTCTGGCCATCCATAGGGTTCTCTCAATATCTCCAATTCTTACATGTGTTTGACCGTGTTCTCTTCTTGCACAACGAACCCTGGAGTCCAAACTTCCAAGTTCCTGGTTGGTGTTGTCCTTTATTTCATTAATCTTTATGCCTAACTCACATATTGTTTGCCTCTCAGCATCCGCCCTCTTGAACAATGCGTCAAGGTTACGGTCGTACCATTCAAATTGAGTTGGTCGTAACCCTTTTAGCTGTTCAGTGTGAGCATCCAATATGCCGGCATGTCGATAAATAAGATTCCATATTGATTCAGGAGTGCTTATATCGTAGTCGGGAGAGTTAGGTGAAGATAAATTATTTGGAGAATTTGGTATTGTAGAATCTGAAGTATAAGGTAACGGAGAAATTGGCTCAACATTTGTCCATGATATCTCTTGGCTCGAACCTTGTCCAACTTCGAATGTTGCCTGGCCACCAATCAAATTTTCATATGATTCGGTAGCTTTCCTGATTCTTTGACGTAAAGGTGAACGAATAGGTGACGATGGAGGTGATCTCGGATTGAGTTCTATATTAGGTTGGGATTTTATTATTTGTACATAAGGATCTTCATTATTTGGAGAATTTTTATTGATTGATGAGGTATTAGTATTATGGAGAGTAGATTTGATATTCACGGGCGTTCCTGAAGACATGCTACAGTAGTAACCAAGAATAATATTTTATGAGTATTTTGTATGTTAAAGATATAACAATACAGATGAAATAACAATTGTATATGAGTAACTATTAAGCATGTAAGATAATCTCAACAGATAAAGTATGGAGCCCGGCAGTCTGCAGACACGGAGGGAATAAAATATTATGGTGTAAAATCATTATTTTGAAAATGTAGTTATAGTTTTAATGTTTTGAAAACATTTAATTCTCTATAACTGTAGCTCTGATACCAATCTGTAACACCCCCATTTTTAAGTTTGTCGCAGCGGCAAAGTAATTTTGGTGTTACGGTGAGGATCGAAGTTTTAACCACATAAAACGGTTTAAAAGAAACGTTTTGAAAATTATTTGTCATTTAAATAATAATTTTGATAAAAGATGAACCATTTGATTTAAAATCTTATGAAAAGATATAAAGGCTTGTAAAAATGACAAATTTGATTTTTACACCATTTTAATTTATCAGAGTAATAAATGCCCACTCCGTGTCTTGTCCTGCTCCTTTAGATTACCTGAGATACACATGCTTAAAAGTGTCAACACAAAGGTTGGTGAGTTCATAGAGTTTTAGAAAAAACCCTTTATTTTGTTAAATTTCAGGAATATTTGGTATTGTTAAAATACAAACAATAATGAAACAAGTATCGAGTATAATCACAAATAAATCATATAAATATTCAATCACATTCAATAAAGAATCAATAATCTTAACATGAGCTGGAAACTCATGATACTAAATCAATCAGATATACAATTCACGTATGGTCAAACCTATACAGCTGTATCTAAATATATGTTGAATACATATATATTTCCTTTATAGATATTGCACCAAGCCTCATGACACGCAAGACATTAACAAAGGGGGTGTTCTATCAAATCAATGACAGATTTTGCCCTCTAACAATAGGTGATTTGCCAATTCCTATTTTGTCTCAAATATAGTGTATCACGACTAATACGACTAACCACATGCATAATGGCATTCCGTCAAGTATTAGTGGGATCGGAGGTCAATCCAAAACAGGTTTCGAATCTGTTCAGTATATTCGCGCTCACATTACAGTGATTAATGGCTCATGATTGAGGGACTATATGGCGATAAGCTAACTTAGGCAATATCAAGGACTAATGGGCTCATTTAGCATAACATCATGTAATCAAGTATCGTATCACAGTAATCAATTTGAAAACAGTATCGTTTGAGTATCAGAAATTCAGTTTGAAAATATCATCGTTTGAGTATCAGAAATTCAGTTTGAAAATATTATCGTTTGAGTATCAGAAATTCAGTTTGAAAATATTATCGTTTGAGTATCAGAAATTCAATTGAGTATTTCGCCAGTAACATATATATATCACATATCACAATAATCGAATCGGAAACATTTATCATCAGAGTATCAATATTTCAATCAAGTAATTCATTAGTAAAATATATATATATCACATACCACAATAATCGCATTTTAAATCACAAATCATATTATTTTAATATCAATTAGGAAATTGATTTGAATCAGGAAATTGATTTGAATCATGTATTTTATTTTATTTCATATACTTATCAAGTTATCAAAGTATATGTAAGCATGTATCTCCCCCAATGAGTTTAAAACAATTATTGGAAATGGGGCTATGACTCACCTGGATTGATTTGGAAATGATGAAAAGTAAGATAGGATGAGATTTATGGAAACGATTATGGAAACGTCTTTGATACGGAACCTGATAAATAAATTTATCAGAGAATATAACCAAATACTATTTGGTAAATACGAACGAATAACGAATAATTATTATTCGTTATGACGAATAGATGATGTGCAGTGAAATTATTATGTCATGCATGATATGATAAAATACTTTATTTAAAATATCCATCGTATTTTTACCTTTTTAATTGTAAGTAATAATATTAACTTTTTAGATATCGTTATATATATTATTAACGTAAAAATAAATAATATATATATAAAACGTAATGAAATGCATATGACGTGAGGGTTGTCATAAAATAGAATATAAAATGAGAATGTCAAATAGATTATGCGTAGTCCTTGTCCTTTTTCCATTTTTACACTTTTTATACTAACGGCGTTAGCGTCACACCGTTAGTCCCTTTTATATATATTTTACAATTATAGTCCACTACATGTCCAATATTACAATCTAAGCTTGTAACAATCCTATATTATCTATTTTTATCCTAACTTTCTGTTTCTACATTTTTAGTCCTTTCTTTTCATAGTTTTCACTTTTAGTCACTATAGGTGTCGTCGCGTTACATTTTTAGTCCAATTTTGCAATAATGATTATAAAAATTTTATAAAAATTTCCGTGACTTCTTTTATTAATTTAAAGCTTATTTCAACAGCTTATTTTATAAAAAGCTTATTTTTTTTAGCTTATGGGCCTCATTCGAACTAAACAAAAGCCCATTTAAAAATTTAGAGGCGAGGGCATAAAAATTATTTTGAGCTTGAACTTGGGCTTCCTTTGTGATTCTAAAAATATATTTTATGGGCCCAGTGGGCTGTTAAAATGTAAAGTCTTATTGGGCTTAGATTAAGCCCAATCGACAAAACATTAGTTTTTATATAAGTTTTAATTTGAAAAATCCGGTTTGTGTCGATTTACTTTGGCTCGAGTAGGGTGTCAAAACGTGAATATTTTTACAAGTTGTGTATATGAAAATAATAGTTTTCTAGGTGGTCTTTTAGGTCGAGCAAAAATATTATATGCTTGTTACGTGAAATTTTGAGTTATGCGTGTACTTTGTGACATGTTTGGATCGATTTCTTATTTTGAAAAACTATGAAATATTTACCAAGTGTTTCAAATGATTTTATACGTGTGACATGGTTTGAAATAGATGCATGAATTGATCGTAACGTTACAACTAAAGTGAATTATAGGTGCTACGTGACTCCTAGGCCTTCCAAGATAGAGGCTAGTCACGTTTTGTGTTCTAAAAATAAATATGTACGTGTATATATATACCAAAATGATATACGATGAAACGAATATAAATATGATGCATGACCAATATTTAACGTATGAATTGGAATAGAAACGAGTAGAGGAGACTTACAAACACCTTAGAGGTGATCAAGAGTCGAGTGAAATAGAATGGAATACAAGGATTTCACGTTTCCAATATATAACCCAAACGTTATATATATATATAAACCCGATTTCCTTTTCTTGAGTCCAAACTAATATACCATCGGCTTGTGATTTGTAAGGGTGATGTTTAGGGAGAAACGAATGAGTGAAAGTGTTTGAGAATGGAAGAAAACTAAGTGCATGCATGGTACGTATATATTACCATTCGAATGAATTGTATGGTGTTAAATGACTCGAGGAAACAAGAGTTACTATACCATGTCAGTACCTCTGGCTTCTTAGGACGATTTTAATACATATTATATGAGATGTGAGAGCTTGAAAGAGGGAATGTGTTTGGATGAATCATGCTCTATGTCGACAACTTATATATATGTGCAACGATTTACAAAATCGTTCATCACTTGTATATACTTGATCATCTCCAACATTTGAGCATAGAATCATCTTAGAAACATTATTAGGAGCAATTAGAAACAAACGGGGATTAAAACGGTTAAGAATTGAATAAGTTGTGAATCGGTTTGATTTTGTATGAGTCGAACACTTTGCCTCTTAAAAACGTATCAAAAGTCAACGTTTGAACGTGAGATTCGACACACTAATAGTTGGCTAGTAGGTTAATGAGGATGTGCAAAAATATATGTAGGTCGTGTGTACGAATTAAAAATGAACGAGACGTTTTGTAGCTTACTTAGTCGATCTATACGAAATTTTATAAAAAAAAATGGGTTTAGTAGTGGGCCGGTTGGGCTTAGGGAGGATTAAGGGCCCGGTTGGTTTTTAATGAATTTTAGTAATTAAGTTTTTATTAATTAGGTTTAGTGAAATTAATGTTTTGTTAATTGTGTCGATAACTTGTTTTGTCGTTTGACGAATTTGACAATATTGTAATCGTGACCATTTTAATATACAAAGAAAATTTTAAATTTCCCCGTAAAAATGGTGATTACAATAATGACAAGGATTATTTATTTAATTAACCGAAGTTAATTATACGAATTTTTGCAAGGTTTTACAATCTTCGTCTTCTAGATGAAACGAAGCATGGTCCGAATTCGGTTGGGAAGGGGTAGCTTGGTTTGTTTGTTGAGATTGAGTAAATTGATTATATTGTTGTTGTTGTCGTTGTTGTTGTTGTAATTTCTATTGGCTAAATAGTGCTAGTTCTTCGGGATTCATATATGGGTTTTGGAAGGTGGGAAAGTAACCCGCTTGAGAGTATGGATTTGAAGACGAGCCCGGATTGTTGGCGGCATTCGAAGACGAGCCCGACATTTGGTTCGACGGGTCGTTTAGCATGTTATTAATCCATGGTGAGTTGGGATTTATTTTGGATGGAAAAAAACAATAGAAATAGAGATTAGTAGTATATTGGAAGTGCGTGTGAAGTATGAAATAATAAAGGATATTTATAAGGTTTTTAAAGGGTTTAATATTATTTTTTTAAGTGTATTAAATGGAATAAATTCAAAAAGAAATGGTCATATATCTGTTCGCAACGTTCGGATTTAAAATAAAAATAATAATAAAAAAAAAGAAAAAAAAAAAGAAAACACCCACCGCGTGGGCTGGCCACCATCGCGCCACCCACGGTGTGGTGCGCCGTCGCATTTTTTGGGTTGGTAGCCATGGCACGAGCCATGGCGTCTGCGTACCTCATGCTCTTATAAATAAAGTTATTGTTTACAAAACTAAATTAAAGCATTAATTAATTGTCAAATAGTAAGTTGGTTTTTGTTTTCTTTAAAAAAGTTTTAACAACCTCTTAATATATAAAAGCTCTTAGCCAATTAGAGCTTTTAGGTGTGAAGTACTTAAGTGACACTCAATCAGCGTTCGTTTCTGAGAGGCAGATTTTGGATGGCCCCTTTTATCATTAATGAAGTCCTGAATTGGTGTAAAAGGAAGAATAAACAGGTGATGTTTTTCAAAGTTGATTTTGCTAAGGCATACGACTTGGTCCATTGGGATTTTCTAATTGATGTGCTTGAGGCTTTTGGTTTCGGTTCAAAGTGGTGTCCCTGGATTCGAGGTACTTTTTGTTACGCTAAAGCCTCGGTGTTGGTTAATGGGAGTCCTTCAAATGAATTCCTCTTTCATTGAGGGCTCAAATAAGGCGACCCCTTGGCTCCATATCTATTTATCCTTGTGATGGAGTCGCTTCATTTATCTTTTAGTAGAGTTGTTGATGCAGGGATGTTCAAAGGCGTTCGGTTAAGTAATTCACTCTCCTTATCTCATCTCTTATATGCCGACGACACTTTGATTATAGGGGAGTGGTTTAATGATAATCTGAGAAGTATTATTAACACCCTTAAGTGCTTTCATCTTGCTTCGGGGTTACATATCAATATTCATAAGAGTCAAATCCTGGGCGTCGGTGTTCCTCGGGTAGATGTTGAGACGACGGCCTCTGCAATTGGTTGTTCTATTATGAATGATCAATTTCGTTACCTTGGAGTTACGGTTGGAGAGAATATGTCTCGACATAAGGCTTGGGCCGATGTTATTCTTAAATTACGTTCTCGTCTTTCAAAATGGAAGTCGAAAACTTTTTCTATTGGTGGTAGGCTCACGCTTCAAAAATCAGTTCTTGGCGCTTCTCCACTTTATTGTATGTCTATTTTTAAGGCCCCGAAAGGCATTTTAAAGGAGATGGAATCCATTCGCAATCATTTTTTTATTGGGGCAGATTCTATAGACAAAAAAATTATGTGGGTTGCTTGGAATTATGTTCTTGCTTCAAAAAAGAATGGTAGGCTAGGCGTTTCGAGTTTTCACGCCCTTAATCGGGCTTTGTTACTTAAGTGGGTTTGGAGGTTTGTTTCGGAAGATGGCTCCTTATGGTTTCGTGTCATTCGAGGTATCTATGGGAATACTATTGGATCACATTCAACTCATATGGCCTCAACTTGGAGTTCGATTTTGAGGGAAGTACATTTGTTAAAATCTCAAGGTTTCGATTTCATGTCCTTTTGTTCTAAACGTGTTTGAGATGGAAGAAATACCAGATTCTGGCTCGATGTTTGGAAAGGTGACTCTCCTTTTTGTGATGTTTTTCCTCGTATCTTCGCGCTTGAGCAAGACAAACAGATATCAATAGCTAATAAATTGGCTGCTAATGTGTATGCCTCCTTTCGAAGACCTGTTTGAGGTGGAATCGAACAACAACAGCTTTCTGCCTTAGTTACCTGTTTGGATTCTGTTTCCCTTTCTGCTTCTTATGATCGGTGGTTTTGTAGCATTTCTGGAGATGGTTCCTTCATCGTCAAAAACTTTCGAAACACTTTAGATGATATGTTTCTTCCTTCATGGCTTGAACCGACGAGATGCGTAAAATCTATCCCCATTAAAATTAATGTTTTTACTTGGAGAGCCCGACGTGATTGCTTACCGACTAGGTCTAATTTAATTCATAGAGGTATATCTTTGAATTCCGATAGCTGTCCGATTTGCAGCTCTACTGGGGAAGATGCTTCTCACATTTTCTTTAAGTGTAATTTGGCTCAGGATATCCTGAGATATATATGCAGGTGGTGGGAACTGGACTGGCAGCAATGGTCCTCTTTTTCAGATTGGAACCAATGGTTTTCGAACCTTAGAATGGCCCTTAATCGTAAATGCCTTCTGCAAGGAGTCTTTAGTGTTGCATGGTGGTACATTTGGTTATTTCGGAACCGACTTCTCTTTGGTGACAAACCTCCTTCTCGCTCGACGATAATTGACGATATAGTGTCCTCTTCTTTTTTATGGTGTAAAAATAGGTGTAAATGGGTGTTTGCTTGGGCTTGGCTTAAAACCCTAATTTGATCTTTTTGTAATGTGTTGTTTGTTCTAGCTCATTGTTAGTTTAATAAAATGTTGCCGTTAAAAAAAAAAAAAAAGTACTTATGTGTGTTTGTTTTTTATTTTTTGTTCAGAGGCAGTAAAAACATCTAAATGGATCAGACATGAAAGGGGCATCTTAATGATTCTAGTTGAACTTTTTTTTTTTTTTTTTTTTTTTTTTTTTTTTTTTTTTTTTTTTATAACAATGTTACAGTATTTGATTTAGATTTAGACATTTCTGCCTCAAATTCAGATTCAGATGTGCATGTCAGATTCAAATTTAGAGTCTCGTAATAAACAAATAACAACAAATAGGGTTTTTTTTCAAATGAATAATAATTTTGAAACTGAATGATTTAAGGGTGAGCAAAACCGCCCAAGTCCCGACAATCGACCCGATCCCGACATAAACCGATAGTCCCGAAACCGAATAATAGCTTCTCGGGTCGAGAGTCGGTTTGAATTTTTAGCATTTTCGGGATTCGGGTCGGGACGGGCAAAAAACCGACAAAATACAAGCAAATCAGCACGAAACCGACTATACCGAAACTGACTACTTTCGGGTCGGTATTTGGTTTAGGATTTTGGTGCTTTTCGGGACCGGGATTAGTCGGGACGGGTCAGGTCAGGTCGGGATCCGCCCGGATGCTCAGCCCTAGAATGAGTTATGAAAGAAGACACAATAACTTAAGTTTTGTCAAAATGATTTTAAATTAGCATTATTGTAATTTTGACATTGATAACAAAAATTTATATTGTCATTGTCAAATGGAATAGGAATGGTAAAATGAACGATGAATACCGCCCTAAATGGTCACTTGGTCCACATTATTTTCTTAAAATTATTAACAAAGTCTGCATCATGTCACGCCCCAAGGTTTTATTTCGTTTTTATATTATTGTTGGCCCGCTGTGTCCCAAAATAAAAATATAAAAGTTCTATTCCTATTAGGCTTGATGTTGTATATTAGACACGAAACGTAACTATCATGATTTAAACTATTTTTGTTGGATAAGTGTTTGTGTGGAGACTAATATTTTAGTGTTGATAAGTAGAACCTAAAAGGATCGACATCAACCGGTACAGACTTATTAGTTAGTTTAAGTTAGTCATATGATATGTTCAAAAATAGGAAATCTAGGAACTATTAAGAATGTTATAATCACTTTAAATATAACCTTTTAGCAAAATATCATCTCTTATGAGACTGCTATAGAACTATACTGTATATGTCACAAGTCCACATATACCCGGATGTTTGTCGTATGTAGACTTGTGACATATATAATTCTATAGCAGTCTCATAAAAAGTCTTCTTCGAGCGACTTTTAATCTTGTCTATCTACTATTTCACCACCAAAGCGTCTTGAAAATGAAGTATATTTCAAGAATATGATATCTATAAAACGTACAAAACTATAGTTTTGTTTAACATTGCAAAACTTACTTTAGTTTTGTTCACGTGATTAGTTTTCTTGAGCTTCGGTTTATCGGGTGTTCTTGATATCTTAATAAAGGATAAATGTCACAGATGTCCCTTATATATATATTTGTTATTAAATTGTTGAAAAAGCCACTATAAAATAATTTTTGTTGATTAAGTTATCTAGTTATATATTAATTGTTGAAAAAGTTTTTGTGATTGGTTTGACCGTATGTTTTGGTTAAAATGAATTGATTTCGTTGATCAGACAAACTTATTTGACATTTTTGTGGAAAATGTAGATTAATTGGACAAATACAAGTGCAAAGACAATCTCAAATGAGATTGCCACGATAACATAATCAATCAATTTCAGCTTATAAAATAAGTCAAACCTGTCACAAGAGCTTTTTCAATAACTAAAATACAACTAACTAGCTTAATCGACAAATAATGATTTGCAGTCATTTTTTTAACAATATAATCAAAATATGTAAAACTTTTATTTGCCTTCTCATGAAAAAAGACTTATACATATGCCATAAAAACTTAGGCCTTAAAGTTATATGAGGTCTGAACTCTAAAGACTTTATTTTGTTGGCTTTATTGCTTAAAATTATGGGTACGTTTGGTAGCAAGTGTTTTGTTGCATTTTGAAGCAACTGACAATTAGCGGTTAGTGTTTGTACGAAATACTTGTTTGGAAATAAGAAACTAACATTTTTTTTAAAGCTCCAAATTAAAATACTATTTTTAGTTGCATTTACGAACAACGCTCGTTTCCACTTACTAATATGATTATTACTTGATCGAACACTGTATCAAAACAAACAACTACTACATCCGTTTTAAAATTATTGTCCACAGACAAAAAAAACATACAGTTTAAGAAAAACATCATCATTTCAACTTTATCTTTCTTACTTTTATAGAATGACAGTTTTACCCCTAACTAATTAATTTAAAACTTTTTCAATGTTTGTAATAAAAACCAAGTGAGGATAATATGACAAACTCGAGCTGAATTTCTTATTTACATTTGAGAGTGAATAATTAATTTGGGACAACCCGAAATAAAAATGTGAACAATAAATATAAGACGTAAGAAATATTGTTTTCTACTTCTACTACTTACTGATATTACTTTCTGCTACTGGTTACTGCTAATGTTTTTTTCTATCACAATCTTCGCCAAACATACCCTGCATGTGATGCAAATAAAATAGCAAACTCTTGATAACTAAAACAATCAACCCATCAAATAAAAAAGGGAAGAGGATGATGATCATGAAAATGAAACATGGTAGAGTGAGTAACGTTAACGTGGATAATGTAGATAATCCATATCCAATCTAATCAATAAGCTGTCTGAGCTTATCCGCTTCTTAAACGTGTACTTGTGTGTTTGGTCAAACCAACAAACATAAATAAATTATATTCCACCACATCTTTTAATATTTGTTTACTTTTTTTTCTTTTTTTATATCCTTTGCCTTTGTTTCAATAGTTGCAAAGCATTTGCCGACTATTCTCCAAGCAATTATCCACATATATCTCCAATAAATTAAGGATAAGAAAATAAAACCAAACAATGAAGCTAAAACACAAGTTTTTTTGTTTTGTTTTGTTTCTAAAAAGCTGTGAACTTCCTGCAAATGTGAAAGTAATCCTACAAACAAGTTGATATGATAAATGCAAATGTTGGATAAATTGATGTCTTCATGTTACATAATAAGGTTCTAGACTTTACAAAAATATGTTGCCCCTAAGGCAAAACGTGTGAACCGGTTAATAGACCGGTTATCGATAGTTATGTCACAACTCGTAAATTCTGGTCTTTTCCCGAACTTTCAACATTTACTATTCATCGGTTACTATTCATCAATCACTATTCATCATTTTACTATTCATCTTTTTCAGAGTCAGTTTGTGATTCTGAGAAGCGTTCAAAAATTTTACTATTCATTAAACACTATTCACCTCCGGAGAAAATTTGTCATTTATACGTGAGTTGCGTCATTTCTGTACACGTACGATTATCAACCTAATAAACGTTATCTTATGAGCTATTATTTTGAATAATTGATCCATCAATCCCAACTATGGTCCTAACATATTTTTATACTCATAATAATAATATAAAAATTATATTATTAATTTACCCGGTATTTTCAAATCAACTGTTACGTTTTCCGGTCAAAGCTTATAACTCCGTCGGTTTGCAATATTTCAACCCGATCATTTTTTTTTTAACTTCCGATTCTCATCAGGAATATTATTTTACAATTTTTACAACTTCATTATATTTTATTTTATCTCGTTACAATTTATTTTTAGTTAACTCGGTACCCGGTATCACCTAAAACTAACTAATACTTGCACTCTTTGGACAAGATCATTTAATAGCCAACAACCTTCCACCTTCCTCCCCTAATTCATGCCCCCTAGCCCAAAATTATGGATCTTGTCCCATGATATATCTACAACTAGTTCTATACTTCATTTTCTCATTTACATATTTTTATTAATCAACACCAACTAGCAAAAGTTCTCTCATTTCATTTTCTCTCCTTTCTTTCCTTTGGTGTGGCGATCGGCCAAGAAAAGAACACAAGGAAGAATCCATCATTTTTCTAAGATCAAGTTATTATCTTGTTCCTTTAGTTGTTCTTGTTTGGGTTTTGTAATAAAAACTCAAGGTTTCTTTGGTTTTACTCATCCAAGCTCTATAATCATTCTAAGTAAGTTGTCAAACTCTTGTTCATAATTTTCTTCATGTTATTTTTATGGTCATATGATTTCCATTCAAGATCTACATGCATATGTTAGTATATACCACTCATATATATATATATATATATATATATATATATATATATATATATATATATATATATATATATATATATATATATATATATATATATATATATAACTTTTGAACTCTAGAAATGGATTATAGTTAGATCCACTTGATTTATGATGTTTAGGAACCCATGACACCCTAAGAAGGTGTATGGTAAGATTAGACTAGATTTGTGGTGATTGAAAGTGGTTTGGTTGAAGTTGAAACAAGTTTGAAACTAGGAAAATGATTTTTGAAACTATATTTATACATACTGTCCTTATTTTGAAATCGTGGGAAAATCAGTAGGTGGTGGGTAATTTTTGACCAAAGATTTAGAAAATACTTTCAAAAACGAAGCCGTGGGCGAAAGAACGGACTAAAACGAGTTTATAACGAAGGAGATATGATTTTCCGAATTTAACGACGAAAACTAGTTTTCTGAAAAACTGCTTGCTGATGAACAGTTGTCACGGGCTGTTTTGGGCATAAAACTTGATCTAGCCGTCCCGACTTATCAAAAATATGTTAGTATGTTGTCCCACGATTCCGGGAATGTAAAGAACATAGAAAACGAGCTTAAAACGACCAAGATATACACTTTTGAAACTAGGCGAACTATATATATATTTAACAACTTCTAATAGCACATATTCTCTTAAGTTATGGAAACACTATAAATCAACGCCAACGCTTATTTTCAAACTACGAGTGGTATAGGCTTCATGTGCATGTACATTCATCGCATCCCCTCATAATTTAAGTAGATCGTATCATTCGTTCATTATAGGTCGCGGTTAGAGATCGAACCTCATTTCTGTGTATCCACTTTTGTCTTCGTAACTATCGTACCAGGTGAGTCATAGCCCCTATTCTTTTAAATTGTTTTGTTAACGTTTTGGGGGAGAATACATGCTCGTTTTTACATGAATTACTACTTGACTCTTTGAACATTGTTTTGAACCTTGAACTATTATGAACTCATTTGACCTTATAACTTGTTTTGAACTATTGAACTTGACTTGACTTTTGAACTTGACTTAAACTTTTGACCCTAATGTACTGTACGTACTATGACCTAAAGTCTCGCCATTTTTGGTGGAGCGTGCAAAGTCTCACCTTTTTGGTGGAGCGTTCTTGATCTAAAGTCTCGCCTTATTGGTGGAGCGTGCTAAGTCTCTCCTGTTCAGAGCATCTTTAATAATTCTCGCCATGGTGGAGTGACTAATAATTCTTCGCCAAGTCGGCGGAGTGACTAATAATTCTTTGCCTAGGTGGCGGAGTGACTTCAAGTCTCCCATGTTCGGAGCAACATTATAAAGTCTCCCTTGTTCGGAGCGGCCTTGACTTATTATTGACCACGGGTGCTTGACTACTAGACCTAAACTATTTAGCAGTGGGTTGTAAACACACAGGTTGCAAGTCTCTTATGGCGGGATTTGCAACTGAGTGGATTTACGATGCCTTTGCTGTGTGATCATTTTCTATAAACTTTACTTGTTAAACAAACTCTATGAACTCACCAACCTCGTGTTGACACTTTAGCATGTATTTTCAGGTTTTAACCAATGGCACGCTACAGGAGGTTTTGGCAGGGCATGGCATGGTCATAGAAGACTCTGATTATTTATATGGGGACCGTTTTAAACTATTTTAAGGGCCTACTTCCGCACTACTTTTAACGATGTAAATTCAATATTTTTGATTTAACTATTTTATTCTAAATGATTGAAGTGAAAACCATTTTTGAACTAGTGTTGTGATACGGATTGAGTTACACCCCAGCTACACGTATGCTTCCGCTGGACTCGATTTTGGGGGTGTGACAGATTGGTATCAGAGCTTTGGCTATAGCGAACTAAGTGTTTTTAAAACCTAGACTATAGCTACTTTTACGAAAACTTAACCCTATGACCGTCACGTGCCTGCCTGCCAAGCTGAAGCCTCATTGTGGTTTGTTGCTGACTTAGGTGATGAGATTTGTGTCTCATTATCTTGTATATTATATTCACTTATTCTAGTGGATTACTATCATTGTCTTTTATATAAGCATGTTCACGTATCATATGCCCTGTTATGTTTCTCCTTGCATAGTTTCATCATTTGACCTCGAGTTTGGTCACCTGCCTTAGTCTTTCTGAACGTCTTGGTATTTGTGAAGGACATAGTCTTAGTATAACTGGGCTGAGTATTTCAAAATTCATGGAACCTCGGTGGAATATAGACTAGTCACCTATATTCAACCCGGGATAGTGGGACATAGGCTGACTACCTATATCCGACTCAGAAATGAATTTTGCAACACTGAGAATGGTTAAAATAAAATTCTGTCTGGATTGAATCCTCTACTCAATTTCCAAATGTTTCATTTATGTGTGTGTGTACCCTCGTTGCCAGAACGCTTATACTTTTCATCACCTCGTAAACCGCCGCCTGGAAGCACGTCAACTGGTCATTTCATCTCATGAATCTTCACCTTTATAACACTTCGGAGACCAACGTTAACTGAACTTCGGGACGAAGTTCCCTTAAGGGGTAGAGACTGTCACAACTCGTAAATTCTGGTCTTTTCCCGAACTTTCAACATTTACTATTCATCGGTTACTATTCATCAATCACTATTCATCATTTTACTATTCATCTTTTTCGGAGTCAGTTTGTGATTCTGAGAAGCGTTCAAAAATTTTACTATTCATAAAACACTATTCACCTCCGGAGAAAATTTGTCATTTATACGTGAGTTGCGTCATTTCTGTACACGTACGATTATCAACCTAATAAACGTTATCTTATGAGCTATTATTTTGAATAATTGATCCATCAATCCCAACTATGGTCCTAACATATTTTTATACTCATAATAATAATATAAAAATTATATTATTAATTTACCCGGTGTTTTCAAATCAACTGTTACGTTTTCCGGTCAAAGCTTATAACTCCGTCGGTTTGCAATATTTCAACCCGATCATTTTTTTTTAACTTCCGATTCTCATCAGGAATATTATTTTACAATTTTTACAACTTCATTATATTTTATTTTATCTCGTTACAATTTATTTTTAGTTAACTCGGTACCCGGTATCACCTAAAACTAACTAATACTTGCACTCTTTGGACAAGATCATTTAATAGCCAACAACCTTCCACCTTCCTCCCCTAATTCATGCCCCCTAGCCCAAAATTATGGATCTTGTCCCATGATATATCTACAACTAGTTCTATACTTCATTTTCTCATTTACATATTTTTATTAATCAACACCAACTAGCAAAAGTTCTCTCATTTCATTTTCTCTCCTTTCTTTCCTTTGGTGTGGCGATCGGCCAAGAAAAGAACACAAGGAAGAATCCATCATTTTTCTAAGATCAAGTTATTATCTTGTTCCTTTAGTTGTTCTTGTTTGGGTTTTGTAATAAAAACTCAAGGTTTCTTTGGTTTTACTCATCCAAGCTCTATAATCATTCTAAGTAAGTTGTCAAACTCTTGTTCATAATTTTCTTCATGTTATTTTTATGGTCATATGATTTCCATTCAAGATCTACATGCATATGTTAGTATATACCACTCATTTATATATATATATATATATATATATATATATATATATATATATATATATAACTTTTGAACTCTAGAAATGGATTATAGTTAGATCCTTGTTAGATCCACTTGATTTATGATGTTTAGGAACCCATGACACCCTAAGAAGGTGTATGGTAAGATTAGACTAGATTTGTGGTGATTGAAAGTGGTTTGGTTGAAGTTGAAACAAGTTTGAAACTAGGAAAATGATTTTTGAAACTATATTTATACCTACTGTCCTTATTTTGAAATCGTGGGAAAATCAGTAGGTGGTGGGTAATTTTTGACCAAAGATTTAGAAAATACTTTCAAAAACGAAGCCGTGGGCGAAAGAACGGACTAAAACGAGTTTATAACGAAGGAGATATGATTTTCCGAATTTAACGACGAAAACTAGTTTTCTGAAAAACTGCTTGCTGATGAACAGTTGTCACGGGCTGTTTTGGGCATAAAACTTGATCTAGCCGTCCCGACTTATCAAAAATATGTTAGTATGTTGTCCCACGATTCCGGGAATGTAAAGAACATAGAAAACGAGCTTAAAACGACCAAGATATACACTTTTGAAACTAGGCGAACTATATATATATTTGACAACTTCTAATAGCACATATTCTCTTAAGTTATGGAAACACTATAAATCAACGCCAACGCTTATTTTCAAACTACGAGTGGTATAGGCTTCATGTGCATGTACATTCATCGCATCCCCTCATAATTTAAGTAGATCGTATCATTCGTTCATTATAGGTCGCGGTTAGAGATCGAACCTCATTTCTGTGTATCCACTTTTGTCTTCGTAACTATCGTACCAGGTGAGTCATAGCCCCTATTCTTTTAAATTGTTTTGTTAACGTTTTGGGGGAGAATACATGCTCGTTTTTACATGAATTACTACTTGACTCTTTGAACATTGTTTTGAACCTTGAACTATTATGAACTCATTTGACCTTATAACTTGTTTTGAACTATTGAACTTGACTTGACTTTTGAACTTGACTTAAACTTTTGACCCTAATGTACTGTACGTACTATGACCTAAAGTCTCGCCATTTTTGGTGGAGCGTGCAAAGTCTCACCTTTTTGGTGGAGCGTTCTTGATCTAAAGTCTCGCCTTATTGGTGGAGCGTGCTAAGTCTCTCCTGTTCAGAGCATCTTTAATAATTCTCGCCATGGTGGAGTGACTAATAATTCTTCGCCAAGTCGGCGGAGTGACTAATAATTCTTTGCCTAGGTGGCGGAGTGACTTCAAGTCTCCCATGTTCGGAGCAACATTATAAAGTCTCCCTTGTTCGGAGCGGCCTTGACTTATTATTGACCACGGGTGCTTGACTACTAGACCTAAACTATTTAGCAGTGGGTTGTAAACACACAGGTTGCAAGTCTCTTATGGCGGGATTTGCAACTGAGTGGATTTACGATGCCTTTGCTGTGTGATCATTTTCTATAAACTTTACTTGTTAAACAAACTCTATGAACTCACCAACCTCGTGTTGACACTTTAGCATGTATTTTCAGGTTTTAACCAATGGCACGCTACAGGAGGTTTTGGCAGGGCATGGCATGGTCATAGAAGACTCTGATTATTTATATGGGGACCGTTTTAAACTATTTTAAGGGCCTACTTCCGCACTACTTTTAACGATGTAAATTCAATATTTTTGATTTAACTATTTTATTCTAAATGATTGAAGTGAAAACCATTTTTGAACTAGTGTTGTGATACGGATTGAGTTACACCCCAGCTACACGTATGCTTCCGCTGGACCCGATTTTAGGGGTGTGACAAGTTATAGTTATTGAAAACGCTAAAAGCTTGGGGTATGGTTGGCTGGTAAGCTAGCGCCAAACCACCAGCCCAAATCTTAATTTGGCTCACCGTACCAACTACCAAGTTTCGTGCCAAAGAGCCTTGGCTGTTGGCTACCAACCAGCGCCAATGATTTTATATATATATATATATATATATATATATATATATATATATATATATATATATATATATATATATTTATTTATTTATTTGTGTATTTAGTGGGGTATGTGTGGACCCAACAAGACCACTTTTGCTATGGCACCACATTTGTATGAGGGAGGGGGTTTTTTGGTGCCGTTGAAAATCTCGTGCTATAAAAATTTTCGATGACGTGACAACACTTTTTGCCAACAGCACGAGTCCAACGGCTCATGCGTACCCAGTGCTCTAAGTGCTCAAATGACCAAGCCATTTTTTTTTTGAACAGAACCAAGCCATTTTATAATCATGTGGATAAATCATAAATGAAATAATACATCATGTAGCAACTGTCATGAAAAGAATGATACAAATATACAATGCATATCACAAATGAGTGCAAATATCACACGATGCAAATATCACACAAGCGCTTGTGAATAAATCTGATGTGCTACTGAAAATGAGGACTAGAATGCAAATTTTAACCTTTTTGGGAAAAAGATAAAGATGGCAATTTACTACTCTAGTTTTGCCTAAATTTGATTCATACATATCTTTTATGGCAAGACTTGGTAAAAGACTTATGCTGTGTCAACATACCAACAACTAACTTCCACGTGTCTGCACTTTCATGCTCATTATCTCAAACCATATTTATATGCTCCCCAACATTAGTTCCAATCCTATCTTTGATCTTTGTTTCTCAAACACACATTAACAACCACAACCACAACATTAAAAAAAAAAAGACACAATCCAATAATGGTAGGAAGAAACCATAATAACAACTCTAAGGATCAACATGTCCAAAAGTGGAATATCATGCAAGAACAAGATGTGCATGAAAAAGAAGAACCATGTTCATCATTTGAAGAAGCTTCAACTTTATCAAATGGATCAACTTCTTCATTAGGCTGTTCTTCTTCATCATCTTCATCATTGGACACATTAGATGATGCTTGTTCCTCTTCAGCTCATTCTAGTAGATCTTCTTTATATGACTTATCAGACCTCATGGCACACTTGCCTATTAAGTAAGTTCCTTTTATATATTTTTAGATTAAAGATTCTTACTTTGATCACTATTTTAGGTTAGAGATCCATACACCAATATGGTTTTATATTGTACTAAGAGGGTGTTTTTCTTGTAAATTTGAAAAAGTTAAAAAGCTCAATTTTACTAATTTGTGAGCTTATCCAGTTGAGCTTTCCTATATAAGTAATAAGAAGATGGTATCTCATTTCTTTTACATAATATTATTAGTTTTTAGATTAAAGATTCATATACTAAAATGGGTATCTTTTTTACTCCTTGCAGAAGAGGGCTATCAAAGTTTTACCATGGTAAATCAGACTCATTTACATCACTTGCAAAAGTCACAAGCATAGAAGATCTTCCAAAGAAAGAAAAGGTTCCATACAAGAAGATGAAGAAGAGCTACAAATCTCCCACTTCTCCTAAACCACTTATCTCAAAGAAAAAAACAAAAAGGAAGCAGTTTGGTAGTAGCATCAAGAAAGACTTATAAAGGAGTGAATTTTGGCTTGTTATGTTTCTTTTATGGTTTGTACAAATTTTTTGATGTAAATATATGAGATGAGTTTTTTTTTTAACTATTACTACTGTAATTTGTATGAATATATAATGTGAATATAAGATGAGTTGTTTATTTATTGATTCTAGAGAAAATCTGAAGAGCAAATCAAAGAAGTAGAATTATTCATTAGATACAGAAACAAGTTTGATTCCATTAGACTACAATCTAAGAGTTAAAAAATCATCAATCGATGTTCGATTTCCTAGTTAGGCTAAAGAAAGGTGATGTCTTGATGATGCTTGATTCATGGAGACATGACGGATCGGCTTTGTATCCGGCTTGATCTTCTCACTGATGACGGGGTAACCAAGCTGCTTGATTCCGCGGCTTTGCGCCTCTGTTCAAGGTTAAAAAATTTAAACATGAATAAATAAAACTTGTCGAAAAGCATTACATATCTTATTTGGTTAGAAAAGGCTAGAAATTTACCGGTTTCCTGGCTGTATGCGAGTCTCCAGTTGAGATTTCAGTGTGTGATGTATTTGTTCTGCTGCTGAAAGAAACTGCCGTTGTTTGGATCGAAGAGTTGCTTGCGTTAGCTTCTGGTGACATGAAGCTTCTAACCGAACTAGTGACTTCTTCTCCGAAAACAAACTCGCCCAGCAACTCAACTGTTGGTGCATGGATGTGGATTTCTGTAGAAACGTCTTCCTTTGGTTCAGCCAAAGATGCAGCAGATGTTACCAATGTTTGTTCCTCTTTCTGTTGTATCAGCGATGATGGATTTGTAGAAGGTTCAGCCTCCTTTAGATCTTCTTTTTGGACTGGTGTTGTGACAGCAGGAGTGGTTTTCGTTCGTTTTGAATGATAAATGGCACCGATAGATGTTAAAAATAGTACAACAAGGCCGGTTAAAACTGTGACTGCTGGATGAGAACTGGCCAATTCACTAGTTTGTATATCGCCAATCACTTTTTCGGCTACATTCATGTCTTCACCAAAGCCATCTTGATTGAGATCTGCTGTCAACTGCTGATCACTGACTTCCTTTTTTACCTCTACATCATCAGTTTCCATCACTTCAGTCTCAGCAGATTCATGCTCTTGCAACATGTTGACCAGCTGGGAGAGATCAGTATCTTCTTGTTTGCTCCACATATTATCCTGAATGACGTCTGTTTCTTCGTTTACAGCTTCATCCAGCTGCTCACTAACAACACCCTGGCTAAAATCTACATCATTGATTTCTAGTACTTCACCTTCGGCTATATTTTGCTCAGGCAATGTTTCAATCAGCTGGGAGTGATCAGTATCTTCTTCTTTACTCGACAATTCATCATCAATGATATCTGTTTCATCATGTACTACATCATGATGAACAACATCATCAATTAGTCCCTTTTCCACCTCAACTGATTCTTCAACAGTTTCAATCACAGCTTCATCAATTAGTCCATTGTCCACCTCAGCCAATTCTTCAAAAGTTTCAACCAGAACATCATTAATTAGTCCATTTTCCACCACAGTCGATTCTTCAACAGTTTCAACCACAACATCATCGATTAGCCCATTTTCACCCTCAACCAACTCTTTAACAGTTTCAACCATATTTAGTCCTTCATAATCATGATCAACCTCTACTTTCTCAAATCTTCTCGTCTCCAAATCTGCGCACCTAACTGGACCAGTTCCAATTCTAGAGTAGTCTACACTCGCAGCTCCATAAACATAAGCCCGATCCTTAAAACCCATAACCATGTTTATACTCTCTTCAGTTTCAGAGAAGTTTAAACCCGCAGCTGTATTAACGAAAGACCAGTTGCTAAAATCCCCAACAGTTTCTAATGCATCTGAATCCGTAGGTGAATTCATTGAACATATGCCTTGGGTCATCAAAACCAGTGCAACGACTACAAGTGACCACTTCAAAAGCCCCTTCAAACTCCAAAATCTATCTTCCTCATACTCAACCACCTCCTCTTCATCATCTTCGGATTCATCTCCCTCATCATTGTCAACTTCGTCTTCTTTATCAATCACATGCTCAACTCGTTCTACAGATTCTTTTTGAGCACTAGAATCTGTAGTAGTACCTAAGGATCCAATTCCTAATTCCGAACCACAACCAGCATTAATCGAGCTATTAGTACTATCTCTAACGCTACCTTCATCATTTTCCATCAGAATCTTCCTACGCCTATTCGGGTTATACCTCAAGAACTTAGGTCTAGGTGAAGTATAATTCTTAACAGGATCGTACGGCTTCAAACCAATCTCACCATCCACATCACCAACAACAG
This sequence comes from Artemisia argyi, assembly GCA_030686995.1. NCBI lineage: Eukaryota > Viridiplantae > Streptophyta > Magnoliopsida > Asterales > Asteraceae > Artemisia > Artemisia argyi. Next base: position 12,871,249 of record CM060689.1, on the reverse strand, counting down.
GAAACTTCACAGCTTTCGAACCAAAACTAGAAGACCATACTATACTATTTTGTTCAACAATATCACTGTTTTCATTCCTTTCCGCCAAGATCTTCTTTTTATTAGCTGCGGATATTGTCGGACTCATAAAATGCTTACCGGCTATGTTTTTCTTAACGCCCTTTGACTTCAAAACCATATCCGGGTTCATCTCATTCTCATTATTAACACCTGCATCTATATTTCAAGAAACAAAAAATCAAATTTTTATAAAACCCTACATTCTACAGATCATAAAACAAGAATCTTGAAAATTTTATAAAACACTAACTTAGGCTTAAACTTAATACCCATTTAACAAGATTGCATAAACACAGATTTAACAAATACCCATTTAATATAAACATCTAAAAATCATAAATCAAGAATCTTTTAAGCGAAATAACGAGTAAAGATCGGAAATTTACATACCCTAACAAAATTACACAAATTTAGGCTAAATTTTAATACCCTTTTAACAAGATTGCATAAAACATAAATTTAACAAATAACAAATACCCATATAAAATTATATGCTAAAAATCATAAATCAGGAATCTTTTAATCGAAATAACGAAAAAAGATCGAAAATTTACATAAAACCCTAACAAAACTACACAAATTTAGGCTAAAACTAAATACACTTTTTACAAGATTACATAAAACATAAATTAAACAAATACCCATTTAAAATAACACTCTAAAAATCATAAATCAAGAATCTTTATATCGAAACAACGAAAAAAAGATGGTACCTTTAAATGAGGGTTTAAAGGAAGTTGGTGATTTAGTTAAATTGTTGCTGAAGTTATTATCCATGATTTAATTACCAAGATCAATTTTGAATGTTGGGTTTTTATTTTCTTGATACTGAAATTGAGATGATGAGTAAAATATGACCGTTACGTTTGTGATGTGATCCTTTTAAGGATTTGAAGAATGGTTCTTTGTGACCGTTGGAAGATGAGTGACATTCACATGGGTTAGCCCATGATGTAAAAGATGATGGTCTATAGTTATAAACCCAATAGTAAGCCCATTTATTTATTTGAATGAGGCAATGAGCTACTTAGTAAGTGGTTTGGGCTCAACTTTCTTATTGGTTGATTAATTAAACCAAAGTTACAAATGTATATGAGCGGCTGCGGCGCCAGAAAGTTATGGTCGATGGCAGTTTGATAATGTTTAGAAACCAGTGTTCTAAAAGGCGCGCCAAGGCGCCGCCAAGGCGTCGCCAAGGCGCGAGGCGTGGCCTTGCCGCCACGAAATAGACCATGGCGGCTGCTCTAGGCGTGGCGTGGGAAAAGGCGTGACAAGGCGTGAAAAGGCGCGCCTTTTGGTAAGGCGTGGCGCGCCTTTTTGAAACAGTTTTGGTTTTTTTTGTTTTTTTTTTAATTATTATTATTATTTTAATAACTATTTGAACGATCATTTGAAATTTGGTCTATTTGTTATTTGGGTCTGATAATTATATAATAAATAGTTGTTAAATGTCTAATATAGTAGTCCAAATGTATATGAAATATGATATTATAACATAAATGATAAATATATAAATATTTTTTCGCCGCCTTAGTCACGCCGCAAAAAACGCCATGGCTTCGCCATGGCGCGTAAGGCTTGAGGCGTGGCCTTGCCGCCACGCCACGCCTCACGCCATTTATAACATTGTTAGAAACTACATTACAAATTGATCTGTTAGCGAGGCAAATTACAAAAATAGTAAGATATTTTAAAAATTTTACATTGCAATTTTTTTTGCTAAAGGGGCACGTGCCCACCCTGTCCTCTCCTGTCTCCGCCTCTGCGAATATACATAAGTGATTTGGTTCAAGTTATAAGCACGTTTGCATAATGGTTGTGGAAAATAGTTTCTGGCGGTCTCCTTATTTTTTAGGAGGTTTCGATGATAGTGGTGTAAAAGAGTGGGGAGGACATTTTTACTGTGTTGCTTATAACTACTGTTAACTGCTACTACTTACTACACTGCTAATTTCGCCAAACGTACCCTAATACTACATTTTTAAGTTAATAATAGGTCAACCGTATACCGCTGGAAAAAAAAACCTTTAAGCTTTATATGACAAATGATAGATAAACGTTTGTGTAAATAAGTAATTACAAACAATCAGAAAGAGTCCAAACCACAAAGAACAAATAAATTTCGAACTTCTACTAGCCAGTGGAAATAGAAGATAACCAAATGTTACGTCACTGCTTAGCCTGTTTTGGTTTTCTCATTTGTTTCATCTTTTATGGTTTTTCGAGAATTCATTAGAACTTTTTATTTGTGAAAAGTGAAGGTTGGTTCTTTGTGGTTTGGAAGTGAACATATCACATGAAAGTAGTCTCCCAAAGCATGTGTTTACCACAAGCCATTACGTCATATCCAATCTTATCTACAATCTATTATATTTCTTGGTTACTATTTTCAATGACATTCCCTCGTCCTTCGATGTCACTAGTGCTTCATTACTACTGTACACGCGATATATAAAAGTTTAGGCAGAGTTAAACCAATGAAAACAGCACCTCACACATTATTATATACGTGGTCCAAATTCATGCACAAGTGTCTATGTCGATTAACATTATCACGAGCTTTGCACTTGATATTTGAGGGGACAAAGTGATCAAATGAAAATGTAGCATATCTAAGGATGGGTGTTATGGTGGTGGGGTGCCACAAACCATCCGTATACCAAATAACATCTTTCTTTTTATGCGCGGTCCTCAGGTTTGCGTGATAATTTGGTTGTGCAGATCATTAAACGGTTTAACATTATTTATTTATTATTATTATTTTTTGAGTTAATTACATAAATGGTTCCTGTGGTTTGTCGGGTATTACGGATTTGGTCCATAAACTTTATTTTTTGTGGATATTGTCCCTGTGGTTTTGACCCGTTACGGGTTTGGTCCCTTGACCACCTTTTCTGTTACTTTGACCGTCAAGGATGGTTGAAATGACACTAATACCCTCGTATGTTTACGCATACGGTCCCTGTGGTTTGTCTCGTATCACGGATTTAGTCCCTAAGTGTTTTTTTTTTTTTTTTTTTTTTTTTTTTTTTATCTCGAATTTTTTTAGAATTTTTGAAAGAAGTTTTTTAAAACTTTATTGGTAGGGTTTTTAAAATTTTTGAATACTTTTTGACGGAGTTTTTCTTATATAAATTTTTGACAACAAATTTTTTTTACTAGATTTTTGTTAGATTTCTTGGCAGATTTGTTTACAAGATTAAAAAAATAAAAATAAAAATTATAAAAAATTTTGACGGAATTTTTTTTATTCTACGAAAAATATTCAAAAAATTTCAAATTTTTTTTATATAAATGTAAAAACTTTTTTTGTCAATAAAAAAAACATACGTCAAATATATATATTTTGTTTAACTAAGAAACTTCACTAAACAAACAATTAAGAAAATTGACATTTTCAAAAAAATTTTGTCAAAAAAAAAAAAAAAAAAAAAAAAAAACCTCCCTCCGTCTCATATTAATGTCATGTTTGACTTTTTAAAGTCTTTCTTTCTCAACTTTTACCTTAAATATTTGTGTTTGTGTAATATAATATTTGATACAAAATATATGAATGGATTAAGCTTTAAATGTATTTCATTGTGTATAATTTTTATCAAATACTATATAAAACAAACAAAAATACTTAAAGTCAAAGTTGATAAAGAAATACTTGAAAAGTCAAACATGGACATTTAACATGGGAGGGAGGGAGTAAAAAAATAAAATAAATAAATAAATCTGGCTTAATTTTTTGCAGAAAACGAATGAAAACATATAAAACGTAAGAAAATGGACGAAACTGTATGAAAACGAATGAAAATCTCTAAAACGGATGAAAACATATAAAAACGAATGAAAACGTAACAAAATGTATAAAAAGAGAAGAAAACATATGAAAACGTAAGAAAAGCGTATAAGAACGGACGAAAGCGTATAAAACGGATGAAAACGTATAAAAACGGATAAAAAGGTATGAAAACATGATAAAAACGGACGAGAACGTATGAAAACGTATAAAAACAGGCGAAAACGTATAAAAAACGGACAAAAAAGTATGAACACGTAAGAAAAACGAATGAAAACGTATATAAACGGTCAAAAACGTATAAAAACAAATAGAAACGTATGAATATTTTTTAATTAAAAAAATATTACTAATATTAATAGTTAAAAAAAATAAATAAATAAATAAATAAAATAAATAAAAAACAACTTAGGACTATATTCGTTATACCCCACAAACCACAGGGACCATACTATTAAAGGGTATTTATGTCATTTTGGCCTTTTAAATTTCCACTTAACGGTCAAAGTAACAAAAAAGGTGGTCAAGGGACCAAACCCATAACGGGTCAAAACCAGAGAGACGATATCCGCAAAAAATAAAGTTTAGGGACCAAATCCGTAATCCCCGACAAACCACAAGGACCATTTATGTAATTAACTCTTATTTTTTTTTAAATGTTTGTGGGATATATTGTGCGGTATATTTGTATAAAGTGAAGTATTTTTATATGTTTGGTTTGGTGGTGACTATTACACCTGTTTGGTAGTAGGTTTGGTAGTGTGCTGAATGATGACGTGACGCTGATGTGAATGTGATAGGTTTGGTGATTAGAGGTGTCAGTAAGGTCGGGTTGAACGACCCGAACTGAACCAGATACGGCTTATCGGGTCGGGTTAAATCGGGTTAAAAAATCTTGTCGATTGTTTTTACCCGAACCCGATAACCCGACATTATTATCAGATCGGGATAAGGTTAGATAATTAATATTATCGGGTCAACCCGACAAGATCCAAACACTTAGCCTAATCGAGAATTTGGTGCTATGTTTTTGTTCATGAGTTGAACATATTTTAAGTAGTTTCTATATACGAAGAGTTATGCCCAACTCAAACCAATCATTGACTCATTGTATTGCTTTTAGGCTTCGCATTATGAACTCAAGTTATCTTTAGAATCCATCAATCCTTAGATAATTATCGCACATTCGCACGAAGTTTGAAAGAGCTCTCTGAAGAACATGTGATAGAAAAATGTGTTTCAGTTACCTTTTACGTCCTTCTTTTTCTGAAAAATTTAGCAATTTGCATCCAAAAAATTTTTTTTTAATGTGTTGAGTGTATTGGAGAAAATTCTGCAACGAAGTAGTAAAAGAAAGTTACACTCACAAAAAGTGTTACAAAAAAATCACGCGCAAAGGTGACAAATAAATATGAATGGTGAGACAGAATAAATAGAAAGTAGAATACGATATCATTGTTGTCAGTGGCGGAGCTGACCGTCATGATTGGGGCCCAAAGTTTGTCGAGATTAAAATGTAACATTCTTATTAAAAGACTATACTTGACGAGAAATAAAACAAGTAAACTATCAATACTGATTAAACAAAGTATCAATTGACAACTATTTTCTTGAACTCTTGAAAACTTTATACATTCATGCAATCATGCCTGGTTAAATTATTATTACTACCAAAGAAAAGAATAATAGGAAGCCATATAAGAGACTAAGTTAAAAAAACTACAACTTTGCACGTTTCTTTTAATTTTAAACTTTGACGTTTTCTCATTAGCCATGTACTGTTACAAAGTTTGTAAGATGCACTCGATGTAAAATATTTTATAAATCATTGTATTCATATAAATCTCCAACTGTGAGCACAAAATTAAGAGAGCCCAGCACCCTTTTTAGTCCTTTATATCCTTCGCCCCTGATTGTTGTGTTACATATATCACATATATGTAAAACATTGTTTTTATAAAAATTGTATGAATGTATTTGTAGAAGTAAATAATTGCTCCTCGGCTTGAGCACATGTAAGTTCCTTCATACTAAATAAACGATATCCTTCGAGCATCTACGTAGATAACATACACGTATTAGCTTCGCCTTGGGTTTGATCTTAAAACCAAGCTCCGGCTGAGTAAGTATGGGTATAGCCCGAACGACTAAATAATAAATGTGAGAGTACTTGTGTGTAATTTAGTTGGTTTAGGAATGAATGAGGTTGAAGTATTTATACTATCCGTTTATCCAACTAATCTACCTGACAACATAAGGATGAGCAAGCCAGGCTACACCTAGCCTAGGTGCTAGGTGTGAGTCCACGTGGGAGACAACATCTCGCAAAATCTGAAATAGGCGGCTAGAGTATGGTCCTTAGTACGGACTCTTGGGTAAAAGGATCTCCTGAGTGAAAGAGTGTTCCTCTTCTATTGTGGTCGTCCGGTAGTGTTCTTTCGAATCTGTGGCTTTATAGAAACATTTGTCATCCAACACAAATCCTCCGGAAATATACATCAACAATATTATTTCTCGAGTTTCTATTATCAACTGAATATAAATTTACTTAGTTTTTTTTTTTTTTTTTTTTTTTTTTTTTTTTTTTTTTTTTTTTTTTAATGTACTTCAACCCACCATATATCGAATCCCAAAGGTGTACAAATTAACTGAACATAAATTCGATTGCACGCATCTTTTTCAATTCGTTATTGGACCTTTTTTTTTTTTTTTTTTTTTTTTGCCTCTAAAAGAATTAAGTTTAGTGTTTTACAAAGTCAATATCTTACGCGTTTGTGATTATTAGCATGTTACTAGATCAGGATTAAGTTAAGATAAAATAGTATTATTGTTCTAACACTTGACCTGATAATATGTTTCAACTAAATACGTAATACTAAAATCAAAGGGTTGTGGCTAAGTTGGTACACACATCCGAAAAATCCATGAGCTCACTAGAGATATTTTATGGATAAAAGGTTAAGTGTTCGAGTCTCAGCTTTTGCTAACTTCAGTTGATGCCTCACTGAATCAAGAGAGTTGTCGGAGCTATCAATTGCTGGTGCTAAAAGGCACCTGGGGTTAGACTGGATGGCAGAGACGTGACTCACTCACCCTACACCTCAGCGCCACGTCAATTTTTTCTCTCCTCCCACTTCCCCTCACCCCACTCACCTTTTTTTGGCAAGAATTCTACATTTTCACCTTTCATTAAAATAACCACTTTATATAAATATACCCAACTAAATACCTCACATACACGTACTCACACATAAAATATAAAATAATAAAACATGAAGGATACTTAAAGTGAGCCGTTCATCTTATTTTGTCTTAGGTACCTCCATTCGCGCGTGAGTGGACTAGGAATGCATGGATACTTAAGGTGAGTTGGGTTGCAAGGTGAGAGGCTCACCTCCCCTTGCCATCCGGCCTTAGAGTGTTATCGCCAATTCACATCTTTTATGGAATGCGTAATACTAAAGATTTCGACCAATAGAATAAAAGATATTTATGTCCACTATGTTAATACAAATATCGCCTAAAAACGTTATTTATATTTTAACGATCTTTGCTAAGTTTTGTTAATGACAAAGTACAAACTTTAGATTGTAGTACAACATCATTTTAGTTTAAGTCTTGTATAACTAGTCTTTACATTTCTTTTTAAACTTAACATTGTTTTTATTTCATTAATAAGAAAGTATTTCTTTAATAAGAAAGTGCCACATCTCATCAATGTGCATTTATGGTAAGTTTATGTGTTTGACTATCCATAAAGTTCTTACACACTTTGGAAGTATTTCATGTTTGATACAATGCATGTTGACTAGTATTTAGTAGATGTGACATTGCTTGTTTATGTGTTTGACTATCCATGAAGTTCTTACACACTTTGGAAGTATTTCATGTTTGGTACAATGCATGTTGACTAGTAATTAGTAGATGTGACATTGCTTGTTTATGTGTTTGACTATCCATGAAGTCCTTACACACTTTGGAAGTATTCCATGTTTGGTGCAATGCATGTTGACTAGTATTTAGTAGATGTGACATTGTTTATTTTGGAGTGATTTATTGTAAGTTTGGTTGAACAGTTCTGGCGGACCCCTGGAGGAACATGGGCGGACCCCTTCTGAGGGTACCGCCGTGTCCGCCAGACTGCTGACTTCCTTTGGTAAAAATACCAAAGGACTTGCAAGAAATACCTCATCACTTAGAGTCATATTTTACACATATTCTCTCATTATATTCAGTAGCTACTAACATGTATGATTCTCTTATGTAGCAAAGGAGTTCACATGTTCATCTAAGAAGTTACAAGTTTCAACTCTAAGTTGCAAGACTTGTTAGCTTTGTCATGTATAAGCTTTGGTAGTTTATACTTCATTTGTATCATGTATGTAGAAGTGATCGGTTAGTATTTTAGGCCCCAAAATACATAGTGTGTCGGGAGTTGTTGTACCCTTGTAAAAGAACTAACGGGAGTGGTTGTACCCTTGGTAAAGAACTCGACATCTAGCTTTGTGTCGGTAAAAGTGTAATCGACAAACGGGAGTGGTTGTACCCTTGTAAAAGAACTCGACATCTAGCTTTGTGTCGATAAAAGTATAAGAGACGTTGTAAAGGTTTCTCCACCGGGAAAGGAGCTTGTTGATTAGTGCTTATAACTCTCGAGTTGGAAACTCGGGGCGTGGATGTAGGGCAAGGAAAAAGAGTCCTTGTAGCCGAACCACGATAAACAATCGTGTTGTGGTTTGATCGTTTATTTCTTTATCGTTGCTTATTACATATTGTCTTTAGTTAGATTTGCTAATCACACGTAAAACTTTTCAAAGAAGTAAACAAGTAAAGTTGTGTTTATATCCTTAAACAAACGTAAACTTTTCAAAGAACTAAAACAAGTAAAGTTAGGATTGCTATTTACTCGTAAAGCTTTCTCAAGGAATTGAAAATATAATGTTGTGTTTATATCTTTAATCAACTGTAAAAGTGTTTAAAGATATTCAAGTTAAAAAGGAATTAAAAAGCGGTAAAACAATTCAACCCCCCTTCTAGTTTTCCACAATTGGCATCAGGAGCTACGTTACTCAAGATTTTTAAAATAGAATGTATTTTAAAACTTGGATCGATCCATGGATTTTGAAAATCTCAAAGAAGGGCAACCTATTCAAAACCAACCGCTATTTGAAAAAGAAAACTCACTTGAATGGAAAAGTAATTTTGAAAACTATGTGAAATCAATTGATCAAGATCTTTGGCATATTATTTCTTTTGGTAATTTCAAACCAAAGAAAACAAGTTTTTGAAAACCAAGATAACTATCTTAAACTTGATAAAAATACTAAAGCTAAAACAATGCTTTACAAAGCTTTAGTACAAAATATGAAAGAATGTATTTTTGTCAAAAGGCTAATGATGTTTGGAAAAATATGGAAAACTTTCATCAAGGAATATGTCAAGTCAAAGATGATCAATTTGATCTTACATATGAATTAGAAGTTTTAGAAAAACTAATTAATAGACACTTAGTAGAAGTTAATACATGTGCTACTAGTTTAAATGTTTTAAATGAAGGCACAAGTGATGATGAGTACGTGTGTTTTGATGAACCTGCTTGCGTATCTTGGAATGTAATGGATGTTGACGAAGACAATGATCCGGTAGTTAATTGTCAATTTATTGAAACAACAAGCAAGGTGTAAGTAAAGGCGATTACTCGTGTCAAGCTCGTAGCAGTCTTGCTTGCGATTCATGGAATAACTCGGATGAAGATGAAGTCAATCATCCGGTTTGTGATTCTAAACTAGATAAAACATCATGCAAGGTACACTTTGAAACCAAACTCTTTTGCTTTGATTAATTTATCCTAGATTTTTTTAAACTAGAAAATGAGTCTAAACATTTATGCAACATGGACCTAAAAACTATCTTCAAGAATGAGTCTTCAAAATCTCTTAAGAATATCTTTGAAAAGGAAATCTTATTAGAAGATAAAATGTCTAGAATTGAGAGTAATGTTGAAACTAATCTAGAATGTAAATTATGTCTAGATTACAAACATGAGATTAAAATGCAAAATGAGAAAGGAAAAATTATTAGTTAAATTTGATGAAAACTCAAAATCTTTTGAAAAATTGTTGAGGAGTCAAAGGTTGTTTAAAGATAAAACTGGATTAGGATTTAACTCATAAGAATCATCAACTAATAAAACAAAGCATGTAAAATTTGTAAAACCTAGAAGAGAAATTTAGAGATAATTCAATCTCTAATAGAAACTCATGATAAAAGGATTAAGACTATCATTCTCTATGCCTTTATATGATTATCTAACCTTCTTGGATACATGAGTTATTGAGTTTCAAAGCGTGTCGTCAAACCAAGTTTTTACGCGTAATGCTTATCCGCTTGATAGCATCTCTATGCAATTTAAAAGGTACGCATTACTTCAACTTGACTTTGATTGTATCTTGTTTCTAGCATTATGTGTTCGAATATGTGTTATTTGTAATACTCTAGAGTGTCTACCTGCTATTTGTAAATAACTAAGATTAGATTCTATGCAACAAGGAATTTAGTCTTTAGTACTAGTAGGAGATATAAGGTGTTTTGGTTCTTTAACCATCAAGAGATAAACACGAAAAACTCTTGAGTATGTCTCACTCAACTCTTGCTTACAAGTGAGCTAACTAAGAATTTCCTAAGTGTTAAAATGTCTAACACTTTTGTAATGCTTGCAAAACAAACCTTTGTTAAACAATTTTCTCAAACACCATACTTTGAGTCTTTAATTGTGTTTTTCTTCAATCACTCCTTTATGATAATCTCACATAAAACACACAAGGTGAAATAAATCACATTAGCATATATTAGGATGTGTGAAAGAAAATGAGTTTTCAACATCTAGGATTTACACATCAAATGTGACACATAGTCTCATGATGTTGTACTTCTTGGACTTTTTCAAAATAAATAGAGTTCATAGTGTCTTAAGTAAGAAAACCCAAAGTGTCAAGGAGTCGTTGAATATGACATTTAACGAGTGATCTCCTCCTTCTATGATATCATCTTTGGTAGATGATAATTTAGTCGAAAGTCCAATGATGGCAAGACAAGTATGTTGTGTAAAACATTAAGAATAAAAGTATAAAATAACATCTCCTCACCATGAGACAAACATTGAATCAAGCAAAATTGACATAAGTTATAAAACTTGATTTATAGGTCATAGTTGTGTCTAAACAAATTCAACAAAAACAATTTTTGGAATTTAGAATAAAACAACTAGTGAAACGAAATTGATATTTCAAAGTAATCAAGTGAGTATAGTGTCAATATTTGAAAGACCTTTTGATAATAAAAGCAAGCCACAAAAGCAAGGGATTTTAACTTAAAGACATTCCTAGTTGCTCTCTTGTTCTCAATGGTTAAGTTATTGATGACTTATCAAGAATGAGATTAGTAAATCCGTAGGTAAAACTAAACGTAGAGAAATGTTTGAAAGATTACTTGTTCTCATAACAATTAGATTCAACATTATGTTTAGCTTTTGTCTATGTGCTCGTGTTAAAGAAGATCCTAAAACAACTCTTTAGTTGAGCCTATTTGGATACATCATAAGGTACTACACAACTAGGATTATGGTCTCCCAAAAGAACGGGAATAGAAACCATAGTGTATGCCAAATGGAATTATGTCAGTAATAAGTTGATAAGAAAAGCACAAGTGGTACTTGCACTTTTATACTTACTTACCCAATGATTCTCCAAAACGCGTAAGATTCTCAAATTAGTATCGGATGGAGAAGCACATCAACAAGCTCCGCTTGAACAAGCAAATTCATGTCAACAACGGAATTCATCTCATCAACATTGTTATCTCTTCAACAAAGGAAGCATCGACTTCAGCGACAATTCAATCCATTATGTTCTTAATAGACATATTGTGATCCATCATCATCGCCTTGGTAAGATTGTTCATTGAGGAACGTCTTATCTAAGAAAGTCTTCTATGTTAACTATTTCATCAACGCGTTAACAAAAATCTCTTGAAAGTGAAGCATTCATAATTCCTAGGCTTAGTCAAAGACTCATAAGACCTAAAACCTTAAGTTTTGAACGTTAGGATAAAACCATAAAAATCAAGACAATTTATTTTTTAAGTTTCTCCCTGCAGAACCCACGACACCTTCAGACCATACGGGCGGAATCCATTTTTTGGTTCCGCCTGGTCCGCCAAATCTACAGGATATTTTATTTTTAATTTCAAAACCAAACACCTCTTTACTCACAACTCCAACTTACCATCAGCCCATAAGATTCACAAAATGAGCAAAACTTCAAGCATATTCCTCATAACCTTTCATCACTCGAACCTCAAACAACCAATGTGAAATGAGAAACCGAGTTATCCTTTGTCATATCAATATCTAGTCATCCACCATTTCCATGCCCTCAAAGAAACCAAGAGTCAATATCATCTTCACCAATAACTCCACCTAGTCATCTTCACAAGAAGATTCCACAATGTAACCAAACAAGTGTGTCATCCCCACTATAACCTAACCTATTAAGATTAAACCACCTTTCATGATACATAAACCTATGTTCACCTTTGTGTCGCTCTTTGAAACAAAGGGCAATTGTCATATCCATACTCTCATTAACATATTTGTCTATGTCATCAAAAGTCAAGTAAATTTCATTATGAAATGCGTCTCTTCCACTTTCTAGCAAGTGAAGAACACAAAGAAGATATCCAAGCTTTAAGTGTTGTCAAACAATCACCACCTCATTTCACATATCCACTCTCGGTTGTCACCCATACTTTACCACCGTTCACCACATTGTTAAAACAAATGAAAAACGTCATTGAAACATCACTTGCATTATAAAACGTTTTTAAGCATCAAAACGAGTCAAGTTAACCGCACCTCCACATTGTCTTCATATAGGCACACACTAGAACATACACATTACAATAGTCGTTTACTTAGACTAAAATGTGAAATTTTGATTTTCTAGGAATCATCATGCCTCCTCTAACTCACTACGACCACAAGGACACCATCAAGTACCTACCCAAACACCACAAAACCAAAGGTCTTACTCAAACTCAAATCGTTGTCTTCAAAGCCTTAGAAAAACGATATGTCCATAAGGGTAGAACCATTGATCCATCCTTCTTAGAAGGTACAAACCTCTATACGGAATTTGCCACAATCAACTTTAGAGTGTCTCAAATCCTAGGTGTCCCAAACCATGGTACTTGCATCTACTCCGACTTGTAGTCCCTCTCAACTCGTGACATAATCTTTGACCGCATCCATCCCTATGATACCCCTCTTGTGTCCAAAGATGAACTTCGTGACCACCTCTTCATTAGGACCACCAACACTAGGAGAACTAGAACCAGAAATGAGGTCATCAAGGACCCACATGGAATGGAATTCAATGAACTCAAGCCCCAATTCAAGGAATGGGAAGAACTCCTTAGAACCAATGTAATTAGCACCATAGGAAACCGGGATCACATCAATATTTGCCTTTGCTAAATGCTCTACTCCTTTTCCGTTAGGCAACCCTTCAACCTTGTCTACTACATGACCAAGAGAATGACCGACATTCCCGTGCAAGGCACAATGTCTATGACATATGGAATGCTCTTGACCCGTCTCTTTTGGTTCATCTCTCCCATTCCATCAACTCCTAGAGGTCTTCACCTAGACTACTCTCTTATTCCACACGCTTTTGTCCCACTAAGTGATAGGAGAACCTACAAAGCCCAAGGTAAACATTTTCCAATTCTAGGCTTTGCCCAACTCTAGGCTCCCACATCTAGAATACATTTTCCAACTTTCGGATATTCCAAATGAGTCGGCGGAGTTCAAGCAAACAAAGGGGATGTTCAAAAACACCGAGAGATTTCTTGAAATGCTCAAGAAGAAGATTGACCGTCTATGAGAGCGGGTGTGTAGGAGTGTTTGGCACTAGGTGCTAGTTGAACGATTTGGTCATTTAAACATTACGTGTTATGTATTTGTGTGTTGGTAAGATATTTGGTACTATTTGGAACTTGTAGGAACTAACAATGATGCAGGAAGACAATATTTGGCAAGTTGTCAAATTTTCATGTTTATGAAATTTTCACAAAGTATAGTGAAATTCTCGACCTCAAGGTCAAAGTCCTATGATATGTGTGTTTACATGTTCAATTCTTGCATTGCCTAACTAGATATGCAGTATCTTTTTGATTTTAGGAGTTTTCGAAAAATTTGAAAATCGTCTCGCGGGTCAAAATCGCGGACTGCCAATTTTTTCAGCCCTGGCGGATCTGGCGGTACCCAAAATTGGGGTCCGCCAGTGTAATTTCTGGGAAACCCAGAAATGGCCCAACGGACCAGACGGAACCCAAAACAGGGTTCCACCTGTGTATTGTGAGGGTTCTGCCAGTCACCTGCAGAAAATTTTTGTCATTTTTCCTAAGTCCAAAACTTGTAAAGTGTCAAACCGTTATCCTAAGTGAGAAACATCTTCCATTAACTCCAATAACCATATTAGAACAACTCTCACTCACTAAAACAATTAGGAAGCCACTTCCCTCCAAAAATTCAAATTCAAACATAACTAACCCAAGGAACCCTTTTAAAGGATCCTTCAATCCATTGAAACATTTTCAATAAAATCACATCCCATGATCACAAAGCATTGAGTGCATATGTTGATCTTTCACTCCACCCTATTCCATTGAATTAACATCAAATGATGTGACATGGTCATGAAAATCATTTGAAACCTCATTCTTTGAATGGTAGAACATCAAATCCAAACACCCATTTCAACCTTATAAATTTGAAAGTTTTGCAACAATTCAAATCACACCATAACCATCAAAATTTCTTCTTTCAAAACATCAAAACCACACCTTTGAAATGACTAAATCCAACACATCATCCGAGTCATCAAAATCCTTCTCAAAAAACCACTAGGATTAGTGTCAAACCTTGTTGCTTCAACAAAACTGTCAAGTCAAGCTCATCATCTTCAAGTGATGCTTCGCTTAACATTTCTTCACCTATCCAAGATTTCCTTAACTTCACTACCTCAACACATTGCAATACCAATGTGATCACTATTCAAGATTTGCTTAATCTTGCTACTTCAACACTTACACCAATGGAACTTTTCCATACACCACCAACATCACCACATCCACTATTGGAAACTTTTGAAAACCTATCACCTAAACCATCAAGCCCTCCATCATTGTCACTTTTTAACACCATTGCCGAAATGGAAACCCAACAACAACCAACATTTCAACTAAATGAGTCATTGGATGATGCACCTCATCCACCATCATTGCTTGAGAGTTTGGCCTAGTTATGCTAAATCCTCAATTTTTCCAAATGATCAAGGTCATACACACCTACAATCATTTGTGTGTCATCCCATTCACAAAAACCTTCATGGTAATCTTTTCGGAGAACCAAGCCTTCGTCACTTTGTTCAACTACCACCACCACATGAACCTTCCCAATATTTTGTGTCACACCCCCAATTTACCTGACTTGCAGCGGAATGGAATGCCTGGGAGTGTAACTGTCATAGCACCATAACAAGGAAATATTGAACGACCTAAAGTGTCGTTTGGAAAATACATATCGTTTGATTTATAAAAACATTCAGAGTATAATACATAGGTCCCAAAAGTCATGAAAGGTTTACAGAAATAAGTTTAGACATGTCAAACGATAATTATACATAAGTGCATGAAAGTGTCAAAGTGAGACGCGTCATCCTAGGTCCTCACTAAAATGACTCCATGCATGCCATGAAGTTTATGCTCTTAGTTACCTGAAAATACATTGCGAAAACGGTCAACACGAATGTTGGTGAATAATCATAGGTTTGTAAGTTAAATCGTATGTACATAAGCCACAAGTATAAAGTAAACCGACATAAATGTCAAAATGCTACATTGTCCCTTAAGCTCATGACCCCGAAGCTAGACTTTGTAATGCCCCAACAGAGTGTTTACCAGACACTCACTTGATAAGACATGAAATGCATTCGTCCCGTTGGAGCAACCCAACGCGAATGGAGGCGTCACCCTCAATAGATCTATTCACTCACTCTCGCTTAGTACTTGAAATTAACGGTCCATGATATTGAAAGGGGACTTGTTATGAAGTGGTAGTAAGGCAACTTAAGCAATGTATGGAATTTGTAATACTTGGGCATGTACGAAAGTAATTGATGCAATGTATTCTCCCCCGTGGGATTTGAAATCAAATAAGTAATTGAAAAACGGGGCTATGAAAACTCACCTCAACTGATGGTACTTGAAATGAAATGAAGTGAACAATAATGATCGGTTAACTGCCGCAACCTATAATGAATGATGCATGATCTCGTTAAGATCACCAAATGATGTTTATGAATGTTCATGCTCATGTTTCTATACCACTCTACTCTTTGGAAAAACACTTGTATTGTCAAAAATATATAATCCAAGAATTTGAAAAATATTGCTATTAGAAAATATAAATGGCTAGTTATAATATATATACTTATATATATATAACGTAAGTTTCCTTGTTAGCGTTGAAATACTCGGGTTGTAATCCTTGAAATGATGAAAACATACTCGTAATAACTAATACTACGTTAGTTATAAAGCTCGGTACTTGATATTACTTCTAGCTTGAAAATGTACTTCGTAGTTTTTGCGCCAAATTATATTAAAAGCTGTCAATTAATAAAGGGTTTTAGCCGATATTCAAACGAGTATATCTTTGTCGTTACTTGTCCGTTTTACTTGTTCTTTATGTCCACGGTTACGTCTTAGTATGTAGTAATATATTTTGGAAAGCTCGGCTCCTCCGGGTTACGTCTAAAGTCTCTTTTTGTCCAATGAAAAACGTCCAACAGCAAACATTTTCTGAAAAATACTTTTCGTCTACAATCTTGCAAAAATCATAACTCCTTCGTTATAGACTCTTTTTAATCCGTTCTTTCGCCTACGGATTCGTTTTTGAAAGTATTTTCTAAAAATTTTGCCAAAGTTTCCTTGGTGTTTACTGATTTTCCAGATTTTTACAAAACGGGACAGCATGTCTAAAATAGGTTCCAAATCAAGTTTCCAAGGTTAAAAACCAATTTCTACCATCACCAATCCTCTTGTAATCACCACATGACTAATCTAATCTTACCATACACCTTCTTAGGGTGCCATGGACTCCTAACCAAGTTATTAGAGCAAGGGAATGCATAACTAAAAAGTTAGGGTTTGTATGTTTCATTTTAGCCAAAATAAAGTGTGGTATAGCTACTTGTACATGGTTTTTAGCATGATACTTATGTAATACATGTAAAAATAGGATGATTCATAAAAAAATAAAGATGAAAACTTACTTGACCAAATGAGATGATTATTGGATGATTATGCTTGATGTTCTTGTGTTTTTGTTGCTTGATTCTTGATTAGACTTGTAAAATGAACAACTTTTGTATTTTACTTCATGAAAAATAATCACTTGATCAATGAGAGTGATTTGGGTCGTGGGTTTCAAGATGGAGTGGAAGAGATGAGCAAGTTTGATCTTAGCTAGAAAAGTATGTATTATGATTTTTAGAAATTTGGTAAAGTATGTAATAATAGGTTTATTAGTTAAATAATTAGGAGTTAATGCTAGGGGTTAAAGGGGTGGTCTTGGGCTGGTTTTCAAAGGGTAGGAGGGGGGGGGGGGGGGGGTTAGGGTACTTGGGATTTAATTAGGAAACCTTGAAAGAATTTGCACTAGTTAGCGTTTTTAGTTACGATCGGGTATCGGTTTTATTAGAAATAAATATTCACGAAGTATACCGGGATGAAATTAGTTATAAAAATGTTAAAAACATATTAAAAATATGTTGGGTACATTTACTGAGTGATCGGGTGATTAATGTTTAGTTTTAACGAAAACCGACGTTATATTCATACGCGTACGTTAAAAATAAAATAATTTCCAAAATACTGGGTAACTGAATGTTATAACTTTTATAATGTTAAAATGGATATAAAAATATGTCGGGACCATTGTGGGAATATTTAGATATATTCGTCGTGTATAAACCGGGTGTTAACGTTTATTATAATTACGTATACGTAAAAACGTTAAATGTACTGAATATGGAAATTTGAAAATCCTGAGAGTGGTATAACATGAAAATGCTGTTATGATGATATGCAGACTATCCCCAGTCCGTATGCAGTGTACTTAACACTAATGAAATGAATTCGCACCTAAACCAATCCGGTTACGCGAATTTGAATACCCGTAAACTAAATTTACGATGAAATGCGTAATGCAAGTGAATGGTGAAAACTTTTCCGGAAATGAATAGTGTTTGGTGAATAGTAAATTTTCAAAAAGTTTCTCAAAACATCAAACTGACCTCGAAAAGATGAATAGTAAAACGATGAATAGTGTTTTGATGAATAGTGATTTATGAATAGTAAAAAGTCGAAGTTTGGAAAAATGACCTGAAATGGTAAATGACGTGAAATGGTGAGTTGTGACATCCGCCCACCCAAATAGGAATTCAGTCCCTGAATTCAGCTAGTGTTGGTCTCGGTAATAGGTTTGGTGAAAAGGTGTGGATACTTGCGTTGCATTTGGTCCTCTCGTTCCTAAGTAAACTCGGTTCCTCTTCGAGAATTCCAGCGAACCTTAACGATCGGAATTCTACTATGCTTTAACTGTTTGACCTCTGGGTCCATGGTTTTAACTGGTTCCTCCACAAAGTTAAGTTTGTCATTTATTTGAATCTCTTCTAATGGTATAACGGATTACTCATCTGAAAGGCATTTCTTAAGGTTTGAGACAACTAATCCATACTGATAACAATGTCAAAACTTCCAAGTTCTACGGGCATAAGGTCTATATTGTATGGGTGATTTAGGGAATTGATGGTGCAACCACGGATAACGGTGTTGGTGTTACTAAAGACCTATCGGCTAATACAACAATATAGGGAATGTCTAAAGTAGTTGGTTCTATGTTAAGTAAAGGTGCAAATGTAATAGATACAAAACTTCTATCCGCTCCTGAATCAAATAAAATGGATGCATAACGATTATAAACGAAGAACGTACCCGCAACAACATTCGGGTCCTCACGGGCATCTTCTCCTCCCATAACATAAGCCCTTCCTCGAGCTACTCCTCCTTGGTTTCCAGCTCCTTGATTCTTCCTCTTTGGGCACTCACTCCTATAGTGTCCAATTTCTCCGCAGTCGAAACATGTTACTGGTGGTTTCTGATTTCCACCCAAGTTTGGATTCCAGCAATCCCTGGTGTAGTGACCAGCCTTCTTGCAGTTGCCACATATATCTGGGCAACGTCCTGGGTTATGGTGTTTCTGACACTTATCACATTTGGGTAGATTTCCAGCATACCCTCTCCCTTCAGTAGGTCCTGCAGCATAGGCCCTTGCCATTTCTTGCCTCTTATTTCCACCTTGGTTATCGTCAAACCTCCTTTTGTTGTTGTTATTGTTGTTTGGGTTGTTGTTTCGGTTGTTGTTGTAGTTGGTGTTGTTGGAACGGTTATTGTTGTTACTTGCAGCAGACTTTCCTTTCAACACTTGGACCATAAGTTTCTGAGTTATACGAATGGCCTCCTCCATTGTTTGTGGGTCGAAAGACATCACATCCCCTCGGATGCTTTCGGGTAGTCCTCCAGTAAAATTCTCCATCTTTTTCTCATCGTCCGGAACCATAGTTGGACACAGTGTAGCCAACTCCTGAAACTTCCTGATATAAGTTTCAATATCATCTCCTTGAGTTACCAACTGGTAGAATTCTGTTTCTAGCTTTTGCACCTCAGTACGAGGGCAAAACTTCTTGGTCATCAGCTTTTTGAATTCAGCCCATGTGAGTTTGTAAGCATTCTCCATGCCAATGGGCTGAGCATACGAATTCCACCAAGACATGGCTTCATCCAGCAGCGTACCTGTAGCGAACTTTACCTTGTTAACCTCCTGACAACCACACATGAGAAAAACGTTCTCAGTCTTCTCAAACCAGCGGATTAAAGCAACCGCTCCCTCATTTCCCTTATACTTGATAGGATCACTAGTCTTGAAATCCTTCCAAGTACATTCACGCCTAATAGTGGGTTGAACCACTTCAGCAGTAGGTGGAACCTCAGCAGTCCTAGCAGCAACTTCAGCTCTCTCAATCTCTAGAGCTTCTGCTATACTATCCCTGACCAACTTGCGGATAGCTGCTTGTGTCATAGCGGGTGTTTCCGATGTAGCCTTTGCCTTCTTTGGCGCCATACTTCTGATAAATAATAATCGACAACAACCATGAGAAAACTATAATAGAAATAGTCATCGTACAAAAATATACGCCCACAACATGTATATATACAACCACAACAAGTATAAATACAACCACGACATGTACGAGTACAACCACAACCTGTAATAAATACATTAACCATAAAGAGCAACCATGAAACATCATAAATATAATTATGAAAATTTCGGCCTACATGGACCGATATATATATATATAGCACAACATTTCCAACATAGTAGAGTCGCACTTGATATATTTGTTTGTACAACAACCAAAAGACTACAAGTTCTTGAACTACGTCCCACACCTCGGGACTAGGAAATAGTAAAAGCTAATATAATACTAGTCTATGTCTATGCTCCTCCAGGTGCTCTAGACGGTCCAGGCTCTCCCCTCAAGCGGCGAATCTCACGATCCATCGCAACCACGATTTCCTCCAGATGCTGAACTCGTAACTGAGAAGAAACATCCCTGCCCTCCAAAATGACCAACCTCTCTCGAAGCAATGCTAACTGATCTACCTGCTCCCACTGAGTCTCCTGTGTCGCCTGAGCTCTATCTCTAATCTCAGGTAACTCATCCCTAAGCAGCTCAATCTGCTCCTGATGCCTCAACTGTCGCGCCTCAAGTCCATGGTATGTCACATCAATGCCAACCCTGCCCTGCACTAGATCCTCCACCTGCTCCTCGACAGTCTCCAGTCGAGTAGTGATGATCTCATCAACTCTATATCCCAACCTATCTACTTGCTCCTGCTGAGCACCCAACTGATCCTCTAAAGTGACAGCTGTAGGGCTCCTAGCCGCAGCTGCTCTAGAACTCTCACCTACGTGGTATACTGGTGGTGGTTCTGCTGATTCTGACTCTGTAGTGGTAGGTGAATCTGGAGTGGTAAACCTAACACGCTTCCTAAGCGGTAACAGTGAAGTCGATATGCATGTAGTAGCAGGTATGGCTGGTGGTGGTGTAGGTAACATAGGAATAGTGGGTACCTTAAAGGTAGATGTAATAGGGCAAACTCTCTTCCTAGGACCTATAGTAGTCTTACTGCGTGGAAACATAAGTCTAGGTTCTGATGGAACAGTGGTAGCAGGGGATGATGTATCAGCGGGTGTACAAGTAATCTCGGGTGGTGCAGTAGGGGAAACATAAGGAATAGGTAATGGTGAACGGGCAGTAGAAGACACAGAGTCTTCACTATCGGAGTCTGTGATGGTGTACAGTATAACATTTGGGTTTGCAGACATGGTTCTGTGATAATCAAGGTGAAATAAAATGAATAACTCGAAATGAAATCACCATAAACAATGAACATGCACATATGATGAAATGATGAGATGCTATGATAATGTGGTTATAGTCTAGGGTCAATGATACATCCTAGTTCTCTATAACCTTAGCTCTGATACCAATCTGTCACACCCCCAATTTACCTGACTTGCAGCGGAATGGAATGCCTGGGAGTGTAACTGTCATAGCACCATAACAAGGAAATATTGAACGACCTAAAGTGTCGTTTGGAAAATACATATCGTTTGATTTATAAAAACATTCAGAGTATAATACATAGGTCCCAAAAGTCATGAAAGGTTTACAGAAATAAGTTTAGACATGTCAAACGATAATTATACATAAGTGCATGAAAGTGTCAAAGTGAGACGCGTCATCCTAGGTCCTCACTAAAATGACTCCATGCATGCCATGAAGTTTATGCTCTTAGTTACCTGAAAATACATTGCGAAAACGGTCAACACGAATGTTGGTGAATAATCATAGGTTTGTAAGTTAAATCGTATGTACATAAGCCACAAGTATAAAGTAAACCGACATAAATGTCAAAATGCTACATTGTCCCTTAAGCTCATGACCCCGAAGCTAGACTTTGTAATGCCCCAACAGAGTGTTTACCAGACACTCACTTGATAAGACATGAAATGCATTCGTCCCGTTGGAGCAACCCAACGCGAATGGAGGCGTCACCCTCAATAGATCTATTCACTCACTCTCGCTTAGTACTTGAAATTAACGGTCCATGATATTGAAAGGGGACTTGTTATGAAGTGGTAGTAAGGCAACTTAAGCAATGTATGGAATTTGTAATACTTGGGCATGTACGAAAGTAATTGATGCAATGTATTCTCCCCCGTGGGATTTGAAATCAAATAAGTAATTGAAAAACGGGGCTATGAAAACTCACCTCAACTGATGGTACTTGAAATGAAATGAAGTGAACAATAATGATCGGTTAACTGCCGCAACCTATAATGAATGATGCATGATCTCGTTAAGATCACCAAATGATGTTTATGAATGTTCATGCTCATGTTTCTATACCACTCTACTCTTTGGAAAAACACTTGTATTGTCAAAAATATATAATCCAAGAATTTGAAAAATATTGCTATTAGAAAATATAAATGGCTAGTTATAATATATATACTTATATATATATAACGTAAGTTTCCTTGTTAGCGTTGAAATACTCGGGTTGTAATCCTTGAAATGATGAAAACATACTCGTAATAACTAATACTACGTTAGTTATAAAGCTCGGTACTTGATATTACTTCTAGCTTGAAAATGTACTTCGTAGTTTTTGCGCCAAATTATATTAAAAGCTGTCAATTAATAAAGGGTTTTAGCCGATATTCAAACGAGTATATCTTTGTCGTTACTTGTCCGTTTTACTTGTTCTTTATGTCCACGGTTACGTCTTAGTATGTAGTAATATATTTTGGAAAGCTCGGCTCCTCCGGGTTACGTCTAAAGTCTCTTTTTGTCCAATGAAAAACGTCCAACAGCAAACATTTTCTGAAAAATACTTTTCGTCTACAATCTTGCAAAAATCATAACTCCTTCGTTATAGACTCTTTTTAATCCGTTCTTTCGCCTACGGATTCGTTTTTGAAAGTATTTTCTAAAAATTTTGCCAAAGTTTCCTTGGTGTTTACTGATTTTCCAGATTTTTACAAAACGGGACAGCATGTCTAAAATAGGTTCCAAATCAAGTTTCCAAGGTTAAAAACCAATTTCTACCATCACCAATCCTCTTGTAATCACCACATGACTAATCTAATCTTACCATACACCTTCTTAGGGTGCCATGGACTCCTAACCAAGTTATTAGAGCAAGGGAATGCATAACTAAAAAGTTAGGGTTTGTATGTTTCATTTTAGCCAAAATAAAGTGTGGTATAGCTACTTGTACATGGTTTTTAGCATGATACTTATGTAATACATGTAAAAATAGGATGATTCATAAAAAAATAAAGATGAAAACTTACTTGACCAAATGAGATGATTATTGGATGATTATGCTTGATGTTCTTGTGTTTTTGTTGCTTGATTCTTGATTAGACTTGTAAAATGAACAACTTTTGTATTTTACTTCATGAAAAATAATCACTTGATCAATGAGAGTGATTTGGGTCGTGGGTTTCAAGATGGAGTGGAAGAGATGAGCAAGTTTGATCTTAGCTAGAAAAGTATGTATTATGATTTTTAGAAATTTGGTAAAGTATGTAATAATAGGTTTATTAGTTAAATAATTAGGAGTTAATGCTAGGGGTTAAAGGGGTGGTCTTGGGCTGGTTTTCAAAGGGTAGGAGGGGGGGGGGGGGTTAGGGTACTTGGGATTTAATTAGGAAACCTTGAAAGAATTTGCACTAGTTAGCGTTTTTAGTTACGATCGGGTATCGGTTTTATTAGAAATAAATATTCACGAAGTATACCGGGATGAAATTAGTTATAAAAATGTTAAAAACATATTAAAAATATGTTGGGTACATTTACTGAGTGATCGGGTGATTAATGTTTAGTTTTAACGAAAACCGACGTTATATTCATACGCGTACGTTAAAAATAAAATAATTTCCAAAATACTGGGTAACTGAATGTTATAACTTTTATAATGTTAAAATGGATATAAAAATATGTCGGGACCATTGTGGGAATATTTAGATATATTCGTCGTGTATAAACCGGGTGTTAACGTTTATTATAATTACGTATACGTAAAAACGTTAAATGTACTGAATATGGAAATTTGAAAATCCTGAGAGTGGTATAACATGAAAATGCTGTTATGATGATATGCAGACTATCCCCAGTCCGTATGCAGTGTACTTAACACTAATGAAATGAATTCGCACCTAAACCAATCCGGTTACGCGAATTTGAATACCCGTAAACTAAATTTACGATGAAATGCGTAATGCAAGTGAATGGTGAAAACTTTTCCGGAAATGAATAGTGTTTGGTGAATAGTAAATTTTCAAAAAGTTTCTCAAAACATCAAACTGACCTCGAAAACGATGAATAGTAAAACGATGAATAGTGTTTTGATGAATAGTGATTTATGAATAGTAAAAAGTCGAAGTTTGGAAAAATGACCTGAAATGGTAAATGACGTGAAATGGTGAGTTGTGACATTTTGAATCTCTATTTTCTTCGTATAAGAAAATAGAAGCATCTCAACGATCTTCCATCAAGACCAACAAAATCACCACCTTTCACGAATGAAAAACCAAGGTCATTGCTTGACCAAAATGAGTCTTTTAACCACAACCAAACACCACAACAAGAATATCACCATCCAAAACCATTGATGTCTCACCTTATCTACAAAGAGACCCATAATCCCCTAAACAATGCAATGAGGTTTATCCTAAACCACATTGTGGAACGTCTCAAGTTTAGAGTCTCCAAAATGAAACAAAACCGTTTCTTTTGGAAAATGTTTCCCATTTAAACCAACAAACCAAAACCCGTGTCACCCTCTCAACCTTCAAAATAAAGCCCGCTACAACCCTCAACACACATTTTCATCCTTAAACAACCTTAGCCTTGTTTTTAGAAAATGTTTCTTATTAAGGAAAATGACGATTTCCTTGTAGCTTTTTATGCTCATAGTTTATTTTTAGTTTTTTTTAAGGGTAGGATGTTGTCATCCAAATTTCTTGTCTTTTTAAGAGTCAAACTTTTACATGAAATTAATTTCATTTTACTACAAGGTTTGCATTGTTTGTTGACCATTTAGGTATAATAAGGGAACTATACCTTGATATGGTAGCATACATATATCTTGTGTTTTAGGAACTAACCTTTCTTTTTGTACGACCATTATCCATGTTTTCCTTCCTTGATACTCCATTTAGGGGAAAATATTCAAGGGGGAGCATGAGTGTTGCATTATTCCACTTCACAACTCTTAGTTGTGTTCTAGACATGAAATGTTTTCATGACTTGTCTTGTGCAATAACTAACTTTTTTTTCTTGTAGGTTCAAAATCCATGTCTACTCTCTTGGCACTCCATTTAAGGGGAGTATCGTCCAAGGGGGAGCAAGTGCATACTTCCGCCTCGCTACTCTTCTTTTTGTTTCGACAAAAAGGGGGAGAATTTATATATGAACTTGTTTCAAAATTTTTTTTGCATATCACATCCTTTTAGCAAAAACAAGTTTTTATATTAACTTTATAAGACTTAATACTAAAACTAGTGTTTTGCTTATAAATAAAGTTTATGTTTTGTCATCAACAAAAAGGGGGAGATTGTTAATACAAATATCGCCTAAAAACGTTATTTATATTTTAACGATCTTTGCTAAGTTTTGTTAATGACAAAGTACAAACTTTAGATTGTAGTAAAACATCATTTTAGTTTAAGTCTTGTATAACTAGTCTTTACATTTCTTTTTAAACTTAACATTGTTTTTATTTCCTTAATAAGAAAGTATTTCTTTAATAAGAAAGTGTCACATCTCATCAATGTGCATTTATGGTAAGTTTATGTGTTTGACATTCCATGAAGTTCTTACACACTTTGGAAGTATTCCATGTTTGATACAATGCATGTTGACTAGTATTTAGTAGATGTGACATTGCTTGTTTATGTGTTTGACTATCCATGAAGTCCTTACACACTTTGGAAGTATTCCATGTTTGGTGCAATGCATGTTGACTAGTATTTAGTAGATGTGACATTGTTTATTTTGAAGTGATTTATTGTAAGTTTGGTTGAATAGTTCTGGCGGACCCCTGGAGGAACATGGGCGGACCCCTTCTGAGGGTACCGCCGTGTCCGCCAGACTGCTGACTTCCTTTGGTATAAATACCAAAGGACTTGCAAGAAATCCCTTATCACTTAGAGTCATATTTTACACATATTCTCTCATTATACTCAGTAGCTACTAACATGTGTGATTCTCTTATGTAGCAAAGGAGTTCACATGGTCATTTAAGAAGTTACAAGTTTCAACTCTAAGTTGCAAGACTTGTTAGCTTTGTCATGTATAAGCTTTGGTAGTTTATACTTCATTTGTATCATGTATGTAGAAGTGATCGGTTAGTATTTTAGGCCTCAAAATACATAGTGGGTCGGGAGTTGTTGTACCCTTGTAAAAGAACTAACGGGAGTGGTTGTACCCTTGGTAAAGAACTCGACATCTAGCTTTGTGTCGGTAAAAGTGTAAGCGACAAACGGGAGTGGTTGTACCCTTGTAAAAGAACTCGACATCTAGCTTTGTGTCGGTAAAAGTATAAGCGACGTTGTAAAGGTTTCTCCACCGGGAAAGGAGCTTGTTGATTAGTGCTTATAACTCTCGAGTTGGAAACTCGGGGCGTGGATGTAGGGCAAGGAAAAAGAGTCCTTGTAGCCGAACCACGATAAACAATTGTGTTGTGGTTTGATCGTTTCTTTCTTTATCTTTGCTTATTACATATTGTCTTTAGTTAGATTTGCTAATCACACGTAAAGCTTTTCAAAGAAGTAAACAAGTAAAGTTGTGTTTATATCCTTAAACAAACGTAAACTTTTCAAAGAACTAAAACAAGTAAAGTTAGGATTGCTATTTACTCGTAAAGCTTTCTCAAGGAATTGAACATATAATGTTGTGTTTATATCTTTAATCAATTGTAAAAGTGTTTAAAGATATTCAAGTTAAAAAGGAATTAAAAAGCGGTAAAATAATTCAACCCCCCTTCTAGTTTTCCACACACTATTAACCCAACCAAACTGGCCTAATGGTCAAGCAATTTGTTATTTTGCCAACACGTCTCATGTTCAAATCCCAAAAGTGCATATCTTTGAGGTGATCACCGAAAAAGGTCTAAAATGGTCACGCTGGTACTCTGCTAATATCGAATAAATCTGAGTCAAAGACTTGTACTTTCAAATAATATGACGAGAGAAAACTTCATCCATCTATATCCAGCATTGTCTCCTTAAATTGTTTTTTATGTCCAATTCAAGTTAGTGAAGTGTAGCCGTCTAGTTGTTAAACAATTTACAATTTCTTACTGATCTTTTAAGTTCTAAAGTAGTTCATGGGTTGGAATCTCGCTACGTTCACCTGTTTTCTCAATGGATCTTTGATCAATTATTAATAGGGATTGATATGTATATTCATGTTTTTTATTGGTACATTCAATTTTTGGCATTACATAGTTGTACATTGTCTACATCTAATTTATCTGTTTGTACAGTTAAGTGTGATGATCAAAATAAATAATGCATAAATCACCGCACATTATTAATAGTACATATATATCTGTAGAAAAAAAATAATAGTAATAAATTCTATAACAAACACTTGAAGGTTTTAAATACCCATTAATAATAATACAATATTTTTTTTGAACAAACATTAATAATATTAATAGGAGCATAATATGATGATGTAGCATGACTAAAGAAGTAAGTGTTAATTAATGCTGCAATTGACTAATACATACAAAAACATTATTCTACTTTATTTTTGAATCCTAATAATGTTAAAATACTAAATATTATAGCCGTTAGTTTCAAATTCTCTCGTTGATGAACCCCACAAACATTTCAAAATTCAAAGTTTATTAGCATATTAAATACTACTCACCAACTTAAAATAATAGCAATCTCCTCGATTTGCATTGATTAATACCTTAATTTTATGCAATTTTAATCCTTGAATTGCGTTAACAAGTGGAGTATTCGTACTTTTTTTTCTTTTCAATTCGATGTATTAGGTCATGTAGACGTATGAGTAGCATTGTTTTTCAACATTTGTCTCGATCGATGTCGAAGATACATATCTTTAACCAATCATGATTGATCTTGTATCCTCGTACGAGGCGCTCGTAATTAACTTTTACGATGAAATCGAATGTATCCAAAAAAGGACATACAAATATGTTTAAAGTACATGCTTTTATAAGTGTCTCCAACGAGACTTGAATCCACGACATTTAGGCTGGTGGACAACTCACATACCAATAGTCCAAAGGTCTTAGGTTATCTGCATACATAAATTATGAAGTCTTAATCAACCTTAAATGTAGATATCTAAGTTGTTATGTGCTCATCCTTTTTCATTTTTATACCATTGATGGAGTATGGCATATATAAATTATGAAGTAACAGAAACTATTTTGATTCGGATTGAAGCAAAGCCCACTTGCTATAACTTATTTGGTACACACTGCCCAAAAGTATGAACTAATGATGCAAGCAAAAGCCACAATGATGGTGTTCTTAAGAAGACATTTGTCTAAACTAGTGTCCTACATGATGGTATTGTTTGGGGCAAATCTTACCATGCCTATAATGGGAAGGAGGGAACAATCAGTTTAAATTGGGAACTTCAAAAGAATACCAAATTTAACATTATCTTATATTCTAACTCCCCAATACTCCGCTCAGACGGGACTGTGTATTATTGTTTTTGTATTGCTCGCAAAGTCTTAAGCAGAAATCTACAATTTTATTAGTTCTCAAAAGTAAGTCATCACCACGATGATCGTATTTGTAAAAATTCAGAAGGAAAACAACGTTGATTAAGAAAAAGAGCGGCAATCTTATTGTATATATCATAATTTCAATCCAGAAAGAAAATCACATTGATTCAAGAAAGCTTAATACATTCATATCTCAAACACTTGAATATACTTTACACAGAACAACCATATTCCATTTCGATCCTTTTAAAGAGACTACTTTGTGAAAGAACTAACACGATCAAACTCAAGAAAAAGGATTTCTTGTTTATATCTATGCAGTGATCCCTAGTTCTTTTTTATAAACACAACACGCTGAATCGCTGATAATCTAAGTAGCTAACCACTCTTACAAATCATAGTCTTCTTGAACTTGTGAGCAAGCCTTTTGCATCTTCAAACCACTTAAACTGTATCTCGACGCCACTATATCATTAAGGGACAATCTTTTCTTAGGCCCTGGATCCGGCCTTTGTTTAGGGGCGCTATGTGACCTCAGTTTAGCTTTAGATGACTGTGTGCTCGCCATGTAACTTGGGTGGTTTGAATACGGCCTAAAAAAACTATCTCCACATACACTCTTGGCAGGTGTGGCTGGGCCATTTGACCGGTGGGAGTTAAGGAAACGCGGCGTGCTTTGAGCCGTGTTTGAGTACTTGTATTCATCAGCTACATATCCCCATTCGAAATCTTGATGATTATTGAATTCTGGAATTGAGATACACGCGGGGTTATGGCATCGAAGGGGAGATGGCATGTAGTTGTATTGGTAATGTGATTCCTCTCCTGATTCGGATGATAAGGTGTTAATCCGTCTGGATCTCGTGTGTGGCCTACTGTAGGTGTCGATTTCCACTATCTTTGGACTCTCGTCGTAACCAGCATTGGGTTCATAAGCTGAGTGTCTCTTGCTATGATATTCATTCCCCTGATAATATAACACAATGTAAAAACTATAACCAAATATGTAACAAATATATTCATATAAAATGTAACCATAATGAGATCTTACAATGGATTTCCTATGGCGAACTTCGTGGTCTTTAGTGAACGACCGACGAGCCCGTTCGGATCTAATAGCGGCCTGAGCTCTAATGAGAGCTTGCATACTATGTAGAGTGGCTGCTGCTCTTTTTCTCACCAGAAACCCTCTCACAAGTGCTTGTAATTTCACTAGTCCTTTTAAGGCTCTTAACGCCTTTCTAGCCTATAGCACAATGACAAACATACAAATTAAAAAAAGGACAGTAACTTGTAATGTATCAAGAAAGGGATAAATGATTACCAAATGGGCTCTAAAGACAGTCTGAATCTTGACAGCAGCATAGTAGTCTCTGCCTCCATCATAAAGCGGCTTTCTGCGGTGGTTTGTGAGTCTCACAACAGCCACCGCAGCCTGTGCTGCTGCCACGGCCGCATCTGCTGCTGCGGCCGTGGCAGCAGCAACAGCAATGGCGTGCTTGTTTTGTTCCTTTTCGGTGTCAGACATATAAGATTTCAACCAATCAGCATCACTAGCTCGCGCCACGGGTAGCTGAGTTTCCTTCAATGGTTTAGCAAAGCTCCATCTTTTCTTATCTTTTCGGTCACCATTGGAAGAATTCAAATTGTTAACATTTTCTTTATCTTTCATACCCAACAAGCCTTTAAACCATCTTGTAGCTTTGCCCATCTCTTTTAGACTCAAATTTAGATAGATTTTTATTGCCTGTAATAGTGAAAGACACAAGCCAAGTGTTTATTATCTAGTACTATCTCAGTTGGAAGGACATTTAGAATCTTTTACTAGTTGGAAATGCAGACATATAAAATGTTACAATAAAAAGGGCATCAATCAAACCTTAAAATAATACACTTTTGAGAGATAATGTGTGGATATTTTTTGAATTTTTATTCTTGTTTCTCTGACATTACCTCGTGATAAACTGCATTACATGACAAAATAATGATGCACAAAATAACAAAATAAAAAAAAAAAAAGTTGGAAAATGAGACACATACCTTTGTTTTCAGGGGTATGAAACTACTATGAATATGCTTATTTTTAGTGCTTATTAAATCCTAAATAAACAGTTAAAACACTTTTATCCCAACACTCCAAACTAACCACTTATATAAGCAAATCTAAACACAACACTAATGATAGTGTTTTTGCAACATGCACAAACATAAATGATTTGCACAAACACATAAGCCAGTCAAAGAAGCAAAGAATCATATAGACAAAATCGAATAAAGTTGAAAACTTTATAAAAGGGTCTCATGAAAAGTAGCAATTATGATGTTCACAAATTTAATATCAATAATTACAATTATGCTAATAGTACTTAATTAGCCACACACCTAGTACTTCTTATATTTCAAAATAACACTTATTTACCTTCTTCCCGCTTGTCAATAACATAAACTAAACCACAACATTTAAAGTATGAGTTGTCAAAATAACACTCAGTAGTAGTTGTTTGATTTATGAAGACTTTTGTTAACATAGGTGTAGCATCAGTAGCGGACCTAAGACCAAAAGTCATCCAGTTCATTTTATAAAAAGTACCAAAAGTCGTAACCAATAAATTAAGGATCATGTTCATTTAAAAAAAGTTACATATTTGACATAATATTAGTATATTACGCTACCCAAAAAAAAACCATGGGTTCCCGCCTCGAGGACCCCCTAGGTCCGCCCCTGTGCATACTCTAAAGTGTAATATGACACTAAATGCTAAACGATAATGTTAAATACTTTTTTATTAGCGTTTCAAATAAGAACGTTTAAACAAAATATAAAAGCAAAACGCTCCTCAACAAATAAGCTACGTACTAAAGTTATAAAATAACAATGTGGGGTTCCAAAAAGATTGAAATGGAGACATACCAACTTCATGAAATTGTTTAATAAGATGTTTGAAATTGGAGACAATGGATTAAGTTTTGATATGGGTATTGTTTTTTTGTATATAAAAGGTTATAAATTTACATGTTTAATGAAGTGGTTGAGAATTCAGTGTACTTTTTCGGTAGATAAAGAATGTTAATGAAAAAGTTGTAAACTGATCATCAAATATAAATCTTTCTGTCAAATTTGTGCAGAATTTCAGAAAAAATGGTGGATGAATTTAAGGGGCTGTTGGGGAATTGGGATTGCCTTATTTATTGTTTTTTGAAAACAGCTTTTTAGAATAAGCAAATTTTGATTATTAGGTAATTTTCTTCAATCACAAATAAGTTTTAGTGTCAAGCATTGACCGCCAATAGTTTCTTGTGGCCTTTTGTTATTAGCATTTTCGATGATGATTGACGATTTTCAATGCTTTTGGTGTAAATATGAGGGATGGTGGTGTAAGAGAAGACAATGTGGCGCACGGGCATGCGCCTAACATTGCCCTTCTCCTCCTCCACACACACGTGTTGCTAATTTTTAGGATTAAGTAACGATAACAGTATAAATGTTTTATGCAGTGGTATAAATGTCGCATAAGTGGACCATTTCATAATAACGGAAATCTGAGATTATCTGAAAATTTAGACATGTTAACTAACGAACTGGTCCAGCTTTAATTACCAAGATCATTTTGCAATTTTTGTTCAGTTATTTCGAAAAACGATACTGGAGCCACTGTAAATGCATGTAAGGTACAATAATAACTCTAGACTCGTACACTACATTCCAACTTCATTGGTCAAGTTCCGCGCATTTGTGTCTGTCCATTATTTGTGATATAAAACTTTGTAGGGTCATTTTATCGCTTAGAAACTCGTTTTCAAATGGCGTAGACTTGATTTACCACATTCATCATTCGAAATTTTGATCCAAATAAACATTTTATAGTGTCTCTTTATTTTTATTTTAAGTTAGGCTAAATGGCTAATGCAGGTCTGCTAGGGCCTTGCTGTAAGTCTGTAACATAACTGACTTGGCCCAATATTCTAGGCCCAGGCCTGCCTGCTGTTGCATCTCAATTAAATCAGGGCCCAACATTACTGGCCCAAACTACTCTGTAAGTGAATGTGACAAAACAAGTCCAAGTGTAGAAAAAAGATAGCAAGTTGTTTTGGTAATATAGCTTATCACATATCACTACTAGTAGACGATCCTATACGGTCCATTACATCACCCGTGTCCTTTGCAAATTTACGTTTGTCATTAGATGTTAATCGGGCATGTTTATGACCATCTGGGAACGCATACACAGGGATATACTTGCTTCGCGCATGAGAAACATAGATGTCCATCCCCGGTCTCCACAACAAGTACCCGTTCACTAAATGCCTAAACTGATCAACCGCCACACGGATATCAAACTGCTGACCTTCTTGCATTACTTCACCTTGTTTTCTTTGCAATCCTATGAAGTAGGCATTATGTGAACATTGCTTTGAAGGATCAGAAAACATGTTAGGATATAGGTGGCACTGCAGCTTCCCAAACGTATCTTGCTCAATCTGTTAAAAAAAAATAAGGAAACGTTTAATCAAACATCAACGTCAACCCGTCAACAAAGTGTAAGCTACTTCCTAAATGTGTAAAAATGTATCCCATATAAAAAGATTACCATCAAAGTCAGCTGGTGTAGACGAGATTCTACCCAACCTTTCCACTCACGAAGATCATCATTATTTTCAGCAACAAGATCCACCTGCAGATAGTTTTTGTAGCTCTCAAAGAACGTATATGGTTCAAACAATGCAGGCCATTGGGCACTGTTACCTTCTATCTCCTGAAACAAACACAAAAGTCAACTTCCGATGTCAACCACTGAAAGGACTTATAAGATTCAAGCTATGGAATATCTTAGGTACCTCACATATTCTATTGCCAAATAGGAATTGTTCTTTGATGATACGAAGTGTGCTAATGGAGACATTATAGCTAGAATTCATGCACGGGTATGCAGGTGTTATAATCGGCATAAGGTGAGTCCTGTCCTTCGGGTTCTTGCGAGGGTCCCATACAACAAACCCGACCTCCTCCTCTTGTATCTCGCAAAGCATTACTGGATTAGGCCAACGCCACTGTGTATACACCCTGAAAAATCTTGAGACTAGCATATTTGGAATAGCATTTGGATACAACTGACAAACCCGCGCCACCAAAAGAGCCCAGCTTACACCACCAAGATATCCTGTCACCTACAGTATACGGTTTATACGGGTGAAGATGTGACACTCAACTCAACAACTAACAAAAAAATAGACAAATGTCGAGAAGAGGCATAAACCAAGTAAATATCCTTACACTCGAATAAATGCCACGCTTTTTAGCCCAAAAGTTTAAGCAACGAAGTGTTGTACGAAAGTGCTGGAAACAATAGGTAAAGTAGAGATACAAGTCAAAAAATCGATATAAGTGCAAACTTCATTAAATGAAAATTGACTGGTAAGAAATTGACCACCTCAATATTTGTAACATGTTTAAGAATCTGATCAGCAACCCTGCAAGAATTTAGACTCCGAAGTGTAGGCTCGTCAACATTATACAAGACAGAAATGTCAAATATGTCTAAGTCCTGCTCAAAAATTAGTTGCAATAGTGAAGTTTAGGTACAGTAGGAGATCGAGGAAGAGTGTAAGACGCAGGGGAAATATCATGAAAACTTACATCCGGGACAACCAAAAGAGAAACGTTGGCATAAAGAAGATCAATCGATATCCCATCAAACTTAAACTTCATTACCGGAATATGAGCATATCGAGTGAAATTCAGTAACTTCATCCATCTCGTTCAAGATGCCGTGCAAAACAAAGAAGAAATCCTCCTGATAATTTAAGTAGCGTGAGTCTTGTGTATGCATCCTAACATTTCTAAAGTCAAATCTTTGACAAAGTTATAACATATTAACATACATTGCGATTTACATAGGACGGCCCCACACACAAGATGTCGATTCCTGTCCCTGGAGTATGAACCTACGACCAAAGTTTGATCAACCCGGTTATCCAATTTATCATCTTTTTTACATAAAATTAATATAGATAAACACTCGCTAACCCCAAGCCGATATGAACCAAAAGTAAATATGACAGCATTAGCATCTTCAACCATCTGATCTGTGTACCCTCGTTCACGAGTAAGTTGCTTCACCCAATCAACTACAATCTGAGAAAAGCATTTTTCAAAACAATGATCACTCAAAACATAAACAGAAACATTTATTATAAGGGAAAATGACAAAAATATCCATTTTTACCAACATACTTAAAAAAATCCGAAATACCCACAAAATCCGCAAGTTTTGCTAGAGTTTGAGAATTTTATGAAAAAATTCGCAAGGTTTGACTTTGTGAGGTCAAAACTTACGAATTATTTAAAAAAAATCGCAAGGTTTGACCTCGCAAAGTCAAACCTTGCTATTTTTCATAACATTCGCAAGGTTGCAAAGTAAACCTTGCGAATTTTTGAAAATTGCTCCCTTTTTTTTCGGTTTTCACGCTTAACTCAAAATATGAAAGTTGTAGATCTCTCTTTTCTCATCAAGTAGCTTTGTGAATCACGTAAAAAGAAGTTTGTATGAGGAAGTTATGTGCAAAACACCACAACAACTAAATGAGAACAAGTGGTATTTTGGCCATAACTTTCTCATACGAACTTTTTTTTTTCGGGTGACTTAAAAAGCCACTAAACAAGAAAAGAGATATCTACAACTTTCGTGTTTTGAGCTAAGCGTAAAAACTGAAGGAAAATGGATCAATTATCAAAAATTCACAAGGTTTGACTTTGTGAGGTCAAACCTTGCTATTTTTTTTTCAAAAAATTCACAATGTTTGACTTTGTAAAGTCAAACCTTGCGAGTTTTCATAAAATTCACAAACTCTCGCAAAACTTGCGGATTTTGTAGGTATTTTAGATTTTTTTGGTGAAGTATGTTGGTAAAAATGGTATATCATAAGACAAGAAAATATTAGCTTCAACATACGACGTACCTGTTTGATTTGAGCAAGAACATCCTCCCGCTTAACGGATTCTTCTATACTTTCATACAGTCCAGCATCTACCAACAACTGTAAGAACATAAACAATCGTACCCTTCGATATACAGTTAAAGGTGATATTGTTCTCAAAGACGAGTAACGTCACTAATGAAATATGACAAAATTTTACCTTATTCAGTTCTTGAGTACTTATTATATCAGCCTCAGACGAACCTTGTAGAGACAAAGGTCTCATAAGCCCGTACTGCCTTGACGAAGGCGAAGCCTCGGAATCCACCATTATCAAGTAAAGTTGTGTTAAAAGAAATTTGTGGAAATGGTCAGTACATAAACACAAGTAAGTGCCTAGGTATGTTCAATGTAAAATGACAACAGCAAGGGTGTTGACATTTTTGCCATTTGCAATAATTTAGTTAAATATTGGATTAAACAATGTTTCAATTCTTAAATAACAAGTAATACTGATAGTAACAGCCATTGAAGGTTATACATCAAGGAAGTTTAAAATTTCAATCGAGTGAGTCGTTGATAACTTTCAAGACTGCCCAAGATTTAAACATCGATAATGTTTATAATGTAATGCATCGTTTATCTAATTAAGTGTAGCTGTAAAGCTTATACATTTTGACAACTTAGGCATCTCAAATCACAAGTTAAGAAACAACTTATTTGACCCTTGAAAGTCAAACGTAACCAGAATCATTTGTTGTTGTTTCAAGACATATCAGGTATTGTTTTTACACAGGGTGTTGACAGTTCACAGATCAGATGATTCAGTCGTCCGAGTAGAAGAGGCATTGGGCTTTGCAAAGGTTATACCAAACCACAAGCTACAAATCATCGAAGATGCCGTCAATATGATCACAAGTTTTGTGAACTGAATGATCTCAAGAAACATCGAAGAGTAACCTAGTAATCTAGCATAAGAACATGTTTTACACGTACTTAATCGTAATACTTATTTTACTTAACGTATGTAAAGTCGAGAAAACCAAATAAACAAAGATCATGTCTTATCACAAGCAATAATATTCAAAACAATGTATGTCTGCCACAAGAATCAGTTTTATAATGGAAAAAACGAGCACAGTTTTAGTTTTACTTCATCGGTCCTATATTGAAGAAGGTGGGATTTCAATTGTTTGACCACCTTGAATTTCGGCCCAACCGATTAGTCTCCAGTGTTTATCAACTCTCCTGCTCAATGCAATTCTCTCACCTATGCTGGTACACACGGGGTTCACCAGTTGTAGTGTTGCTGTTGCCGTTCTTCTACTGACAGCCAAAACTCGAGCCCCTGCAGCCATTGATCCTATGTTCAACATTAGCATTTCTTGTTTTGTCAGCTGCGACACCCTTCCCTGATGATCTTCTCCTGTGGTGTTAACACCCAACAGACGCCCCAAAAGGAAGTAGTTCACCTGATGTAAACGACACTCGTACAGTTAAAATTCAAAGCATATGATTTGAAAAAACGCACGCTAAAATGAGCAATCCCAAACACCCTCAAAATATGAATAATCAAGTAACTTACCTTAAGTTCAACATAAACATCAGGAAGCGATCCAACTTCCCCGAGCACATGGCCCACCAACCTATCAGATTTGGTCAGTGTAGGGTCGATGGTTGTTCCTACTCCAATCAATCCACCAGGGACGGCAAACTGTAGTTCATTCTTTTCAGCAAACAAAGAAACTATTCTCGTGTAAATCGGTCTGCACTTGATGTCTCCATTCTTCTCTTTAAAGACTATCCCAGGACGAATCTCTACCGTTTGGTATAACCTCAAAACACCCTACACGCAACAAAAACTTATAAATGGGTCGATTCAGGATATGTTTTACTGTATCTATTATGGGTCAGGCGGTAAATCAATAATTAGTTTAAAAAGTCATTTCATAAAAGAAATTTATATCGTTATGACACTAAAACAAATATTGAACAAATGTGTCTGAGGTGATCTCAGCCGGCTTTAAACCGTGCCAAAGAATTACCCGTTTTGATTCTAACCAAACTAGCACACGCCCATTGTTCTAGTTGAAGAAAAAATACCTTGAGGATACTTCCGCCAGCAACACCACCTTTTAAATCAGCCGCCTCACACCCCGGCTTATTGACATCAAACGACCTTATCAATATCATCTGAGGAGGTGATGTGAAGTTCCTCACAGGAACTGGAATCTTTTTAACGATGTATTCAATCAGAACATCTATGTTTAACTTTAGCTGAGCAGACACCGGGACAACTGGTGCACCTTCAGCAACTGTTCCCTCGATGAGTTCCTGGATGGCTTTATGTTGACTAGTAGCATCATTTTCTTGAACTAAATCTATTTTGTTTTGCACAACGATAATATGCCTAAGACGCATCAGTTCAATAGCTGCCAAATGTTCAAGTGTTTGAGGTTGCGGGCAAGTTTCATTAGCCGATATGAGTAGTAATGCACCATCCATAATTGCAGCTCCAGTAAGCATAGTCGCCATTAAAATATCGTGTCCCTATAAGAGATAACGAATATAACACATGTCAGTAACGTAAGCATGTCGACCACTCAAAGGTTCACAATGTACAAGACTAAGTTTAGAAGCTCGTTACTTACCGGGCAGTCAACAAAGGATACGTGTCTTATTAACCTCATCTTACTCTTCTCAAACCCGGGCACATCACAATAAGGATGATCTTCTTTCCCACTTCCATAAGCCCTGAAAAAAAAAATCGAGTATGCTTTTATAAACACGTAATGTGACACAATACTATAAGAACACCAATGTATGATATGGTATCATTGTAGGCTTACTTGTAGCACAAGGGTGGGGGGCATCTTTCATCTTCACACCTGTAAATCTTGGCGTT
Source organism: Artemisia argyi (assembly GCA_030686995.1). Lineage (NCBI taxonomy): Eukaryota > Viridiplantae > Streptophyta > Magnoliopsida > Asterales > Asteraceae > Artemisia > Artemisia argyi. The sequence goes on along the minus strand of CM060689.1, from coordinate 12,832,541 downwards.
TGCATACCCAAGTTTTATAGTAATATTCCGCTCCAACTCATTCTTAAAACGAACCGTCTGCACACTAGAGATTGCTTTCACAACCGTAGACTTGCCATGTGCAACATGTCCAATAGTACCTGTTAAGACAAACAACAAAACTATTAGCACAAAAGCGCGGCTGACTAAAGAGATTATTCAACTTAATTAAAAGAAATCTAGATAACTTGCCTATATTTATTGTAGGTTGCCGAGATATAACCTCGGGAGAAAGTGGATGTAGCTTCGCTACATCCAACTTACTCAAATCTTGCTCCATTAAACCTTTGCCCATTGTCATTGTTTTTAAGATCTTTAAACTTCGAGTGAATTCTAAACCTGCAAATAAATTAAATTATGATGGTAACTTTGACTCATTAAAAGAGTATTCCAACCATACAGTAATTTATACATACAAGAAAATTTTAACATAACATTAAGATGTAAATTGCTTTACAGTTAACCAACATAACTAAATAAGGTACTTTACAAAGTATTGCAATAAAGTAATCGTACGATTTTACAAATCCATTATCTTAATTCTTCAACTTACAAGTTAAAATCATCTTAACTAAAGTCGCAACGTGAGGTCAGTACGCGCATATATATTGTTTTAGGTTATTGCGCGTGCGTCAAAAGGCAGTGTATATATATTCGTTATATTGTGAATACTAAGCAAATAATTATGATCCTTATTGTACTTTATATTTGGATTTATACAGGTAAAAATCCATATAATGTCGAGTTACAATACTAATTTATAGAGTTTTTACTCTTTTAGTTCTATTGAGTTCTAACAATAAAATCATGCAAATACATAATATAATCTTAGGAAGAAACATTATACATGTCTTCTTGTCGAATAACAAAGAAAAGCATATCTTAGAACTTAGCTTATAAACAAAGATTTGCATGCATTCACTAATTAAACATAGTAAAAGAACATATATCGATCTCATCATGATGAGTTTTATTAAAAACACGTAAAAACTAACCTTCTTATTACTTCAAACAACAAGTCGTCGAACGGTCTCTCTTCGTACGTATGTATACTGCAGCTCTCTTGCTTCGACATTATTAATTAGCTAGCGATCTTAAAACAAGAAGTCGTTCATCTTGTTTTGATTTGTGTGTTTATGTTTTGTATATGATAATAAGAGACGGAAATTTTCATTATATACTAGTATGTATAACTTGAGGCCTAAGTTTAACCTATAGCGTTTAGTTAAAGAATTAATACTTTAGTCAAAGTATAGTTTAACCCCTTAACTATACATATTGTTCTAACAAAACTCTTTAGTCATATATATCATATATTGTATATCATATATTTAATTTATCTTAGCAAAATCTATAATCTTTAATCTTTGTATGTATAGTCCAACTCTCCTGCAACCATGGACTATATTTTCTTGCTGGGTCAAAATGGGTAGGTTTTTTCAGCACACGTCAAAGTGGGTTAGATCGACACATAAACACTTGTGTGTCTCTAGCTCTGTGTAGCATATAAACTCTTTTTTGATTCCATCATGCATTAATATGTTGCAAAGTAAATCAAATGAGTGACAGAATGCACACATGAAGCGATTATGCGCATAATAACGGTAGTGCATACCCACTCACAAGCACTGCACCACTTCAAATATTTTGCAAGTTCATCTGGATAACCACCAACGAAACAAGAGGTGCATTAGATACAATGCTAAACGGGTCAAAGTTTTACTACAACCTACAGCGAAATAAGCTAATATCAGTCTTGACAAAAAAAAGTCATTACAGATGCAAATTTTGTGTTTAAAACATTTCTATCGTCTCAATCTCTTCTTTCTTGTGCTTACTCTTCTTTTAGCCGTTTCCTCTTCATGCAATTCCATCAGCTTCTACCATTCTTCATATATTTAGTCACTCGATGATACTTCCTTTTCGACTTGCTCCTTCCTATATGAGTCAATAAAGATTAACAAATTCAGAGGGTGATAGTAAGAAAGGTGGAAACATATACTATTTCATTCAGTGGCGGATCCAGGATTTTGAACCACGTGTAGCACGATTTTACCTTTTTTCTCAGATAATTCTTAGCTTTGGTTGTTCATATAATTGAGTAAAATTGATTGTTTTTTGCGGTTTAACTTTTGTGATTTGTTTGATTTTCATGTATACATCGATAATTGAAATAATCTAAATGACATAAAAAAAATAGCGTTACCTGAAAATTGTATATTAGCTTTTTTTTTTTTTTTTTTTTAATTCTCTTCTTCTTAAGCATAGTTGATGTTTGTTTTGAATCAAAAATTTTAAACTACACACTTAATATTGAGGTAGATTTGACTAGTATTAAAGGTTAAAGGGACTAAACTAGAACTTTGGATATAAGTAGGGTTATAAATAAAAAAGTTTCTGGTGGTCAAACATGCTACTGTGCATCTTCCATATCCAACATTTTCTTTTTTCTATCTTAAAACACATCTGAACACATTTTTCACTTCAAATGGGTATAGCACTTCCAAAAAACCACAAAAATTCACTTAAAACCTACAGTTCGTTGAGAACAATCATGTGTGGCACGTGCCACAGGTGGATCATATGTAGCTCCGCCCCTGATTTCATTGACATTTATAAACTGAAAATTTTCTCTCTCAATTATAAAGACTAGTTGGTTACCCACGCATAACGGCGGCGACAAACAAATTTCAACAAAAAACATTGCTAAGTCGCAATTCGGTTTCCATGTGCAACAGTTAAAATAGTAGCCAATGGCAAAAAAGATTTTGCGAGCAATTTTCAATGTTATAATAACATCAAGTTAAACACACGTAGTCAACTCCAAGAGTATCAAACATCACATTTTTGTGGTTTTTTTTTTTTTTTTTTTTTTTTTTTTCCCTTGCAACACTGCCTATACAGCTCAACTGCTTAATCACAAAATGTTAAAATTTATGCAGGTAACTAAAAGAAAGTGGGCTGAAAAGGCAAACAAGTCAAACGGGTGAAAAACCACCAAAAAAGATACCATCAAACGGGTGAAAATTTTACAGGCAAATTCGCTTGCAAAAATTGCCTACTAAGTTTTAAGATATGTTCATAAAGTGTAAAAACAGCCGGGGAGCCTACTGCCTGCATTATCTAAAACTCATTTAAAGTCAGAAAGAAGTCATTTTAATTTGGTGCTAGCAAGTGCTTTACTTCCTTCCTGGTGTCGGACATCCTATCTTTTATCCTTCAACGTCTAAAGGCCATCATATATCATCTATAAGGAGAGTCGATTACTATGGAAAACAACAAGATCCATAAATTCATAGGTCAATCAGATAGATAAACAACATATCACAGCTTCGACCGCCACATCAACCAACATCTCTACCATCCTATCACCATCAACACTAGTAAAACCCACAAAATTCACCTAAAACAACAACCGAGCTCAGCTCAAGTAGAACTCAAACTTGATATAGAAAACAAAGAACCCTGAATTTCTTCAAAAAATATCGAAAACCATATTACACCAAATAGAAAGTCATAGCATCACAAAATCGAACACCAGAAACACATTATTCAGAAGACTGATAACCATCACTTGATTCATTCAAGGCAAAGTTAATGACAGTTCAACGGCCGAGTAAACACAGCAGGTGAGGGAATGTGAACATGTACTCGAAAGTAGAATTCGACCAGGGTTGGGAAGGTACTTTAACGGTGGTTGAGTTGCAGATTTTGGACGGTGCTTCAACATGGTGTATGGTGGGAGAGGTTAAAAACAGATGCGAACAGATGGTAAAGGAGAATTCAACTTTAGATCTTTGATAGTTGTACACGCATACGTTTATGATTGGATTTCCTTATCTTAATTTTGGGGTGGGCCCACAGTATAAACAATTTATAATATGGTATAGATTAACATTCAGAAGCGCCTTGGCATGTACACAGCTCGTATATGTCATCTACGTTTACTAATGATTTCCGACTATATTTCCCGTGTCTTCTAACTAATTTCATTAGCTTTCGGTTTCCATATATGTTGTATATCTACTGCACTCTAAGCGTGGATTATTATGCAATCACCATCCACCAGTATCGTGCTACAACTATGCTCAATAGTGCACATTTCCTGTACATATGATCCTTTGAAAATAGTCGTACCTAGACCCCAAATAGACAGTTACTCAAGTTCAGACTTCTATCATAAATTGAAGGGCAGTTCTAAAATTTTAAGGCCATCTTAATTAATATTTGGAATCAATTACACAAACTTTATCCACTTTTTAATTCACTGTCTTTATGCATAGGCCATTTATCACCTCTCGGCGGCAAGATTTGGTACCAAGTTGCTAGGAGTATTTAAAAATGGGATGGTGCATCATTTATACAGAAACCCCTTATTTGGTCTAACAGTAAACTCGTAAAACCTCAAACTCGTGCTAAACAGATGATAGAAAGCATGCAATTGATAAAATTTCACAATCACGATATTCCAAGACTACAAAAACTCCCAGAGTAAGACACCCTTATTAATAGGAAAAGAACAATAATTTTAAGTAAATGACGAAGAAAAACATACCAAAGTTCAAACTCTGGACGAGTGAGTGCCAAAAAATGACAACGAACACGATCACTATTCTCAAGATCACTGCTCTCACTATCACGGCTCTCACGATCAATGCTCTCACAATCACTACTCTCAAGATCACTGCTCCTCTCATGATCACTGCTCACATGATCACTGTTCTCACAATCACTGCTCTCAAGATCACTTCTCTCAAGATCACTGATGTGACGATCACAACTGTCAAACCAAACATACCTTAGAGAAGGTATATTAAACACAGAACTGGTAACAACTTGCTCGCTAAAGGGACAACCTCTCAGTTTTAGCGCTCTTAAGTTTGGGCACCCTTTTGATAACTTCACAAGTCCCGCATTAGAATTTCCTACACACTTAAGAGCCAAAGACCTCAAATTAGCACCATACTCCCCGATATATCCCAAACCCACATCTGTCAATCCTACATAGTCATACTGAAGAGTGATATCTAGCCTTTCAAGTTTTTCGCAACCCAGTAGCATATCCAGAATCCCATCGTCTAGCGGTAGATCTGCTATCCCATTTTTCTTAACCAACTTCATACGGAAATCAAGCAGATTCTTTAAATGAGTTCCTACACACTCGAGAGCTTCATTTGAAATATCTCCGAGTCTAACATTTAAAGACTCCAGATTAGTACATCCTTTTGCCATAGCAATCAATCCCACGTGGGTCACAAGCCCGTTATGGGTAAGTTTGCGCAATTTCTTGCAAAACTGACCAATAACTTGCAATCCCTCGTCTCCACATACATCCTCGGTATATAAAACTTCCAGATTGGGACAACCCTTAAACAATAAACAATGGCACACATAATCCAATGAGTGACAACCAAGTTTCAATTTCCTTAAATGATTCAGAAAAGGTAGTAGAATTGAATATCCAGGCAAATCCTCTATATCTAATGAGCGCGTATTTGGGGGAAACTGGAAACCAACAAGCTCACTCTCCTCATCCCAATTACTTCCAGAAAAATGTTCCAACCTAACAGCATATCTAAAGGCATCTCCTAGATTACTTAGATGGCAATCTCCAATCTTCAATGATATTAATGAGTTACAACAGCTTTTTGCAAGAAATGTAAGCTCTTCTACATTAAAAAAATCCGTCCCCGTAACATGGAACCTTTCCAAACCCGTGCTATTCAAAGCCAATTGATGTATCCAAACGTCATCATTCACTCCAAGTCCACCATAATTAGAACTTTTCAAACACAGAGTTCTCAACTGGTTACAATACTTAGAGACATACCATAATCCTTTCGTCGAAAACCCTCTACAGTTAATAATCTTCAAACTTCTTAAATTCATACCACGTGTTTGCGCCAATGTCTTAAGATCTTCATCATTAACAACCAGACCACGGATATCAAGTTCTTTCAAATTCAAAAAACTATCCTCGAGTTCTAATTCTTCAATCCATGGGGTGATTGGGACAGCATAACCACCTTTGTCATTAAAATCAAACGGGGGACCTTTAAGTGTTAACGCCTCGATGAATGGGAATCTTTCACTTAAAGAGGCGGGGTTTGGGTAGTAATAAGCATGGACAGTTACGCGCTTACGCGTAATGCGGTCAATCTCATAAAACCTACGGGAAACTAACGAAACAGAGGTTTGGTCCTCACCATTGTGTATATAAGGCATAACTAAGTCTAGAACTTCCTCCCACAGGATGGTATTTTCGAGCTTACGTTTGGCGGGTGCCATTAAGATTCAAAATGCAACTAACCCTTAACACTAAACACTAATAACAATCTTTAAAATGGCTAACTAAACACAACCCCACAAAAAATCTACTGTGACATTTTATCAAACACCTTGTGTGCAAACCCAAAAACAAGCTATCGTGCCATGCAATTCTTACGACAGTTGATTTTGTGTGTGTTTTTTATGGTGTGATTAGTGTGTGTGAAAGATGACAGTTAATACTACCATCATCATCTTTGTCTTTGTTATTTTATGGGTCGGGTGTTTGTATTTGAAAATGTTGCAAATTGACTTTTTTTCAAATGGAACCAAACTTGCATCTTTTCAACAATAACATATTCAGTCCTTGAAATAACCAAAGAAACCAAATGCAATAAGACCATTGACTATTTTTCCATGTTTGACCTTTTTATTCAACATGGGGTGCCTGGTTATTATTGGGGAATCGGAAAAGAAAAGGGAAAGCAAAAGAATGAAATGGATATTATTGTTATTGGTGGGTGGTGGTGAGAGGTGGTAGTGAGTGGTAAGTGGGTGGCGATGGTGGGCGGTGGTGGTAAGTGGGTGGCGATGGTGGTGGGCGGCGGTAGGTGGTGGCGATGGTGGGTAGCGACTGTGGGTAATCATTACCTTTCCTGCCAATTTACCGAATAATAATGATTTACATTCCTTATTCATAATCAGGCATGTTTATTCATTGTCTTTCTACCCCCAATACCCCCAACTAAGTGCCCTCTTAATTAATGAAAAATGTGAGATTGAGTAGTATGAGACTATGAGCTACTCGACTTTTTTACAAATTTGAGCTAATCGGTTACACTTTTGAGTTGAGGTCAGGTAGCATAATATTAAGCACATAAATTTGTAGAAATTGTATTTCTTAATAATTTTATTTTATTGTATATGTGTATGTTCTTCGTGCTATGAAGTAAATTGAGTTGTGTAGAGCTGGAAAGTAGAAACTCCGAGTAATGTTAAATTTAATTTTATTAATATTTTATTAAAGAGTTGGGTCAAGATGTGGTCGAGAGAAAAAGAGAGAGTCAATTACTTTATTAAGCTTGAGCTTGACAACTGATACTTGGTCGAAGTCAAGTAATATTATTGAGTTAAGTTTCGAGGTTGTGAGTGTTCGATTAATCTTGTGCTTATAGTTACACTCCCAATTAAAAGTTATAACAATAAATAAAGTTGAAATTGTAAATTAAATTGCAGATCAACATCAATATTTGTGTTTAAAGTTGGAGCTTATGATGTGTATAAGAACTTATCCCTTTTGTTTATTTTGGAGTTTGGAGATATGTGGGGACTTAAAGATATTTCTGCAAGTACAAAGGACTAAAGTAACAAGATTGAGATACTTTCAGTCTAAGGCTTAATCTCAAAAGTCAAAACATAGAGTTAAATTGCAGAGAAAAGTCCAAAAATATATCCATGTGATTTGCCCTAATCCCGCTTTACATCTTCGTGCTTTTTTTTTTAACAAAACCATCCACCGTTAGTAAAGTTGGCACAAAAACATCTCTCCGTTAGTAATATCAGTTAATAAGGACTAACGATGCAAATAATTGTCAGTTATCTCCTAACAAGAGTTAAAAATATTTGCATCGTTAGTCCTCATTGAGTTAAAATATTTGCATTGTTAGTCCTCATTGACTATAGAATTAAAATGTTTACATCGTTAATCCTCATTTAGTTAAAATATTTGCATCGTTAGTCCTTATCTCGTTATTGACTATTCTTATGTTTTTATCCTTTTTCGTCTGTTTTTTTTACGTTTTCGTCCGTTTTTATCCGTTTTCGTCCATTTTTCTCATGTATTCATACGTTTTTATCAATTTTCGTCCGTTTTTATACGTTTTTATCCATTTTCTCATGTTTTTATCCTGTTAATACAAATATCGCCTAAAAACGTTATTTATATTTTACAATCTTCGCTAAGTTTTGTTAACGACAAAATGTAAACTTTAGTTTCTAAGTAAAACATAATATTAGTTTTAAAGACTTGCATAAACTAGACTTTTGCTACATTTTACATTTCATAAAACACAACACTTTTTATTTCTTAAAATAGAATTGTCACATCACATTTATGGCAAGTTTTGTCATTATACATTTATGGAAAGAAAATGTATTTGACTTACTAAGTGGTTGCTTGCAAGTTTGGTGTTTGACTAGATGTAATGAGATGTGACATTGTTTGGTTTGCAAGGTGTAATGAGATGTGACTTTGTTTGGTTTGCAAGATTTATTGCAAAACCAACTGCAAGCCCGGCGGAACCCATCTGAGGGTTCTGCCTGATCCGCCAGACCTGCAGAAGGCTTTGCTATAAATACCAAGCCACAAGTTGATTTTTGGCTTATCAGTCTACATCATATTTTACACACACACATTCATTCTTTCATCTAACCATTTAACATTTCATATGTGAAGTTTCTTTTTGTAGCAAAGAGATTCACGAGCTCATTAAAAGTAACAAGTATTCAACACAACGTTGCAAGACTTGTTAATTTAGCATTGTGTAGACTTGTGTAGTTTACACTTCGTTTGATTGTGTATTTTCAGTAGTGATCGGTTAGTATTTTAGTCCTCAAAATACAAAGTGTATCGGGAGTAGTTGTACCCTTGTAAAAGAACTAACGGGAGTGGTTGTACCCTTGGTAAAGAACTCGACATCTAGCTTAGTGTCGGTAAAAGTATAAGCGACGTGTAAGGTTTTCTCCGCCGGTGAAAAGAGCTTGTTGACTAGTGAAAGAAACTCTCGAGTTGGATACTCGAGGCGTAGACGTAGGGTAAGGAAAAAGAGTCCTTGTAGCCGAACCACGATAAATACTCGTGTTGTAGTTTGATTGTTTCTTTCATTTACTTGCATGTTATATATATTGTGTTTGTGTATATATCTTTGATTAAACGGAAAGTTTCAAAGCTAACTAAACAAGTTAAAAAGATTTTAAACGGTAAACTATTCAACCCCCCTTCTAGTTTTCCACATATCCATTTCTTCCGTTTTTCTCACGTTTTCATACCTTTTTATCTGTGTTCATACACTTTTATTTGTTTTTGTCTATTATTTTACGTTTTCATCCGTTTTTCTTATGTTTTTATCCATTTTTATACATATATTATGTATGAAAATGGATAAAAATACATGAAAATATATAAAAAACGTATGAAAACTTGGCATTTGATAAAAAAGTTTATGTATCAATTTTTAATCACGATTTTGACCCCTTTTTAGTCTGAATCATCAAAAGTGTAAAACACGAAAGTTGTTAGGAATGATGTTTTACATCAAAACTCGCAAGATTTTAACATGAAATTACAAAATAATGACCGTTTACTACCAAAACTTTAGCGGTTTTCGACAAAATTCATAACTTATAAACTTATAAACTATTGTAAATCTTATAAATTATAACTTGTGTAAATCATCAAACTTATAAGATTTACAAGAGTTATAAGATTTAAAATCGTCGTGTCCTTCGTGTCACCAGATACTGACGACGCCGACCCATGCATGACCCAACACATGGCTTTAATCTACTCAACACATGGCCACATAACTCTCATTATTCAAGTGCATAAAAGTTTTACCTCTAATGATTGCAATAGCTCCTATAGTTTACAACTACTCTATACAAGTTTTCCAAAAATTATAGATATTTGGATATTCTGATATATAAATAAAACCGTTATCCGAAATTTCAGGTATCCGAAATTTCAATTTCAAGTATCCGAAATGACATTAATCATCCTAATCCAAATAAGGTAACTTTCTATTTTATACCATTTTCAAGTATTAGATGTTTTGGTGTACTAATGTATTTTTTAAAATAAGCTAATCAGCAAATCCATAGACAACCTCATACTAACTCCAATGTGTTTATCATGTATTAAATGCTATCTCTATTATAAGAAGTAATAACTAAAAACTATGATTCTAACAATAGCCAATTCAAAACAAATTAAACCTTACACACAAAATGTCACTGGAATTTATTACCTTTATTTTAATTATTACTAAAAAAATTTAAAATAATAATAATAATAATAATAATAATAATAATAATAATAATAATAATAATAATAATAATAATAATCATGAATCTTTGTATTAATTGAATTCAAAATTAAACAAACCTGGTTGAGGTTTATAATCATGAATCTTTGTCTCGATTCCTCCAAACCATCACCACCACTAGAAGCTGACAACATCACGGGCGGCGACAAAACCCTAATAATCATTGTTGCAGTCGTATTGTGTATGCTTTTTCTGGCAGCATTATTTTACTTCAGATGGATCGCACCAGCACCAAGGGGTCTCAGGAAAAGGATACTGGAGAGACTGGCAAGAGAGAGCTACACTATTGGTGACGGTACTGAGAGTGATGAGTGTGTAATTTGTATTACTATATTTGAGGAGGGGGAGGAGATCAAGGTATTACCAGGCAAAACACATGTGTGTTGACAAATGGTTTGAGTCACACTCCTCCTGCCCAACCTGTCGCCATATATTGACATAGCTAGTAGTTGACTAGTACTCCCTCCGTCTCAAAATTATTATCTATATTTCCTTTTTGGAATGTCTCAAAATAATTGTCCACTTTCCTTTTTAAGTAAAAACTAGATAATATAGTAGGGGAATATTCTCTTTGAGTGGTTGAAAACTAAAGTGGCCTCACTTTTATTAAACTATGTGCTTCATGTCTCCTAACAATTATTTTGAGACGGAAGAAGTAGTATTTTATTGTAATTAAAGTGTTGAAATTTTTTTATTATTGTTATCTATAAAAAAATATGCAATGTTTGTTATACTGCCATAAATCTATTATGGTGTTGATAATACAGTTTTACTTGTATACATTAGAGCAGATAATGCAAGTGATTCTTCGAATTTCAAGAACATGGACTGCAACTACGACAAAACCATTGGTGTAATTGTATTCACATTAGTTTTACAAGGTCGTCAGAATATGGGATTGAAGATGAGAAAGAAGGGCTTATAAAGTTATTCATTTTGTTTTAAATTTGAAAGTACATTAGTCATGCCGGATTTTTTAAAGTTCGCTATAAATTTCGATACATTTTTATAAAGTATGTTAGTTTTTTTAGCCTTTGCCCTCAATATAACAAAACATCAAACTATATGCATCAACAAAACATCAACCATATGCATTAACAACTGCAGTACTTAAGAGTAATTACGAGTCTTTCTATCATTCATAGCTTCAAAAATATCGTTGCTCGCATGGTTGATTAGTATATGGTTTTCATTACAGAGCCTAATGGCATCCATCTTTAAGGTGGTCCTAGGCACCCGATTGTTATAGTGCAAGTCAGGCCCTTGTGCATTTCTTTAAAAGATACGCCCATGTGCTGCGTCCCTCACAAAGCTCCTTCAGCACTGCTGCCACTTTCTCCACGCTCACAAAAATTTGATCCTGAGTATCCCGCTCACGAAGTGTCACTAATGATGTTGAAACCACTGTAATAATGAATGGCACACCATTTTCATTTGCTCTTAAGTATTGCTACTCTATTGTTGAATCATCTATATAGTAAGATATTAGGCTCTTATAGTTAGTGCAATTAAGTCAATTTCACATAAATGGCCAAGTTTTAAAATTCAGATATATGACTTCATTGAAACTTTTATTGGTGTAATCAGGAATATAGAAAAGGGCGTATTTACTTTTAATACTCTATACAATTTGATCTTATGTATGACAAAAACGCCCATTTGTAAAGCAGGTTCATGCATTGATAAGGTCAAAAGGTTTAAAATCTTGAGAGGTGGCAAAACAAATTGTCAAAACAGCTGTTTAAGGGACCAAAATTGTTTAAAATCTACAAACACTTTTTCACAATCTTTTTATAAATAATTAACGGGCTTACAGCCTGTTCAACCCATTCGACACATTTACATTTAAGCTAAATATTCATGTTCAACTTGTTTCACCAATTAGAAATAAAATGTAACCCAAAATGACCAATTCACAATTGAATGCCAAAATTCCCACTTCTGAAAATGAAGAAAAAAAAATAGATTCAAAGACATACCTCAAGCATAGACTATGTTTGAAATTCCAGCTGCACTTAGCGAATCATTAATTTGTTTAGCAACTTCCTTATATTGCTGATCCGGAGCCAATGAGAAGATGGGACACTGTTTGAAGTTGTATATATGAGATAACTTGTTTGTTTGTTTGACAAAGTTTGATATTTAAGAAATCAATATGTATAAAATGAGTCATAGGACATTCTAATTAGGTAATTCCATTTTACCCTTTACTAATCAGTTTTGTGACAGCTTGCATAAAAACAAATTATACAAAACTTACTACCTGATCCCTAAATAATCAGAAAAACTAATAAGACAAAAAGTGTACCGCTTTTAGGGGGTCATTTAAGCCCAAAGTCGAGATTATTTGATCAAATATTGCCCTAAATCGTTCCTTTTGTCATTTTAGGTACTTTTGAGGAGAAATCTGGAAAATGAAGCATTTTGGACGTTTTTGGAGCGAAAAAGTGAAGAAAACGACAAAGTCTCAAATTCATGCTGGAAAATGTACCTGATGGCATCAGGATATGCTTATGACGCCGTTACCCTTTGACAAAGAGGTGGATAAATCAAGTTACACGTGATGCGCCAGAGAGTTTTTGGAAGAATTATACATGATGGCGTCACCAAGGCCGTCAAGAGTAATTTGCATGTGACGGCCAAGACCAAGTTTACACATGACGACATCAGAAGTGGATCTAGGCAATACGATGATAATTATGGCGGTGAGTTGACGGCGTTAGACTTTGCTCTTGACATCGTCAGACCTAATAATCTATATATATTTTTTTGATTTTTCATTCATTGTGTGCAACTTTGAGAGGAGAAAACCCTAGACGAATTTTACTGTATTTTTGAGGGTTTCAAACCCTTGTTTCATCCATGCTTAATTGAAAATAAGTTTTCCAATAATCATTCAATATGTCTATGTGTTGTTTGATTCTATCTTATGCTTGTCTTCTCTTTAACATGCTAGGCTAGGTTTTCTTTGTGTTTGCTTAGATAGTTAGATGTAATGAAACTTAGTTATTGATTATTGGTTGGTTGTTTGTTTATAATTGTTGTGGATGAATGATTTTGATGTTAGGCTTAAGAAAACTGGCAGACTTCCAATTGGTAACTAGCTTGAACGTCTTAAGAAACATGATCGGAGGTGTACTACGATAAATTGGTTATATTTAATGCATAGGTAACTACTAATGAGGCCATGTTAGGAGCTAGTAGTCGGTTCGACATAGGAAGAGGTAGAAGCTTATAGAGTTAGGGAAGATCGTACACGGCCCTACGAATGGTATTAAGGAATATAACCCGTCATCCATGCAATTGTAACAAACTAACTAACCGGTAAAAGATAGCTAGGGAGTAGTGAAATCTAAGTAAACACATTTTCTCTTATTATTGTTTTCGCCAAATTTACTTTAAGTTCATTTTATTTTATTTTGTTTGCAATTGTAGTAATTTGGGTTAGTTGACTAGCAACTAATTCCACCCACTCTTCCAAAAACCGAGATTTTTACTTGCTTTCCATAAAATATAAAAGTACAAAAAGAATCGTCCCTCACCTCTAGACCTAAATTTATTGAGTTTTAACCCTAGCGAACACTATTCTTTGAGTTGAACGATCAATCCCCCGGTACTTGCCACTATACTATACTACAACGGTCAGGTACACTGCCTGGTGGGGATTGCAAGCTTCTCAAGATCCCTTGAGAGGTAAAACCTTTTGCAAGGTTGGAAAAAAACGCATCAAAAACAAAATCACCTGATTCATGAACTTTGTTGTAAACGGAATGCCAAACATAGTAGGAACTATAGCAATTCCACGCTTCTTCCATCGATTTCGTTGATTAAACTCTTCAACTTCATTTCATACTTCCAAAAACTTGCAAGATATCTTGAGTTCATCCCAATGCCGATTCAAAGTACAGCCTTGAATTTGTTAACCATAGTGTAATATTGACCCTTCACTTAAGAAATTAATTTCCTGAAACAGAATCATACTTTTTAGTAATAATCATCTCCATTAAACATAACATTTGTGATCCAATTCCGAACATGAACGAATAACTTTAATTTCTTCAGGGCTTTTCTTAACTTCCATGGCAATTCTTTGAATCCAATTTTCGGTAATGAGCATACCTTGGGGTCCACCAAACCCTCTAAATGCAGTGTTGCTAGGAAAATTAGTGAAACAAATTCTTCCATTAATCCTAACGTGTGGGATCTCGTAGACATTATGTGAGTGATACATTGCATATTCAAGTACTGCTAACAAAAGATCAAGTGAATTCCCGGCATTGTTGTAGATTTCAAGATCCAGTGCAAGGACCTTCCCTTCATTCGTGAACCCGGCCTAAATGATATAACATTACAATTGTAGTGATGAGTGATCTTTGACTAGTTGATAATTTAATAAAGGGCCCTTTGCATAAAATACCAGCGTACTTTCTCATCTATCCCCTCTTAGTCATTGTACTATGTTCTATACATTCTAAGTCATTAAAAGATGGTTTGTGTCCCATTTGGGTCATGTTGTAGCCCAAAATCTTACTATTTTCATACAAGTTTTCACATTATATATAAACATAACATTTTTAGTAAAGTCATAATTTAATGTAAGTTTGTTTTATTGATTTTTCGCATAAAAATTGACCCAATATGATACAAAGCCATCTTAATAACCAATGTATAAAGAAACAAAGAGTAGACCTAAAACAGGAGAAATGTAACTTTGACATTTTATGCAAAAATCAAAAACAAAATCTACTTAAAATACATGTAATCTAAATTTCGAAACCTTACCTTATACTTTCCAAGAAAACTATGTCGTTGACCATTAGTCATCATATCTACATCTCTATCTAATGTAAGTTTCATAGGCCGATTTAACATATATGCTGGCAGAGCAGCAACAACAGCTAAGAAAGCTGATCTTGTTTCCTTCCCACTAAATCCACCACCAATACACTTCACCTTGCACACCACTTTTGACATCGGAAGACCAAGCACAGGCGCCACATATTTTTGATGCTTTTGTGGTGCCTAAATACAAAACAACAAGATATTAAAAAAAATAATTGATATAAAAGACTTTTGTAACCTTGAAGGGTATGTGCTTGCACACTTGAGTTGATGAAATCATGTGAGCCTCATTGCCACCATCCATAGTCCAAACAAATGTACTTTATGGCTCTAGATAGAAGTGTTCTTGACCTCCAATATGAACCTCACCTTCAATAATTTTATGGAATTGGTCTGATTGTAAACAGAGTGCAATGTCCCATTTACTTAAGAACCTACTAGAATTTGGTAGAAAACTTTTGCACTTGACAACATCCTCTATGGATAAGATCGCTGGCGGTTCTTCATACTCGATATTGACTTTTCTTGCTGCAAGCTTTGCATTCTCGTGAGTGTCAAAAACAACAATTCCTATAGCCTGTATTAATTTGAAAAGAAGCTATATCGACAAGGGATAGCCAATTAGATAATAACTGATCAACTATAAAGGTTGTCCTGCATTCCGCAAACGAATCGTGCATCATGTCATCATCATAAAGGTTGTGTTGTAATTTCAGTTCAATGCAATTTCAAACACCAATAAACACATTTTTTGAACACCTAAAAGCTTGACTATTTTTGTTGATATTGTTACTGTATTAGTATGCAGATAATTTAAATCCTAGCAGTAGATTCAAGTTGTTGGGACGTGCGTTTAAGCTTAGCGCTCTAACTTGAAATTGCAATAGTTGGTTCTGACTTTTATAATTGTCTAAAGTCACAACATCCACGCATAAAAATTTGGCTGATATTATTATTCAGCTCATGACACCAACTCCACGATAGAAGGTTACCCACAAAATCTCAAATTGTAAGAAACAGGGTATGAATAAAAAAGTACGTACACAATCACCGTCTTTCAATTAACATAGTGCTATTACATTTCCCTACAAAATGCAAATGGTAAGCTGCTGTAGAGCGTTTATGAATTGTGTAATTGTATATAGAACAATGAATACAAACGATACTTTAACTTTGACATTTAATCTTTCCCATATTTACTGTCCTTGAAAGATTATCATCCCACCCAAGTTTTTTTTAATCCTTACCTTACTACTTTTGACGAAAATGAAGAAAACACACCAGAAATACACTTTGATCTCAGACTAGTGACACAAGTAAAAGGACCTATGGTTTATGTGCATATTAGCCATTTCAATTTCAAATAATAATCCGAACACCCCTCAACTCAAATATTCAACCATCAATCCTACTTACTTCAACTCAAGAACACCAATAATCCAAACACCCCTAAAACATTCAACCATTTATACTACTACTTACTTTATGAGATTGACTTGCAGATGACTATGCATAAGACGAAATGACAAGCTTGTTCAGTACCAGCTTATGTAAAACTGTTAATTAGCAATCCCAAACACCCTATAAATTGGTTCCTAAGGTGACAGACTGTTACTACTAGACTACTAGTAGCTTGCTAAAATGAAAAACTTACCTCCATTCTTCCTGTGCATTGCAGCCAACATCAATGGATTAAGACAACCGGTCTAGTTTCGGATCACCAACAAAAGGGTCTCGAAAGTGAGGTGCACTAAGACAACTGGTCTATTTCGAGAATCTTACCATAATAATAATAATAATAATAATAATAATAATAATAATAATAATAATAATAATAATAATAATAATAATAATAATAATAATAATAATAATAATAATAATAATTGCATGGTCCACCTAAAAGAAACCGTCTAAAGGTAACAGACAAGAGGTATATAATGACGTTCAATGTTAGTAACTTAGTATCATTAATAACATTAAAGGTAATAAACTCTTTATTCGAATTTTTGAACGTCTGACACAACGCATAATATCTGATAAAATCATAAACAACTATGTCTCTAACGACCAATCATGCAGTTTGGTCCATCCGTTTGGGAATGGAGTGAGTTTTGATCCCACATAAAATCCAGTATCTCTAACTAACCAGAAACATTTTCGTGCTTTAAAAACACTCCATGTTTTTGTGCAATGTGGGATAGTAGTATGATCGAACACACCAAAAGAGGCGGTCCTTGAACCATTCCAGTTGAAAAAAGCATAGAAAAACGTAGTTTTCCATATGTTTTCACAGAAACCCCAGTTTTCATTTTCGTTCAATGCAAGAGTATGGACTCCCAGATCATCATCCTCTGATTTTACATTGACATTGATTGGATCATTCATCCCATTATAGATATAGATTTCCCAATAATACCATGGACAAATCTTTATAGCGTTAGTTGTTGGAGTTTTGACTATTGAAGATGCATTTGTGGTTAAAACAAGGTAAATGAACAAGAAAATAAATGACTTCATGGGTTTGTTGAATGGGCAATACGAAAACAATTATGTTATATAGACAAAAAAAAGTTGATTCATTTATAATAGCATTAACTAAAAAAGTTTTGTTTGTTTGACTTTGAAGGAGTATATTAAATGTTTACAACTTTAAGACCTAACATTTATGACATCTTTTAGTTCTTTAAGGGGGGTGGAAACCTTAACACACCATAATTCAACATCAAGCAAAATGAACCAATAAAATATTGACAACACTTTTCATGTCACACCATACCTCATCTTCATTTTTTAGTGGCAATCTTGATGCAAAAAAAGACTATATATATATATATATATATATATATATATATATATATATATATAAGGAACTTTCAAATGAATCAATACTCTGAATGTTAAATGAATTTAAAGCCAACCACCTCCCAAAATTAAAGCCATAAAATGAAATTAAAATATATAAGCAAGTTGAAATCCAACCAATGACTTGCAGAGTACAACTCAGTGACTCACAGATCACCATGCTACACAAACATTTGACATTATTAAATGCTAGACTAGAAAGCAATCCATACATAACAGCAAGCTCAAGTTCACGTTCAAGAGCAACCAAAGCTATACATTGACAACCAACAAACAAGCAAAATGTACTTATGTAGAACCCAATTCAAAACTATGACAAAATTTGATAAAACAAGAATCTCAATAGGCAAAATCTGAATAAAAAAATGCATATAATTTGCCTTAAATTACTTGAATTTAACATACAATTTTCAAACTTGGTACAATACTTTTGCTTTTCCTGTTTGCAAACAAGGTAGAAAAAATCGAAAAAAATGGAGGAAAAGGGAAATCGGTTTTTCTTACCACTGGAAGGAGTGTTAAGAAAACCTAGGATAAGCTAAGAGCCTAACACTTACAATTAACGCGCCATAAGTGTCCGAACAAAAATCAGTTAACCTAGGATAAGCGAGTCTAACACTTACAATTGAAGATTGAAATTGAGATTGAGATCAGCAAAATTGAAGATTGAAATATAAAAAAACTAAAAAAAGAAAAACGACTTACAATTGAAGATTGAAATTGAGATTGAGATTGAGATTGAGATCAGCAAAATTGAAGAGAAACCGGGAGTATTTTGAAACCGTTTAATTTTGTGTTTAAGATTCAAATGTGTTTATTTTGAAACCGTTTAATTTTGTGTTTAAGATTCAAATGTGTTTAAGTTTACTCTTTGATTTTGGTTCCCGAGGTAGGTTTTAATTTTTTAATTTTTTTTTTTTTTTTTTTTTTTTTTTTTTGAAAATTAATATAGAGCTTTTGCATTTCATTAAATAATATTTTGGATTTACACAGGGGTAGAAGGCAAACGGGCAACAAGCTGCGCCGCTAGCCTTTTTTGAATTGCAAAACCGATTCTCTTAAAAATAACATCTGTGGATCTAGGTGTCATAACATTACTATGCATAACACGCTCAACTCTATTAAGGAACTCCACTGCCTCGGGTGCAAGAAAACCAAAAGTATCAAACGCGAAAGGAATAAAAACATGTTGATTTTCAATGCACGCTTTCTCGTGTTTTATCACTTTGTTTGAGGCGGCTATTCTTATAAGTATTATACAAAACATGAAAGAACATGAACCATTTTAGACAATGCGACAAAGTTACTACCACGTGCACCTCCAACAACCAAAGGCCTAGTACAACCTCTATAAACCAACCCAGGATTTGGCGGTTGAGATAGAAAGAACGAAAACCTAGGCTCACACTTCTCTTTATCCGGCTGCTTCACCATCATCTTCACATGGATTCGTACTCCTTCATGTCGGTTTAAATCTCGTTGGTATCCGTACATTAACTATATTCTCTCTATATGGTCTTGCACACCCGCCTCATTTACTATCTTATCTTTATACGACCATGCACACCCGACTTATTAACTTCACGAAATCGCTGGTGCATTGGTTACCCAAAAGGCATGGCTGTTTCACTTGGTTGGGAGTCATATGGAGAGGACATGTGAGTTGTGATTCTAGAGAACATTCACATATCCATTTAATTCATAAACAATCTTTACAAGAAGAGACTTGTCTGTCATGTTCAGTTGAACACATTTCTGAAACTGCCAATGCATTCAAGTTACAAAAACTTATTTGTGACGCAGGGATGACAAAAAAAACCTCAGTCTGATTTCAGATTTTTAAACATAATTAAACTGTTTAGTTGGGGTTACTTTTGGAAATAACTCAGCAACATTTTGACCCATTTGCACCCTTAACGGGTAAATTGCAAATAACAATGACCAGTTTTAGTACATTGGGTTTATAATATTACTAATATCCTGTTTTACCTCAGCCAAATAGGACACAGGGTATACACAATACATTATAAAACTTAAAGCAAACACATAAACCCACTCCTTTTTCACCGTCATCGGGCAACGAAACCAAGCGACCAGTGCACTTGGCCTCATCACCGGGCAAGGACCTAGCGACCAGTGCTTGGCCCTTTTTTCTCAGATCGCGAGCAGTGAACAAGCACCCCATCGGGCAACTATACAAGAGGCGTATGCATAACTCCTCTGAATAAATAAGAAATCAAAAAATTGCATCATTCAGTTTAAGCAAAAAAACATATCTTTGTAGAAACATTCTTCATTGAATGTCACATTCTACTCATTATGACTTCATTAATGCAAGCTAGATTATGCAAATGTTTCTTCAGCTTCCACTTTTTGACGCATGTCACCTTCTTTAAACTTATCTGGGTGAAATTTCATTAATGCAAGCTTGTAAGCTTTATAAACCTGAAAATGATCATTACAGATTGATTTAGCATATACGGCCAATTTGCAGGCCAAGAATAAGCTTGTACAACAAGCTCAGAAAGGCAAAGTGAACTTGGAACCCAATAACCTACTAAACGATCAACCCAAAAATGCCAAGTACTCATAAATGGGTTCACAAATAAGCTCACAATGAGCTTATGAACAAGGGCTAGTGTACAGAGATGAATCAAGATAAGGGCTAAAGTCAGGCAACTACCAGGCTCAAAATAAGCACTCCAATAAGCTATTAAGGGCCAACAAAGGATGAAACCAACAAGATGGCATGCACAGCTTTTCAGAAAACCAAATTACACAAGATGGGCCCTACAGATAAGCTTTAGAGAAGCCCTTGAACATGGGCTGTTTTGGACAGAACCATGGTGCAGGGCATGAACTTGCCCTGCAGCCTGAATTGAGCACTCAAATAAGCACTCAGAAAAATTCTGAAAAATAAGATGATGGTGAATTCCTAAATTTAAGCTGATAGACTCTCACTTGTGAAAAGATCAAGTCCTAAATCCTAATACTAAAATCATGAAAATTCCTAGAACAATTGGAAAAAACTGACTAAGTGGAAATTTGACTTTTTTTATTTCTTGCTAAGTTTGACCAAATTGGGGTTTGATTGACTTAATTCAACTGAAAATGGAGTAATAAGCTGCTATGAGGCTAAATTAGGCAACTCTAACTAATTTTGCAACAAAATTAGTGGTTATGGAATCTTGAAATTCCAACAGTGAATGAACATGAGGGTGTAACTGAGATTTTGACTTTCTAATAAACAAAGCTTGGTTATTATAAACACAGGCATGTTTGCCTATCATGGTTGGATCCAAATAATATAACGCTATGAACACAACCACGCGCACACCCTTTTTTATTTATTTTTTGTTTGTTTATGTAAAAACAATTAAAATCTGAAGTTTTGTTGGGCAATTGGATTGAATTTTAATTGCAGAATGAACAACTGTCATATGAATTCAGCGAACTAGGATGCATCACATATTCACATATACTGAATGTAATAACTATACAACATTAGATCAGTTCCGATGAGTAATTGAAATATATGGAATTTGTTTTGAACCATAGTCCATACATATATAGTAATTGAAATCTGCGTCTACCATTGAACTTTCACATACTTTTGGGGGTACATACATTGGAGACTGATGTGTTTCTGTCATTAGAAGTGGGCAAAAACTTTGAATTACGCATTAGATCAGTTCCGATGAGTTGTTATCTGCCATAGTTTTAGCTACAACATGTAGATTGGTACATTTTGTGTACGTTACACTGAGTAATAAACAACCACCACTAAAGCAAACCAAGCAAATGAACCAGTAAACCAAGCAACATAGCAAAGTGCATCATTTAAAACATAAAAGTGAACACAGTCCTCTAAAGTGCGAAGTGCATCATTTAAAACATAAAAGTAAAGATAGTTCGCATTGATTTTTCCATCAACAAACAAAATGCAAAATATGTGAATGTATTGAGTTTTAAGTATATTTTTTATGGGGCAATTACATATATACTCACTAAAACTTGCATATTTGCATATATACCCAAAACATGCTTAAACATTATTGTACATTGTGCATTAAAAACTTGTGTTTTAGGAAAATATGCAAATATTCATGTTTTAGTGGGTATATATGCAACAAGATTGGCAGCAGACGCCGCGTTGCCGGCGTGCCTGTTTATTTTGCCGAAAGTTTTTTTGACGTTTGTTTTCTGTGTTTGTTTGTATTGCAGCAAAACCAAAGTGTTTATTGGCAGTAATAATCAACAAACTTGCAAAATATTTTGTACATGGTTGTAAATGAATATATATCTGTATAAGTTTCTTTAGCAGCTTGGTTCTTCAGAATGGTTGGTTGCTTTCCCTTAAGCCATCAGCCATGATCCCTGCCAAATGTAACAGGAAATGCAGCTTCAGGCATTTAGTTTCCTGCCGAATCCTGATACTTAGACATCGTTCTGCTGCAATTTAACTTTGAAGTGTTAGATGGAAAAAAGAAAAGAAAAAACAGCTTATGTTTCTTGCTTATTTTCAGAAAACAGGTTGGATGCATCTATCTATTTGCTTTGATTGTCATGATTGTATATTGTGCTTCATTAATGCACTGGTCAAACTGCTGGAGATGTGAAAGGTTGGGGGGTGGCTCAAGAGTTGTAATTAAAGATTTCAGCCTTTTAAATGTTGTATTAATAGGCATTCACGAATTTTAAGGCATTTCAGCTGCTATTTAAAGACAAAAACATACCAAAAGCCCTACCATTTTACACTAAAAAAAAACCAACAAAAAAAAAATGACAACTCCCTTGCCTTTCTGCAAAGAGCTTGCTGCTGTTGCTGGCTCAAGCTATGTGAAGGGTATGATGATGGAAAAGTTTAAAAGAGAGGAAAGTGCTTTGTTGTTGGATGAGCTTGAGCTCAGGAAGAAAGGGCAAGAAATCCGGTCTCGGATAGCTGAAAGGGACCTTGTGATTGAAGAGCTAAAACAACTGTTCCCTTTTGATTCTGCTGTGATGAGCATTGCGGAGCTGACAAACATGCAGATCCAAGACTCAGCAGAAATCTCAGAGATTCTGGCAACTGTTTCGAAGAAACAGACCCAGGCAGCTGAGATCCGGAAGTTTATCGAATGGCTTAATAGGCAACCATATTAAGCTTTTGTTGGGTGGTACTGGCAGATTTAATTTTTTGCCGTAGTCTTTTGCTGGTGTCTTTAGGTGTGAGGATATCTTGTAATGGAATCTAAGTGTGGTCTAATTTTGTGGATACTTTGCATGTAAAGTGTCGCTTAACTACATATTATGTCTACTTTTATCTAATGAATGAAAAGGCATTCTCGTAACATACCTGTTTTTCAGCAAATAGCATGGTATTATGTGACTTGTTCGGTGTAGCTATTTGATATAATCGTCGTCTGTGTGACCTAGTACATCAGCGGAGGACATGTTTTTTAGCGAACAACATGCTATCACGTGATTTGGTTTCCGGTCCTATTCGATATAAGCATGCGCTGTGTGACCTAGGACATAAGCAGATCGCCTTTGTCAGAATAAAACCGCCAACCAAATCTAATCTATAAACCTGCATGTGGTGAATACTGATGTTTAAAAACTCACAGCATGAGGACTGCTCATCATTCTTGCGTGCCTTGTATTACATATTATAAAGGCGAATATGAACTCCAACCATCTGACAGAACTTCATCATGTCTGTGCAGATGATTCATGCAAGAAGTCAAGATGACATGATTTGCTGCAATCCATGAAAAAAGTATGCATAATTGTGTAAGGACGTGTTTTCACATATCAATGGGATTGATTGTAAAAGTTTATCATTACCGTTCAATATAGAAAAATGGCCTTTTCAGAGTGTTTGCGATTTATCATTACCGAAGAATGGTTAATAAAAAGTGATCATATGGTGGTGGCGGTGGTGGGTGGTGTTGGGTGGCGGTGGTGGCTAAAAGTTGTGGCTAAAAGTTGGAGGTGCAATTTCAGGTTAAAATCTCGCCACCAACCTCCACCCACCACCTCCACCCTCCACCGCCACCACCACTACCCACCACCAACACCCAGTGCATTAAGTTGTGGCTAAAAGCCAATTTGGGTCATACTTAGTTTTGGCTAAAAAGCCAATAATTCAACTAAGACCAGTGGTCTTAGTGACAATTAGGTGTTTCAATACACTTATAGTCTTAAAACCAATCTTTATAGGATGAAGATTGATTCTTAGTTGTCTAAATGCCAATTTGTGATCCTATAAAGATTTGTTTTAAAAACAACTAAAAAATAAAAAGTGGGAAACGGTAAGGCAATGGTTAAAAGCTATTTAGACAAATCACTTAGTCCCAAAGTAGCTCAGTTGAGCCTTTGGTTTGGTCATTTTTAAAGAAAAAGTCAATTTTAGCTTTTTATACCAAATTCTAGTTAACTGTTGGAGTAATTATTTTTTAATCTTAGCTAAACTTTACATAATTGTAGTATTTAGCTTATTTTCATCTTTTAATTACTTAGTATAACATGTACATATTTTAAACCAATCTTTATAGGATCATGCATAGAGAGTTGGGATTGTGGGGTATCCAAAACACCAATAAACATTTGTCGGGTATCGTGATCATTATTCCCCTGGACGAGATCATTATTCCTTAAGGGACGTTCGGTATGATGAAATGGAAAGGTGAGAAACAAAATGAGAAAGGTTGTCTACGTTTGGTACAACAAAGAATGAGAATAAAGAATCAAAATATGATTCTTTGGAAAGCAAATCCATTCTCTAAAAAAAGTAGAGAATGCTGAGAATCACCAACTTGAGAATCAAAAAATTATGTAAAAAAAAAATCATGTGACAAGTTGTATAAAGATTTTTTTTTTTTTTAAATCCGTACCATTTAAACTTAAAAAAAATTACGTTTTTCGTTGAAATTTTTTTGAAAGTTATGTTTTTTTTAAACCTTAATTTTTTAAAATAAATCTATATTTTTTTTACTTTTTAAATTTATTAAAAAATTTAAAAATAATAAAAATGTTATAAAAAATCCGTACCAATACACTGTCACCAAAATTTGTTTTACAATTTAAAGAGATTTTGAAAGAAAAAAAAAATGGGTAACACAAACGAGGTCTATGGGATTTGAACCCACGACATCACCCTCTTAACAACAATAACCTTACCAACTCTGCTATGAAACTTATTTGTTAAACATTCTCAACCTTAAACATTTGATTTCCTTAAACATAAGCCTACATATAAGCCAAAACAAACATCTCCTTACGATAGTAATAAACTTATCTAAGTCTCAAAATAAGCCAGAAATTTGGGACTTATAAATATAAGGTGAAATGAAATAAGCTAATAAGCCCACATTTACGCCAAAACAAACACCCCTTTAAACTTTTGGCAACTATGAACAAAGCTTAAACCCATAGTTTTTAGTGGGATTCAAAAGAGGGAAAAAAGGTTACATTTTAGAGGGATTCTGAAGGGGTGACGTGGCAAAATCATAAGGGTCGTCCTCCATCTTCCTCTGCTGATGATGATTTTTTTTATAAAAATAATTTGAAAGGTTGAAGAAGAAAAGAAATAATGGTTTAAAACATCTAACAGTATTATTTCGAATGTTATTTTTGGGTTGGGTTGGGTTGGACATGTTTGGTATAGTTTAGGTTGGTTGGGCTGGGTTAGACATGTTGATACTACGGCCCAAACCATTGTCATGGTAGCCCACTCGTGGTGGGCTTAGGCGCGAGTAGTGTTTATCATTTGGGCTCGTGGCCCAAGTATAGACTATACGTCATCGGTCGTCATTAGTCTAGCATCCGCGGCTACGAGCCGCGCACACTAGACTGGGGGGACATGATGACGTATAGTCTATACTTGGGCCACGAGTCCAAATGATAAACATTACTCGCGCCTAAGCCCACCACGAGTGGGCTACCATGATAATGGTTTGGGCCGTAGTATCAATGGCTTGGGCTCACGAAGCCCAAAGCCCAATAAAACACCAACCGGGTACGTGATAAGGATTATCTATTCATGGAATAGATATCCTTACCCCGGATAAGCACTACGCGTGCAAAGAGTAAGGAGCAAGAAACACGGTTTCTATGCCCCTATATAAGGAATGACATATTCTCATTCAAAGGTACGATTTACTAAAATCCCTAACTCTTTACGAGAACCTAAAACCGATTACTTACTCTCACGCCGGAGTCTAATCGTGGGAGACAATCCTACGATAAGCCTAACGGTGTCTGTTTACTTTCTTAGTGCGCAGGTCCAACAAGCATTGAGAAGTGAAGTTGATACAAGAGCCCAAGCCCAAGTCAAGAGCGCCCAACTTTTGTAGCAACACGATTACTTACTCTCACGCCGGAGTCTAATCGTGGGAGACAATCCCACGATAAGCCTAACGGTGTTTGTTTATTTTCTTAGTGCGCAGGTCCACAAGCATTAAGAAGTGAGTTGGTACAAGAGCCCAAGCCCAAGCAAGGAGCGCCCAACTTTTGTATCAACATCTGTCACGAGTGTTGCAGCATTTCTCCTACCTAATATTTTGAAACAGCGATCTTAGCAATTCATAACCTAACATAATACAAATCCACCATTTCTTAAAATATTTAGGGAAAATTACCAAAGTAGACCGGTCGCCCTACATCTTAATTCGATAGACTGGGCGACCGGACAACTTGTACAACGGGACACTTGTCAAATTTCATAAGCCGACAAGTGTCCCGTTGTACAAGTTGCCCGGTCTATTTTCGAACCAAAATTACCTCCTGGTCTAAAAAGTGAAAAACCATAGGGCGACCAGTCTATTTGATAATTATCCCAAATATTTATTATGCTAATTTGGTATGATAATACTAATATTAAGCCTAAAATTACAAGTATTGTAAATGATAAAGTGTAATGAAAATGAGTTGTACCTCAATATTCCGAGACCACCTATTTCAACAATGAGTGAAAACAATTTTGGGTTGTGCATCAAAAAGTAAAAGCACAAATAACAGATGATCTTGGGTAAAGCCAACAATGTTCAGGGGGTGGCATCCTTGTGGTGAATATGGGTCGGCAAAGGCCACCGATCGGCAACAATGGTTGCCAGTGGATCGGCAAGCCATTTTCGGTGCCTCAATCGGTGAAACTCACCGTTTCGGTAGGGGAGAGGCTCAAGAAAAATATGACCGTTTGCCATTAATGCAATGGAGCGTGATCCATTTAAAAAAAAAAAATCCCGATAAATATTCACTACATAACACATATTGTTTCATTCACAATTTATTTAACCATGTCAATGTCTTCTTCGTCATCGGACGAGATCATTATTCCCCTGGATTCGTCCGAAGAATGGTTAATAAAAAGTGATCATTATTCCCCTGGACGAGATCATTATTCCCCTGGATTCGGCTGTTCTGGCCAAGACCCGGCTAGAACCAGGTAAGACTCGCCTGTTCTGGCCAAGACCCGGTTAGAACCAGGTAAGACTCAGCTGTTCTGGCCAAGACCCAGCTAGAACCAGGTAAGACTCGGCTATTCTGGCCAAGACCCAGCTAGAACCAGGTATGACTCGGGTATTCTAGCAAAGACCTAGTTGGAACCAGGTAAGACTCGGCTGTTCTGGCCAAGACCCGGTTAGAACCAGGTAAGACTCGGCTGTTCTGGCCAAGACCCAGCTAGAACCAGGTAAGACTCGGCTATTCTGGCCAAGACCCAGCTAGAACCAGATATGACTCGGCTATTCTGGCAAAGACTCAGGAGGTAAGACTCGGCTGTTCTGGCCAAGACCCGGTTAGAACCAGGTAAGACTCGGCTATTCTGGCCAAGACCCAGTTAGAACCAGGTATGACTCGGCTATTCTGGCAAAGACCCAGTTGGAACCAGGTAAGACTCGGCTGTTCTTGCCAAGACCCAGCTAGAACCAGGTATGACTCGGCTATTCTGGCCAAGACCCAGTTGGAACCAGGTAAGACTCGGCTGTTCTGGCCAAGACCCGGTTAGAACCAGGTAACACTCGGCTGTTCTGGCCAAGACCCAGCTAGAACCAGGTAAGACTCGGCTATTCTGGCCAAGACCCAGCTAGAACCAGGTATGACTCGGCTATTCTAGCAAAGACCCAGTTGGAACCAGGTAAGACTCGGCTGTTCTGTCCAAGACCCAGGTGGAACCAGGTAAGACTCGGCTGTTCTGGCCAAGACCCAGCTAGAACCAGGTATGACTCAGCTATTCTGGCCAAGACCCAGTTGGAACCAGGTAAGACTCGGCTGTTCTGGCCAAGACCCAGCTAGAACCAGGTATGACTCGGCTATTCTGGCCAAGACCCAGTTGGAACAAGGTAAGACTCGGCTGTTCTGGCCAAGACCCGGTTAGAACCAGGTAAGACTCGGCTATTCTGGCCAAGACCCAGCTAGAACCAGATATGACTCGGCTATTCTGGCCAAGACCCAGCTAGAACCAGGTATGACTCGGCTATTCTGGCAAAGACCCAGTTGGAACCAGGTAAGACTCAGCTGTTCTGGCCAAGACCCAGCTAGAACCAGGTATGACTCGGCTATTCTGGCCAAGACCCGGTTGGAACCAGGTAAGACTCGGCTGTTCTGGCCAAGACCCGGTTAGAACCATGTATGACTCGGCTGTTCTGGCTAAGACCCGGCTAGAACCAGGTATGACTCGGCTGTTCTAGCCAAGACCCAGCTAGAACCAGGTATGACTCGGCTCTTCTGGCAAAGACCCAGTTGGAACCAGGTAAGACTCAGCTGTTCTGGCCAAGACCCAGCTAGAACCAGGTATGACTCGGCTATTCTGGCCAAGTCCCAGTTGGAACCAGGTAAGACTCGGCTGTTCTGGCCAAGACCCGGTTAGAACCATGTAAGACTCGGCTGTTTTGGCCAAGACCCGGCTAGAACCAGGTAAGACTCGGCTATTCTGGCCAAGACCCAGTTGGAACCAGGTAAGACTCGGCTTGGTTCTAGCTGGGTCTTGGCCAGAATAGCCGAGTCTTACCTGGTTCTAACTGGGTCTTGGCCAGAACAGCCGAGTCTTACCTGGTTCCAACTGGTTCTTGGCCAGAACAGCCGAGTCTTACCTGGTTCTAACCGGGTCTTGGCCAGAACAGCCGAGTCTTACATGGTTCTAACCGGGTCTTGGCCAGAACAGTCGAGTCTTACCTGGTTCTAGCTGGGTCTTGGCCAGAACAGCCGAGTCATACCTGGTTCTAGCTGGGTCTTGGCCAGAACAGCTGAGTCTTACCTAGTTCCAACTGGGTCTTTGCCAGAATAGCCGAGTCATACCTGGTTCTAGCTGGGTCTTGGCCAGAATAGCCGAGTCTTACCTGGTTCTAGCTGGGTCTTGGCCAGAACAGCCGAGTCTTACCTGGTTCTAACCGGGTCTTGGGCAGAACAGCCGAGTCTTACCTGGTTCCAACTGGGTCTTGGCCAGAATAGCCGAGTCATACCTGGTTCTAGCTGGGTCTTGGCCAGAACAACCGAGTCTTACTTGGTTCCAACTGGGTCTTTGCCAGAACAGCCGAGTCTTACCTGGTTCTAACCGGGTCTTGGCTAGAACAGCCGAGTCTTACTTGGTTCCAACTGGGTCTTGGCCAGAATAGCCGAGTCATACCTGGTTCTAGCTGGGTCTTGGCCAGAACAGCCGAGTCTTACCTGGTTCCAACTGGGTCTTTGCCAGAATAGCCGAGTCATACCTGGTTCTAACTGGGTCTTGGCAAGAATAGCCGAGTCTTATTGGTTACTAACTATGCTATGGTATTGTTGTGTCTTTGATTTGCAGGAACATACTTACAGAAAAACAACGGCCCCAAAATAGAGTAGTGCACAAGTGAAGGACATGGGCATATGTTGTGTTTATGTGGCATTGTCTAGAGGGATATCCCGTAGAACGACAAAGGTATTGGTTAAACCAGTTAAAGAGTTCTATCAAGCAGGAATCTACACAAACACGCCTTTTTATTTTGAGTAACAACTGCCTCATTTTCTTCAGCAAGAGTGTGTGCCATCTTAAGAGCTTCTACCTGCATCTCAACTTGTTTTTGCAAAAGACCAACTTCAGCATCTTTTTCCAGTGATATCCAATCTTTCAAATGCATATCTACTAACGATATAATTAGCTCTTCCTTAAACTTCTCAATCACTGTAGCCATATGAGTGTTCTCTTTCTTAAGATCATTATATTCTGATGCCACGTGTTCTAATTTTGACAGCATGGTAAATAACTCGATCTCTTTTGCAGACAAGTCTGTCACTAGCCTCTCTCTGTCCATTGTCATTGCTTCATTTTCTGCCATGAGGTTGTTTATCATGAAACCTGCTTTTTTAACGTTTAATTGTGCTTCTACAAATTTATCAAAATAGCATAAAGATTCCGCTACTTGATGCGCTGCATTAGCCTTTGCATCCATAACCTCAAGCTCATATAGCTAAAAAAAGAATATAGGAAAATTAATTAATTTCTTTAACTGAAAAAAAATAAATGAAAATTTTTAATTGAATTTAATGACAGATTCAAGTTATACCTTTATTTGGTCTTCTAGCTGGCTAATGAGTGATAATAAGTGATGAATTTCTTGATCTTTTTCCCTGCAATCTTGCTGATGTGCTTCTGACATAACGAGAGTAGCCCCTCTCAATGACCTCAACATGGACTCCATTTCATTACCTCTGCTTTTTGCATCTTCCAAACACGAACTGAGTTCATCAATCCGTAACTCCTTTTCAGATATGTTTCTTGCAATAATCTGTAATTGGTAAGAAACCCATGTTCTTTTCCAAGTACCAATCATGTTCGCCGCCTTGTGACCAGCAAAGTACCTCTTCGACCTCTTCAAATAAACTGTTATAGTTTTGATCTTTCTCTTCGCACTTTTGCTGCAAAAGGGTCAGTTCATGTTTGGTCTCTTCCTCCTTCAAAATACTTTCATGCATTTGGTTCTGAAAACCGCAAATTTCTTCCTGCAAACAGACTATGACATCCGTCATTTCAGCCTCAACTTGTTTGCGAACTTCATCCATTTCTTCTTCGTTAGATGCATGACATGCCCTATCAGTTTGGTACCACATTTCTTCTTCGTTGACCCTGGTATGCCAGCCATTCTGCCGTGTCCAGGTAACATAGGGATTTGACCATGTTGCGTGTGAAACAATCAACCAGGTAAATTCAGTTCATGCTCTGATGCTCGGGTTGTTTCATTTATATTTTTTAGAATATATTGTTAGAACTGGGAATTTTGCAGGAAACGCTTTTTAAGATGGTTGGTCTGCCAATGGTGGAGAATTGCTTGTCCGGATACAACAGTTGTATGCTTGCATATGGACAGGTAACATAATTTATTAGTATAACATATGTCAATTAGTATTATTAGTTCGAGTTCATCAGTTTACAAAGTATGTAACTGTTGCTGGAAGTGGGAAGACACACGCAATGCTTGGTGAGATAAACGATCGTGGAATGACACCACGGATATTTGAGTTCTTATTTGCTAGAATCACTGCGGTAATTTTAAACACCAATTTTTAGCCTAATCGTTCATAAGTAATTCCACCTTAAATTAGTATTTCACATATATATACAGGAAGAGGAAAGTCGAAAGGATGGAAGGCTTGTATACACGTGCAAATGTTCTTTCTTGGAGATATATAATGACCAAATAGCTGATCTCCTTCATCCTTCTTCCACAAATTTGCAAGTACGTTTTCTGGCCTTTCGTGACATTATGAATACCACAATGTATACTGTAAATGTGTAATATAGAACTGTTTCTTTAGCTGAGGGAAGATGTTAAAAAGGGTGTATATGTTGAAAACCTTACTGAACTTGAAGTTCATACTGTGGGCGATATTCTCAACCTTCTAAGTAAGGTAAACTGTGCTCTTTTTCTTTAGGCAACTAAATGACTTTGAAACCTTTATATACCTTTTTTTACTAGCGTTGTGCTTTGTTATTTAGGGCTCTGCAAACAGAAGAGTTGCTGCATCAAATATGAATAGAGAAAGCAGCCGTTCACAAAATTTCAGATTTTTCTCATTTAGTTTAATAATATTTTTAGATTAAAAGTGTATAGCAGACTTATTATTATTATTTTCTTTTATGTATTCAGAAGGCACACATCAAAACGAGTGACTTAAATAGTTTTTTCTTTTTAAAAAGGCAACATATCATCTTTTTTATTTACTTCGGCTCCATTTTATGCTACGCCTTCTTATAGGGCTGAGCATCGGGCCGCATCCCGACCCGTTCCGACAAATCCCGATCCCGAAAGTCACCTAAATCGTAAAACGAATACCGACCCAAAAGTAGTCGGTTTTTTGGCCCGTCCCTTCCCGAAAGTAATCGGTTTTTGCTTGTATTTTGTCGGTTTTTGGCCCGTCCCGAATCTCGAAAATGCTAAAAATCCATCCCGACTCCCGACCCGAGAAGCTATTATTCGGTTTCGGGACTAACGGTTTAAGTCGGGATCGGGTCGGTTGTCGAGACTCGGGCGGTTTTGCTCACCCCTACTTTCTTAATTTAAATTTCATTTTCATCCACTTTAGCCTTAAATAGTTTTTAAAACGGACGAAATAGACCCAACATGAAATGCCTATACAAACTCAAGGACCAAACATGTAATTTACTAACGAAATTGTTAACGGAAGTTAGAAAAAAACCTAAATCTGCAAAAAAAAAAAAAAAAAAAAAAAAAAAAAAAAAAAAAAAGTCGGGTACTGAAAAAAAGAATTGTATCTTTAATTGAAATTGGTACATTTTTATGCAATTTGCCCTTTTCTTTTATATATTCAGAAGGATGAGACCGATAATATCAAAACATATGGAACCAAAAACTTGATGAAAAATTAAAATTCAAAGAAATATAGAACCGCCCAAAACCATTTTGAAATTCAAAGAAACCGCCAGCAGTCTTTATCCCCAATTGTATTAAGGTACCTTTCGAACCTAAAACCAGTAGTCTGGGTCGCATCCGGTCGCCAATTGAATTAAGGTACCTTTCGAACCTAAAACCAGTAGTCTGGGTCGCATCCATTTATGATTGGGTTTCAACCCGTAACTTGAAACCCATCCATTTTTGACATTGTCTTATAAGTTATAAATGATTTGTTTGCATTTAAGGTGTTTGTGAAAATGTTTGTATCTTATAAGTTACAAATGATTTGTTTGCATTTAAGGTGTTTGTGAAATGTTTGCATTTGGGTTATGTCTATGCATTAAACTTATGTTCTGTTGTTCCGAACAAATGTCAGGAGGGAAAAAACGTCAGAGATGACAGACAATGAAAAGAAAAAATTTAAAGTAATGTGCGACCTTTCAAAATTCACTCGGTTAGTGGAAAAGTTTAAGCTTGATTCATGTGCAGAATTGATGGATAGTCCGTTTGCATTTTTATGGAAGTTAAAAAGATACGAGCTCGATGATGATTTGTTATTTAAACTTGCTTCGGGATTTGACCCCGTAAAAAAGACATTGAAGATAGGTGATAAAAACCTACAAATTGTTTCAAAAGATTTTGATCATATTCTTAAAATTGGCAAAGAGAATGAAAAAAGTATTAATAAAAAATACGAGCCAACCATAGATATGGTCAAACGGTTTATCTCAGGAAGTATAGTAAGCATGAAAAAGGTTGAGAAAATACTTTCAAAACAGAATGATGTGGATGATTTAAAGCGAGCTTTTGCTCTGCTCTCTTTGAGGTATATAGTTTGTCCTCCCTCTAATGGGAAGTTGGGACAATGGTACTTGAAGTACTTGGAAAATGTTGATGATCTTAAAAGTCAGCCATGGGCAGGATTAGCCATGAACTCTTTAGCGAAAGGAATTAAAACGTTCCAGAAACCGAAAGGGGGGTCAAAGATTTATTTAGGGGGCTCAATGGTATTTTTACAGGTTAGTTTTTTATTTTTATTTATGCTAAGACTTAAATAGCATGTATTAATAGTTAAGTTTCTATTTTTGTAGTTATATTATCTCAGCCAAGTGACCATCAAAAACAACATAGCCTAGTAACACATACCAATTAATCACTAGGTTTGATGAACAAAAAAAAAAAAAAAAAAAAAAAAACGGAAAATAAAATTGAAGAAACACATACCAAATGCACTAGGTTTGATGAACAAGAACTTAGGGCCCGTTTGGTTTGTAGATGGGTTTAGATTAGGATTTGGGGTTGATGGAAAAGTTGTTGATTTGGATTTGGATTTTGATTTGAATTGTGTTAAAAGTTGTTTGTTTTGTATGTTGAAATATAAATTGGGGTTGAGATTTATATTTATTTTAGTATTAAAATAATAAAATTAATAAATTGGGCCCATGACAAATATATAATTTGTGGATATAACAAATTGAAAGAATAAAAAAAGAAAGAAAAAGAGTGGGACACTTGATTTGTCAGTGGTTTTGTCAGTAAACCAAGGTTCCCCCATAGGATTTGTCTATGCCCTCCGATGTGGGCTTCACTCCCAATTTCCAATCCTGCCTGCTTCAACCAAACAAATAATTTGTCTTTGTAAATCCCACACCCACCTAAAAGCCCCAAAACAAACGCCTCCTTAGTGTTTCAGGAGTTGTTTCAGGATATTGACATTTAAAATCCATTAAATAGATCAATTTGTACAAAATTGGAGTGATATGATTTGACAAAAAGGCTGAATTAGCTGAGTACTTTTCTAGATAATTTGGTGAGAAAAGAGAGAGAGAGAGAGAGATGGGAGTGTATGAGAGATGGGAGCATATGAAATTCACTATTTGAATAGTAAATGTGTCAAAGAATCGTATGGAGTAAGCTTTGAGGTTTTCAGACAAAATTGTATTTTCAACAATTGGTGTATTTCCTATTTAAGTCCAATTGTCCAGCCAAGCTTCTAACCGAATATTCAATTGGTACATTTAATATTTTTTCAACCTGCCTTTTATTTTGATCAAGCTTAGTTAAAAATCTGCCTTAAATTTACATGTTATTGCACTTTTATGATTTTGTTGCTTAGAGTAGTTTAAATCTGTCTAAAATTGCTTAATACTGTTCATTAATGCTTGTTGAAATCAATTGGTGGTAGTTTGAGCTTAAAATCAGTTGAATGCTTTGATTTTGTTTATTAAGGTAGTGTTTGGATTTGCTGATAAAAAAAAGGGTTAGAAGTTGTTTAAGGGTTTGATACTGGTTTGGTCAGTGGTGTTAAGTCGTAGTATAGTCTATTTAGCCATCTAGTTGCACAAATTAACTACAAAAGTCAAACATTTAGTTAAAATTGATTGCTGCAATATTTGTTAATCACAAGTGATTTGTGCTATTCTTGCCAAGATCCGACTATTTCAGCCAACTACCAGCTATAACAAGTGAAAAAAAAAAAGCACAAGTTTCTAAAAATAGTAAGTTTATAGCAGGTTTATAAAAATAGTAGGTTTTCAAAATTAATATACTTCCATATATATACAATTTCCGTAAAAAAATAAATGGCTTATAATAACGAGTTTGTGAAAAATGGCTTATAATAATGAGTTTGTAAGGTTCACAGTGTGGATACTTAGCCTTTGTGTATGGTTCTCGGTGTCAGTTTAATCATCCGCGTGATCGTGCTGGTTCGGTAAGGTTTTTTGATGGTATTGTATGATTGTGTATTTAGTTTTGATATAGAATTTGCGCATTTATTTTGTTGATGGTGTGGTTGGGCGTGTGCGTTTAGGCGACTTGTGATTTGTGTGGTTTAATGTGATCATTTGTGGAATTTTTGAAAAGGGAATGTTTTTCATTGATATGTTGTGCATGCTGTTGTGCGTATGACTAAGAGTCAAGTTTAAATTTGAGTTACATGTTAATATCCCGATTAGGAGCCTTAATGTAACACCCCGGAATATAATTATGTGTCTTCTCGTGCTCGACTTTGACTTTCCTTCAAGTCAAACACCGTTCGACGTACCAAGCGTCACTTTGACTTTAGCTAATCGGGTATCGGATTAATCCGGCCGGACTTTTTGGTATTGGTTAACGTAAGTAACTGTATATAACCCCGGTTAATTCTGACCGATTAATCGAAAACTCGATTAGGAGTGCTCGACTTTGACTTTCCTTCAAGTCAAACACCGTTCGACGTACCAAGCGTCACTTTGACTTTAGCTAATCGGGTATCGGATTAATCCGGCCGGAATTTTTGGTATCGGTTAACGTAAGTAACTGTATATAACCCCGGTTAATTCTGACCGATTAATCGAAAACTCGATTAGGAGTGCTCGACTTTGACTTTCCTTCAAGTCAAACACCGTTCGACGTACCAAGCGACACTTTGCTTCATTCCTGGCCACCAATCATCATTATGAAGATCCCGATATATCTTCGTTTCCCATGAGTGAATAGAGAATTTGGTTTTATGAGCCTAATCTAAAAGCGTCTAACGAGCTCCTCCCGAATAAGGAAGCCTGCCCTCTAATATGCTCGTCGTACTGGTTTGGGTATCCGGTTAATCCTGACCGATTAATCGAAAACTCGATTAGGAGGCTGAGTGTACCACCCTGGAATATTATTTGCGTAGTATACCATTCTATCTGATCAATAGCCGAATGTAACACCCTGGAATATAATTTGTTTAGTATACCGTTCTATCTGATCAACACCACTTTCTCATTGACTTTAGCTAATCGGGAGTCGGGTTACAAGTCAAACACCGTTCGACGTACCAAGCGTCACTTTGACATTAGCTAATCGGGTATCGGATTAATCCGGCCGGAATTTTCGGTATCGGTTAACATAAGTAGCTGTATATAACCGGTTATATACCCCTTTCATTAAAACAAGCTAGTATATAACCGGTTGTGTACCGTTTTAAAACCCAAAA
Source organism: Artemisia argyi (assembly GCA_030686995.1). Lineage (NCBI taxonomy): Eukaryota > Viridiplantae > Streptophyta > Magnoliopsida > Asterales > Asteraceae > Artemisia > Artemisia argyi. The sequence continues at coordinate 12,795,630 of CM060689.1, read as the reverse complement.
GGAGACTTATCTAATCCTCCCACCGTATCATTATTCCCCTGGATTGGGAACTTCCAAATTTTGGAACACCAGTATCATTATTCCCCTGGATTAGTAAAGAAGTGAAGAAGGAAATTAAATAAGAAAAGTGAAACCGTAAATATGGGCTTGGTTTCAACTGGACAAACACAACAAGATAAGCAATTTTAAAAAAGGGAAAATTTTTGAAAATAAGAAATAAGCTGTGAAACAGCTTATATTGGCCAACAGTTGGCTTATTTGCTAAAAAGAAATTTTAAGAAGCCAAAAAGCTTCAAACAAGCTAGACAGTGGATACACAAGAACAATTAAGCTACACTAAGCAATAGCAATCATAATTAAGCATAATGGAAGTAAATAAGCATAGGGAATAAGCTGAAACAAGCAAATAAGCATTTGGCTTTTTGGTGTTCTGAGACAGTTTATGGGACAGAGTTCAAGACCAAATAAAGGTGGGGTCCACTGAGGTATAGGGCACAAACTTGGTAGAAACTGATAGGGGGCCAGCTTGTGGGTTCAATGGTACCAATGGGGGCCTGTGGGACCCACTGTGGTGTCCTGTGGGACCCACAAAAGTGAGGAAGCTGGGGACTGCTTATGCTGAGACAGGGGAGAGGCTTCCCCTGCAAGTGTTTTTGAGATCAAGTGGAGCCCACAATAAAAATCCCAAAATTATTGTAAAATTAGAAATGAATCAACAAGCTGGGGCCTGGGAGTGAACTAGCATGCAAAAGCTCAACAACTCAATCAAAGTAACAAGCTTATGAAAAATCATACAATTTCAAGCAATCTAACTGTTAACAAATATTTGACTTTTTGAATGATGAACACAGTTGACTTTTATGACATTTGAGCTAGATTTTTGGACTGATGTTGTTATAATTTGTTGTAATTAAGCTATTTAGGGCTAGATTAACAACTTTCAAGCTTGTAAACAAGATTTGGACATGTGAAATTGTGACAGTGGACTGTAGCATACAGTGAGAAGCAATTTTGACTTTTGCTATGTTAGGTCCTGTTTTCTTGATTCCTTTTGACTCAACTAGGTGTAGCAAACATGTACTAACCACAAACTCAGCAAAACCTGAGGTCACCCACTAAGATCTTGGCCTCACAACCCTTATGTAAACAATGAAGCAGGAAACTTGTACCGGGGTTCTTTATTGCAGATTCACATTGTTCAACCAGACAGCCTCTACAAAACTCATGGTTACAGCTTTCCAGACGGTAACCATCTTCAACCTCACAGACATATGGGACATGTGGGTGTTTGACTTTTGACCGTTTGACCGTTTGACTAGGAATAGAACTTGTTTTAACAACTTCTTGTACTATTTCTTCAACGTTTTGTTTCACTTCTTTACTTCCACGAATGGGAATGGTGTGGTATCGGGTGTTTAGAGAGAAATCAGATCCAGGAAACCTTTCCTTAAGCCCGTGAAGGTCAGGCCCGAACTTTTCAACCACTTTCTTCATTATATCGGGTGGCAAAGAAGGTCCTCTAAGATGAACATCAAGCTGTTTGGTATCATGTAGGGTCACAAGGGCCTGGACTAGCCTCTGCTGAGCAATATCGAGCTTAGGTAAGGGACCAAAGACTCTAAAGCTATGGTTATGGCGGTCAAAAAGAAAAAATGTCCCGGTTTCACGTTGAATAGACTTCTGAAGAATAAATCCTTCCCGAGAAAACATTTGTTGTAAAACTAAAGGAGTAAGCCGAGAATCAATTATGGTTCTTCCATTCATGAGCTGCTCTAAAGGTCTTCTCGACTCTGCCATTATTTTTGTAGCCTTGGCAGAGATCTTGACTCGATATGAGCCGTTCTCATTTCTGTCCAAAAAGAACTCAGCTCCTACAAAGAAGATAATCATGGTTATGCACTTATGCTCACTAATCTTTTAAAGAAAGAAATATTTCAAACAGTAGTGGAAATTTCAATCCCTTATAAATGGGTTGATACAGGTGAAGTTTTATCTCTAATGTATCAAACAGGTCAAATCCAAAAAATTGGCTAAAAGAAAATTCAAGGTCGCCCAACTTCTAAGGGAAAGGAATTATAATTGTAACAATACATTTTTTAAAAACCATAGCTGACATGTTAATTATTTAATTTAAAAGTCACAACATTGGACAAAAAGTGTCTATGTCAGCTTGAAAAATGTGAAAAGGTATGGTTAAAAATTATACAAGCAAAAAAAGAATATGTATACATAGCATAGATAAGGTCAATTTTGTCACAAAATACCTTTCCGAAGCTGCAGGGTTTTCAATAAAGTATGCAGTTGGTCCTTAATGACCATATAAACAGAAGCAGGGCACGAAACACTGCTATGAAACTGCTGCTGGCATTTAATCTTCTGCTGACACCCTCGCAATGCTTTCCCATCAATCTGTTCCAAAGCCTTTGCCGCCTCCAAATGCAAACTTCCATCAAAACTAATCTCCGCTTTCATGAAATAATCCATTGGTTCACCAGGAAAAATATGAACACTAACACATTCACCTCTCTCAAAAGCGCTTCTTCAAAGATCAGATAGCATTTTCACAAGTAGAAATTAAGTTAGCATGCAATTCTGACTTTTAGCAATAAACCTATTGATTTTATGCACTACCTATCTTATTTAGCTTATTTGGTACATATTATTACATATTTGGTTCTAACCTTTTATAAAGTTTTGATTTTTTCTTAGTTTCTCATCATCCTTCAACATTAGGCGTGGAGCTTAAGGGTTTTATAAGCTTACTTATTAATAAAGCTTATAGCTTTTATAGTTTTTATGAAGCTACTTAGTGATTAAAGTCAAAAACTTTATTTACTATTTGGTGAAATTAAAACTATTAAAGAAATAAACTTTATAATTTGACAAGTTTATAAATTGGAACATACCTCCAAGACAGGCATAGGACCCTCGAAAGAGTGTTCACCAATACACCCGTTCTTTTCCCAGTCTTTGCAACCCACCAAAGCCCCACGCAGGTGCTGCTCTATGGCTTTGGGCCAGTTTACTGTCTCACATCGTCAACCAACTACCACGTCTTATACCTTCTGAAAACATTACCCAAACGCCCCACAACACCACATAATCACTCTCCCAATTAAGGTTAATCCACCAATCTACATAATCACTCTCCCAATTAAGGTTTATCTTTTAATTTCCTTATAAAGGTACTACGAGATGATACTGGTGTTCCAAAATTTGGAAGTTCCCAATCGTGGTCAAAATTATCGGAACAACTTATTGACCAAGTCTGACAAGTAGTTTAAAAACTTCCAATTTAAAAATTTACCCTTCAGCAGAAATGAAAGTCAAATCTGCTGAAGAATGGTCAACATCAGCAGAATCAACCAAAAGTAAAAATATCTTCGGTCAATATCTTGGTTTTACTGTGCCACCCAACTCGCATTAATTATTGTAACTCCTAAACTTGGCTTATTTAATCACCCCAAATCACATCTCAGTCACCAATTTACCCCAAATTATCTTACAAACCCTAACTTTCCAATTAACCCCAATTCTTGACCAAAACCATGTCATCACACCCAGAAATCTCAGATCCAAATTACTCTTCTCCATCAGCAGAAGAAGATTTACCACCATATCCATGGGAGCTTGATGGTTCTGACTTTGAAAGAGCACTGGAGAAACGATGGGATGCACAAGAAAGACAATGGGATGATCATAGGAAGGGTGAACCAAGCAATGTACTCATTCCTGCTGAGAGATATATTGTCTCTCCCTTCATCTATACCTCTGATGAAGACTCTTCAGAGGAAGAAAATGAAGATCCAACCTTTCTTCCTCCTTCCACACCAGAGAGATCCCAACCAAGATCAAGTAATAGGGATCCATCTCTCCCAACATCACAAAATTTGATGTTGGATCTTCCTGCTCCAGGACCTGGTCTTCCATATCAAGAACATATTGGACAGAGCAAGAAGGCTGAGATCATACGTAAGGGAAAGGAGAAGCTGAAGTTGATGATTGAGGAATGTTGCCATGGAACAAAGTTCTTTAGTATTTTCTTGACTTTAATTCATGAGCATCTTCACAGTCTTCCTTCTCTTCTTTTTCCATTTTCATCTTCAGCTTCTTCATTGTACTTGTCATAGCCTCAAGTATTTTGTAATAAGTGATAGAAGCTAGTAGTACATTAGCCAAATGTTTAGGAATGATCATTGTAATTCAGTTGAAACTTTGAATGTAAGCTGTAACATGTTTCTATGAATGAATGAAAAGATCTTCTTAATTTATCAACTTTGTAAGACCTTCAGCATAATCGACTTATCAGTAGAAACCATGTTTCAGCATTTGTGACCATATTCCTTTGACTTCTGCTCTTGGTGACTTTAACATGAAACCTACATTCTCAGACCCATCTGCAAAACAGACATAAAACAAGCAAATACACCAAACAACTTGCAAAACTGTTAATGGGTTAGTGTTAAAACTCAGAAATTATATAACTTATACAAATCTACAAAGTTTAAAACTCAGAAATTATATAAACTTACAAATCTACAAAGTCAATTTGGTGATCCAGAGTCACCATAGCCTTTGAAGGTGCAGCCTTGGTATTTCCTGCTTCCACTGGATAAGAGCCATATCTAACTTCATCTCCAGCCTTTCTCTCCTTGCATTCTCTTGAAAAATGTCCCACTTGACCACAAGTGTAGCATTTAACCTTCCTTCTATCAAACCTTGCTGCCTCTCTTCCATTAAAACCAAACTTCCTTCCAGACTTGGCTTCAAACCTCTTAATGTTCATGGAGATCATTGCAAGCTCCCATTTCAAGTGCATCTCCTCCATCTCCAATGGATCCACCTGTTCAAAATCCTCATAAGCAAGAAACTGCTGATGTTCATATTCAGCCACAAATGAATAAATAATATCCTCCAACACACTACTGGATTTTGATTTAGGAGCAGATTGAGTATAAAGTGGAAGTCACCCATGTGGTCATCTGGAATAGCTTGGAGCATAATTGTTCTGACTTTACTCTCCCTCTGCACAGCCAGAATCTCTTCAGCAGTTTTGTAACAACTCCATCAGCATCTGTAACATGCTTCTTCAGACTATTCCCCTTTTTGACAACCTCCCACAGATTCCAATCAATGTTTGTGATCCAGTTCTGCATCTTCATGGACCACAGATGATATTCTTCAGCATTCTTCAAGTATGGAAACTTAGCATTACTGTTGGAGAGGTTGAGTTGTTGAAGAGAAGTGGGTTAATGTTCTGAGTTGTATCAACATCATCATCAGATCCAGGCATGTTTGTTGATTTGTTTGGATTTTTAGGGTGTAAGATTTGTGTTTCTTAGTATGACAGAGACTCTCTCGAGGCTAATGGTGGCGGAAATACTATATCCGCAGAAACTAATAATGCTGAACTATGTCCTCAGCAGATAACTGCTTCAGCAGGAACTAACTCTTCAGCAGTATCCTTATACATAATCCTTGGTTTTTCAACTTGCTTGCCTTTGCCTTTATCAGTAGAAGATGAAGAAATAACCTTCTTTTGTTGAGCAGCAGGTTCTTTAATAACAATCCCTTTTTCAGGTTTTCTAGGTGCTGATGATTTGATTGTTGTTATTTGTTGTGGTAGTGAAGGAGTTGATAATGGAGTAGTCTTCTTGCTCAACAATACCATAGCTTCAGCAGCAGCATTGTCACCAGACCCAACAGCAGTCTTGTGCATCAGCAGATCCACTAGCAGCAGAGTTAGTAATTTCCTTAGCAGTAGATTCTTGAGCAGCAGAGTCAAGACTTGTGTTTTTCACCAAATCTCCCAACTTCATCAATGTTTCACCCATCAACCCTGTTGCCTTCACTAATTGCTCAGGCTCCAAAGTTGTAAGTTGTTCTACCACCTTCTCTTGTGTAGCAATCACCTCTTCCATAACAACCTCATTCCCTGATTTATCAGCAACCACAAAATCTCCAGCATCCTGAGGACTTTCAACATCCATATCACCAATCACTGGAACCTCCCCTGAAACCATTCCATCATTCATACCCAGAGCACCACCAATCTTTTCCAAATTTTCCTCCCCTGAACCCATTGCCTCTTCATTCCTCCCCTGTTTGGAAGCATCCTCTTCCAAGTGAGTAGAGACATCAGGAGAACTAACAATCTGAGAAGTGCCCACTTTCTTCAATCTTTTCAAAGAGGTTGAAGATCTTGATTTCTGAAAGTTCTTAATCTGTTTTTGCAATTTGATGATAGTCTTGTCCTGATCAGCAACAACAGATGAAAGATTAAGAACTTTGTCCTCCAATGTAGTACATTTCACCCCCAAGTTGGTACAAGTAACCGTCAATTCCTGAATGAGTTTCATAATAGTCTCATCACTTCGACCTGTGTTACCTGGTCCGAGAGGTGAATCATGGACATTGTCATCATGTGCAAGGTTTTCCGTCAATTCATTGGTCACTGGCCTGTCCTCATCACTTCGACCTGTGTAACCTGGTCCCAGTTGATTAAACACTTGTTGATCCCAATATGAGATAAGACATCATTTTATCAGAGATAAGACATCATTTTATCAGGGATTGCTATGAAAAGAAGTTGATCCAAATTGTTAAAGTTCATACTGATAACAATGTTGCTGATCTTCTCACTAAACACTTTGATGTGGGGAGGTTTCAATTTTTAATTGCAAACATTGGTATGATAAATCTTTGAAAAACTTATCTCTTTGTTTTTGTACAAGTGTGTAAAGGAATTGTGCTGCTTGTTACTCTGCTGCTTATCTTAAAGCATATGTTCACACGGAATGTACTATGCTGCTATTTCTAACTCTACTGCTAGTACATATGTTTGTTTGCTTTGTGGTGTTTGGTCTAATATTGTGCAGGAATAAGTCTAAATGATGATTTGCAATAACAATATTATGACAACAAAAGAAGAACATCTGTCATTCATCATTCATCAAGTTCAGAAGTTCATACATCAAAAGAGAAATTACAAAGACTACTTCTGAAACCACAAAAGAGTGCAACAATCTAAGATGAAATTAAAGACTACAAGCACTACTTCCTAGGGCATGAAATTAAAGACTACAAGCTCTTTGGCAGTCTTTTTTGGAGTTTTAACCTTCCTAGCATCTTCCTTTTTTGTGCCTGATCCAGAATATCTCATTTTCATATTTCTTAAGGTGTGTTTGGATCAGACTGCTTCTCTGTGTTTAAAGTGGATTGTGTTGTTGTTTCCTGTTGAAATATGTTACTTGAGGTCCCAATAGAGCAATAGAGTCATAAGATCCAGGCCTTATGAGCTAAAAAGTCAAAATCAACAATATAATCTCATATCTGTGCACTGTGTGGATCTTGTGATCCATAAATCTCCATATTAGTTCATAAGTTGTAGGTTTAGATAAATTTAGCTTTATTATAGATTATTACAACATGTTCAGTCAATTAGGTTCATTAGAAATCCACCAAAGTCAAACTGAGTTCACATTTCAACAAAGTCAAAATTGGCATAGTGGCAGAAAACCATTTTTTTCAATGATTTTTCATGATTTTTCTGTTTAGAGATAGACTTTGAAATTCTTGGAGGTTAAAGTCCATCAGCTAATCTTTCAGAATCCATCTTTGTCTTATTTTTCAGATTTTTTTTAGTGCTTATTTGAGCACTTATTTTGGCCTGCAGGGAAAGCATATGCCCTGCATCCTAGTCTTAGTCCCAACAGGCAATCTTCATAAGCCTTTCCTAGGGTTATTAGTGGGTCCCACACTTGGTATTTTGGCTTTATGGAAAGGCCAGTGTATGAGTTTGTTGGAACCAGGCCTTAATTGGACTTATTAGCTTATTTGATAAGCTAGAAGGTGGCCTGCAGGCCTGTTGTTTCTCTGTGGGTTGAAGGAGTTGTTTTTTTGTGCTTAACAGCTTATTGAATGTGCTTTTTCCTTGGTTTTAGCTTAATCTCAGTAATTTTAATCTTCTTCTATCTTATTCAAGCCTTGGTTCACTGTTGGTAGCTTATTCTTAGCTTTTTAAGCTTCATAAGCTCACTTTTGCTCCTTTTGGTTCGCTGTGGTGAAAATAAGCTCCCACAGAGCTTATTTCTGAGTTTTAAGAAGTTTGTTTTTATTAAAGTTTGTTATAGTTGTTGTTTAAGTGTTTTGCAAAAAGAAAAATTGAAAAATAAAATAAATAGCAAAAAAGTGGGGTTTATAGGAATCGAACCTGGGAGCTCAGCCTCACAACAGACACAACCCAACACCCCCTTCCATCTACTCTGGGGCACCAGTTCAATTATCTCTTGCTTAATCAATTTACTTAAAGTACTATTAGTGTATTTTGCTTATTTTAGTTGTTTTGCTTATTCCAGCTTATCTGGATAAGCTGTTGCACCCATCTTATTTTTCCTAGCTTCTTTATCACTTAATACACTTTCCATATTTTTTTCATATTTTTTACTGTTCAGTATTAAAATCCGTGGAAGTACAGGGAAATCCCCGGGTCGTTAAGTCCCAACGAGATTGAAATTGTATTTGTAAACGTTTTTGGGAATAAATGGTACTGAGGACAGTAACCAAAGATGAAGTGGGTTTGATTTACACTACTGAGGACAGTCAAGATAGTCATCTATCCTACAAAACCAATTCAAACGCAGGGTTAGTTTTATGCAAAGATAACGATTTTTAACAAAATGAGGTAGCAACATTTGCTCACACCTCACGCTATTTAGAACCTTGGTAGTATCATTTTGTACTATGTAATACTAACACCCGAAAAATAAGCTAATCAAAACTACCCATTATACCCTTCAAACATCAAAAACTTAAAACTTGTTTATTCAGTCCATAAACTCAACTTCACAAGCCGAAAAACTGAAGCTTTTCCAATTCCAAATAAGCTCATAAGCCCGGAAAATAAGCTAATCCAAACTACCCAAGCCCGTAAAATAAGCTAATCCAAACTACCCATTATACCCGTCAAACATCACAAGCTTATGTAAGGGGTTATTTTTTTTTTATTATTATTATTATTTTTTTTTTTTTTTTCTAAAGTTATTAAAAAACATGGAAACTTGTAATTTTACACTTAGGGGACTGGCAACGTACTCGGCGTGGGATCGGCATGCATCGGCATGGATTGGCAAAACGTTGCCACTTGATCGGCATGGGGAAATCGGCAATTCACACGGTATTGTTTACCGATTCGGTGTGGAGATGTGCATTTAATTTGTGACCGTTGCAAGCATTCAAATTTTGTACCGTTTGATTCTTTTTCCAAAAAAAAAAAAAAAAAAAAAAAAAAAAAAAAAAATCTTTAAATACTAACCATTTCCCTTTTTATTTTCACATCTAAACTACCATCAAATCACACATACAATTTACATTCTAATAACCATGTCATCATCGGGTTCATCCTCAAACGAGATAATTATTCCCCCCGACTCATCCGAAGAATGGTTAACCGGTAGTACAATCGAAACCTTTTTAGCCGCGTACGAAGCTCTTGAAGACACGACAAGCTCTACCTTCATCCGTGGTTATGTAAAACGTTTAACGAAGATGTTTTTCGTGATCGTTTTCGTATGAGTAAAAGATTGTATTTACAGATTGTAAATGACATTGAAGCACAATTTGAATGGTTTCAAGAGGGTCAAGACGCGTTTCGAAAGACTAGTTTCACGCCGTTACAAAAATGCACATCGGCAATACGGCAACTCGCAACGGGTGAACCTCCGGATAGATTCGATGACTATTTAAACATGGCACGAAGAACTTCAGGTTATTATTTTTTTTTTTATTCGTTACTAATTTTTTTTATTTGTTATTTATTATTTTTATTCGTTATTAATTTTTTTAAAAAATGTTTTTTTGTATAATAATATTTCGTTATTATTATGTTTTTTTTAAATATATATATTTTTTATAAAATAATATTTTGTTAATTTTTTTCGTTATTTTTTTTATAAAATAATATTTTGTTTTTTCTAGGTGAATGTCTTGATAAATTTTGTGATGCGATTATAAAGTTATACGGCCGAGAGTTCTTACGTAGGCCGACAACTCATGACATTGCTCGGTTATTCGTGGTACATGAAGAAAAACATCACATTCCTGGAATGCTTGGTAGCATTGATTGTACACATTTCACTTGGCGAAATTGTCCTAAATATTTGAAAAGCCAATATAAGAGAGAGGTAATCACCAATACCCAACTATTATGCTTGAAGCGACGGCTTCATATGATTTGTGGATTTGGCATTCGTTTTTTGGTCCGCCCGGCTCAAACAACGATATCAATGTTTTGAATCAGTCTCCATTATATGTTACCGAGCGAAATGGTACGACGCCAAACAGTTCTTTTTATTTACGTGGACGTCTCTACAAACGCGAATATTATCTTGCCGATGAAATATATCCTAAATATTCAACTCTTGTTAAAGCATATCCGTATCCCACTGACCCGAAGGAAAAGAAGTTCAAGAAACTACAAGAGTCTGCAAGAAAGGATGTCGAGCGAGCTTTTGGTCGTTTCCGTCGCAAAGATTCGACAAATTGTTTATACGTGTATTATATTGGGCAATATGATTTTAAAAGACGATGGTGTGGCAATATCACCGGTTCAAATAATGGATCAGCCGGTCACGCCAGTTTATGACGATAGTGTGCTAGAAGAGTTACTGGACGAAGATATTCATAACCGTCTTCAATATGATCTTACGGAGCACGTAGCGGCGCAAGACTTACCATACCTCGATGACTAGTGATTTCCTATTTTTAATTTTTGTTTTGTTTTTATTTTCCTAAAGTAATATGTAACTTTTATTTGAATTATTAATGAAATTTGATGTTTTTAATTAAATTGTTAAATATAATTATTAAAAAAAAAAAAAAAAAAGGTTTAGGCATGGTTAGGCAACATTGCCAGTAAAAATATGGACTTAGGCATCATTATGCATGAAATTAGTTGGCTTAATTCTATTAGCTAATTACAATTAAGGTTTAGGCATGGTACCCCCTTAGCTCTTTATAATTTATTTAAAATTCAAACACCAAAGTTTTATTAATTACTTCATTTTTTTAAAAAATTTTTTGTTTTCATAAATTTGACACCTTATATTTTTATGTATTTTTTTCTTAATCAAATATCTCCACCAAATTGATTAAGTTTGACTAAAATTAATTTAATTTTGACTTTTTATTTACAAATCATATTGTTCGATTTCGTCTATGTGGCAAAATCGAGCTCTCCTATTGGTCTAATTTTTTTCAATAAGAAAGGATTTACAAAAATACTGCGAAATGATGTACGGAGTAATTCTTTTATTATATAAAAGATTATTGTATTGTCAAATCAATTTTTACTATTAAATCTACTCCTTATCTTTACTATCACATCAAGGATGGATGAAAAGACACCACTTTCAAGTATGAACATAAACTTGTTCTGGTGTTGTTCATCCATTCTTGATACATCTTTCCTCTTTTCCAAAATACAGAAACAATGAAAATATTTTATCTTAGGATTAGGTTGAAGTACCATAAACATATCAAGAACTTAAAGAGTTTTTTCATGTATTTAGTTGCAATGAAAATATTTTCATTGCATTGTTGATATAAATTTAATATGATTTCATTGATTCATGATTAGCTCTCTAATGTCGTAGGACCTACATAACTAATATGTATGTTCGTCACATTTAAGTGAGCAATATAAATGATAGTAAGAATTTGGTTGCTAAGAACTTAAAGATCAATTATCAGGGCAGATCTATCTAACGATGTAGATGGGTTCCATCGCTTTAACTGGACCTCATTTTCTAACGATGCTTAATGGTTCTTTCAATAATCAAGATTAAACATCGTTAGAAAACGGGGTCCAATTAAAGCGATGGAACCCATCTACATCGTTAGATAGATATGGCCTGATCATTGAGACGTCTTCAATGCGATAATGATATAGTGTATATGTATATTGTTCATGACAGGCCACACTCCTTCATTATCGCATTCAAGATGAGTGATGTTACTTAGACTCTATTCTTTACTCAACATTTATAGATTGTTTGTATCACTTTGTTTGCTTTATATATATGTATGATGTATTTTTTATATAAGAATTATGTTGCATTTGTATTGAGAGTATAATGAAGATTAGTGGCGGATGTGTGTGCGAATATTTAGGCTAAAACATCCATGATTAGCTCTCTAATGTCGTAGAATCTACATAATTAATATGTATGTTCGTCACATCTAAGGGAGCAATATAAATGATAGTAAGAATCTGTTTTCTAATAACTTAAAGCTCAATGTTAGGGCAAATCTATCTAAAGTTGTAGAACGGTTCCATTACTTAATTTGGAAAACCTCTACTACCGTTATTAGACGGTGTCCAAAAAACAAAGCAATGGAACCTTTCTGCAACTTTAGATAGATCTGGCCTGATCATTGAGACGTCTTCAATGCGATGATGATATAGTGTGTATTGTTCATGACATGCCACACTCCTTCATCATCGCATTTAAGATGAGTGATGTTACTTAGACTCTATTCTTTACTTAACATTTCTAGATTGTTTGTATCACTCTGTTTGCATTCAAATCTTTTTTATGATCTAAATGAGTCTGTAATTTCAACATACCTATCCATTCATAATTCCCATACAGTTCCTTTTATTTTTTCAACGATCTAGCAATGCGGCTGGTGCAGTCCTTTGCTCAAAGGGAGTTGAAACGATAAAAGGAGCTGTAGCGGGAATTTAGAAGGGTTACGTATGTTGTTTCAACATACCTTTTCATTTTGAGTTCCCATACAGTTCCTTTTGTTTTTTCAACAATCTAGCAATGCGGGTGGTGCAGTCCTTTGCTCAAAGGGAGTTGAAATGACAAAAGAAGCTGTATCGGGAGCTTAGAAGGGTTACGTATGTTGGTTTATTGCATTGCATTCTTTTTTATGATCTAAAACCAACCATCCACCAAGTAATGTGGCCATTGGAGTTCCAAGAACAAAGGTTGTTTCAAATACACCCTGAATTGCAACATTATCTTTTATTTCATTTACACTAGTATCATCTCGTAGTACCTTTATATATATATATATATATATATATATATATATATATATATATATATATATATATATATATATATATATATATTCATAATTTTATTAAGCAATTTAATAAAAACATTATATTTTATTAATAATTCATAGAAAATTATATAATACTTTGGAAAAAAAATATAATTATATCTAAAAATTGCAAGGCCATCCATATTTCGCCGCGTACTCACGTTTTTTTGCAAGTGTAATCTCTCGCATAACCGGATCAGCTATGTGATCGTGCGGGTCGTTGAAGAACTTCATCGCTCATAAAAAAAACCTTTTCTTCAACACCACATAGTTGTGCGGCCATAAACTTTTCGGCCAACTCATCCTTTGCACGCTTTTTCTCCACCGCCTCCTCCATTATTTGTGATTTCTTTGCCGCCTCCTCCATAAACAAATTACCGATTGTATTTGGAAATTGAGTTTCGGGAATATAATCAATTTCATCATCCTCGTTATCGTAAAGCGGTAGTTCACGTTCTACACTTGGTTCACGTCTTGATGGACCGTCACGGAAGTCGTTGAACGGGTCGAATTCACTTGTCATTGCTATATTATAATGACTTGGATTCATCGGTGGAGGTTGGTGATAATATTGCTGTTGTTGTGTTGGTGGATTCACTGCTTGTGGTTGGGGATAGTAGGGTTGATGTGGAGGTTCGGAATAGTAGGGTTGAGGTGGAAGTTGTGGACGAATTGGTTGTGATTGAACTTGCGGACAAGTTGGTTGTGATTGAACGGGTTGTGATCGAGAGCCCCGTCCTCGACCTTTGGATGAGTTTGAACCACGTTTTGATTTTTGGTGATCCATTCTTTTTATATGAAAGAAATAGTTGCAAGTGTGAAGTAGTGGAATAAGTTAGTAATTTTAAAATGAATGTGTGAATAAATTAACAACTGAAAGTGAATACTTAAAGGGATTTTTTTTTGGAAAATTGCCCCAACGTTCGAATGCATTGAATATGCAACGGTCATTTTTTTTTGGAAAATGCCCTGCCGATTCGGTATGTTATACCGATAGTGTTACCGAATTTGGTTTACTGCATGCATGGTTTTCTTGGTTGCCGATCGGCATGGCAAACCGACAGAGCAAACCATAAAGGTTGCCACCCCTTAAAGAGACAATGCAATATACCTTAATGTGATTAAATCCTCCATATTAAGTAGACAATTCAAAGCCATTTCCAATGGAATTTCACGTCCTTTTGGACTTAATCTTTTATTTCTTTAAAGAGACAATGCAATAACCTTAATGTGATTAAATGCTCCATATTAAGTAGACAATTCAAAGCCTTTTTTAAAGGAAATTTCACGTCCTTATCTCACCAAATTTGCAAAAGGTACTTTGTATTTCAAATGTGAAGGAGTATATTAAATGTTTACAACTTTAAGACTTAACATTTATGACATGGGACTTAATCTTTTACTATACGAGTCATTCAGATTTGTGTGATGCACTCAGATTGGATCAAATTGTTTCTTGCGTAATGTTCAACACTAATTTTCGTCATGTTTGAAACTCTCATTTTTTGGTGATGATCGGATTTTGTTGGTCAATAAGTTCCTAAGTTGTGATGTTACCACAACTTTTGTTAACATTGCATGAAAATTGTTGGTGTATTTATTTCGTCACTTTTAATTGAGGTCGAGTAAAAAACTCAAAATGATATCCAGACCCGTGCGATGCACACTATCTGTATCTAAGTATTCATAGCGTAATGTTTGGCACTAATTTTCGTTATATATAATTTGGGTTGCCTCAGGACCCGTGCGATGCACACATGCTTTATCTAATTTTTCATAGCGTAATGTTTGTATGAATTGCCAAGTTGTTGGTACGGTGGTCAGGCGCAAATATACACATGCTTTATCGAATTAAAAAAAAATCCGTCTCCGTAACATGCAACCTTTCCAAAACCGTGCCATTCAAAGCCAATTGACGTATCCAAATGTCATCTTCACTCCAAGTCCACCATAATAAGAATATTCCACACATAGAGTTCTCAATTGGTTACAAGACATACCATAATCCTTTCGTCGAAAACCCTTCACACTTACTAATCTTCAAACTCCTTAGTTGTCACCAATGTCTTGAGATCTTCATCATTAACAACCAGACCACGGATATGAAGTTCTTTCAAACAACTAAACTCGTGAGCTAATTCTTCAATCCATGGGGTGATTCGGACAGCATAACCACCTCTGTCATTAAAATGAAATAGGGGACCTTTTATTTTTAACGCCTCGATGAATGGGAATCTTTCACATAAAGAGGCGGGGTATAGGTAGTAATAAGCATGGTCAGTTACGTGCTTACGCGTAATGCTATCAATCTCATAAAACCTACAGGAAACTGACGAAACAGAGGTTTAATCCGCAACATTGTGTATATAAGGCATAACTAAGTCTAGAACTTCCTCCCACATGTTGGTTTTTTCGAGCTTACGTTTGGTGGGTGCCATTAAGATTCAAAATTCAACTAACCCTTAACACTAATAGTAATAACAATCTTTTAAAAAGCTTAAAACCAATGAAAAAAAGGCTAACTAAACAGCTTATAAGCATAAAAAAATCCACTGTTACATTTTATCAAACACCTTGTGTGCAAACCCAAAAACAAGCTTTCTTGCAATGCAATTCTTATGACAGTTGATTGTACATAAATTTTCCAGAAACTTAACATGAGATTTCTGCAGAAGCATTCTGAGGGCGTCAGGGGTTATAACCTGACGGCGTCAGGTACAAAAATTCTAAAAATTTTTGCAAGTTTTGTTTATAACGGAGTCTTAAAGTTTTTGTTAATACTTTAGTTTTATAAACTCCAGGAAATCTGCAAACATTCATTCCACAAGCATTATATCTTTAAGTATATATAGATTGCCACCGATTTTATGCGAGGTTTTCCTTGATTGTTTTCTCAGGTTTTACAGGTTACATTGGACAAGAAGATGATTTATATTTCTGGAGGGAAGCTTTCTACGTTCATTCTCTTGGAGGAAGATATAACCATGTTACCATATTATCCACACCGAACGAATCAGGGGGTATTTGTTTTCATTCTTTTACCTTCATTACTTTTACATCCTTTTTATTGAACATTGGGGACTGGTGAGTGCTTATTCACTCACTATTATTTGACCAAATACCAACCCAAAACGACTATTTGAGCTAACAAATGCAAAGAAAACGTGTGTTTTTGTGTTTGTGATATGCAGGTACGGATAAATCACAAAAAGCTGAAAAATCACAAGAAAACGGGAAAACCAAGCACGAGAGTGGAAAAGGTTCAAGAACCGAAGCCGGGGAACAATTTTCATTAAGGATCACTTTTATGCTCAGATTGTCAGAATCTACCCATGAAGAATCAAAGTTTGTCAAATTCAACCCTTGGAAGTATTTTTCAGAATGACATAATAAGTCCTCCAAATTTCAGAATGCACACATTTAGTCCCTAAATTTTGGAAGCAAAATCTGAAACTACCATCTGATCCAAGCCCTTTCTCAAACATAAACCCAAGCCCATCCAACCTAAACTATTACCCAAAGCCCACCTCTCTTGACCCGGCCCCAAAGTCAAACAAAATAAAAAAAAATATTACCCCGTACAATTACCCCGCCCCCCATTTCACTCTTACCCCCAAATCCCCAATTCACCCAGACATATGAACCCTAAATCACCCTTTCACAAAATTACCACAATTAAGGGTAATTTGGTACAATTCCCCACACCCTGACTACCCTGACAACAAAGAATGACGCGTGGATTGCTTTGATTGGCTGGAACACGTCATTGGGAGGATTTGAAGCCTCTGATTGGCCATCGTGTGTCACAAGGGATCAAATGGGGATATTCTTGGAAGATGCTTACCTCTGGAACCTTCTGAAGACGCTCCTCCTCAGGCTATATAAAGACCCTCTTGTCCACATTTTGAAGCTGTTAGATAATAGGAGTAGGAGTAGGTTTAGTGTAATCTTTAGTTTAATTTTTTAGCATTTACAGCTTAATTTCTGTCATTTAATCTTTAAATGTTGTAATGAACCTATAGTTTTTTTTAATAAAATCTCAGTTTTCTCTTAAACTTACATGTTCAAATTTAATTTTCAGTCTTTACTTTCAAGTTAAATAATCTCAAATAAGCTTTTACACTATTTCATAAGCTCATTGATAGTTTAATGTGAGTTTTTATCTCATAGTTTCTGTTTGAATTGGTGCTATTGATTATGATCAATAAAGATCAAAGGTAACTCATGGTGATGATTGGTGATGATTCTGGGGATTATTAGTGTAAGATTCAAGGTTTTGTGTTGTTATAAGCCTATCTAGAGATAGGCTAGCTCAGGGAACTCCCTCTGTTCTGCTGAGGGAGACAAATTGGTAAATCTGTTTTGAACTTGTGAGTTAGTAGAATCTGATTTTTTTTAGTTCTGTAGTTACTTTAAGTGTTACTGTTTCATTAATGAATTAGAGTAGTTGATGTTAAAGTTGCTGTAGTTTTAGCTTGATTAATCTTAGTTATAATCTATTTGTAGAGATCTGAGTTGGTTTAGTTTCTGTATGATAATCTGTCATTTGAATGAATCAATTAGTTGAGTTTTTTTTGTTGATTGATGTTTATTTGGATTCTATAGTTGATAGTGAATGTTGATTGTTCATTGTTGAAGTGATTTGTAGCTTATATCAGTTTGTTGTAGTTATAAAAGTTAGTCATAGGGGTGTTTGGATCAAGTTCTTATTCTGTGCCACTATCATTTTTATGTGTTAAAGTTAGTTCAGTTAGGTTCATTGAAGTTTACATAGCATAACTAGGACATTAAATCAGTAGGTTTAAATGTTTACTTTAGTTTATACAAGTAGTTTGGAGTATAGATTTTACGTTTCTGATCTTATATTCGATTTTGTTGCTTAATTGCTTGCTCATTTGTACCCTGCTTATCAGCTTTTTAGAACTGTTTCTGCCCTGCATATCTGCTCAGTACGAGTTAGTTTTCAGTTTGATTGATCATCATTTGAAGCTTCTAAGTGTTAGAATGTTTGTTGATTTGATTAGTCAGTTAGATTAAGCTAGTAGGTAGATAATTTTAGCTTATTCGCTCCCTTGTTCAGCTTATTTCACACCTTAGTTTAGATGGTGTTAGCTTGCGCCTTAGCTTGTAATTGCCTTTGTAGGATGGTTTAGAACTAATGAGATTCTTGCTTGTTGATAATTGGTTTACTAAGTATTACTGGTGGTTATTTTGAGTTCCATTTAGGATATTTTAGTTCTTTTCATTATTACTAGTCTTTTGCTTATTAAGTTTCTTATTCTGCTTATACTATTGCTTCTTGTCAAATTGCTTATTGATCTCTGCTACTGATTCTGTGCTTATTTTGATTTGTATTGAGTACATCTGAGTTTACTTGAGCATCATAAGTCTTTGTTATAAATTTCCAATCAGTTTCATCACAAGTGCTTATAAATAAGCACTTGTGATAAGCTGTTTTCTAGCTTATAAGCACTTCTGTTCATTGTTTTGAATCCAAAAATTTTCTGCATCATTTCCATATTATTTTTGATTTTCTGGAATTTTTCCAGATTTTTCCCAGTTATTTTACTATTTTTCTAAATATTTCTTCATTTTAAATCATTTTTAAATAGCAAAAATCAATAAAAAAAATAATAAAAAGGTCTGAAAAATACAAAAATAATTTTAGAATTTCTTTTATAATATTTTAGAATTTTTAGAATTTAATTTTCATTTTTCCAATTTATTTTTCTATTTTTCTTTATTTTTAATTCATTTTTAATTCCAAAAATAGAGAATTAATTCAAGAATATAAATAAAAAGTCTAAAAAATATTTTTCTTTTTCTTAAAATTCTTTTTATTAGTTTTAAATTTTTAGAAAATATTTTCAAGTTCGTAGGATAATTTTTCGTCATACGTTACGTTTTAAATTTTACGGTTGCGTTTCCGTTTTTGCGTTTTTCATTTCGGTGTATAATTAGCTTGTACTCTTTGCATGCTTTATCATTGTTTGTGATTACGTGAACTATTTGATTGTTTTTTTTCACTTTCTCACTTTTCAAATCACGATTTCACGAATCGATATTCTCGATTCCATTCGCCTTCGTTGGGAAAACGACCCGGGAAATACTTTCCTAAGCATTTCTTCGGATTAAAAACTATACTACAAAAAGACTTTATCAGGGACAATGTTCAGCCTAAGTGTAAGGGGAAGGTAAATGATGATACCTTAGAGAATACAATTGCACTTGAGTTTATTTGTTTGATAGTATGTGTGTAATAAAACTAAGAGAAATACTTGTTAGGGCAATTTTAGCGCCAAATTTAATTTTTTTTACAACATTTAGGAGTGAAGTTTTAGCCTTAATAAGCGTCTCATGGATAGGAGTTGTATGACTAGCACAAAAACCGTACCACTCAAAAAAAATTCACCCAAATATGTGAGGTTCACCTTTAGATTTGTTAGGAAAAACATTCATTGTTGGTGCTTATGAGTGAACCGGTAGTATTTAAATTCTAGAACTTGCGTTAGTGCTGCATCCCGAGACCGCTAGTGAGACTACATTCGTGTAGTTAGGATTTACTACATGATAAGAGGCATTAGGATCACCCTTGTGTTAAACCCGTATCATAAATTACTTGACCAATAAAGTCATAATTATTAGACTAGTTAAGTCAATTAATTTCTCCCACACCTTTGCGTTGTACTCATTTTTAGTACACGATACCCCTAGTACACCCCTCCGAGCCTATCTTTTTCGTTTCTAACTTTAAGCATTCTACTTAAAGATAGAATTTGTTAACAATCCACCCAAATGTGCAACCAAATCGCCTTAGCCTTCCGTGTATGCACTCATCTTTAGTGCATTATTGTTACATGTTTAAACCCTTAGTTAATTGTCTAATTGATTACATGGTTGCTAAGTCGAGTCATATCTTGTACATATTGTTTTGGGACGATTGGGACTCATGGGTAAAGAACTAGTGTTATGAACTAATGGGGAAGACGTCAATTATTACCCCCATATGTGCGTTAACCTTAAATAGTACTCCAAGTGTTTTGATTATATTGATTCGAGTCATTAGAATAGTTGATTGTAAAGTATGTAAAAGTTCAAGTGTAAGGGGGACGTAAATCCCCTATGATGTATTATTTTGAATGGTATGGTAAGAGTGTATGCAAAAAAAAAAAAAAAAAAAAAAAAAAAAAAAAAAATCGAAAAATCGAAAAATCAAGAAAAAGAAAAAAATATATATAAAAGAAAAAAAAAAAGAAAAAAACATATGGACTACCATCCCGTTTCCTTTTATGTTTATTTTATGTTTTTTATAGTTTTGATTAGCTTAAGTCGAGTCGAGTCTTGGCTTAGCAATGCCATATTGTACACGTAATTAACCAAGATGATTAACTCGTCACCAGTAAATATTGCCTTTATCCAACAAAACCGTGTTTATCATATCCCTACACCTGACGTTATAACCCTTTTAAAAGACCTCTTTGATAGTTTATCCTAGGTGCTTACGCCAAGTGGTGGAGGTTTGATCCTTTCCCCATCCTATGGTAATCTATTTGCTATGACAGGTAGTAAGAGATGTTTTCCATTTCCATATTGTGACATATACTTTATTACACCCGAGAGATGTGAGTATCTAAACACTATTTGTGAGATGCTAGTGTATAATTTCCGTGCTTGTTTTTTGTTGAAGTGGAACGATTATTTGTTGTAATTACTTTTATATTAGTGTTAAATGACCCCTAGCTTGTATTTTGATTAGAATAAAAGTGCATTTGCTTAAGGACAAGCAAATCTCAAGTGTAAGGGTATTTGATAAGGGGAAAAGTGTACCGCTTTTAAGGGGTCATTTAAGCTCGAATTCGAGATTATTTGATCTAGTATTGCCCTAAATCGTTCCTTTTGTCATTTTATGTACTTTTGAGGAGAAATCTGGAAAAGGAAGCGTTTTGGACGTTTTTGGTGCGAAAAAGTGAAGAATACGACAAAGTCTCCAAAATCACGATCAAGATTGTACCTTACGGCGTCAAGCATTCCTATGTGACGGCGTCACCCTTTGACAAAGAGGTGGATAACTCAAGTTACACGTGATGTCCCAGAACAATTTCAAGGCAATTTGGCCTGACAGCATCACCAAGGCCGTCAGGGTCAGAATGCATGTGACGGCCCAGAGCTAATTTATACATGATGGCGTCAGAAGTGGATCTAGGCAATACGAATTTTATCTTGGCGGCGAGTTGACCGGCGTCACAAGCTATAACGCGACGCCATCAGGATGTAAAATCTATATATACTTTTCTAATTTTCATTCATTAGTGTGGAAAACTTTGGGGGAACTTTTGGTGAACTTTGTGTGCAAACCCTAGATGAATTTTCTGTATCAACAAGGGTTTCAGCCCTTGTTCCATCCATGCTTAATTGAAGATAAGTTTTCCAATAATCATTCAATATGTCTATGTGTTGTTTGATTCTATCTTATGATTGTCTTCTTTTTAACATGCTAGGCCAGGTTTTCCTTGTGTTTGCTTAGATGTAATGAAACCTAGATGTTGATTATTGGTTGATGGTTTGTTTATAGTTGTTGTGGATGATTGATTTCAATGTTAGGCTTAAGAAAACTGGCAAACTTCCATTTGGAAACTTGCTTGAACGTCTTAAGAAACATGATCGGAGGTGTACTACGATTCATTGGTTGTATTTAATGCATAAGTAACTACTAATGATACTACGTTAGGAGCTAGTAGTCGGCTCGACATAGAATGAAGTAGAAGCTTATAGAGTTAGGGAAGATCGTACACGGCCCTACGACTAGTATTAAGGAATATAACCCGTCATCCACGCAATTGTAACAAACTAATCAACCGGTAAAAGATAAATAGGGAGTAGTGAAATCTAAGTACACAAATTTTCTCTTATTATTGTTTCCACCACACATTTATCTTAGTTTCATTTTATTTTATTTTATTTGCAGTTGTAGTAATTTGGGTTAGTTGACTAGCAACTAATTCCGCCCCTCCTTCCAAACCTGAGATTTTTACCTGCTTTCCTATAAAATATAAAAATACAAAAAGAATCATCCCTCACCTCTAGACCTAGTTTAATTGAGTTTTAATCCTAACAAACACTATTCTTTGACTTGAACGATCAATCCCCCGGTACTTGTCACTATACTATACTACAACGATGTTAGGTCACCATTTAGTAAACACAAGCACAATAAAGGTAGAAATGAGATGAGAATGAGAGTGGGATGATTATAAGAAATTTGAGAAAATGAAATGCAAGAGTTTCTTTAATGTTTTCAAATAACCAACCTAATACAAATGAGGCCTAAGACTAGTATTTATAGGAAAGGAGCTAGGGCAACATCCCTACTCCATCCTTTACATAAAACGTGTGGGCTTAAGGCCCATGGGTCATATTACTTAGGCCTAGAAAACATGTAACTTAACCAATATTGTAAGTAATAAATAACTTAAGCAACCTATTATTACAAATGACCGAGACTTGACAAAATAGTAAAAACTTTGGTTCCAACAATCTCCCCCTAAGGGTCGGTCATCATGGTTGCTTGACGTCTTCGTCGTAATCTTTGACTTTCATAGCTTCAGACGTCTTCAGAAATGACTAGAATAATGATGGATATACTTTGCTCTTTGTCTTTGTTCTTTGATGATGTTGTAGTGATTGCGTTACGAAGTAATCTGCCATTCGTCACTCCTTCGTCTGTGGTGGTTGTCCGCCATTCCAACATACTCATACATCTTTGGACTTAGACTTTCACGTATAAGAAGTTCCTTATCATACATTGAGATCTTTAGTCTTTAAACTTTGTAGATTCTTCTTTATTGTTGTAGAATCTTTCTTTGAACTTTGTGTTGCTAAGATCTTTGGGGGAGCTTTCTTTGACTTCAAGATGTATGTATGAGCATGTTGGAATCTACCATCATGGAAGTGAGGTACCTGCGAGTAAACAGTCAGCAATAAAACAACCGGTACTTACGGATAAGGAATTAGAGCTCGTCAACAGCATAGTGTGAAGACTCCTTCTAATCCTTATCCAGGCCGTTCCCATATCAGATACTCCCGAGGGAGCTTACTAGACCTACTATGTAGCTCAATGACTGGGTGAGTCGCTGGGGATCACTCCACGACTGTAGACCGTAATGGAACCACCGCAAACACTAAGCGTAACCCTTGTGGGGTTACCGAAGTGACCTGCTGTCAGGGCTATTTGATGTTGACCCTGGCAGGATTTCCGTTCAATCATTGAGAAATACCTAAGTGATCCTCTCATAAACGTTCTAGGCAGATTGCTAAGATCTGCGAAGTTTACAACTGATGCCCATTGATGTAGAACATCAGTCGTAGAAATACTAAGTGTTCCTAAGAGATCTTTGATGTATCTCAAGGCTCTAGACTCTATAAGTGCACACCTAGGTTTCCTGTGCGGAGACTGGGGAGGTGTCTCCTGCTTCAATATCAACCGTCTCTAAGAGATAGGTCGATAGATTACGCGGGTTCCCCGTGAGAATGAAACAAGTCCTTTTAAGAGAACTTGAGTGGTTAAGAAGGTTTAGTGCATTGCGTCACTGGGTCCATGACGACTTAATCTTCAATACCGGTGTTGTCTTTAGCAACAGCCAATAGCATATGTATTGAACCCGGTGTCTGCCCTAAGGTTGAACATATGGAGGGCTATTTCTTTTCACCCTTTTCTTTGCTTTTCTTTTTAATTCTTCAACTCCTTCTTTCCCTTTCATTCATTTCTCCTTTTTTTCGTATCATACCTAAGGACTTCTAATTCTAACTATGGGAGATGTCCTTGGGTAGATCCCTCCGGCTCTGGCGGATCATAGGACGGATATTCCTATCTTAATCTCCTTAAAACTCCAACAGTAGCCAAGAAACCTTTGATTGAAAATCTCTCAAAGTGTTTGTGATAATCAAATATTTTGTTTGACACTTTGAGAGTTTTGTGTACACTTTTGAAGGGCTCCCCCTGCACATGTGCTCATAAGTATTTAATAAATTTGCACATGCGGGAGGAGCAAATACTTTTGAATTGTTCCACTTTCCGAGAACAAGACCGATTCGAGACACGCTTACATCACTAGTTAGACTAGCTTGAAGTTATTACCCGGCCTGATCAAGTCCACAGAAATTTTCTCGAGACGGTACATTTCTACTAAGACAAATCCTTTTCGAGACACGCTTACGTGGTTAGTTAAAGAGTTGCATTGTCAGCTTTTAGGTGACAACTAGCTCTAGTAACTAACTTGATATTATTACCCGTCGAGGATATGTCCTTTCGATATTACTAACTTGTATTATCTCGTCAATTCCTGGGTCAATACTGAGTCTAGCTCGCTTATGATGCAACTTTTAAAGCTTTGACTTCGTATGTTTTAATCACTTTTACATTTTCTCCCCCTCAAAAATAGCATACAAAATGGTGTTTTTGACAAACTTTGAGATTAAAATATGCCTTTTGAGTCTTATGGGGAGATTCACCAAGAACATTTGATATTGAGCAAAGTATTTTGTTTTGACAAGTGCTCCCCCTCAACAAGTGATTAGGTCTTATTGAGGTGAAATACTTGTCCTTTTGAGCAGAATTATGAAAAATCAGAAATGTTTGATTAATTCTACTCAAAAGTAAGAAGCTTTCGCTCCTTATGTGAGGATTGAGGCACTGAAGCGTACCTCAGGGTCCTTTAAATACAAGCGCGGGTTGTACACTGTAATGTGTGCACAAACCATTATGATATATCATTCAATCAAATGAAATAATCAAGTGTACCAAGTTATTCTTCGTCCGGAAGTGGAGCATCAAAGTCAGTGAACTTGGGTTCAGGTCTTTCGAAGTTTCTGACAGGAAATGATGGTCTGACGCCGATGTAACTTTCCAGTCGTCTGATCTGTTCCCGTCGAAATAACCTTTCCTCAATCTTTAAGACAAAATTCCGAACTTGTCTTCTTATGCTGGATTTCCATCTCGGTTGTTCCCCCTTAGCTATCTTTCGTCGATCATCATTCAACCTTTTGACCAGCCCATCACGAACAGATTTGAGAGTAACGTCACAGAATTTATGCACCTCATCAAATCTCATGAAACTTTGAAGTTGTTTACTGTTGATGTAGGTGAAACCAAAAGGGTCTTGGTTGAGAGTAAACTGTGACGTTTGATAAATTCCATCAAACGTGAATTGCGGCTTAGTCAAATTTATCTTCTGTTGATAACTTTCCACACCCAGTTGAAGATCTTCCACCCTTTCTTGAACTATAAGTCGTCGGATGTAGAGAAGTAGTGATGCCATAAAGTTGTACTGTACATCTCTGTCGAAACCCCGCATTCTTCCTTTAACCTTTTCGAGATACATATCTTCGATGTCATTCAGATTAAGGTCTGGAAAGTCTGCTTCGGAGAACTTATACTTCTTTTCGTCCTGTCGTTTAACCACAATTTCACGCATGAATTTGTAGTTAAACCGTTGCGACTCGTGAATCTCCAAGATGGCGATGATCTTAGATTTATGCTTCACATCTTCCAAAGATTTCTCTCCCAATCTGCTAGTATAACCGAGACGACGACGGTCTGGCCAGTGTTGAATGCCGTGTAGGGCATCTCTGTCGTAAGCTACGATGGAGTTGCTGAAAACACGAGTTGTTTCTTCGATGGCAGGAATTTCGTATCTGGCGGCTGGTACGGAGATTATGAGTGATGAAGCATATTTCTTCTTGGTTTTCTCTTGGGTGAGTTTGATATTTTGAAGATCTTTGTTGAAGAAATAGCTGTAGGGTAACTTGGGCTTATCTGAAAATCCTGTCAAAGGTAATGGTTTTGTCCAGTCGGTGAAGTAAGGTTTTTCATGGTTCTTTGAACTGAAATCGATATTCATCTCAGGATTTAGCCAGTCGAATTCGGCAGACATTGCACTGGCTATATTCTGCAAATGAAATTCGTATTCAACTTTGTTTCCAGATCTTTTCTTGAGAAAATCTTGTGCGTCCTTATTGATTCTTCTTAGCTCCGTCTTTGTAAGTTTGTTGATCTGAAGATCCTTCATGATAACTTGGGTAAACTGTAGAGTATTACCCGGAAGGGGTTCTTCATCTTCTGGAGGAGGTTGTGCTTGAACCATGTCTGTCAACCAGTCATTAAGAGGAGTATCGTCATTGTCGAGCCATGTGTGACGTCTTTTCTTCTTGGATTTCTTAGACTTAGATGTAGCATCCTTTTCTTTAGCTTTGGACGGTGACGATGGTCCAGCATGAGAATCATGAGTAGGTGGAGCATGGTAATCGGTGTCAAGTTGATCCTGGAAGTCATCAGTGTGTTCCATGAAAATTTCTTCATCTTCGGTTTGACCTTTACCAGTAGTTGAGGGTTGTTGTTGAGTTCTAGGAGGAGTGGAGTCCTTTTGTGGTTGTAGAGAGGATGAGGGACCTGTTCCAGACTTGGGTTTCTTGCCTTTGGAGTTTAGGTCAGGATCGTCATCTTTTCTTGTCCGTTTTCGGGTTCCAGCAGCATCTTTGCATGACTCTTTTGACATGTAAGCCACCATAGCATCATGTAGGGCTTTTTCTTCAGCTGTCTGTGTGGTTTTGGTGGCAATGTTGTCGAAGAGTTTGACAAGCATGTCATTGAAGGACAATTCTGGGACGGTTGGAGCCACAGTAGAAGGTTTAGCGGTGTGAAGCGTGAATGGTGTAGTAGACAACATTTTCCTTGTAACACTTCTGATTCTGTGATCCAAGTTGTCATTGATAGGTTCAAGAAGGTTTGCTACTGTAGGAGTGATCATATCAACCAGATTTTCAGTGAGAAAATCATGTGTTGCAGTTCTGATAAATCCTTCGTAATCAGAGTTCAAGAACTTATCGATCAGCTGCTTTGACTCCTGGAATTCCTCAACTTGTTTAGTAAGATTGGTAACTATGTTGGTGAGTTTGTTCACTTGCTCCTGAAGATCAACTAGTTGTTTTGGTTCATTGATCGAATGTTGTTTAGATGCGGTCTCAGAAGGTGTGGGTGATGAGTGCTCAGGTGATGATTCAGACGACGACTCGTTGTGTGAGTTTGAAGAAGATACGGGAGGAGTCGGATCCTTTGGTGGAGAGTCTTGTGGAGGTGGAGGTTGTGCTGAGGAAGTCTGTTGAGAAGATGACTGAAGAAATATGTTGGTGTCGAACGCGTTCTTTTCTTCATTTTCTTTTCTACGACGTTCCTCTGCTTCCTCTGCTTCTCGTGCAAGAAACTCTGGAGTAATGAGATATTCTTGTTCCTGATCCGTAGCAGTGTGTTCTTGTCCGCCAACATTCTCCTCTAAATTAGCAGTCTCTGTCATGTGGACATCTTCAGCCTTGTTTGTATCCTTAACGTTGTCATCAGGTTGTGGAGCTGATTCTGACGTTGTGGGAGGAACCATGCTGCTTGTAGCCCCTACATGTTCTGACTAATCGATAGGTGGTGGTGTTGGAGGGTGTGATAGAAGTCGGCTTTCAAGACTTGCTTTCCTTTGTTCTTTGAGTAGTCGCTTTTCTTCAGCTCGAGTGTCGACAACTATACTCTTGAGTTTGCGTTTATCGACCAACGGTTCAATGATTGGTTCGTCTTCATCATCATTCGGCTCATTGATAGTGACTCCTGCTTTGAGAACTTATCGACCAGATTTTCAGTGAGAAAATCATATCAACCAGATTTTTAGTGAGAAAATCATGTGTTGCAGTTCTGATAAATCCTTCGTAATCAGAGTTCAAGAACTTATCGATCAGCTGCTTTGACTCCTGGAATTCATCAACTTGTTTAGTAAGATTGGTAACTATGTTGGTGAGTTTGTTCACTTGCTCCTGAAGATCAACTGGTTGTTTTGGTTCATTGATCGAATGTTGTTTAGATGCGGTCTCAGAAGGTGTGGGTGATGAGTGCTCAGGTGATGATTCAGACGACGACTCGTTGTGTGAGTTTGAAGAAGATGCGGGAGGAGTCGGATCCTTTGGTGGAGAGTCTTGTGGAGGTGGAGGTTGTGCTGAGGAAGTCTGTTGAGAAGATGACTGAAGAAATATGTTGGTGTCGAACGCATTCTTTTCTTCATTTTCTTTTCTACGACGTTCCTCTGCTTCTCGTGCAAGAAACTCTGGAGTAATGAGATATTCTTGTTCCTGATCCGTAGCAGTGTGTTCTTGTCCGCCAACATTCTCCTCTAAATTAGCAGTCTCTGTCATGTGGACATCTTCAGCCTTGTTTGTATCCTTAACGTTGTCATCAGGTTGTGGAGCTGATTCTGACGTTGTGGGAGGAACCATGCTGCTTGTAGCCCCTACATGTTCTGACTGATCGATAGGTGGTGGTGTTGGAGGGTGTGATAGAAGTCGGCTTTCAAGACTTGCTTTCGTTTGTTCTTTGAGTAGTCGCTTTTCTTCGGCTCGAGTGTCGACAACTATACTCTTGAGTTTGCGTTTATCGACCAACGGTTCAATGATTGGTTCGTCTTCATCATCATTCGTCTCATTGATAGTGATTCCTTTTCTTCTCCTTGTCTCTTCTTCATAAGTTTCAAGACTTTGTTGTACGGCAATCTCTGTAGCAGGAAATCCTTCATCAGGTGCTCTGTATCTCAGTTCATAGTCTGGTTCTTCTTCATCAGATTTCGTATCGAACTCGGATTCGGTGTCAGAAGGTGGAGGTGTTGGTTCATCACGAAGAGTGTATTCAGGAGTTACCTTCTTCTTTGGCTTGGTAGCAGGTTTGGGTTTGGATGTAGGTTTAGGTGTGGTAGAAGTCTTGGGTTTTGCCATTGGAGCAGACTTTGATGTTGTTTGAGGTGATCCAGTGGTGCTTGTGGTACTCCCAGACTTTACACCTCCTTTGCTACGAGTCTTTATTGTTGCTTCTTCCTGTACACCTTTGTAAGCGTTGTCATACAGCTTGTAGTTCAGGCTCTTCTTGATTTTGTCATTCAATAGGTATTCGGGAAGCCTCATTCCCTTGATCTTTGTTGAGGAAGTGGTCGTTTTGATGAATGAGGTGGTGAAGTCGTCCTCGAAGAGGTGCTTCGGCTCATTAGGATCAGCCATCCTTTTAATGAATTCTGGAGAACTTTTGCAGAGATGTTCTATGATAAGCTTGGTGAATCTCGTGAATGGTATCATAGTCTTCACACGTTCAGTCTGAATACTGTGGACGATATCATTCATGATAGGAACTGCAAAATCAATCGGTGTCAGAGTCACCATTCCCCAGAGTGTTTGCAGGTGTTCTAGCCTTGGATGTTCATGACCACTTTTCCTTCCAGATATAGATCTCACCACCAACAGACAGAATGTTCTCCAAGGCTGAGGGATATACTTGGCGTTAAATTGGGAAAGCTTGACTAGAGGTACATCATCATCAACCTCGTATCCTAATTCAATGAAGAAGTCAAGAAGATCCAGGTCAGGTAGTATAGGAGCAAATTCGTTGTCAGTTTGTGGCATGAGAAGGGCTGTTCGAAGAACGTCATGATCTACAGAGTATTCTTGGCTATCCAATGTAACAGTGAAAGACTCATCATCCAAGTTGGCCTGAGCAGTAAGCCAGAACTGATGAAGGTAGAACAGCGGAACTGAGGTAGAACAAGTGAGCAGAGGTTTGCAAGGATGTGCGAGTAGGATATCTTTCACAATCATGCACGATTTCTCTGTGATATTCAATTTGTTGAAATCAACTCGGGGATTGTTGTTGCCAATCGTGACATTGTAGTTCTCGGGAGTGATGTCATCCAGAGTGAGTAATGGCAGAACTTGTTCAGTGACGTTCTCATTGTGTTCAGCCATGTTAAACTGAAAAATATCACCATAAACCAAACATCCAAATTTGTTATAAGTTAGCACAATTATGAGTTAGGTAATAGATATCCACTTAAGACAATTAAGCACAAAAACATCATAACAACAATGAGCAACATTCAAGGTTACTTCACATTTCTTAACAACAATGAACAACATGACAAGGCCTAATCAAGTTTTTCGAAAAAATGTAACTCCTCCTTTTTATCGCAAACTTGTGTGGAGAGAAGTTTTCGAAAAAAATGTGACAAGTCCTGTTTATCGCAAACTTGTATAGAAAGGAGATTTCGAAAAAAATTGTTACACATCCTTTTATCGCAAACTTGAATGGAAAGAAGATTTCGAAAAAATTGTTTAAAAAAGGTTTTTTTTTTTTTTTTTTTTTTTTTTTTTTTATCGAGAACATGAATTATCGAAAAAAAAACCTTGACTGTCAACTTTATCGAGAAGAATGAATTATCGAGAAAAAATCTTAAAAGAACATCAATTTCGATAAAACTTTTCGAGAACCTAGTGATTTCGAAAGTTATTGTTCAAAAGAGTAATTTCGAGAAATAATTTCGAAAAATACTGAGTTTGAACAACAAATTATCGAAAAACTGAGTTTCTCGATAAGTTCCATAGATTGCGAAAAACATGATTTTCTCGAAAACATTCTTATACAAGAATCTTTCAAACTTGAAGTTTATCGTACGTTTCTTTTGCAGAGAACTTATCAATGATTCAGGCCTGTTATCAAGATAGATAAACACCACTTAGATAAAATTTCTAGGCACGATAACAAAGATTTCGATGTAAGCCATGAACAAGTTCTCGATAACTACACAACTTTGAGACAAATGAGTAACATAGAGTCTAGCATATCACAACTACATGTATTAACCTTATAATGACATATAATGACAGTGAACAACACATGAGACTCAGTTAGTTCGATATTATCAAAGAACAAGGTATACGAGTTTATCGAGAATCAAGTTTCAATGGTGTAAATCATCAAAGATAAATCAAACATGCATTTATGAGACCTTAGAAACAAATCCCACCAATAAAATCAAGCAAATATACACAGAACATCATAAACCCAATTCGACCCAATATTACGAATTCGAGAAACAAAGTAAAACATGATGGAGTGAATGAAAAACAATGGGGATATGTTAGAAACACGTTAATTAACAAAGCCCTATCAAGAATCATTCACCTAAACATGTTAAGAGCAATTTTCGAAATCATGAACCCTAGTTCTCGAAATTACGAAATACGGAGATCGAGCCATTGAAAAATTAATTAACCAAGATCCTATTTGTGTAATATCCTAGTGATTACAAAGGAACTTACGAATTGTTGATCAGGGTCTTGGATGGCTCGAATTAATGAGGGCCGTAGGTTTTTAGAAAGGGTTTAAGAGTTTGAAAAAAATGGGATTGTGTTATACGGTTTGTTTTGTTATTTTATTTTGAAACTTTAAGTTTTTGACAATATGGGTCCCTTAACTATGAGATATGTTTACTAGAACCCTAAAGTAACTAGCAAGTCTATGTAACATTGAGATATGCATCCGTTAAGCTAACTTATGAAGACTTAAAACAAATGAGACAAAGTGATGTAAAAGAAATCATCCACACACTCAGAAGAATCGTAAAATACGAGAAACATGCAAGTATACCAATTAAAATTGGTAAAAGATTAAAGCGTGACTCCCCCTCAACACTTGTAAAGTAAGAACAAAGTGTTGAATTGAAGCGATATACTTGCATTTTTTTTTTTTTTTAAGAAAAATAAAATGTGAAAAATCTTTTTGTGTTTTGATTAATTTATAGTAAAGAAAGAAAACAAAATATTATACAGAGATAGTTGTGATGTTTGACGATCAGTGGTATTTTAAAAACTTTTCCAGATCCTCTGGTGTCAAACATCTCATACCAATTTGGTGAACTAGACTAGCAAACCTTGATGGTGCCAAGGATTTGGTAAGTAAGTCCGCCAATTGGTACTCAGTTCCAACAAAATAAAGTTCAACTGTACCCCTTTCCACATGCTCTTTGATGAAATGATAACGGAGATCGATGTGTTTGGATTTGCAATGATGTACAGTGTTGCAGGAGATAGCAATTGCACTCTTTGAATCACAGTAGATAGGAATCTTGTTGAATAGGTAGCCATAATCCTTAAGTTGTGATCTCATCCAAATGACTTGAGCACAACAAGCAGACATGGCTACGTATTCAGATTCTGTAGACGACAGTGATGTGCAGTCCTGCTTCTTAGATTGCCATGACACAAGTTTGTCTCCGAGAAACTGTAATCCACCAGATGTACTTTTGCGAGTGTCTAAACATCCTGCATGATCAGCATCTGAAAAAGCAATTAGTTCAAAACCAGAATCCTTCGGATACCAGATTCCCAAGTTAATGGTTCCCTTTATGTATCGAAGGATTCTTTTGACCTCATTGAGGTGTTTTTCAGTTGGTCTTGACTGATAACGAGAGCACATGTAGACAGCAAATACTATATCAGGTCTACTAGCTGTGAGATACATGAGGGACCCAATTATACTTCGGTATTTGGTAGGGTCAACGGGAGTCCCATGTAAATCAGCATCTAGTTTTGTGGTATAGCCCATTGGTGTATTATAAGTATCACAGGACATCATTCCATGTTTCTTTAAAATTTCAAGAGCATATTTGGACTGATTTATAAAAATTCCACGGGGTGATTGATGAACTTGTAGTCCTAAAAAGAACGAAAGTTCACCCATCATGGACATTTCAAAATTATCTTTCATTAATTTTGCAAAATCATTAGAATAACTTCGTTTTGTTGAGGCAAAAATGATGTCGTCGACATATATTTCAACAACAAGTAAGTCCTCCCCGTAGGTTTTTGTAAATAGTGTGGGATCCACCGATCCTTTAAAAAATTTATTGGCCAGTAAAAAAGTGGACAGTTTGTCATACCACGCCCGTGGGGCCTGCTTGAGTCCGTAGAGAGCCTTTTTGAGTCGGTAGACGTGATTAGGACGCTCAGGATCAACGAAGCCTTCAGGTTGGCTGACATAAACTTCTTCACGGAGTTCTCCATTCAGAAATGCTGTTTTCACATCCATTTGGTAAACCACCATATTCCTATGTGCAGCATAAGCCAAAAAGATTCGAACAACTTCATGTCTTGCCACTGGAGCAAAGGATTCAGCAAAGTCAAGACCTTCAAGTTGGGAGTATCCTTTCGCTACCAGACGTGATTTGTTGCGGATGACTGTCCCTTCTGCATCAAACTTATTCTTCCAGATCCATTTTAACCCGATGACAAAGACTCCGTCAGGTCTTTCAACTAATTCCCAGACTTCTAATCGAATGAATTGCTGAAATTCCTCTTGCATAGATTCAATCCAGTTGTCATAAGTCATTACTTCTTTAATGTTCTTGGGTTCTTCATGACAAACTGTGAGTGCGTAGATGCAAGTTTCTCCATCTGTGTGAAGTCGTTGTCTTGTCATAACAGGTGCATCTGGATGGCCAATAATATGAACTAGTGGATGGTCACGAGTCCATTTATGTGTTGAAGGGTGTAGTTGATATGTATCTCGCATGTTGGCAGGATCCAAGTTGCGTGTTGACGACTCAGCTATATCAGGAACTGTAGTAGCTGGTGCAAACGGATTAAAGAACGCATCAGGATCATGCTCTGCGGATTGTGGAATGGATAGTGGTGTTGGATCTTCAGCTGAAAGGCGGGAAGTAGAACCAGTTTGTTCTGCTGTAGATGGTGATACAATTGGAGGACCGTCTCTCTCAACACTTGTTGTAGTTTGTTGAGGTGAGTCTGGTACTTGAATGTGATCAGGTTGAGCAGCAGAATTTGGTGAGACCTCAGTAGGACGGTATTCAATTGTGTCATCAAATAGTGGAGCAAACAAGGTTTCTAATTCTTTGCGGTTAAGTGGCAAAGGTTCAGCTGAAGATGCCGGAGAGTTAAGACGGTTAAATTCGGGTCCTAAGCAGTGTTGCTCAGAAGCCATTTGAGTGAGTTCATCAAAATTAGCGTGAATTGTTTCTTGAATTTCTCTTGTTCGACGATTCCATATCCGAAAACCTTTGGAATTTTCACAATATCCAACGAACACACCGATGTCTGCCTTTGCTTTGAGTTTACCTAAATCATCACGATCATTTTTCGGATAGCAAAGTGCTCCAAATACATGAAAGTAATCGATGTTTGGTTTCCTTTTGTGAACAATTTGATATGGTGTTTTGCGATGGCGTTTTGTGATCATGCAACGGTTTTGAGTATAACATGCGGTTGAAACAGCTTCTGCCCACAAGTAATCTGGTAATTGAGCATTAATCAACATAGTTCTAGCAGCTTCCACTAACGTCCTGTTGCGTCTTTCAACCACACCATTCTGTTCTGGGCTTCTAGGAATAGATGTCTGATGTTCAATTCCCACTTTCTCATAATAAGACCTAAGTGTCTGATTTTTGAATTCAGTGCCATTGTCAGTTCTAACGATTCGTACCGTGTTGCGTAACTGAACTTGAATTTTAGTGAGAAAGGTGATGATCATTGAAGGAGCCTGATCTTTACTTCGTAAGAAATAAACCCAAGTCCATCTTGAGAAGTCATCAACAATTACGAGTATATAGCGTTTACCGTTGATACTTTGAACGCGCATCGGTCCACATAAATCCATATGAAGCAGTTGTAAGACATGATTCGTACTTTGCTCAGGTTTAGACGGAAAATGAGCACGAGTACTTTTGCCTTGTTCACAGGCTGGACATAAGTGATCTTTGGTGAAACGGAATCTTGGAAATCCATCGACAAGTTTATAACGAGCAAGGTCAGTCATGGTTCTGAAATTCAAGTGCGAAAGACGTTTGTGCCATAACCAAGATTTAGTCGATTCAGCTTTGGAGAGAAGACATATCGGAGATGTTGCAATCATATCTGACATTGAGATTGTATAAAGATTGGAGCCGCGTGAGCCAGACATTAGATCGTTGCCTTGTAAGTCACGAACAAAGCAAGTTTTCTCACGAAATGCAACTTCGAGATCCCCATCACAGAATTGACCAACAGAGAAAAGGTTGTGTCCAAGGCCTTCCACGTAGTAAACACGACTAATTTCAATGTTCCTGCTGATATAGTCACCATATCCCATGATTAGAGCGTAATGATCATTCCCGAATCTGACAGTTCCAATAAACTTTGAGACAAAGTTGTGTAGCAGTTTGAGATTGCCTGTCATATGTCGGGTGCATCCGCTATCAACAATCCAGAGAACAATCTGAACTACCTGCATCACAAGAAGAGGACACAGATGGAACAGAAGTAAGGGTGGAACCCAAAGATAGTGCGGGTTCCTGTTGGTTAGACACACATGTATTCAACAGTTTAGGAATCCATTTAAATTCTGGTTTGTATTGTAACCAACGTTGCCAGTTCCAACTAGTTTTTGCCTTCTTAATGTTAAATGCATTAGTCGTTGGCTCATTCCTAGATTTGTTCTCGGCACCTATGGGGTTAACTGCAACATCATTAGAAACCGTAGAGGACGGCTTTCCTAAGTTAGACTTAGAGGCAATAGTGGGTCTAGAAGGAATGCGTGTCCTACGTTTCTTATGACGAGTGAGAATAGAATTAGCTATACATTTTGTATGATCACCAGATGATACGCTTTTACGACAAAACACACAAGATGCATTAATATTCAAAACATTTAACGGTTCATCATTTGTTACATTTGGATTTTGATTACAATTTGCCAGACTAGAATCTAAATCTGATGCAACATGATTTTTATTCAAATTCCTAAGTTGATCTTCTACTTCTTGAGCTTCTAGTTGTCCTCTCTTACGTTGCAAGAACCTATTCTTCTTTTTACTTTTTCGCTTGGGTCTGCTAACGCTATTAGTGGAGACTAGTCCTGTAGAAGTGGAGTTATCAACATTAGTGGTTTGAACAACATTCCCTTTAGTTGTTTTGTCTAATCGATACAATCCTGGTGCTATCACCGTGGTGTCAACCATTTTTCCTTTTTGAAATAGCTTAACTTTCTCTTTTAAATCAATGATGATGTGATTTTTGTCTTGAATTTCAGACTCAAGTAAACCATTGCAATATTTGATGTCATCACGGTTTTGTTGCCATTCGGCGTTTTCAATTTTCAAGTCCGCAATTTCTTTCTCGTATTTGAGACACAAACTTTTGAGAGACTCATTGTTTTTGCAAAGCTAACAAGAGTTAGAAAAATTTAGACTTTGAAATTTCAATTCCTTTTTAAGACTCTGAGCTTGACACCATTCAAGCCGTTGATTGAGTTGACAAATTTCTTTTGAAAACTGTTTTGTCACATCATCATTCTGTTTTCTCAGATTTTCATTCTCATGTTTAAGTGTCTCTAATTCCACGTTCAACAAATTATTATCAACACAGAGATCATCCACAAGCATAGAAGTACCAGATTTATAGAGATCATTCATGATAACAGACAAAATATCAGCACAGAGAACTTGTTCCAAGAGTCGATCAGCATCATTTTTGAAAACTCTAGTTTGTTGCTTTTGGACCAAAATCTCATTTTTAGTAGCGTTGAAAACGTTTATCATATTTTTGACCTCCTTTTGAAGTTCCTGATCCCAACGTGTAGCACATAGACGGAGGTGTTGAACAATTGGTTTCATTTGTTTTTGAAAAATATCTCTCTTTTCTCGCTCGTAAGCGGATTGAAAAGTTTCAATTTTTATTTCAGAATTACGTTCAATTGTTTCCTCCAAAATTTCGATGTCTTCCATAAAGGTTTTGAAATAATTTAAGACACGACAATTTTTAGGTAGAGGTGTAAGTTCACCGGATGATGGTAAAGGACCATTTATTTGTGCTACAGGTTGGACATGAGCCGCATTGTGAGATGAAACATATGACTCTTCGATAAACCATGATTTCTCAGGTAATTCCTTTTGAGTAACAAAAGATTTTGAAAGTGGAGGAGCTTTTGAATAGTCATATGGTGTCCAATATTGAACATGACTCATTTTAGATCGACTCTCTTCTTCAAGTTCTTCTTCTTCCTCAGTATCAAAAACAACAGCACGCACAATCGTATTATCAAGAAAATAATCCATACTGTAAATTTTTGGAATTTCTTTGAATGCCGTGTGAAGAAACATTGAATTGTAATCACCAAGTGCATATCCTGAATTGGGTCTCGGTTTTAAAGTAAATTTCTGAATTGTTGTGACAGAGTTCCCGTGTTTGTAAACAATGTGACGAAATTCTTTGAGTTGTTTTTCAAGATCAACAATATCACCGAGTAAGTTATCTATGTACTTCCTTTTCCGTATTTTATGTTCATGAAAATCCTTTTTACAACTTGACAATTCTGTTTCTGTTTTTGAAAGTTCAGCTTGAAGACATTCAACTTGTTTTTTCAATTCACACTTCTCACTTTCAAGTTTCGAAATCAACTTTCCGTTTGACTCAATTAAATCTTGCATTTTGCGTTGAAGATCTTGTTCTTTGTTGTAAGAATCTTGAAAAGCTTTTTCAAAACTTTTAGTGTGTTTAATCTTATCTTCCTGATTAGAAAGCTGAATTTTATAACACTCAATGTCTCTTGCAAGTGCTGCATTAGTTTCTTTTAAAACTTTGTTTTTCTCGTTGCATTTTGCAATTAGCAATTGTTGAGCATTCAGTTGTTTAGATAACATTATGAGGTCAGGGTCTGGATCAAATGATGGTTCATGTTGTTCTAACTGATCATATTTATCATTCTCAATAGGATCATCAAATGAGACAACTGTGTCATCATCAAATATGACAACTGTGCTTATTTGTTCATCTGTTTGAGCGGATGAAGATGATTTAGATGGAACAACTTGCACCATATCTGATTCAGAAGCAGTGGGTGAGATTATTTCATTTATAAAGCATGCATTGAGGTCATGTACATGAGACAAGCCGTCAGTGTCATACACTGGACCTGAATCATTGAGCTTAAGTTCCTGCATGTTGGCCATAAGCATCACAGCTGCATTAGCTTCCAGATCTTCCATGTCATCATCATTGTGTACATTTGCCATGAAGTTGTTGTCTTGTTCAGGAAAATGTCCATCCTTTTCATCTTGAAGAGCCATGAGTAATGCCTGCTTGTGAAACTTACTACCCCGAGTACGCGGTTTAGGACATGCTGTCGCTATATGACCTTGTTCATTGCAATTGTAGCACCACACTACATTCCCTGAGTTGGAGTTCCTAGTTGCAACTGATTCAGACCTTTGCTGAGAAGATCCTGAGTTGTTCCTGAACCCACCATTGTTACTAAACCTCTGACCATTCCCATAATTTCCTGAAGAATTTCCTGAACCAGATCTACCATAGCTACGATTCTGAATTTCCACTCTTCCATCATTGACAACAGCTTGATTCCTTGTGTTAGAAGATGAACCTTGACGGTTGTTAGTTTTGTTGGAGAATTTGCTGAAAGCACGAGCAATAAGAGCAAGTCCCTGATTCAACGTATTAAAGTCATCATCGTCATCATCATTGGAGTTGGAGTAGTACACAGCATCATTGTTGTTTGACGGAACAAGTTGAGTAGAAGAATCTTGTGAAGATGAATCATAAGGGACCATTTGGTTCGAGGTGGAAGATTGTGGATAACTGAAGTAGTTCTGCTCTTGAACATATGCATGATTTGACATTGGTGGTGGAGCATAGGGAGATTGAGCTACGAGAGCCAAAGAATTTGGTGTTGGTGTTGGTGTGTATCCCCCTCGTAGAGCTCTATCTTTTTCCACTTCAGGTTCATGGTGTTTCAGAAAATCATACAACAAGCCATATGGAGCATCATGAAGATTCTTCGTTTGACGAACAAATGTCACATATTTATGCCAATCAGGGCCAAGACTACCAACAAATTTGGAATTCACAGCGATCCTTGGTACTGTGATTTTGTGACGTTCCAGATCATTGACCACATTTGTGAAACGATGATAGTAGGATTCAAGGGACTCTCCAGGTTCAATTGTGATGTCAGTGTATTCCATGTATAGCTTGGATTCCATGTCATCTTTGTTCAATTGAGTTCCTTCCATAAGGAGATGAACGTGTTCCCACATAGCTTTGGCTGTTTTCTGAGCATCGACACTTCGATAGATCGGATTAGGTATACCTTGAAGTATATAAGCCATTGCATACTGATCAGCTTCACGATGTAGTTTCTGTTCTTCAGTAAGTGCAGATTCTGGAAGAGGTCTATCACCAGGAGGACGTGGAGGATCAGCATTTGGATCACCAGCTTCAAATCTTGTTGGCCACTCAAATGGTCCTTCAAGTATCACTTGCTTCAAGAATTGCCCATGAGGTTTCTTTAGTTCAAGAAATCGTAGGAATCGACTTGACCATTGCACATAGTTACCAGGTGTTAGCATTGGAGGTATCTCAAGTGATCCTGCCTCATGTCGGGATTGTTGAGTTGTAATAACTTCACACATTCTGTCAAACCAGTGAGGTTGTTTGGAGGAAAACTGAGTGTTTTGTTGTGGCACTTGATATGGTTGTTGTTGAGGAATGATCTGTTGTTGTTGCATCATTAGGTAATGATGTAGTGGATTGTATGTTTGTCTTTGAGAAGGTTGTTGATTCATTTGGTGCGGAAGGTAATGTTGTTGCTGATACTGCTGAGGTTGTTGTTGCTGAGGTGGATGTTGTTGAACATGAGGAAAGTAGTGATTAGGTGGTTGAGACATCTTAGAACACTTGTGTAGAAATGGATCTTGTAGAAAGTGTAGAATTAACCAAGTATCGAAAAACTTAGCCCAACTTCAGATTGCGAAACATGTGATTGCGATAATAGGGTTTGCGAAACTTGTCAGATTTTCGAGAAACAAGGTTTTCGAAAACTTAGTAGATTTTTCGAGAAACAAGATTTCGAAACTTTGCAGGTTATCGAAAAAAATAAGATTTCGAAACTTTTCAGGTTATCGAAAAAAATAAGATTTCGAAACTTTCCAGGTTTTCGAAAAAATAGAATTTCGAGATTTTTCAGGTTTTCGAGAAACGTTTGCGATAATTGCGATAACGTTTGCGATAACGAGAAAAAAGACAATTTTCGAAATTATACAATTTCGAAAACTTTCCCAAATGTCGAAGTACTTAACTTTCTTATACAAGAAAGAAAATACCGAGTCCACACAAACGAAGTCGAGGTAGTGCACTTAGAGAAGATCTCGATAACTTGTAAGTTTTTGTTTTTCAAAGAAAGCAATCCTAAAACTCGTTTTTATTTCAAGATACTTGTACTTTTGTGTGTAAAATGAGTAGATCTTAAAGAAAGTAGAAAACTTTAAGAAATTTTTCAATCTTAAAAAAATTTCGATAAAAGTACAAAATACCAAGAATCGAATAGTTTTGTAAAAGTTAGGAACTTTTTGGTTTGTTTTGATTTTAAACACAAGTTTGTAAGCAAAGATGTGAGAAAAAACAAGAAACAAACAAGAAAGTTTAAAATTTTCACAAAAAAATTCGATAAAAAAAACGACTTTTAAGGTAGAAAACAATGAAAACAATAACTACACCTTCCTCTAGCGAATGATACCACTTGTTAGGTCACCATTTAGTAAACACAAGCACAATAAAGGTAGAAATGAGATGAGAATGAGAGTGGGATGATTATAAGAAATTTGAGAAAATGAAATGCAAGAGTTTCTTTAATGTTTTCAAATAACCAACCTAATACAAATGAGGCCTAAGACTAGTATTTATAGGAAAGGAGCTAGGGCAACATCCCTACTCCATCCTTTACATAAAACGTGTGGGCTTAAGGCCCATGGGTCATATTACTTAGGCCTAGAAAACATGTAACTTAACCAATATTGTAAGTAATAAATAACTTAAGCAACCTATTATTACAAATGACCAAGACTTGACAAAATAGTAAAAACTTTGGTTCCAACAAACGATCAGGTACACTGCCTGGCGGGGATTGCAAGCTTCTCAAGATCCCTTGAGAGGTAAAACCTGTTGCGAGGGCGTAATCCCGTGTATCATTATATGGTGACAATAATATGCATATCAAGCGTTTGATAAAAATACTGGAACGAAAATGTTTAATAACCCGTTTAGACAAAGCTTTTAGCATGGTGACTGCGTATAATGAAATAAACAAAGCTTAGAATTTAATTTGCGACAGGTAACTAAGATGGAGTTATAAACATTTTGACGTTTGGTTTATTCTTTTTGCTTACCTTCTTTAAATAATTGAATCACATCACCTCTTAACCAATATCTATTAGTTTATATAATTTGTGCTCCAACACTTGATGAATTGAATTAGTTAATTACTTCGGCACTCTTTTTGTTTCCCCTGACCCGACTACAACCATTTGACTTGGGGAGTAAAAGTTGTATCATTCAATGTTAAAGGTTGTAAATATTGAAAACTATTTTGTATCAACTATTAATTAAGTTATATATGTATAACTTTCAATGAGTTGATGTCAAACTCGAAATTTATCGAGAAATAGAGCCTTGGAGTAGAAATTTAGAATCTTTAAGTAGTACCCTTCAATGATAAAAGTTGAGCAGATAATGATAAAAGTTGTTCATCATAAATCAATAAATGATAAAAGTTGAACAGATAATTGTGATTGGGCATAGTCGGTCTAAGCACCAAAAATGAAAGGTAACATTGAAGCATAGTTTACATTGGTTAAAGTATAAACATAGTGATTACCGTTCATTTTTATCCCTTGGTTTGGGGTTAGTGAAAGTATCAAACGTATTACGTTACATAAACATAGTTTGTAAGTAAGCATATGTAATTATTTCCGAGTGATTACTTTTTATCTTCTTGAGTTATGGTTCAATCATATAAACCTACACACAATTGATTTATTTCTAGGAAAGCTGCAAGAGAAATGTGTATGAACTGCCTCAAAGTTCAGCCTATTGAACACAATTGATTTAGTTTGGAGATGATAATGTTATGGTTTTACATGCTTGCCTATTTAGGTATGCTTAAGTTATTTAATTGTTCCTATTGATCACTATTTCTATCTTTTATACAGAAAAGGATGATGTTTACCATTGGGTAAGAAATATGCATCTCTGGTCACATATTTTGTGGCGTGTCTTGCCATGAATTTATCTTTTATAAGGCACACACTAAATTTTTGACCAAGAGTGATTAATTGAGGAAGGTTGAGGGAATATTGAGATCTAACGGATCTCTTTCTTCGACTATTGGTATGTGTTAATTCACATACCTTTTCATAGCCAAATATCGACCCAAATAGACTAATTATGCTAACAAATGCCAAAGAATTGTGTGTTTTATGTTTGTGAACGTACAGGTACGGATATATCGCAAAAAGACGAAAAACAAGCAAAAACCCGGCAATAACGAGCATGAGAGTAGAATGAGTCAGAAAGTCAGGCTGGAAATCACTTTTGAGCTTATAAGGTCCTCAGAGTTTGATAAATGAGCTAAAGTGATCATTATGTAAAGTTTGAAGAAAGTGCAGAATTAGTCCCTATACTTTTCAGAATTATCAAATTTGGTCCCTCATGATAATTTTCAAGATAAATCAAAGCCAGCCCTCAAAGAATCTAAGATGGACAGAAATATCCCTTGGATCACATTTATGGAAAATGGCAGAAGAGGTCCTTGGATTTTCAGATTTGACAATTATGGTCCTTGTAAATTTCATTGGGTAAAAATCTTCTATTAACACAAGTTAGTCCATAATAAATTCAAGTCCAAATAAATTTCCAAAGCCCAACCTTCCAAGCCCACTTTACTACAGTCAATACCCTGGGTCAAAGGTCAAATGGTCAATTTCTAATAAAAATAACATAAACGCGCCATTTTACCCCTATTCCCTTAAAACCCAGAAACCCCAAAACACAAACATGAACCCTAAATAACTACTTTGTTAAATTGACTCGAACCACTCCAATTAACCATCAAATAGCTAATGATTGGTGCTTCTAGAAGCACAATCACGTGTCAGGGCACATGTCAGAGAGATTAATAGATGTTGTGTTGACACTTGGCAGCTCATGATTGGAAGAGACACGTGATAATTCTCCTTGGATTCTACTTCTAGAAGGTTGCTGACAAGTCAGAGATTATGCACACGAATGGAACAGATGGCTGTGTATAATTGGTCAAGCCACGTCTCAAAATCTCATCCAAGGGTTATAATCAAATCAAAGAAGCACATATTGATCTGAGGGTTGTTATATGACTTGAAGAAGCACAAATGT
The DNA here is from genome assembly GCA_030686995.1 of Artemisia argyi. NCBI lineage: Eukaryota > Viridiplantae > Streptophyta > Magnoliopsida > Asterales > Asteraceae > Artemisia > Artemisia argyi. The sequence continues at coordinate 12,752,418 of CM060689.1, read as the reverse complement.
GGTGTGGATCGCCAACCTGGCAATGTGACCCCGCACTCACCTCTCTCCTATATATAGTGTTTAGTTTTAGCTTATTTGGGGGTAATTTTCTAGCTTAGGAAAACTCTGTCAAAATTACTTTAGAATGTATTTAGTGTAGTTGTTGTAAAGTTTACTTGAGGTTTTAATAAAAGTGCTTATTTTCCTTTCATATAATCTAGCTTATTAGTCATTTTCATACTGCTTATTTTACTTAATATCTCTCTTATTCTGCTTAAATTTAGTTTTTTATCAGCTTAAACACCATTACTTTTGTCTCAGCTTTAAGTCATTTTCATAATCTCAAAATAAATCAAAAAAAAATTATAAAAAAAATATGCTTTCAAATTGTTTAGTTAAGCTTTGAAGTAATTTTGTTTAGTTTCTATACAATCTATAATAGCTCTGTAGCTATTTGTGGAATTGTTTCTAGTTGTGATAGTTCTCAGTCAATAAAAGTCAACTGAGTGTTGAATCCTTGAACCTGTGGTGTATTTTGGATAGATTGGACAGAAAGGGAAGGTCCTACCTATCCTAAAGATAGGCAAGCTCAGTGAGCTCCCTCTGTTTAGCTGAGGGAGATTGATTTGGTAACTTTTGTTTTGATATTTCTCATTTGTAGCATCTGATTTAGATCTGTAGTTGTATTAGTTGAACTGTTTTATTGATCTTATTAGTGATATTGTTGTTTTCTGATATTCAGTAAAGTTTGATTGATTAGTGTTATGCATTTGATTGTGGATCTGAGTATTAGCAGTTGTAGAGTATCAATTTTATGGCGGATCTAATTAGTTGCATACCTGTTTGAAACTTGTGGTGTTTGGTTGTTTGAATTAGCTATTTAGAGAAATTTGAAGTCATTTGGATCAGTAGTTAAGTGATTTGTGGAGAACTAATGGATTATTAGTAGTGACTGTCAAATTTGGAGTGTTTGGATTGCTTTGCTCTGTAACTATTTTGAGTTTGTAGGTAAAGAGTAATTGAAGCATTAGTTTAACTAGATCAGTAATAGTCTATAAGTTGAATAAAAATAGTAGTATAATTAGAGTTAAGTCAAAGTTAGCTTATAGAATGCTTAATTGGTAGTATAAACTAAAATTTAGTTGGCTAAATAGTAGTAGTAGTTGCATCTAAAGTCATTATAATTAAAATCAGTGCAAAAATTAGTTTAGTTTAACATTTAGAAGTAGTATAATTGAATCAAAGTTGAAATTAGTCAATTTAGTTAAGTAACTATATAGTCAACAGTTACATTGGTAGTTGATTGAAAGGCTGCTGAACTTGGTTGATTTTAGAGTAGCATTTATTAGTTTTTGGTGATATAATTGATTGAGATTGCATCTTAGTTGTTCAGACTAGTGTTTGCCCCCTTCAGCCGATGCTCAGTAGCTTATTTGAAGTGCTTATTACCTCTGTTTAGCAGCTTGTTTGAGACAGAGAATTGTTTGAAATTTATGGCCTGCCAATGTGTATCTGAGCTTGTATTTGTGATTGATGATTGTTTCTGTGTGACATTTGAGCTATTTTAGTGTAGAGCATCATTAAACTGTTTATGTGACTGCTTGTTCCATCTCTGCTTATTTCAGTAAGCTTATGATTGAGCTTATTGTTGATTTTAGTGATTCTGTGGACTTTTGTGTTTGAAATTGATCATACTTTGCATAATTGAGCATAAAATAGCATAAAAAGACTGTTTTCAGAGTTTCATTCATTTTGGTTCACAAGTGCTTAAAAATAAGCACTTGTGAATAAGCAGTTGGATGTAATAAGCATTTAATCAGCTTTATTTCACTTAAAAAAATTTCTTCAAGTTCTTTTTATTATTTTTGATTTTCTGGAATTTTTCCAGATTTTTCCAAATAGTTTTAGTATTTTTCTTAATTTTCCTTTGATTTTAATCATTTTTAAATAGTTTTTAATTAACAAAAATACATAAAAATTCAGAAAAAGCTGTGAAAAATACAAAAATATTTTAGGAAATTCTTTTATAATATTTTAGATTTTTCAGAATTAAATTTTCATTTTTCCTCTTTATTTTTCTATTTTCTTCCATTTTTAAGTCATTTAAAATTACAAAAATCAAAATAAATTCATAGAAAATAAAAGAAAAGTAAAAAAAATAATTTTCTTTTTCTCGAAATTCATTTTAGTAGTTTAAGATTTTTAGAAAATTATTTCACGTTCGTAGGATCATTTTTGGTTAAAAGTTACGTTTTAAATAACGCGTTTGCATTTCCATTTTTACGTTTTAAACTTTGGTGCAGATCTAGTTTGTACTTTTTGCATATTTCATCATTATTTATTAATAATTGAATTACTTAATCACTATTTTCTTTTTAACCACTTCTCAATTCACGATTTTCACGAATCAATATTCTTGATTCCATTCACCTTTACTCGGATACGACTCGGGTGATCCGTATTTCACGCGGATCTTTTCGATAATATACTAATATACTATAATAAGTTGATTTTCACACAATCAACTATTAATTTTGTTATTTAATTATTCTACTTTTTAATCAAAATTTTTTTATTTTTTCCATATAAGAATAGATGTTTATTTTGATTCAGTTGTACAAGGATGGACGATGTATGCCAAGCAGGGAAGATGGATACAGGCTCTATGGTTTGGAAATTGTGAGTTGATAAACCATGTTTGATTATTCCTATCTTTATTGGTTGAGACTAAAACAAGAGGCTTTCGATTAGAGGTGGCAAAATGATTAGTCGGGTGGGATGGTTATCCATATTTCATTACGATTGGATTCCAAATATTGATTGTCTTAGGTTTATTAGTAGCAAACTTTTTCTTGGCATGAGTACAAGCATATGTCTTCCAATCTTTTTGTTAGTTTGTGATGAGAGCACTCTGATTGTTTATTACCGGTGGTGAGTTATAAACTTCATTATCATTGGTAGTGTCTAAAAATAATAATTTATGGTAACGGATGTAAAATACTTGGTGGAACTACTGAGAGCCTCTTGCATACAAGATACATATATTAGAGGGTGTTTGGGTTAGCTTATTTGAGGAGCTTAATAACTTTGTATGATTTATAAAAGCTAATAAGTTATTTGGATTTTGGAAGTGTTTGTATTATTTACTATGACTTTTAGAGCAGAAATAATAACCTTCGCTAATAAAGCTTCTAAAAGATATACAAAAGCTAATAAGCTTAATCTTAAGAAAACCCCCTTAGAAGCTTGAGTTGACAAATCCGACCTGTTTACTTGTGGAGGTTTAACTACTATTTCTCATATGTGATGTTACCACTATCTAACCATAAAGTTTTAGCATTAAGCAAAATGCATCAAACTGATCACAAGTCACACGCGAAATACTCGATTATACATCGTTTTATATAATTGAATTTTCATCACAACCATTTTTGGCATCGTAGATTGTGTGTGGATTTAAACTCCGTGACAGCGTGGCACAAGAACAAATGGATGCATCAGGTGATGGTGGGAAACTTGATCCCTTTGTGGTACTATATTCAAACATTTTTCACAATGCTTAATCAACAAGCATTTTATCACATTTTTAGGTGATGTTTTGGTGATAATGAATTTGCGACCGGATGACTCTTTGTTCAAAGCTGGTTTCGCTCGCGAGGTATTAATATACTCCCTCCCTGTTTTCTATCAGAATTAGTTTACAGTTATGAAAAACGGCATACAAGACACTTATACTATTATTCGTTTATAAGATTCTCTAGCAACACATGCCTGATTTATATTACTGTTATTATATGTTGTAAACCGTGTTCAAAAGCTAAGAAAGAAGTTTGCACTGGCACCTATTGATTCAGTGGAGGTTTATTTCACAGGATGATGACAATCCCAGGTAACTGTTAATATCCTATATATATGATGAATGGGTTGACGTGGGTTTTGCTTTTGAACCATTGACTGGTCAAACATACAAAAAACAAAAATAGAGTTTAGCGGGTCGAAAGTCATCAAATGCTGGTTTTTAATGCATACGTCCTTTGCTTGATTAGAAAAAAAAAGTTTTTGCAAATCAACCCCGTGATGCTTGGCTATTTTTGCGATTTTGCTTCAATTAGGGTGTGTTTGGATTAGTTTATATTTGTAGTTTATTTGATATTGGAAAAGCTGAGAAGTCCATTTTTTAGATTTTGAGCTTATCAAGTGGCGCATATTTGCTTAAAATAAGCAATAAGCTCATGAGCCACAAAAAGTAAGCTAACCTAGACACCCTCTTAGTATTGCTCAAACTTCATAGATGATTCCTTTTTTATATTAATGTTTATTTTGTATTATGAAAGGATTATATTGAAGTGGCTAAGTAGATTTTCATCTAAAGATATTTTTATAGATAGCAATATGGGTGGGTGGATAACCGGGAAAGACATGTTCGGGCAACTTTGCTAGATTTTTAAGATGGCTCAAAATAGACCAGGTCGGGTTGCATAGCATCCAACATATTGTTGACTTCTTAAAAGTCAGAGAAATATTAACGACTAAACGCTTATTTATGTCATGGACAACTTCATGTCATGACCCATTTCTCTTTTAACTAGTTCTGTTAACAAAAGAATGATCCAAACTGACCCATTTCAAATAAATTAGATGAAAGTATCTTTAATGTGCCACAACTATTTCTTTGAACGGAAAAGAAGTTTTATTGTGATGAGCAAGATAAGCTAGAAAATTCATAACACGAGCACCTGAACTAATAACACCAGCACTATAAGACCTGCCACGATTTTTATCACATATGCTGGGAACATTAGGACCCTATTCTAGGAATGCTAAAATTAAATTTAATTGGATAAGTGTTATTTTTTCCTTCATGCAGAATGTTTTTGACAAGGATGAGTTTTCAACGGATGATCATATGACTCCACTCATGTTTCCAGTTTTCCCCATTCGGTACGTGAAACTTATCCTTTAATATTTCCAGTTTCCGTTAAACAGTTATGAGCTTGGTTTAAACTCGAATGATGGGTCAAGTCTGCGCCAAACAGGTTGAAATTGTATCAAAAATTAATTTTATGGTTTTTAAATATTTGAATGTTGTTTGCTGCTAGCTCTTGGGGCCCACTTACTACCAAAAGCTGAAGCATATGGTGGACGATAAGATCCATTCACGTGTACATGGTCCGGCTCAGATTCTGACAGACAACCAGATGAGAGACGATCACGTGACTGGGCTTCAGTTTGGGGAGATGAAAAGAGATTGCATTATTTCTCATGGTGCAATTCATTTTCTTAAAGAGACTCTTTGACCAGAGTGATGCGTATAGAGTTCATGACTGTGAGCGTTGTGGCTTGATTGCTATTGCTAAACTAAAAAAGAACTCTTTTGAGTGTGGGAGCTGCAAGAACAAAACTGACATTGTTCAGGTGACACATCATTTCTCTTTCATTTTGTCTATGATGGTCAAACGAGTATTTCACTTTTTTTTAAGTAAACAGATATTATTTTGAATCAGTTTAATATCTTTAACATTATCTGTGAAGATATTAAACAACCACTAGATCTCCTGACCCGTTTCACCCGTTACTTACCATTGCCGACCCACACCCAACTTGCGCGGAAACATATGTAACTAATTGCTATTTATGTGCAGGTGCATATTTAATACGCATGTAAACTGTTGTTCCAAGAGCTCATGTCCATGGCAATTACGACTAGAATGCTCACAAAATATGTCAAGCAAGCAAAAGATAACAAGAAGTAAGGCGCTTAAGACCTCTAATTTGAGGGTTTTTTTTTTTTTTTTTTTTTTTTTTTTTTTTTTTTTTTTTTTTTAGTTTTAGTTTAAAAATAGATCACATATGCAATATCTTGTGATCGTAATTGCAAGACTATTTTTGGACTTTGTATTTGTATCGGGAACACTAATGCATATTGCTCCAGCATTGTATGTGCGAATGTATCCGTATCATACAGTATAAAATTTGAGCTTCTAAACTTACTATGATTTCTTGATTGCGGTGGTGACAATTTTGATCCAATAAATGTCCCACCAAGTACAAACCGCTTACCCTTAATGCCCAAAAATTGTTTTTTTCTTCTTCAAATACCTCATGGGAGATGGTGGGCCAAAAAGCTTGGGCGGATATGATAAAATAGTGACAAGTGTCCCTATATATGTCCCTACCATGTACTTAGATCTAAGCAAACACAAATAAACCTAAGCTATACAAACCTATTCAACGGTCTAATGCTTCCAATATTAAAAACTTATGTCTTAATCATGTTTTAGTTTTATTTACTGTTTTTATCGGTTTTCATATTTATGGTTAAATTTTTACAATGCTAATATGCAATTAGACAATTTTGAAACGATATGTTTTACACTATTATTAGATCTGTTTCAACTTTCAACAAAAATAGTTATGTGTTATCCAATATCGGACAATAGTAACATGGTATCATTGTGTATCTATTACAACATAATAACTTAATATTGAGCACATGATATGTGATGCACATTGATAAACCTTTAACACTCATAACTATGAATGATAAAGTTATGATCCTTATAAGTAATAATATTATTAAATTTACATTGACGCTAGCCCGTCCATCAGACGGGTTATGAAACTAGTAAACATATAACATAACAATTAAATATGTATAAAACATGTAGCCACATGCAAATTTGATTCAATAGTCCTATTAATAATCAAATCTAGGTGTATAATGTATTTATTCAATTAGGGCTTTCTTTTTCAAAGGAAAAAGAGCCACATACATCGACGAATCGATTGCGTAAGCCAAACTTAAATAAACACCACATAGCATGTAATTGATTACTTAATAGATTGGAGTCTTCCCCAATTCGACATCTATTAATAAATTTACATGTTACGATACAACTTAACAATTTAATTCATATATCCAATTTAAACAATTTAAATTCAAACACAATAAAATCCATGCAAACATGCACTTTTCATGGATTATGCTTAACAATTAACATATTGCATCAAGATCGTTTACTAAAACGCATAAACAATTACATGATATCCTAGGGTTTCTAATCATATTAAAAATCAAAACCAAAACCCTAAATAACTAATAAGGTCAATCGACCCAAATAAAAAATTAGAGTTAGGAATATGAAAACCCTAAAAACATGTAATTAAACGAATCAAGATTCAATTTTTATGCGTTTCGATAATTAATTACACATTATAACGGCTCTAGATGCCACTGTTAGAATTATAATATCATGACATGCATATAAATAAACCAGTTAACATCAATTAAGCATAGGCAGAAGCTTTATAACAAGATCATATAATATGTAATTAATTAATCAAATATAAAAGTAAACGTACCGTTGCCCGAACAAGAATCAATTGATGCAAATCTTCAATTCAAGAACCCTAATTAGGATTTATGTGGATTGTAAGAATAACCCCTTACCTTTTTGTTATTCAATCCAAGATATAACCAATAGTGTGGTTATATCACGTTCTTGTACACACGTACTAATAGCGATTCAAGGTGAATGCTAGTTCTTGATCACAATATATTTACCAAACACTTTGTAATGTTCAAGGTTATATTTTTTACGTTTTTGTCAGACGAAACCTAAAAAACGTAAAGGAAGGATTGAAAATGTAAAAATTAGACCAAAACGGACGAAAACGTAAAAAAATTGGAAGAAAAACGTAAAAATCGGAAGAAAACGTAAAAATAAGAAGAAATCATAAAAAAATGAAAACATTAAAAAATGGACAAAAACATAAGAAACGGCGAAAACGTAAAAAAAGGACGAAAACCGTAAAAAATGAAAACATTAAAAAGTGGACAAAACCATAAAAAACGGCAAAAACATAAAAAAAAATGGATGAAAACCATAAAAAAAATTGAATGAAAACGTAAAAAATATGACGAAAATGTTAAAAAACGGACAAAAACGTAAAAAAAACTGATGAAAACATAAAAAATGGACGAAAACGTAAAAAATCGGTTGAAAACGTAAAAATCGGACGAAAATATTAAAAAACGAACAAAAACGCAAAACAAAAATAGGACGAAAACGTAAAAAACAGATGAAAACTTAAAGAAACGGACGAAAACATAAGAAATCGGACGAAAACGCAAAAAAATAGACGAAAACGTAAAAAGACTGACGAAAATGTAAAAAATGGACGATAACGTAAAAAAACAGACAAAAACGTAAAAAATTATACGAAAACTTAAAAAACGGACGAAAACGTAAAAAATATGACGAAAATGTAAAAAATCAGACGAAAACGTAAAAAACATACTAAAACATAAAAAACACACAAAACGGACAAAAACGTAAAAAAATCAGACGAAAACGTCAAAAAGCTTACTTTTTTAATTTTTATTTTCTCGTATTAGATTTTTTTAGTTATTTTATAATTTAGTTGGATACTTTATAATATTTGTTTTTGTGTCTTGAAGATGTTTTTATAATATTGTTAAAGTGAATAGTGAATTGAGATATAAAACAACAACACTTAAACATGTTTTCTAGTTTTGCAAAATGGAAAGCACAAACACATGTTTCTCTGACTAAACGCGTTTTCTAAATTTTCCATTATTTTGTGGAAATCAAACTCTTTTCCCTTTTCCTACAAAACAAAAAATAAGAAATGAAAGAAAATATTTTCCAACTAAACGCCACTTTAGTGTTGCAATAAAAGTGTGTATATATGATTTTAAATGAATGCTTTAATAGTGTTCCAAAAAAAAAAAAAAATGAATGCATTAATAACTTTCTTGACCGTATACAAGGTGATCCTTATCACTTTTTAAACTTTTGTCATTGACAGAACATGTATTTTAACATAAACTAAGGTGCCAAAAGTTCTTTATAGATCCAACTTTTACCATAGAATTTATCAAGCAATTTTAGCCACTCATTTTTTTATCAAAATAAAAAAATAAACTTCCACCCTTTTTTTAAAACTTAAATATTTCGCAAACCGTAAATCGTCAAGCTACAAAAAAAATATCATTGCGACGAGAATTAAATTATCTTTCTATAGACATGCATTGTTATATACTTTCGATGAACTTTTTTTTCGCCCAGAAAAATCATATATGATTCGTAAGAACCATATATGATTCGAAGAATCGAATCATATATGATTTTTTACGAATCATATATGATTTTTACGAATCATATATGATTCTTTCTGGGCCAAAAAAAGGTTCGTCGAAAGTATATAACAATGCATATCTATAGAAAGATTATTTAATTCTCGTCGCGATGGTATTTTTTTTTAGCTTGACGATTTACAGTTTGCAAGATATGTTGTTTTGAAAAAAAAAATGTGGAAAATATAAATGGGTGGCTATGATTAGTTGATAGGTTCTATGACATGTATGGGTTCTTCATGGATCTCAACTCAAACTAAGGTATTTTAACTTGATAATTGTATGCTATATATTGTTTTTAAGAAAAAAAAATATATTTTAGTTTGAGTTTTTATCCAACAAAATTCAAAAGCAAACAAATACTAAAGAGTAGAAATAAGATCAAAATATTACTAACGTTTATAGAAATACTTCTAACTTTGTGCACTTGTCGTTAATTAGTTTTTAGTATAACTAAATTAGCAAGTCTTTTTTTTTTTTTTTTTTTTTTTTTTAAGTATTTGTCAACCAATTTTTATATCATTAGTTTGATACTTGGTGTTTATTTGTACATGTTTAAAACATAGTATGAGTATAAACTAAAACCATTTTTAATGAGATCTTAGAAAAACGTAATATTTTTTCGAGTAACATCTCGTGCCCCGCAGCAAAGCGCGGGTAAGAAAAAAATTCTCGTAACTCGCAAAATAGATTTCATCTTGATTAAAGCAATCACAATTCACACATGATCAATTTATGTATTTAGAACCAAATATCATTAAAACCAATCTTAGGAAACACAAACTAGTATTGTATATCAAAGGAAAGACATTGCATGCATGAAATTAGTTATGATGTGATATTCAACAACTAATTAATCAGTTCGATGCAAATAAATATTCATTAGTACTAATTAATAATCCTGAATTTTGCAAGTAGGTACTCGAGAATGACTGATCGATGGTCTTGTCGCGTTGTCTTCTTGAATCACTCTTGAGATGGTCCAAGTTGCATACGTTCTTTCGCTTTGACAAATAGATAACAAATGAAGATAAAGATCCCAACTTCGACGCCTAAGATTGGAACAAATAACTTCCAGAAGTGAGTGGGTAAAAATGGCAGCGCCGCAAGCTGAAGAGGTAAGAGAAGAAGCACGTAAAGTGTCCATGGGAAAGATACGCCGTCGTCGTCGTTAAATTGTGTGTTTTGTTGATGAGAGACGACGTGCTTCCAAAGAAACCAATATCCAACTACAATCCCAACAATAATCACACCTATGACCGAATATGCAATCCAGTTAAGCTTGATGTGTGGAAAGATAAAGAAACATGCAAACGAGAAATTTGCAAGAATTCCCGATGAGCTACCGATAGTTTTTAAGACGGTATGATGGCTAGTCCTCATGTAGGAGCTTGCAAAAACCAATATCTCAGATGCTAGTATAGTCAAGGATACCGAGACAATGGTCATGATCAATAAAAACGAACCAAGATCATCTTTAAGAAGGGATTTTTTTCCGTATATTATTACAGACGGAGTAACACCCAATAGAATCGAGAAGATGAAACTCATGAGATACACAAGCCAGAAGTAACACATTAACCTGAAACAAACACAAGATGCAAACAGCTTATTACTCGTGGTCTACATTGGATAATCAACAAACAAAAACAAAAACACGACACGAAAGGAACTTACTGTGGACGGCGGGCAGTTGGTGCTTGTTCTTCTTCATTTTGAATCGTAATCGTAACTTGATCAACTTTTCCTTCATCGCTACGAACGAACTCCATCTCTTTTTTTTTTTTTTTTTGTTCGATAGAAACAAAACTATGTTTTTCGCTTTTGTTGAGGTTAGGAGGTATATTTGATTCGACGTAATTAATTAGTATGACTATATATAGGTTTTGAATGTCGGCTAGCAATAATTAGGAAACGGTTTTTTTTTTTTTTTTTTTTTTTTTTTGGAATAGCCGAATAGCATGTAGAGCAATAAGGAAAGTAGGAAAACAAAATAGTTTTGACATGATAATAGAGTAAATTACATGGATTGTCCTTCTAATTTATCTATAAAAGCATCCGCATGGGTTTTGTTAACCACAACCCATAGGGTTGTGTTTAAACATACATTAATTAAAATTTTTGCATTAAATGAAGTAGTATATTCCATAATTATACATATTTTTTCATTTTAAACATGGAAGGTGAAGTTAAACATGTAGTGTTTAGTGTTCATTTAATGCAAAAATTTTAATTAAGGTATCATGGGTTGTGGTTAACAAAACCCATCCTTGAAAATACTTTTTTAATTTTTGTTTTTGCATAGATAGTCTTTAACTTTGAATTTTAAAAGAAAAGTTATTTTCTTTTAAGTTAGAAATTGTTTGTGTTATTTTTTCATAGTTTTTATTTTAGAGTGCTAATGTTTTCTTTTTTCAAAGTTGGCAACTTTTGGTGTTATTCTTTTCGAGGTTGAAGGTTATCTATGAAAAAAAAGAAGGTACTTTCAGAAATTATAGGTGCATCTTTGGACAAACCCACGAGGATACCCGGTATAACTTTATTTTTTTGAACAACAAAATTTTATTAAAACTGGCGAGAGCTAAAAAAAAATTACATAATAAAAAGCACTAAAAGATACCTGTATAACTTACTCAAAATATTATGAAAAATCCAAGTTGAGCCAAAAATTTTGGTGTTCTTAACCTTTTTTACTATCTTCAAAATTTCACCGATGCTGAAATAAAAAGATAATAACAACGTTTTCATTTTTCTTTTTAGGTGAAAAGTTATGTGATGGGTTTTTTTTCGCTTACGTTAAAGTATTTGAGATTGTTGAGTGGTGTAGTGAAATAATTAAACGGTAAATGGGAAGGCCTATGTTCATGTTATCGAAGAAGTTTATAATCTTATGACTTTGATGTATACGATTAAACATTATACTATAGTACTCGTGCAAAGCGGCGATGAAAAATATTGACATGACAATTTTCGTTGATGACCCTTAATGCAAATCTTTCACGTTGAAAAATATTGTTAAAAAATTAGAATAAAATCACGGGAAAATTGTCTAAATATACTATCAAGTATCAACTTGCCACTTTTTCCTTTTGTATGCTATGAATTTTTTTTCTTCCTATTGTATACACAAACTTTACTAATCACCCTATTGTAACAATATTACAGGTTTTTATTCTATTAATTACACCGTAATTAGTGTGATTAAGTATTGTCACGTCATCAAAAAAGCGTTTTATTGATACAATAGTGGGATTAGTAAAGTTTGTGTATACAATAGGGAAAAAAAAGTTCATAGCATACAAAAAGAAAAAGTGACAAGTTGATAGTATTTTTAGACAATTTTCCCTAAAATAATTGCGGAGATGAAGTTTGATGGTTACACAATGATTTAAACTCTTGATGAGTGATTAATGTTAGTACCATTTATAACTATCTTTATTATACTAGAATGGAACCCGCGCAATGCGGCGGCGAGTACCCGTATGTTTGTGGTGAGCAAATGTTTTCCATTTTAAACCTTCCTTATTTAGTATTATCTCAAATACTTTAAAACATTATAGATATATGTTTTTTAAAAGTAGAACATTTAAATTATTAATAGTGTAGTGTGTGTTTAGAAGTTGAGATGAAATTGTGTTAGTTTGTGGGTTAGTTTTTGGGTTAGTTTGTAGGTTTTATATATATGAAATATGCATTAAAAGGTAGTTATTAGTATATACGTTTTTTTTTCTTTTTTTTAAATCACATTGCAGTTTTTTTTAATTGGGCAGCTATACTTATATCACATTGATTAAATGGGCTATTGCAAGTTAATGAGGTTTATAAATATTAGTGGCTCCTACAATTAAAGAGATTAAAATTCATAATGTAACTTAACTCCTATTCATAAGTATGTGTTAGTTTAAAATATTTCCAATTAAAGAAATATTTTTGGTCTTATTTTTTTAAGACTTCCTTTTTAGGAATGGACTAAATGCATTATAATGTAGTTAAGATATATAGAAAGTTTAGGACTTTTATTTTTATAAGTCTTATATTTTAAGCTAAAACACTATCTATTATTAGAATTTCTTTTGTAAAAATAATTAACATATTCAATTTAATACAAGTAATAAATATTCCTTATAACTGTTAATTATTTGTAATTGTATATATCTTTTATATAATAAAATAAAACCTCTAATGGGAACTTTTGTATTTCAGAAAGAATAATGTTTCATTATTAAGTAATATTTTATTTATTTTCATCACTTTTTTCAAGGATAATTAATTAAAAAAAAACTAAATATTACTTAATTTGGCAAAAATATTTTTAAATTCGTTTTTATACAAGAATGATAAGTTTTTTAAAAAAATACACATGTACTTATGTTTACTTTTTTATATTCTTTTGGACCAAATTGTAATAGTAACAAAAACAACTCGACTATCATTCTCCTCCATTTATACATTGAAACATACAAAAAAAAACCCTAATCAAACCCAAAACAAAATCCATTAACCAAAATCAATAAGTAGGTTTGGTGGTATCAAAATCCAAATCAACCTAAAGAATGAAATCGGATACTTGATAGTGGTAAGATTTATGATTGAATGATTACAATCTTATTTAGCGAAACCCTAATTTAATCTTTTAAGCTATTTTTGCTATAACTCGAAATTGATTTTTAGTTACAATTATCATTTTAGTTTATTGTTAATATCGTAAATTGTTATTGTTTTTTCAATTATTTTTTCTATTAGTTTTTTCTTTGTGATCTCCTCTTGGTATTTGTATATGTTGTTAATTTAGGGGATCTTAAAGACGGTAGCATTCTTTTTTTTTTTTTTTTTTTTTTTTTTTTTTTTTTTGTCATTCTGTACTTACTTATTGGATTAATAAGAAAGCCCTTTTATAGCTTTTTATATTGAGATAGTTGATGGCTGCTTTATGAAGATACGTAGAATGACAATGGTGTTTTAGATGAATTTCTTATAATTAGTTGGATAGTTTAGACATTGGCAATAACAATGGATTCAAAAAAGTAAGAATCATGAAGGTGGATAGTATGTAGATGGTACATTTTACATCACAATAAATCTGATTCTCTTCTTAAAACCAGGTATGAAGTAATATTTATGTAAGATGATACAATTTTGCAGTATGCTACTATGGCCGGTTATCATCATTTGAATCATTTGTGTGACAGTTTTTACCCACCTTTCTAATGTCATTAGGCGCAATTGCAAAGTAAAGCAACCAAATTTAAGGCAATGTTTGAATATTTCTGTTTATAACAGTAATTCAGAGTAAAAGGTAGTGTTAAATCACACAAACTCAAAACACCTTCCCATTTATTTATTTTTTCCTTCCATCAACCCTAATCTTTTAGGGTTTCAATCACAATCATAATAAATAAATAAAATTAAATAAAAAAAACTATCAATGTACAATGATAATATAAAGTAGTTGAGGGACTAAAAATTAAGACGGTGAGAACAAAATATCAGGATATTTATAAAAACGTGTAACCAAAGCATATAAAAAACAGTTTTTTTCTGCTTATAAAAACAAACAAAACACGTCTATAAATAACTCATAAACTCAACACACCTTCCCATTTTTTCCCCTTCCATCAACCCTAATCTTTTAGGGTTTCAATCACAATTAAAAAAAAAAAAAAAAAAAAAAAAAAAAAAAAAAAAAAAAAAAACATTATCAATGTACAATGATAATATAGACTAGTTAAAGGACTAAAAATTAAGACGATGGGAGCAAAATATCAGAATATTTATAAAAACGTGTCACCAAAATATCTAAAAAACAGTTTTTTCCTACTTATAAAACAAAAACACATCTATAAATAACTCATGAACTCAAAACACCTTCCCATATATATATATATATTTTTCTTCCATCAACCCTAATCTTTTAGGATTTCAATCACAATAATAATCAATAAATTAAATTAAATTTAGAGAGAAAAAAAAAAAAAAAAAAAAAAAAAAAAAAAAAAAAAAAAAAACAACAACAACAACAACAACCCTATCAATGTACAATGATAATATAGACTAGTTGAGGGACTAAAAATTAACACGGTGGGAACAAAATTTCAGGATATTTATAAAACGTGAAACCAAAGTATCTAAAAAACAGTTTTTTCCTACTTATAATAACAAACAAAACACGTCTATAAATAATTAATAAACTAAAAACACCTTCCCATTTATTTACTTTCCTTCCATCAACCCTAATCTTTTAGGGTTTCAATCACAATAATAATAAATAAATAAAATTAAATTAAGAAAAAAAAATATCAATATACAATGATAATATAGACTAGTTGAGGGACTAAAAATTAAGACAGTGGGAACAAAATATCAGGATATTTATAAAAATGTGTAATCAAAGTATCTAAAAAACAGTTTTTACTACTTATAAAAACAAACAAAACACATCTATAAATAACTCATAAACTCAGAACACATTCCCATTTATTTTTATTTTTTTTCTTTCCATGAACCCTAATCTTTTAGGGTTTCAATCACAATAATAATAAATAAATAAAATTAAATTTAAAAAGAAAAGAAAAGAAAAAAAATAATAAACTATCAATGTACAATGATAATATAGACTAGTTGAGGACTAAAAATTAAAACGGTGGAAGCAAAATATCAGGATATTTATAAAAACGTGTCACCAAAGTATTTAAAGAAACAGTTTTTTCTAACTTATAAAAACAAACAAAAAACATCTATAAATAACTCATAAACTCAAAACACTTTCCCATTTATTTTTTCCCCTTCCATCAACCCAAATCTTTTAATGTTTCAATCACAATAATAATAAATAAATAAAATTAAATAAAAAAAAAAAACATAAAAAAACAAACTATCAATGTACAATGATAATATAGACTAGCTGAGGGACTAAAAATTAAGACGGTGAGAACAAAATATCAGGATATTTGTATAAACATGTCACCAAAGTATCTAAAAAAACAGTTTTTTCCTACTTATAAGACAAAAACACTATCTATAAATAACACCATCGCATTTTTTTTTCCTTCCATCAACCCTAATCCTTTAGGTTTCGATCATGATTCTCGATTAGGGTTTTCTAGGTTTTGTCAAAACAATGGTGGGTCTTAAATCACCAAGAGAATATGGGGTTACAAAGCCATTATCTTTAGCAGGTCCATCTGATATAGATATACTAAGAACCAAGAAACTGAAAAAGGTTTGGTTTTGCCCTAATCCCGCTTTACATCCTCATGCTTTTTTTGGAACAAAATCATCCACCGTTAGTAAAGTTGGCACAATACATCCCTCCGTTAGAAATATCAGTTAATGAGTACTAACGATGCAAATAATTTTTCGTTATCTCCTAACAAAAGTTAAAATATTTGCATCGTTTATCCTCACTGAGTTAAAATATTTGCATTGTTAGTCCTCATTGACTATAGAGTTAAAATATTTACATCGTTAGTCCTCATTAAGTTAAAATATTTGCATCGTTAGTCCTCATTAAGTTAAAATATTTGCATCGTTAGTCCTTATTGACTATTCTTACGTTTTTATCCTTTTTCGTCCGTTTTTTTTGCGTTTTCGTCCGTTTTTCTCATGTTTTCATACGTTTTTATCAGTTTTCGTCCGTTTTTATACGTTTTCATCCATTTTTCTCATGTTTCTATCCGTTTCTTCTGTTTTTCTCACATTTTCATACGTTTTTATCCGTGTTCATGCACTTTTATTCGTTTTCGTCTATTATTCTACGTTTTCTTATGTTTTTATACATATATTATGTATGAAAACAGATAAAAATACATGAAAATATATAAAAATGTATGAAAACTTGGCATTTGATAAAAATGTTTCTGTATCAATTTTTAATCACGATTTTGACCCCTTTCTTGTCTGAATCATCAAAAGTGTAAAACATGAAAGTTGTTCGGAATGACGTTTTACATCAAAGCTCGCGAGATTTTAACATGAAATTACAAAACAATGAATGCTTACTTTCAAAACTTAAGCGGTTTTCGACTAAATTCATAACTTATAAACTTATAAACTCTTGTAAATCTTATAAGTTATAACTTGTGTAAATCATAAAACTTATAAGATTTACAAAAGTTTATAAGATTTAAAATCATCGTGTCCTTCGTGTCGCCAGATACTGACGACGCTGACCCATGCATGACCCAACACATAACTTTAATCTACTCAACACATCACCACATAACTCTCCTTATTCATGTGCATAAAAAGTTTTTACCTCTGATGATTGGAATAGTTAATGTTGTTTACAACTACTCTATACAAGTTTTTCAAAAATTATAGATATTTGGATATTCGGATATATAAAACCGTTATCTGAAATTTTAGATATCCGAAATTTTAATTTCAGGTATCTGAAATTTCAATTTCAAGTATCCGAAATGACATTAATCATCTTAATCCAGATAGGGTAACTTTCTATTTTATACCATTTTCAAGTATTAGATGTTTTGGTGGACTAACGTGTTTTTTGAAATAAGCTAATCAGCAAATCCATAAACAACCTCATACTAACTCCAATGTGTTTATCATGTATTAAATGCTATCTCTATTATAAGAAGTAGAAATTAAAAACTATGATTCTAACAATAGCCAATCCAAAACAAATTAAAACTTACACACAAAATGTCACTGGAATTTATTACCTTTATTTTAATTAGTACTAAAAAAAATCATGAATCTTTGTATTAATCGAATTCAAAATTAAACAAACCTGGTTGAGGTTTATAATCATGAATCTTTGTCTCGATTCCTCCAAACCACCACCACCACCACTACTCAACCACCACCACCAGAAGCTGACAACATCACCGGCGGCGACAAAACCCTGATCATCATTGCAGCCGTATTATGTCTGCTTTTTCTGGTAGCCGTACTAGTTTACTTCATATGGATCGCACCAGCACCAAGGGATCTCAAGAGGAGGATACTAGAGAGACTGCCAAGAGAGAGTTACTCGGGTGAGGGCGAGCTTACTGAGAGTGAGAGTACTGAGTGTGTAATATGCATTAGCGTATTTGAGGAGGGGGAGGAGATCCGTGTTTTGCCATGCAAACACGTGTTTCATGTCACGTGTGTTGACAAATGGTTTGAGTCCCACTCCTCTTGCCCAACCTGTCGCCACATAGTTGACTAGTAGTAGTATTTTATTTTTAATATTTTTTTATACATAGTGTAATCTTTTTTTATTTTATTTTTAATTTTATATATATATATTATCTTAGAGAGCAAAAACCTCACCTGTGATATGTGATAGTTCATTATCAGAAAAATTTTCAATAAAAGTATAATAATTATATGATGTGACACATCTATAAATAACTCATAAACTAAAACACCTTCCCATTTATTTATTTTTTCCTTCCATCAACCTTAATCTTTCAATCTTTTAGGGTTTCAATCACAATAATAATAAATAAATAAAATTAAATTTTTTTAGGAAAAAAAAAAAGAAAAAGAAAAAAAAAAACAACAACAACAACAACAACAAACTATCAACGTACAATGATAATATAGACTAGTTGAGGGACTAAAAATTAAGACGGTGGGAATAAAATATCAGGATATTTATAAAAACTTGTCACCAAAGTATCTAAAAAAACAGTTTTTTCCTACTTATAAAAACAAACAAAACACATCTATAAATAACTCATAAACTCAAAACACCTTCCCATTTATTTATTTTTTCCTTCCATCAACCCTAATCTTTTTTCAATCACAATAATAATAAATAAATAAAATTAAAAAAAAAAAAAAAAAAAAAAAAAACTCTCAATGTACAATGATAATATAGACTAGTTGAAGGACTAAAAATTAAGACGGTGAGAACAAAATATCAGGATATTTATAAAAACGTGTCACTAAAGAAGTATTTAAAAAAACAGTTTTTTCCTACTTATAAAACAAAAACACATCTATAAATAACTCATAACTCAAAACACCTTCCCATATATTTTTTCCTTCCATCAATTCTAATCTTTTAAGGTTTCAATCACAATAATAATAAACGAAATTAAATTAAAACGGAAATGATACGCCCCGGGCTTTATGTCATTTTATATTTTTTAAGGATATGTCTTTGTGTCGTGTTAGGAAAGTGTTATCTTTAGATATGTTTTTATGTTTGGCTTGTTTTACAAGCTAGGGTTATTCGGTTATATATACCCCGAATCATTATTATTAATGAATCAATCAAGTTTGTCAAGTAATTCTCTAGTCTTCTTCTCTCTATTTTCTTACGGAGCTCGCACACGCTAAAAGTGGTGCCCTATCCCGATACAACCCCTAACCGGGTCGTATCAATTGGTGTTTTCATTGAGAGCTCTCGTTGAGAGTTCTTCCAATTAGTGTTCCAATTAAAATAAAAATAAAAATAAAAAAAAAAAAAAAAAAAAAAAAAAAAAAAACTGTTCATCAAACACTACTGCTGTTCATCGATCTCTACTGTTCATCGGACGCTAATGTTCATCGATCGATACTGTTCATCAAAAATTACTGTTCATCGTAGGTACTATTCATCGAGAGAAAAAAAAATTTCGAGTTATTAATCGCTTGAGTATTATTCATGGCATGAGGCGACAACAATCAGGACGCGAAATACGCACTCTCTAAGCTCTTGCAAATAGGTACGATGGCCAAATATGAGAGTGAGTTTGTGGTACTTGCAAATCGAGTAACAGGGATCTCTGAATTTTTACTTACATCGTTTTATATTTTCTGACTTAAACTGCCGTTACAAATAGAACTGTTGAGGGCAAGACCTACAACTTTAAGAGAAGCCTTTTCCTTAACCCGTATAGTCGAGGCTCGTTTTGAGGCAGTTGAAGAGAAGGAGAAAGAGCATATAATTGATGAATATATTTGTGTTGATGTGGTTAATAACGCGATAGATGGTGTTTTCGATATTGGTGAGAGTAATGAGCTTCATAGCAAGTTTGAAGAATTTTTAGAAAATAAGAAAAGTATGGAAGAGATTGTTGTGGGTGGTCGTGAATTTGATGGTCGTTTAGGTGAAATAAATTTGAATTTAAGCGAGGAATTAGCGGACAACGGGGTTAGTCCTATAACCACTTCTTTGGTGGCTCATGAAAGTCTACGGGTTTGCCAACTATGGGAAGGAATTGGTATCGGTGATGCTCACGGGCTCATGGATAATGGACGCAACTATAAATTTGTTCAACCAAATGTGTGGAAATGGATACCGGACTCTCAATCGGCATATTCTTCGTATCACCTTGAGGGCAAGGTGATTTTTGAAGGAGTGGGGAGTGTTACGGCATGGGTAGCGGAAGGCGGAAGAATGGTGTTGTGTTATGCTCAAGGTAGTGGAAGGTGGAAGAGGAAAAAGGTGTTGGTTGTGGTAGCGGAAGGCAAGAGAATTACGGGAGTGGAAGATAGGACTAAGATTAGGATTAGGATATAGGATCCCGGAATCAAGAGAAATATTTCAAGACCACACCTTGAGGACAAGGTGATTTCGAAGAAGTGGGGAATGATACGCCCCGGGCTTTATGTCACTTTATATTTATTAAAGATATGTCTTTGTGTCGTGTTAAGAAAGTGTTATTGTTTAAATATGTCTTTATGTTTGGCTTATTTAACAACCGAATCATTATTATTAATGAATCAATCAAGTATGTCAAGTAATTCTCTAGTCTTCTTCTCTCTATTTTCTTACGGAGCTCGCACACGCTAAAAGTGATGCCCTATCCCGATACAACCCTTAACAAACTATGAATGTACAATGATAATATACACCTGGTTGAGGGACTAAAAATTAAGACGGTGGAAACAAAATACTCTGTATCATGATATTTATAAAAACGTGTAAACAAAATATCTAAAAAACAGTTTTTTCCTACTTTATAAATAAACTCAAACACCTTCCCATTATTTTTTTTCCTTCAATCAACCCTAATCGATTAGGGTTTTCTAGGTTTAGTCATAACAAAACAATGGTGGGTGTTGAATCGCCAATACAACATGGGGTTACAAAGCCATTATCTTTAGCAGGTCCATCTGATGCAGATATACTAAGAACCAAGAAACTTAAAAAGGTTTGGTTTTTATTGATTGGTTTTTGATTTCTTGATTTGGGTATTTTTTATTTTTTTATTTGGTTAGTTGGTTTTTTTTTTTTTTTTAAGATGCTGGTTGATGCTGGTTTGTATGAGAGTAGAGAAGAAGGGGTTAAGAGGGAGCAAGTTCTTGTCAAGATTAAAAAGGTTTGTTTTTTTTATATAATTTTTTTATATATAATATAATAAGTGTAAATAAGGAACCTTGGATTATATTAGGTTATGTTTGGCGAAACTAGCACTAGTAGCAGTATACTATTAGTTTTGTTCTTAGTAATTAAGGGGGTGTCTGTTTCGGCTTATATAGCCGGCTTATGGCTTATTTGGTTCTGGGCTTATGTTTCATAAGCTCACTTTTTGTGGCTTATTTTGAAACTCTTTTGCTTATGTAAGCTTATTATGACATAATAAGCTCGTATAGGACGCAAGGTTTTAAAATAAGCCACAAAAAGTGAGCTTATGTGACATAAGCCCAGAACCAAATAAGCCATAAGCCGGCTATATAAGCCTAAACAAACACCCCCTAATTGGATATATTGGTTTTTGTACCTTTTTTGTATATTTGATTAATTTGTATTTTAACTTGTGTATGGTATTGGGATTATCAAGTAGTTTGCTTGAAGTGTACCCAAGGAACCTTAGTTTATGTTAAGGTTATGTTTAGCAAAACTAGCGGTACTAGTTAGCAGTAGCGACAAGTGGTTGGCAGTAGTGTTTGTTTCAAGATATTGAGTTCATGCTGGAATTGTGTCTGAGGATATATTTAACAATGTTGGGTGGTTGTACTAGGTATTATAAGCTGTGAATAATGCAAGGTTTGCTTGATACCGTGTTGGATTTAGGATTAGATTAGCATTGAGGATAGCTTACTGTTATTAATTTAGGTACTTTAGTCATTGATCGGTTATGCAAGATTTCAACTTAGATATTGAGCTCATGTTGGGATTGTGTTCGAGGATATATTTAACAATGTTGGGTGGTTGTACTAGGTATTATAAGCTGTGAATAATGCAAGGTTTGCTTGATACCGTGTTGGATTTAGGATTAGATTAGCATTGAGGATAGCTTACTGTTATTAATTTAGGTACTTTAGTCATTGATCGGTTATGCAAGATTTCAACTTAGATATTGAGCTCATGTTGGGATTGTGTTCGAGGATATATTTAACAATGTTGGGTGGTTGTACTAGGTATTATAAGCTGTGAATAATGCAAGGTTTGCTTGATACCGTGTTGGATTTAGGATTAGATTAGCATTGAGGATAGCTTACTGTTATTAATTTAGGTACTTTAGTCATTGATCGGTTATGCAAGATTTCAACTTAGATATTGAGCTCATGTTGGGATTGTGTTCGAGGATATATTTAACAATGTTGGGTGGTTGTACTAGGTATTATAAGCTGTGAATAATGCAAGGTTTGCTTGATACCGTGTTGGATTTAGGATTAGATTAGCATTGAAGATGGCTTACTGTTATTAATTTAGGTACTTCTTTGCAAAATCCAAATTTTAGAAGTTGGCGTGGAATTTGAAGTGTGATATATTCAGTTAAAGGATAGTGTTCTTACTATATGTGCACAGGGTAAATCTAATCTGGATAACTTTAATGAACGATCGATAGAAGTATAGATATGTGTCTGTTACATATAGCCTTTGGTGAATGGGAAAGCTTTGGCTGTGTACTTTATCTGTTTCTATGTTTTCACTGGCTGTCTTTTTGCGTTTTATAGATTGTAGTTGATTGGGTGAAGCATCTTACGCGTCTACGAGGGTACACAGATAAGATGGTGGCAGACGCAAACGCAGTATTATATACTTTTGGTTCATACCGTCTTGGGGTAAGGGAGACTCATCTTGCATCATTGTGTGTAAAAGATCGTTGTTCGTCTTTGTTAGTTGGTTGTCTAAAGCTCTCAAATTTTGGTGGTAGGTTCATGGTCCAGGGGCAGACATAGACACCTTATGTGTGGGGCCTTCTTATGTGAATCGAGATGTAAGTTACAATTTTATCAAGGTTTGGAGAAGTGTGTTTATGCAGTCCTGATTACCTACGGTTCACACTACTTCATGTTTTGTTATCAGGAAGATTTCTTTTTCGTATTGCACGATATCTTGATAGGAATGGAGGAAGTTACTGAACTTCAACCAATTCCCGATGCTCATGTTCCGGTTATGAAGTTCAAGTTTGAAGGGATATCAATTGATCTTCTTTATGCCAGCATCTCTCGTTTAGTTGTCCCAGACGTAAGCTTTTGTTATTTTTGGTATATTTTAACTGCCTTCCTTAAACTTTGATTGGGTCTAAACTTTACTGTTGCTAATAATTTATAACAGGACCTAGACATATCCGATGCCTCTGTACTGTACAATGTTGACGAGCAGACAGTTAGGAGTCTTAATGGTTGCCGGGTTGCTGATCAGATACTAAAACATGTTCCAAATGTTGAGGTGATTATCTGAGTTGTTAATTTTGCTAAATTATCTGGAGCGTTTGACTTGTATCTTGTTTCTTCCTATTATTTTCAGCATTTTCGTACTACACTCCGTTGTTTAAAGTTTTGGGCAAAAAGGCGTGGTGTCTATTCGAATGTAAGTAGGTTTGGCTTGCACATTGATTCCTGCTAAAAAGTTTATGTTTTTATTCGTTAAAGTTTCATGTATGCTGTTATCTTCAGGTGACTGGATTTCTTGGTGGTGTAAACTGGGCTCTTCTGGTGGCACGGGTTTGTCAGTTTTACCCAAATGCTATACCAAGTATGCTGGTGTCGAGGTTTTTCAGGGTGTATACACAGTGGCGTTGGCCTAATCCAGTAATGCTTTGCGCGATACAAGAGGAGGAGCTCGGGTTTGCTGTATGGGACCCTCGCAGGAACCCAAAGGACAGGACTCACCTTATGCCGATTATAACACCTGCATACCCGTGCATGAATTCTAGCTATAATGTTTCCACTAGTACACTTCGTGTCATGCAAGAACAGTTCCTCTTTGGCAATAGAATATGCGAGGTATGTAAGATGTGGTAGTTTCTTGGTTATTGTTCTTTCAGGGGTTGACCTTGACCTTGAGTTTGAACATCGACTTTTTTGTTTCAGGAGATAGAACTTCACAAAGCTCAGTGGTCTGCATTGTTTGAACCGTTTATGTTCTTCGAGAGTTACAGAAATTATCTGCAGATCGATATAGTTGCAGCAAATACTGATGATCTTCTTTCTTGGAAAGGTTGGGTGTTATCTCGTCTAAGACAGTTGACTTTGATGGTAATGTGTTGAGCTCTGTTGAGTGTTTGACTTCGATAATTGATTTTGTTGTGTGGTCATCTATACCCTTCTGTTTTTTTTACAGATTGAGCGTGACACGACGGGGAAGCTGCAGTGCCACCCTTACCCTCACGAGTACTCCGATCCATCAAAGCAGTGCTCACACGGCGCATTCTTCATGGGACTGCAGAGGAAACAAGGAGAAGTGATTCAAGAGGGTCAACAGTTTGATATACGTGGGACTGTTGATGAGTTTAGGCATTCGGTGAATATGTATGGGTTTTGGAGACCGGGGATGGATATCTATGTTTCTCATGTGCGTAGAAAGCAGATACCTTTGTATGCGCTTCCAGATGTTCAGAAACGTACTCGACAGACCAGGCTTGTAACTCAACAACCATCTAAAAACGGGTCTAGTGAGGAAGTTACCAGAAAGAGAAAAGACGAAGATACACGTGTAAACCAAGACGATTGTCAGAAAAGGAGGAAATCCTTGAGCCCACAGAGCCGTGATTCAGTTTCCCCTGTCATTGTTAATCATTCGGGTCATTCAAGCGAGGCTGAGTCGGATGACGTGCGTGAGCGTGAGGGTAACAGTAGAGGGTTTGAAGTTCAGGTTTTGGTTCTGAATATTATTTTTTTTATTCCTTTTCCCCGAAAGTTAACCTTGGTTTTGGTTGCTTAATGTTCAGGAAGCCTTTGAAGCTGTTTAAACCCAACCGAGGTTAAGTGACTTGGATTTTGCTAACATGTGATTTTTGGTTTTATCTTTTTTGTTATGAAGCCGAAGGTGGAACCACTTGAGATGGTACTAAATTCAAGAGCAGCAGCCGACTTGGTGGAACAAGAGACGGTTATGAGGCAAGTATTGAATCTTTATTTTTTCTTGAAAGGTATATCGGTTGACTGTAGTGTTTTGTATGGTATTTTGTTTATTTCAGGTTAGATGTCGCGACAACTGCTTGAAAGAGGATAGGTTA
The DNA here is from genome assembly GCA_030686995.1 of Artemisia argyi. NCBI lineage: Eukaryota > Viridiplantae > Streptophyta > Magnoliopsida > Asterales > Asteraceae > Artemisia > Artemisia argyi. Next base: position 12,726,930 of record CM060689.1, on the reverse strand, counting down.
TTAAAGGACGGAAGCCAATTCTGGTAAGTAGTTATGCTTTTGGTGGGATTTGACTTGCTGGTTTCTCTGGCCATGATTGTTTTCCGCACAGCAAGGCGGGTTTCAAAAGCAAGGTCCAACACTTGGGAAGAAAATCTAGTTTTATTTTCTTTCTTTCTTTTTTTTTTTTTTTTTTTTTTTTTTTTTTTTTTTTTAATAAATAGTTAGGACTTAGTGTAGGGTGCGTCTTCTTGAGTCTTGATGTACAGTGTCTATGTGTAGGCTAGGGTGTTAGGTTTAACCGTGGCTCTCCTTAATCCCCTATATTAGTTTCCGTTTGGGAAATCTTTTGTGGGGTTCTTAGGAAGAGTCAAAGTTGTAATGACGATAAATATAGTATAATCTTATTCTGATACAATCATCTTTAAGCGTTTATTTCTCTTTACTTTGCATCTTTCTGTATGTTTGTGTTTGTGAAGAATCGACAGTAACTTTAGAACAGTATTGTTTAGACATTCATTTGAATCATAAAATAAATTGAATACTGTGTAAACAAATGAACGACAAGGTTACGATGTTTCTACATAAACTTGTATTTTAATCGACTATAATGGATCTTCTTCACCGACAAACCGAGGTTTAACTGTTGCCAAAGATCTTTTGCGAATGCGATGTCACATAAAGGCAGCAGCCTATGTGCATTTGCTAAACAGGCGGGAAACCTTCTGTGTAAAGGTCATTCCATTTGGCTCGGCCTAAAGAATGCTGGATTATACGTCCATTATGACTTACGAGCAATCCTTGTACCATTGGAAGGACTAACTAACTCACCCGCTTTTACTTCATCAAAGCCATGGATACGGTTTATATTTGCCATATTAGCTAATTGTTATCTAGACCATCCACAGAGATTCAATGCTGGTCGGTTTATCTGTTTCAGGAGAACCAGAAGCTGCGTTCGCGTGCTGCAATGTGAAGGACTCGTGTTGGACTTCAGGGAGGTTGTGCATTTGATCATGTGATGAGGAAGTAAACACTGATGTCGACTAGAATCTTAGGTCACCCAGACACCCCTCTTAGCTAAAAGTGTGTTCTTATGTTTGGTATGGTTATTTCTTGATCAAGTGTACCGTAAATGGAAACCTTTTAGTTCAATATAACACAAGTTAGTAATTGTCGTAAACTTCAGGGTACATAGTTCCCTAGTTAATAAAGTTGTATTACTCGGAATGTTTAAAAAGGATGAACTCGCAGATAAACGCCCCATGAACATCCCTACCATTTACTACATCAATGTTATCGGCGTATCAATCATTCAATGTAAATCATTGCTCCTCAATGCTATCGGACAGGATTCAATGTAAATCGAACTCAACAAACATGTCCACAACACGTTAAAATATTCGACTAGATAAAAGATAAGCAAATATGCATATTAATACTAACATCTAAATTCATTCATATTCCCACAAGTTTTAACAATTAGTACTACTAACCCCACATCAAATCTTAAGAAAATTTGCTCAGCAAAACCAATTTTACATGTTGATTCCATAAACAAAACACAACAAAAGTCTCTTCAATCCAAATTCTTCATATAAACACTGCAGCAAACAGCTACCGCTACGCTTTAAGCTGCCATGATCAACAACGTTGGACCTTTTCTTGCTTACTTCCCACTGTAACAAACCAACAACAGATAAATAAATTATTCGTGCATTATAATAACATTAGAACTCAAAGGGTGTAAATTAGAAAACGTTAACTCACTGCATATGCTAGAAATTTCAGAACTCTTGATTACTCGCAGCCTCTTAACGGCAGAAACAAACATGCTGCAAAGAAACATTAATTAACTAATTAGTTTAAATATCTTTAAAATTTTGCCAAAAAAAAAACAGATCGAATATTCGGGAGGCAGATTAGTGCCCAACTGGTCCATATGCATTAGCCGAGACACTTGCATTAGTTTATAAAAGGTTAGGCAGTTAAACATGAGTTGTCAGCAAAACGTTCTACCAATCCAAAACATCATATTCTGATCTAGAATTCTTTGTTTAAGAAGCAAATTTCATTACAACAAGCATCTTTTATGTCTATACTTTAATAAAGGAATGATATGCCAGAATGGTTGTGGAATCTAAGTGTAGACAAAACCAAAAAATATGTCTTTTTTTTAGACTTTTATGTGGTCTCAGAGAGAGAAACAACTTGTGGAATATTATTTATAGACTATATAAACTTAACAAAACAATAAATATCCCACATGATCAAAAATGGATCAAATACTACCAAGAGAATGTATTTATTATTGAAAAAAAGCATCAAAATCAAAGAGATGAGATGCTTACTTCCATGGGACATCCCCAACAAGCATCCTGTCCCCTTCGTTATCCTCATATACTAAAGTATATTCGCCACTCCCATCTAATAAGCCTGTAATCGCTTTCTCGTTCTCTAGACTACCATTAATTCCAGTACCCGATGTGTCGTTTTGAGCTGTACAAACACATGATGCATATAATTTAGTAAATGAAAACAAATCTTAATCATTTAGAAGCAAATCTGTAAAGATTTTTAACCTGCAAGAAGTCCTCTAAAGAGTTGATCAACAGCAACCGATAGCTTCTCGTAGCTGTCATAAGCACTAAGATCAACTTTTCTACCAATTGGGATGCCGACCATATTGATCTTTACAAAGAGCCCTTTTTGAGAACTTTCCGCCATTTTTTGGCTTTTAACAACATTGTTTGAAACCACGCCATTTGGAGAATCGGAAGGAGGTGACTGTTTTGAGCTGCTGCTACTTGCAATATTCTTCCTAAATGACCTAATTGGAGGCCATCCAACAACTGGAGCAGGTGCACTTCTTCAAGTTTGTCAAATGTCAATAGTTAGGATCAAGTTTAGCAAAAATATGAAATATATATGTGGTTCCAAACAGACTATTTACTCTCAGGACACTTCAAAATTAACCCATTGTGTCCAAAACAAAAGAATACTAGATCATAAAAGTCACTCAAATATGTCAAAAATTATTAACTTTATCAAGATTCACTTTAAACCCCTAGACTAAATTGGCTACAAAGACAATTTCTTTATATGAAAATGAACACCATAAACTTTATAGCTAAAGTTAATGAATATGTGGTTACATACAGACTACTAGACTAGTACTTGTCATGATACTTCCAAATTTTATACATGGTACCACCAATACAGCCAAACAAAAGAAAACAAGATCATCAAGAATCACTAAAATTTTCTACTAAATTGCTTAAAAGATGAAATTTTTATAAAAACAAATGAACCTTTTGGCTAAAGTTAATGAATAGGTGCTCAGAAACAGACTAGTACTCTCATGATACTTCAAAATTTAATACAAGGTACCACCATCAATTCCAAACAATAAAAAAAGTAGATAATAATTCATCATTTCAAGTTTTCACATATAATTTGCCTAAAAGACAAAATAACTTGTTTTTTTCAAAAAAAAATTATTGCTAAAATCAATAAATTTATGGTTATAAACAGAATAGTGATCATACTGCAAAAAATTTAATACATAGTACCACCAATAGTGTCCAAACAAAACAAAGCAAAACAAGATAAGTTGGTGAGTTTCCCCAAAACAAGAAACACATACATACAAAGCAAAATATAAAAATCAAACAGATGCAGAAATGACAGGACTAAAAGATAAAAAAAAACAAAGATGAAATTTCATTTCATTTTATCTACATGCATGAACCATTTAAGAAATTATTCTCAATTATGTACCTTTTCTGAGATGTGTTAGCTGGTTTTGGTTTGTTTTTTGCTGACCAATCTTCATCAACACCAGGTGGACCAAGCCTTAACTCAAGCTTCTTTTCATCACCATCACCATGCTCATCTTCTTTCTTTACCAACCAGTTTCTTTCTTTAGGTTTCATCAAGTTCAACAGTTTCCTTGGATACCCACCTTCCATTTTTCACTTTTTTTTTACAAAAACTTTCAAGAAAATACTTAAAACCACCTAAAATGTGATATTTTTCAAATCTTTTCTAAACCCTCCTGAAAAAATGCAAAAAGAAACTATGGTTAGATATAATGAACAAAACCCATAAATAAAGTACAATCTTTTTGTACTTTTGCTCAAAACCAGATGAGAAATCACCAAAAATGAAAAATCACCTAAAATGCAACTTTTTCACATAATTTTCAAAACCAACATGCAAAAATGAAAAAATAAATTATGGGTAATTTAAAATGAGCAAAACCAATATAGAAAAACACAACTTTATAAAATTTTACCTTGCTCAATGAGAATCAAGAAAAAGAACCCAAGAAAGACAAAGAAAAGATATGTGACAAATGAAGACTACAACACCCTTTGAAAATAAATACTACACAGAACTTAAAATCTCTTTTTGGGATTTGGAAATAAACAGAATATCTTTTTTCTTGCTTTATGGCTATATATATAAGCTAGTAATACACAGCTAGGACTGTTAAAGCTGTATATGTGTATTTTGTGTGTGTCTGAAATGTTGCAAAAAATGGCAGAGAATAGGGAGGGAACAGGCAGAAATGGTGAGACTAGAAATGAAGCATAAAAATAGGAAAGAGTAAATAAAAAGAGAGATTCTTTTTCACTCAAAAAAACACACACACACACAGTGTGACAGTTTAATTATACACACACGCAACCAATATATGTATACCCATGCATCATCCCAATATATTTTTGAACAAGTAAAGCATGCCTTTGTGTAACCAACCACAAAAAGTGTATAAAAAATAATATTCTCTTTTCACACACTTTGTGATAGGGGGTCTAGTTGTAACATTTAGATAATAGGTTGTGTAGATTGTATTATTATTAGAGGAGTGTCACACATACCTCACCTCAGCTCCCTCTTCATCCAGCAACTTGGTCTTATTGGACTAGAGTATAAACACATCTCCCCATGCTAGTTTACTTTTTTGTGTACAAAAGAAGACTTTGTTACATACATTTTGGATGTTGTTTTTGTATGTATAAAATGTTTTTGTATTGGTTGAGGTCAATTGTATGGAGTATATTTTTATATATTTTCTATTTGTGCATACTACTACTGCATAGCATTTCATATTGTAAAAAGTTATGTATATATGTCACATTTGTTACATCCTTTTTATTCTGTTTCTACCTTGTAATGTACATATCAAAATTCCATCAATGTGTTATTTAGTTGATAATTATGTGTGTTGGCCTGAATTTGTTCCTAGGCTTAGTTCGGGTATGGTTTATTAGGTTCGTAGTTTATAAATACCTTATTAATAAAACGTGATATCCAACAAGTTTTTACTGTTTAACATGATATCATGAGCAAGTCTAAGTCTGAGACCTAGTCGGCCACTATCAGGGGATGCCAGAAAGTTGTAATAGAGGGGTAAATTTTAATAATTTTTAAAAACTACACTACAAATCAGTTCTAAATCAGTTCTTTAATTGGGAAAATTATAAAAATAGCAAAATATTTTAATATATTTATACTACAATTTTTTGCTAAAGGGGCAAGAGCCCACCCTGCCCTCTCCTGTCTCCGCCTCTGGCCACCGTGAGTCGCTGCTACTTCTTTAAATTTGAGGCGAAACATCACAAATGTGTACTGTTTTTGTCATAACTTTTAAACCGTTTGGAATTAACTGACCCGGTTTGTGCCATTTTCTTTATAATTCAGTTATGCACAAAACCCAACAAAAACCACCATCTTTGAATGTCGGCATGCGCCACCGCAACTTGTTGCTGAAAAAATTGGTTCATCGCTTTTGCTACTGCTATGTTTCGCTTTTGTTGTTGTTGTTTGAAGATTTGTTATCGCTTGCTGTCGTATATCTTCAACAAAAAATTAGTATTGTTTTAATGATTTTGTCTCTTATTTATGTTTTTTTCTTTTGCTTGAAGATTTATCTTTGCTTGATGGTGAATGTCTTTATCAACAAATTAGTTATTACTAATGTTTTTAGTGTTCAAATCCAATTCGAGCTTTCGCGAGCCGTTTTTGGATAGCGAGAAAGTATTAGATGATAATTATGTGTGTATGCCCAAGCCCGTCCATAGACTTAGATCTATTAGGGTTTGTGAGGTTTGTAGTCCATAAATACCTTATAATCAAAACATAATATCCTATGAGGTTTTCACGGTTAAACATACACATCACTCTTTTTGCCGATATACATTGTTAGAATAGCCATAGTTTTATCTTTTATCTAATCGTCACTTGAAATAACGATATAAATACTTATTACTCTATTTTTTTCCCCTTTTGTTACAGGAAGGCATAATCACATTCATAATAGAAGCATGTATATTATTATTGCGTGTTGTAGTTGTAGGTCCTTTTTTTTATTTTTTATTTTTTTTTAAAGGGTTTTCCTTTTTGTGTAACAACTTTCTACCCAACAATGTTTTTAACCTTTTTACGTCAATAAAATTGGAAGTTACCAAGTTTCAAGGTAATTCACTTGAAAGCAAAGAAAAGTTAAATGTTGAAGCAAATAAGTGAGTTTAGGTCGCAAATGAAGTCGTGGATATTATCACGTTTGTCGATCTTAGTAATAACTCGTCCGTCTTGTTGATATGTTCTTTACAAAATTATTAATTAAAACGGTATTCTTAATATGGATAATAAAACCCATTCTTGTAGTTTAGAATCATTGGCAAGACCATTGTTTGAATATGCATGTGTAATCATGTTTATGGTCAGGGAAGGATCCAAGATTTTTAAGAGGTTATTACATAAAAAAATTATTGGAGCAAGTAAAGTTAAGTCGTAGGAAACGAAATATTGAAGGTTGCACAAACAAAAAAAATGACAGCTTTTTGATATTTTCTTGTCACTTCGTGACTTAAAATCTGGTGTAACCTGTATCAAACCCAACACCTATGTAGGTCCGTCTTTGTCTATGGTTAAAAGAATCCATTACATATTTTAAGCATATAGTTTAATTCAAATTGGAATAATTAATTGTTGGATTAGATTGCTTGGAGAAAATTTAGGCCTATATTACCCTTTTGGTACTCAATAGGTGACTTGAATAGGATGAAAGTTACCTCAACTCGTGTGCATTAAGTTGGTTGATATTATAGTTACGTGTCTTAATTTTATATACTTAATAGTCTTTGACTTTCATTATAACTTCATTTATCTTCGTGTCCCCCTAACTACATCTTGGTACATTGAAAACCAAGTTCACACGTTAATGAAACTTGTTAAAAAAAATCAAAGATATATGTAGTAGGTCTAATGTTCCCTTTAAGTCAACATTTATCAAATATAACCATACATTGTTTCATTCAATGGTTAAAGTCGAAAATATAAGTTGTCCCTTATTAATAATTCAAGATTGATTAGACAAGTCCACTTTTTATTTTTTGGTTTGCTTTGGTTTATTTAATCGAGAGGAAATTGCAAAAATCGTTTCCGCGGCAAAATTGCAAGTTTAGTCTTTATCATTTTAAAAATGCACTTAATGTCCTTTCGAGAAGTTTACAAGTGAATTCTTGGTTCCTGACTAAAATCAAATGACTAAATTACCCTCATAGTGACCAAAGTGAAAGAGAAGACGAAAAAGGTATTCTAGTAAATTCTTTATAGGGACGATGAATGTACTTTCAAAAAGATAAGGGTTAAATATGTAATTTGACGAAACTACATTTACTCCTTCCGTTTTAAAATTATTGTCATGAGACAAAAATTACGAAGTTTAATAAAAGTGAGACACTATAAATCTCAACTAATCAAATAGAATATTTCTCCAATAAATTCTCTTTTTATTTAAAATAGAAGTGAACAATTATTTTGAGATATCATAAAAACTCAAAAAGAAAATGTGAACAATTAATTTCGAGACGGAATGAATACTATTTTTGCAATTTACTCTTTAGTTGGGACAAGAAAACACTATGAAGGATTGGAAATGTAAGAAAAGTAACTACATGAATGCATAGGTAAATGTAAAATTTAAGTGATGTGAAACTTGAAGGAGAGGTTGTGTAATTAGCAAAAGAATATTGTTTTATGTGTTGTGTAAAACAGGGACAGAGTGTTGTGTTTTTATCAAGGTTTAGCTGGCATAACGTACGGCAAATCTTTAATAGGTTGTTGTTTCGTTAAACAAACATGTCTTATCTAACAGTAATTCGACTCTATTCTACAAACAGGTTAAAGTAAGTTACTATACCATTGCACAATTTTCTATGTAATTGTGTTATATCGTACTACTTATAATACCCGTGCACGCACGGGGTTTTGATATAAAACTTTTATCATATATTTAATACCGAATATATTGTCTTAAAATGTATTGAACTTTACATTTATTCATCTAATATAACACATGACACTTTTAGATGGATCATATTTACTTTAGATTTTTTATTTATTTATTTTTTTTTTATTATTATTTTTTTTTAATAATAATGTATATCAATGACGCATCTAAAGACTTGATACAAAATTATTACGATCTACTGCTTATGAATCTTCTATTTTCAATCTTTCTTTTTTTACACGTTAGTTTTTTTTATTGATGTAAACAAATAGCATAACACGATTTGCATTTTGATGATACCATTACAAAATGTACATATTATTTGATTGTAACTTTTTTAAAGTCGTGCGGTCCATTTGATGATCTCTCTATCAATTATTTGTTAGTCTGTTAAAGTTGTTATGTTTGGGTTCTTGTATAACTAATAGTTTTAGAAATAAGTTTTTTACTGAAATGAATAGAAGCGGAGTGTTGATGACTCGTGACATAGAGTGATAAGGTCTTATTCGCCAATGGTGATTTGTATAAATTTCCTTGCTGCCATTTTGTTAATCACCACCCATAAATTGAGTTTCTATTTTAATTTCTTAAACAAAAACAGATATCGAAGCTTTTGGTAATACTATATTATGTTGTTAGTTATATTGTGGACTATTATATCATGCCTGTATAATATGTTGAGCTATTGTAAGTTGAAAGTGTAGCAATAGCACCAATAAAGTTGACCATTATGAAACAGGTCGGGAAAGTTAAACTATCATTTACAAATATTTACATAAAAAAGTATGCTCGATTAAGTATTGACTTGTACAACTTTTTAGACCATATCAGAATGGACCTAATAAATCTAACGTATGCCTACAGTGTTGATGTTAAAATTTTAAAAATTGTAATATCAGTATACAGTATATGAAAAATATTAATTATACTTTCAAAAACTCACTAATAACACCTCTTGAAATTAAATTTAGTTTTACAAACTATACTGAACTTCACACTTCACTTAAGATACATCGAGAATGCAACTTCAAGTAAAATGTAATGCTTTATGTATTCTTTTGTAGAAGTACCTTTGGCGGAACATCTTTCGACTTATCCCAATGTAACCATCATTTTGCAATGACAACCTCTATCGATAAAAAAACACAAAAAAAATAAATTCCAAGCCCTATTTGTTAGATATTGCAATATATGATTCTCGTTTTACATGTTTAGCATTATAACATAGATCATTTAAACTTATTTTGCTCGATGTTGAATGTCGTTTCACGTACTCTGGTGCCTTTCCTAAATGCCTCTCCATTAGGAAGAAGGATGTGACTGGTATAACCGTACAAAGATGTAGCTCCAATCCCATAGCCCACACATCAGTATTCCAAGTTAAAACCTGCATTTAACTCATCGTTTACTACCGGTCTATATAAAGTCCAAAATTAACGTAAGGAACATTAATAAAATATTGAGTAAATTACATGGTTGGTCCCTGTGGTTTATACAAAGTAACAAGTTTCGTCCCTCTCTTTTAAAAGTTGCATGGTTAGTCCCTAAGTACGTAAACAAATAACACCACTGGTCCCTTGGTTTAACTGGTGTTAACTAAGGTTAGTTAAAATTTACAAGTTAGCCCCCTTTGGTTAAATAGCGCTGCATCGTTAATCCTTTGGTTAAATAGCGCTGCATCGTTAATCCTTTGGCTAAATAGCGCTGCATCGTTAATCCTTTTAACGTTTTCGCCCGTTTTTGTCCGTTTTTTTTTACGTTTTCGCCCGTTTTTGTCCGTTTTTTTTTTTGTTTTCGCCCGTTTTTGTCCGTTTTTTTTACGTTTTCGCCCGTTTTTGTCCGTTTTTTTTTTGTTTTCGCCCGCTTTTGTCCGTTTTTTTTTTCGCCCGTTTTTGTCCGTTTTTTTTTACGTTTTCACACTTTTTTGTCCGTTTTTTTTTTGTTTTCGCCCGTTTTTGTCCATTTTTTTTACGTTTTCGCCCGTTTTTGTCCGTTTTTTTTTTGTTTTCGCCCGTTTTTGTCCGTTTTTTTTTACGTTTTCACACTTTTTTGTCCATTTTTTTTTGTTTTCGCCCGTTTTTGTCCGTTTTTTTTTTACGTTTTCGCCTGTTTTTGTCCGTTTTTTTTTTTGTTTTCGCCCGCTTTTGTCCGTTTTTTTTTTGTTTTCGCTCGTTTTTGTCCGTTTTTTTTACGTTTTCACACTTTTTTGTCCGTTTTTTTTTTGTTTTCCGCCCGTTTTTGTCCGTTTTTTTTTACGTTTTCCGCCCGTTTTTGTCCGTTTTTTTTTTTGTTTTCGCCCGTTTTTGTCCGTTTTCGCCCGTTTTTGTCCGTTTTTTTTTGTTTTCGCCCGTTTTTGTCCCTTTTTTTACGTTTTCGCCCGTTTTTGTCCCTTTTTTTACGTTTTCGCCCGTTTTTGACCTTTTTTTACGTTTTCGCCCGTTTTTGTCCGTTTTTTTTTGTTTTCGCCCGTTTTTGTCCGTTTTCGCCCGGTTTTGTTCGTTTTTTTCTTGTTTTCGCCCGTTTTTGTCCTTTTTTTACGTTTTCGCCCGTTTTTGTCCGTTTTTTTTACGTTTTCGCCCGTTTTTGACCGTTTTTTTTTACGTTTTCGGCCGTTTTTTTTTGTTTTCGCCCGTTTTTGACAATTTTTTTACGTTTTCGCCCGTTTTTGACCGTTTTTTTTACGTTTTCGCCCGTTTTTTTACGTTTTCGGCCGTTTTTGTCCGTTTTTTTTGTTTTCGCCCGTTTTTGTCCGTTTTTTTTGTTTTCGCCCGTTTTTGACCTTTTTTTTTACGTTTTCGCCCGTTTTTGACCGTTTTTTTTTACGTTTTCGCCCGTTTTTTTTGTTTTTGTCCGTTTTTTTTATGTTTTCGCCCGTTTTTGTCCGTTTTTTTTTGTTTTCGCCCGTTTTTGTCCGTTTTTTTTTTACGTTTTCACACGTTTTTGTCCTTTTTTTTTACGTTTTCGTCCGTCTTTTGTCTAAATATAATTTTGAATTTTTTTTAAATAATCATCGAAAAAAATATTTTCGAAAAAAAAATTGGGTAAAAAAAGGTTTTTAAAATATATTTTTCGAAAAAAAAATTTGGGTAAAAAAATATTTTTTTTAAAATATATTTTTCGAAAAAAAATTGGGTAAAAAAAAATATTTTTTCTAAAATATATTTTTCGAAAAAAAATTGGGTAAAAAAAATATTTTTTCTAAAATATTTTTTTCGAAAAAAAATTGGGTAAAAAAAAATATTTTTTCTAAAATATTTTTTTCGAAAAAAAATTGGGTAAAAAAAAATTTTTTTTCTAAAATATATTTTAGAAACTTTTTTTTACCCCAATATATTTCTAAAATATTTTTTCTAAACGGGCGAAAACGGAAAAAAAAACGTAAAAAAAAGGACAAAAACTGGCGAAAACGTAAAAAAAGGGACAAAAACGGGCGAAAACGTAAAAAAAAAAGGACAAAAACGGGCGAAAACGTAAAAAAAACGGGCGAAAACAAAAAAAAAACGGACAAAAACGGGCGAAAACGTTAAAAAAAGGGACAAAAACTGGCGAAAACAAAAAAAAAAAGGGACAAAAGCGGGCGAAAACAAAAAAAAAACGGACAAAAAAGTGTGAAAACGTAAAAAAAAACGGACAAAAACATAAAAAACGGACAAAAACGGGCGAAAACAAAAAAAAACCGGACAAAAGCGGGCGAAAACAAAAAAAAAAACGGACAAAAAGTGTGAAAACGTAAAAAAAAACGGACAAAAACGGGCGAAAACAAAAAAAAATGGACAAAAAAGGGCGAAAACGAAAAAAAAACGGACAAAAACGGGCGAAAACGTAAAAAAAGGGACAAAAACGGGCGAAAACAAAAAAAACGGACAAAAACGGGCGAAAACGTAAAAAAACGGACAAAAACGGGCGAAAACAAAAAAAAAAACGGACAAAAACGGGCGAAAACGTAAAAAAAAACGGACAAAAACGGGCGAAAACAAAAAAAAAAACGGACAAAAACGGGCGAAAACAAAAAAAAAATGGACAAAAAAGTGTGAAAACGTAAAAAAAAGGGACAAAAACATAAAAAAAACGGACAAAAACGGGCGAAAACAAAAAAAAAACGGACAAAAGCGGGCGAAAACAAAAAAAAAACGGACAAAAACGGGCAAAAACGTAAAAAAAAACGGACAAAAACGGGCGAAAACGTAAAAAAAAAACGGACAAAAACGGGCGAAAACGTTAAAAGGATTAACGATGCAGCGCTATTTAGCCAAAGGATTAACGATGCAGCGCTATTTAACCAAAGGATTAACGATGCAGCGCTATTTTGCCAAGGGGGGCTAACTTGTAAATTTTAACTAACCTAGTTAACACCAGTTAAACCAAGGGACCTGTGGTGTTATTTGTTTACGCACTTAGGGACTAACTATGCAACTTTTAAAAGAGAGGGACGAAACTTGTTACTTTGTATAAACCACAGGGACCAACCATGTAATTTACTCTAAAATATTAAAACCCACCCTTTTACAAATGACCTCAAAATAGATGAATTATCATAAAAAAAAAAAACATTAAAACAATCCAATCTCTATAACCTGATCAAACTTAGAACTTAATAAATATTCAAGATTTAAACAAAGAATTAGATCAAATGTGATCAATAATTTTGACTTTAGAACTTCGAACCTTTTGTTTATAATCCACAACTTAAGTCAACATTTAGTGTCTTATTCGATGCCCATTAGTTCTGGCTTCTCAAATATTATTAAAGTATCGAAATGATCAGTAAAACACGTTAATTAAAATCCAAAATTCAAAATTTTCTCCAACAACAAATTAGGGTTTTCAAATTAATCGTTAAACATCAATTCACATATATATGATGCACCAAATTCAGTTCAGCTTAATTTAAATTCAAAATCTTAAATTTAAAAAAAAATGTGTTCTGAAATCTAACAACAGTTTCATTAAGCTCACAGCTACTTTAAGTCATTAATATCAAATCTTAATCTATAAATTATCAGCCTAAGTTAGATTTTACCCACTTAATAATCTAATGTTCCGTAAAGTTTTTTAAAAATGTTTTTTCGGATATCCGTATATAAAATTTAAATAATAATTACATGAGTCGTTGTTATAAGTACAATTGCGTATATTTGATATCATGTTATACAAAATGTGCGAGTTTAGTAGCACGAGCGTTGTCGTTGTTATAAGTTAAAATATATACGTATATAAACTTTTATTTAGCAGACATAGATGTTATGGTCAATGTTGTTGTTGTTTAACTTTTAACAATTGGTATCATGTTGTACGAAATATGCGAGTTTAGTAGCACATAATGAGCTGATGAAGTTAAAATATACTCTGTAAAGTTTTTTAAAAATGTTGTCAGGATATCCATATATAAACTTTAAATAATAATTACATTAGTCGTTGATATTTATATTACCGTTAATAATAATTTAGCCGTATTTAATATTCAAATTCATGTACCCATAGATTAAACTTTTAAATAGGATAACATGAGTCTTTATTTAACGACATAGTAAAAAAATATTTTAATAGATGAAAGTTTTAAACTAATATTTATTTTAAAAATATTTAACTTATATTAAACCTAATTCGTACATTTATAAAATTTTGTAAGTTTAATGGATGGAAGTCTCAAGTCAATACTAATACTCATGTAATTGTAAACAAAGTTTATATTATAAAGTGTAGGGGGTATAAAGTGTAAGGGGTTATTTGTTTATTATCTAAAGTTATTAAAAAACATGAAGATTTATAATTTTACACTTAACTCCAGATAGTATATTTAAAATTCAACCACATGTTTTATTAATTACCTCCTCTTTTTTTAAGTTTTTATTTTCCTAAATTTGACACCTATATTTTCATGTGTTTTTTTCCACAATAAAATTCTCCACCAAATTTTTTAAAGTTTGACCAAAATCAATTTAATTTTGACTTTCTATTGACCAATCACGTTGCTCGATTTCACTTACGTGGCAAAATTGAGCTCTGCTATTGGTCCAATTGTTTTTTCAATGAGAAGGGATTTGCAAAAAGACTCTGAAATGATGTAATTCTTTTATTATATAAAAGATTCCATTTCGGATTCACTACAACTCGAACCAAGTTGCATTAAATTCGTAGACATGAATACATGATCGTATGATATATTTACTAATTACCGTACATGTGTAGATAAGTCTTTTGAATAAGAGTTGATTGACACACCTCTTCTTTTTTATTGGGTGAGGATAGCCGGACCCTCCCTGTAGGGAGGGTTTGTGGAAGACTCAGCTGCCGCCGCTTGTACTATCTGCTTTAATACTTGTACATTCTGAGACAAAAAGTACAACCTAGCCCCATAGAGGGGGTTCGGTCAACACATCCCTTTTTATTTGCACGAATTAGTTTACAACTGTAAAAGCAGCATAAATGTACTCCTTATAGCTAAGAGCATCTACAATGGCATAAGTCTTAAAGACTTGATGCATTTAATGCATTAAATGCAAATCTCATTTAATGCCCAAGATTTGTATGAAAGACTTGGTGTTCATGCAATGCAAAAAACCATATCAAAAAGCTTTTTGTAATAGTAAAAAGTTTTTGTGTGGTTTTCCAATTGTGGATGCTCTAAGGGTATTATTCGGATTAACCCGGTCGGGTTCGGGTTAATTCGGGTCGGGTCAACTCAGGTTCGAGTCTAGGTCGTTTAAAAATGATACAATTTTGGTGTTAAACTTGAAATACATAAAGCTAGAAAGAAAAAAAAAATCAAATTATGGTCATTCTGGTTGACCCGAACCCGAGTAAGATATATATAATTATATATTAAACTCGAACTCGACCTTGTTTAGAACTCGGGTCAATTCGGGTTGACCCAATTGACCCGACCCGAATAACCATATTTGGGTTCGAGTCGGGTCAGCTTTTATGGCACCCCTACTTATAGCACATAATAAAGTGCAAATAAAAAAAAAAAATTGTACAAATTACCTCCCTTTTCGAAAGTCTATCAAACTAAAGGTTGCTAGTTTTAGACTATGCAATAAAACACACGACATGCATTAAGGTTTAACATTGCAAGAAAATGTAATTTGTATCGATAACAACAATAGAGAAAAAAACATCCAAAGAGTAGCATAATCTCAAGCTGAACACTTTAAGGTGTTGAGATCCTAGTTCAATCGTGAAGTCCGATTGGTGACGCGTGAGTGATCAAGCGAGGTATAACACTCGTGACGCATGAGTGAAGGTACCTCAGTCGTGAACAACACTTGTACTACAAACAACCTAAGATAAAAGCACTTATATATCGACACCTCTATATAGGCTGAAGAGATGTCGATTCGTCACCAAGATATTTTTTCTTCGGTTCAAAGGATGTCTCTCCAATGGGCTTCCCACCAGGCTTCTAAGAACCGATTCTCGTGGGATTTATGGATCCAAAATCCGGGTGACTTGCTTGTTGTTTAATCTTTTGTATGGAATTTTGGTGTTCTTAAGTGCTCCGCCTTAGAGCACTCCCTCTTTTTATGTTTTTCCCCTTTCTTGCCTTAATGGCTTTATAATATATATTTGCTTTCCCAAAAAAAAAAAAAAAAAAAAAAAAAAAAAAAAAAAAAAGATCAAAAAGTTTTAGTCACGTTTTTGTTACAAAATTTGTATGCAATTCATGTGAGACAAACGTGAAGCAACACATTATCTCATTTGACGTCACAATCTTATAAAAATAAATAAGAAAAAGCAATGGTTGTTGTGGTTTGGGTCCGGCAAATATTTAATCAACGTTAAGAAGTTGCTTGCTACAATTTAGGATACCATTTATTTACCATGTAGATCTCTTATTCACTCTCTTGTTGTGACCACGTGATTATATACAAGGCTCGGTACAAACGCATGTTAGCTCAATGGTATGTGAGTGACCTATCAATCTAGAACTTATGGGTTCGAGTCTCGTTGGAGACATGTGAGATAAGTGGAGTAGGTTATAAAAAAATTTCGTTCTAAAAAAAATAAAAAAAATGCAAGGCTGGGTGTAGTAAGGACCTATACTGGCAAATCAACTTTCTCTCTTTTGAACTATTTCATGACCAATTTAGTATAACAATGAGACCGAGAACACTACCAAAAAAAATACCCTAAAAACAATTAATAAAATATCCACACACACAACCATTATCCACAAGTCGATCACTTTTGTAATCGATTCACCTATTTCGTCCTTATGGGACGCACCCTCATGGCCAAAGTGTAATAAGTGAGACCTCTTGGGACTAGTCGAGTTGGGGGATCGACCTGGTCAAAGACGGAACTTCATTAAGACCAAAGGGGGTTGCGCCCCCTCCCCCCCTCCCCCCCCCCCCCCCCCCCCCCTTTAAAAAAAAAACTTTACTCTCAAGTAGTATCATTTACTATACAATGTTAGTCATTAGTTATGTAAGATACCTTCGTCCCATATTAAGTGTCCACTTTTATAATGCACAAAGTTTTAGAAAATTCCACTAACTAAACTCTCCACCAATCAAATGTTATTTTTACCCACTAAAGTCTCATCTTATTGGTTGAAAGGTACAAGTGGATACTTAATTTGGGACATTCAAAGTTTTCATTGTGAACACTTGATATGTGACGGAGGGAGTAACATTTTGTAGTTTGGCCCCCCTAAAATATGTGTTTCACATTTTGACCCATCTGACAAATGTGTTCAAGTTCCGTCATTGGATCTGGTGTCGACCTCGTTACTACACATGGTCTAAGGGTAAATAGGCAACAAAAAGAAGTGGGGTTTGGTGATGAAACACTATATATTCGTTTGTATATATTTTTTCTAGTAGAGAAGCACTAGTGGTGTAAATGGTAGTACTAGCATTAGCAAGAACGAATATTGCATCACGTCTATGTGATTGGGACCATACTACACTACTCTCTTTCCACCCACTTCTTTGACTCTATTATTAACAATATTCATTATTATCCTAACCCTTTGTTTTTATTAGCTTTAACCATGTTTAAGTTTAACTACTCGTTTGACTTGAGATAACTAAACAAGTTTTCGAACGAAATGAATATAACAATCCAAAAAAGTAGGTTTGAGCTTGACTCGAACTCGAATACCATCAAGCTCGAGTTCAAAGCATGGTGGATGTAGAAATGTGTCAAAATATATACACTTTCTTAAAAAAATAGAAAAGTGTATACACTTGATGTCAACGTTATAAATTTTTTGTAAATGAAAGAACATTTTACGCTACCTATTTTGCTCAAAACGTATGCACATACTTACGCTTTGTCTTAAGTATGTTCATATCTGATATGAAGTAAACAGTTTCGAGCTCGAGTAACTCGTAAAAAGCTTGATTTATTGACACCCCAAACCACAACCAAAATAATGTTAGATTAGGCTTCACTTTCTAGTGTAGCTTTATTCAATCTTAGGTTAAGCTGTCTCAAAAGCTAAAGATAAATCGGATCACGATACATGTCTTTGTTACAAGGACCATATTATATACTTTGACTACATTATGAACCACAAATAAGTAGCTTCACCTCATTTCTCACCTTTTTTGGGGGTATTAACTTCAACAATCAATATGTTTCACTTGATTGTTTATTATGTTGACTCAAAATCAATAACCGGGTCATTTATAATCTCATTCAAAAGAAATCTCATGTATTAACTTATTGAATAAGATTGTCGGTTATTGTTGGAAAATAGTGTAATCTTTATTAAGAATTTTTTTTTTTTTTTTTTTTTGAGTAACGATTAACGATTAACGTTATGACAAAAGTAATCCATAGTTTAGCTACTAACAAGGTTACAACTTTCTAATTTAGCATACTCCAAAAGAAGTATAGATCCATTGTTGATTTTGTCTTTTTCACAAAAAAAGCAAAGCATTTATTTATTCTAATAAGATGAAAACAATTTTCATAAGTAAATTGACTAGTGTAGTGCTTTGTTTTGCCATTTATAAGTATCCCAATTTGTGCCATTACATTTTCAAAGCTACATTTAACACTAGAAGACATAAGGCACAATTTAGTAGTAGTTATTCACATCACGTATCTAAATAAAAGAAAATAGCATATGTCGTTATAATAACCATCTTAAAGCAATAAAGCATATGTATGAGTTGAAAAAAGAAAACAATAGTAGCAAAAAAACAATTTTTTCCACATATCAACTTTGTATTTATTTAAAGGGTTTTTCTAATGTGTGCCCTGGGGGCACACGTTAAGAACACCAAAAGGACAATGAGACCCACGAAAAAGTACATCCGGACCCACAGAAAAGTACACTTTTCAGATAAAAGGTGTGGGTCCGGATGTACTTTTTCGTGGGTCCTATTGTCCTTTTGGTGTTCTTAACATGTGCCCCAGGACACACATTAGAAAAACCCTTATTTAAAAGGTGAAAAGAAATTGGAGAATGATTGTCCCCGAGAAAGAAGAAAGAAGGATGATTATTGATAACTGGGCCCTCAGTCTACTCAATGGATGACAAGTGGTTTGTGGGCTTCGGTTATCACCAATTTGGCTTTGAGTGTCGACTGGCTTGAGTATTTTTTACATGTGCTCTATTCTTATATCATTTAGGGACGGAACCAGGGTGTGTGTCGAAGGATCCGAGACACTTATAGAATTTTACGCTGTAGTGTTAATTTTTATAAAAAACTTTAATTTTTAATAAATGAATCTGATCCAAAAAAGTTGTGTTATTCATTTTGTATAATTTTTCATAAATGCACCTGGCTAAATTGTGTCTTGGTTCCGTGCGTAATAGCATTTGGCTGTAAGCTCATCATCTTTACGTCAACGTCAACCAATCATTCAACACACTTTCAAACCCATTAACAAAGAATTGCAATTGTGACTATCAAACAAATCACATAAAATACTTCATTTTAATACAAGCATACCACACGAATATGAAGAAAAAAAAAATAACTAGTGCGTCACTAAAACAATGTGTCACACCACCGCGCATCAAACCTCGCAACCGCCAGTGGTTTTGGTGACAATTACGGGCAACTTTGAATATTGATATATTCATTACAACTTTGAGTTTAGTTATTCACTATCAGCACCCAAATAAAAATATCACAAGGGAATAGTGTTGTATTTTGATATTTTGTTCCTAGCATCATTGAGTATTAATTTTATAGTGTACAAATTATTCTTAGATTTGTAAATGATCTAATCAAACAATAATATTTTGCTGGTAATAACTCAAATGAATGTAAATCATAAATGAACAAACATAAAATGTTAGGATAATGTAATAATCGCATACGGCAATGCAAGTTTTATGTGAATTAGTCGCAAACATAAAAAATTAAGATAATGAAATGCTTCACAGAGGATCTTTGAATCCAATATCAGGGAAGATTTAGAGATAAATCGACTAAAATAAGCACAATATTGCATGTATTGATTAGAAATAGTGCAAATGTATGAGTTAAGAGTAAATCTATAGAAACCTTGTTATTATTTGATGAAACCCAACTTTGTGTCCCATATCGGAAAAAAAGGAAACTATGCTAGCTTAATATACCACAATGTACTTGACTTATACGTGGTTGGTATTAGCACCGAGTTTTCACCAAAACAATCAAATTCTTTGTCTCAAGACCTAAGAACTTTGTTTGTATTTGTGGAAAATTAATGCGACTTCTTGACTTTTTTTTTACTACGTAATAGTTAAATAAAATTTACAAACTTTGACTTTTTTTTCAATAGTTACAAAATTTATAAGCTTTTTCTTAACAAGTAGTTCAATTTAAAAAAAAAAAAAAAAATTAGTAAGTTATTTCACTTTGTTTCAAAATTTGTTCTGATTTGGGAATTGTGGATTTTTATTTTATTTATTTATTTATTTTTTTCAAATTTCAAACTCTTTGCCTTCATTCGTCACGATTAGAGAGCTAAGCGCAGGAAGCATCCAATGACCATTATCAGTGTGTCACATTAGCGCCATCTCATCTTCCTACCAATAACTAAAACACATTCTTTAGAAATAACACCCAATAATTGTTATTGGTGTATGTGAGTCCCATAGCACTTCACAAAAAATTACCTCACTCAATTAAAAAAAAAGTAAAAGAAAAAAATGCGAACAACGGCCGCGAGTGGACCAACGAAGGGACAAATGGCGTCTGTGTGACGTGTGTGGTGCAGTATGGCGTTGTATGGAACCGTTGTTGGCAAAAAAGAAAACCAATGGCACGCCATTAGTTCCCCTCACTGTACCTCTTAGCGATAGACCGGAAGGCCACCTTCATTTTCATTTTTTTTTTCATTATGCTATATCACATCTTCATCAACAATATAAAACTCAATCTAAATTTTTGTTCAAAAATTTTATTAATGCTTCATTGCTAATGTTAGACACTCGTTGCTATTTTTCGGCATCACTTTACTTTTCTAGTGATAAAAAACTTATTTAAACGACCTCTCATATCTTAGTTATTTGTTTTAAGCACTACTTTTGAAGACTAGAAGATTTCGTCTTGGATTCCTTCATCTCGTCGTCATACATCAACAATGTTTATTCCCCTTTCGGCAAGCCGATCTCACTCATTCAACCACCAATCCAGCTCTCGTTATGGTAATTATGTTGGTGATTTCAAATGGATTTTCGTTAAAGGTGTTTGGTTGTTGTTCAAGTGTGTTTATATTCCGATTTGCACATTGGAAGTATGTTTATGACTTCAAATCCGAGTTTGGCCACTCACTAATCCATTTAAGAGAAGTCAAGGCCCTCTCGGCTATCATTTTGTCGTAATCTATTTTTTGATGTCTTATGATTTGCTTGACTTTAGTGCAATCTTATTTTTTTAAGGCCAGTTAGGTTATGTTTTTCAAGTTTCAAAAATGAGTATTATACATGTATGCTTAGTTCACAAGTTTTTTGGTAAGAAAAAGTAATATATATATATATATATATATATATATATATATATATATATATATATATATATATATATATATATATATATATATATATATATATAGAGAGAGAGAGAGAGAGAGTAAGTAAACAATTTCAGGTCAATTTTGGGATGAAATATTTTATTTCAAAATCAACCAAATCACTCTTCTATTTGAGTCCTTGCCTTTTTCTTCTATGCTTAAGTGATACTTGAGAACACAATTTTTTCTTTTAAACCTTATTTTCTTTCATTTCATTCTTTAAGTGATACTAAAGAACACATTGATAGTATCAATGTGTTTTTCACCAGCGTTTATTTATTTATTTATTTATTTATTTTTCCACTAACGAGCCTCTAGTCTAGCGGTATAGAGGTTTTAACCTCCTAGGCAAGGTCTCAAGTTCAAGTCTTGTCTAGGGCGGTAGGGGTTTCCTCTCGCGTGCGTAAAGGGAAGGGTGTCATTGCCTTCTGCACTGGACGCATCCTGGTTGTGTGGGCTCGCTACGCTTTATGGTCTAGGGGCCATGTAGCCACAATTGCCGTTTAAAAAAAAGTATCAATGTGTTTTTCAAATAGCCAAACACTTTCATAAGGTCCAAGTTTCCGGGTAATGTCAAAAATGGTTCAAGTTTAGTGCTTAAAGCAAGCAACATCAAGGGTTTAAGTTCAAAAACAAGGAACATCGAAATTTCAAGTCGAAGAGTAGGTAAAATCGAAGATGCAATTTCAAGAGCAAGCAAAATATCAAATGTTCAAGTTCAAGCAATGTTGATTCATGTTTAGGGCAATACTTTTTGCCTCACTCAACTGTAGCATTGCTTTATATCTCAATTAATATATTATTTTGTTTTTCGAAAAAAAAGTAGTCAAAATTTTTTACGTCTATTTCTTTAGGTAGTTTAGATATTAGTAATTAGTAATGAATATTGAAATGCTATGGTTGTGTTAGCGGGTGAATACTCAAAGAACAATCTCAAATCCAAGATCATAGTTTTAGTAACTCGATATCATCTATCTTAGTAACTTCATAAGATAAAAATGACTCATAAAATGATTACTTTTTTTTTGAACGACAACTTTTATTAAAAAAAAAAACTAGCAAAAAGCTAGAAAGGGATTACAAAGTAATTAAATAAGGATGTTGAAGCCAAGAATCCCATGTAAAACTATTTCTACATCTAGCATGACACCACATAAACGAGTACATTTACGAAATTTATGATTACTAATAGCGTAGATTAATATAGCAAAGATGCATGTCCATTTACGAAACTTATGAGCCGTATAACTTTTTGGAATGAAAAATGTAGGTTTTTATCCACAATGGTAATAAAGTGCAACTAGATAATACAAAGTATTAGAGGTGGCAAAACGGGCAAGCCGGGCAGGCACGAGCTACGGGCTAAATGGGCATGGGTTAAATGGGCGCGGACCAAACGGGCGTATGTTATACGAATCGTTTTAGAAAAGACCTAAAAAAAAAAGTTGGCTAAATATACCTAAATCTTTTTAAAATTTGCCTATTTAGCATTTTTTTTTTTTTTTTTTTTTTTTTTTTTTTTTTTTTGCAGGCACAAATTGCCACCTCTACAAAGTATAAATAGATCTAGTGATGGAATTATGTAGGTCCCGGGATATTTATAAATTTTTGTGCCATTGTGTTAATTTTGTTTAACAACCTCAATTTTGTATAAGTGTACTTGGTCCCAGGAAATTGTATGTAGTATTGTTTAATTTTTCATAAATGTACCTATTGATTTTGTGTTCTGGTTTCATCGTCGGATGCTTGACGCGTCGGCATATGCCACCGCAACTTGCTGCCATTTCTTCTTTGCTTTTATTATTGCTTTGTTTCGCTTTTGTTGCTGTTGTTTGAAGATTTTTTTACCACTTGTTCTCGGATATTTTCAGTAAACAAATTAATTGTTGTTTGTTTTTATGCTTTTGCCGCTTGCTTTTGTTTTCGCTATTGTAAATGAGGATTTGTCTCCGCTTGGTAACAAATATCATCATCAACAATTTTTTTTTATTGCTTTATTGTTTATTTAACTTTCTCATTTAATTCGAGTTATTACGATTTCACCGCACAAATTACGGGAATATTAGATAATAGGTGTGGCCCAAGCTCGATACGAGGTTATGGTCCATTGAGGTTAGGTTATCTCATGTATTATCCATTATAAATACTTGATAAATAAACATACTATCCCATGATGTTTTCAAGATTTTACATGTTGATGGTGATGGTGATGATTGATGAAATACTTTATCACGGTAGATTTAGAAAGAAAAAAAATGACTATAATGAGCACATAAATTGCATGGTAGTAGGGCTGAGCATCGGGCGAAAACCGGACCGGACCGACCAAGACCGGACCGGACCGAGGACCGAGAACCGGAAAAACCATAGACCGAGACCGGACCGAATATGGTCGGTCCGGTCTCGGTTCGGTCCGGTCCGGTCGGTCTTCGGTCGGTCCGGTCCAATTAGGCAAGTTTTTTCGGGTTTTTGGTCGGTCCGGACCGGACCGGACCGGACCGACCGGACCGAGGACCGAATTTGGCAAAAAGCTTAGACCGAGGACCGGACCGAATGTGGTCGGTCCGGTCCGGTCGGTCTCGGTCCGGTCGGTTTTGTCGGTCGGTCCGGTCCATCCGGTCCGTTTGCTCAGCCCTACATGGTAGTGATTAAATGCTGTACAAATACATAAGTTAAGAGTGAATCTTGTATCTTATTATTTATTATTTGAGATAGCCCAACATTGTATCCCACATAGGATAAAGAAATTAAAGGAAACTATGTTAGCTTAATATACCACAATGTACTTTGGTCATATGTGTTTGGAATAGTATTAAGTTTTCACATCTGCGTACTTTGGCTCTTATGCTTAAGACTTAAGAGCCAAATTATGAACATGTGTAAAACTTAAAATAAAATCTTGACTTTTTAATAGTTAAAACAACTTAAGGAGGTGAGATGTAGAACAATCACATCTTTACCCGAAAGAACTAGTTGGATCTCTAAATGTCCATTTTTTTAGGTAGCATAGATTAAAGCTTGCACTCTTTGCACCTGAACAAATACTATTTAAAATAATATATGGAATTCTATATATGATTAGGGTGAAACTATTATACGATTATCAATTGTGCTATTTAAAAGCCTTTCTTGCATGTATATGTCACTTGTATGTAACTATCGAAACTGAATCTCATCGAACTACTCCATTTTCAGATTAAAATGCTATCATTGTGTTTGCGGGGTGAACACTTACAGAACGATCTCAAATCCAAGGCCATATTTATTGAAACTCGATATCATCTATCTTAGTAACTTCATAAGATAGAAACGACTCATAAAATGATCACTAATATTGTGGATTGCAATAGCAAAGACGCATGTCCCTTTGCAAAACTTACGAGCCTTGTACCTTTTTGGAAAGAAAAAAATAGGTTTTATCCACATTGGTAAAAAAATGCAGCTAGCTAATACACTAAAAGTATAAATTGATCCTGTAACGGAACTAGGGTTGTTCTTGGAAAAGTCATGGATTTTTGTATTGTAGTGTTAATTTTATTTAAAAATCTCGATTTTTTTATAAATGCACTTGATCTCAAAAAAGTTTCTTGTTTGAGTTTACTTAAATGCACTTTGTGACTTTATGTTCTCATCCGTCTATAAATTTATGATCACAAACTATATTTATTCTTAGTACTTATAGTTTTTATTCCTTATTCTATATTATCTAAAAACTTAAAATGAGTCATTTCATTGAAATGTGGATTGGTATCATGTTTGCATAACGGCGGCTACGGATTTCCCACATCTTTATTTGTGTGATACAAATAAAATCCACGTTTTCAACATAAAAATAAAGACAAATGTGTCAACTCCACCAACAAGTGTTGTCACATTCCTCTTGCCTACCTTCTTGCTTTCTAAATACAAGCTTTTCGATAATTACGTTTTTTCAACCATTATTATATGTATTTTCCTTAACTCAATGATTTCAAGACAACGTGTCTTTTAATTTTTTCTTCTCTCATTTACCATTCTAATACGGAAGTTGAGACATGTTAGTATACTTTCCATATCTAAACTACCTATAATCTATTTTAGATCCGCTCTTCTTATTTATTTATTCACCATTTATTAATTTTAAGATTTTCAAAAAACGATTTTGAACATTACGAACCAAAAATACAAAGATGCAATTCATATATATATGGTACTCTGTCCGTACCAAAATAAGTGTTCAATTTGACTTTTTAAAATCAAACTTGTTCAACTTTCATCTTAAATATTTTTTTTAATATTATATAATAATACTTGTGAAAAATTATACCAATGAAAATTACATTTAAAACTCAATTCATTCATATATTTTGCATCAAGTATTATATAACTCATCAAAAAATAGACAAGGTCAAAGTTGAACCAGTTTGACTCTAAAAAGTCAAACTGGACACTTATTTTGGGATGGATGGAGTACAGACTAAGCAAACTACTAATCTATTATAAATTTTTTGACCTATTCTAACTAGAAAGTAAATTTTACCGTCAATTATCACAACTTCGTAATACTACTATCTACTATTTTCGTATCGACATTGTATCGTGATGTACATGCACCCTACTAGTTACTTATATGTTAATCATTCATGAACTTAAATAGATAAGATAGTCTTATCTTTTTCAACTACTATTAAATGATTGACACGTGATAGTATGATAATAAGTAAGAAGATATAACATTGCTCGTATAAGTTATATCGAATATTGTTTCGATGATGAAGATGGTTTATTGCAATAGGAAAAAGTTTTTTTTTTTTTTTTTTTTTTTTTTTTTTTTTTTTTTTTTTAACATAAGAGGTTGATAAGAACATGAATTTGTCATTTTTTTTAAACGGCAAAAGATATATAAAAGCGAGTAAGATGCTAGAGAATTACAAAGGATTACATAGCTAATCCGTCCAAGTAGCAACTTTCTTACCTCTATATTTTAACCAAGTAAAAAAAAATATATAAAAAAAAAATGAACGAATGGAATCAAAAATATCACATTTTCTCATGTTGTGAGAGTTACACGTGACATTATTTCGATACTTCCGAATGACACAGAACACAGAGTCAATGATAGCATACATACGATCCTTCTTAACGTTTGCACCTTGCATATTGTCAATCCAAGATATCCAATTGGTGTACGAAGGCATCGACAAATCAGAAATGTTACACCATATTCGAATCAATCTCCAAACATTTGAGGCAACTTCGCAAGAGAAGAATACGTGATCATTTGATTCGACATTATTATTGCAAATCGGGCAAAGATTAGAGTCAATTTTTAAACCACATTTTGAGAGATTTAGACGATGCGAAAGTGTATCCAAACGCATTCTCAGTATAAAAATATTTACCTACCAAAGGCAAGTGTTCCATATGAATTTGTTCATTTGACGACCAAAGATTTGCTTTTCACCAAATTATATCCAATTGTCACATTGTTAACTGATGCTACACAATAATTATTCAATGTTAGTTGGGTGTGTTCTTTTTGAAAACATGATGTATTACATGTATACAAGAGATCACAAGGATAACTATAAATCCACTTTTGGAAAGATGGAAAAAAGCATAAAGTCTCTTTTGGTTAATTTACTAGACTTCCTTTGGTCATGAAGAAAACATTCTACTTTGCAAATCACTTTAATTCGTCAAGTGAAATCTTGAAGATGTAATCATGGAATGATAAGCATGCTATTAGCAACTTATTTTTAAGCTATTAAATATCAACTAGAATAAGGATATATGCAATGTATCCCAAAAAGAAAAGTTGGCTTCCAGAAATATACTTTTAGGAGCCAAGATAGAAATACTCTTTTCAAATGGTTGTGACTTTAAGAGTAATGATTAGTGTTGATGAAACTAAGCTTTTTAAAGACTCTTATAATCATTGTATTAAAAGACTACGCATTCTTCGACTTTTTTTTGTGTCAAAGTAGATGCACCTTTTGCGCCTCAAGGATGGTTCGTGTTTCGTTGAATTTATGGTTTTGTAATATATTAAACATTATAAACAGATAACAAGATTACGAAGCATGTTCTTTCATAGAAGACTTTTGTAATACGGTCTTATGGTGTATCAACGATTGATCAAACTGAACGAGGGTAAGTATGTCGATTATGTGACTTGGTTTAAAGGTTTTCAAATACCACTTTAGTCATGTAAACACTCAAAAGTTTAAACGTCATGTTTTTATTCTGCATTTTTATTCGTATATACAATATTATAATTTATAAACGTGAACAAATATGGAAACGTAAACAAAAATGTGCTATAAAACTATGGAATTTCATTTTGTGTTGGGATTTAATGTCCAGAAATGACATATTAGTTGGGCTTAAGCATGTATTGGGCCTCATACATTTGGTGGGTCAACAAGAGTCCAAATCCATATACATTTTGCTTTTCCTTTAGTTCCAGAAATTTTAATCTAATGTTTTTATCGAATTGGTTTTGCACATACTACACCATATATTTTGATTGTAACAGCTAACGCTTCCAAACCAGTTTTAAAAACAAGCATCAACAAGTTATATCTAAATGCAAGCTCGATGTGGCGAAATGATTTCCTAAGGTTGATCATCAATAAATTTTAACATGTACAAAAAGTCTAGATGTTATTCAACAATCACATTTTCCCCCGAGGTACTTTCTCCCGCTGGTGTGAATATTAACCTGCTTCAACAGGAATGAGTCACTATAACATGGTAAGCCATTGCGTGTCACGTGGTGTGCGACTCTATCAAGATCTTGGAGGAGGACTGAATCCCTTCCCACATAAAATGTAAGTTACACTTTATGAAGACCTTAAATGACAACTTGAGTCCCACATTGGTTATATAAAAAAAACAATGCTTGCTTATATACCATAATGTATATTGACCACACATGATTGGATTATTATAAAGCTTCCAGTTATACCACGTACCTTGATAGTAAGGAGTTTATCAACTTACGTAGTATAATTGTAAAATTTATACTAACTCAAATTTTTATAGGGAGTCCAAACTTCAAAAGTCTCTTTTTTATGCAACTAGGTATTAGAAACTAGTAAAATCTTGGAGTTAAGTGATACTATGTCTATAGAAACATAAAAATGATCAATATAATAGATTAAAGAGTTAATTGCATTTTTGGTCCATGTGGTTTGACCAAATTGCAGATTTGGTCCCCAACTTTTTGAAAGTGCACCAGACGTCCCCATTTTCAAGTTTTCGTTGCATTTTTGGTCCCTGACCAACATCAAATGACTAAAATACCCCATCACTATTTTCTTTTCAGTTTTTTAATATACAAAAAATATTAAAGATATTCCAAAAATATTCAAAAAAAATTATCAAAAAAATTCATTCGTATTATAGCTTTTTTTTTTTTTTTTTTTTTTTTTTTTTTTTTTTTTTTTTTTTTTTTTAGGTTTTCGTCTGTTTTTTTTACGTTTTCTTTCGTTTTTATTCATCTTTTTTCTTACGTTTTCGTCCATTTACGTCAGTTTTCTTACGTTTTCGTCTGTTTTTTATGATTACGTCCTTTTTTTACGTTCCCGTCTGCTTTCTTACATTTTCGTCCACTTTAAAAAAATGAGAAAAACGTAAGAAAACGGACAAAATGTAAAAAACGGACGAAAACGTAAGAAAACAGACGTCCGTTTTCTTCCGTTTGCGTTTTTGTCCTTTTTTTTACGTTTTCTTCTTTTCTTTTTTACGTTTTCGTCTAATTTTTTTAGGTTTTCTTCTTTATTTTTTACGTTTTTCGTCTGATATTTTACGTTTTCTTCTTTATTTCTTACGTTTTTGTCATTTTTTTAAGTTTTCGACTTTTTTACGTTTTGTCCGTTTTCTTACGTTTTCGTCTGATGTTTTACGTTTTCTTCTTTCTTTCATTTTCGTCTGTTTCTTTTTTAGTTTTCGTCTGTTTTTTTACGAAAGAAAACAGACGAAAACGTAAAAAATAAACGAAAACGTAAAAAAGAGAGGAAAACGTAAAAAATAGACAAAAACATAAGAAAACGGACGGAGACGTAAAAAAACAGACGAAAATGTAAGAAAGCAGACGAAAACGGAAGAAAACAAACTAAAACGTAAAAAAATAGATTAAAACGTAAGAAAACTGACGTAAACGGACGAAAATGTAAGAAAAAAGATGAAAATGTATGAAAAACGGAAGAAAACGTAAAAAAGCAGACGAAAACGTAAAAAAAACAGAAGAAAACGTAAAAAAAAAGGTATAATATGAATGAATATTTTTGAATATTTTTGATTATTTTTTTGAATATTTTTGGAATATCTTTAATATTTTTTGAATATTATTTAATTAAAAAATAATACTAATTTTAAAAGTAAAAAAAAATAAGGACGATTTTTGTAAAGTGTGGCGCAACACAGGGGCCATTTATGTAAAAAAAAACTGAAAAGAAAATAGTGATGGGGGTATTTTAGTCATTTGATGTTAGTCAGGGACCAAAAATGCAACGAAAACTTGAAAATGAGGACGTCTAGTGCACTTTCAAAAAGTTGGGGACCAAATCTGCAATTTGGCCAAACCACAGGGACCAAAAATGCAATTAACTCTAGATTAAAACTTGCACGAGAGTGACTAGAAAAACACTATCTAAAACAATAGAGTTCTGTTTTTGGATGTTAGAACTTGAAAAAATGGACATCCTATATCCGATCAGGGAGTAACTACTACTTAACATCGATTATATATAACTTTGAAGCAAGCATTACGAGTTTTCGATCAGGGAGTAACTACCACTTAACATCGATTATATATGATTTGAAGCAAGCATTACGAGTTAAACAAAAACGTGCTATAGGACTTTATATTTCTAGGGTCTCGGCTTACTCAAGGTGCATGCTTTAAAGTACAGAAAATGACATACTAGTTGGGCATTTTACATCTAAATCTATATGCTATAATATATAAGAGAAAATATTATAAACATCTTGTTTCTTAAGTCATTTTCATCAAACTGAACACTTAATCTAGTCATAATATTAAATGGCCGGTGCACCATACCACACCATATAATCCGATTGTAACAACTATACTCTATACCACTGAAATCAATTTAATTAAACAAGCTTCAACAAGTGACGAGCATAAATTTATATGCGAGTACTTCAGGTTGTGATATAATTCCTCTTATTTCAGCAGAAGCGTTAAACCTAATTCACTTCATGTCCGCCATTCAAGAAAATAAGAAATCGAGTTGTTTTCACTTCAAATTTTCTAATAAGCAGTAGCACCCAACAAAGAATTATTAGATCCATCCCAATTAACCAGCTACATGTATCTATCTCTTTAAAGTAGTCCATTTCCATATTGCTTTAAATGATGTCGGTGTTGGGATTGTGCACCCATGTCAAGGGATCATTTAGCTATGTCAGGGCTAAAAATGTTGTAATGATGTTTGAATGGATGAATGAAGATGGTTTGGATTGAGTGAGACCAAAGCCAGCTTTCTGAGTTGATAATGTAAGACAAAGCAAGACTTGGTTCAATAGCATGGTGGTTGTTCACCGATGGCCAGGCGAACACGATAACTTTGTACTTGAACCTGAGCCGGTAACATTGCCATCTAACGCTCAAGTGGTGTATGATTGCATCAAGATCTTGGAGGAATAAGTCACTATACCTTGTAGATAATTTAGCAGTGATTCATTTTCTTAGACAAAGGGTCAACTTGCAATCTAACACTCGTCGTGTATTGGCGTCTATATGCAAGTGATTACACACGGCTAGTCAAATGGAATCACATTGATTTTTCAAATAGTAATATTAATAACATTTTGTGGTTTGCGTTTGTGTTGGATGACGTTGATGATTTAAGATGTACAATATGCTTCATGGAAACCATGACAGCTTTGAATCCCACATAGATAAAACAACACAAACTATGCTAGCTTATATACTAGAATGCATATGGACAATATAAATTTAAGGTAATATCAAATTTCTCATATCTTAGATGTGACAAATTTATATGAACTCCTGGTTTTTATTTATTTACTATTATTTTTTTCTCTCATAATTATTGAATGCATGAACTCTTTCTAACAAGGAAGGAGTCCTAACTTTCCTCTTGCAAAATTTAAGAATCCATTTGTTTCATAGGCTCTGTTCTTTATAATGTTAAAGTGTGATCTTTTATAGCATTCTCTTAATCTCTTCAGTGAATTTATAGCAGAATCATATATGAATGAACTGATCTATACGTACACAAAGATATTTAGTATTTACACCTATTACTTTTGACTATAATGCACAAACAAAATTCAAGAACAACATTATACAAATAAACATTGAAATATCACCATCTGAACAAAACTAAAAACATAAGGAGCAGTTAAACATGGCCCAGATGAAAGTTTTAGCCCATTGGGCTCATAACAACACTACTACACTCTTTCGAGGTTTCCCTGTGTATTCTCAATATGAATTTAATGACATTGTTGAAGCAATTGTTTTTCTTCTCATGGAATATATAGGTTGTGCTCTAAGAACATTTTAGTCATTTTACCTTTCTTCATCTTCAACATCATTTCATTTTCTTACCCTCTTCAATTAGTTTAATCAAGAACACTATAAACTCATAAGTCAAAAGTTATTCATTGAACTAAGACTACGACATAACCACCAGTCCAACACCATACTTGTTATTAGGCCATGGTATTTATACTTGACATAGAATGTTCTAACTACAAACCTTTAGATGAAACAATCTCAAAATTTTATAAGATCAAAGATTCTATACTACTAATTAGGAACATGGAAATTTAACTATGGAAGGCTGAAAATGTTTTAATGAAGTTGGAATAGATAAATGAAAGATGGTTTGGATTCACTGAAGATTCTAGTATGACCAAAGCCGGTTTCAAAAAGTACGACATGGTTACAAAACCCAATCATGTTTGGTGATGGTAAGCCATTGCCTGCTCAAGTGATGATTGCATGAAGATCTTGGAGGAGAAATGAATCGCTATACCTTGGAAAAAAGGTGTTTAACAGTGCTAGATCAATAATGGTTAACTCACGAGCTAACACTCGTCGTGTATTGGGGTCTATATATGCAAGTGAAGTGGAACCACATTGTTTTTCCCTATATTAGTATCAATAGCATTTTCTGGTTTGTTCAAGTGTGGAGGTAACTTCAAATGTAAGATATGTTTCATGAAAACCTTGACTACTTGGTATCCCACATAGTTAAAAGAAAACAAACTTTGCCAGCTTATATACCACTATGTGTACGGATCATATGTCTGATGATTAGTATGAAGTTACTCTTACATCTCCATATCTTAGGTGGTACAGCATCGAAGATGTGTCTGATTCTAAGAGATGTTTATACGAATTCTTCACTTTTTCATATTTAACAATATCTATAAATTTTTTGATAAAAGGAGTCCGTTTGTTTATGTAAGTAAAATAAATTGATCTAACTATGAATTCTTTTTCATATTTAACAATATCTATAAATTTTTTGATAAAAGGAGTCCATTTGTTTATGTAAGTAAAATAAATTGATATAACTATGAATTTAGCGGTATTCAAGATTGATACTTGATAGTATAACAACTAATTAAGTAACTACCATACTTCAAGATTCACCGGGTATCAACCCTTTACCCAAAAAAAAAAAAAAAAAAAAAAAAACCATACTAATCAAGTAAAAATATATTTTCTATTTTCAACAAGCATTTTTTGTTCGATTATCATTAATTTTGTTTTTAAAAACCATACAATTAGAGAATGAAGTCCAGAAAAAAGACATACTAGATGGGTCTTGTACATCTTAATCTATATGCTATGCTATGTATGAGTAAATATGATAAAGCATTTAAATCATCTTATAAAATACATATTATTTTATTGTAACACCTCGCACTTTGAGATTTTGCAACGATCAAGTTTTCCTCGCTGGAGTTAGTTTCTCCCATAGGTGCGAATATTGATCTTCATCATCATTATACGGAAGCAACAAAATTTCGTAATCATGGCTAGAGGATATTCTTAAGTGGGGTAACACTCTTTAGGTTTCCCTTTATATTCTC
The DNA here is from genome assembly GCA_030686995.1 of Artemisia argyi. Classification (NCBI taxonomy): domain Eukaryota; kingdom Viridiplantae; phylum Streptophyta; class Magnoliopsida; order Asterales; family Asteraceae; genus Artemisia; species Artemisia argyi. The sequence continues at coordinate 12,693,602 of CM060689.1, read as the reverse complement.
ATTATGACTTTAATTACATTGTTGAAGCAACAGGTTTTCTTCACATGGAATATATAGGCCGTGGTGTACTCAGGACACAAGTTTTCTCGCGAATTTATACTGCCAATAACGAGTCTCTACCGGATCGACTTATTTTATTATCAAATAACCAGATTACTAGTTTCTACTAGTTTCCATTTGACATACATTTAGATAAAGCTATCTTGAATATCATAAGACAAAAGATTGACTATTAATATGAAACATGAAATTCACTATGGGGGGAATGAAGATGGAATGGATAGACACGATAAAGATTGTTCGGATTTAGCGAAGATTCTAACGGGACCAAAATCAGCTTTTATGTTCGATAGCATTGTGGTTAGTCACGGAGGGCAGGCGAATTAGATGACTTTGCTGTGAGTGTGGGTGAAGTTGATGATCAATTTCAAATGTAAGATATTTTTCATGAAAACCTTAGACAACTTTGAATCCCACATAGGTAAAAGGAAACAATCTATGCTAGCTTATATACCACAATATACATGGATCAACAGTCTCTGTGTTAGTATCAAGTTTTCTCCTATTCTAAAGTTGGTTGTTAGGCTTGGACAACTTTGGTTTCGGATAAGAGTTAATACGAATACCTGACTTTTTCATACTTAAGAAAACGTGTTGTGTCCTCACTTTTCTCGTGACTTTTTATACCATTATCTTCAGTGAATTTATTGCGGACTCTTCATACGAATAATTTGATATATGTTGATTCTGATTACGCAGGTGATCTTGACGGAAGTAAATCAACCACCGGGTATGCATTTACACTTTGTGGCGGAACATTAAGCTGGGTTTCAAAACTGCAGTCAGTTGTCGCTATGTCGACAACAGAAGCAGAATATGTTGCAGCTGCTCAAGCCAGCAAAGAAGCAGTATGGTTGAAGATGTTGTTGGAAGAGCTCGGGCATGAACAAGAGAAAATTACTCTGTTTTGTGACAACCAGAGTGCCTTGTATCTTGCAAGGAATCCAGCATTTCATTCAAAGACAAAGCATATACGAGTTCAGTATCACTTCGTTCGTGAGAAAGTGGAAGAAGGAACCGTGGATATGCAGAAAATTCATACTGATGATAACGTGGCAGATTATCTGACAAAGGCAATCAACTGTGACAAGTTTATATGGTGCCGATCCTCATGCGGCCTAGCGGAAACGTAAGCAACATGAAAGTGCAAGGAAGGATAACGGTGTGAAGATCGATTTAGCTTCAATCGGATCTTCAAGTGGGAGATTGTTGGAAGATGCAATGTATCTTGTTGGATAAGATAATAGCCATGCAAGTGGGAATGGTGGAAAATCATACAAGTTGGCATAAGATGTCATGCATGACATGAATTTGCTCCAAATTATGCCTATAAAAGGCAGTGATGTTTTCCTCTTTCAGTATCCCATTTCCAAACGAGCAAAACACATAGTGTTCTTTGGATCTTATTTCTTTCTCCTAGTGTGAGTAAAATAGAGAGTTTAGTATATTTCCTAGTACAAGAGATATAAATTTGTATTATCCTTGTAACTAGAGAAAATGTGTAACTCCTAGTTTTACATAGTGAAACGTATCTTTCCTTGCCCGTGGTTTTTACCCTATTGGGGTTTTCCACGTTATATCCGTGTGTCATCTTTTATAGTATTTCATATTTTAGTAGCGGGTTTGCTTTAGTCCGGTGTCTCTTTTCTCAACATCAAGTTTTCTGATAGATTGATGTTCCTTGTTAGTCCTAACAAGAAGATCCAATAGGTCAGAGAAATGTATATGAATTCTTCATTTTTTAAGTTAACAAAACGTGTATATATATATTTGATAGGTGGCTCTCAACTCAACTCATGACAAGATAATAGCTGAAGGTAGGCTAGATGATTACCAGATTAGTTAATATTTGATATATATAATGTCAATAGAACACTCATTTAGATAAAACTATCTCGAAAATCATAACATAGAGGATTAACTAGTACTCCACTATGGCAAGGCTGCCAAGGTGGGAATGACGTTAGAAAGTATGGATGAAGATGTTTCGGATTCAATGTGTGTGGATTAGTATCAAGTTTTCTTATATACTAATGCTGGTTGTTAGTCCTAACAAACAGCTCTAGTTTGTGGGAGAAGTTTATATAAATTCTGCACTTTTTTAGTTAACAAAATGTATAAACTTTTTTTTAACAAAGGAGTCGTAACTTTCCCATTACAAAGTTTGAGAGTCCATTTGTTTATGTAACTAGATACGAGTAAAACATATGATGTTCCAAGTCCTAATGTTTACATAAAAATTAATTGGTCTAATTATGTATAATTAACTGTATCAAAAGTTGACTGAAATGAACGAGGAGTAGTTATATCGATTATGTGACTTGGCTTAATGGCATATCATTTATTAAAGTTTGATCGAATTGAATGTGGATAGTTATGTCGATTAACTGATTCGGCTTAACGAGCTTTGAATACCTTAACCGTTTAGATGAAACCATGTCAAAAGTATTAGATAAACAGATATACTACTACTAACAAAGAAGATGAAAATATAACTACGGTAGGGGTGCAAAGGTTTGACTACTGGCTTTTAGAGTTAAGGAAAAAGCAAGAAAGGGTTCAATAGCATGTTGCTTGCTCGTGGAGGGCCTGGTGAATGGGAGAATGTTGTGTTTTAACTTCAACCGGTCAAGTTTGGTGATAGTAAGTCACTGCCTAACCATGATGTGAACGATTTGCATCAAGTTCACCGTGGATGAATTTGTACCTTGGATTTTAGTCAATTTAGCACCGCTTCGTTCTCGCAGGCCAATGGTTAACTTCGCAGCCATAGCTTAAAAAAACGGTCTGAGGCGGCGCCTCGAGGCGAAACGGCCATAAAACGCATATGAGGCGGCGCCTCAGGGGGTGTTTTGGAACGTACGCCTCATGTCCCTGAGGCGGTGGTGTTGCGTATGAGGCGGCGCCTCAGGGCCGAGGCGGGGCCGAGGCAGATCTTTCTTTTTTTTAGCCAAATCAGTCAATAGCTTTGATTTTGTACCTTGAATCGATTTACTTTTAGGGTTTTTAACCCCATATAGCGCCGGATTCGTGATTTCCGGCTACAAATTCCGGCGGCGGCGGTGCAACTTCTGCCAGAAACCCAAGGAGGAAGAGAGGAAAGAGGGAAGAAAGAAATAGGGGCTGGAGATTTGTTTTACTCTTTTAGGGTTTTAATAAGTGTATACTTTTTAACATTTAACCCCTCTATCTTTCATTATTTTACATTTAGTCTCAAAAAGTTTAAAATAAGTTTGTGTATTTAAACATTTGACCCCCTTAATCTTTAATAGTTTACATTTAAGTCTTAAACTTATATATAAAAGTTTATAAAGTATGTATATAAAATATATAAATACCTAATTACCTATAAAACTAATATATATAATTTCTATATATTTTTTTAATTCCGCCTCGACCTTACGCCTCGGTCCGCCTCGAGGCTTACGCCTCTTGAGGCGGAGGGAAAACGCTTCGAAACTCGTTTCCGTATTTTTAAACTATGTTCGCAGCCTAACACTTGTCGTGTGTTGTATATTTGTATGCAACTGATTACCTATAAGAGCATGTGGTAAGGTACCCTTGAGTTAAGAGTTAACACACTGCCACCTCAGCTTTTCCATTTTAACCTTAACTCTTGACTTTCCACCCCGGTAACATAACTCGCCTTAACTCACCTCCACTCCAAATATTTTCAATTTCAACCCTAATTTTTAACAAACACTTCATTTATTTAAAACATAACATAAATTCTTAAACATTTTACAATACGAAATTAAAACATAAATATTACATTACGAAACATATAAAAAATTTTAAAACATAAATATTACAAACATTTAATCATCGTTGTCGGAATCTTCTTCTTCTTTCTCATATTGAAAACGTCTTACCCAAACATGCTCCATAAGATCTTGTCGGAGTTGATTATGCATATCAAGATCGCGTAGTTCTCTATGTATGCGACGCTGTGAATCACATTTGTCGATCCACCTATCTCGGCTAAACCGTGGTGTCGGATCCACCCACATTTCCGGTCCGTATACTTACACCCTTGATAAAAGTAGTCGTGACGCAAACGTTCCTCGGCAATCTCGAACTCACGATGGACACGTGAACGCGTGATGCATTGTCGAGCTAATTCTGCTGCTGCTGCTTCTTGTTGTATCAAATGTTGATGACATTCGAACGCGGATATGATAAACTCCGTGTCGAGTTCATCATCAATATTAGAGAAACTCCTTTGTTCTTCATTATTTTGATTCGGATCCATTGTGAAAATGAAAGTTTTGGTTGATTTTTTATTTTTTATTATTTTTTTATTTTTTTTTTTTAGTAAGGAAGTATATAGGTTGGATTTGAGTTGTGTAAGTGTGAAAATAAAATGTGTATGAGGTGGGTATTTATAGTGGTAAGAAAATAGGTTTGAATTTATTTATTTATTTTTTATTTTTTTATTTTTTAGCTATATAGCCGTTTACAAACGGTTAGAAATATAGGGGGGCAAAATGATTTTTTTTTATTCCATTCAAAATTAAACAGTTAATTTTTTTTTTTTTTTTTTTTTTTTTTTTTTTTTTTTTTTTTTTTTACAAAAATCACACATTAATGCACGTTAAGTGCTTGCCCGAGCACGTTAACGCACCTCTTGCCTTTGGGTGCCGGTAAGGTAACACGGTGAATTTGGATGGTGCGTTAAAGCTTAACGCAGGTGACAAAGTCACCTTACCGCATGGTCTAAGGCACTGAAGTGTAATCACAAGAAAAGAAATTTCATAAGAAAAAAATTTATATTTATTAACTCTTGTATAAGTTAAAGGTTATGATTGATAATTTTTAATTATGGAAGGTAAAAGAAGAAAGTTCGGACGACTACGTATATATGCAATTATGAAGTAGAGTCGGTATTCTAAAACCTCTCATTATTATTCTCTATAAAAGGAGGTCATGAGTTATGAGTACTTGATTCTTTTTCAAGTTTCTGTTGATTGTTTTCAAGTTGTAAAGTGATCGAGTGTTTCGGTTTTCTTTTTTCGTGAATGGAGCATGTGAAGAGAATGAGACCGATCCACAGACAACAACTAGACGATGTTCCGGAGTTGATTCAACGTATACAATTAGCATTGCCATCAAAAGATGCGGCACGCTCCTGCATCTTGTCCAAGTCATGGCTACATGCTTGGTCTACCAGCCCTGCCATCAGGTTTCGTCCCACGTCTTTAAAAAAGCAACATCAAATAAAGTACATGACGTGGATCCACCTGACTTTACTAAGGGTATCACAGACACAACTTACCTATCACAAGTCTCGATCTTCGGTTGGGCATTCACACCACTTATCGTGCTGCTCGAAAATTGATTATGCAAGCAATTTCTTCTTCTAAAACTTCTCTCAAAGAGCTCCGCCTCACAATCTTGTTGGCTGTATCATTTACTTCGTGAGATTATAGTATGTCTAAGTAGTGGCGGTTGGATTGGTCTTTTCGAAATTCATCATGTCCCATCTCTACGCTCGCTCCTATATAACGCAAATTCGTTAGTGCTGCACAGGCCTGCAACATTGTTTAAATTGTGCACATTAGGGAGCTTGAGAGAGTTAGAATTAGATAATGTCTACATGGATGATGCATTTTCCAATATGATCAAATCCAACCTCCCCTTTCTAGAGGAGTTGACCCTTGATATCAAGTGGTGTGATGTGGAGATCTTGGACAGCACATGTCTTACGTTGCGGAAGTTGAAGTTATTTCTTCTCTCACTCGTCGAGGAAATCGAGCTACAAGTTTATGCTCCAAATTTACTTACTTTCAATCACACAAGCTCTACAGCCCCTAGTCTCTTGTTTACAACCACTCCTCCCGAGCAAATTGAGCTATCTCTCGTATTGGATACTTCCATCGATGAATGGTTCTTTCTTAAGATGAGGGAAGCACTCAAATTATCAAGCAAGTGTTGGAATTATTATATCGTAACATTCATATAAAATAAACCAAACACATCAAGTGAGCATAGCGGAAGCAATTATAACAAGATCAAATAACATGTAACTAATTAATCAATATTAAATAGTAAACATACCTTTGTGATTCTAGCCCGAACAAGAATCAAATTGCAATCTTCAATCAAGAACCCTAATTAGGGTTTATGTGGATTATAAGAATTACCCCTTACTTCTTTTGTAATTCAATCCAAGAATCAAACAATAATGTGTTTGAATCACGTTCTTGTACACACGTACTAATTCAAGAAAAAGTTTATGCAAGTAAATTGAACACAAAACTTAGTTGATCTTATGAAAATTGAAATCCCTAAGTGGGATTAAGTTTGGATCGACTTTGAGGCAAGAAGAGGAGAGAAAACACCAAGATATGTGTGTACAAGTTATGAGAAAACAACGCATCTTGGGTTTGCTTATATACTATTCAAAACTTGGAGCTCAAGGCACAAAGGAGGTGGGTTTCCTCCCTTGGCTGATCGGTTTGGACTCCCCCAAGGGGATTCCGGAACCTTCCCTTGTTTCCAAGTTTTCCTTAGTATTACTTTCCTAATCTTCGTTAATAGGTCATTAGTCATTTATCATTAAATACTAATTACTATTACTAGTTTTGTGTTTATTAATAATTACTTATAACATTTTATAAATAATTATTTCTTTTTCTCTTTATACGTATTGTGTGCAATCCCGTGATCTCGAGTTCGATCCTAACATACGACTACTAAAATAATGTCCATAATCTAACAGCTCCCACTTGGACATATTTTAATAGTGTAATCACATCGGTTAGCGTCTTGCAACACGCCGATGCCTCTAGTACGATCTCGAGTAAGGCTCCTGGAAAAACCTTTTAATGATTTCTCATTATTATTATCCTTTTGTTTCTAATACCATGTTAATAAGGATATGGATTAAAGTCATTCCTTAATTAACCATTCTGTTTCTCGTTGTTTGTGATTGATCAAGATTACCAAATCTTCTGAACATATTCAGGGGAGATCTTGGGTGTGGCCACACATACATCTTACCAACCCTACGAGCAGCAATATTAAACTCCAAAAATAAATTTGAAGGAACAAATTCTATCTTGACTACAAGCAAAACCCACAAACTTTGTAACACTTCCGAAAATAACCCTTATAACTACCAGTTACGTATAGCGTTAAGTTGTTCCACAAAAATGTACTACATTCATGACACTTATCTTGCATCTCAAGTGTAAGGATAACTTCTCATGATTTACTTAATAACAAAATCCATAATGTAACATCATGTAGTTGGGATAAGTCCTATATTCGGTATCATTGATTATCATCTGAAATGGCATGACTACGCATCAATATACTTTAAGTATATTATACCAACCTTCAGATTTGTCTTGATTTAATAATATTCCCATATTATTAACTGACAATGGACAATTTAGAATAACATTTATTCATGGATTAAACATACAAACATAGGATATAATTTATTATAAATTAAACATACCATGTATTTCAATTTATCATAATAATTGTTTAATATCCCTTATCCAAATACTAAATAGATCAATGCATGATAACTCTTGTTGATAAATTATGTCTCAAGTAATGACATTCATACTTGTTGACAAGACATAGATCATCCAACTTTGATCTATCGGAATTTTGAGAATAGTTATTTTAAGAATTCAGCTAGTGAAGTTCTTGTATGTACATACTCAACTATTTTGATAATGCATATATTAGTTCATAAAATGTGTGACATCCTTAACCACCAATTTATAATAATCAAACTTCCAAACATTTTAAAGTTTAAGTATTCTTATTCTCTTAATGTATAATGCAACTATACTTTTAGTAAGCATAACTAGTAATAGCCAAGGATGAAATCCTTACCATAACTAGTATTGAGTGTCATCTCAATTTCATTAGCATCATTGTATGCAAACAACAATCTGCTATTAAAACTTCCCGCAAACCTTAATATCTATTATGTAATGTTTGATGCCCTTCAAACTTTCAAGTTTGTTGGCTATGACAATTTTCACAACAATTGACAATTGTTCATCTATAGAATTTGGAAGCTGTTCTAGATTTAGGATGTGATTCTATAATCAAACATATTCATTTAGAATATTACATAAGTTATCTAATAACTTTTTAATTAGATATTAATATTGCCAAATCATCTTGTAATCAAGCATGATAAAACAAAACATGATGTTCATGAAAGATCTTTGAGTCATACTTAGATTTTATTCATGTCATTCATATCCATTTACACTTTCTAAATAATATATCATGTTATATTAGATTCATTTACCACACATGTTTCAGCAATAAACATTCATTCAAAGGTTATATGTCTTATTTCCTAAATCTTACAAGTAAAATTTCATTCCATTCTAAGACTTAACATTTACTTATATGGAATATTACTTTTCATATGTTCTACAACATATATGATTTAAGAAATTAAACATAATACTCCCACTAGCTTTTAGGAATACTTAGAAATTATCTTATTTCAATTATAAATCAAAACATGAATTTAATAATTAAACATACGAGTAATCTTCTAGATGCATGCATTTATCCATCCATGGATTATTGCACTTTGTACACTTCCAAATATTTATTTGAATTCATAAACTCCTTTTGATTACTTATCGTCCTCGCTCAAGTAATCACTCAAGAAAGAGTTTTGATATTCTATTGTCAATTTCATAAACATGACAATCATAATCTTTATATATTTAATGTGTTTAGAAAAGAATATTCAATCACAGTTAATTGCTTAAGTGTGATTAATAATCTTGTCATAAAACATGCATTAAATATGTGCACAATATTGTCCATATGATTTCTATACAAAGATCTAAACCACAAAGGTTACCTTATCTTTGAAGAAACTCATCTTCATTTTCTAGTCAAACTATTAAGATAAACCAAGTTTCTAAAATTGATTATCTTTATGGACAACATCTTAATCATTCATAGCATGTGTACTTTACCCAATTTCATAATTGGTAATGTAGCATGATGATTATCAGGTTTACAATAATACTGTAAATCATAACCCTCAGCATATTCATCAAATATCTAAGATATATTTCTATTCTATGAATGATAATTCCATCATCTTGATATTTAACATTTAAATCTCAAACTTTATTATCATCTTGATATTTAACAATCAAAGGTCAAACTTCATCATGATATTTACTAGTGTATTTTAGAAGATTATGTATCTTGTAATTTTATCTTTTAAAGATCAGAACTCCCACTTGCTTTTAGTAATTTAAAGACTATCTTTAAATACTTAGCAAATAAAGAAACAATACAATGTTCTCTTTTTGGGATATTACAAATACATATTGACAGTTCCTGACTTTACTTTGTTAATAACCTCTTCATAAGCAGTTAAACAAATTTAGGACTTCAATTTAAGACTTAATGTAATTCATCACATTCATCACATTCCATCATATGATAATGTCTTATTAATCTTCTATGTTGGAGTTTTATTAAATATGTCCAAGTCATACTCAACATTATAACCTTGATAACTTTTGGAAGAAAAGAAGTCATAGTTATCTTTAATCAAACAATTATAACAAGAGTTTGATTTTCCTAACTGAACATACCATAAACATTTGATATTTCATTAGTATTAATATTGTAAGACAATTTAACAATATTTAAGATAACCATATTCCTTTTGACTTGTCTATTTACCAACTAAGTCATTTTAATGGTATAATAATATTTTTCAAGCCAATTACATGCTTTATAACACAAGTACTTTTTACAAAATCACTTCATGTTCATGTCTTTACAAGAAAACATAAACTGTTATAATCTCACTATACGTTATAAGTCATTTAACAATTTAATAACTTCATGTATATGTCTTAATTAAAAACATAACAAGATAACGTCTTACTTTACTATAAGTCTTGTAACAATTAAAAGACTTTCTGTTTATATCTTTACAATGAAACATAAACATGTTTAACTAAAGTAATTATGAACATCATCTCTTGGTTTCAATAGTAATTTCAAGTTAATTTATTAGTTCATAATAATGTAAATAACATTATTTCTTTATTTATTTATGTTATTCAAAGAATACATAAATATTCAGATTGAAGTAGCATTAGATTACTTAATTAATTTATGTCATTCCTTGAATTCATAAATATACTAATTAAAGTAGTCTTAATATCATATTGACACATGTTCTAATAGGTATCTAATTTAGAAACTGCAAATTATCATAGTTCAATTACATCAGTTGATCTGTTAGTAATGAAATATGAAATTCACGTTGTTGTTGCAATCTAGCTAAGGTCTAACATAACATAAATTGTAACACCAAGTGTTTCTTGAATTAGCCTAGTATAATTCATATCAGAACATTATTCTAATACCTTGTAGTCAAGAGAATCCATTAAATCATATCTTTATGAGTTGTTTCTTGCACACATTAAAGATAACATTTCTCTCACTTGTGCATGGAACAACCTCATATAGTTGATAAACAACATGCTATGCATTTGTTTATGTGTTCAATATGATTGTGTCATAGATTTGAGCATAACAAGTATATGTAAAATAACAATGTCTAGTAAGAAAACGTACAAGACTATCCTTAAAAGTATGAGTGTCTACACTTGGAAAGTAATTATCTTTAGCAACCAAGATGTCAAAGCTTGTAACTCCCACTGAATTAAAGATCATTACAATAATTCCTTATTAGTGATAAGTACACAATACTCCCACTGAATTTGACAACATTGTAAATGTTTCATATCCAGTGAAAACAAATATTGTGTCTTTAACTTTCCTATACCTTTAAATGTCCATGCGTAACAATTACTTATGCACTAAAGAGTGTATTCTACTACGTAAATAATGGACTATCCATCAAATGCTATTAACTTGAAAATTGGGCATGCAATTTCTTCCTTAACATGTCTACCATCCTACAATGTATGTAGCACCTTTAAAATAGTCAAAACAACTAGTTTGTCTTTAAACGTTTTGCAGTAATTAGTCTAGCTTCTAATTATAATAACTCATAAAATGTCATACATAATTTTCTGTTAACCAAATATCATATTTGTTACTCAGAATTTGATCACCAAATGAGGATGATAAAATCCCTATGAAAAATATTCGCAATTTTCTTAACTATTAAAAAATTTGCTATGAGTTATATTAGAATTTAGACATATCTAATATTCCTATTATCCTTTCTCATTCATGAAAAGGAATAGGATTGTGTCTCACTCTTCTTTCATATAAAGGAGACTTCATTTGTCTTTTAAGTAAATTATTCTTAATCAAACATTTGTTTGAAAACAGAACGAGATCAATTTACCAAAGCCTAAAGTTCGTTTACGGTTTGAACGTTGCATTAATACATTAAAACGAATTACAAAATTCAATTTCAGTATTTTCGATAATTAGATCTTTAAGAAAATAAAATACCCATTGGTAAATATTCATATAAACCATAGTATTTTCTTAAAGCTAGGATCCTAATTGACATAGTACCATTACATCAGTTGATCTGCTAGTAATGATAGTATTCAATAAGGTAATTGTCGAACAATAATTGCCAATATCATATTGCAATTCCTAGATTATTATGGGATTTACTTTCACAAAACTTTTGCAAAGTAAGCATGTTTCATCCCCATCTAATGCCTTGAGTCAAAGATCTCAGTTCCTACTCAATTTAAGTCGTCTAACTTAAAAACTGCAAACTCATAAATCCGTTACATCAGTAGATCTGCTAGCAATGAATTTATGAAATTTACCTCTCTATTGCAATCTCGCCAAGTTCTCACATGACGTAAATTACAACTTCAAGTGTTCTTAATTAGATGGCATTTGACTTAATTTTATAAGGGTATTAATTTTGACGCGATCAAAATAATGTATGAAGAAGCGTGCATACAACTTAATAACATTGGTTTTACAAAATATTTTTATTACCAATTTGCAAAGAGTAAAATAACAAAGTTTTGATTGAGGTATTGGGTTCACCAATTAAAGAATTACCAACAATTATCGTACACTATATCGTACTTTTGCATAAGCCCTAAGGCTTAGTGTTTCGGATAATTATTGTGGAATTGTGGTGAATTCACCCTTAAGATGACAATGTACGTAATATAGTGATATAGGTAAGTCTAGAGTGGGCAACCAAGCAGTTGTAGAGAACCGGTGGGTGCATGAGCTTTAAAAACCCCTATCTACAAGTACATTGGATGGCAACCTTCGGTCTGTCTTTCGCACACTATGTACAAAAACATCAATCAACCAATCATTTGAAATTTACTCTTAAAACAAAAACAATTTCGCCATTTATTTAGTCCCTATTATTTTTCTATTCAAAAAATTACCCTATTCGTTTATAAACATGTCTAACATAATAATAAACAAAAACAAGTAATATAAAATAAAAAATAAAACAACTAAATAAACATATACATAATCATAACAATTAAATATGTATAAAACTTGTAGCCACATGCAAATCTTATTCAATAGTCCTATTAATAATCAAATCTAGGTGTATAACGTATTTATTCAATTAAGGCTTTCTTCTTCTAGGAAAAAGAGCCACATACATCGATAAATCGATTGCGTAAGCCAAAACAAAATAAATACCACATAGCACATAATTGATTACTTAATATTGGTGTCTTCCCCAATTCGACATCTATTAATAAATTTACATGTTTCGATATAACTTAACCATTAATTCATATATACAATTTAAACCATTTAAATTATCACACAATATAAAATCCATGCAAATATGCACTTTTTCATGGATTTAGCTTAACAATTAACATATTGCACCAAGATCGTTTACTAAAACGTATAACAAATTACATGAAATCCTAGGGTTTCTAATCATATTAAAAAATCAAAAACCAAAACCCTAAAAACCTTTTAAGGTCAAATCGACCCAAAAAAATTTAGGATTGGGAATCTAACAAAAAACCCTAAAAATATGTAACTAAACGAATCAAGATCCAATTTTTATGCGTTTCGATAATTAATTACACATTATAACGGCTCTAGATGCCACTGTTGGAATTATTATATCATGACATTCATATAAAATAAATCAAACACATCAAGTGAGCATAGCGGAAGCAATTATAACAAGATCAAATAACATGTCATTAATTAATCAATATTAAATATTAAACATACATTTGTGATTCTAACCCGAACAAGAATCAAATTGCAATCTTCAATCAAGAACCCTAATTAGGGTTTATGTAAATTATAAGAATTACCCCTTACCTCTTTTGTAATTCAATCCAAGAATCAAACAATAATGTGTTTGAATCACGTTCTTGTACACACGTACTAATTCAAGAAAAAGTTTATGCAAGTAAATTAAACACAAAACTTAGTTGATCTTATGAAAATCGAAATCCCTAAGTGGGATTAAGTTTGGATCGACTTTGAGACAAGAAGAGGAGAGAAAACACCAAGATATGTGTGTACAAGTTATGAGAAAACAATGCATCTTGGGTTTGCTTATATACTATTCAAAACTTGGAGCTCAAGGCACAAAGGAGGTGGGTTTCCTCCCTTGGCCGATCGGTTTGGACTCCCCCAAGGGGATTCCGGAACCTTCCCTTGTTTCCAAGTTTTCCTTAGTATTACTTTTCTAATCTTCGTTAATAGGTCATTAGTCATTTATCATTAAATACTAATTACTATTACTAGTTTTATGTTTATTAATAATTACTTATAACATTTTATAAATAATTATTTCTTTTTCTCTTCATACGTATTGTGTGCAATCCCGTGATCTCGAGTTCGATCCTAACATACGACTACTAAAATAATGTTCATAATCTAACCGCAAGTTCAACATTGAAATGACCAGTTTTACATATGGGGATTTAGTGCCTTTCAACATTGATGCTGTGAAAACAATTGTCGCGTATCCTGCTACAAATGTTGAAGAACTTCTTTTAGAAGAAGATTCAAATGATAATGTCTTTTGGGAGAACTCACTATTCCTTGATGCAGTTTTTTCTATTTGCCATCCCATGTACGCAAAGACAAATGATGAATTACGGCTCAAGGTCGCCAACTACTTCTTGAAGCTAATATTAAAGGGGGTGATGGAAAATTATGAATTAAGAAATCCTCTCGATTGAAGATGGGTAGCACTAACAAGTTCTTCTTTAAGTTTGCTTGATACAACGACTCCGCATGGCTTCTATGAGTTAGCTGGTGTTCACCATAGAACTCACCATCCAATCTATTTATCTTCAATTGTGTATTCAAATTTCTAGTTGCTTTGTTTTTTTGTACTGTACTTTTAAATCAAGCTTTCAACTTGCAAGCTTGCACTTGTCATTGTTAGATTATAGACATTATTTTAGTAGTCGTATGTTAGGATCGAACTTGAGATCACGGGATTGCACACAATACGTATGAAGAGAAAAAGTAATAATTATTTATAAATGTTATAATTAATTATTAAACACAAAATAAATAATAATAATTAGTATTATTGATTAATGACTAATTATTTATTAAACGAAGATTAGGAAAGTAATACTAGACAAAACATGGAAACAAGAGAAGGTTCCGGAAACCCTTGTGGGCTTCAAAACCGATCGGCAAGGGGGGTGAACCCACCTCCTTTGTGCCTTGAGCTCAAAGTTTTGTGTAGTATATAAGCAAACCCAAGATGTAGATTTTTCTCATAACTTGTACACACACATCTTGGTGTTTTCTCTCCCTTTTCTTTCCTTGGTCGATTTCATCAAAACCAAACTCTAAGGGTTTCGATTTTTATGATCTAAAACAAGTCTTGTGTTTATTACTTGCAAATACTTTTTCTTGAATTAGTACGTGTGTACAAGAACGTGAATCAAACACACTATTGTTTCATTCTTGGATTGAATTACAAAAAGGTAAGGGGTAATTCTTATAATCCTTATAAACCCTAATTAGGGTTCTTGGTTCCGGAAGATTGCTTTGATTCTTGTTCGGGCTAGAATCACATAGGTATGTTTACTATTTAATTATTGATTAATTAATTATATGTTATTCGATCTTATTATAATTGCTTCCGCTATGCTCACTTTGATGTACTTGTTTTATTAATATGAATGTCATGATATAATAATTCCAACAGTGGCATCTAGAGCCGTTATAATGTGTAATTAATTATCGAAACGCATAAAAATTGGATCTTGATTCGTTTAGTTACATGTTTTTTAGGGTTTGTTTGTTAGATCCCTAATCCTAAATTTTTTTTGGGTCGATTATGACCTTAAGGGTTTTTAGGGTTTTGGTTTGGAATTTTTTAATATGATTAGAAACCCTAGGATGCCATGTAATTGTTATGCGTTTTAGTAAACGATCTTGGTGCAATATGTTAATTGTTAAGCTAAATCCATGAAAAAGTGCATATTTGCATGGATTTTTATATTGTGTTATAATTTAAATGGTTTAGATTGTTTATATGAATTAATGGTTAAGTTATATCGCAACATGTAAATTTATTAATAGATATCGAATTGGGGAAGACTCCAATATTAAGTAATCAATTATGAGCTATGTGGTATTTATTTAATTTTGGCTTACGCAATCGATTTATCGATGTATGTGGCTCTTTTTCCAAGAAAAAGAAAGCCCCAATTGAATTAATACGTAATACACCTAGATTTGATTATTAATAGGACTTTTGAATAAGATTTGCATGTGGCTACATGTTTTATACATATTTAATTGTTATGATTATGTATATTTGTTTATTTAGTTGTTTTATTTTTTTTATTGTACATTACTTGTTTTTGTTTATTTATTGTGTTAGACATGTTTATAAACGAAAAGGGTAATTTTTGAATAGAAAAATAATACGGACTAAATAATGGCGAAATTGTTTTGGGTTTTTAAGAGTTTAAATCTCAAAGAATTGGTTGATTGATGTTTTTGTACGTAATGGTTAAATAGGCTCGACCGAAATTTACACACTATAAGATGGGTATAAGGATGACAACGCATTAAATTGTGGCCTTAGAGAGACAACATTCTGTCTTAACGCTCGTTTGTGTGTAAATTAGACTTACCGAACAACCATTACATGTACATTGTCATCTTAAGGGTGAATAATCCACAATTCCACAATGATTATCCGAAACACTAAGCTTTCGGGCTTATGCAAAAGTACGATATAGTGGACGATAATTGATGGTTATTCTTTAATTGGTGAACCCGATACCTCAATCAAAACTTTGTTATTTTACTCTTAGCTAATTGGTAATAAAAATGTTTTGTAAAACCAATGTTATGAAGTTGTATGCATGCTTCTTCATACATTATTTTGATCACATCAAAATATTAATACCCTTATAAAATTAAGTCGAATGCCATCTAATTAAGAACACTTGAAGTTGTAATTTACGTCATGTGAGAACTTGGCGAGATTACAATGGAGAGGTAAATTTCATAAATTCATTGCTAGCAGATCAACTGATGTGATGGATTTGTGAGTTTGCAATTTTTAAGTTAGACGACTTAAATTGAGTAGGAAGTGAGATCTTGGACTCAAGGCATTAAGATGGGGATCAAACATGCTTACATTACAAATGTTTTGTGATTGTAAATCCCATAAATCTAGGAATTGCAATATGATATTGGCAATTATTGTTCGACAATTACCATGTTGAATACTATCATTACTAGCAGATCAACTGATGTAATGGTACTATGTCAATTTAGGATCCTAGCTTTAAGAAAATACTATGGTTTATATAAATATTTACCAATGGGTATTTTATTTTCTTAAAGATCTAATTATCGAAAATACTGAAATTGAATTTTGTAATTCGTTTTAATGTATTAATGCAACGTTCAAACCATAAATGTATTTTGGGCTTTGGTAAATTGATCTAGTTCTGTTTTCAAACAAATGTTTGATTAAGAAATATTTACTTGAAAGACAAAAGAAGTCTCCTTTCTATGAAGGAAGAGTGAGACACAATCCTATTCCTTTTCATGAATGAGAAAGGATAATAGGAATATTAGATATGTCTAAATTTTAATATAACTCATAGCAAATTTTTAATGGTTAAGAAAATTGCAAATATTTTTCATAGGGATTTTATCATCCTCATTCGGTGATCAAGCTCTTAGTAACAAATATGATATTTGGTTAACAGAAAATTATGTATGACATTTTATGAGTTATTATAATTAGAAGCTAGACTAATTACTGCAAAATGTTTAAAGACAAACTAGTTGTTTTAAAGGTGCTACATACATTGTCGACCTATTAAGGAAGAAATTGCATGCCCAATTTTCAAGTTAATAACATTTGGTGGATAGTCCATCATTCACGTAGTAAAATACACTTTTAGTACATAAGTAATTGTTACGTATGGACATAAAAAGGTGTAGGAAAGTTAAAAGCACACTATTTGCTTTCACTGGATAGGAAACATTTACAATGTTGTCAAATTCAGTGGGAGTATTGTGTACTTATTACTGAATAAGAAATTATTGTAATGATCTTTAATTCAGAGGGAGTTACAAGCTTTGATATCTTGGTAGCTAAAGATAATTACTTTCCAAGTGTAGACACTCATACTTTTAAGGATAAGTCTTGTACGTTTCCTTACTAGACATTGTTGTTTTACATATACTTGACACAATCATATTGAACACATCAACAAATGCATGGCATGTTGTTTATCAACTATATGAGGTTGTTCCATGCACAAGTGGGAGAAATGTTATCTTTATTGTGTGCAAGAAACAACTCATAAAGATATGATTCAATGGATTCTCTTGACTACAAGGTAAGAGAATAATATTCTAATATTAATTCAAGAAACACTTGGTGTTACAATTTATGTTATGTGAGAGCTTAGCTAGATTGCAACAACAAGGTGAATTTCATATTTCATTACTAGCAGATTAACTGATGTAATTGAACTATGAGAATTTGCAGTTTCTAAATTAGAATAATGTTCTAATATGAATTATACTAGGCTAATTCAAGAAACACTTGGTGTTACAATTTATGTTATGTGAGAGCTTAACTAGATTGCAACAACAAGGTGAATTTCATATTTTCATTACTAGCAGATCAACTGATGTAATTGAACTATGAGAATTTGCAGTTTCTAAATTAGATACATATTAGAACATGTGTCAATATGATAACAAGACTACTTTAATTTATAGATTTATGAATTCATGGAATGACATAAATTAATTAAGTAATCTAATGCTACTTCAATCTGAATATTTATGTGTTCTTGGAATGACATAAAAAAAAATGAAGAAATAATGTTATTTACATTATTGTGAAGTAATATGTTAACTTGAAATTACTATTGAAACCAAAAGATGGTGTTCATAATTACTTTAGTTAAACATGTTTATGTTTCATTGTAAAGATATAAACAGAAAGTCTTTTAATTGTTACAAGACTTATAGTAAAGTAAGATGTTATCTTGTTATGTTTTTAATTAAGACATATACATGAAGTTATTAAATTGTTAAATGACTTATAACGTATAGTGAGATTATAACAGTTTATGTTTTCTTGTAAAGACATGAACATGAAGTGATTTTGTAAAAAGTACTTGTGTTATAAAGCATGTAAAGATATAAACATAAAGTCTTTTAATTGTTACAAGACTTATAATAAAGTAAGACGTTATCTTGTTGTGTTTTTTTTAATTAAGACATATACATAAAGTTATTAAATTGTTAAATGACTTATAACGTATAGTGGGATTATAACAATTTATGTTTTCTTGTAAAGACATGGACATGAAGTAACTTTGTAAAAAGTACTTATGTTATAAGGCATGTAATAGGCTTGAAAATTATTGTACCACTAAAATTAATTAGTTGGTAAATAGACAAGTCAAAAGGAATATGGTTATCTTTAATATTGTTAGATTGTCTTACAATATTAATACTAATGAAATATCAAATGTTTATGGTATGTTCAGTTAGGAAAATCAAACTCTTGTTATATTGTTTGATTAAAGATAACTATGACTTCTTTTCTTCAAAAAGATATCGAGGTTAGAATGTTGAGTATGACTTGGACATATTTAATAAAACTCCAACATAGAAGATTAATAAGACATTATCATATGATGGAATGTGATGAATCACATTAAGTCTTAAATTGAAGTTCCAAATTTGTTTAACTGCTTATGAAGAGGTTATTAACAAAATTAAGTAAGGAACTGTCAATATGTATTTGTAATATCCCAAAAGAGAATATTGTATTATTGCTTAATTTGCTAAGTATTTAAAGATAGTCTTTAAATTGCTAAAAGCAAGTGGGAGTGTTGATCTTTAAAAGATAAAATTACAAGATACATAATCTTCCAAAATACACTAGTAAATATCATGATGAAGTTTGATATTTAAATGTTAAATCTCAAGATAATGGAATTATTATTCATAGAATAACAATATATCTCAGATATTTGATTAATATGCTGAGGACTATGATTTACAGGATTATTATAAACCTAATAATCATTATGATACATTACCAAATATGAAGTTGGGTAAAGTATACATGATATGAATGATTAAGATGTTGTCCATAAAGATAATCAATTTTTGAAATTTGATTTATCTTAATAGTTAGACTAGAAAATTAAGATGAGTTTCTTCAAAGATTAGGTAATCTTTGTGGTTTAAATCTTTGTATAGAAATCATATGGACAATGTTGTACACGTATTTAATGTATGTTTTATGAAAAGATTATTAATCACATTTAAGCAATTAACTGTGATTGAATATTCTATTCTAAACACATTAAATATACAAAGATTATGATTGTCATTGACAATGGAATATCAAAACTCTTTCTTGAGAGATTACTTGAGCGAGGACGATAAGTAATCAAAAGGAGTTTATGAATTCAAATAAATATTTGAAAGTGTATATGGTGCAATAATCCATGGATGGATAAATGCATGCATCTAGAAGATTACTCTTATGTTTAATTATTAAAATTCATGTTTTGATTTATAATTGAAATAAGATAATTTCTAAGTATTCCTAAAAGCTAGTGGGAGTATTATGTTTAATTTCTTAAATCATATATGTTGTAAAACATATGAAAAGTAATATTCCATATAAGTAAATGTTAAGTCTAAGAATGGAATGAAATTTTACTTGTAAGATTTAGGAAATAAGACATATAACCTTGGAATCAATGTTTATTGTTGAAACATGTGCGGTAAATAAATCTAATATATATAACATGATATATTATTTAGAAAGTCTAAATAGATATGTATGACATGAATAAAATCTAAGTATGACTCAAAGATTTTTCATGTACATCATGTTTTGTTGTATCATGCTTGATTACAAGATGATTTGGCAATGTTAATATCTAATTAAAAAGTTATTAGATAACTTGTGTAAAATTCTAAAAAAGGATATGTTTGATTATAGAATTACATCCTAAATCTGGAACAGCTTCAAATTCTATAGATGAACAATATTTCAATTGTTGTGAAAATTGTCATAGCCAACAAACTTGAAAGTTTGAAGGGCATCAAACATTACACAATAGATATTATGGTTTACGGAAAGTTTTAATAGCATATTGTTGTTGCATACAATGATGCTAATGAAATTGAGATGACACTCAATACTAGTCATGGTAAGGATTTCATCTTTGACTATATGTACTAGTTATGCTTACTAAAAGCATAGTTGCATTATACATTAAAAGAATAAGAATACTTTAAACTTTAAAATGTTTGGAAGTTTAATTATCATAAATTGGTGGTTAAGGATGTCTCACATTTTTATGAGATATGGCATTATAGTTGACTATGCACATATAAGAATTTCAATAGTTGAATTCTTGAAATAAGTATTCTTAAAATTCCGATAGATCAAAGTTGGATGATTCATGTCTTGTCAACAAGTATGAATGCCATTGCTTGAGACATAATCCATCAACAAGAGTTATCATGCATTGATCTATTTAGTATTTGGATAAGGGATATTAAACAATTATTATGATAAATTGAAATACATGGTATGTTTAATTTATAATATATTGTATCCTATATTTGTATGTTTAAATCCATGAATAAAGGTTATTCTTAAATTGTCCATTGTCAGTTAATAATATGGGAATATTATTAAATCAAGACAAATCTGAAGGTTGGTATAATATACTTAAAGTATATTGATGCGTAGTCATGTCATTTCAGATGATATTCAATGATACCGAATATAGGACTTATCCCAACTACATGATGTTACTTTGTGGATTTTGTTATTGAGTAAATCATGAGAAGTTATCCTTAGACTTGAGATGCAAGATAAGTGTCATGAATGTAGTACATTTTTGTGGAACAACTTAACGCTATACGTAACTGGTAGTCATAAGGGTTGTTTTCGGAAATGTTACAAAGTTTGTGGGTTTTGCTTGTAGTCAAGATAGAATTTGTTCCTTCAAATTTATTTTTGGAGTTTAATACTGCTGGGCCCCTCATAGGGTTGGTAAGATGCATGTGCGGCCGCACCCAAAATCTCCCCTGAATATATTCAGAAGATTTGGTAATCTTGATCAATCATAAACAACGAGAAACAGAATGGTTAATTAAGGAATGACTTTAATCCACATCCTTATTAACATGGTATTAGAAACAAAAGGATAATAATAATGAGAAATCATTAAAAGGTTTTTCCAGGAGCCTTACTCGAGATCGTACTAGAGGCATCGGGGTATTGCAAGACGCTAACCAATGTGATTACACTATTAAAATATGTCCAAGTGGGAGCTGTTAGATTATGGACATTATTTTAGTAGTCGTATGTTAGGATCGAACTTGAGATCACGGGATTGCACACAATACGTATGAAGAAAAAAAGTAATAATTATTTATAAATGTTATAATTAATTATTAAACACAAAATAAATAATAATAATTAGTATTATTGATTAATGACTAATTATTTATTAAACGAAGATTAGGAAAGTAATACTAGACAAAACATGGAAACAAGAGAAGGTTCCGGAAACCCTTGTGGGCTTCAAAACCGATCGGCAAGGGGGGTGAACCCACCTCCTTTGTGCCTTGAGCTCCAAGTTTTGTGTAGTATATAAGCAAACCCAAGATGTAGGTTTTTCTCATAACTTGTACACACACATCTTGGTGTTTTCTCTCCCTTTTCTTTCCTTGGTCGATTTCATCAAAACCAAACCCTAAGGGCTTCGATTTTTATGATCTAAAACAAGTCTTGTGTTTATTACTTGCAAATACTTTTTCTTGAATTAGTACGTGTGTACAAGAACGTGAATCAAACACACTATTGTTTGATTCTTGGATTGAATTACAAAAAGGTAAGGGGTAATTCTTATAATCCTTATAAACCCTAATTAGGGTTCTTGGTTCCGGAAGATTGCTTTGATTCTTGTTCGGGCTAGAATCACATAGGTATGTTTACTATTTAATTATTGATTAATTAATTACATGTTATTCGATCTTATTATAATTGCTTCCGCTATGCTCACTTTGATGTACTTGTTTTATTAATATGAATGTAATGATATAATAATTCCAACAGTCATGTACTTCACAAAAATAATCTATATAATATATTTAAATTCGAATCAACGTGACCAAACAAATGCTATCTAAAACACATGAAATTTCACAATATTTTTTTAAGTGAATTTATTTATTTATTATTATTATTATTATTATTATTATTATTATTATTATTATTATTATTATTATTATTATTATTATTATTATTATTATTATTATTATTATTATTATTAAATGATGGTGTGATACTTGGCTTCGACAGGGATTCTCCTTGAATCCTCGTGGTTCTACCTTGATTCCGCCACACTCGTATCATCTTCCTTCTTTTGCACTTCGTTCCATTCCTTCGTTCCTCTGGATAGTCTCCTTTTCGAGGGTCTTACTTCGAGACTCGCTTTGTTGACCGCTCCTCGTGTACGTTTTTCTTGTTTCTCCGAATTTGGTTAGTTGTGGTGTTTGGTGTTTTTACACACTGTGGTGGTTCGTTGTCGTTTGCCTGCGTACTTCCTTGGTGGCTTGTTGAGAACCGCTTGGTGATAGCGAGTTGTCCGGTGTGTACTTATTTTTGGTGATAGCGATTTGCCTGCTTGGTGATAGCGAGTTTCCTGCACTCTTCCCTGACTTTGTGGTAGCGGTTTACCCTAGTAGTAGGGATTTGATTGTGGGTCCTGGTTGGTCACGTTTTACATACCTGGTGGGCCACCTTTTTATATGTAGTGATTTGGTTACACTTCTTGGCATGCGATTTTATTAAAATTTGGTGGGCTTATTTTGGTTGTGAGTTGGGCCTGGTGGACCTGGTTTGTTTGGGGTTTTTTTCTTTGGTCACTTGGTATAAAGAAGTAATTGTACCTTGGTTTGGTATTTGCATTTTGGTGATTTGTCTCACGATACTCTTTACCAAATGGCTATAATACGGTTTCATTGTCCTTTCGCGGTCTTAAGTGGTTGTCAGGATGGTAATGGGAATGGGCTTGTCAAAACCTCACTGATCTCTCATCTTCGTGATCGTCATTTCAGTGGAGATGCGCTAGCCATCACTAAACTTTCCTTTGCTACTAATCGTGTTGTTTTTGAAACAGCTGAAGTCACGTTGAA
The DNA here is from genome assembly GCA_030686995.1 of Artemisia argyi. Lineage (NCBI taxonomy): Eukaryota > Viridiplantae > Streptophyta > Magnoliopsida > Asterales > Asteraceae > Artemisia > Artemisia argyi. The sequence continues at coordinate 12,669,866 of CM060689.1, read as the reverse complement.
AAGCATGAACCTTTGGTTATGCGGGGGTTGTTTTAAGACGCATACCCTCCGGTCTAAGTGTCGGCATGGTCCTGATATTGTGTCTCCCCTTAATTGTGGCGACGGTGTTGTTAGGTTTGTATTATTTGATCTCGTCAAACCACAAGTTCACTCATCTAAAACTCGTACGCGTTGAAGACCCTGTTTTGGAAGAGCACTGTGGTTTTGATATCCCTTTACTTGACGCATTACTTTCTAAAGGAGTGCATACTGTCAAATCCATCCCTCCTAAGTGCCGGTTGGGATTCTCTCGCGTCTTGAAAGAAGCTCTTGATAAGATGATCTGCACACCTGAAGACATTTCTTGTTGGGTTAGCCTCCTCGTCATGCCTCTTTGTCTCCTCAAAGCCTTTACCTCGAGGAGTAACATGGAGTGTACGTCTGCCATCAAGCGCTAACGCCAAGAATAATATATCGATAATGCCATTCGATCTTGGAGCACGTTTGGTGGGAGTTTGCAACTTGTTAGGGAGGTTTTAGCTGAACCCCCCCCCCTGCATGGTCTAATATTGATGAGGAAAAGTTGGACTTGGGTGAGCGCAATGTCAAGCAATGTAAGAGGAAGATTTGTGATGGTCATTACACTGCGGCAGTCAGAGTCCTTTCTTCTTCAGGTGTTTCCCCTTTTAATGACACTACTCTTGAGGACCTTAAGGTTAAGCATCCTTTCAAGTCCGCCCCTTCTATACCGGATACACCTATTGATCATCATAACCTCCATGCATCTCCTGGTGTGGTTCTTGATATGATTAAGAGTTTCCCTCGTGGTACATCTTGTGGTCGTGATTGGCTACATGCACAACACCTTCTAGACTATCTCTGTGGCACTGTTGTGGCTATTTTCGATGAGTTAATCGCTTCTATCACCCATGTGGTAAATCTTTTTCTCGACCGCAAATGCCCGAAGGGGCTGGGCGAGTATATTGCTAGTGCTCTCTCACACCGCTGATCAAGCCCGGAATTGGCATCCGTCCCATTGCTGTTGGGATGATCTGGAGGCGTTTAGTCTCCAAGATAGGTGCTTCTTTGATCGGTCACTCTTTGGATGGGTATTTTAATGATCTTCAGTTTGGTGTCGGGGTACCTGGAGGGGGGAGGCTATTCTTTAAGCTGTGAACAAGTTTATTGAAGATCCATGCGGCGAGGAAGGTCTGTCGATGTTATTGGTGGATTTCTAAAATGCCTTCAATTTGGTGGACCGAGAGGTTGTGTTACAGGAGGTTCCCTTGAGTTGTCCCGCTATTTCACGTTGGGTGGAGTTTTACTACTTCAGGCCTGCTAGATTATATTACGGGGGACACACACTTTGGTCACACCAAGGGGTGCAACAAGATGATCCTCTTGGACCTCTTCTCTTTACCTTAGTGTTACACCCCTTGGTGTGTAAGATTAGAGATTCTTTCAGTCTGTCCCTTCAAGCTTGGTATCTAGATGATGGCACTATTATCGGAGACACCTTGGTTGTGGGGAAGGCCTTAGAACTTATTATGGCAGATGGGCCACTACGTGGCTTGCACCTCAATGTGGATAAGACTGAGATTTTTTGGCCAAAGGAAGACCCCCGAAGCATGCTTGCGGGCGTCTTCCCCCCTAAAATTTCCCGCCCACTACATGGTGTTAAATTACTAGGTGGGTCGGTTAGTGTGGACTTTGAGTTTAGTAGTGCGCTTGCTATGAAACAGGTTGATAAAACCATTGAGCTTATGGCGGCCATTGCTAAGCTTAAGGACCCTCAATGTGAGCTGCTGCTTCTTCGTGCTTGTGCCGGCATTTCAAAGTTATATTTCCCTATGCACACATGCTCCCCTAGGGTTTTTGGACGTGCTCACGTTGCTTTTGATGCGGCACTGTGTTCTTCTTTGGAACGTATTGTTACTGGCTCTGGCCTGGATTTAGTGACTGACAATGGAGGCTGGCTACCTTGCCATTTGCATTTGGGGGACTTGGAGTATATTTAGTAAGGGATGCCTTGAACTATGCTTTCCTTGCGTCTAGACTCCAATCTGCCAAACTATAGACTAAGCTCCTCAGACATTCTAATATTGTAACCTCTGGCCCCTCCTTTGATGAGGCCTTGTGCGCTTTTAATGCTAAAACGGAGACCGACTTTCTGAGTAACCCGGATGAGATCGCTGCCCAAAACTCATGAAGAAATTTGAAGATATATATTTCAAACGTGTTACCCAAATGGCTGAATCCACGTTTTGCTTATCTCCCCGACAAATGGCACTTTGGGGGTCGCAAAAGGAGGACTACACTTCAGACTGGCTTAGGGTGGTCTCCATATCTGGGCTTCGATAGACTATGAATGCCAGAACTTATAGGTGCATATTATGTTATCGGCTAGGCATCCCCCTCTTCTCTGTTCAAGTTCCATGCTCAGCGTGCTCCTAGGCTTTCACTGGGGATATCTATGGAGACCACACTATATCGTGTACTGGTACTATTGGTGTTAAACACCGACACAACATGGTGCGTGATACTTTGCTTGCCATCTGTTGTCGATCTAGGGATTCGGCTCGTAAAAAGGTCAATATCGGGTTGAGTGGAGATGGGGGCAGGTCTTAAGGCCAATAGATATTTTGCTCTACTCCTGGGATAGGGGAAAAGATGTGTGTGTTGACTTAACCGGGTTGTCCCCCCTCATGCAGACCAGTTTGATTGACTTTGCGCCAGGTCGCCTGGTGATTGATGCCGCTAAACACAAGCGTGTTAAGTATGGAGCTAAATGTGCGAACATGGGATATGAGTTTATCCCTTTCTCATTTTCCTCTTTGGAGGAACTTGAGACAGATGCGGTGACCTTACTCAAGCAGATCCGAAAGTTCTCTATAACTCAAGACATTGGGGCGCGTGCTGCAACTCATATCTTCAGTAAGATTAGGTTTGCTATTGCTAAAGGTGTAGGGGCTCATATAGTCTCGAGGCTCCCCACTAATTTCTTGTAATCCTATGATTTGGTTTCTAATGAAAAGGATGTGTTTATTATTGTTATTGTTATTGTTATTGTTATTGTTATTGTTATTATTATTATTATTATTATTATTATTATTATTATTATTATTATTATTATTATTATTATTATGTAGTATGGGCTATTAGTTTATTAAAGATTGATCAAGTTGAATGAGAGTCATTACATTGTTAAACGCTCTCTTTCATTTGCACAATATGAAAGTCTTCATTCTTTTTTAAATGGTCAACTTCATTTTTTTCCTTTTTCTGTTGATATACCTTTTGCAAATCATGTTGGTGATTTTACATCACCAATATAATTTAAGTGTAATGGATTGACTTAGTTGACCAATGTGTAATCATGATAAATGTTCAACAAGTCGGGTTGTGCGGAGTGCACACTTGTATGACGTTATTGTGATTATCATTCGTGGGTGAAGCCCCGAATAACAGGGGTCCGAGGGCAGCGCCCCCGGTACCGGGATTCCAGGGGCGGTAGCCCTTGGCAGCAGGGTCCAAGGGGCGGCTGCCAAGGGGCAGCGCCCCTAGCAGTGTTATGTTAAAAACGCACTTAAAAATAAAATTTCCGGTATTTTAGACTTCAATTTTGCCCTTTGATTTAACCGTTTCGGTAGTTAAATAACTGCCTTGGCAGTTACAACTGTGGTTCGGTTTTATTGGTCATAGATTCATCACTTTTCAGGTTCGGTTTTCATAACAACAAAAAACACATTTTCGATTCTAAATCTGAGTTTTATCCGATTTGAGATTTCGATAGAACCATCGAAATACTTCGATCTGAAAGTGTTTACACGACTCTCAGATTACTGTGATCCTAATAAACCTAACAAATCACCATACACACAAAGATTTTTCAAAAATAACTCGGTTCAAGTATTGCTAATCTTGAACATCTGGGCTTAAAAAATGGGAAAGATAAATAAATTAACTTTAATTTGTGTTTTTCTTAAGTTCTTATACCGAAAAGAAACTTATTTTAGTGTTACTCTCGATTGACCCTGCACCATAGCGTCTAATGATGCCATATATTTTGATTATGATGCGTAATCTGGTATCAAGGTGATTACAAACGAGCTTGTGATGAGGTCAAATTCAATCGCATTGTTGTTTCAATCATTATTATTTGCAAAAAACATGGGTCAAACTGATGGGTGACGCTTATAATCAGCTTCAACTGTCAAAGGAGGTACACATTAAAAGGAATTGCACTTTAAGATGTATGCCTCATACACTCATACAACATTGTTTAAGAATGAGGTGGGCTTCATGTTTAAAACGAGCCCAAAACCTCAAGAATTAAAATTACAATTCACCTTTTAAGTTATGAATATAACATCGACTACATATGTTTGGAACATACGTGTGTGCATTGTATGTGGTGTTTTAACTGTGCTATATCTTGGTATTTTGCTCCTAGCACCATTATCACATTTTATAGTGTACAAATTATTCTTAGATTTGTAAATGATCTAATCAAACAATAATATTTTGCTGGTAATAGTCTATTGAAATAATCGCATATGGCAATGCTTCAAAAGTCTCTTCCTTTATACAACTAGGTACTAGAAACTAGTAAAATCTTGCACGAGTGTGACTGGAAAAAACACTATCTAAAACAATAGAGTTCCGTTTTTGCATGTTAGAACTCTAAACAATGGACATCCTATATCCGATCAGGGCATAACTATTACTTAACATCGAATATATGAAAATTTGAAACAAGTATTACGAGTTAAACAAAAGCGTGCTATAGGACTTTATATTTCTCGGGGCTCGGCTTACTCATGGTGCATGCTTAAAGTACAGAAAATGATATACTAGTTGGGCATTATACATCTAAATCTATATGCTATAATATCATAAACATCTTGTTTCTTAAGTCCTTTTTTTTGTTAATTATTATTATTATTAATCAAACTGAGCAGTTAATCTAGTCAGTTTAATTAAACAAGCTTCAACAAACGACGAACAAAATTTTATATGCAAGTGTAAGATAACAAAGAGATCTATTATTGACTTGTATTTTTTGTATATTTATAATAGAACATGACTTGGAGCATAAGCTAATATAACCTTAAACCTAATGGACCCTAAGTGTTTAGGCTTAGACCTTAACCTATCATCTAACATCAAGTACTTGAGGTTGTGATATAATTCCTCTTTTTTCAGCAGAAGTGTTAAACCTAATTCACTTCATGTCACCCATTCATGAAAATAAGAAATCGAGTTGCTTTCACTTCAAATTTTCTAATAACCAGTAGCACCCAACAAAAAATTATTAGAACAATCCCGATTAACTAGCCATTGAAACTGTATCTATCTCTTCAAAGTAGTCCATTTCCACATTGTTTTAAATGATGTCATTGTTGGATCGTCCACCCACATCAAGGGATCATTTAGCTATGTCAGGGCTGCAATTGTTGTAATGAAGTTGGAGTGGATAAATGAAGATGGTTCAGATTCGCTGAGACCAAAACCTGCTTTGAGAGTGATAATACAAGACAAAGCAACATTTGGTTCAAAAGCATGGTTGTTGCTCATGGAGGGTCAGGCGAACAAGCTGATAACTTTGCACTTGAATCTGAACCGGTCACACTTTGATGGTAAGCCATTTCCCTCTCAAATGGTGTATGATTGCATCAAGATCTTGGAGGAATGAGTCGCTATACCTTGTAGATAATTTAGCAGTGCTTAATTCATTTTCTTAGAGAAAAAGTCAACTCGCAATCTAACACCCGTCGTGTATTGGCGTCTATATGCAAGTGATTACACACGGCTAGTCAATGGAATCACATTGATGTTTCAAATAGTAATATTAATAACATTTTGTGGTTTGGGTTTGTGTTGGATGATCAATTTCAAATGTGTTTGTGTTGTAATCACATTTGTGTTTGTGTTTGCAGACGACCTTTTTATTTTTGCTAGAGGAGACGTGGAGTCTGCTCGTGTTATTATGGATTCTTTGGATGAATTCTAGAAGACTTCGGGCTTAGTTCCTAGTATCCCAAAGAGCATCGCATTTTTCTGTAATGTTCGGAACCATGTTAAGATTGCTATTCTTAACATTATGCCATTTGTTGAGGGTAAGCTCTCGGTTAAATATCTTGGTGTTTTGCTTATCTCGTCGAGGCTCTTAAATAAGGATTGTAAAATCCTTGTTGAAAAAGTTCGAAACAGGATTGGGGATTGGAAAAACAAATCCCTATCATTTGCTGGGAGGCTCAGCTTTGTAAGTCAGTCATATCTTCGATGCAGGTCTATTGGGCGCCTATTCTTATGATCCCGAAAGGTATTATTCTTGATATTCGGCAACTTATGTAACACCCCCAATTCATGGTTGCAGCGGAATTCAAAATGGGTGTTACTCGACGGCACAATAGTCACAATAATAGAAAACGAACTCTAATTGAGTCGTTTTAAAAGATTTATCATTCAAATTATATAAATATCAGAGATTACAAAAATGAGGTCCCAAATGGTTCCATGTTTACAATGTACATTAAATGAGTTTTTGAATGATAATAAAATTTATAGCCCTCTTGAGTATCCGTGCCCTTCCGTGCCATCCTTGATCGTCATGAACCTGAAATACATGCTTGAGAGGTCAACACAAAGGTTGAGTGATATTCATAGAGTTTGTTTAATCGTTTGAACACAATATGTTGGTAGTGTGAGTTGTAGACTCACACCAATGTTTGGAAAACAAAACAGGTAGGCTACGTTATTATACGCCCATAAAATGTATTATACACTAAGCTTATGACACCAAAACGTTAACGTGTACCAATATCGATCGGCAGATTTATCCCGGTAGGTACTTTGCCGTCATACCTAATGTCTCAAATATTAATGCATTTGTTTGAACTTAGTCAATACAAATGGGATTCGTCAATCCCAATAGGCCTATTCACAATATTCGCGCTCACTATTTCTAGTGATTAAATGGTTCATAATAAGGGATCTCGGTTTGGCAAGGATGATACTTAGTGATAATAAAACAATCAGGCAAGCATACAATTTAAAAACATTGTGCTCGGTTAAAAATAGCATGTATTCCCCCCAAGGGTTTGTAAAACAATTAAGTAATGGAAAGTGGGGCTATGAACTCACCTTAAGTAAGATAGCAAGTAATGAAGGTAATGGTTGGATCGTGTAGGTTTCTACGAGTAACCTATAATAGAATGTTGCGACTTAGGATCGGAGTAAAGAATATGAATAAGTGCCTATATATATATCTTGCATCTAGTCCATGATGTGGTATGATGTATAATGTAAGTCTTCGAAAGAAAAGATTTCATGAAACATGTATGTTTTGATATATCGTTTACTACCGTTCGGGCCGACATAATTCAGAAGTCATGTTAGTAAGCGTTCGAGGAGCCAGGACACTTTAATTCGTAAATCCACAACTCATCTCGACGGCTTACATAATGAACTCCTCACACGAGGCTCCCTACTATTGTAGTAGTTGATAAAGTATATATATATACAAGTTTTGATCCGAAAAGTTACATGTTCGATATTTGTATAAACTTAGGAAAGTTTAGTATTACATGAAGATTGTTATTAGGGTAAGTTTCATAAGTCTTGTATGACCATTTTTCTTTGCAATATCTCATGGTTCTTTTTAGGTGAAGTAGATCCAAATTGCTTGTTCAAGTTCTCGCCAATTCCTTTTTTCATGTTTTCGCCTAAGTAAGCTTGTATGGTCATTTCGTCATGGCCTAGCCATGGCCTTTGGTCCTTGTTCCAAGGTCATGAGACACAACCTTGGCTCTAGCCATGGTGGTGGTCTTGATCATAGGTCATAAGACCTCTTGTTCCTTTTAAAGTATAACCATAATATAGTGACTTATATATATGTAAATAGCTGTTAAGAAACTGAGAAATATCTCACTCGGAAAGCGTTTTCAAGGCTCGATCTTCTTTATTCCTGAACGAAAACGTGATTCTGGACAACTTTCGTGTTTTAACTTTTTCATGAAACGGACCAGAAATGCCTCTTTTTGCGTGTTTAATGTTTCTGTAACAGAAGGTATTTGGCAGCTTTGCCGCAAAGTTTTGGTAACTTCAAATCGTCATAACTTTTGACTCGTATACTCGTTTTAGGTGGTTCAAATTGCTATGTTTTCCTTGTTAGGTCCTCTACTACAATATGTAATAATCCAATATCATATTTTTACCATTTTGATCAGGTCTTACCAAGAAAGTCATTAGTTTACTTGTTTTAATAACTTATCTTAACAATCAATTACAATAACTTGTTTTGCTCATTTTTATACATCATGGACATGATAACAAGACAATATATAGCATGAATGATATGTAAATAGTATGAATATGATATTTAAGCAAGGAAGTGTATTAGAGTTTGCTTACAACTTGTGAAGAAACTAACTAGAACCAAGATCAAAACCAAGAATTACTACTTAATCTTTCAAATATTTTCCAACCATAGCCAAGCTTCCATATCAAAAACCCTATCTTATAATCCCTTTATAAACACTAATCTATCACAAAAACAAGCCTTAGTAAAAATCTTCACTAAGAACACTTGGAAATTTGATGAGTTTTTGTGGTGTTTTATGGTGATTTTATGGTTGAAAGGTGTTAAGGATTATGCAAGGAACTTAAACCTTCAACTCTAATGGAATGAACTAGCTAAATCATGATCAAAATGGTAAGTTATGGTTGTTTTGGGTCGTTGGTATGGCCAAGGAGGGGAAGAGAAGGCTTAAATAAGGTCTTGAGGAGGTTACATGTATGACTAGTCAACACTTGGAGACCAAGTTTAACACTTGTAATCATCCAAGGTTACATAGCATGAGATCAAGCCACAAGGGTGATGAATCCCCCCCCCCCTAAGTCGGTTTCAATGTGGATAGGAAGGATGAGTTGGTCTTGTTGATATTATCCAAGATATCTAGTATGTTTTGACTCCGTAAAATGCTAACCGTAAGTTGTTACGTCACAAAACGTAAAACCGGGTATCGTAAAAATACGAAACTCGGAAGAATGATTAAACTTGTCAAAATACTCCATAATAAAATATAAAATGAGTGGTAGGTTCCATTTGGGTGGTAAAACCCTGCTAAAACTAGAAACACGGGTCTAAAACGCGTAATACGTAAAATGTACGAATATTGCGTAAAATTGAGAAAAGTAAAATGTTACTTTTCTAATAGGATAAAAATGATTTAAAATGACTTATAATGTCTAGACTGGGCTCAGTCTAGTGTCGGTTGGTATTAAATGTCTTTTAGACATCAAACCGTAAGCCTAAAAATCAATGAATGACTTATAAAATCAAGGAATGATTTTTGGTCAAAGGAGGAGGGAAAAATATGTTGAATTTTTCTAATAAGTTGAAAACTCAAATCGTCTTAGAAACGCGGTGCAGGTATAGGCTAAGGTTACGGCTGAGTAAAAACGCTTAAAACTGAAAATTCCAGTTTTTCACGGCCGAGGTTTATTCTGGTCATATTTTTCTCAGTCATGATTTATTCTCAAATAAATCGTGAGTGTGTCAAACATTTTTCTGATGTGGGGTCACCTGACGGGGTCGAGTTTCGTTGTGCGTAGAATTTTTGAATGACGTTTTACCCTAAAACGTGTAATTCCTTAATAACTTTCACGAAAATGAGCTTATGAATGTCAAACTTTTAATTTGTCATGGAAATAATTTATCACTCGAGGCTAAGAAACAAAAATCAAGTTTCGGGAAAATGAATAGTAAAAGTGAATAGTGAAATTTTCCGGGAATATTAATTATCCTGAAAATGCGAATTGTTATAGTCTCTACCCCTTACGGGGAACTTCGTCCCGAAGTTCTATGTGTGTTATATGTTGGAGTGGTGTCGATGAAAAGGTGTGGTTACTTATGAGGACTAAAGTCTGGGATTACCGGTGATGTAATTTGATTTGTCATTTCAGTTTATGGTGTAGGATGAGGCTTACTTTTATGTAGGAAAGGTATGGTAATAGTCGAATATCAAAGGAAATTGATATAGCAGTCGAATATTAATAGGAATTGAGATAGTAATTGCAATCATAGCCTAGTAGGTAATCGGTTGTTGTACCTAGTGTTTATTGACTTCATACTTATGTTATTTCGGATACAAATAAGCCCACTTGTTTATAATTCTTTATTTACATAGAGAGGCATCCCAAACAATGTAAATAGGGAATATAAACTTATGGTTCGGTGATTTACAATTTCTTTATTTAAATGAAAAGGCATCCCAATCCATTCAAATAATTATAAATCATACTACTTAAGAATTCCCAATCCAACATTCATACTTAGCCGGTGAGTTACAAGGTAGTGTATTACGAGATTATACTGGTGTTCCAAAAGTACAAAATGAATATTCAATCTTGTAAAGCTGATAAGGGTACTTGTGGTGTAACTAAGGATGATTTAAGCTTTAAAAGTGCATCAAGATCTGTTAATGAGCATGTGTTTGTAACGGTTGTGAAGATAATGATGTGATATGTTGAAGAACAAAAGTGAGTAGTGTATGCTTAGCATTAATACTCTTAGGTATAGATGTTGAGTTTGCTTTAAAAATCTTAAGAGATTTTAAAAGTTTATGATGGAATGGTATCCTTAGGACCTAAACAGGATAGTACTTCTACAGGATGAAGAGAAGAATTGATAACCATCCCAAGATAGTAGTTCGGATTATCTCATAAATGAAAACTTTCAAGAATGAAATTAGATAATATAAATAAGGTGTTAAGATTTTGCTGAGTGGTAAGGCACTATCGTGTCTCTAGATCATTTTAATGTATTCTGGTGGTTTATCGAGTTCAAGTAGGAAATCAACCTAAACATAACCCTAGTACAACTATTCTCAGTATTTGAAAATTTTAAGTCGAATATAGTTAGTCAGACTATATTCCACTGTCCCTAGGTTAAATATAGGTGACTAGTCTATATTTAGCCAAGGTTCGATAAAATTTTCAAATACCTAAATTAGGTATACTTTTGATATGTCCGTTGCTTTCGGGAAACTGTCCACTAAACAAAGCCGATGTCAAACCCTTCAATTGCAAGTCCCGCCCATACAAGACTTGTAACCCATGTTTTCACATTCCATCAAATAGAAGATAGTACGGGTACGTATGTGTGTGAAAAGGAAGTTTTAAGTAGTTCTAAAGTAGAACATACTTGGCCAGGATCACGAACTTTTAACAATGAAGGTTTCAGAAGAAAACTTTGATGAATGTAGGGCTGAACTTCAGCTTTTTTTAGGTGATGGATTTGTTTGTCCTTTAAAAATCTCATATTTCTATTTAGAAATCGATAGGTTGTGACGGGTTTTTGATATCATATGAAATGATATTGATGATGTGATGGAATAATTCTAGAGACCATTGCACAAAACACAATGTCTCGGAAGTAGGTTAGACCATTGTGCAATTCACAATGTCTGGGAAGTAGGTTAGACCATTGTGTGACTCAAAACATTTGAGAAATGGTTAAGACCATTGTATAATACAATGTCTTGGAAAATAGGAAAGACCATTGCAATCAGTTACAATGTCTTGGACATAAAATGTTAGAGTAGGAACATGATTGGGAGAATGTGATTGTGTCGAAATGCCCTAGAATAGGCATACGCAGATATGTTTAGTCCATTGTTTAGATAAATGATTGAAAATAAACCGAGTTTATATATCAATATACTAATGCTTACGGGGAAATGCTCAATTATGTTTAGGGTACATATATTAATATGCAATTATGTTTGTGTAGCACAATAATGTCTACGGGGAAATGCTCAAAATGGGTATATATGAATATACTAATATGTTTGTGTATCATAACATGCTTACTAAGTCCATAATCGTCTGGAGGATGGAAGACACGGAGAGCGGAAGGCTATAAAAACGTTTTTTTGCTTGTATGTGCGGTTATAGTTTAGGTCTCAATTAGACCCGTTTCTCTATAACCATGGCTCTGGTACCAATCTGTAACACCCCCAATTCATGGTTGCAGCGGAATTCAAACTGGGTGTTACTCGACGGCACAATAGTCACAATAATAGAAAACGAACTCTAATTGAGTCGTTTTAAAAGATTTATCATTCAAATTATATAAATATCAGAGATTACAAAAATGAGGTCCCAAATGGTTCCATGTTTATAATGTACATTAAATGAGTTTTTGAATGATAATAAAATTTATAGCCCTCTTGAGTATCTGTGCCCTTCCGTGCCATCCTTGATCGTCATGAACCTGAAATACATGCTTGAGAGATCAACACAAAGGTTGAGTGATATTCATAGAGTTTGTTTAATCGTTTGAACATAATATGTTGGTAGTGTGAGTTGTAGACTCACACCAATGTTTGGAAAACAAAACAGGTAGGCTACGTTATTATACGCCCATAAAATGTATTATACACTAAGCTTATGACACCAAAACGTTAACGTGTACCAATATCGATCGGCAGATTTATCCCGGTAGGTACTTTGCCGTCATACCTAATGTCTCAAATATTAATGCATTTGTTTGAACTTAGTCAATACAAATGGGATTCGTCAATCCCAATAGGCCTATTCACAATATTCGCGCTCACTATTTCTAGTGATCAAATGGTTCATAATAAGGGATCTCGGTTTGGCAAGGATGATACTTAGTGATAATAAAACAATCAGGCAAGCATACAATTTAAAAACATTGTGCTCGGTTAAAAATAGCATGTATTCCCCCCAAGGGTTTGTAAAACAATTAAGTAATGGAAAGTGGGGCTATGAACTCACCTTAAGTAAGATAGCAAGTAATGAAGGTAATGGTTGGATCGTGTAGGTTTCTACGAGTAACCTATAATAGAATGTTGCGACTTAGGATCGGAGTAAAGAATATGAATAAGTGCCTATATATATATCTTGCATCTAGTCCATGATGTGGTATGATGTATAATGTAAGTCTTCGAAAGAAAAGATTTCATGAAACATGTATGTTTTGATATATCGTTTACTACCGTTCGGGCCGACATAATTCAGAAGTCATGTTAGTAAGCGTTCGAGGAGCCAGGACACTTTAATTCGTAAATCCACAACTCATCTCGACGATTTACATAATGAACTCCTCACATGAGGCTCCCTACTATTGTAGTAGTTGATAAAGTATATATATATATATACAAGTTTTGATCCGAAAAGTTACATGTTCGATATTTGTATAAACTTAGGAAAGTTTAGTATTACATGAAGATTGTTATTAGGGTAAGTTTCATAAGTCTTGTATGACCATTTTTCTTTGCAATATCTCATGGTTCTTTTTAGGTGAAGTAGATCCAAATTGCTTGTTCAAGTTCTCGCCAATTCCTTTTTTCATGTTTTCGCCTAAGTAAGCTTGTATGGTCATTTCGTCATGGCCTAGCCATGGCCTTTGGTCCTTGTTCCAAGGTCATGAGACACAACCTTGGCTCTAGCCATGGTGGTGGTCTTGATCATAGGTCATAAGACCTCTTGTTCCTTTTAAAGTATAACCATAATATAGTGACTTATATATATGTAAATAGCTGTTAAGAAACTGAGAAATATCTCACTCGGAAAGCGTTTTCAAGGCTCGAGCTTCTTTATTCCTGAACGAAAACGTGATTCTGGACAACTTTCGTGTTTTAACTTTTTCATGAAACGGACCAGAAATGCCTCTTTTTGCGTGTTTAATGTTTCTGTAACAGAAGGTATTTGGCAGCTTTGCCGCAAAGTTTTGGTAACTTCAAATCGTCATAACTTTTGACTCGTATACTCGTTTTAGGTGGTTCAAATTGCTATGTTTTCCTTGTTAGGTCCTCTACTACAATATGTAATAATCCAATATCATATTTTTACCATTTTGATCAGGTCTTACCAAGAAAGTCATTAGTTTACTTGTTTTAATAACTTATCTTAACAATCAATTACAATAACTTGTTTTGCTCATTTTTATACATCATGGACATGATAACAAGACAATATATAGCATGAATGATATGTAAATAGTATGAATATGATATTTAAGCAAGGAAGTGTATTAGAGTTTGCTTACAACTTGTGAAGAAACTAACTAGAACCAAGATCAAAACCAAGAATTACTACTTAATCTTTCAAATATTTTCCAACCATAGCCAAGCTTCCATATCAAAAACCCTATCTTATAATCCCTTTATAAACACTAATCTATCACAAAAACAAGCCTTAGTAAAAATCTTCACTAAGAACACTTGGAAATTTGATGAGTTTTTGTGGTGTTTTATGGTGATTTTATGGTTGAAAGGTGTTAAGGATTATGCAAGGAACTTAAACCTTCAACTCTAATGGAATGAACTAGCTAAATCATGATCAAAATGGTAAGTTATGGTTGTTTTGGGTCGTTGGTATGGCCAAGGAGGGGAAGAGAAGGCTTAAATAAGGTCTTGAGGAGGTTACATGTATGACTAGTCAACACTTGGAGACCAAGTTTAACACTTGTAATCATCCAAGGTTACATAGCATGAGATCAAGCCACAAGGGTGATGAATCCCCCCCCCCCTAAGTCGGTTTCAATGTGGATAGGAAGGATGAGTTGGTCTTGTTGATATTATCCAAGATATCTAGTATGTTTTGACTCCGTAAAATGCTAACCGTAAGTTGTTACGTCACAAAACGTAAAACCGGGTATCGTAAAAATACGAAACTCGGAAGAATGATTAAACTTGTCAAAATACTCCATAATAAAATATAAAATGAGTGGTAGGTTCCATTTGGGTGGTAAAACCCTGCTAAAACTAGAAACACGGGTCTAAAACGCGTAATACGTAAAATGTACGAATATTGCGTAAAATTGAGAAAAGTAAAATGTTACTTTTCTAATAGGATAAAAATGATTTAAAATGACTTATAATGTCTAGACTGGGCTCAGTCTAGTGTCGGTTGGTATTAAATGTCTTTTAGACATCAAACCGTAAGCCTAAAAATCAATGAATGACTTATAAAATCAAGGAATGATTTTTGGTCAAAGGAGGAGGGAAAAATATGTTGACTTTTTCTAATAAGTTGAAAACTCAAATCGTCTTAGAAACGCGGTGCAGGTATAGGCTAAGGTTACGGCTGAGTAAAAACGCTTAAAACTGAAAATTCCAGTTTTTCACGGCCGAGGTTTATTCTGGTCATATTTTTCTCAGTCATGATTTATTCTCAAATAAATCGTGAGTGTGTCAAACATTTTTCTGATGTGGGGTCACCTGACGGGGTCGAGTTTCGTTGTGCGTAGAATTTTTGAATGACGTTTTACCCTAAAACGTGTAATTCCTTAATAACTTTCACGAAAATGAGCTTATGAATGTCAAACTTTTAATTTGTCATGGAAATGATTTATCACTCGAGGCTAAGAAACAAAAATCAAGTTTCGGGAAAATTTTCGGGAAAATGAATAGTAAAAGTGAATAGTGAAATTTTCCGGGAATATTAATTATCCTGAAAATGCGAATTGTTATAACTTATTCGTGGGTTTCTTTGGTGTAATGGTGATTTTAAACGTGCGAAAGCTAAGGTTGCATGGGACGATATTTGCCTTCCGATGAAGGAGGGAGGGCTAGGTATTTGTAGTCTTGAAGTTTTTAATATCCTCTTATGACTACTCATATCTGGAATATTATTTCTAATAAAGAATCGTTATGGGTTCGTTGGATTCATATATCTGGAATATTATTTCTAATAAAGAGTCGTTATGGGTTCGTTGGATTCATATGTACAAGCTGAAAGGTCGTACTTTCTAGGACTTGCCTATGAAGGCAGGTATGAGCTGGGGGTGGTTGAAACTTCTTCAACTCCATGATATTGTTAGACCTTTTTTCTGGACCAAGCACTACACCAAATGAAAGCCTTTGGGATGGACTAAAAAAATGGGACGACATATGTTGTCCCAATGGACAAAGGGTCTCACTTTTTTCAACAAATATAGTAGTCAATAAAAATGTTTTGGCCCCACTCATTTTGGGACGACAATGTCGTGCCATTCGTTTGAAAATTGAATTTTATTATTCAGAGTCTTTTTTAAAAAAAAATCGACAAATTAATACTCATTTTGGGACAACAATGTCGTGCCTTTCGTTTGAAAATATAATTTCATTATTCAGAGTCGTTTTTTAAACAAAAATCGACAAATTAATACTCAGTTTGGGACGACAATGTCGTCCCATTCATAAAAACATATACTTTTTTGATTTTCAGAAACTTTATAAATTAATTTTATTTTACAAAACAGTTTGGAAACTTTTAAAATAACATATGGGACGACAATGTCGTCCCATTCCGTAAAAACATATATTTTTTTTGATTTTCAGAAACTTTATAAATTAATTTTATTTAACAAAACAGTTTGGAAACTTTTAAAATAACATATAGGACGACAATGTCGTCCCATTTTTTTTTAATAATATTGAAAATAACAATTATAATATAATAATCTATCTAAAAATACTTATTTATAAATTAATTTTAAAAAATTATTTAATTTAAATACTTTTATTTAATAAAAAATATTTAAAATTATTTAATTTAATTTAAAATTAAATCCAATAATCTATCTAAAAATACTTATATACAAATTAATTTTAAAAAGTTATTATGGCTATGCATAACATGTTAAACGGATGAGTCGAGTTGTTATGATATGCATAACATGTTTAGCGGATGAGTTGAGTTGTTATGGATATGCATATATAACATGTTTAACGGATGAGTCGAGTTGTTATGGATATGCATAATATGTTTAACGGATGAGTCGAGTTGTTATGGATATGCATAACATGTTAAACGGATGAATCGAGTAGTCATTGATATACATAACATGTTTAAGTCGAGTTGTTATGGATATGCATAACATGTTAAACGGATCAGTCAAGTTGTTACGGATATGCATAACATGTTTAACGGGTGAGTCGAGTTGTTATGGATATGCATAACATGTTAAACGGATGAATCGAGTTGTTATTGATATGCATAACATGTTTAAGTCGAGTTGTTATGGATATGCATAACATGTTAAACGGATCAGTCGAGTTGTTACGGATATGTATAACATGTTTAACGGATGAGTCGAGTTGTTATGGATATGCATAACATGTTAAACGGATGAATCGAGTTGTTATTGATATGCATAACATGTTTAAGTCGAGTTGTTATGGATATGCATAACATGTTAAGCGGATCAGTCGAGTTGTTACGGATATGCATAACATGTTTAACGGATGAGTCGAGTTGTTATGGATATGCATAACATGTTTAACGGATGAGTCGAGTTGTTATGGATATGCATAACATGTTAAACGGATGAATCGAGTTGTTATTGATATGCATAACATGTTTAAGTCGAGTTGTTATGGATATGCATAACATGTTAAATGGATCAGTCGAGTTGTTACGGATATGCATAACATGTTTAACAGATGAGTCGAGTTGTTATGGATATGCATAGCATGTTAAACCGATGAATCGAGTTGTTAATGATATGCATAACATGTTTAAGTCGAGTTGTTATGGATATGCATAACATGTTAAACGGATCAGTCGAGTTGTTACGGATATGCATAACGTGTTTAATGGATGAGTCGAGTTGTTATGGATATGCATAACATGTTTAACGGATGAGTCGAGTTGTTATGGATATGCATAACATGTTAAACGGATGAATCGAGTTGTTATTGATATGCATAACATGTTTAAGTCGAGTTGTTATGGATATGCATAACATGTTAAACGGATCAGTTGAGTTGTTACGGATATGCATAACATGTTTAACGGATGAGTCGAGTTGTTATGGATATGCATAACATGTTAAACGGATGAATCGAGTTGTTATTGATATGCATAACGTGTTTAAGTCTAGTTGTTATGGATATGCATAACATGTTTAAGTCTAGTTGTTATGGATATGCATAACATGTTAAACGGATGAGTCGAGTTTTTACGGATATGCATAACATGTTTAACGGATGAGTCGAGTTCTTATAGATATGCATAACATGTTAAACGGATGAGTCGAGTTGTGGTGGCTATGCATAACATGTTAAATGGATGAGTCGAGTTGTTATGGATATCCATAACAAAAACAGGCGCTAGAGACAAGAGTAAGGATGCTTGAGGCAAGAGTTGAAATTGCAACGAATCCCGACATCAGTTTTCACAACAACAACAACAACAACATTTTATTAAACAACAACAATAACACAACAAACAACAACAACAACAATGACAAACAAACAGCAACAACAACAATAACAACACTACATACGAAGATAACAGCAACAACAACAATAACAGTACTACATATGAAATTTATCCATGTCACCTAAAAGGTCACGGAGTATTGCATCCGACTGACATGCGTGGTCGTGGTTGGGATACGTTGCCATGTCAAGTTTTGCCTCCAGCATCCTTAATTTTGTCTCTAGCACCTGTTTTTGTGCCTCCAGCACCTGTTTTTGTGTCTCCAGCAGGTTTATTCTGAGATCTTTTTCATGACAGTTTGAGCACCTTGTTGGAGCAGATCTAGAACCGCTTGATGTAGAAGCTCCCAGAGAATCGGTCATCATTTTGGCGAGTCGTTCCTCTTTCCATAAAAAAAATCACATCCATGGTCTGTTGTCCCAGGCTGTTAAAGAGTAAAAACTATTATTTTTAACAACTAACCAAATTATTTATATAATACACGAAAAAGTATGTAATTGTTCACCTGCGAGAAAGGACACGCATAGTATAGTTTACCACGGGAGTAAGATCTACGCGATTCTCGCAGAATCACGTCTCCTCATCCACAAGGACAAGGGAAAGCTTCAAATTCTGCCATCTTCTTCACCATGATAATAGTTTGTGTTTGTGGTTGTGAGGTTGAGTGGTTGTGAGTGGTTGAATCGTAACCGGGGTAGCCCGATCTACAAGTTGAGGTGATAAAATGTGGTGGCCAAAAAAAGATTCAAGCGGCCGAAAACTGCTGGTGTCGCCAGAAAACGGAAACTGCTAGAGAGAGATAGAGAGAGAGATATATAGTGAGATGAGTGTGTGTGTGTGTGTGTGTGTTTATATTGTGAGAATAAGTTGTTAGGTAGGAAATTTTAGTATATAAGAGCATATCTTAGTGGGAAAATTTGGTGGGAAAATTTTGGTAGGAAAGTGTTTTGGCGGATCGTATTAGCCGGGCAAAGAATGATTCATAAACTGTTATAACTTAACATTAAAGATGTTCATAAACTGATGTTTAGGAAAAGATTACTTCATAGTTCATAAAGCAATGATAACCTATTGTCCCATTTGTATACTAGTTTGGTTAATTTAGGATTGGTTGTTTAATTATGTCATGTATCAAGATACTTTATCGATTCATCCGTTTTAAATACTTTAAATCATTTGTAAACTATTTAAATAATTTATAACTAATTTAATTCATTTTTAATTTATCTAAATAATTTATAACTAAAGTTAAATCATTTTCTATTTATCTAACATTAATTTAAATCATTTTCAATTTATCTAACATTAATTTAAATCATTTTCAATTTATATAATATTAATTTAAATCTTTTTCAATTTATCTAATATTAACTAAATTATTCTTAATTTATTTAAATAATTTATAACTAATTTAAATCAATTTTAATCTTTTTAATATTACTTAAATCATTTATTAGTCTTAAACATAATTAAAATCATTTTTAATATACAAAAGATGAAAAAAAAAAAAAAAAAAAAAAAAAAACCTCATAAGGAACGACAATGTCGTTCCTTTTGTTTTCACAAAAATTTTCATCAATAATACAAAAGATGGAATCAAATAATTTAAAGCCTTGGGACGACAATGTCGTTCCTTTTGTATTAATTAAATAATTAAAATCATTTTTAATATACAAAAGATGAATTAAAAAAAATAAAAAAAAAACAAAAAAAAAACCCATAAGGAACGACAATGTCGTTCCTTTTGTTTTCACCAAAATTTTCATCAATAATACAAAACATGAAATCAAACAATTCAAAGCCTTGGGACGACAATGTCGTCCCTTTTGTTCCCCCAAAATTTTCATCAATAATTTCGTGGAACTCATACACCCGCGAATTTTTTTTTTTTTTATCCCGCTAAAGCATTATTACAACAATGTCGTCCCATTTTGTTAAAAAAATTGTATAGGTAGCAGAACGCAGTTTTTCATCTTCTAAGTGTTTAACCAAAAAAAGAAACCCACCACTGCTACTACTACTCTTCCAAATCGACCCCAAATTAATCCCCACCAAAACACCGAAATATTCACCACATTTGTTACCACCACAACCACCTTCAACACCACTATCACCACTGCGCACGTTTTTCATCTTTTTCTTTTTTCTTTGTTTAATTTTTGTTAATTTATTTTGTATAAAGGTATGTTATTATTATTATTTTTTAATTATGTTTGTTAATTATGTTTTCTTTATTTATGGTTTGTTTAATTATTGTTTGTATGTTGTGTTTGTGTTGGTTAGATGGCCCACCGCAGCAGCAGCCCACCACCGTGAACCACCGCCGGCAGCAGCCCATCGACACCACCACAGCCACCTACAAGATCTTGTAATAATTGTGTTCGTGTTAGTTTAAAGGTATGGTTTTTTTTATTGTGTTAATGTGTTTTGGGAGTGGGAGTAGGCGTAGTTTAATTTGTATCGTATTTGTTATTAGTTATGTAATACTAGAATCAATTGCCAAATCTTGGTTTGTTTTTGTATTAAGTTCGTATTTGTTAGTTTAATTTGTATCGTATTTGTTGAATTTAAGTCATAGATGAGTAATTTGGTATTGTATCATATTGCCGAATTGGTATTGCGGATATTGGTTGATTTACAGCTTGTGTAATGGTAGGTTTTTTCCGGAAAATATTTCGGAAAAAACCTGGAAATGCAGGCTGCTGCTGCATTTTTTTTGCATACTTGACAAAATGGGACGACATTGTCGTTCCATTTGGCATTTCAAAAATATTTTACGTATTTAAATAAATGATTTACGGAAAATAAATAAATTTTTGGAACGACAATGTCGTTCCATTTGGCATTTCGAAAATATTTTACGTATTTAAATAAATGATTTACGGAAAATAAATAAATTTTTGGAACGACAATGTCGTTCCATTTGGCATTTTCGAAAATATTTTGCGTATTTAAATAAATGATTTACAAAAAATAAATAAGGTTTTGGAACGACATTGTCGTTCCAAATGTAATTTACATGTTTGATTGGTTAGTAGGTCCCCTTATAATGTCGTGCCATTCGATAAACAAATTGTCGACCCAAACGTTTTTGGGACAAGAAAAATGGTACAACCAAAAAGGGTCGAGATTGTCGACCCAAATCTTTTGGTACGACCCCACTTCATTATTTGGGTCGAGATTGTCGACCCAAAGCGTTCCTATTTTTGTAGTGAAGATTGGTAATGGTAAGAATCCTTCAGTTTGGTATGACTCCTGGTGTTCTCAATCCCCACTTATTAGATATCTAACTCCTAGAGATATCACCAGAGAGGGTTTTTCTATTCATTCTTGTGTGGCTGATCTAGTGGTAAACAATGCATGGATATGGCCTCAAACGTGGCTCCCCAAGGCTCCGGAGTTAGGGATCATCTAGGTGCCTTGTCTTGAGGAGTCACGTCCTAATTTTACCTGTATGGCGAGCTTCTAATGGTAAACTTTTGGCTTTTTCTGTTTCCAGTGCATGGGAGGAGTTAAGGCCGCGGGGCATGGAGGTTTCATGGTATCGTGTTGCTTGGTTCACTCACTGTATTCCTAGACACTCATTCCACTTATGGTTGGTTTTGCGTCGTAGTCTTAAAACGCAAGATAGGTTGAGGCAATGGGACGTCGGGTTAGATACCGACTAAACATGCTTCGATGTGTCTTTTGTGATTTACAACCGGACTCTCATGAGCACCTCTTCTTTGAATGCTCGTTTTCTTCGCGTATTTGGTGTGCAGTTCGTATGTTAGCCGGTATGGATTTAGTTCCCCAAAATCTTCATGATATCCTCTCTTTCCTGCAGCCTATGGCACATAGGCGCACGGCAAAGAGTGTTGTTGGTCGCTTGATATTGGCTGCCTCTTCCTACTTTATATGGATGGAACATAATAATCGTTTGTTCAAGAAAGTGAGAAGATCTTTGGCTGAGTTGCGTGACATCATTATGGTGACGGTTAGACTTAAGCTTTTAACTTACAGGTTCAAGAATACCGCCATGGTGAATCGTTTGTTATCTAAATGGAAGATGTCTAAGAACTTTAGGCTTTATGGCTGCTATGAGTTGTGTGGATATGTCTTATAGTTAGGCAGGATTGATTGTGGCATGTCACATTCGTTTAGTGGAAGTTCAAGCTTTTACCTTGAGGTTAATGTGGTACCTCAGCCACATTCCATTGTACTTATTTCTTCTGTGATTAATATAATTTACTAGGGTAACCCTTTACCGAAAAAAAAAAAAAAAAAAAAAAAAAATTCAAATGTATGATATGCTTCATGGAAACCATGACACGTTTGAATCCCACATAGATAAAACAACACAAACTCTCCTAGCTTATATACTTGAATGCATATGCACAATATAAATTTGGGGTAATATAAAGCTTTCTCATATCTTGCGGTTGAGTTGTTAGCTATAACATACTCGTAAGAATGTGATCGTAAGAATGTGAGAAAAATTTATATGAACTTTAGATTTTTTTATTGAAAAGCATTATCTCTTTCTAACAATTAGTCCTAACTTTCCTGTTGCAAAATTTAGAAAATCCATTTGTTTCATAAGTTCTGTTCTTTATTATGTTAAAGTGTGATCTTTTATAGCATTCTCTTCAGTGAATTTATAGTAGAATTTTATATTAATTAACTGATCTATACGTATACAAATAAACATTGAAATATCACCATCTGAAAAAAACTAAAACATAAAGAGCAGTTAAACACATGACCCAGATGAAAGTTTTAACCCATTGAGCTCGTGATGACATTCAATCCACTCTAAAATGGATTACGTAGATTTCTTAAAAACCCCTGCAAATCTTAAAACAAATTTGACAATATGGAAACAGGCTACAAAGTTTCATTCCAAATTGTTGTTGTTTAGTGACCCATGGATCAGGATGAAAGTTGGAGAAACACTGATTGTATTGAGCCATATGTTGTTCAAGTATTATTAGTACAGTAATTAATAACATTTTGTGTTTTGTGTATGTAAATTTAGGTGATGTTGATGATCGACTTCAAATGTAAGATATGCTTAACCTTGACAACTTTGAGTTCCACATTGGTCTAGAAACTATATATGCCTATAAGCTAATATACCAAATTGTACATGCACCATACGTATTTGGAATTTTGGATCCTATGCATGTGGATTGTTTAATTACCCATGTTAGGATTTGAACAACCAACAAAGGTACATGCCTAAAATTTATATGAATTATAAACTTTTTCATAGAATATATACCACTCAGCTCAGCACACAAGTGAGGTAAGATTGTGTTTCAACCAGATCCTAGAGGAGGAATGTGTTGTATAACTAACTTGGAGAAAAGGTGATGTTTTGATTATAGATAATTCAGCAGTGCTTCACTATCGTAGACCAATAATTACTTTGCAATCTAACACTCGTCGTGCATTGGCGTCTATGTGCAAGTTAAGCGGAATCAAATTGATGTTTCAAATATTAGTATTAATAACATTTTGTGTATGGTGACTTTTATGATCAACTGCAAATGTAAGTTATCCTTCATGAAAACCTTAACTGACAACTTGAATCCCACATTGGTTATATAAAAGAAACAATGCTTGCTATTACGTCGCAAGCTAACACTCGGCGTTCATTGGCGTCTATATGCAAGTTAAGCGGAATCACATTGATGAATCAAATAACTGTACTTATAACATTTTGTGTAAGGTGAGTTTTGTGATCAACTGCAAATGTAAGTTATGCTTCATTAACTTGAGTCACATCAGTTACATAAAAGAAAAAATGCTTGCTTATATACCCCACTGTATATGAACCATACATGATTGGATTACTATAAAGCTTCCGGTTATATCCGGACCTTGATATCAAGGAGTCTTACCAACATCCTAATATCATTTCTGGAAAAAAAAACATGGAAAATTTATACGAAGTCTAAAAATCAAACTTTTCCTTTACAAACTTCAAAAGTCTCTTTCTGTATGCAACTAGGTATTAGAAACTTGTAAAATCTTGGAGTTAAATGATAGCTTATAGAATCAATATAAAACAATACAGTTCTGTTTTGCAACGATCACATTTTGAATATTGATCTTCTTCATTTTACAGAAGCAATAAAATCTCGTAAGTGGGGTCACTCTTTTGAGGTTTCCCTGTGTATTCTTATTATGACTTTAATTAATGATGTTGTTGAAGCAACAAGTTTTCTTCCCATGGAATATATACGCTGCGGTGCACTCAGGACACAAGTTTTCTCGCGAGTTTTTACTGCCAACGAGTCTTCACCGAATCAACGTATTTCATTATCCAGCATCCAGATTAACTATTAGACATACTAAAACACACGTTTAGATATAGCTATCTCTTCATTTTCTTACCCTCTTCAATTAATTTAATCAAGAACACTGTAAATTCATAAGTCAAAAAGTTAATTATTGAACTAAGATTACAACATAATCACCACCATACTTATTATTAGGCCATGGTATTTATACTTGACATAGAATGTTCTAACTACAAACGTTTAGATGAAACAATCTCAAAATTTATAAGATCAAAGATTGTGTACTAATTAGGAACATGAAAATTATGGAAGGTTGAAAATGTTTTAATGAAGTTGGAATGGATAAATGAAAGATGGTTTGGATTTACTGAAGATTCTAGTATGACCAAAGCTGGTTTCACAAAGTACGACATGCATGGTTACCAAACCCAATCACGTTTGCTGATGGTAAGCCATTGCCTGCACAAGTGACGATTATATCAAGATCTTGGAGGAGAAATGAGTCGCAATACCTTGAAAAAAAGGTGTTTAAGAGTGCTAGATCAATAATGGTTAACTCACAAGCTAACACTCATCTTGTATTGAGGTCTATATATGCAAGTGAAGTGGAACCACAATTAGAATGGTATATCTTTTATATTTGTAGATCTCATCTTTGTTTGAGAAAAAAATGAGAAAGAAAAAAGCGAGAAGAGTATAATGGGTTTTTCATTTTTTTTTCATTTAAAATTTATAGAATGAGAATTTAACTTTTTTATAAAATTGTTGGAAAAAAAAGTTAGCTAAACGTATTTTCAATTTTTCCCTTTTCTTATGAAAAATTTCCTTAAAAATTGGAAAAATTTTCACCAACCAAATGGCCGGATTTTACATTGACTGAACATGTACAATCTAAAACAATCTGGTGCAGTTTAATTGGCTTATAGTTTATCAAAGATTGACCAAACTGAACCGGAGTACGTAACCGGGTGTAACGAGCTCCAAATACCTTTTAATCTAGCTAAAAGGGCGTTAACATTCTCCTTCAATTCATCTGCACTATATGATGACGAGCAAGTCGATCTTAACACTAGGGGCGCGGAAATATGACCTAAGACTCAAAGTGTGAACATAACAAAAAAATTTCTTAAGTTCTTTAACCAAGCTTATAAACATAATCTAGTCTTGTTATCAATTGGTTGTTACCAGGGGTGGATCTACAACTTAACCCTGCACGTGCATACCCTGTAATTCTTCTTTGTAGGTTTTATTATTATTATTATTATTATTATTATTATTATTATATATATATATATATATATATATATATATATATATATATATATATATATATATATATATATATATATTTTGGTTTGAAGCTATAGTCATTCAATATACAGAGGGTGCATACCCAAAAAAGATGAGAAAAAAATGGAGAGCACATGTATTGGCATTTATATGAGTGATTAGTAACATGCTCAAACAAGCTCGCAAGGTTGAATTAAATCACATCGTAGTTTCAAATATTAGTATTTTCAACTTTCTAGCTCGATCGTGTGACTATGGGGTGATGCTTATAAACAATTCCAACTGTAAGAGGGTGTGCATATAGATTGAAAAGACTAGCATGTTATATGCATGCTTCACATAGCATGTTTAGTATGGTTTAGGGTTCTTTTTGTTTATCTCACGTACACAAGATAACACACTCGTCGTGTATTGGCATCTATATGCAAGTGCAGTGAAATCACATTTTTGTTTTAGATATTAGTATTCGTGAAATTGTGGTTAGCGTGAGTGTAGGGTGACGTGATGATAGATTTCAAAAAATGTTAGATATGTTTCATGAAAACTGAATCCCACATCAGCTAGATAGAAGAAGTCGTGGTAGTTTATTTACCAAAAGGCAGATGAAAGTTGTGTTACTGGATTGCTACAAAGTTTACCTGCCTTATTATAATTTGTGTATCATAATTAATGATAACCACATCATTAAAGGTGCGTAAAAATTGTATTATTCTTAATTTTTTTTTTATAATGTATAAAATTTTACTGTATAAAATTTGATGTTTTATTTTTCTTTTTTTATGCAGCTCAAGTAGTTAATAAATTAGAAAGTTGTATAATCTGCTTAGAAAAGTGATCTATATACTCATAATAGATTAAACTTGAACCAATGTGACCAAACACATGCTATCTAAAACCACATGACCTTTAACAATATTTTGATTTTCATTATGCGAATGAACTTGATTTTATTATGAAATATGAGCTAAGTTTATCAAAAGATTGATCAAGTTGAATGAGAGCCATTATATCGATCACGTGACAAGGTTTGAAGAACTTCAATTATTCGACTAGCACAAAAAGTTGTTAAACATTCTCTTTCATTTTCTTTTTTCATTTGCGATTGGAAGAGAGTGTTTAGATGTATACATGGCTCATGGCTAGAGATGATGATTTGAAGTCAAGTTTAAACAAGTTTAAATAAATAGCTAACTAAATACAACTTTAATTTCTATCAGGTCATATCTTATTAAAATTGATGTATAATGTTTACTACAACAAATGTTTAGATGAAAATATGTCAAATTTTGTAAGATCAAGATTAACTGCCAATTAGGAACTTCAGAATTTAACTACGGCACGACTGAAAATGTGGCAATGAAGTTGGAATGTACAGAAAGAAGATGGTTCAGATTCAGTGAAGATGCAACACAAAGTAAGACGGTTCAACAACATGGCAGTTACTCATGGAGGGCCAGACGAACGAGATAATATTGTGGTTGAGCAAGAATGGCAGAGCCAGTCATGTTTGGTGATGTTAAGCCATTGCCTCTGTCAAGTGGTTTACGATTGCAACAAAATCCTAGAGAAGGAATGCATGGCTATACCTTGAATAAATAACAAAGTGATGTTCTACGACCAATGGTCAACTCGATCAAACACATTGTGTACTGGCATCTATACGCAAGATACAAGCTAATGAAATGGAATGTCAGCGCTACAATTGTAAGACGTTGTGAAAACTGAAAAGGTTGTCTACTTTTACCCACATAGATCAAAGAAAAGAAACTATTCTTGTTTATATACCACGACGTATGCAAGACTCACATGGATGGAATACTATCAAGTTAACACTCGTCGTGTATTGGTGCACGTGCACCAGCGGGCACCACCCTGACTCCGTCCCTGCATGTATTGGTGTCTCTATACAAGTGTAGTGAGATCACATTGATGTTTCAGATATTAGTATCCGTGAAATTGTGTATTGGTGTCTCTATACAAGTGTAGTGAGATCACATTGATGTTTCAGATATTAGTATCCGTGAAATTGTGGTTAGCGTGAGTGTTGAGTGACGTGATGATCAACTTCAAATGTTGGATAAGTTTCATGAAAAAGTCCCACATCAGCTAGATAGAAGAAGTTGTGGCAGTTTATATGCCAAAGGCAAAGGCAACATAAATGTATAAACTTTTACATAATAATATTCGATTTTCTCTTTCTTTATGCACAGCTAATTACTCTAAATTTAGAAAGCTGTATAATCTGTTTATAGACACATAAAAAGAATCAATATTATAGATTAAAACGTGAATTAACGTGGACAAACAAATGCTATGTAAACCATATGAACTTTCACAACACTCTCTTAAGTGAATTTATTTTAATTTGTTTGCGCAAATGGATGATTTTATTATGCAATGTACGGCCTAATAGTTTATCAATGATTGATCAAGTTGAATGAGGTCATTATATCGATTACGTAACAAACATTTATCCATCATTCGAACTATAACAAAAAACCGAAGAGTACTTAAACATGGCCCAGACGAAAGTTCTAGCCCATTGGGCTCATTACCACTTAGGTAACCCACTTTTAAACCACGTAGTGGGCAAACAAATAGGTGATTACCTACAGGCTACAGCTAGTGAGGTGGAATCATAATGTGTTCAAGTATTATTAGGAATAACATTTTGTGGTTTGTGTAAATTTAGGTGATGTTGATGATCAATTTCAAATGTAAGATATGCTTAACTTTGACAACTTTGAGTTCCACATTATATTAGTCTAGAAACTATGCTAGCTAATATACCACAATGTACATGCACCGGTACGTATTTGGATTACTATCAAGTTTCGGCGATACCTATGTAGGTTGTTTAATTACCCATGTTAGGCTTGAACAACCTACAAAGGTATATGCCTAAGATATATATGAATTACTACGTATTAACTTTTTCATAGAATATAATATACCACTCAGCTCAGCACACAAGTTTTCTCGCGAGTACGTTAATACTGTTAATGAGGGCCACACGAACGAGGTAAGATTGTGTTTCAACCGGGTCACGTTTGTTGATGGTAAGCCATTGTATGCCATGTGGTGTAACCGCGTAAGATTGCATCAAGATCATAGAGAAGGAATGTGTGGTATAGCTAACTTGGAGAAAAGGTGATGTTTTGATTATAGATAATTCAGCAGTTCTTCATTATCGTAAACCAACAATTACTTTGCAATCTAACACTCATCGTGCATTGGTGTCTATGAGCAAGTTAAGCAAAATCACATTAATGTTTCATGAAAACCTTAACTTATAACTTGAGTCCCACATTGGTTATATAAAAGAAGCAATGCTTACTTACATACCACAATGTACATGGACCATATGCATGATTGGATTACTATAAATCTTCCGGTTATATCATGGACAATTGGGCATATTGAGTCTTCCAACATATATGTTCATGGTATGAGTGAAAATTTTATACGAACTCTATTATCTTTTTATAGAAACAGTAAAAAGGATCAACATAACAACCTATTATTTATTTATACGAAAAGGATCAACATAACAACATATTATTTATTTATACTAATGTTGAGGTAAAATCTTGCTTCTACCTCAGACAAGCAGAATGGATCCTCCGGACTGTGATTGGTCCTTCGGGTTCCAGGTGGTTCTTCGTTGGTATCTGTCCCTTCGGTTGACTACAAGACAGATGCGTTAGTTAGTCTCGCCCCAGGAGTGTATCCCAGGACCAACCTCCGGCGTGAGAGTAAGTATAGGTTTTTAGAGAGAGAAAGTATAAACAAAGTTTAGAGAGTGAGAGAATCAGTCTACCTTAAGTGAGGTTTTCTCCTCTATTTATAGGCTATTTTCGCTATTTTCTTGAAGTACAAGGCTGGTTATTACTAATCCCTTAGTGGTTGCTTGTTTATGCTCCACTACCATGTACTTGTGTACTATTTGTACTTTGATTTGCTTAGTTATCGCATGTCCAGATGGTCAGTTCATCCGGAGGGATATGTCGTCCGGATGACGCCCTCTCAAGAATATTGACCAGCTTCGTTTAGACGGTCCGTTCCGCTTGATTGTTGGTTCGAGTCGTTCGGCATCGATCCGGAGGATACATACGCCAACATGTCTCCCCAGTATCATAGTATTGATCGTGCCAATGGTGTGATACTTCAAAGTTATGTTTTTGTTTTTTTTTCCGGGGCGTATATGTTAATTTTGTTGATTTAAACGCGTGTGCAAGATGCCAAAGGTGATTAATGTGTCGTTTTAAGGAGCGCCGTCATTTTTACTGAGTCCTTTAGATTTGGACACGTGTGCGCGTTTTTGGATCGTATGGCTTGAATGATGACACGTCAGCCCTACGTGTGACACGTCATTTCGCACCCATTCTTTCTTGCCTATAAATAGTCCATTTCATTTCATTTTTACCACTCTAATTTTCTGACACACTTTTCGCCCTGCGTCTTCCGAACGTTTCATCCAGTGCTTATTTTGTCTTTGCATTTTAAGAGGTACGTGTTGCTCATTTCTAAGTGTTTTTTATTTGGCTATACCTCTCCTCTACTCGTCTCTATTATGTCGAAGTCTTCTGTGTCGGCTGGTCCGGATGATGTTGCCGGAGGGGATGATTTGTCTGTTAAGCACGAAATTCAAAAGAGATATTCTAAAACACGTCCGTCGGATGTGTTGGCCTTGGTTCAAGCATTTGGGGTACCGTTGGACCTTCATCCTAGGGTTCCACCGAAGGGTATGACGATGGATCAGCTTCCGGCTGATGCCATCAGTCTTTTTGTTGAGTACTTTTTTTTAAGGGGGTCTTAACATTCCTTTTTCTACTTTTCTCCTGGCAGTTATTCAATATTTCAAGGTTCATATCTCTTAATTGGTTCCTCTCGGTCTACACCGTGTGGCTCTCTTTGAGGTGTACTGCCGGAGTATGCATATTCCTCCTACCACTCCTTTATTCAGGGTATTTTATAAGTTAAGCAAGCAAGGTTGTTGGTTCTCGTTTGAGAAACGGACGGGTTGCAATAGGAAGGTTTGTTTTGGCGATTTTCCATCTTGCTTGAAAGGTTGGAAGGAGGAGTTTTTCTTGATAGATAGGCGTGCCATCCCTTTTGCTATGCCTTGGAGGCATCATGATTCAGATGTTTCAGATCCTTTTCCGAAGAACGAGTTTAATGTTGTTCAAGCTGAGAAGCTAGCTGAATGTGTTATTGAGCCTTTCCAAGTTCCGCACGATTTTTTGTATCTGTTGGGCTTGTCCTCTTACTGGAAGTTTCCCGATTTCCGGGCTGCGTTGAGGGATGAGGAGGGAAAGGGTATAGCCTTCGTCTTGTTATATATATATATATATATATATATATATATATATATATATATATATATATATATATATATATATATATATATATATATATATAATTTTTTTTTATTATCTCTTTACCTTTGGACTTCTTTTCGCTGGTGTTACCATGGCTGATTATTTGAAGAAACCTTCTATCCGCAAGAATGTGAATGTTGTGAAGGGAGACAAACTCCGGGAGGGTCAAAGTGTGGAGATGCACTTGACTCAGCTGTTGGCTTCAAATGCTGACGTTCCGGAGAAGACTGCTAAGCTCCAGAGGGTTGAGGTTCCAGATGACAAGGTCTTGGCTGCTAAGGACAAGAAGAAAGAACAGGCAGCCCGGACAAGTTTTAAGAAACCTCCGGTTGGTGCTTGAGGTAAGTCGTCCAGCTCAGTAAAAAGACCCGAGGAGGACGTCTCTTCTCGCGTTCTCAAGAGAAGTAGACCTACTACTGAGTCTCCGGTTATTGACTTGATTCTACCGAGAGCATTCCCAACCCTTGTCCCATCCGTTCACTTCTGCCGCAAAGGCAATTCTCCGTTGGTGGGGAGGAAGCAGTGGTCAGCAAGGGGGTGTTGAGGCAGGTAAGTTACTTCACTCGTTTTTCTCTTGCTGTTGGTGTTATTTTGCTGTTGGTTCTTATTGTGTATTTGTTTCTCTTGTTATTAGGTAAGTCGAAGGGTGCTCCTGCTGGGAAAGGCAAGGAGACGGATGATGATGATGATGTTGATATTGAGGGTGATTCATCTTATGAGGCTTTTATTCCGGAATGGTCGGTTAAGAGAGGGACCAGGATGAATAACTCCTCCGTGTGCCGGGATATGATGATCCATCTTGCCACTCCTGGAGAGGAGAAGTATATTGATGCCTATGATGATGAGGAGACCACCAGTCGTGCTTGGCTTCTGTTGGGTAAAAATGCTACCGCCCAGGCAGATCTTTTATTCCGTTTTGAAAATGTTGTGGAGAAACGCGGAAAAGCCATTGCGGCCCACAAGGATTACGACCGCAAGGTCAAAGACGGTCTCAAAAAGTTTCAAGCCGTGAAGGGTGAGTTGGAGAAGCTCAAGGTTGAACACACAGGTTGTGCTGCTCGAGAGCCGGAGGAATTGAAGAAGTTGAGATCTGAGCATGCAGGCTGTTCGGCTAAAGAGGAGTGTTTAAATGGGAGATTCTCGGATTTGGAGAAGGAGAAAGAGGAGTGGAGGAGGGTTTCGGCTGCTCTGGTTGAGAAAATTAACTCCTTAGAGGCTGAAATTGCCAAGACCAGGCTAGCCCTTAGTGATGAGGAAATGGCTTGCCAGGAACTCCGAAAGGAGAAGCAAGAATTGGCCATTTCCTCTGGCAATGTGGAGGTTGACAGTAACAAAGTGGTGAATGAGTTCCTTTCAGAGTTCGTCCGTCGTTTGTTAGGTAGCCATGAATTTAAAGATGGTTTGGCCAAGCCTTTCAACTTATTCTATCAGTCAGGGCTCATAGATGGGGCTAACTTGGGACTGGAACCGGAGCAAGCAATGAAGGTGTTGGAGGAGGTGGAGGATCTTGATCTGGATGCTGATAGCAAGTATCAACCTTTGTATGATCGAGCTCTTACCCAGGACTATCCATACGTTCAGAAGATCCGTAAGACTGTTTATAGATCCTTCGAGGAGCTTATTGAAATGTTTCCTGACCCTGCTCCCTCCGAATTCGTTATTTTTGATGCCTCTGGTACTTTGGGCTCGGGTTCTCATGTGGATGCAACTTCTGGAGCGTCGGGATCTGGTGATGGTACCGCTGGGAAGAACCTTTCCGTCGAAAATTCGGAGGTTCAGGAGTACACCGATCAAGATGTTTCTGCTCCGGTTGTTTGAAGATGTCTGTTTGTTTTAAGATTTATATACCTCCATTTTGACTATGGATTTAGGTATTGTAAATCTTATGTGAAGCTTTTATCATACCTTTTTACTTCTACCAGGTAGTGACCGTTTGGGTCCAAATGTTTGGTGTTTGGGTCGCGGGTTTAGGCACTCCGGGCCTTTTGGAGGCTTACTTTTATCGCAGTTTTTTTTTATTCGGAGGTCGGCGGTAGTCCGGATAGTTTTTGTATATATAATGTGCGTTCCAACCTTTTGTAGTGCAAGGCTTTAATAGCCATTTGGGACGAATTTTTGTAATCGTCTTCGGACCTTTGAATCATCTTAATGCATTTATCGTTTTGTTTTTCCTTTATGTATTTGCTTGTTCTTATACTGTGAAATGCTTAGCTTCTATGTTATTTCACGGATAGGTATGAATTATTACTTATTACTTGTTCGGATAACCTGTGTCGTTCGGCCCTTGGCCCTGTTGTTTACCCACTTGGGGTTTTGTTCGGGCAACCTGTGCCGTTCGGCCCTTGGCCTTAATTTTTACCAACTTGGGGTATCGTTCGGTCGACCTGTGTCGTGTGGCCCTTGGTCTTATTATTTACCCGCTTTAGGGTATCGTTCGGGCAACCTGTGCCGTTCGGCCCTTGGCATTTGTGATTTGACTCTTGGCCATTTAGGGCAACTTATGCCGTTAGGTATTTGGCCATAATAGTTCGACTCTTTGTCGATAGGGCAACTTGTGCTGTTAGGTACTTGACCTTAGTATTTCGATTCTTGGTTGATAGGGCAACTTGTGCCGTTGGGCACTTGGCCTTAGTAGTTCAACTCTTGGTCGATAGGGCAACTTGTGCCGTTAGGTACTTGGCCTTAGCAGTTCGACTCTTGGTCGATAGGGCAACTTGTGCCGTTGGGCACTTGGCCTTAGTAGTTCGACTCTTGGTCGATAGGGCAACTTGTGCCGTTGGGCACTTAGCCTTCGTAATTCGACTCATGGTCGATAGGGCAACTTGTGCCGTTGGACACTTGGCCTTCGTAATTCGACTCTTGGTCGATAGGGCAACTTGTGCCGTTGGGCATTTGGCCTTCGTAGTTTAACGAGTTGAACAACAATAATATTAGGCGAATTAGCAGCTTCCCTTTGTTAGGAGCACATAAAACCATAACATGTCAAACAACAATAATATTAGAAATAAGAAAATGGCTTATAAGCCTTACAGCCAGTCTTTCGGATATCTCCAATTACATAAAACACTTTTTTAAGTTAATAGCGTGCCAGGTCCGGGGTACTTCTACATCGTCCATTATTTGGAGCTTATAGGTGTCGTGTTGGTAAGCTTTCGTTATTCGATAGGGACCTTCCCAGTTTGGCTCTAGTTTTCCCTGGTCTTCCACTCTTCTAGCTTCGTTCTTCTGGCACACGAAATCTTCTACTTTAAATGCTTCAGGTCGGACCCTTTGGTTATAATATTCTTTCACTTTCTTTTTGTATTTGGCTTCTCTTATTGCTGCCATTTCCCGTCGTTCCTCTAGGAGGTTTAAGTTTAAGTTGATCTCATCGTCATTGTTCTCAGCGTTTACCATCATGGTCCGAAAGGTAGGCATGCCGATTTCAGCCGGGATGACCGCTTCACTTCCGTAGGTCAAACTGAAGGGTGTTTCTCCATTACTGGTCTTCAGGGTGGTACGGAATGCCCATAGTACGTTTGGTAATTCATCGACCCATCTGGCCCTTTCTCTTCCAAGTCACGATTTGAACCCTTTCATCAAGCTTTTGTTGGCCCTTTCTACTAATCCCTTGGCTTGAGGATGAGCCACATTTGTATTGATCTGGTGATATTCAACCTTTCACACCAGCTTTTGAATGGGTCACCAATGAAGTTACTTCCGTTGTCTGTGACGATTATCTTAGGCAGTTCGAACCTACAGACAATGTTGTCCCACACAAATTTCTTCACTTCTTTGCCGGTTGTCTTGGCTAACGGTTTTGCTTCCATCCATTTTGTAAAATAGTCTATTGCCACGATGACGTACTTAACTTTTCCTAGAGCTTCGGGTAAGGATCCTAACACATCCATTTCCCATTGGAAAAAAGGCCACGGTGCCATAACGGAGGTCAACACCATTTTTGGTAATTTGGGAACCGGGGCATGTATTTGGCATGAATCACATTTCCGGATTACTTCTCTAGTGTCTCGGTGCATGGTCGGCCAATAATAGCCTTGTCTCATGAGCTTGGCTACAATGGATCGTGGTCCGGAATGCATTCCACATGCCCCTTCGTGTACCTCTTGGATTACATAGTTGGCCTGAAGAGGTCCTACACATCGTAGCATTGGTCCTAGGTATGATTTTTTGAACAACACATCGTCGACCACTGTATAGTGGCTTATCTTCATACGAAGGGCTCGGGCCTCGTTTTGATCCTCTGGCCATATCCCCTCCCTTAGACACCAGAGAATGGGTGACATCCAATTCTCTTCATCTTCTTCCACTATTGCATTAACTATTTCTTCTTCAGTGGATGGTTTTTCCAACACTTCTACCAGGATTTCTTTTGTCAAGTGATCAAATGCTACGGATGTCAGTTTGCTCAGTACATCAGCTTTTTGGTTTTGGGCTCTTGGGATATTCTTTATCTTGAAGTGGTCGAAGCAAGTAATGTATTCTTTGGCATTGGCAAGGTACTTCGTCATGCTTTCCGTATATGCTGTGAAATCTCCGTTGATCGGACTTGCTACTAGGTTTGAGTCTACTCGTACGTCTAGTGCCTTTATGTGCATTTTTCTTGCGATTCTTAGTCCGGCCAATAGTGCTTCGTATTCAGCTCCGTTGTTGGGGGCATCGAAGTTAAGCCGGAGGGCATAAGTATATTCTTCTTTGTCCGGGCTGATTAGAACGAACCCTGCTCCGGCGCCTTTTTTACTGGACGCTCCGTCGGTGTATAGGGTCCATTCTTCAGTTTGAGAAATATCACATATCTCTTTGCCCATCCTTTTTGGATCCCGATCAGTCAGCCCGATGGGTATCTTATTGATGAAATCAGCTAACACTTGTCCTTTGATTGCATTTCGTGGTATATAAGTGATGTTATAAACCCCAAGCTCCATGGTATACTTGGCTAGCTGTCCGGAGGCTTCTGCTTTGTTAAGTATTTGTTTGATAGGCTGATTCATTATGACCTTAATAGGATGAGTTTCAAAGTATCATCTTAATCTTCTGGATATGTGTAGGAGAGCTAAAGCAAAATTTTCAACTGGAGCATATTTCTTTTCGGCTTCGTGTAACGTTCGGCTCACGTAGTGCACCGAAATCTATCGTCCTTCCTTTCTACTAGCATTACCCCACTTATTGCTTCTTTTGTAGCCGATAGGTACATGTACATATCTTCTTTGGGTTTTGGTGTAGTTAAGCAGGGGAGCTCCAAAATCATCTTCTTCATTTCTTGAAAAGCCCTTTCAGCCACTTCTGTCCATTGGTACTTATCTTTGTTATCTTTGGTGATGATTTTAAGGGTTTCGAAGAAGGGTAGGAACCTTTCAGCGGACTTGGATAGGAAACGGTTTAATGCGGCAAGTTTGCCACTTAGGCTTTGTTGGGAATTATATTGACAGTTACAACGGCTAGCATGGAACTTACAACTGCATGAAGAATGCACTAGCAGTGGAAAGTTATTACCACTGCTAGTACATATAATTACCACTGCTGCAGGATAACTGTTAGGAAACTTGTTTAGATAATTATAGAATAGATCTTGTGTATATCTTATTCTATTAGTTTATACGTATCTTGTAGAAGAGGACTCCTTGTGCTATAAAAAGAGGTCCTAGGTTATGATACGTTATATGTTTTTCTTAGAGCTTCAAGTTGTAAAACCTAGTGATACAAAAGATCACTCGTATTATTATTATTATTATTATTATTATTATTATTATTATTATTATTATTATTATTATTATTATTATTATTATTATTATTATTATTATTAATATTGGAGCTAAGAGTTTGATTTACTTATTGTTCTCATTCACATACAATTACTTTACTCATAAATAATCTTCTAAGTATTAGCAAGTAGATTCCGCATACTTGTTAGTATAACTCAAAGTATCAATCTAACACATATCAAGGTGTTTAGATCCATCAAGTGGTATCAGAGCCAGGCTTTGATACTTTGATTTAGAAGATCTGAAGTTCACTCACAAGATTCAATGGAGACAGAGACCAGTCAGTCCAAAATTGCTGCCAAGCTTCCTAAGCTTAAACTCAATGACTTTGAGATGTGGAGACTAATGATTGAACAATTCTTTATGGTGCAAGACTATGCACTTTGGGAGATCATTATGTTTGGTGATTCCTTTAAACTTGGTACTACCATAGAAACTATTGATGGCAAGGAAGTACATAAGCAAAACACTGGACCAGTCACATCTGATGAAAGACTTAAAAGGAAGACTGATTTGAAGGCCAGAGGTTTATTGCTGATGACCCTTCCTAGGGATCAAGTTTTGGCTTTTAGCAAATACAAGACTGCAAAGACTTTATTTGAGGAGATCTGCAATATTTTTGGTGGTAATGATTCCACCAAAAAGACACAGAAGACCTTGTTGAAACAGAACTATGAAAACTTTAGTTCAACAAGTAATGAATCAATTGACAGCATCTTCACAAGACTTCAAAAGATTGTTACACAACTCACGGTGTTTAGAATTGAGGTGGAAAGAGAATACCTCAATTTAAAGTTCTTAAGAAGTTTTCCCTCTGAATTTGGTACAAATGTTGTTGTGTGGGAAGACAAGCCAGATCTGAAAACTATGAAGCTTAATGATTTGTACAATAACTTTAAAGTTATTGAACAAAGGTTGAATAAGGCTGGCAAACTAAGTTCGGGATCAGGGAACTTAGCCCTTATATCATCATCCGTTGATGATAGCTCAGATGAAGAAAGTGATAGTGATGATGATGATGCTAACATTACTGTTTACACTGGTTGTGGAAGTGTTACCACTGCTAGATCAAAAAGGCAGGTTGCAGGTCTTGGAGATTCTACTTTTTATGCCTTTCTAGAAGAAATTAGCGGAACACCCAAGTATTTAATAGGAAGAGTCCCCCGTTCGAAAGGCATAAGATGCAAAATCGATGCCTTAACATGGTCACTCGCGTTACACATAAAAATAGTACTCTTAGGAATACTTGGAACAAGACCCGACACACCTTTGAACTCTTCCAAAGCTTCCATAATAACCCTAGCAGAATTCACATCCCCACGAGCAAACATTAGTAAGTCATCAGCAAAACATATATTAATAAGTTTCACCTTACTAAACTTGTGGTGATAAGTAAAATCTCCATCTTCACGAACTTTACGTTTCACAATAAGATTGAGAATCTCCATTACGAGGGTAAACAAATAAGGCGAGATAGGATCACCTTGACGGAGACCTCGCTTCCCACGAAAATAACCGTGCAAATATCCATTCATGTTAATGGAAAATGACGTGCTAGTAACACAAGCCATTATCCATTTAACCATGTTCGAATGAAAACCAAACAACCTTAGAATATCTTCCAAGAACTTCCAATTAATCGTGTCATACGCCTTTTGAATATCTATTTTAAAAGCACGTCTAGGAGGGCCCCTATTAACATGATAGTTGTGCATAAGCTCTTGAGCCAATAAGACATTATCCGAGATAGACCTTCCCAGACCGAAAGCGGATTGGTTATCACTAACAATATCATCTAACCCATTTTTAATTCGATTGGTAATTATTTTACTTATGCATTTATATATCACATTACAACACGAAATAGGACGGTAGTCGTTCACACGAGATGGAGTAGATACCTTAGGAAGTAAAGCAATAATCGTGTGGTTGATTTCTTGCAAAAGCTTCCCATTAGTGAAAAACTCCTTCACTGCCTTACACACATCACCACCCACAATGTCCCATGCTTTCTTAAAGAACAATGAGGTAAAACCATCCGGGCCCGGCACTTTGTCATTTGCAATACCGAACATGGCCCATTGAATCTCATCATTAGAAACATTTCTGACCATATTTAGTGCTTTCACATGATCAAGACGCCTAGCAAACAACCCCTCTTGGATAATAGGGTTAACATTATTTTCCTCACCAATGAAACGCATATAATGTTGGAAGAAAACATCAGGCACTGCATTACCTTCATAACAAACATTATCAGGTCCCATAATACAATCAATTCTTCTCCTACTTCTTTTATCTTTAACTGAGAGATGAAAATAAGCTGAATTGGTATCACCATCACGAAGCCATTCTATCTTTGCCTTTTGTCTCAAGAAACGCTCTTCATCCAAGGTTGCTTGCGTAAAAGCCGTAAGATAAGCCGCTTCTTCTTCACGAAGGATATTAGACAAAGGATCTTTATCAAGCGCCATTTGGACTTCATCCAACTCGTGTCGAAGTTTAACCACACGCTCATGTTTCAATCATTAATTAGTACATGCAAAATTTTTGGCTCAACTATCGGGTGACGCTTATAATCAACTTCAACCATAAGAGAGGTTAAAATTAAGAAGAACTGCACTTTAAGATGTATGCGTCATGCAACATGTTGTGATACAGGAAATTATTGTGAGTTTTTTTTTTTTTTTTTTTTTTTTTTTTTTTTTTTTTTTTTTTTTTTTTTTTGTCTATAAAATGTAAACTTGTTTGTAGATAGGTTCAAAGGATGATGTGGGCTTCATGTTTAAAAGTGAGGCCTAAAGCTCAAATTTAAGATTACAATAACATTTAAGTTATAGCATGTAACATGACTGCATATGTTTTCCTTGTTTTTGTTATCATTATAAATCATTAACCCACCAAGCTATACTCTTCATGCGTAAAGCTTCTAAAGTGCAAATGCACATATATTTTTACATTGATCCTTTAAATTCAGCATAAAGCATTTGTTATATACATAAATCATTAGCTTTTTCTTATAGTATTAAAACGTCCACATATTCCACCATATTCCAACAAAAAAGCGAAGTCATATACATGAAATGTGCACGATAACATTTGTGGTTGAACCAAAAACGGTTAACTCGTTGGTTAAAGGTTAACTCGCAACCTAAAACACATCGTGTATTCTATGCCACAGGTGATTACCTAAAGAGCCAGTGAAATGTAATCACAGTGTTAATATCAGTATCATTAATAAGAGGATCAATAACATAGATTAAAACTTACAGTGACTGAACTTGTACAATCTGAAACAATTAGGTTCAGTTTAATTGGACTATTAGAAAGACAACCAACTCTTAAATTTACAAGAGTATAGTAGTTGTATGAAATTGTGATTTTCCTAGTAATTGTACGTTTTGCATTTAATGGATGGTTCAATTCGTGTCATGTTAAGTTTACGATTTTATAAAGATCAAAACAGATAAAAAGGCTACGATGCTTGATCTTTCAGAGTATTCCTTTGACTGAATTATTTCATTTTTTACGCGAATGAAGTGGATCAATTATGTTGAACGGACTAATAGTTTATCAAAGATTGAACAATCTGGAAGGGATTAGTTATATCGAGTAAGTAACACAATATAAGGAGCTTCAGATGCCTCCTTTAGTCTAGCTAAAAGGATGTTAACATCTGTGCACTATATGATGACGAGCAAGTCGATCTTAACACTAGGAGATCGGAAAAATATATGACCTAAAACTCAAAATGTGAACATAATAATTAAACATTAAGTATACAACATAATCTAATCTTGTTATCAATTGGTTGTGCACCATAACGTACCATATACGTTGATTATAACATATAACAAACAAGTTTGTAAGGTTGAATTAAACGTAGTTTCAAATATTATAACATATATTTTTTTATGTAACTAAATCTTACTAGTAGTTAGTTAAGAATGTTAAAAATTATATAATTATCTAAATTAATAAATTTAGGTTTTTTTTTATGTTATAACTTTTATCAATGGAACTTCTAAATCAGATACGTCAAACTTCGTGACTTATCAACTATGCTAAACCTCATATCATTCATTAAAGAAACAAAGAAATAGAGTTGTATGTACTGTTTTGCTTATGTTGTTCATTCTTGAAGTTGTTCAAGTATGAGTGTTTTGTTCTTTTCTCATTTTAAGAGTGGTTTCATCACCACTCTTGCATGTACGTAACTCTTATATGGTTTTTAATATATTTCATCGGGTATAAATCCTTTACCAAAAAAAAAAAGAAATAGAGTTGCATTGACTTCAAATTTTCCCATAACTGGTATCGAAAAGTATGATTAGGCTTATCTCACTTAACCCGGCCATCATTTGAATATGTTAGAATGAGTCAATTTCCATATCGTTTGAAATGATGTCGTTGTGTTTAATTTGGCAGGAGTGACTACTCAAAGATACATCTCAAATCCAACGTCATGCTTATTAAAACTCAGTATCATCTATCTTAGATAGTTTAGCAGTGCTTCATTCTCGTTGACTAAGGGTTAACGTGCATGTCAACAAGAGTCGTGCATTGGCGTCTATATGCAAGTGAAGTGGGATCACATTGTTGTTTCAAATGTTATTAGTAATAACATTTTGTGGTTTGTGTGAGTGTGGGTGTGGTAACATGTATGGGCGGTTTTGGGCCGGCGCACCATCAGCAATCGAGCCAAGCCCAACCTACTAAGGGGCACTAGAATTTTTTATACCCATTATATGTACTAAGCCCAACCTACTAAGGGGCACTACAATAAACCCTATTAATCATTTAATCCAAAAAGTCAAAAACGATTGTGAATGGACAAAATGGTGAAGGGCTGAAGGCTTGAAGCACTGAAGCTTTGCTTTCAATAATTCATCTCAATCTTCAAATCATAACTAAGGTTACAACTTAGAACTCTCAACTAGTTATCAATTTTAATTTTTTTTAGTTATCAATTTTAATTTTTTTAGCTATCAATTTTGCCTAATTATCTTCTTTTTTTCTTTTTTTATTATTATTTTTTTTTTGCATAATTGTATAGATATACTGATATATAGTATACACTTAAGATCTACAATGTCCCATGATAGACTGAGTGAATTAGCAATGAATTCTATAGAAAGCGATATGTTGGAACGCCCTGACCCCGGATGCCTTACTGTGGTATAAATTAATTCTTGTTGGATAATAAGTTAAACAAAGTTACCTTTTTTCATAAAGCAATATGAGCTTTCATACTTAGGTTATGTATGAGAGAAGTGGTTTAGTCACAATATCTCGTTAATGTGCATTGAGCTGATATTCGTTGTTAGAGATGGCAAAAAAATCCGAATCCGACGGAGAATCCGATACCCGACCCCGATTTGACCGGGGAATCCTCGAGTTGACTAGGTATGGGGATGGGGATGGGAAATCCCCATTACTCAAAAGCGGGTATGGAGGCGGGGATGGTAATACCCTCGGGCCCCTGTACCCGTCCCCGAATATCTTTTACACATGAATAAAATTATATATGTATATAATATTTAAAATCTTCTCAATTAATAGCTAATATACTCTTGTTAATGGTCGTTGTACCTTTGCATGTTGGATTAGTTTGCGTTTTTGTTTCCAATTGTGGTCGTTTTCGTACTTACGATAAGTCGTACTCTTTACTATGTTTTGTCGAATGCTTGAACTTAATCTAATGAATGAATTTTGTTTGCTTTTAGTATGGTTGCACCATTTGACATCTACTTAAAATGTCAATTATGTAATGGGGAAAAATCCCCGATTCCCCATTGGGGATGCCCGTTCCCCATTAGGGATGGGGATGGGGATGCAATTGTGACCCCCGACGGGGATGGGGACGGGGATGGGAATAACTATCTAACTTCGGCGATGGGGATGGTATCAACCATTCCCAGCATACACGGCCCCGTTGCCATCTCTAAACAAAACAAATACACGTTTGTTGCAACATTACATTCCAAAGTTGATATTACCGGGTTTACCAATTACTATGGTTTAGCGACACATAACATTTCATACCTTCTAAAATAATCGTTATATATGTCTTGATACGAGGCATCTATTGTAACCACTGATCTTAAGGGGTACATATCAATGGTAGCATACATCAAGTCAAATAAAGTCTAGTCCAAAAAGTTTGTTGAAAGACCATACATGCGAAACATAGAGATCAAGTAGAATAAAAGATGCGTACATAATAATATCAATTACAGTCAAGCATCCAATATGTAAAAACACTTTGAAATTTCAAAACAAACCATTATACTAGTTGAGTATTGCATATCAATGACAATCAAGCATCCATTATGCAAAAACACTTTGAAATTTCAAAACAAACTATTATACTAGTTGCATATCAATGACAATCAAGCATCCATTATGCAAAAACACTTTGAAATTTCAAAACAAACTATTATACTAGTTGAGTATTGCATTTCATCGGCCAAATGAACACTTAAAAAAATTTAGAGTTCATAGGAAGACCCACACTATGATCGAGAACATAACATTAATCGCAAGATGCTTCAATAGGACACAATAGGGTATATATGCTACCAATATTTTCTTTTTTCAATCTATGTGGGATTTTATGTGAAAATGTTTTTTTATCAAAGAGAAAGAATTAATCAAGCGTTTATATATTTACTATTGACTCGTGCACTCTTATTAATATGATATATACCATTTGTATGCTCTTCAAATAACGTATACGAAGTTCAAATAAAGATTATATGACTAGACAAACATACGTTCGACTCTATTTTGTGGTTTTAGATGGTAATTGTGTTTTTTCATGACGCAAGGTCGCAGATATATGTTGGTTTGCCCATTGCGTATGTTAAAAATTCATTTGCAGTTATTTCACAAAACCAATATCAAAGTATGAGGGCATATCTTTATTTCACAAAACCAATATCAATGTGTTTTGATTAGTATAAAGTTTTCTCATGTCGTGACGTGTCTTGTTAGGCCCTAACAAGCATGAGGAAAATTCATATTATAAATTCTTGACCTTTTCATAGTTAACAAAATGTATGAACTTTTCTTCAACTCCTAAAAATTTGAGAATTCCTTTCTTTATGTAGCTGAATATTAATAATTTGTAATTAATACAATAAAATTTTGTTCTTTTATGTTAAAACTTAAAACAATATACTGAACTCCTAAAATTCGATTAGGGCGTAGCTAGTAACGAACAAAGAATAATTAGACCCATTCCACTTAACCAACCACTGATCCGTCTTTATCTCTTTAAACTATTCGATTTCCGTATTGTTTGAAATGA
Source organism: Artemisia argyi (assembly GCA_030686995.1). Classification (NCBI taxonomy): domain Eukaryota; kingdom Viridiplantae; phylum Streptophyta; class Magnoliopsida; order Asterales; family Asteraceae; genus Artemisia; species Artemisia argyi. The sequence goes on along the minus strand of CM060689.1, from coordinate 12,625,618 downwards.
TGTCGTTGTGTTGCGCGAGTGACTTCTGAAAGAAAGATCTAAAATCCGAAGTCACAGATATTCAAACTCGATATCATCTATCTAGCAACTTCTAAAGATCAAAACCATTAAAATGAACATAAATAATATCGATTACAATTGTAAAGATAACTCATGGCTAGAGATGATGATCCGATGTCGGCTCAGCTAGCTTGTCGTGGTTGGCACTTAACCTTCTCAAGTTCGTCACAATATCATATATAGCTGAAAAAAGTTCATTAAATAACATTTTCTTTTGAACGACAAATTTATATAGTAGTTCACATAAGACAGTTAAATTTGAATTAGTTTATATTGTATTCATATTTGATGTATAATAATGTTACTACAACAAACGTTTAAATGGAACTATGTTAAAAGTATTAGATAAAAAGATTGACTACTAATTAAGAGCATGAAAATTTAACTACGTACGGTGGATCTGCAAAGGTTGAAATGAAGTTAAAATGGATAAGCCATTGCCTGCTCAAGTGATGTATGATTGCATCAAGATCTTGGAGGAGGAATATGTCACCATACTTTGGAAGAAAGGAGATGTTTTGCTTATAGACAATCTAGCGGTGCTTCATTCTTGTAGACCAACAATTACGTCGCAAGCTAACACTAGTCGTGCATTGGCGTCTATATGCAAGTTAAGCGGAATCACATTGATGAATCAAATATCAGTATTTATACTAGTAACATTTTGTGTAAGGTGAGTTTTGTGATCAACTGCAAATGTAAGTTATGCTTCATTAACTTGAGTCCCACATAAGTTTCATAAAAGAAACAATACTTCAGAATCTTTAGCTGATTGTCGTAAGTTGGAAGCGGTTTGATCTGTTGTTGATGGAGATGCAATTGGAGGACCGTTTAAAGCAACAGTGGTTGTTCTATGTCGAGGTCTGCCAGGTACTTGAATATTTTCAGATTGAGGCTTATATACCGCAATGTATATGGACCATACATGATTGGATTACTATAAAGCTTCCGGTTATATCCAGAACTTGATAGCACGGAGTCTTACCAACGTCCTAATATTATTTTCTGGAAAAAACATGGAAAATTTATACAAAGTCTTAACATTTCTATAGTTGAAAGAATGTATACTTTTTCAACGAGGAGCTCAAACTTTTCCTTTACAAACTTCAAAAATCTCTTCCTTTAAGCAACTAGGTATTAGAAACTAGTAAAATCTTGGAGTTAAATGATTATAGAATCAATATAAGAGATTAAAACTTGCACGAGAGTGTCCAGAGGATCTTCTTAATTGGGGTTACTCTTTCGAGGTTTCCTTGTGTATTCTTATTATGACTTTAATTAATGACTTTGTTGAAGCAACAAGTTTTCCCCCTATGGAATATATACGCTACGGTGCACTCAGGACACAAGTTTTCTCGTGAGTTTTTACTGCCAACGAGTCTTCACCGAATCAACGTATTTCATTATCAAGCATCCAGATTAACTATTTGACATACTCAAACACACGTTTAGATAGCTATCTCGAAAATCTTAAGATAAAAGATTGACAATAAGGAACATGAAATTTCACTATGGGAGGAGTGAAGAAGATGGAATGGATAGAGACATGATAAAGATAGTTCGGATTTAGCGAAGATTCTAATGGGACCAAAGTCGGATTTTATGTTTGATAGTGAAAGACAGATCAACACATGGTTCGATAGCATTGTGGTTGCTCCCAGATGGCAGACGAATGAGATGACTTTGCTGTGAGTTGATGATCAAAGAAAAGAATCCCGCATAGGTAAAAGGAAAGAAGCTATGCTAGCTTATATCCCACAATATTCATGGATCATACGTGTGTGTTAGTATCAAATTTTCTCCTATTCTAAGGTTGTCTGTTAGTCTTAGACAGACGTCTATGAGTAGGGTAAAATTTATTACGAATACTTTCTCTTTTTCATACTTACTTAAGGAAAAGTATAACAAGGAGTCCTAACTTTCCCGTCACAAAATCTTAAAATCCATTTTTTTATAATATTGTAGTAGTTAAAGTCTTTATTTTATGAAAGATAAAACATACAAAAAGCTTATGAGGCTTGAATTTTTATAGCAGTGTCTTCAGCGAATTTATTGCAGAATCTTTACACGAATAATTTGATCTAATTATGTATGTTCTGGCGTATCTTCTATCAAAGATTGATCCAGGAATATTTATATCGATTATGTGATGCGGTTTAGTGAGCTTTAGAATCTTCATTAAGAATTATCTAGAAATGTTGTTAACCTTCTCTTATTCTATATTATTCGCACAGTCTGGCGGTCAAGTTGTAATGTTTCACCAAGTCGTGTTTTTTGCTACTCCTATTTATTTACTCATATAAAAGGTAAACACGATAATTAAACAGTCGGTTTATCCTAAATATGAAAACGTCGTGTTTTCATTTTTTTTTTTTTTTTTTTTTTTTTTTGCAATGAAGTTGGAATGGATAAATGAAAGATGGTTCGGTATCACAGAAGATGTAATATGTCCAAAGCCGGGTTGATAAAGTAAGACATGCATGGTACAACAACAAGGTTGATGCTCATGGAGGGTGAGGCGAACGACATATTATTCTGTTTGAACCAAAACCGAACATACTTGGTGATGGTAAGCCATTGCCTACTCAGGTGACGTATGCATCAAGATCTTGGAGGAGAAATGAGTCGCTATGTTGGAAGAAAGGTGATGTTTCGCTTATAGATAATTTAACAGTGCGAGACCAATATGGTTAACTCGCAAGCTAGCACTCGACGTGTATTAGATTTAATAACATTTTCTGGTTTGTTCGAGTGTAGGGTAACTACAAATGTAAGATATGTTTCATGAAAGCCTTGATAATTTGGAATCCCACATAGTAAAAGGAAAACAAACTTTTCCATCTTATATACCACAATGTTTGTGGACCATTTGTGTGGTGATTAGTATCAAGTATTCTCCTATCCTGATGTTGGTTGTAATGCTTAACACTCATCACGCGAGGGGAATAGTTTATATGAATTCTTCACTTTTTAAACATTTAACCAAATCTATAACTTTCTCGTTCCAAACTTTAAGAGTTCATTTGTTTATGTAGCTGGATATTAGAAGTATAATTTATGGTTTTATGAAAGATAAATCATATGGCGTTCAATTCCAAATGTTTACCTGAATAAATTGACAAATTATGTACATCCGGAGTATCCTTTATCATTGAGATTGAATGGAAGTAGTTATTATGTGACTTAGCTAAAAATTTGTTAACGTTCTCTTGTTCTCTTTCAATAAGTCGTGTGTTTGCCATTTATTTATTGATGCAATAAGCAATATATATAAAAAAATATAATTCATTTTATTAAGTTCTACACACTATTGAGATCTAGGGGTTTCTCTTCGCAGGTCTCTCCTAGTGGTTTGGGTCCCCATTTGGATGGTTTAACTCAGGGGGTCATATTTCAAGTGTGGTGCCCTTCTAAAAAAAATTGAGGTCCCGAAAACACATGCTCGTTGGAACTCAAACATGTGGGTCAATAGGCTACATGAGTGATGAGACTATGATCAGACAATGTCATATACTTTTATACGTTTATTTACTTTTATGAGACAATGAGCTGAGAGATGATTTATTGCTTAGACATCGTGATTTTCTTACAAGAGGTCTTAGGTTTAAATTTACATGAGTAAACATCATATCATTGGGTGACCATGGAAAAAGTTCAAGAACGGTTACCAGGATGCTCCAATTAATTAAGCTAAGTGCCCGAGTACATGTGATTCAAAAACCTGCTCAACCTGAACATGGAAACTCTAATATATTTAACAACCGAAAGCTGGCTTTTATGGTTGAAAAACAAGGAATACAAAAAGGAGGAATGTGTTGTAGTACCTTGGAAGCAAGGTGATGTTTTACTTGTAGATATTTGAGCTGTGCTTTATTCCGGTAGAACGTTGACTCGCAAGCTAACACTCGCCGTGTGTTGTTTAAAAGTGATTACCTAAGAGCAAGTGAAGTGTAATCATATTGATTCAAATATTGGGCGAGTGTGGTTTATAGAACGTAATTGATGTTGACAATCAACTTCAAACGTAAGCCATGCATGCGCTTCAACTTTCTATCCCACATGGGTAAAAGAAAACAAGCTATATATGCTAGGTTATATACCACAATGTTTGCAGAATATACGTCTTTCGAATAGTATCAAATTTTCCCAAATCTTGATGTGGGTTGTTAGGCCTAACATAATATAAGATTTTTCTTTCAAGGAGTCCTAGAATTTTAGAGCCCCTTTCTGTATGTTGCCAAATATTAGTAGTAAGTAGTACTAGTAATTAGTAATTAACTTTGAAAGTTAGAAGATAAATTTATATGTTCTAAAAACTTAATTGGATCAATATTATACTAACTAAACCAATAAAGTTCTGTTTTTTTATGTCGAAACGTACAACAATGGAATACCTAAATCCGATTTGGACGCATTGAACTTCGATTATATATGCATCTGAAATAATAAGTAATACGATTTAAACAAAAACGTGCTATAGCACTTCAGTTTGCATGGGGCTCGGCTTGCTCAAGGTTCATGCTTGAAGTTTAGAAAATGGCATACTAGTTGAAGTACACAGACAAAAAGTTTGAATAAGTACAAAAGTATATTTGCTCTTTTCAACAAGCATTTTTTTCTCGATTACTATAAATTTTGTTTATTTTGAAAAACAAAATTAGAGAATTAAACATTGAAATACGGTTTTCCAACGGGCTGTGGGTGGAAGTCTAAATAACTAGGAACATGAAAATTTAAAGGGTGATGTTTTACCAATAGTCAGCTCGATCACACATGTCGTGTATAGGCGTCTATTTGCAAGTATTTACATACGAGCCAATGAAATGGAATGAGATTTCTACAAATGTAAGATACGCATTGTGAAAAGGTTGACCGCCTTCAATCCCACATAGATCAAAGAATAGAAACTATTCTTGTTTATATACCACAATGTATTCAGAACCTACGTGGTTGTATTAGTATTAAGTTGTCTCCCATTTGAGTCAGCTCGTTAAGCTCGACTTGAATGGGATGTAAATTTATATGAATTCTTGACTTTTTTTAAATTAAGGAAAACATAGAAAACTTCCCTTACCATGGAGAGTCCCTATATTTATATACTAGCAGGGTACCCGCGCGTTGCGGCGGCGGGTACCCTATGATTGAAATTTTTGACGAACAATATTTTACTATTATTTGTATACCGTTACAATAACTTTATTAAAAAAAAAATATATATATATATATATATATATATATATATATATATATTTTTTTTTTTTTGGCAGTAGCAGTTAATTCAAGGAACCCGACGATTTTCAGCCCAAAAATGCTTCGTAGTTCAAACTCGATTTAGCGCAAAATTAATCAATAATATGTCCTTTCTTACATAGCCCAAGACAAATTGTTGTCCAAAATATTAACATAAATTTTAGGCCCACTATTTCTAATCTTAAGCTACTACACAACCCAATACACAAAATGATAACCAGCCACTAAAATTCTTGTAACCCTAACCTTACTTAATTTCGTTTCACACTTAAACATCAGCCACCACAGTAAATTTCTCTCAATCTTGTCCCACCAAACACTTTCTTTTTGGTTTTCTCTTACAACCTTAAACACAACATCACAACCATTTCCTTTGATTCTTACCTTATTATTACCGAACTACAAAAGATAAACCTCATTGCTTGTCTTTGACCTACGAAAACAAGGACGAACAACAACCCCTTTGAAACCTTTTTAGTTTCTTCTTGAACCGGTCAATCATTGACAATATTCACAAACCTATTTGTATATTTGAAAGAGATGCTAATCGGCTTCAAGATCTTGTGACAGTGAGGTCCCGGGTAAGTTGTTTTCTTACTTTTAAGATCGATCATAGGTGTATCGGTGGAGGTGTCGGCTGATGTGGTGACGAAGTGTTGGTGGTGGTGGTGATATGTGAGTCTTGAAGGTCGTGTTCTCGGTTGTGGGGTTTCCAGTGGTTTGGGTTTTTCATTAGCTGTAAGTTTCATAGGTAACGGGAGGGTTGTACATTATGTATAGATAATTGTAATATTAGGTGTGGGGTGTTTTTAAGGCTATTTAATGTATAATTCTGTATTTTGGTCTGAATTTCGAGTTATGCTTGTTTTGCTTGTACACAATGCTTTACTTGTTGTAATTATGAAAATTCCTTGCTTTAAAGAGTTGTAAACATTGCATAATTTTTTGTACATCTGAAATTTTTGAAGAGAGAGTCTTTTGTCTCTTATAAGTAGTATAGATGTAGCTAAATTTTACTTATTAGTTGAGAATGTTAAAGAGTGATATAATTATCTAAAATAACAAAGTTATGTTTTTATGTTACTCCCTCCGTCTCAAAATAATTGTCATGACACAAAAATCACAAAGTTTAATAAAAGTGGGGCCACTTTATTTTTCAACCACTTAAATGAAATATTCCCCCTCCAAATTCTCTAATTTTTACTAAAAAAAAGAAAGTGGACAATTTTTTTGAGACACTCTAAAAAAAGGAAATATGTACAATTAATTTGAGACGGAGGGAGTAAAACTTTTATCAATGGAACTTCTAAATCCGATACGTTAAATTTCTTGACTTATCAACTATGCTAAACTTCCGGTCAGTTATTCAAGAAACAAAGGAAATAGAGTTGCATTGGCTTCAAATTTCCCTTCTAACAAATAACCAAAAAGAATTATTAGGCCAATCCCTCTTGGCCCATCGTTTAAATATCTTTGAATGAATCAATATCCATATCGCACGAAATGATGTCGTTGTGTTTAAAATGGCAGGAGTAACTACACTCAAAGACATATCTCAAATCCAAAGTATTTTGGTGGGAGTAACTTCGCAAGATAAAAACAGCTTATAAAATGATTAACAGTAAACATGCAAATGTCGTTATAAAAACTGCGCAATTCGGTGGCGGATAGCCGGTGACTATTTTTGTAGCGAAAAAATGTTTTTCATTTTAAACTTCCTTAGCATGTTTTAATGCGGTGGCGGAAAATTGATGACTATTTTTTGTGTGTTTTGGATGACGTTGATGATCAACTTATGTATGATGCTTCATAGAAACCATGACAGCTTTGAATCCCACATAGATAAAACAACATAAACTATAGTAGCTTATATACTAGAATGCATATAGACTATACAAATTTGAGGTAATATCAAGTTTTCTTATATGTTGCGGTTCTGTTGTTATTAGTCATACTAGTTACACAGGGTTTTTTAAATTTCGTTTTAATTATGTATTATTAATGATTAAGAAATGAACCACTTAACATGTTTCAAATAGTTTTACTTGGTGGACTAAAAATAAAAAATCATATGTATATGTTATAACCTACCTATTATTTTAGGAGAATGCTTTTGGATTAAAAATTATTTTTTATTATTCAAGCAAAATCACATGATGATACTTGACTTGCATAAGATGTTAGTGATATCTGCTTTTAGTTTTGCAAACCCGTGCTCTCAATTTACGATGTGTTTTGTAATTGTGGTATTTTTTTACTTATATTTTCGTTAAAATATGTAGCATATTTAGATAGCTTTAAAAATTGATTTATTTCCTTAATTATGAATAACCATTATATCATTTTTACTAAGGTACATTTTTATTTGGAATGTTGCATTTTCATAAGTTTGTGTTATTTACTTATTATGTTTGATCATAAAATTACCAAATTAATATAAATGCTTACACTATAGCTTATTTATTATATAAAAAGAAACGAAAAAAGATATAATGGGTAGAACTCAAATTTAATCTTACGTTTATGTATAATGTATAAGAATAATTTTTCTCTAAGCCCGAACTAAATGAGGAAATTATTATTACTTGTATAAGTAAATTATAAATGCATGAAAAAAATGACAAAGAGTATATTCGCAAGTTTTTTAGGATTGTTTGAATCCTTACCGACCTTTCACTTTAATGCAATTTTCTTCACAATTGGCCTGAATCATCAAGGTGTAAAAGACACCCATATTTTAGACCATTGGTTGACACCATAGTGTTATCAATGACAGCAAACATCTGCTAAGTTTCATAACTAAATCAAAGGCAAATTACACTTCGAAAAGAATTCCTACCATAAAATTCCTCATATAGACACTAAAACACATCTTTGGTACGTTAAAATACATTAATGTATTATCTAAATCAGCAACTCAACTAAATTATACATGCATACCTTGAGCAGGCTTAGAGAATCCTTCCACGACAATTATGTGTTGATACTTAATCCTCCTCTAAAAAACGCACACAACAACTTGCATTACACTTTATTGTGTACGATAAGATGATAAAACTGCAAAAACCACTAATATGTTGCATTATAGTGAGGATAACAACAAAGTTAGTTATAACATCAAATAAGAAAACTTCATATTAGAACTAAAGGGGTGTTTGGTTATTCTTATTAAAGGTGTTTATTGGCTTATTCAATTACCATAACACAATAAGTGTATGATAAAGCTCTAAGCTTGTTTTAGAAGCTTAGTGAAAAACCCTTGAACTCACAACTAATTCTATTATAGCTTAGTGTGTTTATAGTAAAAACACAAATATTAAGTGTAGAAGTTTTCAATAAAACATAAAAAAGAATTACTAAAAGTTGGTGTGTATAACAAAAAAGTTAAACCATAAAAAAAAGTTACTAAATACTATCAGCTAGATAAGGTATAAGCCAAAGTTCTGTTGATGTCACTTTCGGATTCTTTTCAGAAGCAAAAAGAGGTTTACACATAAATCATAAGTATAGAATAATGGTTGCATCTTACATCCCGTGATTAGCAACTCAATAACATTATCGCAGTATAGTAATGTAATAACCTGATTAAAATTATATATTCTTGCTGAATAATTCTAATGTACATACTTTTAATTCGTTTACAACGGCCAACTATTACTAAAAAAAAAAAAAAAAAAAAAAAAAAAAAACGTCAATGAATAAAGTTAGGTTATCACCTACAATTTTTTATTTATTTTTTTATTTTTTTGGAAGTGATTGTTTTCAAATAAAGGTTGTGATGCATGCATTTTATTTTCATATAATTTAAGAAAAACAGCTTCTATATTCAACAATGACTATCTAACCTATTTGTGTGTGTGTGTGTGTGTGTCTATTTTTTTTTTTTTTTTTTTTTTTAATAATTAGTTTTGTATAACGTTTTTAACTGACAGACATGTTGAGGTTGATTTTGTTGTTTAACTTTAACTATTGATATCATGTTGTACAAAATGTGTGAATTTAGTAGCATATAATGAGCGTTGATGAAGTTAAAATATGCTCCGTAAAGTTTATAAAATATTTTTATGGATATCCATATACAAATTTTAAATAACAATTTCATGAGTCGTTGTTATAAATAGAATCGCGTATATTTATTTTTATATCAAAGTATCATGCTTACCATTTGATATTTATATTCCCGTTACTAATAATTTAACCGTATTTCAAACCCGTGTACGCATAAATTAAACTTTTAAATAGTAACATGAGTCCTTATTTAAAAAAATATTCTAATGGATGAAAGTTTAAAACTAACATTAGTTTAAAAAAATATTTAACGTATATTAAAACTAATTCGCATATTTACCAAATTTTGTAATTTTAATAGATGAAAGTCTAAAAACTAATACTAATACTCATGTAATTTTAAACAAAATTAATATTATAAAGTATAGGGGTATAAAGTGTAAGGGGTTATTTGTGTTTTTTATAAAGTTATTAAAAGACATGGAAACCTGTAATTTTACAATTTACTCTATATAAATTATTTAAAATTCAATCACTAAAGTTTTATTAATTACTTCATTTTTTTCTTAAGTTTCTATACCGAACTGAAAACTTGTTCTAGGCTTACTCTCGATTGGATGTGCACCATAACATACCATATATTTTAATGTTAAAACTTTTATCAATTATGCTAAACTTCATGCCAGTCATTCAAGAAACAAAGAAATAGAGTTGCATTGACTTCAAATTTTCCCATAACTGGTATCGGAAAGTAAGATTAGGCTTATCTTACTTAACCCGGCCATCATTTGAATATGTTAGAATGAGTCAATTTCCATATCGTTTGAAATGATGTCGTTGTATTTAATTTGGCAAGAGTGACTACTCAAAGTTACATCTAAATCCAACGTCATTCTTATTAAAACTCGATATCATCTATCTTAGATAGTTTAGCAGTGCTTCATTCTCGTTGACTAAGGGTTAACATGCATGTTAAAAAGAGTCGTGTATTGGTGTTAAAAATACAAAGCTATGATCAAATAAAAAACAAACTAATAGATTTTATTTAGAATCAACCCAACCAACCACCCCATGGTTGATTCATTATGTTTTTACAATACAAAGAAAAAGAAAGGTTTAATACAAACAGAAACAAACTAACAACTCATTAAACAACTGTGTGTAAATCGCACACAGTAAACCCTAATCAGAACTACTACTAAATGAGGTAATGTGATCCTTATATAGCCTTGAATTCTGAATTAAGATACTTGAGCTCCTTCAGTCCTTCATCTTTCAAATAATTCACCTTCAGTCCCTCAACTAGAGTAATACCTGAAAATAAATAAAAAAAACAAAAGAAACAAGAATTGCAATATTACAGAATAAGCCCTTAGCTTATCTTTCAACATTCCCCTTAAGCTAAGGCTTATAGAAATCCCTTAACTTCATCATGTCACAAAACTTTCTGTGTTCAACAACACTTAATCCTTTTGTAAAAATATCAGCAACATTATTTTCAGATTTTACTTTAAAGGTTTTGATAACACCATCTTAAATTTTCTCTCTTATAAAGAAGAGATCAATTTCAAAATGCTTTGATCTTTCATGCAACACTGGATTAGCAGCAATCTGCATTGCACTGCTATTATCACAAAACATCTCAACGGGTGTATTAACCTGCACATTAAGATCTTTGCAGACCTTCAAAATCCACATAATCTCACAAGTCACATTACACATAGCCCTGAACTCTACTTCAGCAGAAGATCTAGACAACACAAATTGCTTCTTACTCTTCCAAGAAATAAGATTATTGCCCAGATAAACAGCAAAACCAGTTACTGATTTTCTAGTAATCTTACACTTAGCCCAGTCAGAGTCAACAAACACTTTCATACCATATTCATTACTTTTGCTAAAAGATATTCCTTTGCCTGGGGATTCTTTAAGATATCTAAGAACTCTAAAAGCCAATTTTAAATGAGACTGCATTGGACTATGCATAGCTTGACTTAAGCAATGAACTGCATAAGACAAGTCAGGCCTAGTCAATGTCAAATATATGAGTTTTCCAACTAACTTTTAATAGTTATTAACACCAAGCAAAGGCTCATCTATATTAATACTTTTAAGCTTATTTTTATCAGACACATTAACAGATTCAATAGGAGTTTTACTAGGTTTACATGCAAGCATACCAAATTCATTAAGTAACTCCAAACAATACTTTCTTTGTGTCAAGCACAATCCAGTATCATCACTTAACACCTCAATACCCAAAAAATACTTAAGCTTTCCCAAATCTTTTATAAGAAACTTGGTTCTCAAAAACTGCTTAACTTTTTCAATTTCAGTAACATTGTTACCTGTAATAACAATATCATCTACATACACAAGCAGAACTAAGAACACATTATTCTCAGACTTGGTAAGCAAAGAAAAATCACTTTTACTTTGATGAAAACTATTCTCTTTAAGCACACTAGTTAATTTTTCATTCCATTTTCTAGGAGCTTGCTTTAAACCATATAAGGATTTGTTTAACTTGCAGACTCTTTTTTCATTTTTATCAAAATACCCTTCAGGTAGTTGCATGTAAACATCTTCATCAAGTTCACCATATAAAAAAGCATTATTTATATCAAGTTGATATAAAGGCCAGCCATTTTGTACAGCAATACTTATAATAATTCTTACAGTAACAATCTTGACAACTGGTGAGAATATACCCTCTTTTTGATTATAGCCTTTGGCTACAAGCCTGGATTTATATCTTTCCACACTCCCATCAGAATTATATTTGATTTTCCACACCCACTTACAATCAATTGCTCTTCTCCCAGCAGGGAGTTCAACAATTTCATAAGTGTTATTTCTGTGTAATGTTTCTATTTCAAGATCCATAGCATCAATCCATTTAGGATTTTTAGCAGCCTCACTATATGTTTATGGTTCAACAATCTTATTAAGATTGGTAGAAAACACATAATTTTCTTTGTTAAGATTACTATAATTCACAGATCTATCAATGCTATACTTAACTTTACTATCCAACAAATAATCACTGAGTTTAACTGGTTGACTAGTTTTTCTACTAGACTTTCTAGTATAAGTTCTCATATTAGCCTCTCTTTCAGGTGTTACAATAGGTGTTACCACAACATCATGAAACATATCATTAAATTCTTGATAGTAATCATCATCACCCTCAGAAAGTTTATCATTTTCTTCAAGTGTTGCATTTTCCTCACCTCCACTGTTGGCATCAACTGTGATATCAGGATGCACCACCTCATCCTTTATGATATCATCAGATGAGCCTCCATGTGGAGGTTGGTATATGCCTTCACTTTGTTCCGGAATCTGTTTTTCAGGTTCCTCTACAGATTCTTTCTCTCTCTTATCATCATAGGGATCATGTGATGATCCAAGACCAGAGTTAAAAAAGTTTTGACCATTAGATTTTGAAAATGAAACTCATAATTTTCTTTTTCAGAACTGTGCTTAAAAGGAAACACAGTTTCATAAAATTTTACATCTCTTGAGTACAAAACCTTTTTTGTTTCCAAACTGAACAACTTAAAACCTTTTCTATCAAAAGAATACCCTAAAAAAACACATTTCTCTGACCTTGAAGAAAACTTGTCAAAATTGTTTAAAACAGTTGAAAAACATAAGCAACCAAACACTTTTAGAAGAGAGATTAGGTTCACATTTATATATCCGTTCATAAGGTGACTTTCCAGAAAAAACAGAAGTGTGTGTCCGGTTAATCAAATAAGCAGCAGTTAACACACTCAGTCCACATGTTCAAAGGAATCCCCCCCCTGAAACATGAGGGCTCTAGCCACGTTTAATAAGTGTCTATGTTTTCTTTTTGCTATACCATTTTGTTGAGGGTTATAAGAACATGAAGTCTGTTGATGAATACCATTTTCTTTACAAAACTTATCCATATTCTGATTCACTGATGAGGCGAAAAATGATCCGTTTTTAGGGGGTCATTTAAGCCCGAATCCGACTTTATTTGATCAAATATTGCCCTAAATCGTTCCTTTTGTGATTTTAGGTGTTTGGAGAGTGAATTCTGGAAAAGAGGCTATTTTGGACGTTTTTGGAGCATAAAGTTAAGAAAACGACAAAGTACCAAATCCAAGCTGAAATTACAAGGTGACGGTGTCAAGATATTACTCTTGACGGCGTCAGAAAGGGTGAATATTTTACCGTAGGTTGTGAAGGCGTCAGATGAAGAGATGACGGCGTCAAAGTGGCCAAGAATATTTTACCGTAGGTGGTGACGGCGTCACCAAGGCCGTCACAATTGGATCTAGGGCGTCCGAGGAAGTTATTGGCGGCTGGCTGACGGCGTCAGAATTAACTCTTGACGCCGTCAGGACGATTTTCCTATATATAGTTTTCTAGTTTTTTTCATTAAAAAAGGAGGAGAATTTTGGTGAAACCCTAAAGACGATTTTGGTGCCTCTTTTACAGGTTTTTCAAGGGTTCCAAACCCTTGATACCTTGCATTGTAATTGAGATAAGTATACTCTTAATTCAATCAATATGTCTATGTGTTGGTTGTTTATCTTTTGGTCTTATCTTAATTCTACTATGCTAGGCTAGATTTCTTTTGTGTTTGCTTAGATCTAATGAAACCTAGATGTTGATTATGTGTTGATTACTTGTCTATTCTTGTTCTTGGATGAATGATATTATATGTTAGGCTTAAGAAAACTGGCAGATCTCCAAATGGTAACATGCTTGAACGTCTTAAGAAACATGAACCGAGGCGTACTAGGTCTTTATTGGTTGTATTTAATGCATGAGCCACTGTTTACAATCCCTATAGTTGTGCTGGGTCATGGTGTAGGAGGAGATAAGAGCTCATAGAGTTGGGGAGTTATGTATGCCACCCCACGAATGGTATTAAGGAATACAATCCGTCATCCATGCAAGTGTAACAAGTAATTGACATGTAAAAGATATCTAGGGAGTAATGAAGTCTAAGTAAACACAATTTCTCCAAATACTGCTCACAACCTTAGTTTAATATTAGTTTAATTTCATTTTCATTAGTTTAATTAGTTATAAAGTAGTTTTTGGGTTAGTTGAATAACAACTAATTCCGCTCACTCTTTCAAAACCCGAGATTTTACTTGCTTTTATAAAATATAAAAACACAAAAATAATCATCTTTCATCTTTAGAACTATTAATTAGGTTTTCTAATCCTAGCGACACTATTCCTAAGCTGAACGATCAATCCCCCGGTACTTGTCACTATACTATACTACAACGATCAGGTACACTGCCTGGTGGGGGTTGTAAGCCTCGCGAGATCCCTCGAGAGGTAAAGCAAGGTGCGATTCCCACGCATCAAGTTTTTGGCGCCGCTGCCGGGGAATAGTTATTGTCTAGGTTAGGATTTCTTTTTATTAGGTCTACTTGCTAGATTCCTTTCTAGTAAGATTTTTATCTTTTATTTTTTAGGTCTTCTTTAGTCTATCTTATTTCTTTGTGCCTTTGTTAGTAAATTAAACTCATTGACTATTCCGTTGACCATTATGGAAAACGCGAATCCACCCCTTTCCCCTAGTGAAGTAGCGGTGTTACGTGAACAAATTGAGAGTGAGATTAGGGAGCTTAGAGAGCTTAATAGGTTGATCAAGATTGAGCTCGAGCATACATTTAGCGACCTAGCAACCGTCTTGTATTCAAATAAGGACCTAGGGCCTGATGACTTTGTGAGTGTTATTAAGAGACCAGAAGAGGAAATGGATCCGAGGCTTAACGACTACTTTAACCTATACCCCACTAAGGAGGAGATTGCATACTATAATAACCTTATTGATAACCCGCGATCTCCCTTCACCATGATTGAACCTAAGATTAAGAGAGGCGATCCTAAGAATGCTAAGATACCATGTATGATTGGATATAGGCAAATCAGTAATGCTTACATTGACTTTAAATCTCCAATCAACATTATGTCCTCAGCGGTTTATCATGATATAGTAAACATAAGACTTGAACCTAGAAGGGACCCCAAGTACCCCGGTGGAGTTTGTAACTTTGTCGGGAGAGTTAAAGGTTTATGTGTCTTTGTTGGTGATTTCACCTTTGTCACCGACTTTATGATTGTGGAGGATCTTGCTAATGTTATTGATTGTCGATTATCCAATGTTGTGTTTGGCAAACCGTTTGTTGAGAAGTCTAAGTTAGAGTATGATGAGGTAGAAGGCACAATCCGATTCGCAAGTAACACCGATAGTATCACCTATAGGATGCCCAATAGGATGAAAGAATTTCGCTTTGTATCTCGTCTTGATCAAGACAACATTGGTGCTTTTGAGGATATTAGTGAGGAGGATAAGAAAAAGGGCATGGAGTATGTATGGGAGAAAAGAAGTCTTTACTACAAAAATTGCTTGGCCCTTGGACCAACGTATAAGGTCAATGATGAATTTGTCCGATTGACTATGGGGGCGATTGAGAAAAAGGTGATTGGTTTCTACAAGGAATATTTACAATCGGAAAATGGAACCAATGGTGAAATCACGTAGTAACCCACGACTTTGAGTCTAGCTACAAGACTCGTAAATAAAGAAAAGCGCTTCTTGGGAGGCAACCCATGTTTTGTGTGATTTTAATTGTTTGATTGTCATTTGCTTCCGTATGCATGTTTTATTTTTATTGTTGGTTGATCATGTTTCTCAATTAAAATGTGAAATACTTTATTATGTTGTTTGGCCTAGTCCTAACTTCAACCTAAAGGTATTTTTGCAAAAAGATAAGTGTAAGGGGAAACCCCAAATATGTTTTTAAGAAACAAACCGATCATGATTCTCCACAATATTTAATGAACATGTATATTCGTAATTGTTAGAGTCAAATGCTTGTATCGAGTCATAATGAAGTTTTTGCAGGATTTTCCAGGAAGTAGGACAAGGTTTTTCCAGAAATTTTCCGGAAACTTAACATAAAGATTTCTGCAGGTCCATTCTGACGGCGTCAGGCTATTGCTCTCGACGGCGTCAGGAGTTAAAAATCTGGAAATTTTACCGGTTTTGTTTTTCTAACGGAGTCTTATGGTTTTTGTGAATTATTGAGTTTTATAATCTCCAGGAAATCTGCAAACTTCATTCCACAAGCATTATATCTTACTTTGTTTTCTAGGATTTAGTAACTTATATAGGATGCCGCCGATTTTACGCGAGGTTGCCTTGTCTATTGTTGTCAGGTTTTACAGGTTATTTAAGACAAGAAGATGATTTATATTCTGGAAGGGAAGCTTTGATTGTTCATTTTCTTGGAGGAAGATTTAACCTGGCCAACCTAAAATCCATACCGAGCGAATTAGGGGAGTATTTGATTTCATTCTCTTTACTTTTAACTTTTACATTCTTTACTTGAACATTGGGGACAATGTTCATCCTAAGTGTAAGGGGAGGGTAAAAAGATGATACCTTACATATGCACTTTCGCTTGAGTTTGTTTTGTTTGATAGTAGATGAGTAATAAAACTATGAGAAATACTTGTTAGTGTAATTTTAGCGCCAAATTTAAAATTTTTTACAACATTTAGGAGTGAAACTTTAGCCATAGCAAGCGTCTCATGGATAGGAGGTTGTATGACTAGCACATAACCGTATATTCAGAAAAATTTTCCACCCAAAGATGTGAGGTTCGCCTTTAGTTTTGATAGGAAAAGCATTCATTATTGGTGCTTATGAGTGTACCGGTAGCATTTAGATTCTAGAACTTGCGTTAGTGATGCATCCCGAGACCGCTAGTGAGACTACATTCGTGTGGTAGGATTTACTACATGATAAGAGGCATTAGGATCACCCTTGTGTCAAACCCGTATTATAATTACTTGACCATTTAAGTCATATTACTTGGCTAGTTAAGTCAACTAATTTTTCCCACACCCTTTGCGTTGTACTCATTTTTAGTACACGATACCCCTAGTACACCCCTCCGAGCCTATCTTTTCGTTTCTAACTTTAAGCATCTTACTTAAAGGAAGAATTTTTTACACCCCACTTAAATGTACACCCAAATCGTCTTAGCCTTCCGTGTATGCGCTTATTTTTAGTGCATTATTGTTATTTGTTAAACCCTAAGTTAACTTTCTAATTGATTACATGGTTGCTAAGTCGAGTCATATCCTTGTACATATTGTTTCGGGACGATTGGGACTCATGGGTAAGTACTTGTTTTATGGAGTAATGGGGAAGAACATAACATTATTACCCCCATATGTACGTTAATCTTAAAAGTGCTCCAAGTGTTTTGATTTTCTTAATTCGAGTCATTAGAATAGTTAAATGTAAAGTATGTAAAGATTCAAGTGTAAGGGGATTGCTCAAACCCCTATGATGTATTATTTTGGATGGTAGGGTAAGAGTGTATGCAAAAAAAAAAAAAAAAAAAAAAAAAAAAAAAAAAAAATCGAAAAAATTAAGAAAAGAAAAAGAAAAAAAATAGAAAAAAGGAAAAAGAAAGAAAAAACATACGGACTACCATCCCGTTTTCATTCTATGTTCATTTTATGTTTTTATTATTTTTCATTTATTAGCTTAAGTCGAGTCTAGTCTTGGCTTAGCAACGCCATCTTGTACATGTAATTTACTAAGATTGTTAACTCGCCGCCAGTAAAATTCCCTTTATCCAACAAAACCGTGTAATTCATATCCCTACACCTAACGTTATAACCCTTTTAAAAGACCTCTTTGATAGTTTATCCTAGGTGCTTACGCCATGTGGTGGAGGTTTGATCCTTTCCCAAGCCTATGGTAATCTATTTTGCTATGACAGGTAGTGAGAGATATCTTCCATTTCCATAATGTTATATTACTTTATTACACCCGAGAGATGTGAGTATCTAAACACTATTTGTGAGGTGCTTGTGTATGACCTCCGTGCTTGTCTATTGGTCTTTAGTGGAACGATTATTTGTTGTAATTACTTTTATATTAGTGTTAAATGACCCCTAACTTGTCTTTTGAGTAGAATAAAAGCTCATTTGCTTGAGGACAAGCAAATCTCAAGTGTAAGGGTATATGATGAGGCGAAAAATGATCCGTTTTTAGGGGGTCATTTAAGCCCGAATCCGACTTTATTTGATCAAATATTGCCCTAAATCGTTCCTTTTGTGATTTTAGGTGTTTGGAGAGTGAATTCTGGAAAAGAGGCTATTTTGGACGTTTTTGGAGCATAAAGTTAAGAAAACGACAAAGTACCAAATCCAAGCTGAAATTACAAGGTGACGGTGTCAAGATATTACTCTTGACGGCGTCAGAAAGGGTGAATATTTTACCGTAGGTTGTGAAGGCGTCAGATGAAGAGATGACGGCGTCAAAGTGGCCAAGAATATTTTACCGTAGGTGGTGACGGCGTCACCAAGGCCGTCACAATTGGATCTAGGGCGTCCGAGGAAGTTATTGGCGGCTGGCTGACGGCGTCAGAATTAACTCTTGACGCCGTCAGGACGATTTTCCTATATATAGTTTTCTAGTTTTTTTCATTAAAAAAGGAGGAGAATTTTGGTGAAACCCTAAAGACGATTTTGGTGCCTCTTTTACAGGTTTTTCAAGGGTTCCAAACCCTTGATACCTTGCATTGTAATTGAGATAAGTATACTCTTAATTCAATCAATATGTCTATGTGTTGGTTGTTTATCTTTTGGTCTTATCTTAATTCTACTATGCTAGGCTAGATTTCTTTTGTGTTTGCTTAGATCTAATGAAACCTAGATGTTGATTATGTGTTGATTACTTGTCTATTCTTGTTCTTGGATGAATGATATTATATGTTAGGCTTAAGAAAACTGGCAGATCTCCAAATGGTAACATGCTTGAACGTCTTAAGAAACATGAACCGAGGCGTACTAGGTCTTTATTGGTTGTATTTAATGCATGAGCCACTGTTTACAATCCCTATAGTTGTGCTGGGTCATGGTGTAGGAGGAGATAAGAGCTCATAGAGTTGGGGAGTTATGTATGCCACCCCACGAATGGTATTAAGGAATACAATCCGTCATCCATGCAAGTGTAACAAGTAATTGACATGTAAAAGATATCTAGGGAGTAATGAAGTCTAAGTAAACACAATTTCTCCAAATACTGCTCACAACCTTAGTTTAATATTAGTTTAATTTCATTTTCATTAGTTTAATTAGTTATAAAGTAGTTTTTGGGTTAGTTGAATAACAACTAATTCCGCCCACTCTTTCAAAACCCGAGATTTTACTTGCTTTTATAAAATATAAAAACACAAAAATAATCATCTTTCATCTTTAGAACTATTAATTAGGTTTTCTAATCCTAGCGACACTATTCCTAAGCTGAACGATCAATCCCCCGGTACTTGTCACTATACTATACTACAACGATCAGGTACACTGCCTGGTGGGGGTTGTAAGCCTCGCGAGATCCCTCGAGAGGTAAAGCAAGGTGCGATTCCCACGCATCAAGTTTTTGGCGCCGCTGCCGGGGAATAGTTATTGTCTAGGTTAGGATTTCTTTTTATTAGGTCTACTTGCTAGATTCCTTTCTAGTAAGATTTTTATCTTTTATTTTTTAGGTCTTCTTTAGTCTATCTTATTTCTTTGTGCCTTTGTTAGTAAATTAAACTCATTGACTATTCCGTTGACCATTATGGAAAACGCGAATCCACCCCTTTCCCCTAGTGAAGTAGCGGTGTTACGTGAACAAATTGAGAGTGAGATTAGGGAGCTTAGAGAGCTTAATAGGTTGATCAAGATTGAGCTCGAGCATACATTTAGCGACCTAGCAACCGTCTTGTATTCAAATAAGGACCTAGGGCCTGATGACTTTGTGAGTGTTATTAAGAGACCAGAAGAGGAAATGGATCCGAGGCTTAACGACTACTTTAACCTATACCCCACTAAGGAGGAGATTGCATACTATAATAACCTTATTGATAACCCGCGATCTCCCTTCACCATGATTGAACCTAAGATTAAGAGAGGCGATCCTAAGAATGCTAAGATACCATGTATGATTGGATATAGGCAAATCAGTAATGCTTACATTGACTTTAAATCTCCAATCAACATTATGTCCTCAGCGGTTTATCATGATATAGTAAACATAAGACTTGAACCTAGAAGGGACCCCAAGTACCCCGGTGGAGTTTGTAACTTTGTCGGGAGAGTTAAAGGTTTATGTGTCTTTGTTGGTGATTTCACCTTTGTCACCGACTTTATGATTGTGGAGGATCTTGCTAATGTTATTGATTGTCGATTATCCAATGTTGTGTTTGGCAAACCGTTTGTTGAGAAGTCTAAGTTAGAGTATGATGAGGTAGAAGGCACAATCCGATTCGCAAGTAACACCGATAGTATCACCTATAGGATGCCCAATAGGATGAAAGAATTTCGCTTTGTATCTCGTCTTGATCAAGACAACATTGGTGCTTTTGAGGATATTAGTGAGGAGGATAAGAAAAAGGGCATGGAGTATGTATGGGAGAAAAGAAGTCTTTACTACAAAAATTGCTTGGCCCTTGGACCAACGTATAAGGTCAATGATGAATTTGTCCGATTGACTATGGGGGCGATTGAGAAAAAGGTGATTGGTTTCTACAAGGAATATTTACAATCGGAAAATGGAACCAATGGTGAAATCACGTAGTAACCCACGACTTTGAGTCTAGCTACAAGACTCGTAAATAAAGAAAAGCGCTTCTTGGGAGGCAACCCATGTTTTGTGTGATTTTAATTGTTTGATTGTCATTTGCTTCCGTATGCATGTTTTATTTTTATTGTTGGTTGATCATGTTTCTCAATTAAAATGTGAAATACTTTATTATGTTGTTTGGCCTAGTCCTAACTTCAACCTAAAGGTATTTTTGCAAAAAGATAAGTGTAAGGGGAAACCCCAAATATGTTTTTAAGAAACAAACCGATCATGATTCTCCACAATATTTAATGAACATGTATATTCGTAATTGTTAGAGTCAAATGCTTGTATCGAGTCATAATGAAGTTTTTGCAGGATTTTCCAGGAAGTAGGACAAGGTTTTTCCAGAAATTTTCCGGAAACTTAACATAAAGATTTCTGCAGGTCCATTCTGACGGCGTCAGGCTATTGCTCTCGACGGCGTCAGGAGTTAAAAATCTGGAAATTTTACCGGTTTTGTTTTTCTAACGGAGTCTTATGGTTTTTGTGAATTATTGAGTTTTATAATCTCCAGGAAATCTGCAAACTTCATTCCACAAGCATTATATCTTACTTTGTTTTCTAGGATTTAGTAACTTATATAGGATGCCGCCGATTTTACGCGAGGTTGCCTTGTCTATTGTTGTCAGGTTTTACAGGTTATTTAAGACAAGAAGATGATTTATATTCTGGAAGGGAAGCTTTGATTGTTCATTTTCTTGGAGGAAGATTTAACCTGGCCAACCTAAAATCCATACCGAGTGAATTAGGGGAGTATTTGATTTCATTCTCTTTACTTTTAACTTTTACATTCTTTACTTGAACATTGGGGACAATGTTCATCCTAAGTGTAAGGGGAGGGTAAAAAGATGATACCTTACATATGCACTTTCGCTTGAGTTTGTTTTGTTTGATAGTAGATGAGTAATAAAACTATGAGAAATACTTGTTAGTGTAATTTTAGCGCCAAATTTAAAATTTTTTACAACATTTAGGAGTGAAACTTTAGCCATAGCAAGCGTCTCATGGATAGGAGGTTGTATGACTAGCACATAACCGTATATTCAGAAAAATTTTCCACCCAAAGATGTGAGGTTCGCCTTTAGTTTTGATAGGAAAAGCATTCATTATTGGTGCTTATGAGTGTACCGGTAGCATTTAGATTCTAGAACTTGCGTTAGTGATGCATCCCGAGACCGCTAGTGAGACTACATTCGTGTGGTAGGATTTACTACATGATAAGAGGCATTAGGATCACCCTTGTGACAAACCCGTATTATAATTACTTGACCATTTAAGTCATATTACTTGGCTAGTTAAGTCAACTAATTTTTCCCACACCCTTTGCGTTGTACTCATTTTTAGTACACGATACCCCTAGTACACCCCTCCGAGCCTATCTTTTCGTTTCTAACTTTAAGCATCTTACTTAAAGGAAGAATTTTTTACACCCCACTTAAATGTACACCCAAATCGCCTTAGCCTTCCGTGTATGCGCTCATTTTTAGTGCATTATTGTTATTTGTTAAACCCTAAGTTAACTTTCTAATTGATTACATGGTTGCTAAGTCGAGTCATATCCTTGTACATATTGTTTCGGGACGATTGGGACTCATGGGTAAGTACTTGTTTTATGGAGTAATGGGGAAGAACATAACATTATTACCCCCATATGTACGTTAATCTTAAAAGTGCTCCAAGTGTTTTGATTTTCTTAATTCGAGTCATTAGAATAGTTAAATGTAAAGTATGTAAAGATTCAAGTATAAGGGGATTGCTCAAACCCCTATGATGTATTATTTTGGATGGTAGGGTAAGAGTGTATGCAAAAAAAAAAAAAAAAAAAAAAAAAAAAAAAAATCGAAAAAATTAAGAAAAGAAAAAGAAAAAAAATAGAAAAAAGGAAAAAGAAAGAAAAAACATACGGACTACCATCCCGTTTTCATTCTATGTTCATTTTATGTTTTTATTATTTTTCATTTATTAGCTTAAGTCGAGTCTAGTCTTGGCTTAGCAACGCCATCTTGTACATGTAATTTACTAAGATTGTTAACTCGCCGCCAGTAAAATTCCCTTTATCCAACAAAACCGTGTAATTCATATCCCTACACCTAACGTTATAACCCTTTTAAAAGACCTCTTTGATAGTTTATCCTAGGTGCTTACGCCATGTGGTGGAGGTTTGATCCTTTCCCAAGCCTATGGTAATCTATTTTGCTATGACAGGTAGTGAGAGATATCTTCCATTTCCATAATGTTATATTACTTTATTACACCCGAGAGATGTGAGTATCTAAACACTATTTGTGAGGTGCTTGTGTATGACCTCCGTGCTTGTCTATTGGTCTTTAGTGGAACGATTATTTGTTGTAATTACTTTTATATTAGTGTTAAATGACCCCTAACTTGTCTTTTGAGTAGAATAAAAGCTCATTTGCTTGAGGACAAGCAAATCTCAAGTGTAAGGGTATATGATGAGGCGAAAAATGATCCGTTTTTAGGGGGTCATTTAAGCCCGAATCCGACTTTATTTGATCAAATATTGCCCTAAATCGTTCCTTTTGTGATTTTAGGTGTTTGGAGAGTGAATTCTGGAAAAGAGGCTATTTTGGACGTTTTTGGAGCATAAAGTGAAGAAAACGACAAAGTACCAAATCCAAGCTGAAATTACAAGGTGACGGCGTCAAGATATTACTCTTGACGGCGTCAGAAAGGGTGAATATTTTACCGTAGGTTGTGAAGGCGTCAGATGAAGAGATGACGGCGTCAAAGTGGCCAAGAATATTTTACCGTAGGTGGTGACGGCGTCACCAAGGCCGTCACAATTGGATCTAGGGCGTCCGAGGAAGTTATTGGCGGCTGGCTGACGGCGTCAGAATTAACTCTTGACGCCGTCAGGACGATTTTCCTATATATAGTTTTCTAGTTTTTTTCATTAAAAAAGGAGGAGAATTTTGGTGAAACCCTAAAGACGATTTTGGTGCCTCTTTTACAGGTTTTTCAAGGGTTCCAAACCCTTGATACCTTGCATTGTAATTGAGATAAGTATACTCTTAATTCAATCAATATGTCTATGTGTTGGTTGTTTATCTTTTGGTCTTATCTTAATTCTACTATGCTAGGCTAGATTTCTTTTGTGTTTGCTTAGATCTAATGAAACCTAGATGTTGATTATGTGTTGATTACTTGTCTATTCTTGTTCTTGGATGAATGATATTATATGTTAGGCTTAAGAAAACTGGCAGATCTCCAAATGGTAACATGCTTGAACGTCTTAAGAAACATGAACCGAGGCGTACTAGGTCTTTATTGGTTGTATTTAATGCATGAGCCACTGTTTACAATCCCTATAGTTGTGCTGGGTCATGGTGTAGGAGGAGATAAGAGCTCATAGAGTTGGGGAGTTATGTATGCCACCCCACGAATGGTATTAAGGAATACAATCCGTCATCCATGCAAGTGTAACAAGTAATTGACATGTAAAAGATATCTAGGGAGTAATGAAGTCTAAGTAAACACAATTTCTCCAAATACTGCTCACAACCTTAGTTTAATATTAGTTTAATTTCATTTTCATTAGTTTAATTAGTTATAAAGTAGTTTTTGGGTTAGTTGAATAACAACTAATTCCGCCCACTCTTTCAAAACCCGAGATTTTACTTGCTTTTATAAAATATAAAAACACAAAAATAATCATCTTTCATCTTTAGAACTATTAATTAGGTTTTCTAATCCTAGCGACACTATTCCTAAGCTGAACGATCAATCCCCCGGTACTTGTCACTATACTATACTACAACGATCAGGTACACTGCCTGGTGGGGGTTGTAAGCCTCGCGAGATCCCTCGAGAGGTAAAGCAAGGTGCGATTCCCACGCATCATTCACAAATTCAGTACCATTGTCACTTCTAAAAACTTTTACAGTTTTATCAAATTGATTTCTAATCAAGTTATAGAAAGTTACAATGTGTGAATAAACTTCAGTTTTCCCCCTTAATAGAAACACCCAAACAGCTCTAGAAATGTCATCAACAATTGTCAGAAAGTACTTATACCCTTCTCTACTTTGAACTTTATAGGGACCCCAAACATCTAAGTGAACAATCTGTCCAACTTCAGTGGTTTGATGTTCACTTAAAGGAAATGGGTCTCTAGTTTGTTTAGCCTTATGACACACTTCACAAGGATCAACTTTAGAATCTTTGTCAATTTTAAGTTTGTGTTTAAGTATATTAAGAACTTGATTAGCAGGATGACCAAGCCTATTATGCCAAATAGTTCTTGAAAAACAACAAACTTGAGAGTTATTACTTTTATTCAGATTTGTACCTGTATTTAGAAAGTACAACCCATTACTTTGATTACCAGTCCCCATCTGGGTCCTTAGAACAGAGTCCTGAAGAATACAAACATCTTCATAAAAAATGACTCTACATTTATTGTTTTTATTCAGCTTGTAAACAGACAACAAACTGACTTGATATCCTGGTACAACCAAGACATCATGTATGACCAATTGATCTGTTAATTTTAAACTTCCAATATGTGTAACTTTAGATTTAGTACCATTAGGATGACCAACAGTCATATTTAAGTTGGACACATCAATCACATTGAACATGTTTAACACTGTATAAGTCATGTGTTGACTTGCACCAGAGTCAATGATCCAACCAATATACATTTTATAATAGCTTATGTTGGTATTATGATTGAAAAACTTAGAATGACTAAAGATAATAACACAGCTAATACCTGCAATGTTTGCAGGCATACTACTGCATCCAGATTTATCATTGATCAAAGCCATAAGCCTTTGATACTGATCATCTATGAAAGAATTAGATGAACCAGCAGGCATATCCTTATGCCCTGAAACAGAATTGCTACTAGCATTGTTTTGATTAGTACCATTTTTCTTTTGGAAATTAGAAGGATAGCCAACAAGTTCAAAACATCTATCAGCAGTATGTCCATTCCTTTTACAATGAGTGCAGATCAAATTAGGCCTATAGCCTTCTAGGTTAAGAGTTATTATTATTAGCACTTTTGTTCACAGACCAATCATTAAATCATTGATTAGATTTAGATGCAAATGCAGAGTTATCAGACTTAGAACCTGACTGAGATGGAGTACTCCTATGAGACTCATCTTTAGAAAGAGTAGCAAAAGCACTCTTAACATCAGGTATAGGTTCAGTGGTGAGAATAATACTCCTAATGGGAGCATATACCTCATCCAAACCCATAAGAAACTGCATCAACTTGATGAGTTGATTATGTTTCTTGAGTTTGTCTGAACCAGCACAAGTACATTCAGGCAAATCCACAAGGGAGTCATATTGCCTCCACAATGCATTAAACTTGAGATAGTATTCAGACAAAGGGACACCAGATTGAGTAAATGAATGAATTTTATAATGCATATTAAAAATTATGGAACCATCTGTTTTATTGTATGTTTCAGCCAATTCATCCCACACAGTTTTAGCATTATCAGAGAAAATTTGTCCCATAAACACATCTTGAGAAACACAACCAAGAATCCAAGAAAGAACCACATAATTACATCTATCCCATTGTTCTTGCAAAAAACCAGTATCAGTAGGTCTAGGTATGTTACCATTTATAAAACCAAGTTTATTTTTAGTATGAATAGCCAATTTAATTGCAGCTGACCAAACTTTATAGTTTTTTGGGCCTCCCAATTTAAAACTGATTAAAGGAATGCCACTTGTATCACTACTGTGCAAGAACATGGGATCAAACTGATCAAGTTTGTTAACATTTGACCTCCCAGCTTCATCATCATTACCCATAATGATGAAACAAAAAGAAAACAAAACACAAGAAAAAACAGATACACCTTATAACACCAACAATCACAAGTAATCCCAAAAACAATCAACTCCAACACAAACAATCCCTTGAACCTACACTTCGTCACATGCAATATCTAAAAACCCTATAAAAAAACATAAGAGATAGAGTGTGAGTGGTATTACAGAGCACACAACTCCAGCAAAATTGATCAAGAAGATCAATAACCAAAACACAACAAGCAGCGGAAATCCAGAATCAAAGTACCTGAAATATAAACAGGACAAAATTAGAAGACAGTTATAAGCCTCTTTTTTAAACAAACAATAAAATCAAACAAACCAATTATGACAAACAGATCAAGTAAACACTAATCCTGGATTAGGGTTTGATACAGTAAACCCTAATCTTGAAGACACACAGATCAAACAAGATCTTGAATCAAAACAAGACCGATTAACACAAGTTAATCTCTAAACAAGACACCAGAAAAAAATCCCAATTTTTTTGGAAAACCCTAAAAATTTGAAATAATCAATTGACCTTCAATTGATACCCAAAACAATCAATTCAACCAATAATTGATTGAATACTACTAAGATCTAGTAAGATCTGACTAAAAAACAGAAAACCCCCAAATCGATTGAACCCTAATTAAAAAAAAATTGATTTAGATCAAAATCTTTGTATCAAAGCCAACGTGGCTTTGATACCATGTTAAAAATACAAAGCTATGATCAAATCAAAAACAAACTAACAGATTTTATTTAGAATCAACCCAACCAACCACCCCATGGTTGATTCATTATGTTTTTACAATACAAAGAAAAAGAAAGGTTTAATACAAACAGAAACAAACTAACAACTCAGTAAACAACTGTATGTAAATCACACACAGTAAACCCTAATCAGAACTACTACTAAATGAGGTAATGTGATCCTTATATAGCCTTGAATTCTGACTTAAGATACTTGAGCTCCTTCAGTCCTTCATCTTTCCAATAATTCACCTTCAGTCCCTCAACTAGAGTAATACCTGAAAATAAATAAAAAAACAAAAGAAACAAAAATTGCAATATTACAGAATAAGCCCTTAGCTTATCTTTCAACAATTGGCATCTATATGCAAAGTGAAGTGGGATCACATTGTTGTTTCAAATATTAGTAGTAATAACATTTTGTGGTTTGTGTGAGTTTGGGTCTGGTAACATGGATGGTCACACTGATAACTTTGACAACTTAGAATCCCACATTGGATAAAGAAAGGAGTCCATGCTAGTTTATATACCACAACATGCATTGAGTTGGTTCAACAACAAGGTTGATGCTCATGGAGAGTGAGGCGAACGACATATTATTCTGTTTGAACCAAAACCGAACATACTTGGTGATGGTAAGCCATTGCCTACTCAGGTGACGTATGCATCAAGATCTTGGAGGAGAAATGAGTCGCTATGTTGGAAGAAAGGTGATGTTTCGCTTATAGATAATTTAACAGTGCGAGACCAATATGGTTAACTGGCAAGCTAACACTCATCATGTATTAGATTTAATAACATTTTCTGGTTTGTTCGAGTGTGGGGTAACTACAAATGTAAGATATGTTTCATGAAAGCCTTGATAATTTGGAATCCCACATAGTAAAAAGAAAACAAAATTTTCCAGCTTATATACCACAATGTTTGTGGACCATTTGTGTGGTGATTAGTATCAAGTATTCTCCTATCCTGATGTTGGTTGTAATGCTTAACACTCATCAGCTGGCGAGGGGAATAGTTTATATGAATTCTTCACTTTTTAAACATTTAACCAAATCTATAACTTTCTCGTTCCAAACTTTAAGAGTTCATTTGTTTATGTAGCTGGATATTAGAAGTATAATTTATGGTTTTATGAAAGATAAATCATATGACGTTCAATTCCAAATGTTTACCTGAATAAATTGAATGGAAGTAGTTATTATGTGACTTAGCTAAAAATTTTGTTAACGTTCTCTTGTTCTCTTTCAATAAGTCGTGTGTTTGCCATTTATTTATTGATGCAATAAGCAATATATATAAAAAAATATAATTCATTTTATTAAGTTCTACACACTATTGAGATCTAGGGGTTTCTCTTCGCAAGTCTCTCCTAGTGGTTTGGGTCCCCATTTGGATGGTTTAACTCGGGGGGTCAGATTTCAAGTGTGGTGCCCTTCTAAAAAAAACTGAGGTCCCGAAAACACATGCTCGTTGGAACTCAAACATGTGGGTCAATAGGCTACATGAGTGATGAGACTATGATCAGACAATGTCATATACTTTTATACGTTTATTTACTTTTATGAGACAATGAGCTGAGAGATGATTTATTGCTTAGACATCGTGATTTTCTTACAAGAGGTCTTAAGTTTAAATTTACATGATTAAACATCATATCATTGGTTGACCATGGAAAAAGTTCAAGAACGGTTACCAGGATGCTCCAGTTAAGCTGAGTGCCCGAGTACATGTGATTCAAAAACCTGCTCAACCTGAACATGGAAACTCTAATATATTTAACAACCGAAAGGTAACTTTTATGGTTGAAAAACGAGGAATACAAGGAATCTAAAGGAGGAATGTGTTGTTGTACCTTGGTAGCAAGGTGATGTATTACTTGTAGTTAATTGAGCAGTGCTTTATTCCCGTAGAACGTTGACTCACAAGCTAACGCTCGCCGTGTGTACGTTGTTTAAAAGTGATTACCTAAGAGCAAGTGAAGTGTAATCATATTGATTCAAATATTGGGCGAGTGTGGTTTATAGTACGTAATTGATGTTGACGATCGACTTCAAATGTAAGCCATGCGTCAACTTTCCATCCCACATGGGTAAAAGAAAACAAGCTATGCTAAGTTATATAACAACGTCCCACAACTAAATCTGGGGAGAATTTATATAATTCTTGGCTTTTTATTTTTTATAGTTAACATAATAAAGGATTTTTTTTTTTTTTTTTTTTTTTTTTTTTTTTTTTTTTTTTTTTTAATTTATTTTAGAATTTTAAGATCCCCTTTCTGTATGTAGCCAAATATTAGTAGTAATTACTGTAGTAATTAACTTTGAAACTTAGATTATATATATATGTTCTAAAAACTTAATTGGATCAATATTATAGATTAAAACTTGCATGAGAGTGACTGAACTTATACTAACTAAACCAATAAAGTTCTGTTTTTTTTTTTTTATGTCGAAACGTACAACAATGGAATTCCTAAATCCGATTTGGATGCATTGAACTTCGATTATATATGCATCTGAAATAATAAGTAATACGATTTAAACAAAAACATGCTATAGAACTTCAGTTTGCATTGGGTTCGGCTTGCTCAAGGTTCATGCTTGAAGTCAAGAAAATGACATACTAGTCGGGGTCATGTACATCTGAATCTCTATGGTTTTAAGAATAAATATGATAAGCATTTTGTTTTACTCAAGTCTTTTTTATAAAATAGAACATTTAATCTAGTCCTTTTATTAAATGAATAGTGCACCATACTACGCCATATAATTTGATTCTAACAACTATACTTTAAAATCAGTTTAAGAAACAAACAAGATTCAACAAGCAAGGAACTAAGGATTATATGATTTCCCAGGGTTAAGTACACAGACAATAAATTTAAAAGGTGATGTTTTACCAATGGTCAACTCGATCACACACGTCCTGTATTGGCGTCTATATGCAAGATACGAGCTAATGTCAAATGAAATGGAATGACATTGCTACAAATGTAAGATACGCGTTGTGAAAAGGTTGACTGCTTTCAATCCCACATGGATCAAAGAAAAGAAACTATTTCTTGTTTATATACCACAATGTATGTAGAGCTTACATGTTTGGAATAGTATGAAGTTGTCTCCAATTTAAGTGGACTTGTTAAGCTTACTTAACAAATTCAACTTGAATGGGAAGTAAATTTATATGAATTCTTGACTTTTTTTTATTTATTTAGAAAAACATAGAAAACTTTCCTTAGCAAGGAGAGTCTCTTTATTTATGTAGCTAGATACTAGTTATTAGTTAAGAATGTTAAAGAGAATATAATATATAATAAAGTTATGTTTTTTATGTTAAAACTTCTATCAATGGACCTTCTAAATCCGAATAGGGCGTCAAACTTATTGACTTATCAACTTTGCTAAAGTTAATGTCAGTCATTCAAGAAATGAAGAAATAGAGTTGCATTGGCTTCAAATTTCCCTCCTAACCAATATCCAAAAAGAATTATTAGGCCAATCCCTCTTGACCCATCGTTTAAATATCTTTGAATTAATCAATATCCATATCGTATGAAATGATGTCGTTGTGTTTAAAATGGCACATGTAACTACACTCAAAGACATATCTCAAATCCAAAGTATTTTGGTGGGAGTAACTTCGTAAGATAAAACCAGCTTATAAAATGATTAATAGTAACCATGCAAATGTCGTTATTAAAAAATAGAATGGTACCCGCGCAATGTGACGGCGGGTATCCGGTGACTATTTTTGTAGCGAGCAAATGATTTTCATTTTACACTTCCTTAGCATGTTTTAAATTTTATAAAGTAGTAGAGATATATTTTTCAAAGGTAGAACGTTTAAATTATTAATCGTGTAAATAGTTAACACTTTTATTTTTCAAATTTTAGCATTAAATTAAAAAAAAGTCAACTCTCCCACCCCTGGCGATTTTGGCGACCAACATCAACCCTAAATCGAATTCAACCTGATCGATCCTGCCTATACAATCCTCAATTGAGTTTGATTCTCTTACTTTAATTGTTGATTATATCAAATCGTTACTGGGTTTAGGGTTCTTGTCTCAATCGCATCTTAGGGTTTTTTTGTTAATCGGTTACCAGGTTTAATTATCTTCTTTTAATTATTACTTACACCGATTGTGACATCACTGTTATCATGGGTTAGTTATTGCGATTCTATGCTTATAAACCCTAGTTTTTCTAGGGTTTTACTCGGTTAGTTTGAAGACCAGACGTATCTTCTTGTTTATTTTGTTTGCAATTTATTGGTTAAGGGTTTCATGATGTCTGATATGGGAGAGAAGAACGCTGACCATCTACAGTCAGCTGTAACAAGAGTGTCTCGTTTGGAGGGACAAACTAATGGTGAACATAGTGTTGCTAACATTCATGATGGGTATGTTGAGCCAGTGTCACATGATTCTGGTTGTATGGATGGTGATCAGATCAAAGTTTCGTCTTTGGTTGGAGATTCGTCTTTGGAGCATGATTCGTCCTCTCAGAATTCAAAACAACCTAATGTGGAGCAATTAATTGCTAATGCGCATAACAAGTTTGATGAAGCAATGAAAAAAATCAACTGTGATATTGCTAATATGGCTTCATCTTCTGAGATAAACAATTCTAGTGGTACTAAAACTCCTCTTACAAGTTTTAATGTGCCCATGGTTAAAACTCCTCTTACAATTCTAGTGGTAATGGAGTTAAGTCGGTCTCTTACGTGGGTGTTGCTTCTAATGATCCCCAGAAACACGTGTCTAATTTTCGGAGGTTAGAATGCAGCAAAAAGAAGGATGATATTGACCTTTCAGTCCCGTTGACTGTAGTGGAAGAGGTGAACATGAGGTTTGAGAATACTCTCTACGGATACTTCCTTGCTCAACGCCTTGCTTTTCCTGTTGTTGATTATTATGTTTTCAATGCGTGGTCTAAGTATGGTTTACAAAAGGTTATGATGAATGCTAAGGGCTTCTTTTTCTTCAAGTTTAACTCGAAGAAAGGTGTCGATGATGTTCTTGATAATGGTCCTTGGTTGATTCGTAATGTTCCTATAATTCTTAAACCATGGACATTGAACACAAACTTGCTTAAAGAGGATTTGACTAACATTCCGGTGTGGGTTAAATTCCATGATGTTCCTTTAGCTATGTTTTCGGATGACGGGCTTAGTCTTCTTGCTACTTTGATTGGGACGCCCAAAAGGCTAGATGCTTTTACCAGCCAAATGTGTAAGGGATCGTGGGGCCGTAGTAGCTTTGCTAGATGCATGATTGAAGTAAAGTCGGGTGAGGTGCTTAGGGATAGCATTACTGTTGAGATACCTTTACTTGATGGTACGGGTTCGACTATTGAGAAGATTCGGGTTGAATACGAATGGAAACCATCGCGTTGTGATAAGTGTAAGGTTTTTGGTCATACTATTATTGATTGTCCGAAAGGTGTTGTTCCTCCAGTTCAACCTACTAAGCCGGTTAATGATGGTTTCACGGCTGTCAATAACAATAAGAAAGGTAAACAAGGTGGTTCTACAACTCAGGGTAAAGGAGGCTTTACTAAACCTGTTGTGGGTAAGCAATTTCATTACCAACCCAAAAAGAATCCTCCTGAACCGAAGAAGGTGGATGGAACTAAGAAGAAGGCTTCTGATGTGGCTAGTACGAGTGGAACCAAGATCACTACTTCTAATCAGTTTGACGCTCTTGATATGGATGATACTGATGGCTTTGGTATTCCTAAGGGTGTTACTAATAAGGATGTGAATGTTGGCAGTACAATGGAAGTTAATAAGGGTGAGTCGGTTAAGACTGGTACTACATCACAAGCCCCTCTTGTGAGTGACATGCAACAACCGTTTGTAAGTGATTCTATGGGAACAATGGAAGTTGGTTCTACTCCTATTGTTGAGAAAATTAGTAAGCTTGAAAAGCTACTGATCGATGGGAAAGCTACTCTTGTGGATGATGCTGGTCATCCTATTCCGTCTACCTCTATCACTAAGAGGGCTAACCCATTTTCTAAGGTGGGTGAGGTTGTGGTTTCTGATAGTGAAGAGGATGAGGTTCTTAACACGTTTGACGAATCAGCAAATCTTTTTGGTGGTGGTCTTGAGCGTGAAGATGAGTATGACTATGATGATTATTCGAAGCAAATTTATGATCTTCCAGGGGAATTGGATGCTCTTAATGCCATTTATGGTTTTAATCTCCAAGGTCGTAGGAAGTAGTTTATTTTTTGTCAGAGCCATTACTATCATGTGAGTAATGGTTTGTTTTCTTGTTTTGAAAATAGGAAGTATCTTGTTATGTAAGCTTTTCGCCTATGTAACGGGCTGAGATATGGGATTCACCCATATCCGTTGTACTTAAACGTTTTTTGGAGTAATATATTTACCGGGTCGATGACCTTTTACCCAAAAAAAAAATTAGCATTAAATTGGTTGTATAAGTTTAGTAAGCTTTTCTTACAAACAATTTCAATTGTTGGAGGGTGGTATAATTTCAATTAAAATGTATTATTATTGGAGGGCGGTTACATATGGTTTAAACGAGAATTAAATTTTCAGATTTTACATTGATTTTATACTTTTCATTTTATAGTAATGTTTTTGGACTTCAAATTTTAAAACTTCCTTGTATAAGAAGTACCAAATGTTTTATAATGTAGTATAGATATAGATGTAGGCTATAAAGCCCATGTCGATAAGAAATGTAGTTGTCTAATACACTGAGGTTTAAATGAACGTTTAGTACTAACATTTTGTGGTTTCTGTGAGTGTGGGGTGACTTTGACGATCAACTTTAATTGTAAGATAAGAAGTTATAACATGTATATTGATTACGACGCTATATTTTCTGGGTATCTGCTATCTGTGTGTAGTAAATCATTAATCACCAAGCTATATTCTTTTCATGGGTATACCTTCAAAAGTGCAAATGCACAGTTTGCATCGTGCTATCAATCAAGTAGCAAAACATTGTTAAGATATAGTCTTATTAACAATTTGGTTGTGCACCATGCTACACCTCATAATTATGTTGATTGTAACAACTAACACTATGAAATCAGTTAACAAAACAAGCTTCAACGAGTGAGGAGCCGAGGATTAAATCAAATACTTCAATTTGTTGTGTGATTGAATGATCATGGTTTGATGTACCGGTCACGTTTGGTGATGGTAAGATGCTGCCTACTTATGTTGTGTACACACGGCTTGTGAAATGGAAACATATTGTTATTTCATGTATTAGTATCAGTAAAATTGTGGTTTGTGCGAATGTGGGATGACGTGGATGATCAACTTCAATCGTAAGATATGGTTCATGAAAACCTTGATTGAATCCCATATCGATTAGACAAAAGAAACAATACTTCCTTATATACCAAAATGTAAATAAATGATGCGTATTTAGGAATAGTGCAAAGTTTACTCTTGTTGTATGACATACTGTTTATATCATAACAGTATGATCTTGCAAACATAGGTAAAATTTGTATGATTTCTTAATTTTTAATTAACAAAATGTATGAACTTTCTTTTAACAAAAACTCCTATAAAGTTGAGAATCCATTTCTTGTTGTACCTTTTGCATCTCAAGGATATTTCGTGTTTTGTTAATTTTTAAGTTTATGATTTTATATAAAATTAAGTACATAAAAAGGTTACAAGGCGTGAATTTATGTGTAATGGGTGTATAGCTAAGATTGATTAAACGGAATGGGAGTAGTTATATCGATTATGTAACTCGGTTTAAAGAGAATGAAAACTTCATTGCCAAAAAGATCAAAGCCGAAAGAAGTTCATTAGTCATTACAAAAAGAGTTAAGTTTAACTTGGGTCAAATTTTATTCATATTTACTAGATAATATATTTGACTACGTACTAACTACGAACATGAGAACTTAACTATTACACGGCTGCAAAGGTGGGAATGAAGTTGGAATGGATAGATGAATAAGATGGTTAAGTGAAGATTCTAATAGGCCTGAAACTGGGTTTTAAGAGATGACAATTGTTAGGCACCTCGGCTTAATAACTTATATGAATTCTGACTTTTTAATCGCTAACGGTATTGTATAAACTTTTGTACCAAGGAGTCATAACTTTTCCATTACAAAATCTGAGAGTCCCGTTCTTTATGTAATTAGTAATTAGAAATTCATTTTGTTAGTTAAAATGAAGTAGTTATCTGTTTATATGAACATTTAAAACGATCAATAAAATAGATTAAAATTTGCATCACATTGACTCAACAAGTACTATCTACAATAATAAGTTCTATTTTGTATGTTAAATCTTGACTATCTGAATCCGATTAGGGCCTAACTTTGTATTTAAAGGATGAATATTGTTTTGTTAACTTCATGATTTTATTAAACATTTAAAAAGGTTACAACGCATGATCTTTCATACTACTAGTAATTCTTTTGAGTGAACTTATTTCAAACTCTTTAAACGAATGAAGTGGATCTAATTATGGAAGGGAGTAGCTATATCGAGTATGTAACATGGTATAACGAGCTTCAAATACCTCCTTTAGTCTAGCTAAAAAGGTGTTAACATTCTCCTTCAATTCATCGATCTGCACCTATATGATGACGAACAACTCCATCTTAACACTAGGGGATCCGAAATATGACCTAAGACTCAAAGTGTGAACATAATAATTAAACATTAAGCATATAACATAATCTAGTCCGGTCATGTACTAGCATCTATATGCCACTGATTACAAACATGCTCAAACAGGCTCGCGAGGTTGAATTAAATCACATCATAGTTTCAAATATAAGTATTTTTAACTTTCTAGCTCGATCGTGTGATTGTGGGGTGACGCTAAAAAAAAATAAAAAAATAAATCTAGCTCGATCATGTGGTTGTGGGGTGTGCTAGGTTTATAAACAACTCTAACTGTAAGAGGTGTAAGCATCGATTGGAAAGACTAGCATGTTATATGTATGCTTCACATAATATGTTGTAAATGGAAAAATAATACCGTGAAATTGGCATCTGTATTCAAGAGTAATGATATTACATTGTTGTTTCAGATATTAGTATCCGTGAAATTGAGGGCGTGAGTGTGGAGTGATGTGATGATCAATTTCAAATGTTAGATATGTTTCTTGAAAACTTAGTCCCACATTGGCTAAATATAAGAGGTTGTAGCCGTTTATATCAAATGTTAGATTAGTACAAAGTTTCTTGTAATCATCGTTTGTGTGTGATAATTGTGACTATCAATCAAAGACTATGATTGCATGGAAAATTTGTATAAATTCTTATATTTTTACTTTATAAAATTTAATTTTCTTTTTTTATGCAGTTGAAGTCAATAATAAAATCTAAAAGTTGCTGAACCAACGTGACCAAATAAATGCAATCTAAAACCATATGAAATTTCACAATAACTTTTTAAAGTGAATTTATTTTGATTATTTTTACGCAAATGCATTTGATTTTGTCATGCAGTATGGGCTAATAGTTTATAAAAGATTGATAAAGTTGAATGAGAGTCTTACATCGATCACATGACTCGGTTTAAAGAGCTTCATATATCGGACAAGCTAAAAAATTTGTTAAACATTCTCTTTCATTTGCACAATATGAAAGTCTTAAATTCTTTTTGAAACGTCATCTTTATTTTCTTTTTTCTTTTTCTGTTGATATACTTTTACAAATCTCCATGCATACAAAGATTTTAAGTATTGCTGAATCTTGAACATCTTAGCTTAAAAAATGAAAAAGATGTATAAATTAACTTTGTGTTTTTCTTAAATTATTATACTGAACAGAAATCTTATTTTAATCTTTCTCTCGGCTGGCCGTGCGCCATAACATATCATATATTTTTATGAAATTTACTACACTCACATAAAAGTATCCACAAAAACAATCCATTCGCTGCACGAAACCAATCACCCGCTGACACCTCAGCGAGTGAATTGTTTTTGTTGATACTTTTATGTGGATGCATCATTGCTCTATTTTTATTATACTATGAAATCAGTTTTCAACTCACAAGCTTGAACTCGTCATGATTTGCATCTAAATTAAAGTGATTACAAACGAGCTATTGATGTGAAACTGAATCACATTGTTGTTTCAATCATATTTGTTGGGAAAATTGTCCAGAAATACATCAAACTTGTCACCTTTTGCTTTTGTATACCATGAACTTTTTTTTTCCTATTGTATACACGAACTTTCTTAATCTTCCTATTGTATACACGAACTTTCTTAATCTTCCTATTGTATACATGAATCTGACGTGGCATGGAGTTAATTACATAAATTTACATGAATCGTCCCTGTGGCTCAAAACAATTACACCATTCGTCCTTGAAACAATTACATAAAAGGTCCCTGTAGCTCAAGAGTTAAAATATTTGCATCGTTAGTCCGCATTGAGTTAAAATATTTGCATCGTTAGTCCGCATTGAGTTAAAATATTTGCATCGTTAGTCCTCACTGCCACCACCACCGCCACCCACCACCACCACCGTCGCCCACCACCGCCACCCACCAACACCCATCGCCGCCACCACCACCTCCACCCACCACCGCCACCACCACCACCACCCACCTCCACCTCCGCCACCCACCACCTACTAACGCCCACCGCCACCACCCACCACCTCCACCCACCACCGCCACCACCACCTACCACCACCACCACCACCCACCTCCACCTCCGCCACCCACCACCCATACCCACCACCTACCAACACCCACCACCACCCACCACCGCCACCACCACCAATTACCCTTGAGTTTGTTGTGCCGCCGCCCACCACCGCCACCCACCACTGCCACCCACCAACACCCACCACCACCACCACCCACCACCGCCACCGCCATCACCCCCCATCACCACCACCATCACCACCCACCACCACCCACCATCACCACCCACCACTACTCACCACCACTACCACCACCACTACCCACCACTACTCACCACCACTACCACCCACCTCCACCTCCGCCACCCACCACCCACATCCACCACCTACCAACACCCACCACCACCACCCACCACCGCCGCCACCACCACCACCCATCACCCACCACCGCATCCACTATTGGCGGTAGGTGTTGGTGGTGGTGATGGGTGTTGGTAGGTGGCGGTGTTGGGTGGATGCGAAGGTAATGGTGGTGTTGGTGGTGGTGATGAGTGTTGGTAGGTGGCGGTAGGTGGTGGGTGTGGGTGGTGGGTGGCGGAGGTGGAGGTGGGTGGCGGAGGTGGAGGTGGGTGGTGGTGGTGGGCAGTGGTGGGTAGTGGTGGCGGTGATGGGTTGGTGGTGGTAGCGATGGGTGGTGGTGGTGATGGTGGGTGGTGGTGGGTGGTGATGATGGTGTTGGTGGTGTTGATGGGTGGTGGTGGCGGTGGCGGTGGTGGGTGGTGGCTGTGGGTGTTGGTAGGTGGTGGGTCTGGGTGGTGGGTGGCGGAGGTGGAGGTGGGTGGTGGTGGTGGTGGCGGTGGTGGGTGGAGGTGGTGGTGGTTGCGGTGGGTGTTGGTGGGTGGCGGTGGTGGTGGTGGTGGCGGTGGGTGGCAGTGAGGACTAACGATGCAAATATATTAACTCAATGCGGACTAACGATGCAAATATTTTAACTCTTGAGCTACAGGGACCTTTTATGTAATTGTTTCAAGGACGAATGGTGTAATTGTTTTGAGCCACAGGGACGATTCATGTAAATTTATGTAATTAATTCTATGCCACGTCAGATTCATATATACAATAGGAAGATTAAGAAAGTTCGTGTATACAATAGGAAAAAAAAAAGTTCGTGGTATACAAAAGTAAAAGGTGGCAAGTTTGATGTATTTCTAGACAATTAAAATAATTGCATTTTTTGCATGTTATTTGTATGCTTTCATACAATATGTCGTGAAATAGAATATTTTTGTTGTTGTTGTTGTTTTTTGTTTTGTTTGTATTTTGCTTTTTGTTTCTTTTTTTTTTTTTTTTGTTTGTGGTTTTTTTTTTTTTTTTTTTTTTTTTAATAATAAATGTAAAGTGTAAACATGTTGTACAAGCCTGATAGGTCCATAGAATGAAATGGGCTTCATGTTTAAAACAAGGTCCAAGATTCAAAAATTAAGATTTACACTTCACCTTTTAAGTTGCACCAAAGCATATAAATTTACCTTTTATACTCTTCATGTGTAAAACTTCAAAAGTGCAAACGCATATAAATTTACATTGGGACTTCAAATTGAATATAGAGTATAAATCATTAGCTTTTTCATTTATTAACATGTCCACATATTTCACAACAACATAAAAACAACAATAACAACAACAATACCCAATCCCACAAAATAAATGCACAAATTTATCTAAGCAATGGAAAAAAGACATCTACACTAAAAGTATCAAATATTATAGTAGTAAGAAAGTAATATCAAAATTTGAAAATGACCATTTTACCTTTCAAAATTTTAAAAAAAAAGTAGGGGTGAAATGATCAATAAGTAAACACAATAGCACGATTTAAAAAAGTTGGTACTAAATTCAAAAAAAATAGAATATAAAAAATAAATTAAAAAAGGACGCTAAATAGAATAACAAAAATTGGCAAATATTTTTTTTTTCTTTTTTTTTTTTTTTTTTTTTTTTTTTTTTTTTTTTTTTTTTTTTTTTTTGCAAGTTATAGCATGTAATATCGATTGTAAATCTTTTCCTTGTTTTTGTTATTGTTAGAAGTTAAAACGTGTGCAATAAAATCATTTTCACCACGCTATACTTTTAACGGATAAAACTTCAAAAGTGCGAACGCACATAAATTTACATTTGTATAAAGTTTAAATTATTAGCTATTATTGTTTATTAACATGTCCACACATTTCACCACAACGTGAAGACAACAATAACAATACTCAATCCCATAACATAAAAACAGCAATAACAATAACAACAACAATACCCAATCCCACAAAATAAATGCACAAATTTGTCTAAGTAATGGAAAAAAGACATCTACACTAAAAGTATCAAATATCATAGTTGTAAGAAAGTAATAGATATCATTGTCTTCCTCGTTTAACAATTGCATAGAACATTAAGTGCAAATGTATATCCTTTTAACTTTTCTTTCTAATGGCAATACATTTGCCACTTGGATTCCTCTATTTATCACTCGTCATCTATTCTTTTTTCTGTAGGCTAAGAATAATTAAAAGAAACTCTAAAAAAGGAGAGAAGCTACAACAGATGGAATTTACAGAACCACAAAGAAAACCAAAAGATTAAATAAATAAATAAATAAATAAATAAAGATAAAACAAGATGGAGATTACAAATCTACTGTCATGAGTCACGACGAAGAGATCAAAAGGTCTGGCAATCCACACACTCCAACTAGTGGCCTTCGAAGGAAGGGGAGCCGAGAGCCCGAGATCCATGTGTTAGAGTTTGACAATCAAATAGCACGTATTGCGGAAGCTAGGATCAAGTATAACACATAAATATTAACTAAAACAGAAATAGTAAACGTACCCGATGCACTTCAATAAACCTTGATTCTTGTACAATTAGATCAATGATAAACCCCTTACCGTTTTGTTTATTGATCTCTTGATAATTACTAAAGTAAGTAATTACCTCGTTCTTGTACACACAAACTACCAACGAATAAAGGTTTGTTGCAAGTAAACAAAACACTTAAAGTTTTGTCTTGGAAAAATCGACCCAAAGATCCCTAGGAGGGGGGGGGGGGGGGGGGGGGGGACGATCGGCCAAGAAAAAGAAAGAGAGAAAACAAGTTTTAGGGTTAGAGTGTGTGCACAAAAGATGTGAAAGTCTAACCCTTGGCCTTGTATATATACTAGAGGATTTCTTGGTGACCAAGCAAACATGGGTTGGGCCTTCCCCCCCCCCCCCCCCCCCCCCTTGTTCGACCGGCCTAGCATCCCCAAGGGGATTCTAGATCCTTCTTGACACCCAAGTTACACTCTAGTCCTTATCTTTCTTATTTAACGATAGTTAGTCCATACGTTTAATAACTAACAACCGTTTAGTCCATTAAGTGTTATAAATATATATATTCCATACATTTAATATATATATATATATATATATATATATATATATATATATATTTATTTACATTATTCTTGTTTGTAAAGTGTGCAATCCCGAGGTCTCGGGTTCGATCCTAGACATTTACTCATTAATATTTATACGTAACATTTAACAGCTCCCACTCGTATATCCATTAATAGTAAAATGACACTGGTTAGCGTCTTGCAACACTCCAATGCCCCTAGTTCAATCCGAGCTAGGTTTCCTGGAAAAACCTTTAATGATTCATCATTATAATTATCCTTTCATTACTAATACCACATTAATAAAGATGTGAGTTCCTTTATTAAAATTCTGTTTCTCGTTTCTTTATGATTGAACTAAATTACCAAAACATCTGAACGTATTCCAGATAGACTTTGGGCATGGCCATGCAAACATTTTGTCAACCCTACGAGGGGCCCAGCAGTATTAAACTTCTAAACAAATCAGAAGGAATAAATTCTTTCTTGACTACAAGAATAACCCATGGACTTTGCAACACTTCTGAAAACAACTCTTATAACTCCCTGTTACGGTGAGCGGTAGATTGCTTCACAAAAATGCACTATATCCATGACACTTATCTGGTATCTCAAGTCTGAGGATAACTTTAAATATGATTCTCACATTAAACATTAAATCATATTGTTGGGATAAGTCCAATATTCAATTCATCGAATATTATGTGAAATTGGTATGACTACGCATCAATATACTTTCAAGTATATCCTAAACCAATACTCAAATTTGTCTTAGTTTAATGATATTCCCATATCATTAATCGACAATGGACATTTAGAATAATAAATTATTCATGGATCTTAAACATGCAAATATAGGATATATTATTAAGACAATGATAAATAAACATAAAACTTATTTTATTCCATTAAAATAATAATTGTACATTACATCCTTTATCCAAACACTAATCACAAATGGGCATGAAACTTTCAGCTAATCTAAGTCCTACACCTTCAGCATGCTTGTAAAGCTTAGTGCCAGGTAGAGGCTTTGTTAATTGATTTGCCAAGTTATCATCTGTGTGAACTTTGAGCATTTCGATTTCACCTATTTCGACTTGTTCTCGAACATAGTGATGCTTAATCGGGAAATGTCTGGTGCCTTTCATGATTCCAGGCTCATTGGCAAATGTAATTGCAGCTGAATTGTCACAATACATTTTAATAGGTCTTTGAATCGAAGGCATAACTCCAAGCCCTGAAACAAACTTCCTAATCCAAACAGCTTCCATTGCAGCTTCTGAAGCAGCTATATACTCACTTTCTGTAGCAGACATCGCTAGTACACTCTGCTTTCTGCTCCTCCAATCCACTGCTTCTCCATTAATGACAAAGATATAACCCGTCTGAGACTTCGTATCATCCTTATCACCTTTCCAAGAAGCATCGCAGTAACCTGTAACATCAAGTTCTGCCGATGGATTTCCCCCATAAACCAAAAACATATCCTTAGTAGCCCTAAGGTACTTAAGAATATTCTTAACAGCAGTCCAGTGAGCTACACCTGGATTTTGCTGATATCGACTGGTTAAATTCTGAGCAAACGCTACATCAGGTCTTGTACTTTTTACCGCATACATAATAGATCCCACAGCCGAAGCATAAGGGACTCTTTTCATGCGTTGCACCTCTGCAGGTGTTGAAGCACAAACCTTGTTGCTCAAGCCATGTTGCTCTTGCATCGGCAAATATCCTTTCTTGGAATTTTGCATACTGAATCTCTTCAGTATTTTATCAATGTAAGCACTTTGGCTTAATCCAATTAATCGCTGAGATCTATCTCTATATATCTTGATTCCCAGAATAAATGCAGCTTCCCCTAAATCTTTCATAGAAAAACAACTTCCAAGATATTCCTTAACCTTTTGTAAACTTGGAATGTCGTTCCCCATGATCAATATGTCATCGACATATAATATAAGGAAAATTACATTACTCCCACTAACTTTGTGATATACACATGGCTCATCAAGATTTTTAGTGAATCCATACTTTTTAATCTCACCATCAAATCTCTTATTCCATTGTCGTGATGCTTGCTTTAATCCATAAATGGATCTTTTAAGCTTGCATACACGATTTGGGAATTCTGGATTTACATACCCCTCAGGCTGCGCCATATAGATGTCTTCATCTAGGCGACCATTTAAGAAGGCGGTTTTAACATCCATTTGCCAAATCTCATAGTCATAGTAAGCGGCTATGGCTATAAGAATCCTAATTGCCCTTATGTCAGCTACAGGAGAAAAGGTCTCCTCATAGTCAACACCAAAAGTTTGTGTATAGCCTTTAGCTACACAACGGGCCTTATAGGTGTGTACAACGCCATCCATGTCTGTCTTTTTCTTGTAGAGCCATTTACTCCCAACTAGTTTGGCACCCGGAGGTAGGTCTACTTC
Source organism: Artemisia argyi (assembly GCA_030686995.1). Classification (NCBI taxonomy): domain Eukaryota; kingdom Viridiplantae; phylum Streptophyta; class Magnoliopsida; order Asterales; family Asteraceae; genus Artemisia; species Artemisia argyi. The sequence goes on along the minus strand of CM060689.1, from coordinate 12,581,556 downwards.
TTCCCAGACATCATTGTCTTCCATGGATTGCATTTCCCCATCCATAGCTTCTTTCCATTTTGCCTTTTCAGGACCATTCATGGCAGCTTTATAACTTGTAGGCTCATCAAGATCACCCAGTATATACTCATCACTCTCTACATTAAGACATAGACGAGTAGGAGCTTTTACTGGTCTTGTTGACCTACGAATGGGAATCACTTCAACTTCAGGTGGAGGACCTAAACTTTCAGGTTCTACCGGAAGTTGGTTAGTGTTTTCAGAAGGTTCTGCATCTTCTTGACCGTCTTCCAGGTCATATATTCTCCCACTGAATTCTTGAGATATGAGCTCTCTTTCAAGAAAGTCTCCATACCTTGCAACAAATACTTTGTTTTCAGGCGGGTAATAAAAGTAGTATCCCATAGTTTCCTTAGGGTATCCTACGAAGATGCACTTCACTGATCTTTGTTGGAGTTTGTCTGCTGAGTCACGTTTAACATACGCCTCACAACCCCAGACCTTAAGATAAGACAGGTTAGGAGCTTTTCCAGTCCATACCTCATATGGTGTCTTATCAACCTTCTTTGTTGGAACCATATTTAGAATGCAAACCGCAGATTCTAAGGCATAATCCCAAAACGAGAAAGGAAGAGTTGTTAGATTAAACATAGATCGTATCATGTCTTGCAATGTACGATTCCTTCTTTCAGATACACCATTTTGTTGTGGAGTATATGGAGAAGTAAGGTGCTGGACAATTCCCTCCTTTGCTAGATAATCTATGAACTCCTGACTCAGGTATTCACCACCTCTATCAGATCGAAGAGCTTTAATCTTCTTTCCAAGTTGCAACTCTACTTCTGCTTTAAACACTTTGAACGTTTCAAACACCTCATGTTTATGTTTAAGTAAATAAACATAACCATAACGGCTGTAATCATCCGTAAATGTTAAGAAGTAGCTAGCACCCTTCCTTGACACATGTCTAAGTGGTCCACACACATCTGTGTGAATCAGACCAAGTAGATCATTAGCCCTTTCAATCCTATTTTTAAAGGGTTTCTTAGTCATCTTCCCGGCAATGCAAGATTCGCATTTATCAAATGATTCATCATTGATCTTATTTAAAAGCCCATCATGTTGCAGCTTTTTCATGCGATCTTTGCCAATGTGAGCAAGTCGACAATGCCAAAGATAAGATGAATCCAGACCTTTCTTGATTCTCTTATTGTTGATGCTATACATTGAATTATTTGTAACAAAAGCATTATCATTATCATTCATATCAATTTCAAATACACCATTCACAGCAATAGCATTAAAATAAAAAACATTATTTAAAGAAACCGAAATTCCATTGCTTGAAATAGTATGATGAAAACCTTGGTTCAACAAACATGAAAATGAAATTACACCTCTAACAATTGACGGTGCATAATGACAATTATTTAAAGATAGTACTAGGCCCGAAGGCAACACTAAATTAAATACTCCTATAGCTTCAACTCCTGCATGCGCTCCGTTACCAACGTGCAAGAATTGTTGTCCATAGGCCAGCTTTCTCTCAACTCTAAACCCCTGCATGGTATTGCAGATATGAATGCCACATCCAGTATCATATACCCATGAATTCAATTTAGGAGTAAGAGTGAATAATTCAATCATAAAGAACGCACCTGATGTGCTGGGGTTACCAGCATCATCCCCCTGCTTCTTGAGTCGCAAGTCATGAATGTAGAGAGGGCAATTGCGCTTCCAATGACCCTTTTCATGACAATGGTGACAAGCCTGATCCTTCTTGTTTGGCGGATTCACCTTGTTCTGCTTAGGCTGATGTTGTTTCATCTTGGGTTGAGGTTGATAGGCCATGACCTGCTTGCCTTTATCACCTTTACCTTTGCCTTTGCCTTTGTTCACATGCGATTTCTTCTGGATTCTCCCCCCATGAATTTCCAACACTTGTGGGGTGGGAGTCTTGACCTTGGCTGGTAGACTTTTCTCATAATCAACAAGCAATGCTAGTAATTCTGAGACTGTCTTCCCCGAGCAATGCATGTTGAAGTTCTGCACAAAACCAGCAAAATCCTTGTTAAGGGATCTGTTGATCAAGTGCACTTGCACATTCTCGGGGTAACCAAAACCAATTATGTGAAGTTGATCAAAGGAGTCCTTCATCTCATCCACATAATCGGCTACTGGTTTACCATCACCATGCTTGCAGTTGTGTAGCTTGTCAAGTTCATCATACAATTCAACTGCAGGTGACTTCTCATAAGATTGCCTGAGGTTATCAAGCATATTCTTAGGAGACGAATACTCATACTTCTTTTGTAATTAAGCATTTATGCTAGTGAGCATTAAACAAGCAACCTCATTGTACTTAGCATTAGTCACCTTCCATTCTGCCTTTGCTTCAGGTGTTGCCGTAGCAGCAGGTTCAGCAGGGCATTCCTCGGTCACATAATCAATCTTACCAGACGCCCTCAAGACAATTCTGAGCGAACGGTACCAGTCATTGAAATTCTTTCCAGTCAGTTTATCTCTCTCAAGATGACTCTTGAAAGCATTAATCACAGTTTGGTTATCGGGTTGAGCCATATCTACAGATAAAGTTCAAATATTAGTATTTTCGATAATCAATATCTTCAAGAAAATAAAATACCCAAGGCTATATTCATATAACCAACTAATTTTCTTGAAAATCTAGGATCTAACTTTACATAGTTTCACCACATCAGTTGATCTGCTAGTGGTAAAAGTACAAAAGATAGTAATCTGTCGAACAATAATTGGCAAACAAGATTTCCAATTCCTAGATCATTATGGGATTTGCATCAAATTGATTCATCAATTTGCCTTTGTAAGCATGTTTTATCCCATCTCATGCCTTAAGTTCTAGGTCTCACGCACAACTTAATTAAGTCGTCTACCTTAGAAACTGTAAAATTACAATTATGGTCTCACGCGTTAAAAGAATTTTACCTTGTTATAGTAATTTAGCCTAGGTCTCACGTTTACTAAATTAAAATTCCAAGTGTTTCTTATAGGTAGATGGCACGTAACTTAAATTTAAGGGTATTAATTTTTGATATGTCAATCAAAATTATGTACAAAGATGCATGCACTCATCTTTATAACATAAGTTTTCATAAAAACTTTTTATGTCCGATTCCTGAAATTAATACACAAAGTTTTACTTGAGGTTTATGCCAAAACCCTAAGATGACTTTCTACAACATATGATTTTAAAAGTAATTCGTTTAAGACATATTCAAGATTGTGATAACCAAGGCAGACTCTAAGGCTCTTTTCAAAGCCTTCAAATCACGGTTATGAATATCATCTTAAAAGACTTAATTTTAAAAGTATATTTGCACAAAACATCATTCAAGCAAAAGTTTATGGATTCAATCTCAAAATAGTAATAAAGTTTGAATTTTGCTAGTCTCGATTGGGAGCTGATTACCGTGCGAATCGGACCACGATTGTCATAAGACCTTTGCAAGATTCTTACTTTATCACTTTAGGGTTTCACAATTATTAGTCGGTATTAATTTTCTTTATGAAAACAACCCTTTTATTGCTTACAACAAGTCCAACTAAAACAATAAAACAAGTATCAAAGAAAATCAAACAACCAATAATAAATAAGTGAAACAATTAGCCACATGCAAACCGTATTAGAAAAGATCCTAATAAAATCAATTCTAGGTATAATAATGCACGTAATCAACTAAGGCCTTCCCCTCTTAATGGAGGTGAGTCACATACATTGACGAATCAATTGCGTAGGCCAAAGCTAAAAACACACCACATAGCATATAAAATTGATTTTAATATGTATTGGAGTCTTCCCCAATTAAAGATCTATCTAAACATGTGACAATAAAACAAGATCCATGACAAACATGCATGTAAGTCACGGATTAAAACCTAACAATTAGCAATTAGGTCACAAGATACGTTCAATTAACCGGTTAATGACCTAGGGTTTCTAGTGATTACACATAATCAATAAAACCACAAAACCCTAATTAGGGTTTCATGGGAAAATCGACCCCCCCCCCCCCCCCAAAATTAGGGTTAGGGTTTCGAAATTTTTTAGAAAAAAATAGGAAAAACCCTAGATAAAAAAAAACATGTATCTAAAACAATTAAAGATCCGGTTTTTATTACGTTTTAGTAATCAATTACATGTTATACATGGCTCGTGATGCCACTGTTATAGTTTGACAATAAAATAGCACGTATTGCGGAAGCTAGGATCAAGTATAACACATAAATATTAACTAAAACATAAATAGTAAACGTACCCGATGCACTTCAATAAACCTTGATTCTTGTACAATTAGATCAATGATAAACCCCTTACCGTTTTGTTTATCGATCTCTTGATAATTACTAAAGTAAGTAATTACCTCGTTCTTGTACACACAAACTACCAACGAATAAAGGTTTGTTGCAAGTAAACAAAACACTTAAAGTTTTGTCTTGGAAAAATCGACCGATCGGCCAAGAAAAAGAAAGAGAGAAAACAAGTTTTAGGGTTAGAGTGTGTGCACAAAAGATGTGAAAGTCTAACCCTTGGCCTTGTATATATACTAGAGGATTTCTTGGTGACCAAGCAAACATGGGTTGGGCCTTCCCCCCCCCCCCCCCCCCCCTTGTTCGACCGGCCTAGCATCCCCAAGGGGATTCTAGATCCTTCTTGACACCCAAGTTACACTCTAGTCCTTATCTTTCTTATTTAACGATAGTTAGTCCATACGTTTAATAACTAACAACCGTTTAGTCCATTAAGTGTTATAAATATATATATTCCATACATTTAATATATATATATATATATATATATATATATATATATATATATATATATATATATATATATATATATATATATATATTTATTTACATTATTCTTGTTTGTAAAGTGTGCAATCCCGAGGTCTCGGGTTCGATCCTAGACATTTACTCATTAATGTTTATACGTAACATTTAACACCATGTCTTGGAGATAAAACAATATAGAAAATTATAAGATAAAGATTGACTATTAATAAGGAACATGGAATTTCACTGTGGAAGGAATGAAGAGGATGAAGATGGTTCGGATTTAGCGAAGATTCTAATGGGACCAAAGTCGAATTTTATGTTTGATAATGAAAGACAAATCAACACATGGTTTGATAGTGTTGTGGTTGCTCGAGGGCAAGCGAACAAGATGACTTGGCTGTGAATGTGGGGTGAAGTTGATGATCAATTTCAAATGTAATATATTTTTCATGAAAACCTTAGATAACTTTGAATCCCACCTATGTTAAAGAAAACAATCTATTCTAGGTTATATACCACAATATACATGGATTATACATGTGTGTGATAGTATCAAGTTTTCTCCTATTCTCAGGTTGGTTGTTAGGCTTGTACAGTGAGCTTGAGAGTCGGATACAAGTTAATACGAATACTTCACTTTTTCATACTTAAGAAAACACGTATAAACTTTACTTTTGGGATAATAGTCCAAAAATGTGTACAACTAGACAATTTTTTTTCTTTCTAATTCTACTTTTAATTATACTATTAAATCAATGAATGTACTCCTATTGTGTGTATCATTAAGGTAATAAGATAACACATCACTATTTAGTAAACATAAACCCTAATGTGTCTCTCATGTAAGAACATTTTCGTCATTTTACCTTTCTTCATCTTCTAACAAGTCTTCATTTTCTTACCCTCTTCAATTAAAAGTAAGAACACTAAGTATAAACAAAAAATCAACGGTACCCAATCCCGTCTTTCACGAGGTAGGGAGGAGGTGAGATCTGCCCGAAGGTAGAGAGTTTGCTTCCATAGGATCTCCGGCATCTTGCAGGGAGTGAGGATCAAACCCTCGCCTTTGTCTCCAAAAGAGACGGTTTCTCCAAATGATCTAACCCTGCATGTTCAACACTAAATATAAACTCATAAATCAAAAGTTAATTATTGAACTAAGATTTCAACACAACCACCACCGTACTTACTATTTGGCCATGGTATTTATACTTGACTTATAATGTTATGACGACAAACATTTAGGTGAAACTATCTCAAAATTAATGAGATAAAAGATTATGTACTAATTAGGAACATGAAAATGTAACTATGGAAGGCTGCAAATGTTTTAATGGATAAATGAAAGATGGTTTGGATTCAATGAAGATTCTAATATGACCAGGGCCGGTTTCACAAAGTACGAAATGGTTCGACATCAAGGTTAAGTTGTTGCTCATGGAGGGATAAGAGACCGAGATATCATTGTGTTTGAACCAAAACCGTCCACATTCGGTTATGGTAAGCCACTGCCTACCGTGACGTATGCATCAAGATCTTGGAAGCGAAATGAGTCGCTATACCTTGGAAGAAAGACTATGTTTCACTTATAGATAGTTTGACAGTGGTAGATCAATAATGGTTAACTCGCAAGCTAACACTCGTCGCGTATTGGGGTCTACATATGCAAGTGAAGTGGAATCACACAGTTTTTCCTTATATTATGTTAGAAAGTGACATAAAGTTCAGGGTTTATTTGGTAATTTGTGTGACTTGTCCTACAAGTTTGTTTGGAATTTGGTAACTAATCTATGACGGTTAGTTTTGCCCTATAAATAGGGATCATTGGCATTAGAATTAGTTGTACCTTTTGAATTTGTGGTTGGTACCTTTTGAATTAAGGTTTGATATCTTTGAATTAGAATTTGTCTTTGAATTTGGTTTTGTAATTTGGTTTGGTTATTTGAATAAAGCTTCCGTTCATTTGTTCGTATTTTGTTTGTTTGTTTCGTTCGTTTGAATTATCAACAAGTGGTATCAGAGCTAGGTTGATTAGCAATGACGAAGAAAAAAAAAAGGTTCGTTTTGAATTGAAGAAGATCGAATTGTTTGGATTTTTGTTTTAGAAGTCGATTGTTGATTTTGGACTTTGTCAGGTCTTCGTTTTTTTTGGTACTGCTACAAATTCGTTTTGCATTATCGTATTTGAGCTTTGTCATATAATATCGGACCTTGTATTTTGAATTGGATTAATAGTTAGATATTGGGCCTTGGGTAAAAAAAGTATGTGGGAAGGTAAGATTTGTTAATCGTTAATTTGGTATGTGGATTTTGAAAGTTTCTGGTTTTGGTTGATCTCTAGATTTTGAATTTGGTAACTAATCTATGACGGTTAGTTTTGCCCTATAAATAGGGATCATTGTCATTAGAATTAGTTGTACTTTTTGAATTTGTGGTTGGTACCTTTTGAATTAAGGTTTGATACATTTGAATTAGAATTTGTCTTTGAATTTGGTTTTGTAATTTGGTTTGGTTATTTAAATAAAGCTTCCGTTCATTTGTTCGTATTTTGTTTGTTTTTTTTGTTCGTTTGAATTATCAACATATTAGTTTTAATAACATCTTCTGGTTTGTAGGTGTATGGGGTAAATTCAAAGGTAAGATATGTTTCATGAAAACCTTGTTAATTTGGAATCCCACATAGTAAAAAGAAAACAAACGTTTCCAGGTTATATACCACAATGTAAATGGACCTTATGAGTGACGATTGGTATCAAGTATTCTGCAACCCTGGTGTTGGCTTTCATGCACAATAAGCATTACAACCTACACCAGGTTAACAGGCTAATTTATATGAAATCATTCACTTTTTAAATAGTTAACCAAATCTGTAAAACTTTTTCGAACAAGGAGTCTTAACTTTTCGGTTACAAAAATCGAGAGTCCATTTATTATTTATGTAGCTGGCTCGTATTATTATAATTTATGGGCATATGAAAAGATTAGACATATGACATTCAAGTAGGGATGGCAACGGTTCAGGTTCGGAGTGGGTTTTAGTGTACCCGTACCCGTTTATATTATCCAAACCCGGATCCGCCCCATTACCCGCCGGATACCCGATTAATATTATCCATCGGTTTTTCGGGTTTTTCCGCGGGTTCCCGTTATCTTTAATTGAATAATATACGGATAAAATGACGGTATTAAAATCAAGTCACACTAAAATTCACCGAAAAAACAAAAGAAAACACCCTAATATATTCAATTTTTTTATGTTAAAGAAAATAAATATCGTATTAAACGATTTAACGCTTTTGAATAACTCATGTACAAAATAAAATATGTTATGTAATACAAATACGTATATAAAAGAATGTAATGGAAGAATTATATTTAATGTATATATATTCTAGTTAATTATAATATCGGGTATAGATTCGGGTAAACGGATACGGATACGGGTACGGGTATAGGTAATCGGACGGGTATCACCAAAACCCGTACCCAGATAAAAAATTATATCACTACCCAAAACCGCATCCAAACCCGCCAACCCGCCCCTGAACCCGACCCAACCTGTTCGGTTTTCGGTTTTCCCCGTCGGTGTACTTTTGCCATCCCTACGTTCAAGTCCTTTAAACCATGGTTGTCAGGATCCCGATCCTGATCTTAGGATCTTACGATTTTACGATACTGCAAAGCAAAAACGATCCGGATCTTACATAGGATCTTTGAAAGCTTAAGATCTTATAGGATCCCGATCTTGACCATAGGATCTTAAGATCTAATCCGATCCGATCCTACTTTTCTCGGATAACAAACTAAAAAACTGCACATTTCTAGATTATTTTTTTTAGAATTTAAAAAACAACATGTTAATCTTATTAAATATTTCACAATCATAATTTATGACAACATTTTGACGCAACATTCATATAATTTTGTTTTTATATTATATAATAATTTGTAAATTTTTATAATATTACAAAAACTATTAAGAAAATAGCATTATAGTAGGATCTTTCGATCCCGATCCGATCTTACGATCACGATCTTGCAAAGACAAAAACGATCCTGGTTAGGATCCCGATCTTGAAAACCTTGCTTTAAACAATGCATGCATATGCATTTTTAAATTTAAAATGCTTAAAATTTGATTAATGTTGATTGCATGCAATAGTCTTTAAACTTAAATGCTTAATTGACAAATTTCACTATTTTACTTTTCGTTTCAAAATAAGTTTATATCACACGGTTATTCTATCAATACCAATCTCCACTACTTTTTAAATGACAAGCTTTTAATATTGGTCAATCTATACATGTATATCAATTTGAAAGAAAAATACATGGTTTATTTATCAATACTAATTTACACGATTGCTTTGATAAGAAGTGAATGATATTTCTTAAAATTTAAAAGCTTAAATTGAGTAATATTAGTGGACTATTATACCATTGATTAAAAATAACAACATCATCTACAACTAAATTAATATTTTAAATATTATTTAATCCTATAACTTTTATCATTTTTTGTTTATAATCATAAAAAGTTCTCACAATGACTACAATTTGAACCCGTAAGTTTTGCATCAAGGGTTAAACCAGAATTACGACGACACCAGTTTTTGCACGACGACACCACTTGATATGAGGGAGGGGTGTTGGTGTTGTGGTGGGTTTTTGGTGTTATGAGTAAAGTTGTTGAGGTGTCACCACACCAACCGGACGGCACCAATGACACCTTGTGCTGTTAGCTAAAAAAGTTGTTAACGTTCTCCTGTTCTTTTTCATTCTCACAGTATGATGTTCAAGCCTTGATGCTTTAATAAGTCGTTTGTTTTGCCATTTATTTATTAATGCAGTATATATAAAGAGAATTCATATTTTTATTAAGTTCTGCACACGACTGAGTTCCCGAAAACGCATGGTCATTGGGACTCAAACATGTGGGTGAATAGGCTACATGAGACTATGAGACAATGTCATATAATTGACTTTACATTTTTTTAAGCAACAAAATACTTTTATGTCTATTTAACCACCAGCGAGATGATTTAGTGCTTAGTCATCGTGATTTTTTTACAAAAGGTCTCAGCATTAAATCTATAAGATCATGAGGGTGATCGCGGAAAAAGTTCTAAAACAGTTACCATGTTGCTCCAATTAAGCCGAGTGACCGAGTACATGTGATTCAAAGACTTGCTCAACCTGAACATGGAAAATCTAATCTATCTAAGATCCGAAAGGTGACTTTTGTAGTTGACAAGCGAGGAAAAAAATAGTGCGATTGCATCAAGGTTTCTAAAGGATGAATGTGTTGTAATTAATGTTGATGATCAACTTCAAACATAAGCCACGCTTCAACTTTCAATCCCTCATAGGCAAAAGAAATCAAACTATGCTAGCTTACATACCACAATGCTAGTGAGTGTACATGTTTTGATTAGTATCAAATTTTCATATATCTTGATGTGGGTTGTTAGACCTTACAACGCCTCACGCCAGGATACTGGAAGAATTTATATTAATTCTTAACATCTTAAAGTTAACAAAAATGTAAGACAGTAATTAACAAGGAGTCCTAGAAATTTAAGGGTTTTTTTTTTTTTTTCTTTTTTTTTTTTTTTTTTTTTTTTTGTTTTGTGAATTTTTATGTTTTTATCTACAAACCAGATATATCTAAAGTCTTTATTTACAAAAAAAAAAAAAAAAAAAAAAAAAAAAAAAAAAAAAAAAAAGAAAAAAAGAAAAAAAAATGACTGTTTGTTTTTTATACTTTTGAAGTATACAACTATAAATTTGAACAAGTACAAAAGTATATTTTCTCGTTTAAACAAGTATTTTTTTCGATTACTATTAATTTTGTTTTTAAAAACTGCACAATTAGAGAATGAAGTCCAGAACAAGACATACTAGATGGGTCTTGTACATCTGAATCTATATGCTATGTTATGTGTTAGCATTAAAAATATGTATTTAGAAGTGATGGTCATTCTCATACATGTAACTTTGTAATGTGTCGTAGATTACAAATAGAATAGTCAATGGGCTTATGGTTTGGACTAATCTAATAGGTTATAAGTTATGTGTTACAACTAGTCCATACTTAATGTAAAAGTCCAATCCATGACCAAGCCCATCCAAGCCCATTAGGGTGTCATATGTCTAACTATATAAACACCTCAAATGAGTCATTTGAGGTGTGTGCTTGTGTGTGTATTGTGTGTGTTTTTAATAAAAAGTTCTCTTCATCTTTATTTCTATTTCTACAAAGCTAACGCCACACATATATTACCAAGTCACCATCTTTACTTCATCTAGTGCTTATATTTGTGTTAAAGTTGATATATCTAAGGTCCTACAAGTGGTATCAGAGCCTAACAATGATTTAGGAGTGTTTTCATCAAGTTTTTTTGTTAAAAAGTTACACTTTTCATTCATTTGTGTACTTTTTCTTCAAAAAGTTTTGATTTTTACGTGGTTTTAGTGTTAAAGTTGTTGTTTTTATTGAAGTTTTAGTGATTCTAAATGTTTTGGGAAAGATTTGATCATTAGAAACAAGTGAAAAAAGAGTTTTTGGTTGAAAAAATCGAATTTTTGAAGTTTTCTGGTCATCCTACGCGTAACTTTTGGGCATAGTACGAATATCCAGCTGTGAACAGTACTTTTTGTCCTTTTTACGCATAAGATTTGGTCAAAACCCTTTTCCTACGCGTAACTTTGGTCAAAACCCTTTTTCTACGCGTAACTCTGGTCAAAACCCTCTTCTTACGCATAAGATTGATTTTCTACGCGTAAGTTGAAGTCTACGCACAAAATCTTACGCGTAAGTTTTCAGAAATCTACGCATAAGTTTCTTCAAAGGTTCTCTCTTCGTGCTACGGTGACTCGGTACTTCCCTGACTTGGATAAGTTTGTGGAATACTTCGACACGGTATATCTTTCAAGCTTGGATAAGTTTGAGAGATCAATTTGGTTGAAAAAACCTTATGCCTAACTTTTCTTACGCATAAACTCAAAGTTTACGCGTAAAAATCAAAGCTTACGCATAAACATTTTGTTTACGCATAACCTTAATTTTTACGCATAACCTGAAAGTTTACGCATAACTTTTCTTACGCGTAAGATTTGAAGTTAACCATAAGATTCAGCGTTTACGCGTAAGATTACTGTTTACGCATAAGATTAAAGGTTTACGCGTAAGATTTTGACGTTTTGACAACCAAACTTCAAACGGCCATAACTTTTGAACCGTAACTCCGTTTTCGACGAATCAGCTGTCAAAACGACCGCGAGACCGAGAAGAAGGACATGTTGAATTAATTTATTCATTCAACCCAAGTTTCGAGGCCTAAAAACGCTCCAGGAAGAAGTTATTGAGGTTTTAAGGTTCCAGATCAAAATTTTCACCATAAAAACTTGCATCAACTTACACTAAACACAACTCCTACTTCGTTGAAACGATCCGAGAATCAACTTTATCCATCTACACTTCATCAATGGCTACTCAGCAAGATATTCATGCAGCCGGTGCGGAAAACCGACCTCCAATGCTCGAAAAAGGTGGATATCTCCCATGGACAAGCCGCATGCTTCGTTACATCAAAACAAAGCCTGATGGTAAATTAATGATCAACTCCATTACAAATGGTCCATTCAAGCCAAGACAAGTTCAAATTGAAGGCAATCCAAATACAACACCTCCTACTCAACCATTCGTGGGTGAACAAACAGAAGCAGATTACACAGAGGAAGACAAGAAGCAGATCACCGCTGATGATATGGCAATGCATTTAATCCAACTTGGATTACCACGGGAGATCTTTGCTGCGGTCGACAGTTGTGAAACTGCTTATGCTATGTGGGAACGTGTTAGAAGGATATGTCATGGAACAGAGATTGGACAACAGGACGTTGAGAACAAACTTCTTACTGAATGGGAGAATTTCACATCCACTAAAGGTGAACAGATTGAATCTTACTACACAAGGTTTTGCACTCTGATGAATGAGTTAATCAGAAACAAGTTGACACCTCGAACAATTGCAACAAACATCAAATTCATCAACAACCTTCCAGAAGAATGGGGTCGTTATGTTACAATTGTCAATCAAACAAAGGATTTACATAAGGTGAACTATGATCAACTCTATGACTTTTTGAAGCAAAACCAAGCTGAGGCTAATGAAGTAAGGAAAGAAAGATTGGCAAAGAATCATGATCCTCTCGCATTAATTGCTACTACACCAACACCGCTACCAGTGAACACACAACAATCATCATCATCATCTTCCAATCACAACTACATGCAACCATCATACATTCAACAACCAACACCGGTCTACCAACAACAGTTCTACCCACAACAACAACAACACGTCATTCCACAACAACAATACCAACAATTCCCAGAACCAGAATTCAGTGAAAATGATGAAGCTACTGCTGCATTAACCCAAGCGTTTGCTTTTCTGACAAAGGCATTCCAAGGACTCTATTCTACACCAACTAACAACAACCAAAGGATTTCATCGAACACTCGCAACAAGCAGATTGCTCAACCGAGTTTCAATATGGGCAACGGAGGCCAAATGGTTGGAGTTTATGGGAATCAGCAAGGATATGCTACTGGAATTAACATGGGGAATCAGAATGCAGGAAATCAGTATGGTCAGTATGCAGGGAATCAGTTGGGTCAGTTTGTTGGAAATCAGCGGGGTCAGAATGTTGGTAATCAGGCAATTGGTAATCAGAATAGAAATGTTGCAGCTCCAGTAGTTGGGAATTTCGGAAATGTGAATCAGGGTAATCCGGTAAAGTGTTTCAACTGTCAGGGTGTAGGTCATATGGCAAGGAACTGTCCTACTAAGCCGAACAAGAAAGACACAGCGTACTTGCAGAAAGCATTACTGTTGGCACAAAAGAATGAGGCAGGGTTTCAGTTGAACGCAGAGGAGAATGATTTTATGGCTCTTATGGATGACATGGAAGATAGAGAGGATATCGATGCGAACTGCATATTCATGGCGAATCTTCAGGAAGCTAAGTATGACACAGATTCTGACACACTTCCTGTTTATGACACCAATGCACCATCTGAGGTATCCAATTTCAACACATGTCACAATAATGATATATTTGATATGTCTCCTCATGAGGAACAGCATTCTGAGAAGCTAGCACCCACTTATGATACATACCTGGACACGCCAAGTAGTAGCAATACTCCTTCAGCAACTCCAGATGTGAATCATAATGGAGGCTTCGTTTCACAGCATGCTGAGAATGATGAGGAAACACGTGCTTTGTTTGAATCATTATTGAATAATTGTCGTATTGAAATTGATAATGTGAAAAAGGTCAATCGCGATGTTAAGGCCGCGAATGTTAAATTGACCGCTGAGCTTGAGAGTTACAAAGAAAATGTTAAAGCTTTTGAATTTCATAACAAAAGATTATCTGAATTAGAAACTGGTTATCAAAATTCCGTTTCAAGGGAAAAACAATTACAACTTAAGTTTGATACACTTGATGTTAATTCCTTCAAGAAGATTAAAGTTTGATACGCTTGAACGTCTTAAGAAACATGAACCGAGGCGTACTAGGTCTTTATTGGTTGTATTTAATGCATGAGCCACTGTTTACAATCCCTATAGTTGTGCTGGGTCATGGTGTAGGAGGAGATAAGAGCTCATAGAGTTGAGGAGTTATGTATGCCACCCACGAATGGTATTAAGGAATACAATCCGTCATCCATACAAGTGTAACAAGTAATTGACATGTAAAAGATATATAGGGAGTAATGAAGTCTAAGTAAACACAATTTCTCCAACCACTGCTCACAACCTTAGTATAAATTAGTTTAATTTCATTTTCATTAGTTTAATTTAATTATATAATAGCTTTGGGTTAGTTGAATAGCAACTAATTCCGCCCACTCTTCCAAAACCCGAGATTTTAATTGCTTTTATATAAAAATAAAAATACAAAAATAATCATCTTTCATCTCTAGAACTATTAATTAGGCTTTCTAATCCTAGCGATACTATTCCTAAGCTGAACGATCTATCCCCCGGTACTTGTCACTATACTATACTACAACGATCAGGTACACTGCCTGGTGGGGGTTGTAAGCCTCGCGAGATCCCTCGAGAGGTAAAGCAAGGTGCGATTCCCACGCATCAAGTTTTTGGCGCCGTTGCCGAGGAATAGTTATTGTCTAGGTTAGGATTTCTTTTTATTAGGTCTACTTGCTAGATTCCTTTCTAGTAGGGTTTTTTCTTTTATTTTTTTTAGG
The DNA here is from genome assembly GCA_030686995.1 of Artemisia argyi. Lineage (NCBI taxonomy): Eukaryota > Viridiplantae > Streptophyta > Magnoliopsida > Asterales > Asteraceae > Artemisia > Artemisia argyi. The sequence continues at coordinate 12,566,453 of CM060689.1, read as the reverse complement.
TCTTCTTTAGTCTATCTTTTTTCTTCGTGCCTTTGTTCGTAACTCTTTACCATCCGACATCATGGAAGGTGGTAACATCTTTGAACCCATCATCCCACCACAACAAAACCCACCATTAGAACCCCTTAGGCCCCGAACCTTAGGAGAATATTCCCGACCTAGCCACCAAGGCTACCGAAACACCATTGAGCTCACCGGAGCCAATGTGACCCCCTTGTGATCCGACACCATCCGGTTGGTGCAAAGCGGATGTGCATTCCATGGACATCGTTCCGAAGATCCAAACCAACACCTTAAGGATTTCCTCAAAATTGTAGATTCCATATACCTAGGTGTTGAAACTAGAGAGACTACCCGTTTACGCCTATTCCAATTCTCTCTACGGGATCAAGCTAGTCAATGGCTTGAGCGTTTACCCGCGGGATCCATCACCACATGGGTGATCTCACCACTCGTTTCCTTGCTCAATTTTTCCCACCGGGGAGAACTACTAAGCTTAGGAATGACATCTTGATGTTCCAACAACGTCAAAATGAATCTCTCTATGAAGCATGGACTCGTTTCAAGGACTTACTCCAAAAAGTCCCTCATCATGGCATAGATCTTTGGCTCAAAGTCCAAATTTTCTATGACCATATCGATATCCCCACGAGGCGAACCATTGACCAATCGGCCGGTGGTAAGCTACGTGATCTTAGTGCGGAACAATCATGGGAACTCATAGAAGATCTTGCTCTCTATGACAATGAAAGTTGGAATGATCCCCGTGATTTGAATAAAACAGTCAAGGCAATATCTTTGCCTTCGAACAATTCAAGCACTCCCGATCGTAGGATCATGGAACTTGAGGACCAAGTCAAGTTTCTCATAAAATCTTACGAAGCTCCGAAGCATTCAAGCCAAGTGAACAAAATCACTTCTTCATGCGAATTATGTAGTGGTCCCCATGACATTCGTGATTGTATGGAACTCCCCGGAACAGCTTTTGCGGACTACGCATCCACGCGTACCGACAAAGCGGGAGATAAGTGGTACACTTTCAAGCCCGAGCCAAACACATACGGTGATTCGTACAACCCCTCATGGAAAAATCACCCAAACCTTAGGTGGAAACAAAATCAACCCAATTCTTCCAATCCACCTAATCGGTACCAATCAAACGGTCCACCATCCAACCGTACCTTCAACAACAATCCTTCTAACAACTATGGTAGTACCAACAATCTTGAAGGATTGATGTCAAAGTTCATGGCATCTCAAGAAGCTCGCATATCCAAGTTTGAAGCCGATTTCAAACAAAAGCAAAGCGAGATGACCACTAGAATTGACGCATTGTTGAAAGTTCTCAATGACCGAGAAATGGGAGCACTCCCAAGTGACACAATCAAGAATCCGAAACTAACCATTAATTCCATATCATCCGTTTCGTCACCTGCTTCGTGTCCACAATATTATTCGGTCAAATCAACGAGCACGTGTTTCAAGCAAAACCAAGTTCCCCAAAAGGACCAATCAACTAAAACTCCCACTATAGAGCCGGTCAAAAGCATTGTTGAAACACCTCTTACGCAAGACCTTGACGATGAATTCAAAGAACTTCACATTGAACGCCCCGTCATTGATGTCTTAGCGCGTGCTCCATACTATAGCGCCCTCCTAGAAAAATATGAGAAGTGTAAGCTAGGAAAAAATGGGACCGCTTTCGTTCAAAACAAGCTACCTAAAAAGCTTGATGACCCGGGTATATTTGTTTTGCCTTGTAAGATAGGAAGATCCGAAGCTTTCGACACATTAGCCGATTTAGGGTCAAGCCTCAACTTGATTCCCCTATCCTTATTCACCACTCTTAAGCTAGGAAAGTTAGAGGAAACGGAGGTATTGATAGGTTTAGTGGATGGGAGTATTGCACACCCGGTTGGAATGATTAAGGATGTAGTTGTTCACGTAGGAAAATTAACTATATTAGCGGATTTTCACGTCCTAGACATGGTTAGTGACACTACATGCCCATTATTGGTAGGAAGAGGATTTTTAGCAACCGCTAGTGCCATGATAGATTGCAAGGAATCAAAGATAACGGTAGGTGAGGGCGATACTTGGTCGGTGTATGATGTTAAGAAGCATAGTTATGATTGTGATGATGAACCAACACCGTATTGGGTAAAGATGAATAGGAGACCGTCTAGATATGGGCCTTGGATAGAAAGGAATTTCATAGGACCTCAATGCCCATTCTATCTAGAGAAGGACTTTGTTGAGAGGACACATTCGGTAGAACAACTCATTGCTAGAGATGAGGAGCTAGACCCCTTTGAGGATCCCTTAGTCTTTAGGAAGATGATTGAGTTATTAAGCGTAATGCCCATCAACATAGAAAGGAATAAATAGAAAAGAGAGGGAGATAAGTGTGAGTGGAGGTGGGACAAGCCACCCAAAGAAGGTGACGGGTCATGGCATATTAGAATGACCTTATATGATCCGGATGGAGAAAAGTTTGAAAGGTCATATCGTACTAAGGAGACCGATAGAAAGTTGAAACCCAAGTTTGATCCCAAAGATATCCTCAACGAGGAACTCACCCGAATTACGTAGTAACCCACGACTTTGAGTCTAGCTACAAGACTCGTAAATAAAGAAAAGCGCTTCTTGGGAGGCAACCCATGTTTTGTGTGATTTTAATTGTTTGATTGTTATTTGCTTCCGTATGCATGTTTTATTTTTATTGTTGGTTGATCATGTTTCTCAATTAAAATTTGAAATACTTTATTATGTTGTTTGGCCTAGTCTTAACTTCAATCTAAAGGTATTTTTGCAAAAGATAAGTGTAAGGGGAAACCCCAAATATGTTTTTAAGAAACAAACCGATCATGATTCTCCACAATATTTAATGAACATGTGTATTAGTATTTGTTAGAGTCATAATGAAGTTTTGCAGGATTTTCCAGGAAGTAGGACAAGGTTTTTCCAGAAATTTTCCGGAAACTTAACATAAAGATTTCTGCAGGTTCATTCTGACGGCGTCAGGCTATTGCTCTTGACGGCGTCAGGAGTCAAAAATCTGGAAATTTTACCGGTTTTGTTTTTCTAACGGAGTCTTATGGTTTTTGTGAATTATTAAGTTTTATAATCTCCAGGAAATCTGCAAACTTCATTCCACAAGCATTATATCTTACTTTGTTTTCTAGGATTTAGTAACTTATATAGGATGCCGCCGATTTTACGCGAGGTTGCCTTGTCTACTTTTGTCAGGATTTACAGGTTATTTATGACAAGAAGATGATTTATATTCTGGAAGGGAAGCTTTGATTGTTCATTTTCTTGGAGGAAGATTTAACCTGGCCAACCTATAATCCATACCGAGCGAATCAGGGGAGTATTTGATTTCATTCTCTTTACTTCTTAACTTTTACATTCTTTACTTGAACATTGGGGACAATGTTCATCCTAAGTGTAAGGGGAGGGTAAAAAGATGATACCTTACATATGCACTTTCGCTTGAGTTTGTTTTGTTTGATAGTAGATGAGTAATAAAACTATGAGAAATACTTGTTAGTGTAATTTTAGCGCCAAATTTAAAATTTTTTACAACATTTAGGAGTGAAACTTTAGCCATAGCAAGCGTCTCATGGATAGGAGGTTGTATGACTAGCACATAACCGTATATTCAGAAAAATTTTCCACCCAAGAATGTGAGGTTCGCCTTTAGATTTGATAGGAAAAGCATTTATTATTGGTGCTTATGAGTGTACCGGTAGCATTTAGATTCTAGAACTTGCGTTAGTGATGCATCCCGAGACCGCTAGTGAGACTACATTCGTGTGGTAGGATTTACTACATGATAAGAGGCATTAGGATTACCCTTGTGTTAAACCCGTATTATAATTACTTGACCATTTAAGTCATATTACTTGGCTAGTTAAGTCAACTAATTTTTCCCACACCCTTTGCGTTGTACTCATTTTTAGTACACGATACCCCTAGTACACCCCTCCGAGCCTATCTTTTCGTTTCTAACTTTAAACATTTTACTTAAAGGAAGAATTTGTTACACCCCACTTAAATGTACACCCAAATCGCCTTAGCCTTCCGTGTATGCGCTCATTTTTAGTGCATTATTGTTATTTGTTAAACCCTAATGTATTATTTTGGATGGTAGGGTAAGAGTGTATGCAAAAAAAAAAAAAAAAAAAAAAAAAAAAAAAAAAAAAAAAAAAAAAAAAATCGAAAAAAAAAGAAAAAAAAATAGAAAAAGAAAAGAAAAAAAAACATACGGACTACCATCCCGTTTTCATTCTATATTCATTTTATATTTTTGTTATTTTTCATTTATTAGCTTAAGTCGAGTCTAGTCTTGGCTTAGCAACGCCATCTTGTACATGTAATTAACTAAGATTGTTAACTCGCCACCAGTAAAACTTCCTTTATCCAACAAAACCGTGTAATTTATATCCCTACACCTAACGTTATAACCCTTTAAAAAGTCCTCTTTGATAGTTTATCCTAGGTGCTTACGCCATGTGGTGGAGGTTTGATCATTTCCCAAGCCTATGGTAATCTATTTTGCTATGACAGGTAGTGAGAGATATCTTCCATTTCCATAATGTTATATTGCTTTATTACACCCGAGAGATGTGAGTATCTAAACACTATTTGTGAGGTGCTTGTGTATGACCTCCGTGCTTGTCTATTGGTCTTTAGTGGAACGATTATTTGTTGTAATTACTTTTATATTAGTGTTAAATGACCCCTAACTTGTCTTTTGAGTAGAATAAAAGCTCATTTGCTTGAGGACAAGCAAATCTCAAGTGTAAGGGTATATGATGAGGCGAAAAATGATCCGTTTTTAGGGGGTCATTTAAGCCCGAACCCGACTTTATTTGATCAAATATTGCCCTAAATCGTTCCTTTTGTGATTTTAGGTGTTTGGAGAGTGAATTCTGGAAAAGAAGCTATTTTGGACGTTTTTGGAGCATAAAAGTGAAGAAAACGGCAAAGTACCAAAAATCCATGCTGAAGATACAAGGTGACGGCGTCAAGACTCCCTTCTTGACGGCGTCAGACATGGAGAATTAAACACCGTAGCTGGTGACGGCGTCAGAAGGCTAGATGACGGCGTCAAAGTGGCAAGAATAAAATACCGTGGGTGGTGACGGCGTCACATAGGCCGTCATAAGTGGATCAAGGGCGTCCGAGGAAGTATATGGCGGCGAGGTGACGGCGTCAGAATTAACTCTTGACGCCGTCAGAGTGTTTTTCCTATATATAGTTTTCTAGTTTTTTTCATTAAAAAAAGAGAAGTTTTGGTGAAACCCTAAAGACGATTTTGGTGCCTCTTTTACAGGTTTTTCAAGGGTTCCAAACCCTTGAGACCTTGCATTGTAATTGAGATAAGTATACTTTTAATTCAATCAATATGTCTATGTGTTGGTTGTTTATCTTTTGTTCTTATCTTAATACTACTATGCTAGGCTAGATCTCCTTTGTGTTTGCTTAGATCTAATGAAACCTAGATGTTGATTATGTGTTGATTACTTGTCTATTCTTGTTTTGGATGAATGATATTATATGTTAGGCTTAAGAAAACTGGCAGATCTCCAAATGGTAACATGCTTGAACGTCTTAAGAAACATGAACCGAGGCGTACTAGGTCTTTATTGGTTGTATTTAATGCATGAGCCACTGTTTACAATCCCTATAGTTGTGCTGGGTCATGGTGTAGGAGGAGATAAGAGCTCATAGAGTTGGGGAGTTATGTATGCCACCCCACGAATGGTATTAAGGAATACACTCCGTCATCCATACAAGTGTAACAAGTAATTGACATGTAAAAGATATCTAGGGAGTAATGAAGTCTAAGTAAACACAATTTCTCCAACCACTGCTCACAACCTTAGTATAAATTAGTTTAATTTCATTTTCATTAGTTTAATTTAATTATATAATAGCTTTGGGTTAGTTGAATAGCAACTAATTCCGCCCACTCTTCCAAAACCCGAGATTTTAATTGCTTTCATATAAAAATAAAAATACAAAAATAATCATCTTTCATCTCTAGAACTATTAATTAGGCTTTCTAATCCTAGCGACACTATTCCTAAGCTGAACGATCAATCCCCCGGTACTTGTCACTATACTATACTACAACGATCAGGTACACTGCCTGGTGGGGGTTGTAAGCCTCGCGAGATCCCTCGAGAGGTAAAGCAAGGTGCGATTCCCACGCATCAGTTCTCTTATTATCTTTTCATCTGCACACTATGGCCTTCAAGTCGTAATGTTTCATCCTAAATTCTTTTATAAATATGAAAACCTAACCTAGTCTTATGATCAATTGGTTGTGCACCATAGTGTACCACATAGTTTGATACTTTGATTACAACGAGTGCTTAAACATGTCCCAGGTGAAGTTTTAGCCCATTGGGTTAATCATCACATTGAAACTCATTCTTAAATTGTTTCATTCTTATCACGAAGGCAAAAACATTATAACAACTCCAACGGGTTATCAACTAATCACACGAGCTATATGATACGTATCTTTTAAACAGAATCACCATGATTTTGTTGTTCGATTGGAAGAACATGGTTTGATAGAAAGAACAAAATTAGAGAATTAAACATTGAACTAAGATTTCAACATAACCACTGTCAGGGCCGTCCCCGAGGTTTTGGGGGCCCCGGGTGAAAATCGATAATGAGGCCTTCAAAAACTATAGTTATTTAAAAAGTGTTCCCGTTTTATAAGATATAATGCAAACTAACGATTTAAATGTTCAACATATGACATGTTTAAGATATCTTCCCATCTAATTTTTTTTTCTTCAAAAAATTTGTGTGTACACATGAGTATATAATTGTTAACGTACAAATTTTGGGGCCCCTAAACTTTTTGAGGCCGTGGGCAATCACCCACATCGACCACCCTCAAGGACGGATCTGACCACCGTACTTCCATCATTAGACATTAGACAATTAACTTATTTTTAGGTCATGGTATTAATACTTTGACTTATAATATTCTGACTACAAACGTTTAGACGAAACAATCTCAAAATTTATAAGATCAAAGATTCTGTACTAATTAGGAACATGAAAATTTAACTATGGAAGGCTGAAAATGTTTTAATGAAGTTGGAGTAGATAAATGAAAGATGGTTCAGATTCACTAGAAGATTCTAATATGACCAAAGCCGGTTTCACAAAGTACGACATGGTTCGACAACAAGGTTGTTGCTCATGGAGGGCCAGACGAATGAGATATCATTGTGTTTGAAGCAACCCCAATCACATTTGGTGATGGTAAGCCATTGCCTGCTCAAGTGACGATTGCATCAAGATCGTAGAGGAAAAATGAGTCGCTATCCCTTGGAAAAAAGGTGTTTAACAATGATAGATCAATAATGGTTAACTCACAGGCTAACACTCGGGTAGTGTATTGGGGTCTATATATGTCAGTGAAGTGGAACCACATTGTTTTCTTCCCTATATTAGTATCAATAACATTTTCTGGTTTGTTTGAGTGTGGGGTAACTTCAAATGTAATATATGTTATGAAAACCTTGACTACTTGTTATCCCACATAGTTAAAAGACAAGAACCTTTGTCAGCTTATACTCCACAATGTGTACAATATATATGTAATATGTGTGAAGATTAGTATGAAGTTACTTTTACATCTTCATATCTTTGATGGTACAACATCAGATATGTGAATGTGTAGACGTATGTTTATATGAATTCTTCACTTTTTCATATTTAACAAAATCTATAATTTTTTTTGATAAAAGGGAGTCGTAACTTTCCCGTTAAAAAAGATCATGTCCATTTGTTTTTGAAAGTAAAAAATTTGACGTTTCAAGTTCTAATGTTTACATAAAATAAATTGATATAAGATTGATAGTATAGAACGCGAGTAGTTAGATCGATTTCATGACTCGGCTTATGGGCATATCCATTATCAAAGATTGGTCGATCAAATTGGACAGGAGTAGTTATATCGATTATGTGACTCGGCTTATTAAGCTTCAAATACCTTAACCGTTTTCTATTTCAAAAGTATTAGATAAAGAGATATACTACTAATTAATGTTAGACCGTATATTTACATTGTAACTGTTTAGCTTTAACTTTATTAATCGCCAATATTTATAGAGTACAAAGAGCTCTAACATACCCTAAGCCCACAAATCGGGTCCGCTAATACTCCCCCGCAGTTTTAGCGGCGAAATCACGAAAGCTCGAACCGGAAATACTTAGAATAGTAAAGCTATAACTAGTTTTGTTGATGAAGACACCCCACAACAAGCGAAAGCAAATCAAACAAAAATTGTGCTACTTTTCGAATAACTTGTAGATTCACGAATGATGTGCATTAGGACATCAAAAAGATTTCACATTGATTCTTGAAGACATCAAAGATCCCTAATGTACCCTAAGCCATAGTTACATGTATGTTTGTGTAAACCGTATGTATTGAATGAATCATAATGTTCGGTTACATGAAAATATATAAGACATAATATAGGCCAGTATACATCACGGGCCTAATAATTGTTGGTCCCATCCGGATCTTCTTTTGTATCGAATCAAACCATGTCTATTGAACAAACACACAATACACAACCTCACACTTTGTATATAATGAATCTGTTGTTGAACCTTATAAACGATGTTTTTATTGATTGAAAAGGTTAGTGTTTACAATGATCCTAAGCCTATATATAATGAATGAAACGTTGCCTCCAAAAGACATGTCTCTTCATCATTCATATGGGCCTGTTTGGGTTAATACATTGGACCCATATTGCAGACTAATATTCTGACCCAATACTAAATACAAACGTACGTAACATACTAAACTAAATACATAAACTACTAATTTACAACAGCCCTTGAACACGGATTGATGAATTATCATCCAACATTCCTCCCTAATTTATTAATCCGTGTCTTCAACATCTTCATGTCTTCAACTTGATCTTTGATGACTTCATACAATCTTCATTCTTAACAGCATATGTCATCACTTCTGTTCTTCCATACTTCAATCTGTTTTTCTTATTCTTTCTTGAATTCATCATTGTGTTGCTGCTGATGTTCTCATCAATTCTGACTTCATTCTTCACTTTCGTTCTTTACTTCTCTTGAATCTCTTTTGGTTTTCTTTATCAAATTTGATCCCTGATCAAACTTCTTCTTTCTCTTTAATCTTTTTTCTTCAATTCTGTCAACATTCTAACTTTCTCTGCATTTGTTTCTCAAATGCTACTTCTCTTTCTCTATATCATCGATCCTCTTTCTATCTCTTCTTTATTCGACTTTTCTGAGTCGAATTTGGGTTTCTTCTTCTCTTTCTCTTGATTGATTCCCTGAATCAATCGGTCTTTATCTCTCTTCTCTATTGACCGGTATGCGCACGGTCTCTTTTTCTCTTGATTGATTCCCTGAATCAATCGGTCTCTTCTCTAAAACGATTCCCTGAATCGTTGTTGAACTTGATTCCCTGAATCAATTCTGACTTCATTCTTCACTTTCGTTCTTTACTTCTCTTGAATCTCTTTTGGTTTTCTTTATCAAATTTGATCCCTGATCAAACTTCTTCTTTCTCTTTAATCTTTTTTCTTCAATTCTGTCAACATTCTAACTTTCTCTGCATTTGTTTCTCAAATGCTACTTCTCTTTCTCTATATCATCGATCCTCTTTCTATCTCTTCTTTATTCGACTTTTCTGAGTCGAATTTGGGTTTCTTCTTCTCTTTCTCTTGATTGATTCCCTGAATCAATCGGTCTTTATCTCTCTTCTCTATTGACCGGTATGCGCACGGTCTCTTTTTCTCTTGATTGATTCCCTGAATCAATCGGTCTCTTCTCTAAAACGATTCCCTGAATCGTTGTTGAACTTGATTCCCTGAATCAATTCTGACTTCATTCTTCACTTTCGTTCTTTACTTCTCTTGAATCTCTTTTGGTTTTCTTTATCAAATTTGATCCCTGATCAAACTTCTTCTTTCTCTTTAATCTTTTTTCTTCAATTCTGTCAACATTCTAACTTTCTCTGCATTTGTTTCTCAAATGCTACTTCTCTTTCTCTATATCATCGATCCTCTTTCTATCTCTTCTTTATTCGACTTTTCTGAGTCGAATTTGGGTTTCTTCTTCTCTTTCTCTTGATTGATTCCCTGAATCAATCGGTCTTTATCTCTCTTCTCTATTGACCGGTATGCGCACGGTCTCTTTTTCTCTTGATTGATTCCCTGAATCAATCGGTCTCTTCTCTAAAACGATTCCCTGAATCGTTGTTGAACTTGATTCCCTGAACCAAGTTATTCTTCTCTTCTCTCTGGGTTTGATTCGAACTTCTGATGCTCTGATACCAATGTTGGTCCCATCCGGATCTTCTTTTGTATCGAATCAAACCATGTCTATTGAACAAACACACAATACACAACCTCACACTTTGTATATAATGAATCTGTTGTTGAACCTTATAAACGATGTTTTTATTGATTGAAAAGGTTAGTGTTTACAATGATCCTAAGCCTATATATAATGAATGAAACGTTGCCTCCAAAAGACATGTCGCTTCATCATTCATATGGGCCTGTTTGGGTTAATACATTGGACCCATATTGCAGACTAATATTCTGACCCAATACTAAATACAAACATACGTAACATACTAAACTAAATACATAAACTACTAATTTACAACAGCCCTTGAACACGGATTGATGAATTATCATCCAACATTCCTCCCTAATTTATTAATCCGTGTCTTCAACATCTTCATGTCTTCAACTTGATCTTTGATGACTTCATACAATCTTCATTCTTAACAGCATATGTCATCACTTCTGTTCTTCCATACTTCAATCTGTTTTTCTTATTCTTTCTTGAATTCATCATTGTGTTGCTGCTGATGTTCTCATCAATTCTGACTTCATTCTTCACTTTCGTTCTTTACTTCTCTTGAATCTCTTTTGGTTTTCTTTATCAAATTTGATCCCTGATCAAACTTCTTCTTTCTCTTTAATCTTTTTTCTTCAATTCTGTCAACATTCTAACTTTCTCTGCATTTGTTTCTCAAATGCTACTTCTCTTTCTCTATATCATCGATCCTCTTTCTATCTCTTCTTTATTCGACTTTTCTGAGTCGAATTTGGGTTTCTTCTTCTCTTTCTCTTGATTGATTCCCTGAATCAATCGGTCTTTATCTCTCTTCTCTATTGACCGGTATGCGCACGGTCTCTTTTTCTCTTGATTGATTCCCTGAATCAATCGGTCTCTTCTCTAAAACGATTCCCTGAATCGTTGTTGAACTTGATTCCCTGAATCAATTCTGACTTCATTCTTCACTTTCGTTCTTTACTTCTCTTGAATCTCTTTTGGTTTTCTTTATCAAATTTGATCCCTGATCAAACTTCTTCTTTCTCTTTAATCTTTTTTCTTCAATTCTGTCAACATTCTAACTTTCTCTGCATTTGTTTCTCAAATGCTACTTCTCTTTCTCTATATCATCGATCCTCTTTCTATTTCTTCTTTATTCGACTTTTCTGAGTCGAATTTGGGTTTCTTCTTCTCTTTCTCTTGATTGATTCCCTGAATCAATTTGTCTTTATCTCTCTTCTCTATTGACCGGTATGCGCACGGTCTCTTTTTCTCTTGATTGATTCCCTGAATCAATCGGTCTCTTCTCTAAAACGATTCCCTGAATCGTTGTTGAACTTGATTCCCTGAACCAAGTTATTCTTCTCTTCTCTCTGGGTTTGATTCGAACTTCTGATGCTCTGATACCAATGTTGGTCCCATCCGGATCTTCTTTTGTATCGAATCAAACCATGTCTATTGAACAAACACACAATACACAACCTCACACTTTGTATATAATGAATCTGTTGTTGAACCTTATAAACGATGTTTTTATTGATTGAAAAGGTTAGTGTTTACAATGATCCTAAGCCTATATATAATGAATGAAACGTTGCCTCCAAAAGACATGTCGCTTCATCATTCATATGGGCCTGTTTGGGTTAATACATTGGACCCATATTGCAGACTAATATTCTGACCCAATACTAAATACAAACATACGTAACATACTAAACTAAATACATAAACTACTAATTTACAACAGCCCTTGAACACGGATTGATGAATTATCATCCAACAATAATATCCTACTACTAATCTAATATTTACCGTCTAACAATATATATGTAACACTTAACATAAAACAGTTATCTTACAATAAGGTGAGTGTATTAATATTTGACATTTAACTATGGCAGGGTTGCATATGTTTCAATGAAGTTGGTTAGAATTTAGTGAAGATTCTAATATGACCAAAGCCGGGTTTCAGATAGTTTAGCAGTGCTTCATTCTCATAGACGAATGGTTAAGTTGCAATGTAAAACTCGTAGTGTATTGACGTCTATATGCAAGTGAAGTGGGCTGTTAAGTGGAATCACATTGTTGTTTCAAATACTGAGTCTAGTATTAATAACATTTTGTGGTTTGTGTCAGATTATCAGTGGGCGGTGATCAATTTCAAATGTAAGATATGTTCATGAAAACCTTGACAACTTTGAATCCCACATAGGTGAAACAGAACAAACTATGGTAGCTAATATACCACATTGTAGATAGGCCATAAATTTTAGGATTAGTATCAAGTTTTCTCCTATCCTGGTGTTGGTGCTTGGTTGTAATGCTTAACAACGGAGGCAGATATAGAATCTATACACGAATAAATTGATCTAATTATGTTTGTCGGGCGTATCCTTTGTCAAAGATTGATCAAATTGAACGTAGTAGTTATATCGATTATGTGAGTCTGTATAAACAATGAATTTGTAGTAATCACCAAAGAAAACTTTATAATAACTCCAATGTGTAATCACAGGAGCAAACTTTATGAAGACTGTCAAATTATCAATTAAAACTATTTACCTGTTATGTAAAATGGAATAAGTAGATATCTTAAACACCGCTGTGAATCTTTAAACGATTAAGTTTGACATGATCGAAATAGGCTACAGAGTCACCTTCCAAATTGTTGTTGTTTTGTGTCCAGCGGAACCCGCAGAAACGAGAGAAACACCGATTGTATTGAGCCATATGGTCTACGAGCGGATTTAACAGAATTAGCCTGGTTCTGTTGCAAGATTGGAAGAACATGGTTAGATGGATACACATACAACTCATGGCTAGAGTTGATGATTCAATGTCACCAGCAGGCCGTGGGTGACATTCAACCTTCTCAACGCATGACAAGTTCATAGCTAAAAAAAGGTTCGTTATATATTATTATTACTAGATAAGTATATCACATACGAGTATAAGAAACGTTTAATACGTAATGTTACTATAACAAACGTTTTAAATATACTGTGTCAAAATTCAACTATGTAAAGGTTTAACCATCAGCTTTTAGAGATGAAAGTTTTAGGAAAAGCAAGACGTGGTTCATAGCATGGTGCATGGTTTCTCATGGAGGGCCTGATGAACGGAAGAATGTTGTGTTTCAGCCACAACTTGTTACGTTTTGTGTTGGTAAGTCGCTCTTTAGCTACCCATGCATGTTGTGTACGATTGCATCAATGCTTCTAGAGGAGGAACATGTCATTGTACCTTGGAAGATAATGAAATTAATTTAGTGGTGCTTTATTCTCGTAGACCAATGGTTTACACACTCGTCATGTGTTATTTGCAAGTGATTACCCAAGATCCAGTGAAGCATAATGACATATTGTTTCAAGAATTAACTTCAAACGTAAGACATGCTTCAACTTTTAACCCACATGGGCAATAGAAAACAACTATGATAGCTTATATACCACAATTTTCATAGGCTAAACGTGTTTAGATTAGTATGAGGTTTTCTATATCTTGATTTAAGTTGTAAACAATAACTCTAACTCTTGATACAGGTAAAATTTGTATAAATTCTTAACTTTTTAATTAACAAAATGTATGATTTTTTTTTTAACAAGAAGTCCTATAAATTTGACAATCCTTTCTTGTTGTACCTTTTTCATCTCAAGGATATTTCACGTTTTGTTAAGTTTATGATTTTATATAAAATTAAATACATAAAAGGGTTACTAGGCATGATCTTAGAGAGTATTATTTTGTGTGAATTTATTCAATAAACTTTACGCAAGTGAAGTTGATCTAATTATATATAATGGTATACCAAGTAGTCCTAACTTTTCCATTACAAAATCTGAGAGTCCCTTTCTTTATGTAATTAGTAACTAGAAATTCATTTTGTTAGTTAGAATGAAGTAGTTATCTGTGTAATTATAACTTTATATGAACATTAAAAAGCGATCAATAAAGTAGATTAAAATTTGCATCACATTGACTCAACAAATACTATCTACTCTAATAAATTCTATTTTGTATGTTAAATCTTGACTATATGAATCCGATTAGGGCCTAACTACTGTTTAATTTGACTGTAATGATCAGTGTTGATGAAATTACAAGACTAAATATCTTTCTCCTTTTATTAGTAGTTACACCTTTGTATTTAAAGGATGATTATTGTTTTGTTAAGTTCATGATTTTATTAAACATTTAAAAAGGTTACGACGCATGATCTTTCATACTAATTCCTTTGAGTGAACTTATTTCAAACTCTTTACACGAATGAAATGGATTTAATTATGTAGAATGGGCTAATAGTTAATCAAAGATTGAACAAACTGGAAGGGAGTAGTTATATCGAGTATGTAACACGGTATAACGAGCTTCAAATGCCTCCTTTAGTCTAGCTAAACAGGTGTTAACATTCTCCTTCAATTCATCTGCACTATACGATGACGAGCAAGTCCATCTTAACACTAGGGGATCCAAAATATGACCTAAGACTCAAAGTATGAACATAATAATTAAACATTAACCATATAAAAGCATTAGTAAGAAAAAAACCCTAAAATGTATCTCTCTAGGTGGCGACAAAAGCGATTCTGCGTACATCTTCCTACGATTCTATTACATACGATCATTAACCTTTAATTGTTTAATCTTTCTTACTTTCGTGGGTGGGTTACAATCATTGGTTGCTGTTTAAATCGTGGGTCGGTCCCTTTATTCCATAATATTATTCATTCGCAGATTTGCTAAACTTCTTGTTTCGTCGCTTGTGCATGGTGATCGCTTAACTCCTAAGGATTTGATTATTTGCTATTGATTCCACGTGGGTCGGTGGTATCTTGTTATTTATTAGGTTGGTTGTGATCTTGCGTTATTGCTATATATCGATTATCAATTTAACTGATTCTATCATTGATCGATCTATGGCCGGAGGTTAGGTTCTATTGGTGCTTCGTGTATAAACCCTAATCGCTAAGATTAGGGTTTCTTTCTCTTATTTTGGGTATCGCATGCTGCTGGAATATTGGTTTGTTTTTTGTTTGATTTGGTAACGTGGTGGTGAGAGATGGAAAGGGGTTTTTTTGAGTCCTAAGCTTGGTAAGATGAATGTTAATGTTCCAATGGTTGATGTTGATCAGTTGGCTGATAACGAGAGTAACGTTAAGGTTGTTTTGGATGATTTGGACTTGTCCTCCCATGGTTCAAAACAGCCTAATGTGGAGCAATTAATTGCTAATGCGCATAACAAGTTTGATGAAGCAATGAATAAAATTAACAGTGATATTGCTAATATGGCTTCATCTTCTGAGATGAACAATTCGAGTGGTTTTGGGCTTCAGTTTAATTCGTATGGGACTAATGAGATTATGAATCAGAGTGTTACTTCTGATCCTCATGCACCCAAGGTTGATTCTACTAGTGGTAATGGTGTTAAGTCGGTTTCTTACGTGGGTGTTGCTTCTAATGTATCACAGAAACACGTGTCTAACTTTCGGAGGTTAGAATGCAGCAAAAAGAAGGATGATGTTGACCTTTCAATCCCGTTGAAAGTAGTGGAAGAGGTGAACATGAAGTTTGAGAATACTCTATACGGTTACTTCCTTGGTCAACGTCTTGCTTTTCCTGTTGTTGATTATTATGTTCGCAATGCGTGGTCTAAGTATGGTTTACAAAAGGTTATGATGAATGCTAAGGGGTTCTTTTTCTTCAAGTTTATCTCGAAGAAAGGTGTTGATGATGTTCTTGATAATGGTCCTTGGTTGATTCGTAATGTTCCTATTATTCTTAAACCATGGACTTTGAACACAAACTTGCTTAAAGAGGATTTAACTAACATTCCTGTGTGGGTTAAATTTCATGATGTTCCTTTAGCTATGTTTTCGGATGACGGGCTTAGTCTTCTTGCTACTTTGATTGGGACGCCTAAAAGGTTAGATGCTTTTACCAGCCAAATGTGCATGGACTCGTGGGGCCGTAGTAGCTTTGCTAGATGCATGATTAAAGTAAAGTCGGATGAGATGCTTAGGGATACCATTACTGTTGAGATACCTTTACTTGATGGTACGGGTTCGACTATTGAGAAGATTCGAGTTGAATATGAGTGGAAACCTCCGCGTTATGATAAGTGTAAGGTTTTTGGCCATACTATTATTGATGGTCCGAAAGTTGTTGTTCCCCCAGTTCTACCTAGTAAGCCGGTTAATGATGGTTTCACGGTTGTCAATAACAAAAAGAAAGGTAAACAAGGTAGCTCTACAAATCAGGGTAAAGGAGGCTTTACTAAACCTGTTGTGGGTAAGCAATTTCATTACCAACCCAAAAAGAACCCTCCTGAACCAAAGAAGGTGGATGGAACTAAGAATAAGGCTTCTGATGTGGCTAGTACGAGTGGAACCAAGATCACTACTTCTAATCAGTTTGACGCTCTTAATATGGATGATACAGATGGTTTTGGTATTCCTCAGGGTGTTACTAACATGGTTGTGGATAATGGCAGTACAATGGAAGTTAATAAGGATGAGTCGGTTAAGACTGGTACTACATCACAAGTCCCTCTTGTGAGTGATATGCAACAACCGTTTGTGAGTGATTCTATGGGAATAAGGGAAGCTGGCTCTGCTCCTATTGTTGAGAAAATTAGTAAGCTTGAAAAGCTAATGATCGATGGGAAAGCTACTCTTGTGGATGATGCTGGTCATCCTATTCCGTCTACCTCTACCACTAAGAGGTCTAACCCATTTTCTAAGGTGGGTGAGGTTGTGGTCTCTGATAGTGAAGAGGAAGAGGTTCTTAACACGTTTGATGAATCAACAAATCTTTTTGGTGGTGGTCATAAGCGTGAAGATGAGTACGACTATGATGATTATTCGAAGCAAATTTATGATCTTCCAGGGGAATTGGATGCTCTTAATGCCGTTTATGGTTTTAATCTCCAAGGTCGTAGGAAGTAGTTTATCTTTTGTCAGAGTCACTACTATCATGTGAGTAATGGTTTGTTTTCTTGTTTTGAAAATAGGAAGTATCTTGTTATGTAAGCTTTTCGCCTATGTAACGGGCTGAGATATGGGATTCACCCATATCCGTTGTACTTAAAAGTTTTTTGGAGTAATATATTTACCGGGTCGATGACCTTTTACCCAAAAAAAAACATTAACCATATAACATAATCTAGTCTGGTTATCAATTGGTTGTCACCATAATGCACCATATACGTTGATTATAACATATAACATTTTTAAATCAAGTTTTCAACTCATAAGCTTGCACTTGTCATGTTCTGGCACCTGTACGCCAGTGATTACAAACATGCTCAAACAGGCTTGCGAGGTTACCGGTTATTGAATTGGCGTGTGATAAGTAGAATATCACACGTTAAATTCTTGATCGGTAAAATTTGTATAAACTCATAATTTTATTATTATTACATACTATATAAATATAAACTTTTAGTTTTATCTTTTTTTATGTAGCTGAACTAATTAATAAAAACTGAAAGTTGTACGTATATTTTGCTTGTAAAAATGAACAACATGTTATCTAAAACCACATTAACTTTCACAATATTCTTTTAAGTGAATTTGTTTCAATTTATTTGCGAGAATGAACTTGACTTATTATGCAATACGGGCTAATAGTTCAAAGATTTGATCAAGTTAAATAAGTCATTACATCGATCATGTGACTTGATTTAAAGAGCTTCAAATATTAGACTAGCTAAAAAAATTGTCAAACGTTCTCCTTTATTTACACAATATGTAAGTCTTAATTCTTTTCTAAAACTTCATTTTCTTTTCTTTTTCTTTTTCTGTTGATATAGCTTTCACAAAGATTTTCAAAAGGCAAGTCGGTTCAAGTATTGTTGAATCTTGAACATCAGGATAAGGTAAAGATGAATAAACTTTCGATTTTTCATAAGTTATTATACCAAACACAAAACTTATTTTAGTCCTTCTCTCGATTGGCCGTGCACCATAACATACCATACATTTTTGGCTCAACTGCTGGGGGTGACGCTTATCATCAAGTATAACTGTAAGAGAGTGTACATATTAAAAAGAATTGCATTTTTGCATATTATTCGTATGTTTTCAGTGAAATAGAAAATCTTTTGTGGGTTATCTTTTTTTTAATAAATGTAAACATGTTTTAGATAGCCAGATATTAGGTCCATCCGTCCATAGAATGAGATGGGCTTCATGGTTAAAACGTAAAAAGTTTTCTTAACAAGGAGAGTCCCTTTATTTATGTAGCTAAATATTACTGTAGTTATTACTTAAGAATGTTAAAGAGGATATAATTATCTAAAATAATAAAGTTGGGCTTTTTATGTTAAAACTTTTATCAATGGAACTTCTAAATCCGATTAGGGTGTTAGAAAGCTTTGTACGCTCTAGATACGTCAAACTTACTGACTTATCAACTATCCTAAACTTTATGTAAGTCATTCAACAAACAAAGAAATAGAGTGAATTTCCATATCGTTTGGAGTGATATGTCGTTGTGTTTATTGTGGCGGGAGTTACTACTACTCAAAGCTAGATATATCTCAAACCCAAAGTCATATGTATTAAAACTCGATATTAGTATAGTAATAACATTTTGTGTGAGTGTGGGTCGGGTAACATGGATGATCACATTGAGAACTTTGAATCTCACATTGGTTAAAGAAAGGACTTCATGATAGTTTATATATATACTAGCAGGGTACTCGCGTGTTGCAGTGGCGGGTACCCTGTGACAATTAACCGGAGAAATAGATCCCGATAAGGCATGGCTCACAAGTTTGTATCGGTTCTAACGGGTCCGCTTGGGTTCATTTTCGGATGGCATTTATTTGCTAGCCGAAGCAGTGGCGACACCGGTTTCCGGCTGAACCCGTGGTCCGGTCTGGTTTTCAAAACTATATGTACCATCAACTTGTTAGATTGTATAAACTTTTGTGTGTTTTATTAGTTTGTACAATATGTATAATAATATATACTTTTCATTTTAGGTGTGTTTTAAAAATAATATTAATTAGTGTATTTAATTATTTTATATTTTGGATTATGTTGTAGCTTATTTTGATTGTACATTGTGAAAATTTACTGTACTTTTTAGTAATGTGGTGTTTTAATTGGTTGTATTTAATTTGATAGTTATGCTTGTAACTGGTTGTACAATAAGAAGAACTCATTGTATTTTTAAGTAATGGTGAATTTTAAGGCATTAAATGTATAATTGTGTTGATATTACTTATACTTTTAGCATTAAAAGGTGTAATGTTGAATTTCAAGGTTTGCATTAATTTTTAGGTCATTAATGGCCGAAAGTGGCATGTACATGTAGCTACAAAACTTGTAAACGTCTAATTGTATTGATTTTAATGTATTAAATGTCTAATTGTGTTTATATTACTTGTACTTTTAAAATTAAAATATGTAATACTTAATTTTAAGTATTTCTATATTTAGTAGGCCTAAATGCTTTATAAAATAGTTAGATAGCAGAAAGTACATAGATCGGATGTGTGTCGATCAATATGAAGTGTTCAGTTATCCTAACGATGCAGGAGTGTGTTAATCCTAACCGGCTCCTGCTACAAGCTGAGATGGTGAATAATTTGTATAATATCATTTTTTTTAATATAATGTAGTTAACAAAATGTTTAAACTTTTCCTTTGCAAAGATAGAGGGTCTCTTTCTTTATGGTAATAGCAAATTTTGAAAGTCAATTTCGGTATATATAATGTGTCCAAATACCTCCTTTAGACTAGCTAAAAGGTTGTTAATATTCTCCTTCATCGTATCTGCATGTTGCGATGAAAACCAAGTCGATCTTAACACTAGGTAAAATATGACCTAACTCAAAGTGTGAATTTAAACATTTTTTTTTTAAGATCTTTATATAAGGCTTATAACATAACCTAGTCTTGTGATCAATTGGTTGTGCACCATAATGTACCATATACATTGATTATAACATATAACTTTTTTTTAATCAAGTTTTCAACTCACAAGCTTGCACTTGTCATGTACTGGCATCTATATGCCAGTTATTACAAACAGGCTCAAAAAAGCTCGCGAGGTTGAATTAAATCACATCGTAGTTTCAAATATTAGTATTTTTAACTTACTAGCTCAATCGTGTGACTGTGGGGTGACGTTTATAAAACAACTCCGACTATAAGAGGGTGTGCATATAGATTGAAAAGACTAGCATGTTATTTATATACTTCACATAACATGCAAGTGTAGTGAAATCACATTGTTGTTTCAGATATATATTAGTATCCGTAAAATTGTGGTTAGCGTGAATGTGGGATGACGTGACAAACAATTTCAAATGTTAGATATGTTTCATGAAAAATGAGTCCACATTAACTATATAGAAGAAGTTGTGGCAATTTATATATCAAAAGGCAGGTGAAACGTATGTCTTTTGATTAGTATAAAGTTTCGTCGGACAACAATGTTGCAAGAGTATCATGCATCAATTGTGGTTCCTCGTTAAATTTGTATAAATTCTTAATTTTTTTTATAGTTAACATAATGTATAAACTTTTGCTTATAAAATTTGTTTTTCTCTTTCTTTATTATGCAGCTGAAGTAATTAATCTGCTTTTGAAAATGATCAATATAATAGATTAAAACTTGAACCAATGTGACGAAACAATTGAAACAAATGCTATCTCAAACCACATGAACTATATATATATATATATATATATATATATATATATATATATATATATATATATATATATATATATATATATATATATATATATATATATATATATATATATATATGAATTAACTTGACTTTATTATGGTATATGAGCTAAGTTTATCAAAAGTTTGATCAGGTTGAATGTGAGTCATTAAGTCGATCACGTGACAAGTTCTATAGAGCTTCAAATATTGGACTATCAAAAAAAAGTTAATTCTTTTCTAAAACGTCATCTTCATTTTTTTTCTACTCGGTTTATATGCTTTAACAAGCTGCAATACATACAAATAATTTAAAAAATAATTGGGTTCAGGTATTGCTAAATCTTGAACATACGGGCTTAAAAAAGGTAAAGTTGAATAAACTTTGGATTTTTCTCAAGTATTGCTAGTGTTTTCTTTAAATAAAATCGCCGTTAAAAAAAAGATACACGCGTCATACAACATGTTGTGATATAGGAAATATTATTGTGGGTTCTTTTTTGTCTATAAAATGAAAACATGATTGTAAATAGGCTCAAAGGATGAGATGGGCTTCATGTTTAAAAGTGAGGCCTAAAGATCAAAATTAAGATTACAATACACCTTTTAAGTTATAGAATGTACATCGACTGCATACGTTTAGAACATGCTTGTGTGGTGCATTGTATGTTGTGTTTAAACTGTGCTGTATCTTGGTATTATGTTCCTAGCACCATTGAGCATCATAATTCATAGTGTATAAATTATTCTTAGATTTGTAAATGATCTAATCAAACAATAATAGGATTTTATTTTGTTTTTGAACGGTAATAATAGGATTTAGTGATAAACCAACTAAAATGAGGACATATATTGCATGGTATTGATTAGAAATAATGCAAATGCATGAGTTAAGAGTAAATCTATAGCTATATTATTATTATTTGATGAAAGTCATGAAACCCAACTTTGTGTCCCACATCAGATAAAAAAGGAAACTATGTTAACTTCATATACTAGAATGTACTTAAGTTACATGTGTGGAAAATTAATGCGACTTTTGGAGCTCTTTGGCTCAAGACTTAAGAGCTTTATTGTGTGGAAAATTAATGCGACTTTTTCACTTTTTTTTAACAAGTACTCGATATTTTTTTATTTTATTATTTTTTTTTTAAATGTATCTATTTCACTTTATTTCAATATTAGCTTTGACTTGGGATTTGTGGAAAAAAAAACTAAAATTTGAAACTCTTTATCTTGGTCGTCACGGTTAACGACGGACCGGAAGGCCACCTTCATTACTAATGTCAAACAGTCGTAGCTATTTTCTGGCTTCACTTTTCCATTCCGACGTGTGATAAACAACCTATTTAGATGACTTCTTATATCTTAACTCTCTCTTTTACCCATCACTTTTGAGTCATTTTTCACATGTGTTCTATTCGTATAACATTAGCATGCAGACTCATTATTTTCATGTCAGTGTCAAGCGATCATTCAACATACTTTCAAATCCACTAACGAATAGCTGCAACTGTGACCATTAAAGAAATCACATAAAATACTCCATTTTAATACAAACATACCACACAAGCAGAAATAAAAAATAAATAGTGCATCACCAAACTAGTGCCAAAAACGACCACCGTGCGTCAAACTTCATCACTGGTGAGTTTGGTGGCCATTACGTGTAATTTTTAATACTGATATATATGCCTTATAACTTTTTGTTTAATTCTTCACTATTAATACTAATGGTAAAATATCACAAGATTGTTTTCCACTCATTGTATCTTGTCATTTAAACCCATCATTTTTTTCATATATTATGATCTTCTATATAAAAAGATAAGTAAAAATATCACGCAAAAAGAATTATCATTTATTTAAATTTTAAAGTTTTCCTCGACTTTTTAACAGTAATAAACAAAATTTAAAACCTTTTCATTAACAACTTGTTGGAATTACAACAAAAACAAAATCTAATACCATCGGAGCGAGATATGAAGGAGGTGAGATGTAGACAGTCACAACTGGGGTGGAGTCAGAAAATTTTGCTCGATGGGTCATATTTTAATAATTTTAAGAAGCTACACAATAAATTGGTTCTTACAGGGGCAAATTATAAAAAAAATCTAGATATGTTAGAAAATTTACGCAACAAATTTTTTCGTTAGAGGGTGGAGCCAGAAAATTTTGCTCGAGAGGTTACATTTTAATAATTTTTAGAAACTACACTATAAATTAGTTTTTACAAAGGCCAAATTACAAAAAAAAATAAATAAATAAATAAATAAATGTAGATATTTTAGAAAATTTACGCTATAATTTTTTGAGTTAATTATATAGATGGTCACTGTCGTTTGGCGGATTTTTCACTTTCAGTCACTGAAGTTTTTTTTTACTGGTTCAGTCACTGTGGTTTGCATATGTTACCGGTTTAGTCCATATTCGATTGAAATGACCAAAAAGCCCTTGTCATCTTCTTTTGACAATTAAGTAACGGTTGTTAGTCCTTTATACTAGCGTTCGTTAGTCCTTTACATGTATTCGTCCGGTCTTTATATGTTTTCGTCCATTTTTATACTAGGGAACTCTTTATCAAGATTCGTTTTATTTATTTTCTTAGAAGTGGTTGTGAAAGGATCAGAATCGTCAAGTAATGCATCCAACTCTTCCTCAGTGACTTCATCTATTACATCGATGTTAAAACAAGTGTCATCACTGGTATATGGATATTTCAGTGCTTTGTCGATTAGAAAGGTAATTCTCTCTTATCCAACTCCTAGATTGAGTTCTTTACCTTTAACTTTGCTTATGGCATCAGCGGTGTTTAGGAAAGGTCTTCCTAAGATTAAAGGTACTTGTCTATCTTCCTCCATTTCTAAGATTACAAAATCCACGGGAAAGACAAATTTACCAACTTGGACAAGCATGTTTTCGGCAACCCCAACAGGATATTGGTACGTATGGTTGGCTAATTGAGTACTCATCTTTGTAGGTTTCAAATTATTGATGGAAAGTTTAGAATACAACGAATAGGGCATCAAATTAATACTTGCACCGAGATCGGCTAAAGCATCGCATGTGATGTTGTTTCCTAACGTGCATGGAATTAGAAAACTTCCTGGATCTCCGAGTTTTGGTGGAATTTTGTTTTCAAAAATAGCTGAACATTCTTCATTGAGTAAAGCAGCAGATATTTGCTCTAACTTATTTCTGTTATTAAGAAGTTCTTTCAAAAATTTCCTATAATTGGGCATTCCAGCTGGAACATCAACGAGGGGTACATTGAGTCTAACTTCTTTGATCATCGCAACAAACTTCTTATAACGTTCCTCCTTTTTCTCTTTTCTAAGAGCTTGTGGGTACGGAATTTTTGGAGTGTATGCTTTGAATGGTTGGGTTGTTTATTTTGTTGGTGTTTCAGGAGTATCTTTCTTTTCGGCTTCAGCATCTTCTTCACTATGATCATCGATGATTTGAGTTTCATTGGGGTTGGCTGGTGGATCGTAAGAAAGACCACTTCTTGTGAATACATCATTGATATGCTCATTTCTGGTAGGTGGTGGACGATAAGCTTTATCATTTGATCCAGAAGGCTTTGGGTTGGATTGGGTATTGCTTGGTAATGTTCCAGGTGGTCATGAAGAAAATTGATCAAAGAGTCTACCAAATTTTTGTTCAAGATCTTGAATAGACGTGATGAGGCGAAAAATGAACCGTTTTTAAGGGGTTATTTAAGCCCGAATTCGAATTTATTTGATCAAATATTGCCCTAAATCGTTCCTTTTGTCATTTTAGGTACTTTTGGAGAGAATCTGGAAAAGGAAGCATTTTGGACGTTTTTGGAGCATAAAAGTGAAGAAAACGGCAAAGTCTCAATTTTCCTTGCTAGGAACAGTACCTGATGGCGTCACACATTTCTTAATGACGGCGTCAAGAGTTACAAAGGGGGAGGATGTGGATGATTTCCGTGACGGTCCAGTGAAAACATGACGACGTCACCCAAGGCCGTCATGGTTCAAGAGTTGGTGACGGTCCAGAGCAAAATTACACATGACGGTGTAACACCCCCAAAATTTGGTACAGCGGAAGACTCAACAAGCTTTCGGGGTGCTACGGGGATTGGTATCCAAACACAAGACATAAAAGAACGAGATAAAGTAAACAAAAATAAATACAACCACGCGGGGTTTTAAAGTTTACATTATCCCAAAATCATCCAAAGTCAGGCCCAAAAGAAATAAATATAGGTCCACAATAGTTATCAGAGTTTTAGAAATATAGATCCATAACCAGTGCCAAATGCCAAGCCTCCAATCCCAAGCATCCGCAGAGCATCACTTAATTACCTGAGAAAACGTGCTAAAAGTCAGCTTTCGCTGGTGAGATCATAGGTTTAGATTCTTAATTCAATATAGCGGACATATACGCAAAACGCTTGCTAGCTAGACTAGGGCTCACTCATCCAACCAAAATAAATCAACCAAATCAAACTATCCCTATAGGTGCACGCTATAGCTCAAATCAAACCAATCGATAGCTTACCTAGCTCAAGTCTAGGCCTCGCTCTAATATAAATCCAATAGCTTACCTAGTTCGGGGACTAGGCCTCGCTCAACAACCAAATCAATAGCTTACCTAGATCTAGTCTAGGCCTCGCTATACCTAGTTCTATAAGCATAGCAAGTTTTGAAACCAAAAAGCGATAATAGTCCACATAAAGCATTTGCACGTTTCTCACCCCAAGTATTGAAAACAAAGTTCAAGAGTAAAAGTGGGGCTATGACTCACCTCAAGTCCAGAAATCCTCAAAAGAAATGATAGAAGAAAAACGCAAGAAATCTCAAGCAACTCACGTAACGGCGACTACAGACTCGGCACCTCCTAACAATATCAAACCCGTTCAGAAATCATTTCCTCAAAATAAAATATTCCCATTCCCGAACGTAATTCATTTTACTTTCCAAAATATCCATTTCTCGAATTAACTTCATATTTGAAATTTGAAGTTTGGTATCCATACGAGTGGAGGGTCGACACAGCTCAAACCAGAAAGTCTCAACAAAGAACGATAATAAGAAAACTATAGGTCTAATGTTAGCCCAATAAATTATTTAAATAATTATCGAAGCTTATTAAATCCGTCGATTTGATAATCTCCCATACTTATTTACGTAATATGTCGCTCCAAAATTATACCCAACCTAAAGCACATTGCACATAAATTTCAATTTGGTATATGTCGTAGTCCAATAAATTCCCTATATATATCGTCGAATCGGCCAAATTCCACGAGACATATAGTAATTCATTACCCTAAAATATATACCACTGATGAGGCAAAAAATGATCCGTTTTTAGGGGGTTATTTAAGCCCGAATCCAAATTTATTTGATCAAATATTGCCCTAAATCGTTCCTTTTGTGATTTTAGGTGTTTGGAGAGTGAATTCTGGAAAAGAAGCCATTTTGGACGTTTTTGGAGCATAAAAGTAAAGAAAACGGCAAAGTACCTAATTTCCATGCTGAAGATACAAGGTGACGGCGTCAAGAGTAAAGTCTTGACGGCGTCAGACATGAGGAATAAAATACCGTAGGTGGTGACGGCGTCAAACGCCTTCATGACGGCGTCAAAGTGGCAAGAATAAAATACCGTGGTTGGTGACGGCATCACATAGGCCGTCATAAGTAGATCAAGGCCGTCCGAGGAAGTATTTGGCGGCGAGGTGACGGCGTCACATGTAACTCTTGACGCCGTCAGCCTGCTTTTCCTATATATATTTTTCTAGTTTTTTCATTTAAAAGAGAGAAGTTTTGGTAAAACCCTAAAGACGATTTTGGTGTATCTTTTACAGGTTTTTCAAGGGTTCCAAACCCTTGAGACCTTGCATTGTAATTGAGATAAGTGTTCTTCCAATTCAATCAATATGTCTATGTGTTGGTTGTTTATATCTTGTTCTTGTCTCAATTCTACTATGCTATGCTAGATCTCTTTTGTGTTTGCTTAGATCTAATGAAACCTAGATGTTGATTATGTGTTGATTACTTGTCTATTCTTGTTTTGGATGAATGATTTTATATGTTAGGCTTAAGAAAACTGGCAGATCTCCAAATGGTAACATGCTTGAACGTCTTAAGAAACATGAACCGAGGCGTACTAGGTCTTTATTGGTTGTATTTAATGCATGAGCCACTGTTTACAATCCCTATAGTTGTGCAGGGTCATGGTGTAGGAGGAGATAAGAGCTCATAGAGTTGGGGAGTTATGTATGCCACCCCACGAATGGTATTAAGGAATACAATCCGTCATCCATACAGGTATAACAAGTAATTAACGTGTAAAAGATATCTAGGGAGTAGTGAAGTCTAAGTAAACACAATTTCTCCAATTACTGCTCACAACCTTAGTGTAATTTAGTTTAATTTCATTTTCAGTATTTTATTTTAATTATATAATAGCTTTGGGTTAGTTGAATAGCAACTAATTCCGCCCACTCTTCCAAAACCCGAGATTTTACTTGCTTTCATAAAAATATAAAAATACAAAAATAATCATCCCTCACCTTTAGAACTATTAATTAGGTTTTCTAATCCTAGCGACACTATTCCTAAGCTGAACGATCAATCCCCCGGTACTTGTCACTATACTATACTACAACGATCAGGTACACTGCCTGGTGGGGATTGTAAGCTTCTCGAGAGGTAAAGCAAGGTGCGATTCCCACGCATCAAGTTTTTGGCGCCGCTGCTGGGGAATAGTTATTGTCTAGGTTAGGATTTCTTTTTATTAGGTCTACTTGCTAGATTCCTTTCTAGTAAGATTTTTATTTTTATTTTTAGGTCTTCTTTAGTCTATCTTATTTCTTCGTGCCTTTGTTCGTAACTCTTTACCATCCGACATCATGGAAGGTGGTAACATCTTTGAACCCATCATCCCACCACAAGAAAACCCACCATTGGAACCCCTTAGGCCCCGAACCTTAGGAGAGTATTCCCGACCTAGCCACCAAGGCTACCGAAACACCATTGAGTTCACCGGAGACAATGTGACCCCATTGCGATCCGACACCATCCGGTTGGTGCAAAGCGGATGTGCATTCCATGGACTTCATTCCGAAGATCCAAACCAACACCTTAAGGACTTCCTCAAAATCGTTGATTCCATAGACCCAGGTGTTGAGACTAGAGAGACAACCCGATTACGCCTATTCCCATTCTCTCTACGGGATCAAGCTAGTCAATGGCTTGAGCGTTTACCCGCGGGATCCATCACCACATGGGATGATCTCACCACTCGTTTCCTTGCTCAATTTTTCCCACCGGGGAGAACTACAAAGCTTAGAAATGACATTTTGATGTTCCAACAACGTCAAAATGAAACCTTTTATGAAGCATGGACTCGTTTCAAGGACTTACTCCAAAAAGTCCCTCATCATGGCAAAGATCTTTGGCTCCAAGTCCAAATCTTCTATGACCATATCGACATCTCCACGAGGCGAACCATTGACCAATCGGCCGGTGGTAAGCTACGTGATCTTAGTGCGGAACAATCATGGGAACTCATAGAAGATCTTGCTCTCTATGACAATGAAAGTTGGAATGATCCCCGTGATTTGAACAAAACGGTCAAGGCAATATCTTTGCCTTCGAACAATTCAAGTACTCCCGACCGTAGGATCATGGAACTTGAGGACCAAGTCAAGTTTCTCATGAAACCTTACGAAGCTCCGAAGCATTCAAGCCAAGTGAACAAAATCACTTCTTCATGCGAATTATGTAGTGGTCCCCATGACACTCGTGATTGTGTGGAACTCCTCGGAACAGCTTTTGCGGACTACACATCCACGCGTACCGACGAAGCGGGAGATAAGTGGTACACTTTCAAGCCCGAGCCAAACACATACGGTGATTCATACAACTCCTCATGGAAAAATCACCCAAACCTTAGGTGGAAACAAAATCAACCCAATTCTTCCAATCCGCCTAATCGTTACCAATCAAACGGTCCACCATCCAACCGTACCTTCAACAACAATCCTTCTAACAACTTGATGCGTGGGAATCGCACCTTGCTTTACCTCTCGAGGGATCTCGCGAGGCTTACAACCCCCACCAGGCAGTGTACCTGATCGTTGTAGTATAGTATAGTGACAAGTACCGGGGGATTGATCGTTCAGCTTAGGAATAGTGTCGCTAGGATTAGAAAGCCTAATTAATAGTTCTAGAGATGAAGGATGATTATTTTTTGTGTTTTTATATTTTATGAAAGCAAGTAAAATCTCGGGTTTTGGAAGAGTGGGCGGAATTAGTTGTTATTCAACTAACCCAAAAACTACTTTATAACTAATGAAACTAATGAAAATGAAATTAAGCTAATATTAAACTAAGGTTGTGAGCAGTATTTGGAGAAATTGTGTTTACTTAGACTTCATTACTCCCTAGATATCTTTTACATGTCAATTACTTGTTACACTTGTATGGATGACGGATTGTATTCCTTAATACCATTCGTGGGGTGGCATACATAACTCCCCAACTCTATAAGCTCTTATCTGCTCCTACACCATGACCCAGCACAACTATAGGGATTGTAAACAGTGGCTCATGCATTAAATACAACCAATAAAGACCTAGTACGCCTCGGTTCATGTTTCTTAAGACGTTCAAGCATGTTACCATTTGGAGATCTGCCAGTTTTCTTAAGCCTAACATATAATATCATTCATCCAAGAACAAGAATAGACAAGTAATTAACACATAATCAACATCTAGGTTTCATTAGATCTAAGCAAACACAAAAGAAATCTAGCCTAACATAGTAGAATTAAGATAAGAACAAAAGATAAACAACCAACACATAGACATATTGATTGAATTAAGAGTATACTTATCTCAATTACAATGCAAGGTCTCAAGGGTTTGGAACCCTTGAAAAACCTGTAAAAGGGGCACCAAAATCGTCTTTAGGGTTTCACCAAAACTTCTCTCCTTTTAATGAAAAAACTAGAAAACTATATATAGGAAAATCGTCCTGACGGCGTCAAGAGTAAAATCTGACGCCGTCAACTAGCCGCCATACACTTCCTCGGACGCCCTAGATCCACTTGTGACGGCCTTGGTGACGCCGTCACCACCTACGGTAAATTAATCTTGGCCACTTTGACGCCGTCATCTCTCCATCTGACGCCGTCACCAGCTACGGTAAAATATTCATCTTGTCTGACGCCGTCAAGAGTAAACCCTTGACGCCGTCACCTTGTATTTCCAGCTTGGATTTTTGGTACTTTGTCGTTTTCTTCACTTTATGCTCCAAAAACGTCCAAAATAGCCTCTTTTCCAGAATTCACTCTCCAAACACCTAAAATCACAAAAGGAACGATTTAGGGCAATATTTGATCAAATAAAGTCGGATTCGGGCTTAAATGACCCCCTAAAAATGGATCATTTTTCGCCTCATCATATACCCTTACACTTGAGATTTGCTTGTCCTCAAGCAAATGAGCTTTTATTCTACTCAAAAGACAAGTTAGGGGTCATTTAACACTAATATAAAAGTAATTACAACAAATAATCGTTCCACTAAAGACCAATAGACAAGCACGGAGGTCATACACAAGCACCTCACAAATAATGTTTAGATACTCACATCTCTCGTGTGTAATAAAGTAATATAACATTATGGAAATGGAAGATATCT
The DNA here is from genome assembly GCA_030686995.1 of Artemisia argyi. Lineage (NCBI taxonomy): Eukaryota > Viridiplantae > Streptophyta > Magnoliopsida > Asterales > Asteraceae > Artemisia > Artemisia argyi. The sequence goes on along the minus strand of CM060689.1, from coordinate 12,535,700 downwards.
CTCACTACCTGTCATAGCAAAATAGATTACCATAGGCTTTGGAAATGATCAAACCTCCACCACATGGCGTAAGCACCTAGGATAAACTATCAAAGAGGTCTTTTAAAAGGGTTATAACGTTAGGTGTAGGGATATGAATTACACGGTTTTGTTGGATAAAGGGAATTTTACTGGTGGCGAGTTAACAATCTTAGTAAATTACATATACAAGATGGCGTTGCTAAGCCAAGACTAGACTCGACTTAAGCTAATAAATGAAAAATAACAAAAACATAAAATGAACATAGAATGAAAACGGGATGGTAGTCCGTATGTTTTTCTCTTTTTCTTTTCTTTTCTATTAGTTTTTTCTTTTTCTTAATTTTTTCGATTTTTTTTTTTTTTTTTTTTTTTGCATACACTCTTACCCTACCATCCAAAATAATACATCATAGGGGTATGAGCAATCCCCTTACACTTGAATCTTTACATACTTTACATTTAACTATTCTAATGACTCGAATTAAGAAAATCAAAACACTTGGAGCACTTTTAAGATTAACGTACATATGGGGGTAATAAATGATGTTCTTCCCCATTACTCCATAATATAAGTACTTACCCATGAGTCCCAATCGTCCCAAAACAATATGTACAAGGATATGACTCGACTTAGCAACCATGTAATCAATTAGAAAGTTAACTTAGGGTTTAACAATAATGCACTTAAAATGAGCGCATACACGGAAGGCTAAGGCGATTTGGGTGTACATTTAAGTGGGGTGTAACAAATTCTTCCTTTAAGTAAGATGCTTAAAGTTAGAAACGAAAAGATAGGCTCGGAGGGGTGTACTAGGGGTATCGTGTACTAAAAATGAGTACAACGCAAAGGGTGTGGGAAAAATTAGTTGACTTAACTAGCCAAGTAATATGACTTAAATGGTCAAGTAATTGTAATACGGGTTTAACACAAGGGTAATCCTAATGCCTCTTATCATGTAGTAAATCCTACCACACGAATGTAGTCTCACTAGCGGTCTCGGGATGCATCACTAACGCAAGTTCTAGAATCTAAATGCTACCGGTACACTCATAAGCATCAATAATAAATGCTTTTCCTATCAAATCTAAAGGCGAACCTCACATTTTTGGGTGGAAAATTTTTCTGAATATACGGTTATGTGCTAGTCATACAACCTCCTATCCATGAGACGCTTGCTATGGCTAAAGTTTCACTCCTAAATGTTGTAAAAAATTTTAAATTTGGCGCTAAAATTACACTAACAAGTATTTCTCATAGTTTTATTACTCATCTACTATCAAACAAAACAAACTCAAGCGAAAGTGCATATGTAAGGTATCATCTTTTTACCCTCCCCTTACACTTAGGATGAACATTGTCCCCAATGTTCAAGTAAAGAATGTAAAAGTGAAAAAGTAAAGAGAATGAAATCAAATACTCCCCTGATTCGCTCGGTATGGATTTTAGGTTGGCCAGGTTAAATCTTCCTCCAAGAAAATGAGCAATCAAAGCTTCCCTTCCAGAATATAAATCATCTTCTTGTCACAAATAACCTGTAAATCCTGACAAAAGTAGACAAGGCAACCTCGCGTAAAATCGGCGGCATCCTATATAAGTTACTAAATCCTAGAAAACAAAGTAAGATATAATGCTTGTGGAATGAAGTTTGCAGATTTCCTGGAGATTATAAAACTTAATAATTCACAAAAACCATAAGGCTCCGTTAGAAAAACAAAACCGGCAAAATTTCCAGATTTTTGACTCCTGACGCCGTCAAGAACAATTGCCTGACGCCGTCAGAATGGACCTGCAGAAATCTTTATGTTAAGTTTCCGGAAAATTTCTGGAAAAACCTTGTCCTACTTCCTGGAAAATCCTGCAAAACTTCATTATGACTCGATACAAGCATTTGACTCTAACAAATACGAATATACATGTTCATTAAATATTGTGGAGAATCATGATCGGTTTGTTTCTTAAAAACATATTTGGGGTTTCCCCTTACACTTATCTTTTGCAAAAATACCTTTAGGTTGAAGTTAGGACTATGCCAAACAACATAATAAAGTATTTCACATTTTAATTGAGAAACATGATCAACCAACAATAAAAATAAAACATGCATACGGAAGCAAATAACAATCAAACAATTAAAATCACACAAAACATGGGTTGCCTCCCAAGAAGCGCTTTTCTTTATTTACGAGTCTTGTAGCTAGACTCAAAGTCGTGGGTTACTACGTGATTTCATCATTGGTTCCACTACCTAGGTCATCTTCTAAACCAGTTTTGTATTCCGGACCTAGTTGCAAGCATTCTTTGTAGAAACCAAGCATCCTATTTCTAACATACTCAACTCCTCTACGTCTATCCTCCTCATTCCTATAATAAGCCGCTTGCTTGTGTTCTTTTTCGAAATTAGAGAGAAGGCGGTATTGTTCGATCTTGTAGGGCATTTGATAAGCGACCTCATCATTATCTTTCTTGAATCTAACTATCCCTAAAGTCGGATCATAACTCATCCTAGTGGCCTCAACAAATGGTTTCCCGAATATTATTTGGCTTAGGTCAGCATCAATCACTGGGCGAGTGTCTTCCACTATCATAAAATCAATCTCATAGGTGAGATTCCCTATAATCACATGCAATCCTTTCACTCTTCCTGCAAAATTACTTATCAGATTCTTACCGGGCATCAACCTAAAATTGAGTTGCTTCTTCATCACCCAATTGTAATAAGTCCTAGTCATGATGTTCACGAGTGATCTAAGGTCGATGTAAGCTTTCCATATATGCATGTGCCCTATATTACATGGGATGTTAATGTTGGAGGGGTCTCCCATTTTGATCAGGGGGTTGCCAAAGATATATGTTTTCTCGGGACTATCGAATAAATCCTTATGGTATTCCCGTTCCTCCTCGGTTGGCAACTTATCAAAGTATTCCTCTATAGGTTCTATCTCCTCCAATTTCTCATCATTTTTAATCTCAACTTCCCTACTCTCATCCTCACTATTGGCTTCTACCTTCGCTTCATCCTTGTCACTCTCCTCTATCTCTCTATCTATTGGCTTAATGGTGACAACATTGACAAATTGGACATGTTTGGATGATGAGGGGTCCTTAGTTTGAATTCCACTATTCGTGTCCCTAGTGTCCTTCCTCGGTGTGGCTAATGTTTGGTTGTTGAGGGCTTTCAACAAATTGTCGATTTTGTTGGTCATCTCCGTTTGTTGTTGGTTGAATTCGTTTTCGAACCTAACTATGCGGGCTTCTTGAGATGCCATAAATTTCGACATCAATCCTTCAAGATTGTTGGTACTACCATAGGTGTTAGAAGGATTGTTGTTGAAGGTACGGTTGGGTGGTGGACCGTTTGATTGGTAACGATTAGGCGGGTTGGAAGAATTGGGTTGATTTTGCTTCCACCTAAGGTTTGGGTGATTTTTCCATGAGGGGTTGTATGAATCACCGTATGTGTTCGGCTCGGGCTTGAAAGTGTACCACTTATCTCCCGCTTCGTCGGTACGCGTGGATGCGTAGTCCGCAAAAGCTGTTCCGGGGAGTTCCATACAATCACGAGTGTCATGGGGACCACTACATAATTCCCATGAAGAAGTGATTTTGTTCACTTGGCTTGAATGCTTCGGAGCTTCGTAAGATTTCATGAGAAACTTGACTTGGTCCTCAAGTTCCATGATCCTACGGTCGGGAGTGCTCGAATTGTTCGAAGGCAAAGATATTGCCTTGACCGTTTTGTTCAAATCACGGGGATCATTCCAACTTTCGTTGTCATAGAGAGCAAGATCTTCTATGAGTTCCCATGATTGTTCTGCACTAAGATCACGTAGCTTACCACCGGCCGATTGGTCAATGGTTCGCCTCGTGGGGATATCGATATGGTCATAGAAAATTTGGACTTGGAGCCAAAGATCTATGCCATGATGAGGGACTTTTTGGAGTAAGTCCTTGAAACGAGTCCATGCTTCGTAAAGAGATTCATTTTGACGTTGTTGGAACATCAAGATGTCATTCCTAAGCTTAGTAGTTCTCCCCGGTGGGAAAAATTGAGCAAGGAAACGAGTGGTGAGATCATCCCATGTGGTGATGGATCCCGCGGGTAAACGCTCAAGCCATTGACTAGCTTGATCCCGTAGAGAGAATTGGAATAGGCGTAAACGGGTAGTCTCTCTAGTTTCAACACCTAGGTCTATGGAATCTACGATTTTGAGGAAGTCCTTAAGGTGTTGGTTTGGATCTTCGGAACGAAGTCCATGGAATGCACATCCGCTTTGCACCAACCGGATGGTGTCGGATCGCAAGGGAGTCACATTGGCTCCGGTGAGCTCAATGGTGTTTCGGTAGCCTTGGTGGGTAGGTCGGGAATACTCTCCTAAGGTTCGGGGCCTAAGGGGTTCTAATGGTGGGTTTTGTTGTGGTGGGATGACGGGTTCAAAGATGTTACCACCTTCCATGATGTCGGATGGTAAAGAGTTACGAACAAAGGCACGAAGAAATAAGATAGACTAAAGAAGACCTAAAAATAAAAAATAAAAATCTTACTAGAAAGGAATCTAGCAAGTAGACCTAATAAAAAGAAATCCTAACCTAGACAATAACTATTCCCCGGGCTGCGGCGCCAAAAACTTGATGCGTGGGAATCGCACCTTGCTTTACCTCTCGAGGGATCTCGCGAGGCTTACAACCCCCACCAGGCAGTGTACCTGATCGTTGTAGTATAGTATAGTGACAAGTACCGGGGGATTGATCGTTCAACTTAGGAATAGTGTCGCTAGGATTAGAAAGCCTAATTAATAGTTCTAGAGATGAAGGATGATTATTTTTTGTGTTTTTATATTTTATGAAAGCAAGTAAAATCTCGGGTTTTGGAAGAGTGGGCGGAATTAGTTGTTATTCAACTAACCCAAAAACTACTTTATAACTAATGAAACTAATGAAAATGAAATTAAGCTAATATTAAACTAAGGTTGTGAGCAGTATTTGGAGAAATTGTGTTTACTTAGACTTCATTACTCCCTAGATATCTTTTACATGTCAATTACTTGTTACACTTGTATGGATGACGGATTGTATTCCTTAATACCATTCGTGGGGTGGCATACATAACTCCCCAACTCTATGAGCTCTTATCTCCTCCTACACCATGACCCAGCACAACTATAGGGATTGTAAACAGTGGCTCATGCATTAAATACAACCAATAAAGACCTAGTACGCCTCGGTTCATGTTTCTTAAGACGTTCAAGCATGTTACCATTTGGAGATCTGCCAGTTTTCTTAAGCCTAACATATAATATCATTCATCCAAGAACAAGAATAGACAAGTAATTAACACATAATCAACATCTAGGTTTCATTAGATCTAAGCAAACACAAAAGAAATCTAGCCTAGCATAGTAGAATTAAGATAAGAACAAAAGATAAACAACCAACACATAGACATATTGATTGAATTAAGAGTATACTTATCTCAATTACAATGCAAGGTCTCAAGGGTTTGGAACCCTTGAAAAACCTGTAAAAGGGGCACCAAAATCGTCTTTAGGGTTTCACCAAAACTTCTCTCCTTTTAATGAAAAAACTAGAAAACTATATATAGGAAAATCTTCCTGACGGCGTCAAGAGTAAAATCTGACGCCGTCAACTAGCCGCCATACACTTCCTCGGACGCCCTAGATCCACTTGTGACGGCCTTGGTGACGCCGTCACCACCTACGGTAAATTAATCTTGGCCACTTTGACGCCGTCATCTCTCCATCTGACGCCGTCACCAGCTACGGTAAAATATTCATCTTGTCTGACGCCGTCAAGAGTAAACCCTTGACGCCGTCACCTTGTATTTCCAGCTTGGATTTTTGGTACTTTGTCGTTTTCTTCACTTTATGCTCCAAAAACGTCCAAAATAGCCTCTTTTCCAGAATTCACTCTCCAAACACCTAAAATCACAAAAGGAACGATTTAGGGCAATATTTGATCAAATAAAGTCGGATTCGGGCTTAAATGACCCCCTAAAAACGGATCATTTTTCGCCTCATCACAACTATGGTAGTACCAACAATCTTGAAGGATTGATGTCGAAATTCATGGCATTTCAAGAAGCCCGCATAGCTAGGTTCGAAACCGAATTCAACCAACAACAAACGGAGATGACCAACAAGATCGACAACTTGTTGAAAGCCCTCAACAACCAAACATTAATCACACCTAGAAAGGACACTAGGGACTCCAATAGTGGAATCCAAGTTAAGGACCTCTCATCATCCAAACATGTCCACTTTGTCAATGTTGTCACCATTAAGCCGATAGATAGGGAGATAGAGGAGAGTGACAAGGATGAAGTTAGAATAGAAGCCAATAGTGAGGATGAGAGTAGGGAAGTTGAGGTTAAAAAGGATGAGGAACTGGAGGAGATAGAACCTATAGAGGAATACTTTGATAAGTTGCCAACCGAGGAAGAATGGGAATACCATAAGGATTTATTCAATAGTCTCGAGAAAACATATATCTTTGGCGACCCCCTGATCAAAATGGGAGACCCCTCCAACATTAACATCCCATGTAATATAGGGCACATGCATATATGGAAAGCTTACATCGACCTTAGATCCCCCGTGAACATTATGACTAGGACCTATTACAATTGGGTGATGAAGAAGCAACTCAATTTTAGGATGATGCCCGGTAAAAATTGGATAAGTAATTTTGCAGGAAGGGTTAAGGGAGTACATGTGATTATAGGGAATCTCACCTATGAGATTGATTTTATGATAGTGGAAGACACTCGTCCAGTGATAGATGCTTGCCTAAGCCAAATTATATTCGGGAAGCCTTTTGTTGAAGCCACTAGGATGAGTTATGATCCGACTTTAGGGATAGTTAGGTTCAAGAAAGACAATGATGAGGTTGCCTATCAAATGCCCTACAAGATCGAACAATACCGCCTTCTCTCTAATTTCGAAAAGGAACATAAGCAAGCGGCTTATTATAGGAATGAGGAGGATAGACGTAGAGGAGTAGAGTATGTTAGAAATAGGATGCTTGGTTTCTACAAAGAATGCTTGCAACTAGGTCCGGAATACAAAACTGGTTTAGAAGACGACCTAGAGAGTGGAACCAATGATGAAGTCACGTAGTAACCCATGACTTTGAGTCTAGCTAGAAGACTCGTAAATAAAGAAAAGCGCTTCTTGGGAGGCAACCCATGTTTTGTGTGATTTTATTTGTTTGATTGTTATTTGCTTCCGTATGCATGTTTTATTTTTATTGTTGGTTGATCATGTATCTCAATTAAGATGTGGAAATACTTTATTATGTTGTTTGGCCTAGTCTTAACTTCAACCTAAAGGTATTTTTTTGCAAAAGATAAGTGTAAGGGGAAACCCCAAATATGTTTTTAAGAAACAAACCGATCATGATTCTCCACAATATTAAATGAACATGTATATTCGTATTTGTTAGAGTCAAATGCTTGTATTGAGTCATAATGAAGTTTTGCAGGATTTTCCAGGAAGTAGGACCAAGTTTTTCCAGAAATTTTCCGGAAACTTAACATTAGAATTTCTGCAGGTCCATTCTGACGGCGTCAGAGTATTACTCTTGACGGCGTCAGGAGTTAAAAATCTAGAAATTTTACCGGTTTTGTTTTTCTAACGGAGTCTTATGGTTTTTGTGAATTATTAAGTTTTATAATCTCCAGGAAATCTGCAAACTTCATTCCACAAGCATTATATCTTACTTTGTTTTCTAGGATTTAGTAACTTATATAGGATGCCGCCGATTTTACGCGAGGTTGCCTTGTCTATTGTTGTCAGGATTTACAGGTTATTTGTGACAAGAAGATGATTTATATTCTGGAAGGGAAGCTTTGATTGTTCATTTTCTTGGAGGAAGATTTAAAACCTATAATCCATACCGAGCGAATCAGGGGAGTATTTGATTTCATTCTCTTTACTTCTTAACTTTTACATTCTTTACTTGAACATTGGGGACAATGTTCATCTTAAGTGTAAGGGGAGGGTAAAAAGATGATACCTTACATATGCACTTTCGCTTGAGTTTGTTTTGTTTGATAGTAGATGTGTAATAAAACTATGAGAAATACTTGTTAGTGTAATTTTAGCGCCAAATTTAAATTTTTTTACAACATTTAGGAGTGAAACTTTAGCCATAGCAAGCGTCTCATGGATAAGAGGTTGTATGACTTGCACATAACCGTATATTCAGAAAAATTTTCCACCCAAAAATGTGAGGTTCGCCTTTAGTTTTGATAGGAAAAGCATTTATTATTGGTGCTTATGAGTGTACCGGTAGCATTTAGATTCTAGAACTTGCGTTAGTGATGCATCCCGAGACCGCTAGTGAGACTACATTCGTGTGGTAGGATTTACTACATGATAAGAGGCATTAGGATCACCCTTGTGTTAAACCCGTATCATAATTACTTGACCGTTTAAGTCATATTACTTGGCTAGTTAAGTCAACTAATTTTTCCCACACCCTTAGCGTTGTACTCATTTTTAGTACACGAAACCCCTAGTACACCCCTCCGAGCCTATCTTTTCGTTTCTAACTTTAAGCATTTTACTTAAAGGAAGAATTTGTTACACCCCACTTAAATGTACAACCAAATCGCCTTAGCCTTCCGTGTATGCGCTCATTTTTAGTGCATTATTGTTATTTGTTAAACCCTAAGTTAACTTTCTAATTGATTACATGGTTGCTAAGTCGAGTCATATCCTTGTACATATTGTTTTGGGACGATTGGGACTCATGGGTAAGTACTTATTTTATGGAGTAATGGGGAAGAACATCATATTATTACCCCCATATGTACGTTAATCTTAAAAGTGCTCCAAGTGTTTTGATTTTCTTAATTCGAGTCATTAGAATAGTTTAATGTAAAGTATGTAAAGATTCAAGTGTAAGGGGAATGCTCAAACCCCTATGATGTATTATTTTGGATGGTAGGGTAAGAGTGTATGAAAAAAAAAAAAAATCGAAAAAATTAAGAAAAAGAAAAAAAAAATAGTAGAAAAGAAAAAGAAAAAAAAAAAAAAAAAAAAAAAACATACGGACTACCATCCCGTTTTCATTCTATGTTCATTTTATGTTTTTGTTATTTTTCATTTATTAGCTTAAGTCGAGTCTAGTCTTGGCTTAGCAACGCCATCTTGTACATGTAATTAACCGATTTTGTTAACTCGCCACCAGTAAAACTTCCTTTATCCAACAAAACCGTGTAATTCATATCCCTATACCTAACGTTACAACCCTTTAAAAGACCTCTTTGATAGTTTATCCTAGGTGCTTACGCCATGTGGTGGAGGTTTGATCCTTTCCCAAGCCTATGGTAATCTATTTTGCTATGACAGGTAGTGAGTGATATCTTCCATTTCCATAATGTTATATTACTTTATTACACCCGAGAGATGTGAGTATCTAAACACTATTTGTGAGGTGCTTGTGTATGACCTCCGTGCTTGTCTATTGGTCTTTAGTGGAACGATTATTTGTTGTAATTACTTTTATATTAGTATTAAATGACCCCTAACTTGTCTTTTGAGTAGAATAAAAGCTCATTTGCTTGAGGACAAGCAAATCTCAAGTGTAAGGGTATATGATGAGGCGAAAAATGATCCGTTTTTAGGGGGTCATTTAAGCCCGAATCCGAATTTATTTGATCAAATATTGCCCTAAATCGTTCCTTTTGTGATTTTAGGTGTTTGGAGAGTGAATTCTGGAAAAGAAGCCATTTTGGACGTTTTTGGAGCATAAAAGTTGTTGATCCCAGTTGAGCTAATACGATCTTATATAGAAGTTAACTTAAACAAATACTTAAGCTTAAACGCGGAATATAAAAGCTTAACTTAAGAAGATTTAGAATTCTCTTTCAACACTTCAATATTATTAATACGAGCACTCAATAATGCTAGGGTTTTACAACCTTGAAGTGAATAATAATACGTACATAATCTAACCCTAGGATCCTCCTTTTATAGGCCAAGGAGTCCTACTAAGTTTACGATACCTTTCTCTACAAGATAAGAATAATCTAAATAGATAAACTATACAAAGAATCTATTCCATAATTATCCTATCGTATACAATGTTAATCTCTTCAGCAGTAGTTTCACCAAGCAGCAGATTATCTTCAGCAGCAGAGTCATTAACACTAGCAGCAGTTTCATTGTAGCAGCAGTATTACTCAGCAGCAGAGTCTCATAGCAGCAGTGTCACTTGGTCAAACCCAACAATCCTCCCCTAAACTTAATATTTATTTCTAAATATTCAAGTTTCTTCAAAGCTCAAAATATTACTAGGAGGATGCTTCCAAACACTTCATCCCTTGAGAATTCAGTTGATCAAATATCCTCTTATACTTTGTCAGCAAATTGAATGCTTGATCATCAGAATCATAATCTTTCTGCAGTTTAAGTGTTTTATCACCATTAACCATCTGATTAACAACATTCCAGTATCTTACCACTGGGTAATCCTTTTCAGCTAGCATGTACAAGGTAATTGGTCCAAGAGTTAACATATGAACTCCAGAATCTTGAAAAAGTCTCCATCTTCTTACCTTGTAATCAGCTATCTCTGTCCATTCAGAGTCATCCATTGAAGGTTCAAACATAAGTTTAAGAGCTCTCCACAAAACATTATCAGAAGCAGTTAAGACATGATCAATTTGATATATCTCATACTTTTTACCATCAAATTTCTTAGCTCCAAACTTTGCCTTGTATAACTTCCACAAGTCTTCAACATCCTCTCTATCAAAGTAATGTAACATTTGTTGAAATCTTAGAAATCTGTGAGACTTACCATCAGATCTCTGGACATCATGAAATGTTCCAATATTAGTATCATACCCTGTAGTTACTTTGACAATTGGATATTTGACTCCTAATGGTTTAGCATCCACAACTTCAGGATCTTCCATTTTGCCAACCACAGTATACACCTTCAATCTTTCTTTAAGATGCTCAGCAGGAATGTGATCAAAATCATGTTGAAACATATCTCCTTCTGGCATTGAACTGCTTCCTTCTCCAATCTTTCTCTTCTTCTTTGCAATTGATTTTTGAAAAACACCTTTTCTTTTATCACCCTGCACAGAAGAAGTAATCTTTGCTGCATCACTTTCAAGCTTTTCAACAACATTAGCTTCTTGAATATGCTCTGCTTCAGCTATCTTCTCAGGCACCAACTTCTTGTTCATTTGAGCAATTTGCTCCAAGTCCTCAGCACATCCCATATTATAAAAAGTATCTGTTCTCTTCTTTGTTTGTTGATACAAATCAAAAACTTCTTTGTCAGAGTAAGCTTTCAACTGCACCAATGTCCATCCACCCATATTCTTTAGATACCTTTCATATTCTTTCCTTTGCTGTTTAACTGTTGGACCTTTGAATACTTTAACTTTTCTTCTAGCAGCAGCATTCTCTTTTCTCTTATTGGAAGCAAAGTTACTATACCAAGATTGAACATTAAAATTTGGAACTTCATTTTCTTCAATCTTGATCAGCTTGTTTAATTCAATATCAGCAGCAATTCTGATCTTTTCATCATCCCATTCATCATACATTCTTAAACCTTCAGCCTCTTTCTCAGCCAGCTGCTGATCTTCCAAATTAAACACCTCTTGTGCTTTAATAGCAGCAGCTTCATCATGTTCAACTTGCAATGGCTTAGGCCAAGAATCAAAAGGTACATCAGTAAAATCAACCCCTTTATATATCCACCTCTGAACATCAACTTGCTTGCCTTTACCCTTATCTGTAGAAGATGATGTGATTGTCTTCTTTTGAGTAGCAGCAGGTTCTCTTATTGTTATTCCTTTTTGAGGTTTTCTTGTTGCTGATGTTATGCTTGTTGTTGTGATAGGTTGTGATAATGATGGAGTTGGTAATTGTGGTGTATGGGTGTCAGCAGTAGTCTTCTTACTTAGCAAGACCATTGCCTCTGCAGCAGCATTGTCCATAGATCCAGCAGCAGAGTCTTGAACTTCAGCAGCATTCACTATTCCACTAGCAGCAGAACCATCAACATTCTTAGCAGCAGAAACATGAACAGCAGTAGAGTCAGCAATAGCATCATTTTCAACATGTTTTACCACTGAATCTTCCAAAGTCTTAAGAGTATCTACCACCTTTTCTTGTGCAGCAACCACCTTTTCCATAACAACTTCATTCCCAGACTTATCAGCAACCACAAAGTCTTCATCATTCTGAGGACTATCCACATCCATATCATCAATCACTGGAACCTCCCCTGAAACTATTCCAGCATCCATATCTTGAACATTATCAACTTTTTCAAGATTTACCTCCCCTGAATCCATGACAATCTCTTTCCTCCCCTGTTTGGAAGCATCCTCTTCCAAATGAGTAGATGGTTCAGAAGAACTTACAACCTGAGTAGTCCCCACTTTCTTTAATCTTTTCAATGAGGTTGAAGATCTTGATTTCTTGAAGCTCTTAATCTGTTTTCGCATTTTGATGATGACCTTGGCTTGACCAGCAACAACATCAGATAGAGTAAGAACCTTATCTTCCAAAGACTCACATTTCAACCCCAAAGCAGTACAAGTAGCCGTCAATTCTTTTATAAGTTGCATTGTAGTCTCATCACTTCGACCTGTATTACCTGGTCCGAGAGGTGAATCACTGACATTGTCATCATGTACAAGTGGATCCGTCAATTCATGAGTCACTGGCCTGTCCTCATCACTTCGACCTGTGTTACCTGGTCCGAGAGGTGAATCTTGGGACAAAAACTCAGTATCAAACCTAGTTTGATCATCTGAGCCCCCTATGTGTTCCATTTGGCTAGGGTTATCATCCTGAGAAGCAGACTCAAAAGAATCCTTGTCTCTAGATGTTGCCTTGGTTTGGGTCTTAATGATGTTATCACTGTCCTGCTCTGCTGCTAAGCTAGAAGCAGTAGTGACAGCCCTTGCCAACATGTCCTCTCCATCACCTAGGACAGCCTCATCTGGTACATCCATACTAACACTATCCTGAGGTAGATTAGTGTTCTTTTTGGTTTTCCTACGGGAATATTGTTTTGTAGGTTGTGTAGCAGATGTAGTAATATTGGGTGTGGGATGGGAATCAGTGGGATTTCCTGATCCTTCACCCTGGTTGTTGTGCACAATTTGTTGTATAAAAGAAGTAAGATTTGTATGTGCACCAGAAAAACCTTTGCCATGTTTATTCAAAAAGGTAAAAGTCCTTGAAGCCAATTTTGGAGCATCATATTCAGCAATATGGGTTCTTGTTTTAGAAATTTGTTTTTCAATAAAGATTTGAAGAAATCTTGGATATAGCAAATAAGAACCATCTTCAACACCTTTAAACAACCCAGCCAATATCATTTTTGAAAAATTAAATGGTTGACCTTTGCACAGACATATCATTGCAGAAGCAATGGTAGTACTGAACTCATGCCTCCCAGATGTTTTAGGACTCAAACAATGAAGGAATAGATGTATCAAAAACTTGTATTGAGGACAGAGGAGAGCTTTTTGAAATTTTAAATTGGTATGTTTCCCCTCATATCCCAATTCTTTTATGCCATAATTTGGACTCATCAATAGCAGCCTTTGCAATTAGACAGGTCAAAGCCCTCTTAGGAATAATATTCTTAATATGGTCACTGTATATATTTTCCTTTCTAGGGACCTTCAGTAACACAGATTTATCATCTGGTAATTGAAAATCAGGAGAAAGAATCATACACTCAGTGTCTGTAAAAAGAACAAAATTCTTTTTGTCACACATTTGTGAGACACTAAAAAGGTTAAACTTAAGTCCTTTCACAAGAAGCACCCTCTCAAAGTCCAAATTTCCAGTTCTTAGTGTTCCAATTCCAACAATCTTTCCACCTTTTGGATCATTCCCAAAAGCTACATAACCACCATCAAAAGCCTCAAGATCTTCAAGTTGAGACTCATCACCAGTCATGTGTCCAGAACATCCACTGTCAACAATAACCATATCCTTAAGCTCATCCAGTAGATTGACCTGCACATGAAAAATAGAGAAATCAGTTTCTCTTGATGACCCAAGCCATTACTGACTTGGATCTGCCCTGTGCATCAGTATAATCAAATTTCTTTAAGTCACTTGATGCACTGCTATTCTTGGAAACAGTATTTGAAACATTTGATTTTGGTTTCCAAGTCCAGCAAGCTGAGGCCTTAACAGCATAAAAGTGATTACCAACAACTGTATTTGGAAGATGTTTTGGCTCAGAAGTAGAAAGTTTTGTACTAGCAGCAGGTTGCTTGCTAGCAGCAGAGTGCATGCTGGCAGCAGAATGCTTACTAGCCATAGAGCCATTAGAAGAACTAGTTATTGATTTGAAAACACCATTTGGTTTGGCAGCATAAATTGATCTAGTAGCACCAGATCTCAACAAAACAGCTCTAGGAATCATGTTTCTATTAGGATGAGGGTGAGTTTGTTTTGTAACATATTTATGATTCACCCTTGTGTATTGATTCCAAACAGGTTTTTGGTTTTGAGGACATCTACCAATCAAGTGATCAAAGCTACCACACTTATAACAAGCCTTCTTTTGTAACTCAAACTGGTTACCTAATCTTTGTGAAACTAGGTTGTTGAAGTTTCTTTGGTTACCTCTAGGCTTATTATCAAAACATCTCAATTGTTCTCTAGACACCTCATTGTACTCAACCATTCTTCTAGCAAGTTTATTCCCTAACACAGGCTTGACAAACTTAATCTGTTCTACCTTAGGTTTAACCTGAGTAGGAATTTCTTCCTTTTTAACTGGTAGTTTTGGTTGAACCTGTTCTTCTTCACTTTCACTATCAGAATACCATTCTTCAATGATTGGAGCTTCAGGAAACTTTCTAGTCTCAATCTTAGGTTTTTCTATAGTACTTGTGCTACTGTCACCTACAGGTTTTCCAATTTCTAGCTCACTAATGAAGGATAGCTCTTTGCCTGGTGGAGCATAAGCACTTTTGGCTGGAGGAGCCACTTCATTATATCCTATTCCACTGCCTTTTCTCATCAAGGTGCTCTCTATAGACTTATTAACCATATCAGAAGCAAATTGTTGTTTTTGTACTCTTACTACATGTTTTTCTTTTTCAGCAAGAGCAGCTTCTTTTTCTTTTTCAGCTTCTTCTAACTTATTTTTAAGAACTTCTACTTCACTATTTTTCTTAAAAATTTCTATATCTCTGAGATTAAGTTGTTCTACATATTCCTTTTCACACTCTTTGAGATATTCTAACCTTCTCTCAACATTTTGAATACCTACTTTATAACCTAAGTTATGAAGTTTTAGGTGTTCAACTTCTCTATTTAAACTCTCATTCCTAGCCTTAAGAACTTCTATAGTGTCAGAACAAGATTTAAAAGAACATCCAGATGATTCAGAATCATTAGATACCTCAGAGTCAGAGCCTGATGATGAACCATATGCCATAAGTGCAAAGTTATGCACTTTGGGTTGAACAGCAGCAACCAAAGAGAAATTTGGTTCTTCTTCAGCCATATCACTCCAGTCATATTCTCCCAGCCCATCACAAGCTACCATTGCAGACTTTGATTCTTCAGTCTTCTTTGGAACTTCAGCATTCTTCTTTGGAGATCTACACTCTCTAGCAAAGTGTCCCTTCCTGTTGCAATTGTAGCACTCAATCTTAGACTTGTCAAATCCTGGACTCTCCTTAGCCTTGTACTTGACTTCTCTTCCAGTCTTTTTCCAGAACTTTCTTGCTCTTAAAGTCAACATTGCCATTTGCCATTTGAGATCAATTTCTTCAAGATCATCTGGATCAATATGATCCAAATCTTGATTTATGACATGTGATCTTATAGTAGTAGTAAGCTCAGCCAAGAATGCACATAAAGCAACATCACTGGTAGAAATCTTGTCATTTGAACTAGCAGCAGATCCAGATCCATCAGCAGTAGATACTCCATAAGCAGTAGAGTGAGTATCTTGTGTCTCTTTGGATTTTGAAGACACAAAAGCAAGATTTTGTGTACTAGAAGATGAAGTAGAAGAAGTAGCCAATTCAGATTCATACACCCTTAAATTGTTGTAGAGGCTCTCCAACTTCATTGTCTCAAAGTCAGGCTTATTTCTCCACACCACTGTATGCATGCTCCATTCAGGTGCAAGACTTCTTAGAAACTTGAGATTCACATCTTCCTGTGGAACAACATACCCAACAAGCTTTAGATGACTGACTAGTTGATTTAGCCTGTTGTATGTGCCAATTATCTTTTCTCCAGGTTCAGAAGTAAAGTTTTTAAACTGATGCTTCAACATATTCTTTCTGGACTTCTTAGTAGCATCATTCCCTCCAAACCTGAATTCTACTGCATCCATTAATGCTTTTCCTGTTTCACAATCATCAAAGTCCATTTGAAATTCATTAGGTATTCCCATTAAGAGAATACTATGAGCTTTGATTTCCAGCTTCCTAGCTGCATTAGCTTCAGCAGACTTGATTGGAATCTCCTTGCCATCAGCACTCTTCTCAGGTTCAGAATCACCATTAATAATCACATTCCACATGTTGAAGTCGATCATGCGAATGTATTGTCTGATCCTCCTCTTCCATAGCTCATACTCAGAAGGATTGAGCATAGGTACCCTTGAAGCAGTCACCATGTGAGTTTCATCACCCATCTTAAGCAAACGATTTGGAACAGCAAACTTTAAAGAAACAAAATCTTCTTGATTATAACTTCTAGATCACAAGCTCTGATACCACTTGTTGATCCCAGTTGAGCTAATACGATCTTATATAGAAGTTAACTTAAACAAATACTTAAGCTTAAACGCGGAATATAAAAGCTTAACTTAAGAAGATTTAGAATTCTCTTTCAACACTTCAATATTATTAATACGAGCACTCAATAATGCTAGGGTTTTACAACCTTGAAGTGAATAATAATACGTACATAATCTAACCCTAGGATCCTCCTTTTATAGGCCAAGGAGTCCTACTAAGTTTACGATACCTTTCTCTACAAGATAAGAATAATCTAAATAGATAAACTATACAAAGAATCTATTCCATAATTATCCTATCGTATACAATGTTAATCTCTTCAGCAGTAGTTTCACCAAGCAGCAGATTATCTTCAGCAGCAGAGTCATTAACACTAGCAGCAGTTTCATTGTAGCAGCAGTATTACTCAGCAGCAGAGTCTCATAGCAGCAGTGTCACTTGGTCAAACCCAACAAAAGTAAAGAAAACGGCAAAGTACCTAATTTCCATGCTGAAGATACAAGGTGACGGCGTCAAGAGTAAAGTCTTGACGGCGTCAGACATGAGGAATAAAATACCGTAGGTGGTGACGGCGTCAAACGCCTTCATGACGGCGTCAAAGTGGCAAGAATAAAATATCGTGGTTGGTGACGGCGTCACATAGGCCGTCATAAGTAGATCAAGGCCGTCCGAGGAAGTATTTGGCGGCGAGGTGACGGCGTCACATGTAACTCTTGACGCCGTCAGCCTGCTTTTCCTATATATAGTTTTCTAGTTTTTTCATTTAAAAGAGAGAAGTTTTGGTAAAACCCTAAAGACGATTTTGGTGTATCTTTTACAGGTTTTTCAAGGGTTCCAAACCCTTGAGACCTTGCATTGTAATTGAGATAAGTGTTCTTACAATTCAATCAATATGTCTATGTGTTGGTTGTTTATATCTTGTTCTTGTTTCAATTCTACTATGCTATGCTAGATCTCTTTTGTGTTTGCTTAGATCTAATGAAACATAGATGTTGATTATGTGTTGATTACTTGTCTATTCTTGTTTTGGATGAATGATTTTATATGTTAGGCTTAAGAAAACTGGCAGATCTCCAAATGGTAACATGCTTGAACGTCTTAAGAAACATGAACCGAGGCGTACTAGGTCTTTATTGGTTGTATTTAATGCATGAGCCACTGTTTACAATCCCTATAGTTGTGCTGGGTCATGGTGTAGGAGGAGATAAGAGCTCATAGAGTTGGGGAGTTATGTATGCCACCCCACGAATGGTATTAAGGAATACAATTCGTCATCCATACAGGTATAACAAGTAATTAACGTGTAAAAGATATCTAGGGAGTAGTGAAGTCTAAGTAAACACAATTTCTCCAATTACTGCTCACAACCTTAGTGTAATTTAGTTTAATTTCATTTTCAGTATTTTATTTTAATTATATAATAGCTTTGGGTTAGTTGAATAGCAACTAATTCCGCCCACTCTTCCAAAACCCGAGATTTTACTTGCTTTCATAAAAATATAAAAATACAAAAATAATCATCCCTCACCTTTAGAACTATTAATTAGGTTTTCTAATCCTAGCGACACTATTCCTAAGCTGAACGATCAATCCCCCGGTACTTGTCACTATACTATAATACAACGATCAGGTACACTGCCTGGTGGGGGTTGTAAGCTTCTCGAGATCCCTCGAGAGGTAAAGCAAGGTGCGATTCCCACGCATCAACCACATCCTATGGGCGTCGTGGGATACGATGCCCATTAATATACCCATTTTATATCGTCAAATAACTCAATCTAGAATAAGTCATTCGATAATATAAAATGTTTATATTAACCGTCATATATCCGTGACAACACAAGGTCACAATATAAAGCCCACTTGGACTTTAAAGGCCCACAATTCGTATAACTCGATAAGTTTCTAATTTATAAAATAAAATCACATTTTTAATTATTATTTACTCGACTTATGTTTCGCCGTTATTTTTATAGTTATTATTTATAATAATATCTCGACATTTATTACACTATTTTCATAGTATAATAACTATCGTCCTATTATTATACGTTTACTCATGATCGTGTTATTATTAATATACGCATTTATATATATATATATATATATATATATATATATATATATATATATATATATATATATATATATATATATATATATATATATATACGTTTAACGCGTCTATATATACGTATATAAACGATTATATTCTTAATAATATTATAACGAGTATTATTTTTGATTTCGACTTTTAAATATTTATCGAGTCATAGAATTTGGTCACATGTCCGAGTCATGACCCTCGGCTCATAGTCCAAGTCCAAAATAATAAAATCAAGCCACAATATAAATCAACTCCGTCCAAACAATCCCATATCACGTGCTACAACATGAGGGTCCGACTACGGCACCCAACTAACCTATCTCCGTCATCTAATTGACCGTCTCACAATCGGTCCCCAATTTCCATACTCGTCAACACAACTCCAATTCACGATACCAATGACCAATGTCCAAATAATTCGGCCCAAAATAAGTCACAACAAATATATTACCATATAAGCTAAACAAGAAAAAAAATATATCAATTATACGGGTCGACTTACCAAGTCAAACCCGGGTCAACTTGTGAGGTCACAACCAAAACAATAACCTCACCCGAGACCTCTCGGTCTCGGCTAGCTCTAATGAGCCCCACGACCCAAATAGCCCGCGAATGGGGGGTTCGGCTGAGACTCCAAAACAACAACAACAACAATTCGAACCATCTTGGACCCAAAAATCCAACAAGCATTAACCATCATCAAGAATCAAGAAGAACAAGGACCAACACACCTCCAAGACTCTAATCGAGTCGAGGAGGGTCACACCGAGACCTAGGGTCTCGGTCAAGCTCACATCGAGCCACAAAAACCAAAACCAATCGCGTACAACTCCAAATCCGAGCACAAAAACATCAATAGTCGACCCCCAAGGATACCAAACTCGTATTATTAACAAAACCCATCTTCATTTTAATGTTTTCATCCCAAAAATACCAAGATCCAATTCGGGTTTGACTCAAAATAGTCAAACCCGACCCAAATCTCATGTTTTCTCACCTCAAATCGAATGGAAACCAAAATAGATGATGATGTGGTGTTGTGGGAGGTGTGGTTGTCGGCGGTATTAAAAGAAAAGGAGGGGGAGGCGCGTGTTTCACACCAATCGAACAAGAAAATGATGAGGAGTGTTTTGGTGGTGGCGGTGTGGTGTGGAGGTCGGCGGTGGTGATGGTGTTGGGGTGGTTACCGGCGGCGACAAGGAGAGGAGAGGGAAAAAGAAAATGATGAAATTATTTTTGTGAGGGTGGAGGGTTAGGGTTAGGGTAATATACCCGAATTTTTCGTTTTAGTCCCTCAAGTTTTCTTTTTCCAAAATTAGCCACAATTACTTTTATAATTAGTGAACTCTTTTTAATCGGTTTTCTCGTAACCCGATTACCCATTCATAAACGTATTAAATTTTCATCAAACATACACGTACACTTCATAATTAATTTCCCAACAACACTTCCCGAAAATATAGATACGTACGAAAGACATAATATTAATTTAACGGTGAATCGCTACCGTTTTATAAAATATAAAACTCTTGTTAGGTTAATCTAGTGCCGGAGTCAATGTAGTGCCAAAGATATCGATCTCAAAATAAATCATCACTAACGAAACGAATCAAACCATAATTAAATAACTGAATCCCATAAATATCGTACGATTAAAATCAAGTACCAACGTTCGTAAAATATCTCGTCACAATAAATTTTCAAAAATTCTATATTTATTATTTAAATGTAATGCGGGTTTTATAAAACGGCTCCCTATTTTGCCAGTTGTCACATCCTCCCAGCCTCAGAAGGAACCCGTCCCGGGTTTCTCTTGAAATGACCCATCTACGAAGTGAAAAACTTCGGATATCTTTTTCGAAACTCATCCTCACGTTCCCACGTAAATTCCGGTCCGTGCCACGAATTCCAACGAACTTTGATGAGCGGAATACGACTCCTCTTGAGTCGTTTGATCTCTCTATCCATTATCTCAATCGGCTCTTCCACAAAATTCAAACTTTCATCCACACGAATATCCTTGATCGGTATAACTGGTGTTTCCTCTGAAAGGCATTTCTTCAGATTACTAATATGAAACACATCATGAACTTTACTCAGTTCGATAGGTAATTCCAAACGATACGCTACGGGCCCAATTCTTTCCAAAATAAGAAATGGTCCAATGTAGCGGGGATTAAGTTTCCCACGTTTCCCAAAACGTATCACACCCTTCCAAGGCGAGACCTTCAACATCACTCTGTCTCCAACCTGGAATTCTAGGGGTTTACGTCTCTGATCGGCGTAGCTTTTCTGCCTATCTCTAGCTGCTTGCAGTCGATCTCGAATCTGCGTTACTTTCTCCGTAGTTTCCAAGATAATCTCAGGGCCTGTAAGTTGGCTATCTCCAACTTCTGCCCAACCAATAGGTGAACGACATTTTCGACCGTACAAAGCTTCAAATGGTGCAGCCTTAAGACTTGTGTGGTAGCTATTATTGTAGGAGAACTCCGCAAGGGGTAGATATTTCTCCCAGCCTTTACCAAAGTCTATGATGCATGCACGAAGCATATCCTCCAAAGTTTGAATAGTTCTCTCACTTTGACCATCGGTTTGGGGATGATATGCAGTACTCACATCAAGTCTCGTCCCCAAAGCGGTTTGAAGTGATCGCCACAATGCTGACGTGAAACGGCTTTCGCGATCCGAAATAATCGATATCGGAACCCCGTGACGAGAAACAATCTCCTTCACATACAATCTCGCAAGTTTTTCCACACTATCATCTTCACTAATCGCCAGGAAGTGAGCAGACTTAGTCAAACGATCCACAATTACCCATATAGCGTCGCAACCGCTAGCTGTCTTTGGTAATTTGGTAATAAAGTCCATCGTAATCCGCTCCCACTTCCAAACCGGGAGTTCTGGATGCGTCAATAATCCTGACGGTCTTTGATGCTCAGCTTTAACCTTAGAGCAGGTCAAGCACTTACTAACATATAATGCTATATCTGCCTTCATATTTGGCCACCAATATAATTTCTTCAAATCATGGTACATTTTGTCTGACCCAGGATGAATGGAGTATCTCGACTTATGCGACTCATGCATAATCAATTCTCGAATCACTCCATACAATGGTACCCAACTTCGTTCTCCAAAACATAACACTCCATCAGAACGCTTAACAAATCCTTCCTCCTTTTCTGCCATCCCAAATATATTCTCAGCAGGTTTATTTTCTGCTTTCAATGCTTCCGTTTAAGCTTCCAATATTTGAGACGGTAACGGCGATACGATAGTCATTCCTAATGACCTAACCCGTAATGGTGGAATTCTCTCTTTTCGACTAAGAGCATCAGCAACAACGTTTGCTTTACCCGGATGGTAGCGAATTTCACAATCGTAATCGCTTAGCAACTCAATCCAACGTCGCTGCCTCATGTTAAGCTCTTTTTGGTTCAGAATGTGTTGCAGACTTTTGTGATCAGTAAACACTACACACTTGGTTCCATACAAGTAATGTCTCCATATCCTCAAAGCAAAGACCACAGCACCTAACTCCAAATCATGGGTGGTGTAGTTCTTCTCATGCTTCTTGAGCTGTCGGGAAGCATAAGCTATCACTTTCTCTCGTTGCATCAACACCGCTCCTAAACCTTTATGAGAAGCGTCACAATAGACGACGAAATCCTCGTTACCTTCGGGTAACGCCAAAATAGGAGCACTACACAACATTTCCTTAAGTAACTGAAAGGCTTCCTCTTCCTTATCTCCCCATTCATACTTAACGCTCTTTTGAGTCAATTTGGTCAACGGTTTTGCTATCTTCGAAAATCCCTCAATGAATCTTCGGTAATAACCAGCTAATCCCAAAAACTGACGAACTTCTGTTGGGGTCGTAGGTGCAGCCCAATCTTTAATCGCTTCAATCTTAGCAGGATCCACATGAACTCCTTGTCTATCGATCACATGACCTAGAAGTTGTACCGTCGGAATCCAAAATTCACATTTCGAAAACTTGGCATACAGTTTCTCCTTCCTGAGCAATTCTAAGACAAGTCTTAGATGCTCCTCATGTTCCTTCTCACTCTTCGAGTATATCAGAATGTCATCGATGAACACAATCACGAACTTATCTAAGTAAGGCTTACACACCCGATTCATGAGATCCATGAATATCGCCGGTGCGTTAGTCAACCCAAACGGCATCACCTGAAACTCGTAATGCCCGTAACGGGTTCTGAAAGCCGTTTTCGGAATATCTTCCTCGCGCACTCGAAGCTGATGATATCCCGATCTCAGATCGATCTTCGAATACACACTTGATCCTTGAAGTTGATCAAACAAATCGTCGATCCTCGGTAACGGGTATCTATTCTTCACCGTTAACTTGTTCAACTCTAGATAATCAATACACATACGGAACGATCCATCCTTCTTCTTCACAAATAAGACCGGGGCTCCCCAAGGTGAAGAACTTGGTCTTATGAATCCCTTCTCGGCTAACTCCGCTAATTGTTTCGACAACTCTTCCAGTTCAGTAGGTGCAAGACGATAAGGCGCTCGTGCTACAGGTGCAGCACCAGGTATCAACTCAATCTGAAATTCCACTTGTCTTGGAGGCCGAATTCCCGGCAAATCATCGGGAAACACATCCGAAAAATCACGAACTATAGGTACATCTCCAATGCACCTTTCCTTTTTCTCCTTCTCCCTTTTCTCAGAAATTTGGGCTAAGAAAAGGTAATTTCCTTTCTCCATTAGCTTCGGCAACTTAGTGCAAGATATGACCGCTAATCTGGATGGGCCTCTCAAATCCTTTCTATCTCCTGGTATGTTCAGAATCTCCTTGCCGTAAGGTACCCGCACGATCTTCTCATCGCATATTATATGGGCACGATACTTCGATAACCAATCCATACCGATAATGACATCAAAACTTCCTAATGTGACGGGTAGAATATCTATGTTGAAAGGACGGTTCAGAAAGTTTAACGTGCATCCACGAATGATAGTCTTAATCCTTTCTATGTTTCCATTAGCTAACTCTACATCATACCCAATTCCTAAGGCCATCGGGGGTTTCTCAAGTAAGGGTGCAAACTTAGTGGACACAAAACTCTTATCAGCACCAATATCAAATAGTATGGAAGCATAACGATTATTGAGAAGGAACGTACCAGTCACAACGTTCGGATCTTCTCCTCTCTCGTTCCCGAGTGCATACACTCTTCCATGAGCAACTCCAGCTTCCACACGTTGGTCCCCATTATCTTGTCGTCCACGGTTTCCTCCAGCTCCACGGTTTCCATTGTTGTACCCATTACCACCCGATCCTTGATTTCCTCGGTTCCACGATTCCCTACATTCATTCCGATAATGTCCTTTCTTTCCACATCCATAGCAAGTAACATTTGCTTTGCTCATAGTTTCAGGAGTAGCTTGAACCATAGCAAGTGGTCGAGCTCTACAATCCTTAGCTATGTGTCCCATCTTAGAGCAATTCTTGCACATTACCGTACATCGACCAGAATGATGCTTGTAACATCGGTTACATTTGGGCGCATCTCCATTGTAGTTCTTCTTGTCTCCATCTCCCATGGCATAAGCTCTAGCAGTTGTTTGTCGCTTGTTTCGGTGATCATTACTCTTAGAGTGATCATCCCTTTTTCTCTTTCCATTCTTATCCTTCTCAGTTTCTTCCAATTCCAAAGAGTCCATCAATTGTTGAGCGATAGTGATAGCCTCATGAATATTTGCAGGCTTAGCAGATATCACATCGTTCCTGGTAGCTACCGGCAATCCATCGGTATACCTCTCAATCTTTTGGGTCTCAGTCCTAACCATATCGGGACAGAGTAAGGCCAACTCTCGATAACGGCGATTGTAAGTTGCCATATCGGTACCTTTCACCTTGTGGTTCCAGAACTCAATTTCTAATTTCTTAATCTCATTCCTTGGGCAGTAAGTCTGAATCAGCAAAGACTTAAATTGCTCCCAAGTCATAGCATAAGCCACATCACTCCCAACCGAGTTACGGTAATTGTTCCACCAAGTTAAGGCTTCATCCTTGAAAGTAAAAGAAGCAAAGTTTACCTTCGCATTCTCCGCACAACCACTGACATTGAACACAGACTCAGTCTTCTCAATCCACCTAACCAAGTAAACCACTCCTTCAGTTCCACCAAACTCAATCGGTCCACAAATCTTAAACTCCTTGTAGTGACATCCATTAGCACGAACAGGTGGAAAAGTTCCAGCATAATTGTTGGAATGATTTTACTCAGCTAGTAGCTCAGCAACTCGTCGCTCCACAAGATGGTTGATCATTGCTTGATCCACAGTAGGTGCATTAAGTGGAACATGATCATTGTCTCCCTGAACATCAACATTTTGATTCCTGTTGTTGCGGTTAGTGGTGTCCAGGTTATCAGGAGTAGGGGTCTCAACATTTCGAGTAGGACGGCGCCCTCGACGACTAGGGGTAGCCGTTGCAGGTCCAGTTCTGGTAGCTCTAACAGGGTTTCTTCGTGGGGCCATTGATCTGAAACATCATATAAGTTTGTGAGTCTCCGATAGGACTTATCATATGCCCAACAAGAATTAAATCAACGAAGCCAAGTCACGGAAAGAATAGCAACAATACACCATGGAACATCAATAACACGGATAAGGACTGAATTTCCATAACACCCAAAATCACATAATACCATATACTAATAACCATCAACCATACATTAGCGATCTAACGTCGTTCCAACTAACGGATAACATAAAACGTACTAATCGTTCCACAAGAGACTAATACTGAACAAAATACATCAAAACATGATAAATAGCTTTTCTAACCGAACACTCCTCGGTTAAGAAAGCAACAAGACAACATAACCCAAGCAACTAGCCACGCGGCTGGCGGAGGCTCCTCAACTCCTGCCTCAAGCCATCAAGATCCCTCCATAACGATCCTAACTCCACGCTATGGGTGTCTCGGTCTCTCTTGAGGTCAGCCATTTCCTTCTCTAGCTCGGCATTCCTTTGCCATAGCTTGCGGTCAGCCTCACGAGCAGTAACAAATCCTCGCTGCAAACTATCGATATGCTCGTGAACATCCATCAAAACTCTCCTCAACTCAGTAGTCCTGCCCACAACGACAGTCAAGTCAACTCTCAAATCTGCTAAAAACTCTCCAATAACTCTCTCAAGTCGATCAGATACACGTGCAACTCTCTCACTAAGCTCAGTAATCCGAGCCCACAACCTGCCAATCTCACCCAACTCTGCATGCTCAGCAGAAATCTCAGAAGATGCATCCGACTCAACGGGACTACCAGGTGGCAACTCAAACAAGAACGGATGATCAGGTGAATCAGGTTCAATCGGGTATACAGGTGAATCATGCTCCTTAGCCTGAGCTGGTGGTACTAACTCATCATCATCATCAGGCATCTCATCCTCCTGAGGCTCATCCTCCTCCTCAGGGTCATCATCATCACCCTGCTCAGCCTCCTGAGGGTCATCCTCCTGCTCAGGGTCATCAGCCTCATCCTCACCCTCGTACTCCTCCTCCTCCTCATCGGAAGAGTACATCATCAATCGTCGTCTCCTACTAGGTGAACCATGTGGAGATGTAGTAGGTGATCTAGGACGACGACGCAATGATGTGGGTGGCGCCTCAGACAGAAGAGAATGAGCATCAATCTGTAAAGGTGATGGAGTAGGGCGTACCGACATGCGTGCCGTAGCTCGGTGGGCAAAGCGAGGTGCCACGCGAGCCAAAGCCTGATGAAGAGTAAGCTGCCTCGATGTACCAGGGAGCCCTAGAGAAGATGAGGGTCCCTGCGTAGATGCAGCAGGTAGTGCTGAAGTAGAACCTGTCGTTGTCATAGTAGCTGAATGCATGGCAACCTGGTAAGGGTCATCAGGGGCCATGGTGAACCGTGCTGGCAATACCGGTAATATCCTCAACGACATCAGGCATATGGGTGGCCATAGTCTGTGACAACGGCGTAGGGTAGGTGTAAGTGTTTCAAAACAACTAAACCGCGAATTCAAAATACCATATCCAAAAATCATCATATAATTCCAAATCGTATATAATCAAGAATGATTTAAAATACCGCATTACTAAAACCATTCGCAAAACAATTAAGCCATATAATTCCTCAAAACTCATATAATTCCTCAAAACGCCATCATATCACTAAATCAATAAACCTCAAATCCTCAAATCATCTCAAGAAATCCCAATTCTATAATCATCTCAATAATCTCATAATACCTCAATAATAAACAATGATGCTTCGGCTTGGCGGGCTGGCGGGCAATGGTCGAGGATCGTTTTCTATAAAAATCGGTTATAGTTTAGGTGTCTATTTACCTAGTTCTCTATAACCTTGGCTCTGATACCAATCTGTAACACCCCCAAAATTTGGTGCAGCGGAAGACTCAACAAGCTTTCGGGGTGCTACGGGGATTGGTATCCAAACACAAGACATAAAAGAACGAAATAAAGTAAACAAAAATAAATACAACCACGCGGGGTTTTAAAGTTTACATTATCCCAAAATCATCCAAAGTCAGGCCCAAAAGAAATAAATATAGGTCCACAATAGTTATCATAGTTTTAGAAATATAGATCCATAACCAGTGCCAAATGCCAAGCCTCCAATCCCAAGCATCCGCAGAGCATCACTTAATTACCTGAGAAAACGTGCTAAAAGTTAGCTTTCGCTGGTGAGATCATAGGTTTAGATTCTTAATTCAATATAGCGGACATATACGCAAAACGCTTGCTAGCTAGACTAGGGCTCACTCATCCAACCAAAATAAATCAACCAAATCAAACTATCCCTATAGGTGCACGCTATAGCTCAAATCAAACCAATCGATAGCTTACCTAGCTCAAGTCTAGGCCTCGCTCTAATATCAATCCAATAGCTTACCTAGTTCGGGGACTAGGCCTCGCTCAACAAACAAATCAATAGCTTACCTAGATCTAGTCTAGGCCTCGCTCTACCTAGTTCTATAAGCATAGCAAGTTTTGAAATCAAAAAGCGATAATAGTCCACATAAAGCATTTGCACGTTTCTCACCCCAAGTATTGAAAACAAAGTTCATGAGTAAAAGTGGGGCTATGACTCACCTCAAGTCCAGAAATCCTCAAAAGAAATGATAGAAGAAAAACGCAAGAAATCTAAAGCAACTCACGTAACGGCGACTACAGACTCGGCACTTCCTAACAATATCAAAGCTGTTCAGAAATCATTTCCTCAAAATAAAATATTCCCATTCCCGAACGTAATTCATTTTACTTTCCAAAATATCCATTTCTCGAATTAACTTCATATTTGAAATTTGACGTTTGGTATCCATACGAGTGGAGGGTCGACACAGCTCAAACTAGAAAGTCTCAACAAAGAACGATAATAAGATAACTATAGGTCTAATGTTAGCCCAATATATTATTTAAATAATTATCGAATCTTATTAAATCCGTCGATTTGATAATCTCCCATACTTATTTACGTTATATGTCGCTCCAAAATTATACCCAACCTAAAGCACATTGCACATAAATTTCTATTTGGTATATGTCGTAGTCCAATAAATTCCCTATATATATCGTCGAATCGGCCAAATTCCACGAGACATATAGTAATTCATTACCCTAAAATATATACCACATCCTATGGGCGTCGTGGGATACGATGCCCATTAATATACCCATTTTATATCGTCAAATAACTCAATCTAGAATAAGCCATTCGATAATATAAAATGTTTATATTAACCGTCATATATCCGTGACAACACAAGGTCACAATATAAAGCCCACTTGGACTTTAAAGACCCACAATTCGTATAACTCGATAAGTTTCTAATTTATAAAATAAAATCACATTTTTAATTATTATTTATTCGACTTATGTTTCGCCGTTATTTTTATAGTTATTATTTATAATAATATCTCGACATTTATTACACTATTTTCATAATATAATAACTATCGTCCTATTATTATACGTTTACTCGTGATCGTGTTATTATTAATATACGCATTTATATATATATATATATATATATATATATATATATATATATATATATATATATATATATATATATATATATATACACGTTTATCGCGTCTATATATACGTATATAAACGATTATATTCTTAATAATATTATAACGAGTATTATTTTTGATTTCGACTTTTAAATATTTATCGAGTCATAGAATTTGGTCACATGTCCGAGTCATGACCCTCGGCTCATAGTCCAAGTCCAAAATAATAAAATCAAGCCACAATATAAATCAACTCCGTACAAACAATCCCATATCACGTGCTACAACATGAGGGTCCAACTACGACACCCAACTAACCTATCTCCGTCATCTAATTGACCGTCTCACAATCGGTCCCCAATTTCCATACTCATCAACACAACTCCAATTCACGATACCAATGACCAATGTCCAAATAATTCGGCCCAAAATAAGTCACAACAAATATATTACCATATAAGCTAAACAAGAAAAAAAATATATCAATTATACGGGTTGACTTACCAAGTCAAACCCGGGTTAACTTGTGAGGTCACAACCAAAACAATAACCTCACCCGAGACCTCTCGGTCTCGGCTAGCTCTAATGAGCCCCTCGACCCAAATAGCCCGCGAATGGGGGGTTCGGCCGAGACTCCAAAACAACAACAAAAACAATTCGAACCATCTTGGACCCAAAAATCCAACAAGCATTAACCATCATCAAGAATCAAGAAGAACAAGGACCAACACACCTCCAAGACTCTAATCGAGTCGAGGAGGGTCACACCGAGACCTAGGGTCTCGGTCAAGCTCACATCGAGCCACAAAAACCAAAACCAATCGCGTACAACTCCAAATCCGAGCACAAAAACATCAATAGTCGACCCCCAAGGATACCAAACTCGTATTATTAACAAAACCCATCTTCATTTTAATGTTTTCATCCCAAATATACCAAGATCCAATTCGGGTTTGACTCAAAATAGTCAAACCCGACCCAAATCTCATGTTTTCTCACCTCAAATCGAATGGAAACCAAAATAGATGATGATGTGGTGTTGTGGGAGGTGTGGTTGTCGGCGGTATTAAAAGAAAAGGAGGGGGAGGCGCGTGTTTCACACCAATCGAACAAGAAAATGATGAGGAGTGTTTTGGTGGTGGCGGTGTGGTGTGGAGGTCGGCGGTGGTGATGGTGTTGGGGTGGTTACCGGCGGCGACAAGGAGAGGAGAGGGAAAAAGAAAATGATGAAATTATTTTTGTGAGGGTGGAGGGTTAGGGTTAGGGTAATATACCCGAATTTTTCGTTTTAGTCCCTCAAGTTTTCTTTTTCCAAAATTAGCCACAATTACTTTTATAATTAGTGAACTCTTTTTAATCGGTTTTCCCGTAACCCGATTACCCGTTCATAAACATATTAAATTTTCATCAAACATACACGTACACTTCATAATTGATTTCCCAACAACACTTCCCGAAAATATAGATACGTACGAAAGACATAATATTAATTTAACGGTGAATCGCTACCGTTTTATAAAATATAAAACTCTTGTTAGGTTAATCTAGTGCCGGAGTCAATGTAGTGCCAAAGATATCGATCTCAAAATAAATCATCACGAACGAAACGAATCAAACCATAATTAAATAACTGAATCCCATAAATATCGTACGATTAAAATCAAGTACCAACGTTCGTAAAATATCTCGTCACAATAAATTTTCAAAAATTCTATATTTATTATTTAAATGTAATGCGGGTTTTATAAAACGGCTCCCTATTTTGCCAGTTGTCACATCTGTAACACCCCCAAAATTTGGTACAGCGGAAGACTCAACAAGCTTTCGGGGTGCTACGGGGATTGGTATTCAAACACAAGACATAAAAGAACGAGATAAAGTAAATAAAAAAAAATACAACCGCGCGGGGTTTTAAAGTTTACATTATCCCAAAATCATAGAAAGTCAGGCCCAAAAGAAATAAATATAGGTCCACAATAGTTATCAGAGTTTTAGAAATATAGATCCATAACCAGTGCCAAATGCCAAGCCTCCAATCCCAAGCATCCGCAGAGCATCACTTAATTACCTGAGAAAACGTGCTAAAAGTCAGCATTCACTGGTGAGATCATAGGTTTAGATTCTTAATTCAATATAGCGGACATATACGCAAAACGCTTGCTAGCTAGACTAGGGCTCACTCATCCAACCAAAATAAATCAACCAAATCAAACTACCCCTATAGGTGCACGCTATAGTTCAAATCAAACCAATCGATAGCTTACCTAGCTCAAGTCTAGGCCTCGCTCTAATATCAATCCAATAGCTTACCTAGTTTGGGGACTAGGCCTCGCTCAACAACCAAATCAATAGCTTACCTAGATCTAGTCTAGGCCTCGCTCTACCTAGTTCTATAAGCATAGCAAGTTTTGAAATCAAAAAGCGATAATAGTCCACATAAAGCATTTGCACGTTTCTCACCCCAAGTATTGAAAACAAAGTTCAAGAGTAAAAGTGGGGCTATGACTCACCTCAAGTCCAGAAATCCTCAAAAGAAATGATAGAAGAAAAACGCAAGAAATCTCAAGCAACTCACGTAACGGCGACTACAGACTCAGCACTTCCTAACAATATCAAACCCGTTCAGAAATCATTTCCTCAAAATAAAATATTCCCATTCCCGAACGTAATTCATTTTACTTTCCAAAATATCCATTTCTCGAATTAACTTCATATTTGAAATTTGACGTTTGGTATCCATACGAGTGGAGGGTCGACACAGCTCAAACCAGAACGTCTCAACAAAGAACGATAATAAGATAACTATAGGTCTAATGTTAGCCCAATATATTATTTAAATAATTATCGAAGCTTATTAAATCCGTCGATTTGATAATCTCCCATACTTATTTACGTAATATGTTGCTCCAAAATTATACCCAACCTAAAGCACATTGCACATAAATTTCTATTTGGTATATGTCGTAGTCCAATAAATTCCCTATATATATCGTCGAATCGGCCAAATTCCACGAGACATATAGTAATTCATTACCCTAAAATATATACCACATCCTATGGGCGTCGTGGGATACGATGCCCATTAATATACCCATTTTATATCGTCAAATAACTCAATCTAGAATAAGTCATTCGATAATATAAAATGTTTATATTAACCGTCATATATCCGTGACAACACAAGGTCAAAATATAAAGCCCACTTGGACTTTAAAGACCCACAATTCGTATAACTCGATAAGTTTCTAATTTATAAAATAAAATCACATTTTTAATTATTATTTATTCGACTTATGTTTCGCCGTTATTTTTATAGTTATTATTTATAATAATATCTCGACATTTATTACACTATTTTCATAGTATAATAACTATCGTCCTATTATTATACGTTTACTCGTGATTGTGTTATTATTAATATACGCATTTATATATATATATATATATATATATATATATATATATATATATATATATATATATATATACGTTTAACGCGTCTATATATACGTATATAAACGATTATATTCTTAATAATATTATAACGAGTATTATTTTTGATTTCGACTTTTAAATATTTATCGAGTCATAGAATTTGGTCACATGTCCGAGTCATGACCCTCGGCTCATAGTCCAAGTCCAAAATAATAAAATCAAGCCACAATATAAATCAACTCCGTCCAAACAATCCCATATCACGTGCTACAACATGAGGGTCCGACTACGGCACCCAACTAACCTATCTCCGTCATCTAATTGACCGTCTCACAATCGGTCCCCAATTTCCATACTCGTCAACACAACTCCAATTCAAGATACCAATGACCAATGTCCAAATAATTCGGCCCAAAATAAGTCACAACAAATATATTACCATATAAGCTAAACAAGAAAAAAAATATATATCAATTATACGGGTCGACTTACCAAGTCAAACCCGGGTCAACTTGTGAGGTCACAACCAAAACAATAACCTCACCCGAGACCTCTCGGTCTCGGCTAGCTCTAATGAGCTCCTCGACCCAAACAGCCCGCGAAGGGAGGGTTCGGCCGAGACTCCAAAACCACAACAACAACAATTCGAACCATCTTGGACCCAAAAATCCAACAAGCATTAACCATCATCAAGAATCAAGAAGAACAAGGACCAACACACCTCCAAGACTCTAATCGAGTCGAGGAGGGTCACACCGAGACCTAGGGTCTCGGTCAAGCTCACATCGAGCCACAAAAACCAAAACCAATCGCGTACAACTCCAAATCCGAGCACAAAAACATCAATAGTCGACCCCCAAGGATACCAAACTCGTATTATTAACAAAACCCATCTTCATTTTAATGTTTTCATCCCAAAAATACCAAGATCCAATTCGGGTTTGACTCAAAATAGTCAAACCCGACCCAAATCTCATGTTTTCTCACCTCAAATCGAATGGAAACCAAAATAGATGATGATGTGGTGTTGTGGGAGGTGTAGTTGTCGGCGGTATTAAAAGAAAAGGAGGGGGAGGTGCGTGTTTCACACCAATCGAACAAGAAAATGATGAGGAGTGTTTTGGTGGTGGCGGTGTGGTGTGGAGGTCGGCGGTGGTGATGGTGTTGGGGTGGTTACCGGCGGCGACAAGGAGAGGAGAGGGAAAAAGAAAATGATGAAATTATTTTTGTGAGGGTGGAGGGTTAGGGTTAGGGTAATATACCCGAATTTTTCGTTTTAGTCCCTCAAGTTTTCTTTTTCCAAAATTAGCCACAATTACTTTTATAATTAGTGAACTCTTTTTAATCGGTTTTCCCGTAACCCGATTACCCGTTCATAAACGTATTAAATTTTCATCAAACATACACGTACACTTCATAATTGATTTCCCAACAACACTTCCCGAAAATATAGATACGTACGAAAGACATAATATTAATTTAACGGTGAATCGCTACCGTTTTATAAAATATAAAACTCTTGTTAGGTTAATCTAGTGCCGGAGTCAATGTAGTGCCAAAGATATCGATCTCAAAATAAATCATCACGAACGAAACGAATCAAACCATAATTAAATAACTGAATCCCATAAATATCGTACGATTAAAATCAAGTACCAACGTTCGTAAAATATCTCGTCACAATAAATTTTCAAAAATTCTATATTTATTATTTAAATGTAATGCGGGTTTTATAAAACGGCTCCCTATTTTGCCAGTTGTCACTCTAAGAATGGAAAGAGAAAGAGTAAAAATATTGCCCTAATTCGAATTTATTTGATCAAATATTGCCCTAAATCGTTCCTTTTGTAATTTTAGGTACTTTTGGAGAGAATCTGGAAAAGGAAGCATTTTGGACGTTTTTGGAGCATAAAAGTGAAGAAAACGGCAAAGTCTCAATTTTCCTTGCTGGGAACAGTACCTGATGGCGTCACACATTTCTTAATGACGGCGTCAAGAGTTACAAAGGGGGTGGATGTGGATGATTTCCGTGACGGTCCCGTGAAAACATGACGGCGTCACCCAAGGCTGTCATGGTTCAAGAGTTGGTGACGGTCCAGAGCAAAATTACACATGACGGCGTCACAAGCAGATCTAGGCAATACGATTTGGGACGATTGGGACTCATGGGTAAAGTACTAGTGATAAGGAGTAATGGGGAAGAACATCAAATTATTACCCCCATATGTGCATTAATCTTAAAAGTACTCCAAGTGTTTTGATTATCTTAATTCGAGTCATTAGATTAGTTTATTGTAAAGTATGTAAAGATTCAAGTGTAAGGGGAATGTACATTCCCTATGATGTTTTATTTTGGATGGTAGGGTAAGAGTGTATGCAAAAATAATAATAAAAAAAAAAAAAAAAAAAAAAAAAAACATACGGACTACCATCCCGTTTTATTCTATGTTTATTTTTAAGTTCTTGTTATTTTTGATTTATTAGCTTAAGTCGAGTCTAGACTTAGCTTAGCAACGCCTTATTATACATGTAATTAACCAATATGATTAACTCGCCACCAGTAAATATTGCCTTTATCCAACAAAACCGTGTATTCCATATCCCCTACACCTAACGTTATAACCCTTTGAAAGACCTCTTTGATAGTTTATCCTAGGTGCTTACGCCAAGTGGTGGAGGTTTGATCTTTTTTCAAGCCTATGGTAATCTATTTTGCTATGACAGGTAGTGAGAGATGTTTTCGATTTTCTTATTGTGATATATACTTTATTACACCCGAGAGATGTGAGTATCTAAACACTATTTGTGAGGTGCTAGTATATGACCTCCGTGCTTGTCTTTCGTCTTTAGTGGAACGATTATTTGTTGTAATTACTTTTATATTAGTGTAAAATGACCCATAACTTGTATTTTGATTAGAATAAAAGCGCATTTGCTTGAGGACAAGCAAATCTCAAGTGTAAGGGTATTTGATGAGGCGAAAAATGAACCGTTTTTAAGGGGTCATTTAAGCCCGAATTCGAATTTATTTGATCAAATATTGCCCAAAATCATTCCTTTTGTCATTTTAGGTACTTTTGGAGAGAAATCTGGAAAAGGAAGCATTTTGGACGTTCTTGGAGCATAAAAGTGAAGAAAATGACAAAGTCTCAATTTTCCTTGCTGGGAACAGTACCTGACGGCGTCACACATTTCTTAATGATGGCGTCAAGAGTTACAAAGGGGGTGGATGTATATGATTTCCGTGACGGTCCAGTGAAAACATGACGACGTCACCCAAGGTCGTCATGGTTCAAGAGTTGGTGACGATCCAGAGCAAAATTACACTTGACGGCGTCACAAGCAGATCTAGGCAATAAGATTTCAATATGGCGGCGAGTTCACGGCGTCACAGATTTCTTCTTGACGCCGTCACCCTGTAAAATCTATATATAGTTTTTCAAATTTTTATCATTAGTGTGCAACTTTGAGGGAAAAAACCCTAGGCCGATTTTCACAGCTTTTTCAAGGGTTCCAACCCCTTGAATCTTTCATGTTTTAATTGAGATAAGTACTCTTTCAATTCAATCAATATGTCTATGTGTTGTTTGAATATATCTTACCCTTGTCTTCAATTTAACATGCTAGGCTAGATTTCTTTTGTGTTTGCTTAGATGTAGTGAAACCTAGATGTTAATTATGGGTTGATTGTTTGTTTATAGTTGTTACGGATGATTGTATTCGATGTTAGGCTTAAGAAAACTGGCAGACTTCCATTGGTAACTTGCTTGAACGTCTTAAGAAACATGATCGGAGGTGTACTACGATATTTGGTTGTATTTAATGCGTAGGAGAATTCTAATGATCCCATGTTAGGAGCTTCTAATGGCTCGACATGGAGTGAAGTAGGATCCTATAGAGTTAGGGAATATTGTACACGGCCCTACGACTAGTATTAAGGAATATGACCCGTCATCCATGCAATTGTAACAAGCGATTAACCTGTAAAAGATATCTAGGGAGTAATGAAATCTAAGTAAACACAACTTTTCCTATCATTGTTTACACCACATTAGTATAATTAGTTTATTTTTATTTTTGTTATTTTATTTTGATTGCATCTTTAGATAAATTGGGTTAGTTGGTTAGCAACTAATTCCGCTCACTCTTCCAAGATCCGAGATTTTACTTGCTTTCCTAAAAATATAAAAATACAAAAAGAATCATCCCTCACCTCTAGACTTAGTTTAAGAGACTTTCTAATCCTAGCGACACTATTTCTGAGTTGAACGATCAATCCCCCGGTACTTGTCACAGTACTATACTACAACGATCAGGTACACTGCCTGGTGGGGGTTGTACTATACTACAACGATCAGTCACGAAATCTCGCATCATTTTTTCGAAATCAGTTTCTTCTGGTTTTTTGTCAGAGTTTGGTGGAGTTGGATTGTCTACTTGTGGTTGAGAATCACGGTTGTTATCCCTTTGGCGATCTTGCCAATTTCCAGAATTTCTTCCATAATAATTACCATGAAAACCGCCTCCACGGTATCCTCGTTGGACATAATTGGCTTACCCTTCTTTGGGTCCGACCATGGGTTGGTCGTCACATTCGGATGAAGTGTGATTTCCTCCACAGTTATTACAACCTTCTCGCATTTATTTCATTTCTCCTTTGATATCTTTGTATTGCGAATCGATTTTGGAAGTTAATGCTTCCATTTTCTCCTTGAGTTTAGAGGTATCGGAACTTTCGGCAAAAGCAGCGGTTTTTTGTAAGGGTTTGGTTTCGGAATCTTTTGACCAATCAAGTTTAAGGAGCACCGATCTTCGAGCAATTGATATGCCTCGTTGGGAGTTTTATAAAGAAAAATTCCTCCAGCATCAAGAATTCCTTGAGATGTTTCATCAAGTCCACGGTAGAAGATTTGGATAATGGTTCCTAGTCCTAAACCATGTCCATGACAACTACGAAGTAAATCTTTCATACAAAGCCAAGCTTCAACAAGAGATTCATTGGGGTTTTGTGTAAAAGCATGGATTTCTCCCATGAGACGATCAAACATGGCAGGTGGAAATAATCGGCTTACAAAAGCTTGCCTCATCTCCCCCAAGTATTGATAGTTCCTGGGGTTAATTCGTTATACCACACTTTGGCATCTCCGGTGAGTGATGATGGGAAAAGTTTGAGTTTAATGGTGTTGACATTGGTTTCGCCATATCGAAACATGCCGCAAATTTCTATGAATTCGGCAATGTGTTTGTGCAGATCGGCCCGCGAACGGCCATCGAATTGACGGTCTTTGATCATAGAAAGATGGTGTCCCTTCACGGTGAAGTTGTCACCAAGATTAACAGCAACAATAGCAGCTCCGAGAGTGGGTGCTACGGTTCGGTTTGTGGCCCACATGGGTTGGTCATCGGCCATTGGAAATAGTTAATTGGTGAATGGGTTATAAACAACTAAGGCTTCGGAAAGGTTATCGAACGGTGGGTTTGGTACTCTTGGTACACGGTTGGTTGGTGGAACAAAAGGTGTTCTTCTTCTTCTTGGTCTACGAATCAGACTTTCGGGATTGGAAAGAGGTGAAATTGGTTCTACTCCAGTTGATCGAGTGTTCATACAATTACCGAGTGAATCTCGGAAACCTTGGAACAAACGAGCAAAGAATGAAAACAATTTGAAAAATCAGAAAAAGTAACCGGTCAGTTGGATGAATAACCGAACGGTTGGTTGTCTCGGAAAAATTAAATTCTGGATGACCGACCGGCTGGTTTGGGTAAAAGTGAGTATTCGACCGGTTGGATTAATGACCGATCGGTTGGATGGCTCAATTTTTTTTTTTATAGAAATTAAACAAGAAAAGAAATGGAACTTTAAAACTTACTATAAACACAATCAAAATCCCCGGCAAACGGCGCCAAAAACTTGATGTGCTCACGGTGTGTACAAGTTTTAAATTTATAAACACGATTACTGGATCTAGAAATAACACATACGAGTAAGTGAACTGGTCCGTTATAGTAAGATGAGGATGGTAAGTCGGGATCGTTCGCGGGGATTTGTGAGTGAATCTTAAGCGTAAGTTAAAAAAGTAAATATCTAATACAAGCGATGATGATAATAAGATAATTCAAATGATTAAAAACTATACTTGCTTAGACTAGCTAACTACTCATAGGATAAGCATGATTGTGATAACTTCTATAACATGTTGGTAATTAGAATTAGTTGGTGTTCTAATCTATTGTTTCTGCAAGTTAAACCTTCGTCAAGATTATAGTTTATAAAAAAATATTAGGTTTGGACCAATCAATTCAAGATCAATTCAAGGTTCATAAAGTGGGTTAACAACCTTAAACACAAAAATAGTTTTTTATTTAATTAAATACTCTTAAGAAATGGTCAATACAAAAGGTAACTGAATCATAGACAACAAGGTTACAATTGATTATAAACTACTAAAACTTTCGACCAATTAGGCGTTTATAACCAATCCGATTTGATTAACAAAAAGTATTCTCATTACAATTACACCTTAGTTCCTTTATTTATTCAAGAATAGTTATGGTGAAAAGCAATCATTCATAGACAAATGATTATAACTAGTTGAATAATAACAACTCTTTCGGCCATTGATATTACAAGCAACTAGTTAAACTTGACTCAACAAATGTCACTATGAAACTTAAGTCTAATTGGGTTTTAGAATTGACTTGATATTGAATTAAAACATGTTATCACAATCATAGACAAATCACTAAGTAATTAACATCATCTAAGCAAATGCAAAAGGTTACTAGCCACTCATAGCAAACATGAACATAAACTCAGAATATTGAACATTAGAAATCATGGTTAAAGTCTTACAAATGTTTGGAATATGGTTACAAATGAATAGGAAATGATTTCTTAAGTGTTGGTGTTGACTTCTTGAGAGTTTGACCTCCGGATGTTGACTTTTTGGACCTCCAATATTTTCTGAACTTCTATGGACAGATTTAAGAACTTTGAGACTAGTAAAGAACTACTTGATGATTGCTTTGTTGTTGTATTGTTGATGGTGTGTTGAATGATGCTTGCAAGGCCTCTATTTATACTATTCCACAAGCCTAGGATCATTAATGCAGCAACTTGGCCTCCAAGGTGAATAGAAGGACCTAGAATGCCAGAGAGAATGGCCTAGAATCGGGTAAAATGAGGTAGAATAAAGTGTGCAAAAATTATACGAGCTGACCAACCGATCGGTTACGGGGCACCGGTTGGATGAGACATATGGGTCTAACCGGTAGGTTGGATGACAACCAATCGGTTACTCGGAACATTTTCATCTAACCGGTTGGTTAGAATGATGACCTACCGGTTGGAAAGGTTCTGTCAGCTAAATCTTTATCTTTTTCTTGGCTCTTCGTTCTTTGTCCAAACTTGATTATTTCTTGTCAACGAACTTTAGAGTGATGAAAACTTGGATTCTTCTTTGTGAAATACTTGAACGAATTGGATCTCGACTTGGAAATGACAAATCCTTCATTTCTTTCACTTTTTCTTACTTTTTCCTGTTTTTGGCTACAAATGCTTGCAAACATACTTTGATACGATTAAGTGAGAAAAGCATATAAAAATAACCAAATAACATATATAAAAACACGAATAACGCCACTAAAAACATGCACAATTTGAGCGTTATCAAATGCCTCTGGTTTCATTTATATGGGCTATGAATGAGACTAGGTAAAGTGTTTTTCCAATGGAAATGTAGTCAAGAGAAGAAATTTCTCCATGGTTGCCTAGATGATAGCATATGGCTGCTGTGTCTAGAAGAATGGTGAGCTTTGAATTAGCTTGTTTCCTGAATTGTAGAAAGATTGATAGTTTGTTTTGATGATTCAGCTACGTGAGCATGTTCATATTGGTTGTTTTGAATATCATGTAATTTGCTGATTTTAATTAAGAAAAGTTCACCGTTTTAGGGGGGAAAATATACAAAAAAATAGACCATGAGGGGCATATTGGTCAAGCCGTCTTTATTCATGTACATATCAGTGCCCATATATTTTTTTTCTTACTATTTTCTAACGGAATGTAATGATTTAGATTCCAAAACTATTGATAGAAATATTTCAATAACAACAGATTTTTTGTTGCTAATTTTGCAATGGATAAGAAAAATAAATGAAATGAGCATTGGGTTAATTTGCCGTACATTAAATATTGGTGAAAACAGAATTCTAAGTTGTTTAGCAACAAAGTGACGTTGTCGCGGGATTACTCGTTTAGTGTAACTTATATCTTCCAGAAATTTAAAATCCGTGTTGATTCTATATCCTTGTTAAAATAGAATAATAGGTATACCCAAGCAATCATAAACAATTTTACAAATGATATTTTGTACTCCTATATCGTTTGAAACATATCAATCAACTTTAGGAAAAAAGACAATTCATATTTTGTACTCACATATCTATATTACATGTCATTTTAATTTCTTCCCTATAGTCCAATCACAATTATTAATGGACTAAATAAAAGTGCTTATAATTTTTTTTTCTATTGGCTAACAAGTGATAAAAAGACTTGGAAGACATGACTTTTCAAGTCTACTCCTGGAGCAAACAATGATGCTTTGTGATTTAATAAAAGGCAGATTGTCTAAGAGATTCAATCTTTCAACTCATTGTTCCAGTGATAACACATTTTCATCTAAATCTAATTTCTCAAATCTGAGATGTTAATCTTCAATAGGTTAAGTGATTGGTTGGGCAATACTAACCTGTTGCTTAACTAAATTATTTTCAAACTTCACCGTAAATGCATCAACTCGTATCTAACCTCTTATTTTAGATGCTCTAACGAGAAAAGGCTAACCAATCTCCGTCCATCCTTAATAATCAGGTTTTTTCTTTCAGTTACAATGATAAAGGAACAAAGGTCTACTCCATGACTACTTATTGGATAAAGGAAGCAAGGATTAAAAGAGTAGCAAACGGCTTTTTTTTGTTTTGTTTTTTCAAATTAATTTATTTATTAGGAATAAAATCTAATCGTATTAACTAGCAATAATATGCTAATAATCTCAAATAATTTAAATTTAAAGACAGATTAGCGATGGATATCTATACTATATAATAAACAAAGGTTTTGTACAAGTCCTCCTAAGCGCGCCTCATTAAAAACCCAATTAATACTCTAAGGTGTCCTACCATATATAGAGAAGATTGTACAACATCACTAAGCATCTTTTTTCAACTAAGAAAATACATAGTCAACATTACCTTTTAATGTTTCGGTTTCACTTATGCGATGGATAAGTGAGATATTTTTGTAAATGAATTAATACATAATAATGCCTGTTACAATCGTATCATTCAAAAACACGTTTTATAATTCAATCATCCCAATCTTCCTATACACGCTACCTCAACATTCCTGTACAACATTCATAGCATTCCCAAGAAGTCGATCTATGCTACTGGGTTTTCTGGTGTCCAACCCTTAGAATCGGTAAGTATTGCTTATATTCAAATTCAATTTAGGGATTGTATTTGAATCATATAGTATAGCAATTTGGTTGTTTTTTTTTTACTTACCTTGATAAGTATGATTTGGTTGTTTTAAGTAGAAAGTAGAAGTTATGGTAGTGTTTTGAATTCGTGGATGAATATACAGTTGTGATGTTTGAATGTTGTTGTTAGGACACGCGGTTTGAATTATGATTCATCTGCTTTGATTTTGTTTGTTAAAGTGTAAATGTTGCGGCTCGATTTCACTTTCAAAATCACCATGGATGATCTTGAATTCCACCCAATAATTTCGGTAAGTTTTAATTGTATTGAATAGATTTGGTTTATAATTATTCCTCATATTTTATGTTTATGATGTAAACCCAGTATTACAATTAAATCATGATTGTAACCAAACTCATACAAAGTGATTTAATTATAATATTAATGTTTCAAATTATCAGTTCCATATTACAATTATATTTAGGTATGTTTGATTGTTTTCTTTGGTTTTATCTTCTGTCTTATGTTTATCAATGATTCAATTCTGTGATTAACAACGTTGATGTTACAAATAGAATTACTATGGTTATAATTTCTTTGCTTTCTTGCAGGTTACCCTTGATACCCTTTTGTTAATCAATATATTGAAATGAGTTTACAGACCCATCACAAAGTGTTGTTTACCAGGTATGTGATTTTTTAATTGTTCGAAACTTTTTTAATAACATTGGTACGTTACTTAATTTTTCCAATATGCTTGATTTAGATTTTGATACTTTTAATTCACTTATTATGTTGTTTAACACAGGTTTGTGATTTGTAGGTCATATGAAAGATGTTCGATGAAATATCTAAGAGAAAGGTAATTCGTTTTTGTCATACTGTAAGCATTTGGGATGTAGATTACAATAGTTTGTAACCTTAGATTACAGTAGGTTGTAACTATATTCAAATGGTCAAACAAGGAATGAGTTTGTTTCGTCAGTAATGAGAAACTCCATTTTTATCCTTAAAAGTCATTTTAATTGGCATGGTGTGTTGATTATTACATCTTTTATTGATACTAGAGAAAAAGGATTTTGTTAGCTTATCAAATGAGTTGCCATTATCGGCTTAGCATTATCATTAAAGGCTAAGCCGGTAATGGCAACTCCATTTGACCAACACCCCTGTCTACAATGTTACAGCAACTATTT
Organism: Artemisia argyi; assembly: GCA_030686995.1. Lineage (NCBI taxonomy): Eukaryota > Viridiplantae > Streptophyta > Magnoliopsida > Asterales > Asteraceae > Artemisia > Artemisia argyi. The sequence continues at coordinate 12,492,617 of CM060689.1, read as the reverse complement.
TTTTCTTGCATTTACTATTTGTCATTTATGTTCCACAACAGAAAATTTCTGTCAACGGAATCTGTAACGTTTTTTGTTTTTCAGCTGGTGCGGATAAGTCATTGAAAATGTGTATCAAGTTTAACTGTGCAGAGTAATCATGGAAAATCGTCAATTATAGGCAAGCTAATGTATACCTTTAGTTACCGACAGACTACTGCATATTCAATTTCCACATCTTTTTGTATTAATGCATTGGGTATTGGTTAAAATATTTATTATGCCATTGCAGCAGCACGCAGTGGAGTAAAGGTGTTTGATTTTGCTCGAGGGGTGGTTCATAATTATGATGTTACACACGATTCGACCACCGGCATCCATATGACGAGCAATAGCTTATGTCGATAGTGTTGCGTTGACAATGACCGGTCATTTAAACATCAACTCTGTGGACAATTTTACTGAAAGTAAGGTCGTTTTCATCTTTTTTCGCGTTTAAAAACTGCTTGCATCATTTAAGTTACCATTACGCTGCTGAATTACAGCCCAAAAATCATAGACGCATCGATAACAAATACCCACCCCCCCCCCCCCCCCCCCGGCTGCAACTTAACACATTTGCAGCCTGTTCTTTATGCCTGTTAATAGTTAACGGTAAGTATTATTAGTACATGTAGTAGACATGATGTCTTGGCTACACAAAACATGAGCTCATCTTGAGTGCAAGTCTTTTAACTTTCGAATTGCAGCCTAATGCAGAAAGTAGTAATTATATTATATCCCTATCTATTTTGCAGCCTGATGCAGCGAGCGGTAATTTTCTGGAGACCGACTATTGAAGCTGAATGTAGAAATGAAGTGTCAGATGGAAGAACCACGTTTTACAGGTGCATTTCTAAATTCTATATGCAAAAATGATCGTTCAATAAAGGATAAATTAGAGCCGGCCATTCCAGTGGGCGGGTCAAAACAAATAAAATGTTTCATTCAAATAACTTGATCTAAATTTTTGTATATAACAATTTTGGGCGCCACATGCAATACAAATAGCGTTTAGGAAACTTCCAACCCATTCGACACATGTGACTTTTTTCTTTTTTTTTTAGCTTTTAGCAGAAAATTCTTATGACCCGTTCAAGATAATCAAAAAACACTTTTAAAACTCGAGACTTTACATTACAGTATGTTTGTGTGAATTTTCAGAGCTACGATTGGAAAAGTGATAATGTAATCATAGTTTCAAGGTTGTACCAAGTAGAAAACCAAACAAATGACAAAATATATATAGTGGTTATTGTCCATTCATCATTATGCTAATAGTTTAGCTATCAAGGTGAGATAAACTACGTAGAAGTAAAAGGTGGTTGTTAATGATTTCATCAAAAGCAGGTTATAAAAGACATTGTCTTAATGTGTTTATGCTACTTGCAATTATCATATAATCACGTGTGTATACCCCATAGGCCTATACAATTTAAGAATTAATAGAAAAATTGTGCCAAGAGGATATTTTTGTAAAAAAAAATGAAGTTGCGTTTGAAATGTTAATAAAAAGTCTCTTTTATCAAATTAAATGAATGACTAAATATGTAGTTTCAGATTACGCTTAGATAGTTGGTGATGCAACTGTATCAAATCAAACTAATCATGGTAACTTCAAGTCAAGATGATGAACTAATCATTTTTATAGCACGTCCAGACGCCCTCTTATGTTTTGAATACATTTATCATTATCATGTCTACTCTTTTGTTAGGTATTGTGACTACTCACATCCTATAAATGGAAAATTGTCTTGGAACTAGGAGGTAATGGTGTTTATATCTGTGAACTAGCCAAAAAGGCAGGAAAGATCATAGCCCTTGACGGAGATTGGTTTGTCTCTTTGAGGTAAATAACCATAATTTGTATTTACCGCTTAAAGTACAAGCAGTTGTTCATTATGCACGATGTGTAATTTAAGTCAATGCACCCTCTGACTAACTTTGTAGATGGAGGTCACCAGGGTATGGAAACATTCATTGAGGGGTATTCTTATTTTAATAATTCAATTTCTTTAATATAGGGTGCTTTTGGTTTCGAGTCTTGAATTACTATCAGTATGAGTTTAGATATAGGGTGGAATGAGACCGGAATGAGTTTATGAGTTTAGATATAGGGTGTTCCATCTTTGGCCTTTGGTTCATGCACTAACTATTACATGTTTCTAATTTATTCCAGGGAATACAAGATACCAACAACAAGCCACCAACAGCAAGCCACATCCGATGTATATCTCCATCAAAAAGGTACTCAGTAACCGATTTTCTATCCAGGTAATAGAGCTTGGTATCTGTTTATGGATTTTTTTTTTGACTATTCATATTGGTGGCAAATGGGTGGGTCAGCTTGGTTGGGTAATGGTTGAAAAGGATTTAGGGTCAAAGTGGCCATATATTTTGGTATCGGTCGGATTTGGTCAACATGCTTTCTCTCTCTCTCTTTTTTTTTTTTTTTTTTTTTTTTTTTTGATAAATCTTAAAGTACAAGTACAAAAACTGACAGAATCATATAATGTAGTTTTCTTCACTAAAATGATTAAGGTCTTTTGTGTATTATAACTTGTGTACACTTTTGGGCGACTTTCAACCAATTTGACCCGTTGATTCAGCTAAAGTTATTATTAATACCAATTAAAGATCAAGTATAATCCAAATTGACCCATTTACTCATAAATGGATTGAAATCAGCAACCTTTATTTCATAGTCGTTTATATTTTACTTGAGCAAATGAAAAAATGTAACAAAGCCAATTACCATAATAGCTATTGGAATCCACACCACCCACAAGACAAATTAACATTAGATATAGTCCTTCAAAAGTAAGTGAATCTGTAATCCTCTGGTGTAAATTGTAGGTTGTACGATTTATTTCAAGGATGACATAGCTTGCTTCAGGGGTGTGGTGCAGGTCACATCTATCCATCTAACTAGAAATCCACCGGTATGTGTATCTCAGTTATTAGTAGTTATATTAGTCATATACTTAATTAATAAGGAGTCGCATGCATGAATCACGGGTATCTTGAAAGGATATATGCATTCATTTCACGTAGTTTTGGAAGTGATTGAACATCAAACAACTTACATTTTATGTGATCATTTGTCTTTTTCATGTTTATATTACATTTTTTTGCTACATTTGGTCATTAATAAAAAACTGTCTCTTGTGCCTGTAGCGCCGATATAATTTGTCTTGGTATTGATAACGAAATGCTCTTATGTAAAAATTACACAGAAATGTATTTCAGTAAACTATAATGGTGGCAACTTCTACCATTTTCGGTATGAGTATATTTTGTTTCCAACGGGTCAGACTTACACAGGAAAGCTTAAAAGCTTAGCTATATACTCAACAAATTATATGTGGAAAACCGGACCACAGTGTGTACATATATTGGTAATCCATTTAACATTACATTTGCAATCTATATATTCATCTGCTCTCAGGTTTGAAATTGTTAAATAGTTCTGATATATGCATTCTACTCCAAACTTAAGAGTTCTCAGATATGCTTACTTTTAAGGTCAAAGACACAAACATCAAAGTTCAGTGTCAACAACTTAATGTATTTTTCTTTTATATGTAATAATTCTTTTGTCTTATCAACAAATTCTTTTTAGTTTTTTCCTTTCCTTTTGTTTTCTTTTTTTTAGGTTTTCACGGGGAGGAACATTGGTTACTCAAGTGTTTGAAGTTGACTACATGTAGAGAAATACTTGAAGGTCTATCATCATTGCAAGGATTGAGTTTTGAATCGATAGGCGCTAACACACATCATTTTATGTTCGAGTCAATCTATTTTAGATTCGCCAACGCTATGGTTGTAAATTGATGGACGCTCACACACATTTTTTGCTACTCAACACAATAAATTTTGGAAACCCAAGCTTGGACGTTTGTTAGTGTAATTGTAACATAAGCAATTTCTTATCTTATAATGGACACATTGTCTCATTCTTTGTTTCATATTTTAAACGGACAAATTTACATTATTTCTTTTCTTAGCATCTCATTTCTCTATTTCTTTAAAAAAATTACCCGGTGTCAACGGGTCTACCATCCCGTTTTATTCTATGCAAAAAAAATAATAAAAAAAAAAAAAAAAAAAAAACATACGGACTACCATCCCGTTTTATTCTATGTTTATTTTTAAGTTCTTGTTATTTTTGATTTATTAGCTTAAGTCGAGTCTAGTCTTAGCTTAGCAACGCCTTATTATACATGTAATTAACCAATATGATTAATTCGCCACCAGTAAATATTGCCTTTATCCAACAAAACCGTGTATTCCATATCCCCTACACCTAACGTTATAACCCTTTGAAAGACCTCTTTGATAGTTTATCCTAGGTGCTTACGCCAAGTGGTGGAGGTTTGATCTTTTTTCAAGCCTATGGTAATCTATTTTGCTATGACAGGTAGTGAGAGATGTTTTCGATTTTCTTATTGTGATATATACTTTATTACACCCGAGAGATGTGAGTATCTAAACACTATTTGTGAGGTGCTAGTATATGACCTCCGTGCTTGTCTTTCGTCTTTAGTGGAACGATTATTTGTTGTAATTACTTTTATATTAGTGTAAAATGACCCATAACTTGTATTTTGATTAGAATAAAAGCGCATTTGCTTGAGGACAAGCAAATCTCAAGTGTAAGGGTATTTGATGAGGCGAAAAATGAACCGTTTTTAAGGGGTCATTTAAGCCCGAATTCGAATTTATTTGATCAAATATTGCCCAAAATCATTCCTTTTGTCATTTTAGGTACTTTTGGAGAGAAATCTGGAAAAGGAAGCATTTTGGACGTTCTTGGAGCATAAAAGTGAAGAAAATGACAAAGTCTCAATTTTCCTTGCTGGGAACAGTACCTGACGGCGTCACACATTTCTTAATGACGGCGTCAAGAGTTACAAAGGGGGTGGATGTAGATGATTTCCGTGACAGTCCAGTGAAAACATGACGACGTCACCCAAGGCCGTCATGGTTCAAGAGTTGGTGACGATCCAGAGCAAAATTACACTTGACGGCGTCACAAGCAGATCTAGGCAATAAGATTTCAATATGGCGGCGAGTTCACGGCGTCACAGATTTCTTCTTGACGCCGTCACCCTGTAAAATCTATATATAGTTTTTCAAATTTTTATCATTAGTGTGCAACTTTGAGGGAAAAAACCCTAGGCCGATTTTCACAGCTTTTTCAAGGGTTCCAACCCCTTGAATCTTTCATGTTTTAATTGAGATAAGTACTCTTTCAATTCAATCAATATGTCTATGTGTTGTTTGAATATATCTTACCCTTGTCTTCAATTTAACATGCTAGGCTAGATTTCTTTTGTGTTTGCTTAGATGTAGTGAAACCTAGATGTTAATTATGGGTTGATTGTTTGTTTATAGTTGTTACGGATGATTGTATTCGATGTTAGGCTTAAGAAAACTGGCAGACTTCCATTGGTAACTTGCTTGAACGTCTTAAGAAACATGATCGGAGGTGTACTACGATATTTGGTTGTATTTAATGCGTAGGAGAATTCTAATGATCCCATGTTAGGAGCTTCTAATGGCTCGACATGGAGTGAAGTAGGATCCTATAGAGTTAGGGAATATTGTACACGGCCCTACGACTAGTATTAAGGAATATGACCCGTCATCCATGCAATTGTAACAAGCGATTAACCTGTAAAAGATATCTAGGGAGTAATGAAATCTAAGTAAACACAACTTTTCCTATCATTGTTTACACCACATTAGTATAATTAGTTTATTTTTATTTTTGTTATTTTATTTTGATTGCATCTTTAGATAAATTGGGTTAGTTGGTTAGCAACTAATTCCGCTCACTCTTCCAAGATCCGAGATTTTACTTGCTTTCCTAAAAATATAAAAATACAAAAAGAATCATCCCTCACCTCTAGACTTAGTTTAAGAGACTTTCTAATCCTAGCGACACTATTTCTGAGTTGAACGATCAATCCCCCGGTACTTGTCACTGTACTATACTACAACGATCAGGTACACTGCCTGGTGGGGGTTGTAAGCTTCTCAAGGTCCCTTGAGAGGAAAAACCTTTTGCAAGGTTGCAAAACCACGCATCAAGACGGTTGATAATTTTTCTGACCCTGTTCAACTTTGGTTTTGAAATTGAAAAATTGGGTTTTAACAAATTCATTGGTGGATCTTTGAGCAGTCACGAAATCTCGCATCATTTTTTCGAAATCAGTTTCTTCTGGTTTTTTGTCAGAGTTTGGTGGAGTTGGATTGTCTACTTGTGGTTGAGAATCACGGTTGTTATCCCTTTGGCGATCTTGCCAATTTCCAGAATTTCTTCCATAATAATTACCATGAAAACCGCCTCCACGGTATCCTCGTTGGACATAATTGGCTTACCCTTCTTTGGGTCCGACCATGGGTTGGTCGTCACATTCGGATGAAGTGTGATTTCCTCCACAGTTATTACAACCTTCTCGCATTTATTTCATTTCTCCTTTGATATCTTTGTATTGCGAATCGATTTTGGAAGTTAATGCTTCCATTTTCTCCTTGAGTTTAGAGGTATCGGAACTTTCGGCAAAAGCAGCGGTTTTTTGTAAGGGTTTGGTTTCGGAATCTTTTGACCAATCAAGTTTAAGGAGCACCGATCTTCGAGCAATTGATATGCCTCGTTGGGAGTTTTATAAAGAAAAATTCCTCCAACATCAAGAATTCCTTGAGATGTTTCATCAAGTCAACGGTAGAAGATTTGGATAATGGTTCCTAGTCCTAAACCATGTCCATGACAACTACGAAGTAAATCTTTCATACGAAGCCAAGCTTCAACAAGAGATTCATTGGGGTTTTGTGTGAAAGCATGGATTTCTCCCATGAGACGATCAAACATGGCAGGTGGAAATAATCGGCTTACAAAAGCTTGCCTCATCTCCCCCAAGTATTGATAGTTCCTGGGGTTAATTCGTTATACCACACTTTGGCATCTCCGGTGAGTGATGATGGGAAAAGTTTGAGTTTAATGGTGTTGACATCGGTTTCGCCATATCGAAACATGCCGCAAATTTCTATGAATTCGGCAATGTGTTTGTGCAGATCGGCCCGCGAACGGCCATCGAATTGACGGTCTTTGATCATAGAAAGATGGTGTCCCTTCACGGTGAAGTTGTCACCAAGATTAACAGCAACAATAGCAGCTCCGAGAGTGGGTGCTACGGTTCGGTTTGTGGCCCACATGGGTTGGTCATCGGCCATTGGAAATAGTTAATTGGTGAATGGGTTATAAACAACTAAGGCTTCGGAAAGGTTATCGAACGGTGGGTTTGGTACTCTTGGTACACGGTTGGTTAGTGGAACAAAAGGTGTTCTTCTTCTTCTTGGTCTACGAATCAGACTTTCGGGATTGGAAAGAGGTGAAATTGGTTCTACTCCAGTTGATCGAGTGTTCATACAATTACCGAGTGAATCTCGGAAACCTTGGAACAAACGAGCAAAGAATGAAAACAATTTGAAAAATCAGAAAAAGTAACCGGTCAGTTGGATGAATAACCGAACGGTTGGTTGTCTCGGAAAAATTAAATTCTGGATGACCGACCGGCTGGTTTGGGTAAAAGTGAGTATTCGACCGGTTGGATTGATGACCGATCGGTTGGATGGCTCAAAAATTTTTTTTTATAGAAATTGAACAAGAAAAGAAATGGAACTTTAAAACTTACTATAAACACAATCAAAATCCCCGGCAAACGGCGCCAAAAACTTGATGTGCTCACGGTGTGTACAAGTTTTAAATTTATAAACACGATTACTGGATCTAGAAATAACACATACGAGTAAGTGAACTGGTCCGTTATAGTAAGATGAGGATGGTAAGTCGGGATCGTTCGCGGGGATTTGTGAGTGAATCTTAAGCGTAAGTTAAAAAAGTAAATATCTAATACAAGCGATGATGATAATAAGATAATTCAAATGATTAAAAACTATACTTGCTTAGACTAGCTAACTACTCATAGGATAAGCATGATTGTGATAACTTCTTTAACATGTTGGTAATTAGAATTAGTTGGTGTTCTAATCTATTGTTTCTGCAAGTTAAACCTTCGTCAAGATTATAGTTTATAAAAAAATATTAGGTTTGGACCAATCAATTCAAGATCAATTCAAGGTTCATAAAGTGGGTTAACAACCTTAAACACAAAAATAGTTTTTTATTTAATTAAATACTCTTAAGAAATGGTCAATACAAAAGGTAACTGAATCATAGACAACAAGGTTACAATTGATTATAAACTACTAAAACTTTCGACCAATTAGGCGTTTATAACCAATCCGATTTGATTAACAAAAAGTATTCTCATTACAATTACACCTTAGTTCCTTTATTTATTCAAGAATAGTTATGGTGAAAAGCAATCATTCATAGACAAATGATTATAACTAGTTGAATAATAACAACTCTTTCGGCCATTGATATTACAAGCAACTAGTTAAACTTGACTCAACAAATGTCACTATGAAACTTAAGTCTAATTGGGTTTTAGAATTGACTTGATATTGAATTAAAACATGTTATCACAATCATAGACAAATCACTAAGTAATTAACATCATCTAAGCAAATGCAAAAGGTTACTAGCCACTCATAGCAAACATGAACATAAACTCAGAATATTGAACATTAGAAATCATGGTTAAAGTCTTACAAATGTTTGGAATATGGTTACAAATGAATAGGAAATGATTTCTTAAGTGTTGGTGTTGACTTCTTGAGAGTTTGACCTTCGGATGTTGACATTTTGGACCTCCAATATTTTCTGAACTTCTATGGACAGATTTAAGAACTTTGAGACTAGTAAAGAACTACTTGATGATTGCTTTGTTGTTGTATTGTTGATGGTGTGTTGAATGATGCTTGCAAGGCCTCTATTTATACTATTCCACAAGCCTAGGATCATTAATGCAGCAACTTGGCCTCCAAGGTGAATAGAAGGACCTAGAATGCCAGAGAGAATGGCCTAGAATCGGGTAAAATGAGGTAGAATAAAGTGTGCAAAAATTATACGAGCTGACCAACCGATCGGTTACGGGGCACCGGTTGGATGAGACATATGGGTCTAACCGGTAGGTTGGATGACAACCAATCGGTTACTCGGAACATTTTCATCTAACCGGTTGGTTAGAATGATGACCTACCGGTTGGAAAGGTTCTGTCAGCTAAATCTTTATCTTTTTCTTGGCTCTTCGTTCTTTGTCCAAACTTGATTATTTCTTGTCAACGAACTTTAGAGTGATGAAAACTTGGATTCTTCTTTGTGAAATACTTGAACGAATTGGATCTCGACTTGGAAATGACAAATCCTTCATTTCTTTCACTTTTTCTTACTTTTTCCTGTTTTTGGCTACAAATGCTTGCAAACATACTTTGATACAATTAAGTGAGAAAAGCATATAAAAATAACCAAATAACATATATAAAAACACGAATAACGCCACTAAAAACATGCACAATTTGAGCGTTATCAAATGCCTCTGGTTTCATTTATATGGGCTATGAATGAGACTAGGTAAAGTGTTTTTCCAATGGAAATGTAGTCAAGAGAAGAAATTTCTCCATGGTTGCCTAGATGATAGCATATGGCTGTTGTGTCTAGAAGAATGGTGAGCTTTGAATTAGCTTGTTTCCTGAATTGTAGAAAGATTGATAGTTTGTTCTGATGATTCAGCTACGTGAGCATGTTCATATTGGTTGTTTTGAATATCATGTAATTTGCTGATTTTAATTAAGAAAAGTTCACCGTTTTAGGGGGGAAAATATACAAAAAAATAGACCATGAGGGGCATATTGGTCAAGCCGTCTTTATTCATGTACATATCAGTGCCCATATATTTTTTTTCTTACTATTTTCTAACGGAATGTAATGATTTAGATTCCAAAACTATTGATAGAAATATTTCAATAACAACAGATTTTTTGTTGCTAATTTTGCAATGGATAAGAAAAATAAATGAAATGAGCATTGGGTTAATTTGCCGTACATTAAATATTGGTGAAAACAGAATTCTAAGTTGTTTAGCAACAAAGTGACGTTGTCGCGGGATTACTCGTTTAGTGTAACTTATATCTTCCAGAAATTTAAAATCCGTGTTGATTCTATATCCTTGTTAAAATAGAATAATAGGTATACCCAAGCAATCATAAACAATTTTACAAATGATATTTTGTACTCCTATATCGTTTGAAACATATCAATCAACTTTAGGAAAAAAGACAATTCATATTTTGTACTCACATATCTATATTACATGTCATTTTAATTTCTTCCCTATAGTCCAATCACAATTATTAATGGACTAAATAAAAGTGCTTATAATTTTTTTTTTCTATTGGCTAGCAAGTGATAAAAAGACTTGGAAGACATGACTTTTCAAGTCTACTCCTGGAGCAAACAATGATGCTTTGTGATTTAATAAAAGACAGATTGTCTAAGAGATTCAATCTTTCAACTCATTGTTCCAGTGATAACACATTTTCATCTAAATCTAATTTCTCAAATCTGAGATGTTAATCTTCAATAGGTTAAGTGATTGGTTGGGCAATACTAACCTATTGCTTAACTAAATTATTTTCAAACTTCACCGTAAATGCATCAACTCGTATCTAACCTCTTATTTTAGATGCTCTAACGAGAAAAGGCTAACCAATCTCCGTCCATCCTTAATAATCAGGTTTTTTCTTTCAGTTACAATGATAAAGGAACAAAGGTCTACTCCATGACTACTTATTGGATAAAGGAAGCAAGGATTAAAAGAGTAGCAAACGGCTTTTTTTTGTTTTGTTTTTTCAAATTAATTTATTTATTAGGAATAAAATCTAATCGTATTAACTAGCAATAATATGCTAATAATCTCAAATAATTTAAATTTAAAGACAGATTAGCAATGGATATCTATACTATATAATAAACAAAGGTTTTGTACAAGTCCTCCTAAGCGCGCCTCATTAAAAACCCAATTAATACTCTAAGGTGTCCTACCATATATAGAGAAGATTGTACAACATCACTAAGCATCTTTTTTCAACTAAGAAAATACATAGTCAACATTACCTTTTAATGTTTCGGTTTCACTTATGCGATGGATAAGTGAGATATTTTTGTAAATGAATTAATACATAATAATGCCTGTTACAATCGCATCATTCAAAAACACGTTTTATAATTCAATCATCCCAATCTTCCTATACACGCTACCTCAACATTCCTGTACAACATTCATAGCATTCCCAAGAAGTCGATCTATGCTACTGGGTTTTCTGGTGTCCAACCCTTAGAATCGGTAAGTATTGCTTATATTCAAATTCAATTTAGGGATTGTATTTGAATCATATAGTATAGCAATTTGGTTGTTTTTTTTACTTACCTTGATAAGTATGATTTGGTTGTTTTAAGTAGAAAGTAGAAGTTATGGTAGTGTTTTGAATTCGTGGATGAATATACAGTTGTGATGTTTGAATGTTGTTGTTAGGACACGCGGTTTGAATTATGATTCATCTGCTTTGATTTTGTTTGTTAAAGTGTAAATGTTGCGGCTTGATTTCACTTTCAAAATCACCATGGATGATCTTGAATTCCACCCAATAATTTCGGTAAGTTTTAATTGTATTGAATAGATTTGGTTTATAATTATTCCTCATATTTTATGTTTATGATGTAAACCCAGTATTACAATTAAATCATGATTGTAACCAAACTCATACAAAGTGATTTAATTATAATATTAATGTTTCAAATTATCAGTTCCATATTACAATTATATTTAGGTATGTTTGATTGTTTTCTTTGGTTTTATCTTCTGTCTTATGTTTATCAATGATTCAATTCTGTGATTAACAACGTTGATGTTACAAATAGAATTACTATGGTTATAATTTCTTTGCTTTCTTGCAGGTTACCCTTGATACCCTTTTGTTAATCAATATATTGAAATGAGTTTACAGACCCATCACAAAGTGTTGTTTACCAGGTATGTGATTTTTTAATTGTTCGAAACTTTTTTAATAACATTGGTACATTACTTAATTTTTCCAATATGCTTGATTTAGATTTTGATACTTTTAATTCACTTATTATGTTGTTTAACACAGGTTTGTGATTTGTAGGTCATATGAAAGATGTTCGATGAAATATCTAAGAGAAAGGTAATTCGTTTTTGTCATACTGTAAGCATTTGGGATGTAGATTACAATAGTTTGTAACCTTAGATTACAGTAGGTTGTAACTATATTCAAATGGTCAAACAAGGAATGAGTTTGTTTCGTCAGTAATGAGAAACTCCATTTTTATCCTTAAAAGTCATTTTAATTGGCATGGTGTGTTGATTATTACATCTTTTATTGATACTAGAGAAAAAGGATTTTGTTAGCTTATCAAATGAGTTGCCATTATCGGCTTAGCATTATCATTAAAGGCTAAGCCGGTAATGGCAACTCCATTTGACCAACACCCCTGTCTACAATGTTACAGCAACTATTTTTTTCTTGCATTTACTATTTGTCATTTATGTTCCACAACAGAAAATTTCTGTCAACGGAATCTGTAACGTTTTTTGTTTTTCAGCTGGTGCGGATAAGTCATTGAAAATGTGTATCAAGTTTAACTGTGCAGAGTAATCATGGAAAATCGTCAATTATAGGCAAGCTAATGTATACCTTTAGTTACCGACAGACTACTGCATATTCAATTTCCACATCTTTTTGTATTAATGCATTGGGTATTGGTTAAAATATTTATTATGCCATTGCAGCAGCACGCAGTGGAGTAAAGGTGTTTGATTTTGCTCGAGGGGTGGTTCATAATTATGATGTTACACACGATTCGACCACCGGCATCCATATGACGAGCAATAGCTTATGTCGATAGTGTTGCGTTGACAATGACCGGTCATTTAAACATCAACTCTGTGGACAATTTTACTGAAAGTAAGGTCGTTTTCATCTTTTTTCGCGTTTAAAAACTGCTTGCATCATTTAAGTTACCATTACGCTGCTGAATTACAGCCCAAAAATCATAGACGCATCGATAACAAATACCCACCCCCCCCCCCCCCCCCCCGGCTGCAACTTAACACATTTGCAGCCTGTTCTTTATGCCTGTTAATAGTTAACGGTAAGTATTATTAGTACATGTAGTAGACATGATGTCTTGGCTACACAAAACATGAGCTCATCTTGAGTGCAAGTCTTTTAACTTTCGAATTGCAGCCTAATGCAGAAAGTAGTAATTATATTATATCCCTATCTATTTTGCAGCCTGATGCAGCGAGCGGTAATTTTCTGGAGACCGACTATTGAAGCTGAATGTAGAAATGAAGTGTCAGATGGAAGAACCACGTTTTACAGGTGCATTTCTAAATTCTATATGCAAAAATGATCGTTCAATAAAGGATAAATTAGAGCCGGCCATTCCAGTGGGCGGGTCAAAACAAATAAAATGTTTCATTCAAATAACTTGATCTAAATTTTTGTATATAACAATTTTGGGCGCCACATGCAATACAAATAGCGTTTAGGAAACTTCCAACCCATTCGACACATGTGACTTTTTTCTTTTTTTTTTTAGCTTTTAGCAGAAAATTCTTATGACCCGTTCAAGATAATCAGAAAACACTTTTAAAACTCGAGACTTTACATTACAGTATGTTTGTGTGAATTTTCAGAGCTACGATTGGAAAAGTGATAATGTAATCATAGTTTCAAGGTTGTACCAAGTAGAAAACCAAACAAATGACAAAATATATATAGTGGTTATTGTCCATTCATCATTATGCTAATAGTTTAGCTATCAAGGTGAGATAAACTACGTAGAAGTAAAAGGTGGTTGTTAATGATTTCATCAAAAGCAGGTTATAAAAGACATTGTCTTAATGTGTTTATGCTACTTGCAATTATCATATAATCACGTGTGTATACCCCATAGGCCTATACAATTTAAGAATTAATAGAAAAATTGTGCCAAGAGGATATTTTTGTAAAAAAAAATGAAGCTGCGTTTGAAATGTTAATAAAAAGTCTCTTTTATCAAATTAAATGAATGACTAAATATGTAGTTTCAGATTACGCTTAGATAGTTGGTGATGCAACTGTATCAAATCAAACTAATCATGGTAACTTCAAGTCAAGATGATGAACTAATCATTTTTATAGCACGTCCAGACGCCCTCTTATGTTTTGAATACATTTATCATTATCATGTCTACTCTTTTGTTAGGTATTGTGACTACTCACATCCTATAAATGGAAAATTGTCTTGGAACTAGGAGGTAATGGTGTTTATATCTGTGAACTAGCCAAAAAGGCAGGAAAGATCATAGCCCTTGACGGAGATTGGTTTGTCTCTTTGAGGTAAATAACCATAATTTGTATTTACCGCTTAAAGTACAAGCAGTTGTTCATTATGCACGATGTGTAATTTAAGTCAATGCACCCTCTGACTAACTTTGTAGATGGAGGTCACCAGGGTATGGAAACATTCGTTGAGGGGTATTCTTATTTTAATAATTCAATTTCTTTAATATAGGGTGCTTTTGGTTTCGAGTCTTGAATTACTATCAGTATGAGTTTAGATATAGGGTGGAATGAGACCGGAATGAGTTTATGAGTTTAGATATAGGGTGTTCCATCTTTGGCCTTTGGTTCATGCACTAACTATTACATGTTTCTAATTTATTCCAGGGAATACAAGATACCAACAACAAGCCACCAACAGCAAGCCACATCCGATGTATATCTCCATCAAAAAGGTACTCAGTAACCGATTTTCTATCCAGGTAATAGAGCTTGGTATCTGTTTATGGATTTTTTTTTTTTTGACTATTCATATTGGTGGCAAATGGGTGGGTCAGCTTGGTTGGGTAATGGTTGAAAAGGATTTAGGGTCAAAGTGGCCATATATTTTGGTATCGGTCGGATTTGGTCAACATGCTTTCTCTCTCTCTCTTTTTTTTTTTTTTTTTTTTTTTTTTTTTGATAAATCTTAAAGTACAAGTACAAAAACTGACAGAATCATATAATGTAGTTTTCTTCACTAAAATGATTAAGGTCTTTTGTGTATTATAACTTGTGTACACTTTTGGGCGACTTTCAACCAATTTGACCCGTTGATTCAGCTAAAGTTATTATTAATACCAATTAAAGATCAAGTATAATCCAAATTGACCCATTTACTCATAAATGGATTGAAATCAGCAACCTTTATTTCATAGTCGTTTATATTTTACTTGAGCAAATGAAAAAATGTAACAAAGCCAATTACCATAATAGCTATTGGAATCCACACCACCCACAAGACAAATTAACATTAGATATAGTCCTTCAAAAGTAAGTGAATCTGTAATCCTCTGGTGTAAATTGTAGGTTGTACGATTTATTTCAAGGATGACATAGCTTGCTTCAGGGGTGTGGTGCAGGTCACATCTATCCATCTAACTAGAAATCCACCGGTATGTGTATCTCAGTTATTAGTAGTTATATTAGTCATATACTTAATTAATAAGGAGTCGCATGCATGAATCACGGGTATCTTGAAAGGATATATGCATTCATTTCACGTAGTTTTGGAAGTGATTGAACATCAAACAACTTACATTTTATGTGATCATTTGTCTTTTTCATGTTTATATTACATTTTTTTGCTACATTTGGTCATTAATAAAAAACTGTCTCTTGTGCCTGTAGCGCCGATATAATTTGTCTTGGTATTGATAACGAAATGCTCTTATGTAAAAATTACACAGAAATGTATTTCAGTAAACTATAATGGTGGCAACTTCTACCATTTTCGGTATGAGTATATTTTGTTTCCAACGGGTCAGACTTACACAGGAAAGCTTAAAAGCTTAGCTATATACTCAACAAATTATATGTGGAAAACCGGACCACAGTGTGTACATATATTGGTAATCCATTTAACATTACATTTGCAATCTATATATTCATCTGCTCTCAGGTTTGAAATTGTTAAATAGTTCTGATATATGCATTCTACTCCGAACTTAAGAGTTCTCAGATATGCTTACTTTTAAGGTCAAAGACACAAACATCAAAGTTCAGTGTCAACAACTTAATGTATTTTTCTTTTATATGTAATAATTCTTTTGTCTTATCAACAAATTCTTTTTAGTTTTTTCCTTTCCTTTTGTTTTCTTTTTTTTAGGTTTTCACGGGGAGGAACATTGGTTACTCAAGTGTTTGAAGTTGACTACATGTAGAGAAATACTTGAAGGTCTATCATCATTGCAAGGATTGAGTTTTGAATCGATAGGCGCTAACACACATCATTTTATGTTCGAGTCAATCTATTTTAGATTCGCCAACGCTATGGTTGTAAATTGATGGACGCTCACACACATTTTTTGCTACTCAACACAATAAATTTTGGAAACCCAAGCTTGGACGTTTGTTAGCGTAATTGTAACATAAGCAATTTCTTATCTTATAATGGACACATTGTCTCATTCTTTGTTTCATATTTTAAACGGACAAATTTACATTATTTCTTTTCTTAGCATCTCATTTCTCTATTTCTTTAAAAAAATTACCCGGTGTCAACGGGTCTACCATCCCGTTTTATTCTATGCAAAAAAAATAATAAAAAAAAAAAAAAAAAAAAAAAAAAAAAACATACGGACTACCATCCCGTTTTATTCTATGTTTATTTTTAAGTTCTTGTTATTTTTGATTTATTAGCTTAAGTCGAGTCTAGTCTTAGCTTAGCAACGCCTTATTATACATGTAATTAACCAATATGATTAACTCGCCACCAGTAAATATTGCCTTTATCCAACAAAACCATGTATTCCATATCCCCTACACCTAACGTTATAACCCTTTGAAAGACCTCTTTGATAGTTTATCCTAGGTGCTTACGCCAAGTGGTGGAGGTTTGATCTTTTTTCAAGCCTATGGTAATCTATTTTGCTATGACAGGTAGTGAGAGATGTTTTCGATTTTCTTATTGTGATATATACTTTATTACACCCGAGAGATGTGAGTATCTAAACACTATTTGTGAGGTGCTAGTATATGACCTCCGTGCTTGTCTTTCGTCTTTAGTGGAACGATTATTTGTTGTAATTACTTTTATATTAGTGTAAAATGACCCATAACTTGTATTTTGATTAGAATAAAAGCGCATTTGCTTGAGGACAAGCAAATCTCAAGTGTAAGGGTATTTGATGAGGCGAAAAATGAACCGTTTTTAAGGGGTCATTTAAGCCCGAATTCGAATTTATTTGATCAAATATTGCCCAAAATCATTCCTTTTGTCATTTTAGGTACTTTTGGAGAGAAATCTGGAAAAGGAAGCATTTTGGACGTTCTTGGAGCATAAAAGTGAAGAAAATGACAAAGTCTCAATTTTCCTTGCTGGGAACAGTACCTGACGGCGTCACACATTTCTTAATGACGGCGTCAAGAGTTACAAAGGGGGTGGATGTAGATGATTTCCGTGACGGTCCAGTGAAAACATGACGACGTCACCCAAGGCCGTCATGGTTCAAGAGTTGGTGACGATCCAGAGCAAAATTACACTTGACGGCGTCACAAGCAGATCTAGGCAATAAGATTTCAATATGGCGGCGAGTTCACGGCGTCACAGATTTCTTCTTGACGCCGTCACCCTGTAAAATCTATATATAGTTTTTCAAATTTTTATCATTAGTGTGCAACTTTGAGGGAAAAAACCCTAGGCCGATTTTCACAGCTTTTTCAAGGGTTCCAACCCCTTGAATCTTTCATGTTTTAATTGAGATAAGTACTCTTTCAATTCAATCAATATGTCTATGTGTTGTTTGAATATATCTTACCCTTGTCTTCAATTTAACATGCTAGGCTAGATTTCTTTTGTGTTTGCTTAGATGTAGTGAAACCTAGATGTTAATTATGGGTTGATTGTTTGTTTATAGTTGTTACGGATGATTGTATTCGATGTTAGGCTTAAGAAAACTGGCAGACTTCCATTGGTAACTTGCTTGAACGTCTTAAGAAACATGATCGGAGGTGTACTACGATATTTGGTTGTATTTAATGCGTAGGAGAATTCTAATGGCTCGACATGGAGTGAAGTAGGATCCTATAGAGTTAGGGAATATTGTACACGGCCCTACGACTAGTATTAAGGAATATGACCCGTCATCCATGCAATTGTAACAAGCGATTAACCTGTAAAAGATATCTAGGGAGTAATGAAATCTAAGTAAACACAACTTTTCCTATCATTGTTTACACCACATTAGTATAATTAGTTTATTTTTATTTTTGTTATTTTATTTTGATTGCATCTTTAGATAAATTGGGTTAGTTGGTTAGCAACTAATTCCGCTCACTCTTCCAAGATCCGAGATTTTACTTGCTTTCCTAAAAATATAAAAATACAAAAAGAATCATCCCTCACCTCTAGACTTAGTTTAAGAGACTTTCTAATCCTAGCGACACTATTTCTGAGTTGAACGATCAATCCCCCGGTACTTGTCACTGTACTATACTACAACGATCAGGTACACTGCCTGGTGGGGGTTGTAAGCTTCTCAAGGTCCCTTAAGAGGAAAAACCTTTTGCAAGGTTGCAAAACCACGCATTAAGACGGTTGATAATTTTTCTGACCCTGTTCAACTTTGGTTTTGAAATTGAAAAATTGGGTTTTAACAAATTCATTGGTGGATCTTTGAGCAGTCACGAAATCTCGCATCATTTTTTCGAAATCAGTTTCTTCTGGTTTTTTGTCAGAGTTTGGTGGAGTTGGATTGTCTACTTGTGGTTGAGAATCACGGTTGTTATCCCTTTGGCGATCTTGCCAATTTCCAGAATTTCTTCCATAATAATTACCATGAAAACCGCCTCCACGGTATCCTCGTTGGACATAATTGGCTTCCCCTTCTTTGGGTCCGACCATGGGTTGGTCGTCACATTCGGATGAAGTGTGATTTCCTCCACAGTTATTACAACCTTCTCGCATTTATTTCATTTCTCCTTTGATATCTTTGTATTGCGAATCGATTTTGGAAGTTAATGCTTCCATTTTCTCCTTGAGTTTAGAGGTATCGGAACTTTCGGCAAAAGCAGCGGTTTTTTGTAAGGGTTTGGTTTCGGAATCTTTTGACCAATCAAGTTTAAGGAGCACCGATCTTCGAGCAATTGATATGCCTCGTTGGGAGTTTTATAAAGAAAAATTCCTCCAGCATCAAGAATTCCTTGAGATGTTTCATCAAGTCCACGGTAGAAGATTTGGATAATGGTTCCTAGTCCTAAACCATGTCCATGACAACTACGAAGTAAATCTTTCATACGAAGCCAAGCTTCAACAAGAGATTCATTGGGGTTTTGTGTGAAAGCATGGATTTCTCCCATGAGACGATCAAACATGGCAGGTGGAAATAATCGGCTTACAAAAGCTTGCCTCATCTCCCCCAAGTATTGATAGTTCCTGGGGTTAATTCGTTATACCACACTTTGGCATCTCCGGTGAGTGATGATGGGAAAAGTTTGAGTTTAATGGTGTTGACATCGGTTTCGCCATATCGAAACATGCCGCAAATTTCTATGAATTCGGCAATGTGTTTGTGCAGATCGGCCCGCGAACGGCCATCGAATTGACGGTCTTTGATCGTAGAAAGATGGTGTCCCTTCACGGTGAAGTTGTCACCAAGATTAACAGCAACAATAGCAGCTCCGAGAGTGGGTGCTACGGTTCGGTTTGTGGCCCACATGGGTTGGTCATCGGCCATTAGAAATAGTTAATTGGTGAATGGGTTATAAACAACTAAGGCTTCGGAAAGGTTATCGAACGGTGGGTTTGGTACTCTTGGTACACGGTTGGTTGGTGGAACAAAAGGTGTTCTTCTTCTTCTTGGTCTACGAATCAGACTTTCGGGATTGGAAAGAGGTGAAATTGGTTCTACTCCAGTTGATCGAGTGTTCATACAATTACCGAGTGAATCTCGGAAACCTTGGAACAAACGAGCAAAGAATGAAAACAATTTGAAAAATCAGAAAAAGTAACCGGTCAGTTGGATGAATAACCGAACGGTTGGTTGTCTCGGAAAAATTAAATTCTGGGTGACCGACCGGCTGGTTTGGGTAAAAGTGAGTATTCGACCGGTTGGATTGATGACCGATCGGTTGGATGGCTCAAAAATTTTTTTTTATAGAAATTGAACAAGAAAAGAAATGGAACTTTAAAACTTACTATAAACACAATCAAAATCCCCGGCAAACGGCGCCAAAAACTTGATGTGCTCACGGTGTGTACAAGTTTTAAATTTATAAACACGATTACTGGATCTAGAAATAACACATACGAGTAAGTGAACTGGTCCGTTATAGTAAGATGAGGATGGTAAGTCGGGATCGTTCGCGGGGATTTGTGAGTGAATCTTAAGCGTAAGTTAAAAAAGTAAATATCTAATACAAGCGATGATGATAATAAGATAATTCAAATGATTAAAAACTATACTTGCTTAGACTAGCTAACTACTCATAGGATAAGCATGATTGTGATAACTTCTTTAACATGTTGGTAATTAGAATTAGTTGGTGTTCTAATCTATTGTTTCTGCAAGTTAAACCTTCGTCAAGATTATAGTTTATAAAAAAATATTAGGTTTGGACCAATCAATTCAAGATCAATTCAAGGTTCATAAAGTGGGTTAACAACCTTAAACACAAAAATAGTTTTTTATTTAATTAAATACTCTTAAGAAATGGTCAATACAAAAGGTAACTGAATCATAGACAACAAGGTTACAATTGATTATAAACTACTAAAACTTTCGACCAATTAGGCGTTTATAACCAATCCGATTTGATTAACAAAAAGTATTCTCATTACAATTACACCTTAGTTCCTTTATTTATTCAAGAATAGTTATGGTGAAAAACAATCATTCATAGACAAATGATTATAACTAGTTGAATAATAACAACTCTTTCGGCCATTGATATTACAAGCAACTAGTTAAACTTGACTCAACAAATGTCACTATGAAACTTAAGTCTAATTGGGTTTTAGAATTGACTTGATATTGAATTAAAACATGTTATCACAATCATAGACAAATCACTAAGTAATTAACATCATCTAAGCAAATGCAAAAGGTTACTAGCCACTCATAGCAAACATGAACATAAACTCAGAATATTGAACATTAGAAATCATGGTTAAAGTCTTACAAATGTTTGGAATATGGTTACAAATGAATAGGAAATGATTTCTTAAGTGTTGGTGTTGACTTCTTGAGAGTTTGACCTCCGGATGTTGACTTTTTGGACCTCCAATATTTTCTGAACTTCTATGGACAGATTTAAGAACTTTGAGACTAGTAAAGAACTACTTGATGATTGCTTTGTTGTTGTAGTGTTGATGGTGTGTTGAATGATGCTTGCAAGGCCTCTATTTATACTATTCCACAAGCCTAGGATCATTAATGCAGCAACTTGGCCTCCAAGGTGAATAGAAGGACCTAGAATGCCAGAGAGAATGGCCTAGAATCGGGTAAAATGAGGTAGAATAAAGTGTGCAAAAATTATACGAGCTGACCAACCGATCGGTTACGGGGCACCGGTTGGATGAGACATATGGGTCTAACCGGTAGGTTGGATGACAACCAATCGGTTACTCGGAACATTTTCATCTAACCGGTTGGTTAGAATGATGACCTACCGGTTGGAAAGGTTCTGTCAGCTAAATCTTTATCTTTTTCTTGGCTCTTCGTTCTTTGTCCAAACTTGATTATTTCTTGTCAACGAACTTTAGAGTGATGAAAACTTGGATTCTTCTTTGTGAAATACTTGAACGAATTGGATCTCGACTTGGAAATGACAAATCCTTCATTTCTTTCACTTTTTCTTACTTTTTCCTGTTTTTGGCTACAAATGCTTGCAAACATACTTTGATACAATTAAGTGAGAAAAGCATATAAAAATAACCAAATAACATATATAAAAACACGAATAACGCCACTAAAAACATGCACAATTTGAGCGTTATCAAATGCCTCTGGTTTCATTTATATGGGCTATGAATGAGACTAGGTAAAGTGTTTTTCCAATGGAAATGTAGTCAAGAGAAGAAATTTCTCCATGGTTGCCTAGATGATAGCATATGGCTGCTGTGTCTAGAAGAATGGTGAGCTTTGAATTAGCTTGTTTCCTGAATTGTAGAAAGATTGATAGTTTGTTTTGATGATTCAGCTACGTGAGCATGTTCATATTGGTTGTTTTGAATATCATGTAATTTGCTGATTTTAATTAAGAAAAGTTCACCGTTTTAGGGGGGAAAATATACAAAAAAATAGACCATGAGGGGCATATTGGTCAAGCCGTCTTTATTCATGTACATATCAGTGCCCATATATTTTTTTTCTTACTATTTTCTAACGGAATGTAATGATTTAGATTCCAAAACTAGTGATAGAAATATTTCAATAACAACAGATTTTTTGTTGCTAATTTTGCAATGGATAAGAAAAATAAATGAAATGAGCATTGGGTTAATTTGCCGTACATTAAATATTGGTGAAAACAGAATTCTAAGTTGTTTAGCAACAAAGTGACGTTGTCGCGGGATTACTCGTTTAGTGTAACTTATATCTTCCAGAAATTTAAAATCCGTGTTGATTCTATATCCTTGTTAAAATAGAATAATAGGTATACCCAAGCAATCATAAACAATTTTACAAATGATATTTTGTACTCCTATATCGTTTGAAACATATCAATCAACTTTAGGAAAAAAGACAATTCATATTTTGTACTCACATATCTATATTACATGTCATTTTAATTTCTTCCCTATAGTCCAATCACAATTATTAATGGACTAAATAAAAGTGCTTATAATTTTTTTTTTTCTATTGGCTAGCAAGTGATAAAAAGACTTGGAAGACATGACTTTTCAAGTCTACTCCTGGAGCAAACAATGATGCTTTGTGATTTAATAAAAGACAGATTGTCTAAGAGATTCAATCTTTCAACTCATTGTTCCAGTGATAACACATTTTCATCTAAATCTAATTTCTCAAATCTGAGATGTTAATCTTCAATAGGTTAAGTGATTGGTTGGGCAATACTAACCTATTGCTTAACTAAATTATTTTCAAACTTCACCGTAAATGCATCAACTCGTATCTAACCTCTTATTTTAGATGCTCTAACGAGAAAAGGCTAACCAATCTCCGTCCATCCTTAATAATCAGGTTTTTTCTTTCAGTTACAATGATAAAGGAACAAAGGTCTACTCCATGACTACTTATTGGATAAAGGAAGCAAGGATTAAAAGAGTAGCAAACGGCTTTTTTTTGTTTTGTTTTTTCAAATTAATTTATTTATTAGGAATAAAATCTAATCGTATTAACTAGCAATAATATGCTAATAATCTCAAATAATTTAAATTTAAAGACAGATTAGCGATGGATATCTATATATAAGATCAACTCATCAAGCTAATAAGCACATGCAATTAACATCATCAAATTGAGTTCTGCCTCCAGTACTAATTAATGTTAAGTATCTACCTTGTTAAACGATGTATTAAGTTAACGATTATATCCCAGAAATCATGGAGAAACCCTTGCTTTGTGAAATAGCTAGGTAACCTCGCGACTTATTTTCTACCGTAAATTACAAGCTAAATATTATGTCATATATGGTATATCTTATTCTTATCGTATTGTCAGTGGTCAGTATGCATTTGGAAGTCTACTCTTGAAAAGAAAATGTAAATGTTATAGTCTATAAGAGCCCGAAATGTACTCTAATAGTCTAAGATATCTACCAGACCATGTTGACATTCTGTTTACCATTCTTGTCTTTGCTCCTCCTTTTCACCACAACCACCGCACAACCATACAAAGCCACTGATCACATCCTCTTTAACTGCGGTTCATCAACCACTTCCACTTCTGATTCCATCCAGAGATGGGACGGTGATGAATCCTCCGAAAACTCGCCTTCAGACATCACCACCACCTCCTTTTCATCAGAAGCAACGTTACCGGATCCATCAGTCCCAACAGTCCCTTATTCCACTGCTCGAATAATCAACACTTCTTTATTTACTTACAAATTTCAGGTCACTGAAGGGCCCAAATTCCTCCTCCAGCATCAAGAATTCCTTGAGATGTTTCATCAAGTCCACGGTAGAAGATTTGGATAATGGTTCCTAGTCCTAAACCATGTCCATGACAACTACGAAGTAAATCTTTCATACGAAGCCAAGCTTCAACAAGAGATTCATTGGGGTTTTGTGTGAAAGCATGGATTTCTCCCATGAGACGATCAAACATGGCAGGTGGAAATAATCGGCTTACAAAGGCTTGCCTCATCTCCCCCAAGTATTGATAGTTCCTGGGGTTAATTCGTTATACCACACTTTGGCATCTCCGGTGAGTGATGATGGGAAAAGTTTGAGTTTAATGGTGTTGACATCGGTTTCGCCATATCGAAACATGCCGCAAATTTCTATGAATTCGGCAATGTGTTTGTGCAGATCGGCCCGCGAACGGCCATCGAATTGACGGTCTTTGATCGTAGAAAGATGGTGTCCCTTCACGGTGAAGTTGTCACCAAGATTAACAGCAACAATAGCAGCTCCGAGAGTGGGTGCTACGGTTCGGTTTGTGGCCCACATGGGTTGGTCATCGGCCATTGGAAATAGTTAATGGGTGAATGGGTTATAAACAACTAAGGCTTCGGAAAGGTTATCGAACGGTGGGTTTGGTACTCTTGGTACACGGTTGGTTGGTGGAACAAAAGGTGTTCTTCTTCTTCTTGGTCTACGAATCAGACTTTCGGGATTGGAAAGAGGTGAAATTGGTTCTACTCCAGTTGATCGAGTGTTCATACAATTACCGAGTGAATCTCGGAAACCTTGGAACAAACGAGCAAAGAATGAAAACAATTTGAAAAATCAGAAAAAGTAACCGGTCAGTTGGATGAATAACCGAACGGTTGGTTGTCTCGGAAAAATTAAATTCTGGGTGACCGACCGGCTGGTTTGGGTAAAAGTGAGTATTCGACCGGTTGGATTGATGACCGATCGGTTGGATGGCTCAAAAATTTTTTTTTATAGAAATTGAACAAGAAAAGAAATGGAACTTTAAAACTTACTATAAACACAATCAAAATCCCCGGCAAACGGCGCCAAAAACTTGATGTGCTCACGGTGTGTACAAGTTTTAAATTTATAAACACGATTACTGGATCTAGAAATAACACATACGAGTAAGTGAACTGGTCCGTTATAGTAAGATGAGGATGGTAAGTCGGGATCGTTCGCGGGGATTTGTGAGTGAATCTTAAGCGTAAGTTAAAAAAGTAAATATCTAATACAAGCGATGATGATAATAAGATAATTCAAATGATTAAAAACTATACTTGCTTAGACTAGCTAACTACTCATAGGATAAGCATGATTGTGATAACTTCTTTAACATGTTGGTAATTAGAATTAGTTGGTGTTCTAATCTATTGTTTCTGCAAGTTAAACCTTCGTCAAGATTATAGTTTATAAAAAAATATTAGGTTTGGACCAATCAATTCAAGATCAATTCAAGGTTCATAAAGTGGGTTAACAACCTTAAACACAAAAATAGTTTTTTATTTAATTAAATACTCTTAAGAAATGGTCAATACAAAAGGTAACTGAATCATAGACAACAAGGTTACAATTGATTATAAACTACTAAAACTTTCGACCAATTAGGCGTTTATAACCAATCCGATTTGATTAACAAAAAGTATTCTCATTACAATTACACCTTAGTTCCTTTATTTATTCAAGAATAGTTATGGTGAAAAACAATCATTCATAGACAAATGATTATAACTAGTTGAATAATAACAACTCTTTCGGCCATTGATATTACAAGCAACTAGTTAAACTTGACTCAACAAATGTCACTATGAAACTTAAGTCTAATTGGGTTTTAGAATTGACTTGATATTGAATTAAAACATGTTATCACAATCATAGACAAATCACTAAGTAATTAACATCATCTAAGCAAATGTAAAAGGTTACTAGCCACTCATAGCAAACATGAACATAAACTCAGAATATTGAACATTAGAAATCATGGTTAAAGTCTTACAAATGTTTGGAATATGGTTACAAATGAATAGGAAATGATTTCTTAAGTGTTGGTGTTGACTTCTTGAGAGTTTGACCTCCGGATGTTGACTTTTTGGACCTCCAATATTTTCTGAACTTCTATGGACAGATTTAAGAACTTTGAGACTAGTAAAGAACTACTTGATGATTGCTTTGTTGTTGTAGTGTTGATGGTGTGTTGAATGATGCTTGCAAGGCCTCTATTTATACTATTCCACAAGCCTAGGATCATTAATGCAGCAACTTGGCCTCCAAGGTGAATAGAAGGACCTAGAATGCCAGAGAGAATGGCCTAGAATCGGGTAAAATGAGGTAGAATAAAGTGTGCAAAAATTATACGAGCTGACCAACCGATCGGTTACGGGGCACCGGTTGGATGAGACATATGGGTCTAACCGGTAGGTTGGATGACAACCAATCGGTTACTCGGAACATTTTCATCTAACCGGTTGGTTAGAATGATGACCTACCGGTTGGAAAGGTTCTGTCAGCTAAATCTTTATCTTTTTCTTGGCTCTTCGTTCTTTGTCCAAACTTGATTATTTCTTGTCAACGAACTTTAGAGTGATGAAAACTTGGATTCTTCTTTGTGAAATACTTGAACGAATTGGATCTCGACTTGGAAATGACAAATCCTTCATTTCTTTCACTTTTTCTTACTTTTTCCTGTTTTTGGCTACAAATGCTTGCAAACATACTTTGATACAATTAAGTGAGAAAAGCATATAAAAATAACCAAATAACATATATAAAAACACGAATAACGCCACTAAAAACATGCACAATTTGAGCGTTATCAAATGCCTCTGGTTTCATTTATATGGGCTATGAATGAGACTAGGTAAAGTGTTTTTCCAATGGAAATGTAGTCAAGAGAAGAAATTTCTCCATGGTTGCCTAGATGATAGCATATGGCTGCTGTGTCTAGAAGAATGGTGAGCTTTGAATTAGCTTGTTTCCTGAATTGTAGAAAGATTGATAGTTTGTTTTGATGATTCAGCTACGTGAGCATGTTCATATTGGTTGTTTTGAATATCATGTAATTTGCTGATTTTAATTAAGAAAAGTTCACCGTTTTAGGGGGGAAAATATACAAAAAAATAGACCATGAGGGGCATATTGGTCAAGCCGTCTTTATTCATGTACATATCAGTGCCCATATATTTTTTTTCTTACTATTTTCTAACGGAATGTAATGATTTAGATTCCAAAACTAGTGATAGAAATATTTCAATAACAACAGATTTTTTGTTGCTAATTTTGCAATGGATAAGAAAAATAAATGAAATGAGCATTGGGTTAATTTGCCGTACATTAAATATTGGTGAAAACAGAATTCTAAGTTGTTTAGCAACAAAGTGACGTTGTCGCGGGATTACTCGTTTAGTGTAACTTATATCTTCCAGAAATTTAAAATCCGTGTTGATTCTATATCCTTGTTAAAATAGAATAATAGGTATACCCAAGCAATCATAAACAATTTTACAAATGATATTTTGTACTCCTATATCGTTTGAAACATATCAATCAACTTTAGGAAAAAAGACAATTCATATTTTGTACTCACATATCTATATTACATGTCATTTTAATTTCTTCCCTATAGTCCAATCACAATTATTAATGGACTAAATAAAAGTGCTTATAATTTTTTTTTTTCTATTGGCTAGCAAGTGATAAAAAGACTTGGAAGACATGACTTTTCAAGTCTACTCCTGGAGCAAACAATGATGCTTTGTGATTTAATAAAAGATAGATTGTCTAAGAGATTCAATCTTTCAACTCATTGTTCCAGTGATAACACATTTTCATCTAAATCTAATTTCTCAAATCTGAGATGTTAATCTTCAATAGGTTAAGTGATTGGTTGGGCAATACTAACCTATTGCTTAACTAAATTATTTTCAAACTTCACCGTAAATGCATCAACTCGTATCTAACCTCTTATTTTAGATGCTCTAACGAGAAAAGGCTAACCAATCTCCGTCCATCCTTAATAATCAGGTTTTTTCTTTCAGTTACAATGATAAAGGAACAAAGGTCTACTCCATGACTACTTATTGGATAAAGGAAGCAAGGATTAAAAGAGTAGCAAACGGCTTTTTTTTGTTTTGTTTTTTCAAATTAATTTATTTATTAGGAATAAAATCTAATCGTATTAACTAGCAATAATATGCTAATAATCTCAAATAATTTAAATTTAAAGACAGATTAGCGATGGATATCTATATATAAGATCAACTCATCAAGCTAATAAGCACATGCAATTAACATCATCAAATTGAGTTCTGCCTCCAGTACTAATTAATGTTAAGTATCTACCTTGTTAAACGATGTATTAAGTTAACGATTATATCCCAGAAATCATGGAGAAACCCTTGCTTTGTGAAATAGCTAGGTAACCTCGCGACTTATTTTCTACCGTAAATTACAAGCTAAATATTATGTCACATATGGTATATCTTATTCTTATCGTATTGTCAGTGGTCAGTATGCATTTGGAAGTCTACTCTTGAAAAGAAAATGTAAATGTTATAGTCTATAAGAGCCCGAAATGTACTCTAATAGTCTAAGATATCTACCAGACCATGTTGACATTCTGTTTACCATTCTTGTCTTTGCTCCTCCTTTTCACCACCACAACCACCGCACAACCATACAAAGCCACTGATCACATCCTCTTTAACTGCGGTTCATCAACCACTTCCACTTCTGATTCCATCCAGAGATGGGACGGTGATGAACCCTCCGAAAACTCGCCTTCAGACATCACCACCACCTCCTTTTCATCAGAAGCAACGTTACCGGATCCATCAGTCCCAACAGTCCCTTATTCCACTGCTCGAATAATCAACACTTCTTTATTTACTTACAAATTTCAGGTCACTGAAGGGCCCAAATTCCTCCGCCTATATTTCTATCCTGCAATTTACTCTGGCCTCACCCCAGACCAATCTTTCTTCTCTGTATCGTCCAATGGCCACTCTCTTTTAACAAACTTTAGTGCTTTCCAAACAGCCTCGTTTCTCGCAAAGAAGCGTTCCGATGCTGGAGTCGATGGTCCCCCTGTTCACCACTTTGTCAAAGAATTTCTCATCTTTGTAAAAGATTACACTCTCTTATATGTCGTCTTTTCACCAGTACCCAACTCATATGCCTTCATCAATGGTATTGAAATCGTTTCAATGCCAGATAATCTGTATGTTGATGCTAGTGAACCAAAAGGTGTTAATATGATTACAGTACCCGCGATTAATAAAGACATTGCGCTTGAAAATGTTTACAGGCTAAGCATGGGTGGGAACCAAATATCCGGTAATGAAGATACAGGTATGTATCGGTCATGGGATCAAGATAATAGATACATATATGGACCAGAAGGGTTAACTCCTACTTATGAAAATCCGATCACATACACTGAAGAGACTCCGAGTTATACCGCACCTGAGCCTGTTTATCAAACACAAAGAAGTATGGGCAACCAGTCTGACCGGTACAATCTGACATGGATACTTCCAGTTGATTCTGGATTTTATTACATGCTCCGGCTCCATTTTTGCAGCATTATACCACAATACACAAAACCAGGTCAGATGGTTTTCAGGATCTTCATTAATAATCAAACTGCTGAGGAGGAGGCTGATTTATTCCAATGGACTAATGGCACCGGGTATCCTATATTCAAAGATTACGTTGTGTTTGTCAGCAATACAAGTGGTGATCGAAGCAAACAGGATTTGTGGCTCGAGTTGCATCCTTACAGTAAATCTAAAGAATATCATGATGCTTATTTGAATGGTTTGGAAGCCTTCAAACTTAACATGAACCATGATCTTTCAAGCCCATCACCAAACCACGTAAAAGAGAACAACAAGAAGACTCCACCATCTGCCTTGATGATAGGTGGTGCCGGGGGAGGGTTAGTCTTGCTGTCTGTTTTACTAGTTTTAGTTTTATATCTGCGAAAGCGAACCAAACACCATACTACCACCAACAATAAGCCATCACTGCCATCAGATTGCTGTCGTCGTTTTTCACTTAGACAAGTGAAAGTTGCAACAAAAAAATTCAATGAGAATAATGTTATCGGAAATGGAGGATTTGGTAAGGTATACAAAGGGTACATGGGAAGTGCTAAAACCACTGTAGCAATCAAACGGCTCAATCCATTATCAAGTCAAGGGTTTCATGAATTCCAAACAGAAATACAGATGTTATCTAGATTGCGCCATGAGCATCTAGTGTCCTTGATTGGATACTGTGATGACAATGGTGAGATGATACTAGTGTATGATTACATGGCTCGTGGAAATCTACGGGAGCATCTCTACCAGACAAACAACCCTCCTTTGTCATGGAAAACACGTCTCGATATTTGCATCGGGGCAGCTAAAGGGCTGCATTATCTCCACACGAGTGAAAAGAACACAATAATTCATCGGGATGTCAAGTGTACAAACATCTTACTGGATGAGAACTGGGTTGCAAAAGTGTCTGATTTCGG
Source organism: Artemisia argyi (assembly GCA_030686995.1). NCBI lineage: Eukaryota > Viridiplantae > Streptophyta > Magnoliopsida > Asterales > Asteraceae > Artemisia > Artemisia argyi. The sequence continues at coordinate 12,461,955 of CM060689.1, read as the reverse complement.
TTTGTCAAAGCTAGGGTCCAAAGATCCATCACAAACACATGTTACCACGATGGTAAAAGGTAGTATCGGGTATATTGATCCTGAATATTGCAAAAGCCAGCACCTGAGGGAAAAGTCTGATGTGTACTCATTTGGAGTGGTATTATTCGAAGTGTTGTGTGCAAGACCGGTTATCATTCCATGGCTGACTAGTGAACAAGTGAATTTAGCAGAATGGGGAAAGACTTGCTATCAAAGAGGAACCTTGGTTGAAATAATTGACCAGAATCTAAGTGATCAGATTGCACCAGGGAGCTTAAGGAAGTTTGGCGAGGTAGCAAATAGTTGCTTGCATGAGGAAGTGAGCGAACGACCAACAATGGATGCTGTCGTGCAAGGGCTAGAAGTTGCATTGCAGCTGCAAGAAGCTTGTGAGGAAATGGGTGGAATTGTTGGTGAAGAAATGCTAGAAAGTCAAGATCTTCCTTTTCGTATGCAAGTAGAACTGACTAAAACAGATGACGATGGGATAGAAGACGGGGAAATTGTTGCACACTAAGGTGCCCATTCATGATCCAGTAATGAAGCTGGCCGGCCGAGGAGTCTTCTGGTACCTAAAACACTTTTTTTTTTCCTTGAATAAACAGATTGGTATTTAGATAGTTAATTAGTTTCATACAATCTACATGAATTTCATTTATTATATCAAATTTCGTAATTGTGTTTATTTAAATTGTCAAGTACTCAATGTATGATAAGCAATAATGCAATATTAAAACATCTCATCTGTTCAAATTGTTTACGGTTACAAAATTATAGCATCTGATCGATAATTGGTTGATAATTCGAATATTCCTTATCTATTGTAACCAAAATATGTTCCTTAATTATATAAAGTGTTTTTTTTTTTTTTTTTTTTTTTTTTTTTTTTTTTTTTTTTTAATTTTATTTTATTATTATTATTATTTTTAATAAATAAAAGTTGATTTTAACCACACTTAAAGCTCAGCCTATTACATCACTTCAAAGATGATAACATACTTTTCATATACAATTCATATTTTTATGCCTAAATATCTTGCAAGTTGCAACTTATTGATAGACTTTATTCCAACAAACAAGAATCATCGAAAAGAGCAAAAGCTTAGGACAAAAGATCCAATAGTAGCAATGACAGTGAACGCCGTCTCTAATCTGTCGCCATTTTCAAAGTTTGTGACAGTTGGCTAGGGACACATTCATCACTTCTCTAACATTACGGTGTTGGTTAACAATCTAATACTTGTAACGTCCCGTTGTTAATATTAGCATAGCTTCATCTTCATCTAGTTTTAGTTTCAGCATTACGACCTAATGGACAATACTACTAATTAGATAAGTACTACCAATCAACCAACTCTTTAACCAAGGGTTTTGTTTATTTACCATATTATATATACAAGTCAATTTTGCTATGAACGGCAGAGATCGTTCAAAGATGATATATAAAATAAAAACACTAGCAAGGAGCTAGAAAGAATTACACACAAGCCGATATAACGTTAGTAGGATTACAATACCGCTCTATCCATTTTGGTTAGACTTTCTTTAATTTTGTCTACTAGAATTAGGGGTGGAAACGAGTTCGAGCCTAATTTTTTCATTTAATAATCAAGCCGAGCTTAATATATAAAGATCGAATATGCTAGCAAGCCTAAACGAGCCCTAATATATACATGTATAGATATTCTCTATACATATAATTATATAAACGAGCTTAAAAGAAATAAACGAGTTCGAGCCTAGTGTGATTAACGAGCTGAGTTTTATTGGAAATTTATTTCCTTCAACACGTCATATTAGGTAGTCGAGCCAGAGCCAAGCTCGAGCTTGTGAAAATTTATCGACCCGAGCTTGAGCTCAAAATGTGAGGCTCGATCGATCCCAAGCTCGAGGTTTCTATATATAAACGAGTCGAACTCAAACTCTGACAGACTCAGGCTTACTACTTGAAATCCAAGTGTGTGAAGAAGGTTTGATATTATCTTTTTTTTGAACGAAGGTTTGATATTATCTACATGGGGTTTTTCTAAGAGAAGACATGTATAAGTCAATTAAGCATGCAATCTCTATTTTCATCAGTTGAGATCCATGAAGAACCCATACATGTCATAGAACCTATCAACCAATCATAGCCACCCATTTATATTTTCCACATTTTTTTTCAAAACAACATATCTTGCAAACGGTAAATCTTCAAGCTACAAAAAAAAATATCATCGCGACGAGAATTAAATAATCTTTCTATAGATATGCATTGTTATATACTTTCGACGAACTTTTTTTTCGCCCAGAAAGAATCATATATGATTCGTAAAAATCATATATGATTCGTAGAATCATATATGATTCGATTCTTCGAATCATATATGATTCTTACGAATCATGTGTGACTTTTCTAGGCGAAAAAAAGTTCGTCGAAAGTATATAACAATGCATGTCTATAGAAAGATAATTTAATTCTCGTCGCAATGGTATTTTTTTTGTAGCTTGACGATTTACGGTTTGCGAAATATTTAAGTTTTAAAAAAAGGATGAAAGTTTATTTTTTTATTTTGATAAAAAAAAATGAGTGAATAAGAATGTTTGATGGGTTCTATGGTAAAAGTTGGATCTATAAAGAACTTTTGGCCTATTTTCATTTGCGTTGGTTTATCTCCACATGTATGACGGCAAGGAAAAATTTCCAGTTTAATAAGAAAACATCACAAAAATGAAAAAAATAAAATAAAGAATAATGTTAGGAAATTGCGATTGTATCAATAAGTGCTATGTTCCGCTTACGTGACAAAATTGTGTATTGTTATTGGCTAATAAAGTTGAAAACTGAAATAATTTGGTCAAACTCTTTAATTTTCATCTAATTTATAATATGTGATTAAAAAAAACAAATGTATCAATTTTGTAAAAAAAATTAAAAATAAAGGGTTAAAGAATAAAATTTTAGTTGTTAATTTTTAAATAAATTATATGGGATTATTAGACTTATCAGTTTTTTTTATATATATATATATATATATATATATATATATATATATATATATATATATATATATATATAGGGGCTTTATTTTCAGAACCCTGTTAAGTGCGGGAACTGCGAGAACTCCAATTTTGCATTAGAAAAGATGCATGTTCATATAAAACATGTATGTTTTCTTACATACACATGCCTGCCTATTAAGGTGTATGTAAGAAAACATACATGTTTGATATGAACATGCATGTTTTCTAATGCATAATTGGAGTTCTCGCAGTTCCCGCATTTAAAATGGTTCTAAAAATAAAACCATTTTGCATTGATCTACTGCACTTAACAGGTTTTTATATAAACATGTATTATGTGTATTAAGGTGTATGTAAGAAAACATACATTTTTATATGAACATGCATGTTTTCTAATGCAAAATTAGAGTTTTCGCAGTTCCCGCACTTAACATGGTTCTGAAAATAAAGATACACTATATATATATATATATATATATATATATATATATATATATATATATAGTGTTGTATTCTATACAGTACCAATATTAGATACAGTACTTTACAGTACCTTTAAAATGAATCTAGGCCATTGGATTAGTTAATCAATGGACAAGATTAAAAGTGCTAAAATTGCAAATAAACAAAAGATGGGGTATTAGTTTGTTAAGGCTGAAAGGGTATTACGGGAACTCTACATTAATTGATTTAATAACCGTCCTTCTTTTAAAAGGATAAGATTAAAAGTGCTAAAATTTCCAGATTTCTGTCGCACTTCAACCTTAAGCATCTCTCTCCTCAAACTTAACCCTAATCATAAGCCACCACAACCACCATAAATCCTATATTTTTTTTTTCTACCAGCCATCATAAACGGTTTGCTTCTTTTTCATAAACAAAAATAGCCACAATTGCTTTGATTGGTTATCATATAACAAAGACAGAGAGTTGTTTTAATGGGCGGTGAAATCAATGGCTCATTATGATCAAGTAGATCTATATCTCAAAAATCAAGATCTATATTTGATCAACAGTGGGAGATCACTCGCAACTCAAAAATCAAGATCTATATCTTAGATCCATTGACCGACACCGTAACTCAACATATCAATCCGTTAAAAAAAAAGTAACCACGTCTCTCTCTTTTGGATCTCAAAGTCGCCGGAAAAATTAACCGGACACCATAACCACACTTATATTCATTAGAATTATTCATCTATATAATGTTTTCTGTTCGTAACGAGGCTTTGTGGTTGTGAACCAAGCACAAAGAATTAAAAGGTAATATTTTACTTTTCTATAAATAATCTTGCACCTATCTATTTGAGTATTATTTTTGTTCTTTTTAAGCGGGTCTTTGCCTCTTTGGTTGGTTAAAGTTTAATTTGCCATATTTTGTTTTTATTTTATTTTATGGGGTCATGGTAGCCTGATGTGGTTTTATATAACATAAAAAGTACATTGTAGGTTATTCATTGTTATGAAATTCATAGGTATAAAATTGTTAGATTTAAATAATGTTTTGTTCACAAAGAAAAGATTTTGATAATGTTTAATGTGAATTTTATACAGCCATGGATCACGAATTATGGTTTTGACCATAAATGTGAATTGTGAAATTACATTAATGCAATACTCTTGTATGATAGTTAATACTTTTAGTATAGAGTCAATTTAGAACCTTAAACACATAGCCAAAACTAAACACTATATCCAGTGTTCGCTATTTATGATAAAGTGTATTTTTTTATTCGTTAGAATGATGCATATGTGTTTTATGGTGCATATGTGTTTTATGGCTAATATGAAATGAGTAGAAGGGGGTGCATATGTGTTATATGTGTTTTATGATTGATATAGAATCAAATAGAATGATGCATATGTATTTTTTGGTTGATATAAAAGTGTGAATATGTGTTATCGTTATTATTTACAAAACAATGTGTTATAATTGGTTGTTGTATTTCAATAGTGTGCATATGTGTTCAATCCGTTAATGCATTTGCTAGTTGTTTACAATAAAAAATAATAATTGTGTATTTCAGGTATTGATAAGATACAAGTGTTGATCATTTGATAAAGATGAGGAGCAATACCAATATAAAGAGTGCACATGTGTTTTCAACAAGCATATCATTTCTAGTGAAGCGTGCACATATGTTTTTGAAAGGTTACTCATATGTTCTAATGAATTTAATGAGAAAGTAAAGAGTGCACATATGTTCATATAAGAGTGCACACATGTTTTTGAATGATGTGCACGTCTTAACAAAATACATTTGTATTTAAATTTTATTTCATTTGATATAATATTTTGTGTATACTATTTATGTTTTTGGTTTGTTATAAATTTAGATGTTATATGTATATATTTATGTTTTTGGTGATAAATATCGAAGATTGGAGAACGTACACTAAAAACATATATGCAATTGTAATTTTAAGCAAACGAGTTTGATTTCTAAACAATTTAACGAAAAAAAACATTTGACGAAAAAAACATATGTAAATTTACGATTTTAAAAAGAAAAAAACACAGATGCACTTCATGTATGCTCTGGAAATTGAAAAATTAAATAAATAAATAAATAAAATAATAATAATTCTGAAAATTAAGGGAAATCTAAAAAAGTTTTTTAATTAAAAAAATCAAAAAGAAACTAAAATTGTGTTTGACTATAATGCCCTTTTCAATTAAATAAAAATATTTATTAATACTAAATTCCTATTGGTCTAAATGAGTACTATAAAGTACTGCATCTAATATTAGTACTGCATGGAACGTGACCCTATATATATATATATATATATATATATATATATATATATATATATATATATATATATATATATATATATATATTTTTAATAATTTTATAAATATTAATACATACCCTATAGACTTTATAAATCATATACTTTATGTTCCATAGAAATTAGAACAATAAATTGTGGTTATTTATTAATAATATTATAAGTAAATATTAAAAAACTAATGTATTTGCACAAAATCATAGATACAAAAAGGAAAGCACGATTTATTGTGACATGCAAATGAATACACGAAATTATACATATACAAACGACTATGTTATTCCTCTTTATAAGATTAGGTATGGATATCCGGAAAAACATTCTTTCTGACTATCCGCACTCAAAAACGACTCATTCCTCTTTATAAGCTTAACCTACGCATGGGTTTAAAAATCGGCTTAAATAATTATTAACAGGAATATAAATATCAAATAAAAGCACGACCTCATACGTTATTGTGAGTTAAAAATAAATAGATGAGATTCTACATATAACAAATACACATATTTTTTCAAGGTCATTATGTGCTACTAAACACGCATAATGTTTACACTATAATATGAATAATAAAATTTAAACAAGATCAACATAAAACACCGTGTTAGTTAAACAAAGTCAAAATCCTTTTTGCAACTAAAATCTATACAAAATATTAATCGATATTAACACATATGAAACTATGTAGAAACTCTTGCGTGCATGAGTATTATAACTATATAAGTATTACAAATATAATATAATTTTATAGGAAAATCTTAAACATTACAAAACCATGAATTTATGAATTGTCACAATATTTGACTTCCAATCAAAATTATTGAAAATATTATTACTCATTATACTATATGCTCAAAGTGTGTGCACAAATTCTATAACTAGTTTTACAAGAATACCAAGTCTTATAAATATATTGTTGATTGAAATTGAGTCCATAAAATACCTTTTAAAATAATTAAATTACATAAATCTTAAATGTAATTGAGATATTTTATTAATGAAAACTTTGAAGAACTTTTTAATACCCCTCAAAATAAATAACTTAAATAAATATGTCCCTTTATTAATAATGACAACTTTGACAATGAATATAAACTTACAAACAAATGGCTGACAACTTTTTGAGCTACAAGAATTGAATTTTACAAATATAGTATGACAGCAAAATTAAGTCTTGCACCATAATATTAACATTATATATTTCTTCATCAATTGGCTTACAAAATACTGTTTGTGCGGGTATTCATCTTGGGTCACATGGTTGCAACTGGTTCCATCAATTTTAAAAACTAAGCAAAATAAAAAAGAAAAAAAAAAAAAAAAAAAAAAAAAAAAAAAAAAAACTGTCGCATCAAGGGTTATACTAAAATTACAAGTTCGCAAGTATAATTATATGTCGCCATATACCGTGGTTTTGTGCGGTTATTCGTGTAGTGTGTATATATATATATATATATATATATATATATATATATATATATATATATATATATATATATATATATATATATATATATATATATATGTTAGAGTAATGTTCAAATTATGGATGTGAATTTTTGAATTGCAAACTAATTTTTGATTGCCGGTATTAGTGGCAAGTATCATCATTAAAAACCTAAACGTTTAACACATTATATCCTTTGCTGGATTAAGTTACGGGTAAAATGTAGGGAAGGATATTGTTTGTAATGTCGGCCGGGGTGTTAAAAAGGCATTTGGATATGTCGAATTAGCACGTAAATGGTCATTTCACGTCGAGAAGGGATGTAATTCGTTAGACGTTTGACCTTTAGAGATGATATTTGGAAATAGTACAAAAACAAGACAGTTACTGCAAAATTAAACAAACTAAGAGACGAATTTTCCACTTCACTCAACCACTTATATCTCAAAGCCTTTTTTCCACACCAAATAACAAATTAGTAGTCGTTAACTTTCTGTCACGTACTATAGTCAACATGGTATAATTCATGGTGTATCTTTCATATTTGTTAATGGTTCTTTGGAAAGACTTGGAAGTCTACCCTTAGAAAAAGAACACGTAAATTCTATAATCTATAAGAGACGAGTACATTAATACTCTTCTCCAATTAAGAATATAATCTATACTACTATATAATTCATTTGGAACTATTCTATAGTTAGAAATGCTTAAATTTCAGACTTTTTCTTGCTTATTAGGGAAAGATTTCAAAATTAATTTGTTAGGAAACAAGTTGGTTAGGAAATTGTTGGTTGTTCAAACTAAAATTATTTGGCTTAACCATCTCTAATATATCTACTTATAAAGCATGAAGACAATTAAACATGTAACCAAATAACGGGCAATATATAATCACACGACACCCACTGCTGCATTGCGCGGGTACCGTTCTAGTATAAGCTAAAGCTAAAGCTAAATTATCAACTACACCATGTTTAACTTCTTCCTTTTACATGCACTCTTTTGTTTGCTCCTACTTTTCACTACCATAACCACCTCACAACCATACAAAGCCATGGAACATTTCCTCCTCAACTGCGGTTCATCCTCCAACATCACTTCTGACCAGAAATGGGATGGAGATGAGCATTCTGAATTTGTACCATCAAACATCACTACAAGTTCATTTTCATCTACTCCCTTGTTCCTAGATACTTCAGTTCCCCAAATTCCTTATTCCACTGCTCGTATTTTTAACACTTCTTCATTTACCTACACGTTTCCAGTCTCTGAAGGGCCAAAATTCGTCCCCCTCTATTTCTATCCTACCACATACTCTCTTTTAACAAACTTCAGTGCTTTCCTAACTGCCTCCTTTTTGGGTAAGACCCGGTCTGATGCAGGATTTGATGATCCTTCAGTTCCTCACTTTGTCAAAGAATTTCTAATTTCTGTAACTGATACCCAAATCCTACAAGTTACCTTTACACCCTCACCCAACTCATATGCATTCATTAATGGTATCGAAGTTGTTTCAATGCCACGAAATCTGTATTTTAATTCTAAGAATCCGAAACTTGTTGGGATGAGTACAGGACCCATTATTAATAAACACACTGCACTTGAAATTATTTACAGGTTAAACATGGGTGGGGGAAAAATACCCGGTAACGATGATACAGGTATGTACCGGTCATGGGTTCAAGATAATAGCTACATATATGGACTAATTAGGTTGACACCTTGTAACACCCCCAAAATTTTGATACAGCGGAAGACTTACAAGCTTTCGGGGTGCTACGGGAATTGGCATCCTCACAAGTATAGATAACGAGATATCATAGATGTAAATGTAAACAAAAGTCAACATCAAGTGAAAGTTTACATTCATCCAAAATATTTAAGAACGGAAAGCCCATAATAGAATAACATAAGTAGGTTCATAAAAGAAAATATTATAGTTTTATCGGTTTCCTCAAACCATGCCAGCACCAAGCTTCCGAAGTCCAAGTCCTTCCAAAAGTCATCTAGTTACCTAAGAAAAACATGCTTAAAAGTTAGCTTTCGCTGGTGAGTTCATAGGTTTAAATCGAAAATAATAGTGGACCTGAAGAGTAAGCGCTATGTGAGTCTAGAAGGCATAGATAAGCATTCTAATCATCAACACAAATCACAACACGATAGCTTTCTTATCTTAAGAAAGATAAGTGGTCAAAATGAGCGGGCCCCTCTTACGGTCACTAGATAGGTCCAACAAACAGTAAGGAACCACCACATACTGCCCTAGTCTAGGTCGTTCGCAGTAATCTACACACAGCTAGGTTCGGTAGCCCTAGCCTAAGGCAGACCCTACTTTGAATCTACCCTAACTAGTCCTCACAATATAGCAAAACAAAAAAATAGTAGCAGGTCCAAGAAATCCATTTGCATGTTTTCTCCCCCAAGTTTAGAAAGCAGTAAAATACGAATAAAAGTGGGGCTATGAAACTCACCTCAAGTCCAGCAAATAGCAAAAGAATCGATAGAAACAGCGAGAATACGACTATCTGACAACGACGACTACTGACTTGGCACTACCTAATAATAATATCAATATGCCTTAGTTTATATATTCATCGGATAAATAATTCCCAAACCCGAGCGTATTCCATTTTACTTTCCAAAAATTCGTTTCTCGTATTCGCTTTAGCGTTTGGTATCCGTGCGTGTGTGTCAACTCAACAAGATCCTCATAACACATGATCAACATAAACAAACCATAACGATCTATGGGTCTAGCCGTAGTCTAATAAGTCCATTAAATAGATCGTCGACGTTTATCGAGTTCGTCAACCCGATAATCCTCCACAACATATTTACTCAACTTATTATTCCAAAACCATACCACGTCCTAAATCACATAGCACATAACGTACTACATGGTAGGTTTAAGAGTCTAATAAGTTTTATAAATAGATTGTCGAAACTTATCGAATTCGTCAATTCAATACACTTCACAAAATATTCACTAACTCATTATTCCCGAACTCCTACCACGACCTAAGGCGTCGTAGGATATATTACCCGATAATGACCCCTTCGATATAACCAAATAGGTCTCATTTAATCCGTCGACTAAATAAGTTAAATAGTTATATTAGATTGGGCTCGTTAACGTTAAATATCCATGACTAGCACAAATAGTCAACAATTAGTAAAATGGTCAAACTTAGATTTAAGTGCCCTGTGGAAAACAAGAAGGGGGGGGGGGGTTGAATAGTTTTACGTCATTTTTGTATTTATAAAAACTTTGTTTGCAAAATCTTCGATTCTAGTTTTATGTGAGATCAATATTTAATCACTGAAGTATACTAATATTTACAAGCATAAATAACAACAATATATATAAGTAAATAAATAGATAGAGATGGCAAGATCGCACCACAAGACAAAGGATTTATAGTGGTTCGGCTACGAAGCTCCTCTTCGCCCTACTCCACTCCCCGAGCACCTAACTCGAGAGTTTTCTTCACTATGTCAACAAGCTCCCTTATGGCGGAGAAAACCTTACACAACTTTCGCTTACACCAATTAATGACACTAAGCTAGATGTCGAGTCCTAATAGTAGCTAGAACCAATCTCACATTACTAATCACTACACAACTTCTTCACAACTTATGCACACCACTACTACTACACACCTTCTCATAACTTCACTACTTCTTCTTCACAACACTACTACTTCTATCCACAACTTCTTTTCACTCCTAACACATCTAAATATACCTATATCAAAACCTCTACACCTTTACAAATGATTTACACAACTACTAACAATATTCACAAATCTATAACACTTCTTAACAAGATGTCAGAGGAGTATTCTTGTCTTGCACTTTAAATGGTGAGGGATTGAATCACTTAAAACAAAAACTTATAATCTTATGATCAAAGGATTTAGAAAGATGATTTGAGAGGATTGGGATAGAAAGTTTTAGTGCAAAAGGTAAGGAAAAAATGTAGGATTGAACCTGTATTTATAGGCAAAATATTCTAACAACAGGAGCGTGCCGGCCCCCTTAAATGGTGGCCGGCCCCCTTAAAATTAAGGGGGCCGCCCACCTGTAACGGCCAGAATCTTTTGTCTTTTCTGGGGAAAGTTTATTTGCTGAAGATTTAACTGATTTTGGTTAAAAATTTGAATTCATATATTTATTATGAATTAAACATTTTCCTTTAATTACCAAAAGTGTTTTTCTAAATATATAAAATGTTTATACCATTTTATATATTTTGTAATGATTAAATAAACCTTCCTTTAATCATAAAATGTATTAGGCAATTGTTTATTCATACCTTAAGTGATTAAGTTGGATATAATGATATTTTTTCACTAAATACTTGTTTACGTAATGATTTTACGTTTAATGATTTAACATTTTGTGATCGTCAAAACGTATGGATATCGAGAAATATTAATAACGTTTTAACGCATTAGTTATATCAACAATCTCCCCATTTTTAATGATTACAAAATCTAAACTCATTAAGTCAAAAATTAATATGTATACAAGTATTTAGTGAGTTTATATCATTTCTTCTCCTTTTTGTTAGCATCAAAAAGGTTATCCCGACGATGTTAGAGCTCCCCCTCGACGTGTACTCCCCCTCGTTTCAAGGTTAAAAGACAAAACGAGATATGGAATGCTTGCAAAAATATTTAGAACACACATACAATATATATATATATATATATATATATATATATATATATATATATATATATATATATATATGATTAAAAAAATAAGAGAACTAATAAAAGTGCACAAAAGAAATAAATCTCAACAAGCATTCATTAGTCATTAAAATAGATTATGTTGAACACATAATCATTGGTACATAAGCATACATATATGCTTTTCTTAGCAAACTACAATAGATAATACTAAGTTGCCAACTTGAGGTCTCTAGGACTTGCTCGGAGATGGGAAGCATGGTGGATGGATTTAGTGGAGGTAGATCTTTGTGGGAATGTTGTTTGGAGAGTTTGGAGTGGTTGATGGAGGTGAGTTTAGAGCGGAAGGGATGGATTGTTGTGTTTGTGATGGCGGTGGAGGAGACCTTGTGAGGAGATACTCAATCCAAGTGAAGTGCTCATTGAGAGCAATGGTTTATTTTTGGAGAAAAATGCAACAAGGACAGTTGTTAACATGATTCTCAAGTTGGACCAAATTGTTGGGTGGTGAGGAGTGAGTGGAGGATGGTTGTTGATCCAAATTGCGTTGAGCAAGGTGTAAGGCAAGAAGAGCACTAAGCTTATGAGCTTCTTTGAGCTCCTCAACGAACTTTTTATGTTCGGAGGAAGGTGATGATGGTGGAGTTGGATTCATGTTCTGATGTGAGTGGTGATTGTTGTTTTGGGATTGAGTATGTTCCTCAAAGGGGTCATTTGGTAGAAGTGAGTGAGATGGATGTGGGTTTTTGTTGGAAAGTGAGATAGCGAGGTTGTCATGTGGAGGAAAATGAGGGGTTTCATTTGGGTGAGCTTGGTGTTTAGTAGTTGGTTGTTTGGTGACAACATCATTGATTGATGAGGATTTTTGACAAGTATCAAGTTTTCTTCTCCACACGGGTTTAACAGAGATCCTTGCAACCCTTGAAGGCTTAGATCTTTGGTGATTGGGGGATGACATGATGGATTGAGTGATGATTTATGATGAAGGAGGGAATTTATAGTGTGATGATTATGTGTTTATGGAAGGATAATAGGTAGAGGATTTGCTAGATAAAATGTGTTTGTGAATTTAGGGAAGTGGAGAATCAAAATAGGGTGAAATGGGCTAAAAAGCATAAAGCAAACAGGGAACCTCGACCATCAGGTGGCCGGCCCCCTTAATTAATGGTCGGCCCCTTTAATTTTGATGGGGCCGCCCTTTATAATTTTAGGGGCCGCCCAGGGCCTGGTTCCCAAATTGCTAGAAATGATTTTTGGCAGAGATTTTTCCAGAAAGATGTTTGTTTTAAGGTTTGATTTTGGGCAAGTCCATCTCTTTAGGCAACTAAACAAGTATTATCTTAATGAAGTATGCATGAAAAGTATATATGTAGGCAAATAAACATATAATATAATTTCATGCAAAGACAATATTGTAAATGAACAAATAAGCAAGTCATATATCCTAAGGCAATTAACTTAGTGTAAGGGCAAAGGCAACTAGTGAGTGAGAAACTAGTGATGCAACAAATGTGACGAAGTGATTCTTAACTTTGTTCTAGTGTATGCCTATATAAAACAAATGTGAAGATGCGACTGCTTCGACTCCTAATGCAAAGATGAAGATATCCTAAGGAGCAATCCAAATTCTCCTTGATTCAATTTGCTTAACCCATGATTGCTAAGAATATATATTAGATTATATATTTTTACAATTCATGTGAAATTTCATGCATGATTTTAAAGAAAGTTTTTAGCATTATTCAACAATGCAAGAAAGAAAAGAAATGATTTTCATGTGTTTCCTAGAAGTGAGAATTGTTTAGAAAAAAAATGTATTGGGTTGTAAGAAAATGTTTATGCAATGCAAAATTTCCAATCTTCAATTTTGTGCGAAATAGATTCCTAGACTCAGAGACGAAGAACAGAAAAGAAATAAATTTTATGCAATAAGTAATTAATGAAAATTCAATAGAATCTAGTCAATTTGCTCCATCATTCCTAATCCTAAACGCAAGTGGTTTAGTGAATGTATCCGCAATATTATCTTCCGATGCAACTTTTTCTATAGATATATTACCTTTTTATACATTATCCCTAAGGAAGTGGTGACGTATTTCTATGTGTTTAGTCCTAGAGTGTTGAACGGGATTCTTACTTAAGTCTATAGCACCTTTATTGTCGCTCATTATAGGAATATTTTCTAACCTAATGTCATAGTCTACGAGAGCTTGTTTCAGCGGTTACATATTCAGCTTCGTTGGTCGAAATAACAAGAGCGGTTTGCTTCTTGGAAAACCAAGATGTTAGGCAACATCCCATAAACGTGCAAATCCCACTGGTGCTTTTCGATCCACGTAGTCTCCCGCATGATCCGAATCCGCATAGACAATGGTTTCTATGCCGGATCCCTTAGGATACCATAATCCTAAGTGTATAGTGCGTTTAATGTATCGGAAGATACGCTTAACCGCTTCTAGGTGAGAGGTTTTGGGATCCTCTTGAAAGCGGGCACAAAGGCAAACACTAAACATGATATCGGGTCTACTTGCCCACTAGTACAAAAAGTGGCAAACACTAAACATGATATTGGGTCTACTTGCCCACAAGATACCTCTAGTCACGAAAATATTCGAATGTGTGATTGTAGCCTCAGTTGGAAAGACGAAATGGTCACACAAGTCGGATCAAGTGTGGCTGTTTATTTTATTATGGTACATTTAGTCACATAAAAAAGTTACTGTGTGGCCGTTCGAAAAACAGCTTGTGTGAAGAAATCCATTTTTTGTACTAGTGGCTGTTAAGTATAGTAAACTACCTATCATCCCTCTATACTTAGTGTTATCTACGGACTCACCTTCTTCATCTCTTGTGAGTTCACTTCCGTAGACATAGGTGTCTTAAGGGGTTTTGAGTCTTCTAGGCCAAATTTCTTAAGCATTTCCTTAATGTATTTAGATTGGTTAAAAAAATTCCATCTTTTAGTTGTTTGATTTGTAATCCTAGGAAGAAGTTTAGTTCACCCATCATGCTCATCTCAAACTCATCATGTATGATTTTGGTAAATTCATCACACATTTCTTGACAAGTCGATCCAAATATAATGTCATCAACATATATTTGAACAATGATGAGATCCGGATTTTTCTTTTTAGTGAAAAGAGTGTTATCTACCATTCTCATGGAATAATCATGTTTAATAAGGAATGCCTTTAATCGATCATACCAAGCCTTGGGAGCTTGTTTGAGTCCATATAAGGCCTTCATGAGTTTATAAACATAATCAGGTTTTGTGAAGTCAATGAATCCCGGAGGTTGTGCCACATAAACCTCCTCATTGATAAAAGCGTTAAGGAATGCACTTTTCACGTCCATTTGAAATAACTTTTTTTGTTAAATATATTTGTATATTTTTCTTTTTTTTAAATAAAGTGTGTAACTCGGATTAAACCGAAAACCAAACCAAACCAAACCGAACTAGAATTCAACCAAACCTAACCGAAAACCGAATTTAAATTCGGTTTGGTTTGGTACATGGTTTGACCCTAAAAAAACTTTTAACTGAATTAACCGAACCGAATTAACCGAATAACCCGAAAAGTGAACCCATGAACACCCTAAGTTGATCCCACATTGGTTAAATTAAAGAAATAATGCTTGCTTATATACCACACTATATATGGACCATTCATGATTGGAGTATTATAAAGCTTCCGGTTCTTTAAATTAAGAGCATGGGGAATCATAACTTACGTTATGAAATAACTCAGCACCACATTATCTTAACACCATTTGAATCAAATATCAATATTTATAACATTTTGTGTAAAGTGATTTTGTAAGTTATGCTTCATTAACTTGAGTCCCATATCAGTTACATTTATAACATTTTGTGTAAGGTGATTTTTTAAGTTATGCTTCATTAACTTGAGTCCCACATCAGTTACATAAAAGAAACAATGTATATGGACCATACAAGACTGGATTACAATAAAGCTTCCGGTTATATCGAGGACCATGATATTAAGATTTTTATAGTTAAAAAAATGTATACTTTTTCAAAGGAGTCCATAGTTTTACTTTTTTATAGTTAACAAAATGCATACTTTGTCAACAAGGAGTCCAAACTTTTCTTTTACAAACTTTAAAGGTCTCTTCCTTTATGCAACTAGGTATTAGAAACTAGTAATATCTTGGAGTTAAATGATACTAGTATTCTATTCAATATAAGAGATTAAAACTTTCACGAGAGTTTTGCATGTTAGAACTTTAAACAATGGGCATCCTATATCCGATCAGGGCGTAACTATTACTTAACATCGATTATATATAAATTTGAAGCAAGTATTACGAGTTAAACAACGTGCTATAGGACTTCATATTTCTTGTTGGGACTTGCACATCTGGATTGCATGCTGTTAAAAATAAGTTTTAGGAGCCAAGATAGAAATATACTTTTTGAAATGGTTATGACTTAAGAGTAATGATTAGTGTTGATGAAACTAAGCTTTTTAAAGACTCTTATAATCATTGAATTAAAAGACTAAGCATTCTTCGACTTTTTTTGTGTGTCAAAGTAGATGTACCTTTTTTGCACCTCAAGGAAGGTTCATGTTTCATTGAATTTATGGGTTTGTAAATATAGAACATTATAAATAGATAACAAGATTACGAAGCATGTTCTTTCGTAGAAGACTTTTGTAATACGGTCTTATTCTGTATCAACGATTGATCAAACCGAACGAGGGTAAGTATGTCGACTATGTGACTTGGTTTATAGAGCTTCAAATACCTTTTTCAATATGCCATGTTTTTATTTTGCATTTCCATTTGTATACATGTACCATATATAAATTGGTTATAGCAAATAAAAATTAAACAAAAACATGCTACCCATGCCAATTAACTAGCCATTGAAACTGTATCTATCTTTTCGAAGTAGTCCATTTCCATATCGTTTTAAATGATTTTGTTTTTGTTAAATATATGGATAAATATTAATATGTAAATGTCTAGTATCGAACCCGAGACCTCGGGATTGCACACTTTACAAACAAGAATAATGAATAATAAATATATATATGTTAAACGTATCGTATATATATATTTATAAACACTTAATGGACTAAATGGTCGTTAGTTATTAACCGTATGGACTAACAATCATTAGTAACAAAAGATAAGGACTAGAATGTAACTTGGGAGTCAAGAAGGATCTAGAACACCCTTGTGGGTGCCTAGGCCGGTCGATCATGGTGAGGGGAAGCCCAACCCATGCTTGTCTTGTCCTCCAAGTTTACTCTAGTATATATAAAAGGCCAAGGATTAGGGTTTCACATCTTTTGTGCACACACACAAACCCTAAATCTTTTCTCTCCTTGTTTTCTTTTGTGGCCGATCGTCCAACCCCCCTCCTTAGGGATTTGGGTCGATTTTGGTTAAACCAAACTAAGTGGTTTTGTTTACTTGCATCAAACCTTTATTCGTTGGTAGTTTGTGTGTACAAGAACGAGGTAATTACTTACTTTAGTAATTATCAAGGGATCGATTAACAAAACGGTAAGGGGTTAATCATTGATCCATATAAACCCTAATTAGGGTTCTTCATATTGTTAAAGACAATTGCTTTTGATTCTTGTTCGGGCTAGAATCACCACGGTACGTTCCTATTTAATTTATGTTAATCTCTTATGTGTTATAGATGTTCCTACGCTTTCGCATATGTGTTTACCTATTTTATGATTGTCATGATTCTCATATTCTAACAGTGGTATCACGAGCTTGCTATAACATGTAATTGATTACATAAAACACATAAAAAACGGATTTTGATTGTTTTAGATACATGTTTTGGATCTAGGGTTTTGTTTTTTTACCCTAACCCTAATTTGGGGGGGGTCTATTTAATCCATGAATCCTAATTAGGGTTTGTGGTTTTATTAATTAATTGGATTAGAAACCCTAGGTTGCCTACATGTTTATGTGTTAGTTGGGCGTATCCTTGACCTAATTGGCAATTGTTATGCTTTGATCCATGACGAAACATGCATGTTAGTCATGGGTTATTAATTGTTTTATTAATTGTTAAGCTTTTCACATGTTTAGATAGATCTAATATTGGGGAAGACCCCATAATTATTAAAATCAATTATGTGCTATGTGGTATGTGATTAGCTTTGGCCTACGCAATTGACTTGTCAATGTATGTGGCTCACTTCCGTTAAGAGGTGAAGGCCCTAGTTAATTATATGCATATAAAAACCTAGAATTGATTTTGTTAGGATCTTTTCTAAAAAGATTGCATGTGGCTAATTGTTTCACCTTTATAATTGTTATGTTATTAGTTGTTTTTATTTGTCTTTATTACTTGTTTTATTGTTTAATTGTTGGACACGTTTGTAAGCAATAAAAGGGTAATTTTTCCATAAAGAAAATAATACGGACTAATAATGGTGAAACCCTAATGTGATAAAGTAAGAATATTGCAAGGTCTTAAGTGCCGCTAGTGGTCCGATTCGCACGGTAATCAGCTCCCAGGCGAGACTAGCAAAATTCACACTTTATTACATAATTTTGAGATTGAATCCATAAACTTTTGCTTGATTGATGTTTTATACAAGTATGCTTTTAAAATTAAGTCTTTTAAGATGATATTCATAACCGTGATTTGAAGGCTTAGAAAAGAGCCTTAGAGTCTGCCTTGGTTATCACAATCTTGAATATGTCTTAAACGAATTACTTTTAAAATCATGATTGTAGAAAGTCATCTTAGGGTTTTGGCATAAACCTCAAGTAAAACTTTGTGTATTAATTTCACGAATTGGATATAAAAAGTTTTTATGAAAACTTATGTTATAAAGATGAGTGCATGCATCTTTGTACATGTTTTGATTTTCACATCAAACTAAATACCCTTAAAAATTTAAGTTACATGCCATCTAACTATAAGAAACACTTGAAGTTATTATTTAGTAAACGTGAGACGCAGGCTAAATTTTAATGACAAGGTAAATTTCCGAGTGTGCGTGAGACCACACATGGAGAATTTGCAGTTTCTAAGTTAGACGACTTAATTAAGTTGATGCGTGAGACCTAGAGCTTAAGGCATGAGATGGGATGAAACATGCTTACATGACAAATTGATGAATCAATTTGATGTAAATCCCATAATGATCTAGGAATTGGAAAAGTGTTTGCCAATTATTGTTCGATAGATTACCATCTTTTATACTTTCACCACTAGCAGATCAACTGATGTGGTGGAATTTATGTAAAGTTGGATCCTAGATTTTCAAGAAATTAGTTGGTTATATGAATATAACCTTGGGTATTATATTTTCTTGGAAATATAAATTATCGAAAATACTAAAATTGAATTTTGTAAATTCTTTAAATGTATTAATGCAACTCAAAACCGTAAACGTAAGTTATTCTTTTAATTGATCTACACCCGTTAGGGTTTTTGGTTAGAGTCAATGTTACAAAAAAAAAAAAAAAAAAAAAAAAAAAAAAAAAAAAAATATAGTCTTCTTTCCATTAAGAGAAGTGTGAGACTTAAATCCTAATCCTTTTCATGAATGAGAAAGGTATAATAGGATGATTATAATTGTCTAAATTCTAAATACATAACTCATAGCAAAATTTAATAGTAAGATTATTTGCACTTTATGAGTTATTAATTAGAAGCTAGACTGAGTACTGCAAAATGGTAAAAGACGAATTAGATTATTTTATCTAGTTGTTTTGATTTGACCATTTAAAGATACTACATACAATTGTTGGAATGGCAGATCTATACAGGAAGAAATTGCATGTCCAGTTTTTTCAAGTTAATAGTTTGGAATGTGATGAATCACATTTATGTAGTAGAATACATCCTTTTATAACCTATATATAATTGTTGGAATAGGTTTTCTTAAAAGATGTAGGAAAGTAAACAAGTACACTATTTCCTTTCACTGATTAATGAAACATTTACAATGTTGTCAAATTCAGTGGGAGTATTGTGTTTTTATTACTGAATAAGGGATTATTACTATATTCTCTAATTCAGTGGGAGTTACAAGACTTATTGTCTTGATTGTAACTTAGATTATCTTTTGAATATCTCAAGGTAATTACTTTCCAAATATAGACACTAATATTTTCAAGGATAGTCATGTACGTTTCCTTGATTGATTGAGTAAACTCTACATCTACTAAGTTATGTTAATGACACAAATCATATTGTTCACATTAACAAACGCGTGCGTGTTGTTTATGATACATGGTGTTGTACCATGCACAAGTGGGAGAAATCTTCATTATGTGCAAAGTACAACACATAAGAATATGATTTAAAAGATTCTCTTAACTGCAAAGTAAGAGATTATAATTCTAATTAGATTAATACATCTAATCTAAGAAACACTTGGTGTTAAAATTTAGTAAACGTGAGACGTAGACTAAATATTAACAACAAGGTGAATTTCCATGTATGCGTGAGACCAACATAGATAATTTACTGTTTCTAAATTAGACATCTATTAGAACATATGTGTCAAATAAAAATACTACTTCAGCTTTAATATTTATGTATTAATGGAATGACATAAATGCATGAAGTAATATAATACTACTTCAATAATTATGTATTCTTAGAATGACATAAATAAATAAAGTAGTGTGTTAACTTGAAAATATTATTGAAACCAAATGATGGTGTTCATGATTACTTTAATTATACATGCTTATACTTTATTGTATAGACATAAACATGAAGTCTTCTAAGTATTACAAGACTTATAATTAAGTATGACGTTAGCTTGTTATGGTCTTTTAATTAAGACATATACAAGAAGTCATTGAGTTAATCAATGATTAATAACGAATAGTGGGATTATAACACGTTTATGTTTTGATGCGACATAAACATGAAGTGACTAAGTACTTGTGTTATAAAGCATGCAATTGGTTTGGAAATACTATTATACCATTAAGTTAACTTAGTTGGTAAATAAGTATGCCAACAGGAATATGGTTATCTTATATAATATATTGTTAGATCTTCTTACAATATTAATTCTAATTGAAGTACCACATATGGATAGTATGTTCAGTTAGGGAATCAAACTCTTATTAGATTGTTTGATTAAAGATAACTATGACTCCTTTTCTTCCAAAAGTTATCAAGGTTAGAAATTGAGTATGAATTGAATATACTCAATTAGACTCCTAGAAGATTAATAAGACGTTATTGATGTGATGAATCATACTTAATCTTAATGAATATCTTATGACAAGATTATTAATCATACTTAAGCAATTAACTATGATTGAATACTCTTTCTTAAGTACATTAAAGATATAAAGATTGTAATTGTCATATTTACATGAATGTGAAATTTGACAATGGAATATCAAAAACTCTTTCTTGAATAATTACTTGAGCGAGGACGATAAGTAATCAAAAAGAGTTTATGAATTCAAGAAAATCTTTGGAAGAGTACAAAGTGCAATAATCCATGAATGGATAAATGCATGCATCTAGGAGATTATTCTTATGATAAATTATTAAATCTATGTTTAGGTTTATAATTAAAATAAGGTAATTTCTAAGTATTCCTGAAAGCTAGTGGGAGTATTATGTTTGATTTACTAAATCATATATGCTGTATAACATATAAGAGTAACATTCCATATAAGTAAAAGGTTAGACTTAATTTGGAATGAAACGTTACTTGAAAGATTTAGAAAATAAAACATACAACCTTGGAACAAAAGTTTATTATTTAATAAACATGTGCGGTAAATGATTCTAATAGAATATGATATATCATTTATAAAATGGATATACATATTTGTAAAGATAGTACATGAATAAAATCTAAGTTTGACTGAAGGATTTTCATGTGCATTGTATTATTGTTGTATCATGCTTAAGTGCTTAAATGATTTGACAATATTTGATATCCAATTAAAGGTTATTATATAACTTGTGTAATAGATATTCTAATGGAAAATGTTTGAAATTAGAATAATGATCCTCAACCTGGAATAGCTCCTAAATATTACACTATGGATATTAAGTTTACGAAAATTTTAAAGAGCATATTGTGTTTAATATACAATGATGCTGGTTTAATTGAGATGACACTCAATAACTAGTCATGGTAGGATTTTATCCTAGTTAATGACCATGTAAACTAGTTGTGCTCAACTAAGAGCATAGTTGCATTGTACATTAAAGAATTAGAATACTTGAAACTTTAAAATGTTTGAAAGTTTGATTATCATAAATTGGTGATTGAGGATATCACACTAATTTATGAAAAATTATGTAAATATATCAAGATAGTTGGATATACACATACAAGAATTTTAATTATTGAATTCTTGAAAGAAGTATTCTCAAAATTCAGATAGATCAAAGTTAGATGAAATTATGCCATGTCAACAAGTATGATTACTTGAGGCATAATTGTCTTCAAGTTATTACTTGAGACAAGATTCATTAACTAGAATTATCATGCATTGATCTATTTTGGTATTTGGATAAAGGACATTAAGCAATTATTATTTATAATGAATTAAAGTACTTAGTACGTTTGTTTTCATTAATAATAAATTGTGTCCTATATTTGCATGTTTAAATCCGTGAATAACTTATGTTATTCTAAATTGTCCGTTGTCGATTAATGATATGGGAATATCATTAAAATAAGACAAATCTGAGTAATGGTTAAGAATATACTTGAAAGTATATTGATGCGTTGACATACCAATTTCACATGATATTCGATGAATTGAATATTGGACTTATCCCAATAATATGATTTAATATTTAATGTGAGAATCATATTTAAAGTTATCCTCAGACTTGAGATACCAGATAAGTGTCATGGATGTAGTGCATTTTTGTGAAGCAATCTACCGCTCACCGTAACAGGGAGTCATAAGGGTTGTTTTCAGAAGTGTTGCAAAGTTCATGGGTTATTCTTGTAGTCAAGAGAGAATTTGTTCCTTCTGATTTGTTCAAAAGTTTAATACTGCTGGGCCCCTCGTAGGGTTGACAAAATGTTTGCGTGGCCACGCCCAAAGTCTATCTGGAATACGTTCAGATGTTTTGGTAATTTTGTTAAATCATAATGAGACGAGAAACAAAAATTTAATAAAGATCCTCACATCTTTATTAATGTGGTATTAGTAATGAAAGGATAATTATAATGATGAATCATTAAAGGTTTTTCAGGAAACCTAGCTCGGATTGAACTAGGGGCATTGGAGTGTTGCAAGACGCTAACCAATGTCATTTTACTATTAATAGATATCCAAGTGGGAGCTGTTAAATATATGGATAAATATTAATATGTAAATGTCTAGTATCGAACCCGAGACCTCGGGATTGCACACTTTACAAACAAGAATAATGAATAATAAATATATATATGTTAAACGTATCGTATATATATATTTATAAACACTTAATGGACTAAATGGTCGTTAGTTATTAACCGAATGGACTAACAATCATTAGTAACAAAAGATAAGGACTAGAATGTAACTTGGGAGTCAAGAAGGATCTAGAACACCCTTGTGGGTGCCTAGGCCGGTCGATCATGGTGAGGGGAAGCCCAACCCATGCTTGTCTTGTCCTCCAAGTTTACTCTAGTATATATAAAAGGCCAAGGATTAGGGTTTCACATCTTTTGTGCACACACACAAACCCTAAATCTTTTCTCTCCTTGTTTTCTTTTGTGGCCGATCGTCCAACCCCCCTCCTTAGGGATTTGGGTCGATTTTGGTTAAACCAAACTAAGTGGTTTTGTTTACTTGCATCAAACCTTTATTCGTTGGTAGTTTGTGTGTACAAGAACGAGGTAATTACTTACTTTAGTAATTATCAAGGGATCGATTAACAAAACGGTAAGGGGTTAATCATTGATCCATATAAACCCTAATTAGGGTTCTTCATATTGTTAAAGACAATTGCTTTTGATTCTTGTTCGGGCTAGAATCACCATGGTACGTTCCTATTTAATTTATGTTAATCTCTTATGTGTTATAGATGTTCCTACGCTTCCGCATATGTGTTTACCTATTTTATGATTGTCATGATTCTCATATTCTAACAGTTTTTGGGATCATACACCCACGTCAAGGGATCATTTAACTATGGAAGGCTGCAAATGTTGTAATGAAGTTGGAATGGATAAATGAAGATGGGTTGGATTCACTGAGACCGAAACCTACTTTGAGAGTTGATAATGCAAGATAAAGCAAGACTTGGTTCAAAAGCATACATGGTCCAGGCGAACAAGATAACTTTGCATTTAAATATGAACCGGTCACACTTTGATGGTAAGCCGTTGCCCATTCAAGTGGTGTATGATTGCATCAAGATCTTGGAGGAATGAGTCTATACCTTGTAGATAATTTAGCAGTGCTTAATTCATTTTCTTAGACAAAGTGTCAACTCACAATCTAACACACGTCGTCTATTGGCATCTATATGCAAGTGATTACACACGGCTAATCAAATTTATCACATCGATGTTTCAAATAGTAATATTAATAACATTTTGTGGTTTTTGTGTGTGTGTTGGATGACATTGATGATCAACTTTAGATGTATGATATGCTTCATGGAAACCATCACAGCTTTGAATCCCACATAGATAAAACAACACAAAATATGCTAGCTTATACTAGTATACTAAAATGCATACGTACCATTCAATTTTGGGTTAATATCAAGTTTTCTCATATCTTGCGGTTGGGTTGTTTGCACAACAAATAACTCGGGTTTCAAGAATGAGCCAAATTTATATGAAATCCTGATTTTTTTTTTTAATTTATTTATTTATTTAATTTTTTCACAACTCTTCCTAAAAAGGAGTCCTAACTGTTAGAGTTTGACAATCAAATAGCACGTATTGCGGAAGCTAGGATCAAGTATAACACATAAATATTAACTAAAACATAAATAGTAAACGTACCCGATGCACTTCAATAAACCTTGATTCTTGGACAATTAGATCAATGATAAACCCCTTACCATTTTGTTTATCGATCTCTTGATAATTACTAAAGTAAGTAATTACCTCGTTCTTGTACACACAAACTACCAACGAATAAAGGTTGTTGCAAGTAAACAAAAACACTTATGTTTTTGACTTGGAAAAATCGAACCACAAACCCTTTGAGGAGGGGGGATCCGATCGGCCAAGACACAAAGAAAGAAAACAAGATTTTTAGGGTTATAGTGTGTGCACAAAAGATGTGTAGGTTTAACCCTTGGCCTTGTATATATACTAGAGGATTACTTGGTGATCAAGACAAACTTGGGTTGGGCTTTCCCCCCCTTGTTCGACCGGCCATAGCTCCCCCTAGGGGATTCTAGAACCTCCTTGACACCCAAGTTACACTCTAGTCCTTATCTTTCTTATTTAACGATAGTTAGTCCATACGGTTAACAACTAACGACCGTTTAGTCCATTAAGTGTTATATATATATATATATATATATATATATATATATATATATATATATATATATATATATATATCATACATTTAATATATATATATATATATTTATTTACATTATTCTTGTTTGTAAAGTGTGCAATCCCGAGGTCTCGGGTTCGATCCTAGACATTTACTTATTAATGTTTATACGTAACATTTAACAGCTCCCACTCGTATATCCATTAATAGTAAAATGACATTGGTTAGCGTCTTGCAACACTCCAATGCCCCTAGTCCAATCCGAGCTAGGTTTCCTGGAAAAACCTTTAATGATTCATCATTATAATTATCCTTTCATTACTAATACCGCATTAATAAAGATGTGAGTTCCTTTATTAAAATTCTGTTTCTCGTTTCTTTATGATTGAACAAAATTACCAAAACATCTGAACGTATTCCAGATAGACTTTGGGCATGGCCATGCAAACATTTTGTCAACCCTACGAGGGGCCCAGCAGTATTAAACTTCTAAACAAATCAGAAGGAATAAATTCTTTCTTGACTACAAGAATAACCCATGAACTTTGCAACACTTCTGAAAACAATCCTTATGACTCCCTGTTACGGTGAGCGGTAGATTGCTTCACAAAAATGCACTACATCCATGACACTTATCTGGTATCTCAAGTCTGAGGATAACTTTAAATATGATTCTCACATTACATATTAAATCATATTGTTGGGATAAGTCCAATATTCAATTCATCGAATATCATGTGAAATTGGTATGACTACGCATCAATATACTTTCAAGTATATCCTAAACCAATACTCAAATTTGTCTTAGTTCAATGATATTCCCATATCATTAATCGACAATGGACATTTAGAATAATTAATAATTCATTGATCTTAAACATGCAAATATAGGATATATTATTAAGACAATGATAAATAAACATAAAACTTATTTTATTCCATTAAAATAATAATTGTACATTACATCCTTTATCCAAACACTAATCACAAATGGGCATGAAACTTTCAGCTAATCTAAGTCCTACACCTTCAGCATGCTTGTGAAGCTTAGTGCCAGGTAGAGGCTTTGTTAATTGATCCGCCAAGTTATCATCTGTGTGAACTTTGAGCATTTCGATTTCGCCTATTTCGACTTGTTCTCGAACATAGTGATGCTTAATCGGGAAATGTCTGGTGCCTTTCATGATTCCAGGCTCATTGGCAAATGTGATTGCAGCAGAATTGTCACAATACATTTTAATAGGTCTTTGAATCGAAGGCATGACTCCAAGCCCTGAGACAAACTTCCTAATCCAAACAGCTTCCATTGCAGCTTCTGAAGCAGCTATATACTCACTTTCTGTAGCAGACATCGCTAGTACACTCTGCTTTCTGCTCCTCCAATCCACTGCTCATCCATTAATGATAAAGACATAACCCGTCTGAGACTTCGTATCATCCTTATCACCTTTCCAAGAAGCATCGCAGTAACCTGTAACATCAAGTTCTGCCGATGGATTTCCCCCATAAACCAAAAACATATCCTTAGTTGCCCTAAGGTACTTAAGAATATTCTTAACAGCAGTCCAGTGAGCTACACCTGGATTTTGCTGATATCGACTGGTTAAATTCTGAGCAAACGCCACATCAGGTCTTGTACTTTTCACCGCATACATAATAGATCCCACAGCCGAAGCATAAGGGACTCTTTTCATGCGTTGCACCTCTGCAGGTGTTGAAGCACAAACCTTGTTGCTCAAGCCATGTTGCTCTTGCATCGGCAAATATCCTTTCTTGGAATTTTGCATATTGAATCTCTTCAATATTGTATCAATGTAAGCACTTTGGCTTAATCCAATTAATCGCTGAGATCTATCTCTATATATCTTGATTCCCAGAATAAATGCAGCTTCCCCTAAATCTTTCATAGAAAAACAACTTCCAAGATATTCCTTAACCTTTTGTAAACTTGGAATGTCGTTTCCCATGATCAATATGTCATCGACATATAATATAAGGAAAATTACATTACTCCCACTAACTTTGTGATATACACATGGCTCATCAAGATTTTTAGTGAATCCATACTTTTTAATTTCACCATCAAATCTCTTATTCCATTGTCGTGATGCTTGCTTTAATCCATAAATGGATCTTTTAAGCTTGCATACACGATTTGGGAATTCTGGATTTACATACCCCTCAGGCTGCGCCATATAGATGTCCTCATCTAGGCGACCATTTAAGAAGGCGGTTTTAACATCCATTTGCCAAATCTCATAGTCATAGTAAGCGGCTATGGCTATAAGAATCCTAATTGCCCTTATGTCAGCTACAGGAGAAAAGGTCTCCTCATAGTCAACACCAAAAGTTTGTGTATAGCCTTTAGCTACACAACGGGCCTTATAGGTGTGTACAACGCCATCCATGTCAGTCTTTTTCTTGTAGAGCCATTTACTCCCAGCTAGTTTGGCACCCGGAGGTAGGTCTACTTCTTCCCAGACATCATTGTCTTCCATGGATTGCATTTCCCCATCCATAGCTTCTTTCCATTTGGCCTTTTCAGGACCATTCATGGCAGCTTCATAACTTGTAGGCTCATCAAGATCACCCAGTATATACTCATCACTCTCTACATTAAGACATAGACGAGTAGGAGCTTTTACTGGTCTTGTTGACCTACGAATGGGAATCACTTCAACTTCAGGTGGAGGACCTAAGCTTTCAGGTTCTACCGGAAGTTGGTTAGTGTTTTCAGAAGGTTCTGCATCCTCTTGACCGTCTTCCAGATCATATACTCTCCCACTGAATTCTTGAGATATGAGCTCTCTTTCAAGAAAGTCTCCATACCTTGCAACAAATACTTTGTTTTCAGGTGGGTAATAAAAGTAGTATCCCATAGTTTCCTTAGGGTATCCTACGAAGATGCACTTCACAGATCTTTGTTGGAGTTTGTCTGCTGAGTCACGTTTAACATACGCCTCACAACCCCAGACCTTAAGATAAGACAGGTTAGGAGCTTTTCCAGTCCATACCTCATATGGTGTCTTATCAACCTTCTTTGTTGGAACCATATTTAGAATGCGAACCACAGATTCTAAGGCATAATCCCAAAACGAGAAAGGAAGAGTTGTTAGATTAAACATAGATCGTATCATATCTTGCAATGTACGATTCCTTCTTTCAGATACACCATTTTGTTGTGGAGTATATGGAGAAGTAAGGTGCTGGACAATTCCCTCCTTTGCTAGATAATCTATGAACTCCTGACTCAGGTATTCACCACCTCTATCGGATCGAAGAGCTTTAATCTTCTTTCCAAGTTGCAACTCTACTTCTGCTTTAAACACTTTGAATGTTTCAAATACCTCATGTTTATGTTTAAGTAAATAAACATAACCATAACGGCTGTAATCATCCGTAAATGTTAAGAAGTAGCTAGCACCCCTCCTTGACACATGTCTAAGTGGTCCACACACATCTGTGTGAATAAGACCAAGTAGATCATTAGCCCTTTCAATCCTATTTTTAAAGGGTTTCTTAGTCATCTTCCCAGCAATGCAAGATTCGCATTTATCAAATGATTCATCATTGATCTTATTTAAAAGCCCATCATGTTGCAGCTTTTTCATGCGATCTTTGCCAATGTGAGCAAGTCGACAATGCCAAAGATAAGATGAATCCAGACCTTTCTTGATTCTCTTATTGTTGATGCTATACATTGAATTATTTGTAACAAAAGCATTATCACTATCATTCATATCAATTTCAAATACACCATTCACAGCAATAGCATTAAAATAAAAAACATTATTTAAAGAAACCGAAATTCCATTGCTTGAAATAGTATGATGAAAACCTTGGTTTAACAAACATGAAAATGAAATTACACCTCTAACAATTGACGGTGCATAATGACAATTATTTAAAGATAGTACTAGGCCCGAAGGCAACACTAAATTAAATACTCCTATAGCTTCAACTCCTGCATGCGCTCCGTTACCAACGTGCAAGAATTGTTGTCCATAGGCCAGCTTTCTCTCAACTCTAAACCCCTGCATGGTATTGCAGATATGAATGCCACATCCAGTATCATATACCCATGAATTCAATTTAGGAGTAAGAGTGAATAATTCAATCATAAAGAACGCACCTGATGTGCTGGGGTTACCAGCATCATTCCCCTGCTCCTTGAGTCGCAAGTCATGAATGTAGAAAGGGCAATTGCGCTTCCAATGACCCTTTTCATGACAATGGTGACAAGCCTGATCCTTCTTGTTTGGCGGATTCACCTTGTTCTGCTTAGGCTGATGTTGTTTCATCTTGGGTTGAGGTTGATAGGCCATGACCTGCTTGCCTTTATCACCTTTACCTTTGCCTTTGTTCACATGCGATTTCTTCTGGATTCTCCCCCCATGAATTGCCAACACTTGCGGGGTGGGATTCTTGACCTTGGCTGGTAGACTTTTCTCATAATCAACAAGCAATGCGAGTAATTCTGATACTGTCTTCCCCGAGCAATGCATGTTGAAGTTCTGCACAAAACCAGCAAAATCCTTGTTAAGGGATCTGTTGATCAAGTGCACTTGCACATTCTCAGGGTAACCAAAACCAATTCTGTGAAGTTGATCAAAGGAGTCCTTCATCTCATCCACATAATCGGCTACTGGTTTACCATCACCATGCTTGCAGTTGTGTAGCTTGTCAAGTTCATCATACAATTCAACTGCAGGTGACTTCTCATAAGATTGCCTGAGGTTATCAAGCATATTCTTAGGAGACGAATACTCATACTTCTTTTGTAATTGAGCATTCATGCTAGTGAGCATTAGACAAGCAACCTCATTGTACTTAGCATTAGTCACCTTCCATTCTGCCTTTGCTTCAGGTGTTGCCGTAGCAGCAGGTTCAGCAGGGCATTCCTCGGTCACATAATCCATCTTACCAGACGCCCTCAAGACAATTCTGAGCGAACGGTACCAGTCATTGAAATTCTTTCCAGTGAGTTTCTCTCTCTCAAGATGACTCTTGAAAGCATTAATCACAGTTTGGTTATCGGGTTGAGCCATATCTACAGATAAAGTTCAAATATTAGTATTTTCGATAATCAATATCTTCAAGAAAATAAAATACCCAAGGCTATATTCATATAACCAACTAATTTTCTTGAAAATCTAGGATCTAACTTTACATAGTTTCACCACATCAGTTGATCTGCTAGTGGTAAAAGTACAAAAGATAGTAATCTGTCGAACAATAATTGGCAAACAAGATTTCCAATTCCTAGATCATTATGGGATTTACATCAAATTGATTCATCAATTTGCCTTTGTAAGCATGTTTTATCCCATCTCATGCCTTAAGTTCTAGGTCTCACGCACAACTTAATTAAGTCGTCTACCTTAGAAACTGTAAAATTACAATTATGGTCTCACGCGTTAAAAGAATTTTACCTTGTTATAGTAATTTAGCCTAGGTCTCACGTTTACTAAATTAAGATTCCAAGTGTTTCTTATAGGTAGATGGCACGTAACTTAAATTTTAAGGGTATTAATTTTTGATATGTCAATCAAAATTATGTACAAAGATGCATGCACTCATCTTTATAACATAAGTTTTCATAAAAACTTTTTATGTCCGATTCCTGAAATTAATACACAAAGTTTTACTTGAGGTTTATGCCAAAACCCTAAGATGACTTTCTACAACATATAATTTTAAAAGTAATTCGTTTAAGATATATTCAAGATTGTGATAACCAAGGCAGACTCTAAGGCTCTTTTCTAAGCCTTCAAATCACGGTTATGAATATCATCTTAAAAGACTTAATTTTAAAACCATATTTGCACAAAACATCATTCAAGCAAAAGTTTATGGATTCAATCTCAAAATAGTAATAAAGTTTGAATATTGCTAGTCTCGACTGGGAGCTGATTACCGTGCGAATCGGACCACGATTGTCATAAGACCTTTGCAAGATTCTTACTTTATCACTTTAGGGTTTCACAATTATTAGTCCGTATTAATTTTCTTTATGAAAACACCCTTTTATTGCTTACATCAAGTCCAACTAAAACAATAAAACAAGTAGCAAAGAAAATCAAACAAACAATAATAATTAAGTGAAACAATTAGTCACATGCAAACCGTATAAGAAAAGATCCTAATAAAATCAATTCTAGGTATAAAACGCATGTAATCAACTAAGGCCTTCCCCTCTTAATGGAGGTGAGCCACATGCATTGACGAATCAATTGCGTAGGCCAGAGCTAAAAACACACCACATAGCATATAAAATTGATTTTAATATATATTGGAGTCTTCCCCAATTTAAGATCTATCTAAACATGTGACAACAAAACAAGATCCATGACAAACATGCATGTAAGTCACGGATTAAAACCTAACAATTAGCAATTAGGTCATAAGATACGTTCAATTAACCGGTTAATGACCTAGGGTTTCTAGTGATTACACATAATCAAGAAAACCACAAAACCCTAATTAGGGTTTCATGGGAAAATCGACCCCCCCCCCCAAAATTAGGGTTAGGGTTTCGAAAATTTTTAGAAAAATAAGGAAAACCCCTAGATAAAAAAAAACATGTATCTAAAACAATTAAAGATCCGGTTTTTATTACGTTTTAGTAATCAATTACATGTTATACATGGCTCGTGATGCCACTGTTAGAGTTTGACAATCAAATAGCACGTATTGCGGAAGCTAGGATCAAGTATAACACATAAATATTAACTAAAACATAAATAGTAAACGTACCCGATGCACTTCAATAAACCTTGATTCTTGGACAATTAGATCAATGATAAACCCCTTACCATTTTGTTTATCGATCTCTTGATAATTACTAAAGTAAGTAATTACCTCGTTCTTGTACACACAAACTACCAACGAATAAAGGTTGTTGCAAGTAAACAAAAACACTTATGTTTTTGACTTGGAAAAATCGAACCACAACCCCTTTGAGGAGGGGGGATCCGATCGGCCAAGACACAAAGAAAGAAAACAAGATTTTTAGGGTTATAGTGTGTGCACAAAAGATGTGTAGGTTTAACCCTTGGCCTTGTATATATACTAGAGGATTACTTGGTGATCAAGACAAACTTAGGTTGGGCTTTCCCCCCCTTGTTCGACCGGCCATAGCTCCCCCTAAGGGATTCTAGAACCTCCTTGACACCCAAGTTACACTCTAGTCCTTATCTTTCTTATTTAACGATAGTTAGTCCATACGGTTAACAACTAACGACCGTTTAGTCCATTAAGTGTTATAAATATATATATATATCATACATTTAATATATATATATATATATATATATATATATATATATATATATATATATATATATATTTATTTACATTATTCTTGTTTGTAAAGTGTGCAATCCCGAGGTCTCGGGTTCGATCCTAGACATTTACTTATTAATGTTTATACGTAACATTTAACACTAACAATCTTATATGAATGAACTAATCTACACGTACATAAAGATATTTAGTATTAACCGATTACTTTCGACTATAATGCACAAACAAAATTCAAGAATAGCATTATAAAAACTTAAATAGCAGTTAAACATGACCCAGATGAAGTTTTAGCCCATTGGGCTCATCACGACACTGAATCCACTCTTAAATTGTTCCATTCTAATTTCCTATATAAAACTGGAACTAATTAACCCTGACATTGTATAGCAAGTTCAATGTGGTAATCACAAAAGCAAACTTTGTAAACATATCAAATAATCAATTAAACAGTTTGTATAACCAAAACTATTCATCTGCGTTTTAAGATGGATTAAGTAGAATTCTTAAAAACCCTGAGCTTCTTGCGCGATTGGAAGCTAGAACATGGTTTGATGTATACACAGCTAATGGCTAGAGATGATTATCCGATGTCACGGGCAGGCCGTGGATGACATTATTTAAGTTTTAACCTTCTCAACCTATGACAAATTCATAGCTAAATATAGGTTACTTAAAATACTAGATAAGTTGTTAATATAAGACAGTTAAATTTTAATTGGGTCGTATTTAATATGTAATGTTATTGCACAAACGTTCTAACAAAACAATGTCAAAAGTATTACTTAGATGAACAGATATACAACTAATTAAGAACATGAAAATTTAGCTACAGGCAGGGGTGCAAAGGTATAACTACCAGCTTTTAGGGATGATGAAAAAAGCAAGATCGACATGGTTCAATAACATGCTGGTTGCTCGTGGAGGGCATGGTGAACGGGAGAATGTTGTGTTTCAACTTCAACCGATCACGTTTGGTGAGAGTAAGTCACTTTCTGCCCATGTTGTGTACCATTGCTTTACATTCACAGAGGAGGAATTTGTACCTCGGAAGAAAGTTTGTGTTTTGCTTTTAGATAATTTAGCACCGTTTCTTTCTCGTAGAACAATGATTAACTTTGCAACCTAACAATTGTCATGTATTGTATGCAAGTGATTACCTTAAGGCAGTGAAGTTTAATCACTCAAATATTAGTATTATCAACTTGTGGTTTGAGCAAGTATGTAACGCCTGCTACACTTTTCAGTCCCACATGGTTGAAAGGAAAGAAACTATACTAGCTAACATAAATGTTTATCGACCACTCGTGTTTGGATTAGTATCAAGTTTTCTCATATCAGGACGTGCCTTGTTAGGCCGGAACAAGATGAATCATGGTGTAAGGAAAATTCATATTAATTCTGGACTTTTTCAAAGTTAACATTTAACAAAATGTATGAACTTTTTTTTAACTACTACTAAAAATTTGAGAGTTCCTTTCTTTATGTAGCTGAATATTGTTGGAAAATAGGGTTAATTAATTGGTTTGAATGACAATTGATGGTGATCAAATATACTAATGGGGCTTTAGAGCAAGATTAATGTTTGGTCATATGTAACGACCAATTTAATTATATGTTCATTAGCCATTAGTAGGATTGATTGTGATAATTAATTGGACCATTTTTCTTTCATCCTCCTCACCTATATATTGAGAGCTCTTCTCTCATTTCATTACACCATGGAAAATAAAAAATCACTCCTCTCCTTAGTTTACCGTTCATATTGACTGTGTGTATCCGGTTCGTAATAGAGGGAAGGCACAATTTTAGTTCGCCTTGATAACCCGTTTGTGCTAACGGAGTTATCCGTTGTTGTTGTATCCAGGGAGATAGACGTTCACGATTCTCAAGCACCATGAAGATGATGAATCTGTCTTAAGGAAACTGTTAGCATCACAGGCCTCTACATTTTCCTTGTTTGTGTTTTGAGTCTCTACATTCAAAAGATTTACGGTATTATTTTCTACACTTTTATGTTTTCAAGTCATTGTTTATACTTTTTGCAAATCACCATACATACAAGAAGAAACTTATACTAGTCCATGGGGTTCCCGGGAACCCGCGGGAACCCTCTGGTTCCGTCCTTGGTGCGGGGTGATGTTGATGATCAACTTCAAATGTAAGATATGTTTCATGAAAACACATATATACAAGATTAATACTGGGACAACTTTGAATCCCACATAGGTAAAAGAAAAAATATATATGCTAGCTTATATACCACAATATAGATGGATCATACGTTTGTGTGTTAGTATCAAGTTTCTCCTGGTCTGAGTTTGTCGTCATGCTCGACGGCAAATACGTGAGTGTGACAGAAATATACATGGATCATACGTTTTTGTGTTAATATCAAGTTCACTCCTGGTCTGTGTTTGTCGTCATGCTCGACGGCAAATACATGAGTGGGACAAAAGTTTATACGAATACTTCACTTTTTCATAGTTAATAAACGCTTATAAATGTCCAAGCCAAGGAACTTTGCCGAAGCGTCCATGATGATTCGAGGTTTCCCTGTGTAATATCTTCTTAACGTATGAAATACGATATGAAACACGTTAAATAAGTTTCTATCTTTTTAACGTTAACTTAAATACGTTATATTTTATTAACTTATTTAACTTAAGAAATACGTATGATAAACATATGTTTATTTAACTTATTTAACGTATTTCATATGTTTATTTAACGTTTATGAAATACGTATGATAAACATAGAAACTTATTTAACGTTAAATACGTTAAATCATGGCCGGCTAAAGCCTAGAGGATCTATCTTCTTAAGTGGGATCTATCTTCTTAAGCTGGGCCATTGTCTTTGCATTTATTGTTCTTGTAGCATTCTGTTTGCATGAATCTTCAATTAGAGGTCCCTGAAAAGCAGGGACGGAGCTAGTAATTAGGAATAAGGAGGGCTAAAATTTTTTTCTCACACTAACAAAGTAATTTAACTAAAGGTTAGTGGGTCATTTACCTATAAATTTTACAAGGTAAATAGCAAAGCGATTGGGCGTATTGGAGGGGGCCGAGCACCTCTGGCTCTCCCACTGTCTCCGTCACTGGCGAAAATGGTGTAGTTATTCGCACCACCCCCCTTAAAAAAATATATATAATAAAAAATAATAATAATAAAAAAAGGCACTATCGGCACCCCTCCTTGTGAGTGTGGGGGGCCCTCCCTTGAGAGTTACACTGTTTAGAGATCTATATTTGTCTTAACTATGTACGGTATGACATCCTTTTGAAACTCTTACATCTTTAACACAATAATGGACCAAACGTGCAACAAGTTTTAAATTGAAGACCATTCATGTAAATTTTGATATTCAGAAACTAAATATGTAATTTGGTATAAACTATAAGGACCATTTGTGCAATTTACTTTAGTTTTTCTTTCTAAAAAATATTACAGTATTATTTTGTTCGAATTATTCGATATATTAAAATAAGAGAAAAATGAATTAAGAAAACAAAAAATAGTGCCTCTTATTTACTCACCAAAAGGCTGCATTGCACGAAGACGGATACGAAAGCAGGGATGGAGACCGGTACTTAGAAACGTCAATATCCCAAAATTCAAGAAATGAGTACGGCAAAAAACGTTTGTGTAGTTTATATAATTTTATATATATTTATTAATAATATAATTAAACTTCCAACATCAAATTGTAGATTTACATATAATGCATAAAAGCAACATAAGCACATATGAGCAACATTTCAAAATAAAACTACCTCAAGCATTTTGTAAACTTTTTAAAGAAAATCCTAATATTTACTAATTATCAATTTGCAAAACTAAAATTTACAAGTCCAATGCATGCAAACATAATAGAATGATCTTTATCAAAACGAAAAATTAAAATAGAATCATTTAAATCAGTTGATTCCATTTTCTTACGCATTTAATAACATTTTTTGTTCTTTTAAAGTGGCCCACGTGACCAATCACATAAAGACAGATAAAAGGATCTTCTTTTACATTTTAACATCTCTTTACTTTATATTCTCCGTCGTCAACTGTAACTTTTTTCCGGCACTATCTTTATTCGTTTTAAAAGGCCTTAGGCGTTTCCCGGCCTTTCCAGTTTCCGAAACGTTTCCGGTACGGGAGACGTCACCCAAACAGCGTTTCCGTGCAACATGTGAAACATCTGTAACATAGGATTCAGGTTCGGGGATGCAGCGATATATAGACCTTTTAACCCCAAAATGTGGGATCGAGATGACTTATGCCTGAATCTGTTATATCCATCGATTTTAAACATTCAAATCGGCCAATACCTTCAGGTAACATCTCAAGAAGATGACAACCATGTAAGTTTAAGTGAACAACTTTTTTCAGACATCAAACGGGAGCGTTAATTTCTAACAACACATCACAATCTCTAAGATCTAACCTCTCAAGATTTGGAATCAGCTCAAGGTCAAGGCTCCTCAAACTTGATCTAGAAAGGTCGAGGGATTTGAGATTTGGACATGCAACAGACACCTCGAGTTTTACAAAATGAGTACAATCATCAAGAGATAGATAGAAAGGAATTTGAGTTTTTTAAGATCCTGCCAGCAAAAACAAGGTAAAAATAGCATTAACAAACCAACATTATGACTTATATATGCAAAACAACCAATCAACAATTATTTTACCTTTTTTTCTCCCTCTTCCCAAAGTTGCACCATTCCGCTATTATACATATTAAGTCCAACAAGATTGTTTGCCTGAAATGTTTTGGGCAAATACAAGAAAGGGTAATTCGTACATTTTAGATATTTTAATGAATTTGTGAAGTATTGGGTAGCTTTATCCAATTTCGGATCACTGACAAGACATCGGCCATCAAAATTCACTTCAAGATATCTAAGTTTCTTCATTTTTCCAAGACCTTTCATAAGAATTCTAAAATTTCCTCTTGACATA
This sequence comes from Artemisia argyi, assembly GCA_030686995.1. Lineage (NCBI taxonomy): Eukaryota > Viridiplantae > Streptophyta > Magnoliopsida > Asterales > Asteraceae > Artemisia > Artemisia argyi. The sequence goes on along the minus strand of CM060689.1, from coordinate 12,424,265 downwards.
TAGAGTTCTAGACATCTTGTTTCTTCAGTACCCTGCAATCCAAAAACAATGTCCAGAAACCTCATGGGTCAAAAGTTAGAACAAATGAAAATGTATTAGCTTTATCCACCTTATAAGTAAACTCATTTTTACCATGTCATTAGCCAATATATCTTCAATTTCCTCGTTAATCCACAGTCGGCTATGTTTGTTAGGCTCATCTGGGTGCTCACGATGAACAATGTTCTTTCCCATTTCTTCTATATGGTCATGCATGCCCAAGTGCCCATATACATCAATAGTTATGAGAGATCTTTGCTCAAGAACTTTTAAACCATTTCTAGCACGAAATCCACAACATTCAAGCACATGGATTGCATGTTCTCTGTGCTCGCCTTTAAATATGCATGCAATGTCTAGAAATATTTGCTGATAATCATCTTCCAGACTCTTATAGCTTAATTCTAGCTTTTCCAGAGTGTCTTTTAAGGGAATTTTTTTTAGTCTTTCGATGGCATCTACCCATTCAAGCTTATCTTTACCACAAAGAAATGAACCCAAAACTTTAACCGTTAAGGGAAGACCGTTAGCATATTGTACAATTTTCCCTGATAGATCTTCATATCCTCGAAATGGAATCTCTTTTCAAAATGCATACCTATTGAAGAGGCAAATCGCTTCCTCGTGTGATAACAAATTGACATCATGAACAAAGTTCGTGGAGACTCCATGGGCTTTGAGCACTTGCTCATCTCTTGTGGTAATGATAATTCTGCTTCCTGATTTAAACTAGTCAGGCTCGCCTGTTAACGCCTCAAGCTGTTCTATACGATCAACGTCATCTAAAACAACGAGTATCTTCCTATGGCGCATCGTGGTTTTCAACATGTTTTTCCCGTCATGAACACTACTAAAAGTGAGGTCTTTTTTATTTAACACATCTTCTAGTATCCGTTTTTGAAGCTCCTTTAAACCAGACAAAGTAGGTTTTGAAACTTCCCTGACATTTTCAACAAAGCTTTTTCCTTCGAAATGATTAGAAATTTGATCATAAACAGCTCTGGCTAAAGTTGTCTTCCCCCCACCTCCCATCCCCTTGATTCCGATCATGCGAAAATCTTCAATACCAATCTCTAAAGATGAAAGAACTTTACTGATTCGGATCTCCATGCCCACTAACTTTCCATCAATGCTCGAATTAGTGGGATGTAACTTTTCAAAAATAGCATTAACAATTATTTTGATCAATTTAGATTCATCCCTGTATCAATTAGAATTTTAACTTAAAAGGACTAACATTCAAATTAATGTAGATTAGAAAGAATATTACAGGAGATATGATGAAGAAATTGTATTACCCGTTAGCTGTGGCCTTCAACTCCCACCCAGCCAGATCGGCTAATTCTTTCATGGCGTCTCTCCATTTCCCAGCAGCCTCCTTTTTTTCGTGTTTGGCAAAGGCTTCTTTTACTGCCCCACTTTGTTTGCGGACTTCAGTGGGCTCCACATCATAGAAGACTGGGAAAGCAGTATGCTCGGTCGTCTTGTGGCACTCCTTAATCTTGACAAGCTCATCTAGACACCAAGATGAAGATGCATAGTTCTTGGAGAAGACAATAATGTAAAATTTGGAATCCTCAATGGATTTGAAGAGTTGATTGTTGATCCTTTCCCCTTGCTCAATTGTCTCATCATCCTTATAAGTTTCAATGCCTTTTTGCTTAAGAGCTTCATAAAGATGGCCAACAAAGTTCTTGCGAGTGTCTTCACCCCTGAAGCTTAAAAACACGCCATACTTAAAGCTGTTTTGAATGGATGAAGTTGAGGTGGACACCATTATTTTTGGTTCATTTGAGTTAGAAGAAGATTCTTCTTTTTTTGGTGCAGATGAGTTAGAAGAAGTTATGGATAAATGATCGGAGAAGAAACGTAATTTGAGTTAAAAGAAGGACATTTCTACAAACTGATTGCAAAGAAAAGTGAATAAAATGGAAAAGAAAACTTGATAATGTGAAGGTGATTAGTTAGGTGTAAATTATGATGAAACTGTTGAAAGAGTTTATGTGAAGAAAGAAACTAGTTCCAGCTGCTGCGGTGAATGCGTTTATGTTGAGAAACAAAAACCACTCGTTTGGTTTTTTGGTCAATGAAAAAGAAAAGATAAGATTCACTAACTTTCAATCAAATGACCAATACACACACACCCACACTATTTTTTGATAAATGCTTTCACATTCTGAAACTATATTTGTCTTCTTCTCACGAGATAGTTGCATATATGCATTTACAAGTTTTTTGTATCTTAATTTTCTTATTGAGTATCAACATCAAAAGTATCACTTCATTAGGATCACACAAAATCCCAAACTTAATCATTAAAGATATTTATTATGACTTAAATGTCTTTATTTTATGAAAGATAAACAAACATACAAAAAAGGTTACGAGGCCTGACTTTTTATAGCACTCTCTTCAGTGAATTTATTGCGGAACATTTGCATGAGTAATTTGATATCTTTTATTAAAGATTGATCCGGGAGTATTTATATCGATTATGTGACGTGGTTTAGAGAGCTTCAAATTCTTTTATAAATATGAAAATGTCGGTTTATCCTAATTTCTTTTATAAATATGAAAATGTTGTGTTTTTTGCAAAGAAGTTGGAATGGATAAATGAAGATGGTTCAGATTCAGTGATGATTCTAAAATGAGCAAATCCAGTTTGACAAAGTAAGACATGGTTCAACACCAAGGTCGTTGATCAATGCTCATGGAGGGTGAGCCGAACGAGATGTCATTGTGTTTGAACCAGAACCGATCACGTTTGGTGATGGCAAGCCATTGCCTGCTCAAGTGACGATTGCATCAAGATCTTGGAGAAGAAATATGTCGATGTACCTAGGAAGAAAGGTGATATTTCGCTTATAGTTAGTTTAGTAGGGCTAGACCAACAGTTAATTCGCAAACTAGCACTCGTCATGTATTGGGGTCTACATATGCAAGTGAAGTGGAACCACATTGTTTTTCTCTATATTAGTATCAATAAGATTTTCTGGTTTGTTCGAGTGTGGGGTAACTTCAAATGTAAGATATGTTTCATGAAAACCTTGCCTGCTTGGTATATCCCACATAGTTAAAAGAAAACAACCTTTGCCAGCTTATATGCCACTATGTGTTTGTACCATATGTTTGAGGATTAGTATGAAGTTACTTGTACATCTTGACATCATTGATGTATGTGCAATATCAATGATATGGAGGAAGTATTATATGAATTCTTCATTTTTTCATATTTAACAAAATCTAGCGGTATTAAAGATTGATAGAATAGAACGCGAGTAGTTAGATCGATTAGGTGACTCGGCTTAAGGGCATATCCATTACCAATGATTGATCAAATTGAACCGTTTTCTATGTCAAAAGTATTAGATGAACATATATATACTACTGGGTTAAGACTATGAAAATTTTACAACGGCAAGATTGCAAAGGTTTAAATACCAGCTTATAGAGATATGGAAAAGCAAGAAAGGGTTCAATAGCATGGTGCATGCTAGTGGAAGGCCTGGTGAATGGGAGAATGTTGTGTTTCAACTTCAACCGGTCACGTTTGGTGATAGTAAGTCGCTGCCTATCCATGATGTGTACGTTTGCATCATGTTCACCGTGGAGGAATTCGTCCTTGAAAGAAAGGTGATGTTTTGCTTTTAGATACATTCTCGTAGGCCAATGGTTAACTTCTTTCTATTAAACGAACACTTAATCTAGTCCTATTATTAAATGGGTACTGCACCATACCACGCCATATAATTTGATTGTAAGTTTGTAACTACTATAATATTGAAATCAGTTAAAAAACAAGATTCTACAAGCAAAGGAATAAAAGGATTATATGCCAAGGTTGTGATATGATTTCCTAAGGTCAAAGTATACAACGTAAATTTGAACAAGTTAAAAGGATATATTTGCTCTTTTCAACAAGCATTTTTTTTTCTCGATTACAATAATTATGTTTATTTTTCAGAAACAATATTAAAGAATTAAACTTTAAAATAAGGCTTCTACATAACCAGCATTCTTCTAACAGGTTGTGGGTGGCACTCTTAAAGTCGAAATAACTAGAAACATGAATATTTAGCTATTGTAAGGCTGCATTTGTTGCATGTACATAATTTGGAATCGATTAATGAAGATTGCTCGGATTCAGTGAAGATTCAAATATGACCAAAGATGGCTTGTAGAGTTGATCGATAATGCAAGACAAAGTAAGACATGGTTCAACAGCATAGTGGTTGCTCATGGAGAGTCGTCCGAACGTACGAGATAACATTGTGTGTGAACCATATAACTGGTCACGTTTGGTAATGGTAAGCCATTGCCTGTCAGGTGGTTTACGATTGCATCAAGATCCTAGAGGAGGAATGTGTGGCTATACCTACGAGCCAATGAAATGGAATGTCGTTGCTACAAATGTAAGATATGCATTGTGAAAAGGTTGACTGGTTTCAATCCCACATGGATCAAAGAAAAGAAACTATTCTTGTTTATATACAATGACGTATGTAGCTCTCACTTGTTTGGAATAGTATCAAGTTGTCCCCCATTCGAGCTTGAGCCAGCCTGTTAAGCTCAACGGGCTAGCTAGGTCTTGATTGGGTGGTAAATTTATATGAACGAGGTGGGCAACGGTCCGCCGCGTTGTTTCATGTCGTTGATTATCGCACAGTATTTTTTTTTGTTAAGTAGAAAGTGGGCCAGGTGTTTGGTGCGGGGTTAAAAAGTCCCGGAAAAAAAATTAAAATGGCGTGGTTCTTGATGGCGTTTTGCAGCAGGGCTCGCTAAATATATGTTAGATAAAAGTTTAAAGTAATTTTCGCAAGTCATTATATAATAGGTGGTATGTTTTGTAAATAGTATTTTGCGCTGTTTTTTAACCTATTATATAGTAGAGGGTATGTTTTGTAAATAATTTTTTTGGCTTTTACCTGGGCCAAAAGTGGGCTTGTTATTGGGGCCAAAAAAATTTCTGCAGCCCAATGATGTCACCTTGCGTCATTTGCCACAGAATTACCATATATAGTAATAGTAATTTGTGTTTGACTACAAATGAGAAATCAACATTGCCATGAAATCTTATAACGTACATGTGAAATAGATTCAAAAAGAGTATGGGCAAAACATAACACAGTTACTGGGCTCTAAATTTGGGCTAACAAAAATAATAATATTTTATGACGTAAGCTTGCGTCATTTGACGCTCTATTACTATATATAGTAATTCTTGACTTTTTTTTTTATTTATTTAGAAAAACATAGAAAATTTCCTTAGCAAGAAGAGTCCCTTTATTTATGTAGCTAAATATTAGCTATTAGTTAAGAATGTTAAAGAGTATAAATTATCTAGTATAATAAAGTTATGTTTTTTATGCTAAAACTTAAATCAATGGAACATCCAAATCCGATTAGGTCATCAGAAAGCTTTGTAAGTCGTCTAAAAGCTAGATACGTCAAGCTTCATGACATATTAACTATGCTAAACTTCACGTTAGTCATTCAAGAAACAAAGAAGACTTGCATTGACCTCAAATTTCCCCTCAACCCGGCCATCATTTGAATATGTTTGAATGAGTCAATTTCAATATTGTTTGAATGATGTCGTTGTGTTTTATTTGGAGTTTTTTATTTGACCATAGTACTTTTAAAATTTATTTAACAAAACATAGTACTTTTAAATTTATTTAACAAAATATAATACTTTTACATAAACGTAATTATTTTACAAAAACAAAATTTGAATAGACAAACTCAAAATTTGAATTTTTGGTAGCAGCATTTGAATTGCATCTTCTACCGAGATTATAGGATGTAAAATAATGAATTGCATCGTCGATTATCGTCATAACATGAATCGAATTTCTTTATCGTCGTCTATAATTGCATCTTCTACCGACATGTCGCTCGGAAACTTTTCATTATGTCGTTTTGTAAAAATGACGCGTTAACGAAAATTTTGGTGGGAGGGTATCCCAAGCGACTTCTCGCCGGGGAAACTTAAAAATAAAAAATTTATTTAAAATAAAAAAAACTTAAAAAACATATAATAAACTTAAAATACTTAAAATACATAAAATAAAATAAAAACTTAAAATACTTAAAATACATAAAATAAAAAAACTTAAAATACTTAAAATAAAAAAAAAAAAAAAAAAAAAAACTTAAAAAAACTTATAATAAGCTTAAAATACTTAAAATATTTAAAATAAAAAAAAAACTTAAAATACTTAAAATACATAAAATAAAAAAACATAAAATACTTAAAATACATAAAATAAAAAAACTTAAAATACTTAAAATAAAAAAAACTTAAAAAACTTATAATAAACTTAAAATACTTAAAATAAAAAAAACTTAAAATACTTAAAATACATAAAATAAAAAAACTTAAAATATTTAAAATACATAAATTAAAAAAAAACATAAAATACTTAAAATAAAAATTATACATTCAACGGATGAGTCAGTATGCTATAGTTACACATTAAACGTTCAACGGATGAGTCGACATGTTAGGGTTACACATTAGACGTTCAACGGATGAGTCAACATGTTAGGGTTACACATTAGACTTTCAGTAATAGCATTTTCGATCAGATGAATTGATAACAGCTTATAAATCCAGATTCTTCAAGGTTGACGCTTCTGATTTTGATAGCAGTTTTTGCAATGTCACTACAACAAATACCCCTTTCCCCATCGATATTTTCCCCGGCGACATTTGTCGCTGGGGAATATCAACTAAACGACAAAAAAGTATCCTACGTGGCACAAATTCTAGTAGAAAAAGTCAGATATTTTTTCCCCACTTTTCCCCAGCGACATGTCGCTGGGGATAAGTGCGTTACACTTTGACCAAAAAAGTCTTCGTAAAACGTGGCGGGAACTTTTCCCGCTAACGTTTCCCCAGCGACATGTCGCCGGGGATTCTTGTTTTAAATTAAAAAAATTTTAATTAGTGGCTAATCACTCTTAATTAGCGGACAGAAAATTATTTACTTTTCCCCGGCGACATGTCGCTGGGGATACTATTTAAGCTTAATATTTGTTTTTTATTACTACCTTTTCCCCAGCGACATGTCGCTGGGGATAATCTTTGACTTCGTTGACTATTAATGAAACTACGTTTTTTATGTTTGTTTCGGTCCAATATTCCGTAACCATAACATGTCGACTCATCCGTTGAACGTCTAATGTGTAACCATAACATGTCGACTCATCCGTTGAACGTCTAATGTCCAACCCTAACATATCGACTCATCCGTTGAACGTCTAATGTGTAACCATAACATGTCGACTCATCCGTTGAACGTCTAATGTGTAACCATAACATGTCCACTCATCCGTTGAACGTCTAATGTGTAACCATAACATGTCGACTCATCCGTTGAACGTCTAATGTGTAACCATAACATGTCGACTCATCCGTTGAACGTCTAATGTGTAACCATAAAATGTCGACTCATCCGTTGAACGTCTAATGTGTAACCATAACATGTCCACTCATCCGTTGAACGTCTAATGTGTAACCATAACATGTCGACTCATCCGTTGAACGTCTAATGTGTAACCATAACATGTCGACTCATCCGTTGAACGTCTAATGTCCAACCCTAACATATCGACTCATCCGTTGAACGTCTAATGTGTAACCATAACATATAGACTCATCTGTTGAACGTCTAATGTGTAACAACAACATATAGACTCATCCGTTGAACGTGTAATGTCCAACCCTAATATAGACTCATCCGTTGAACGTGTAATGTCTAACCCTAACATATCGACTCATCCGTTGAACGTCTAATGTGGAACCCTAACATGTCGACTCATCCGTTGAACGTCTAATGTGTAACCATAACATGTCGACTCATCCGTTAAACGTCTAATGTGTAACCATAACATGTCGACTCATCCGTTAAACGTTTAATGTGTAACCATAACATGTCGACTCATCCGTTGAACGTCTAATGTGTAACCATAACATGTCCACTCATCCGTTGAACGTCTAATGTGTAACCATAACATGTCCACTCATCCGTTGAACGTCTAATGTGTAACCATAACATGTCGACTCATCCGTTGAACGTGTAATGTCCAACCCTAACATAGACTCATCCGTTGAACGTGTAATGTCTAACCCTAACATATCGACTCATCCGTTGAACGTCTAATGTGGAACCCTAACATGTCGACTCATCCGTTGAACGTCTAATGTGTAACCATAACATGTCGACTCATCCGTTAAACGTCTAATGTGTAACCATAACATGTCGACTCATCCGTTAAACGTTTAATGTGTAACCATAACATGTCGACTCATCCGTTGAACGTCTAATGTGTAGACCCTAACATGTCGACTCATCCGTTGAACGTCTAATGTGTAACCATAACATACTGACTCATCCGTTGAATGTCTAATGTCCAACCCTAACATATCGACCCATCCGTTGAACGTTTAATGTGTAACCCTAACATGTCGACTCATCCGTTGAATGTCTAATGTGTAACCCTAACATGCCGTCTCATCCGTTGAACGTCTAATGTGTAGACCCTAACATGTCGACTCATCCGTTGAACGTCTAATGTGTAACCATAACATACTGACTCATCCGTTGAACGTCTAATGTCCAACCCTAACATATCGACCCATCCGTTGAACGTTTAATGTGTAACCCTAACATACGGACTCATCCGTTGAACGTCTAAACGTTCCTAATATTATTCCTAAGATGATTTCATGCTCAAATGTTACAGATGATCAAGTATACTCAAGTAGTACACGATTTAGTAAATCGTATATAGGTAAAATACTTTGGTCGACATTTAGTAAATCGTATATTATGTTTTTATTTTATTTTATGTATTTTAAGTTTTTTTATTTTATGTATTTTAAGTATTTTAAGTTTTTTAAGTTTATTATAAGTTTTTTTTTATTTTAAGTATTTTAAGTTTTTTTTTATTTTAAATATTTTAAGTTTATTACATGTTTTTTAAGTTTTTTTTATTTTAAATAAATTTTTTATTTTTAAGTTTCCCCGGCGACAAGTCGCTTGGGATACCCTCCCACCAAAATTTTCGTTAACGCGCCATTTTCACAAAACGACATAATGAAAAGTTTCCCCAGCGACATGTCGCCGGGGATTGTCGCCGGGGATAAGTTTTTTTAATAAAGTAGATCCGAGTTATGGGGGTGTGAAGATAAAACGCAATGTTCATGTCGAGCTTAACTGGACTAAACAGTCTATTTTTTACGAGCTTGAGTATTGGTCTTTTCTTTCACTAAGACACAATTTAGACATCATGCATATCGAAAAAAATGTGTTGGAGGCCATCTTGAACACTTTGTTAATGAATGATAAATCTAAAGATACTGCCAAGGCAAGACAAGACTTGCAAATGTTGGGCATTCGAAGAGGCTTGTGGCTTGGCCAAACCAAAAACGGGAAGTGCTTGAAGCCTCAGGCTGCGTATTCTTTCACACCAGAGAACCGAAAAAAGTTTTGTTAGTACATCAAAAGAGTTAAACTACCAGATGGGTTCGGATCATGCTTCAAGCACAAAGTGACCGATAATGATACCAATATAAAGGGCCTAAAGTCTCATGACTGTCATATAATGATGCAACGTTTACTTCCTTACGGACTTCAAAATTACTTGCCCGATAAGATTGCAAAACCAATAATCGAGCTATGTTCCTTCTTTAAGCAAATCTGCTCTGCAACATTGATGGAGGATGACATGTTGAAAGCTCAGATAAAGGTGGTCGATATTTTGTGCGAGCTTGAGCTCATATACCCTCCTGCTCTCTTTGACATCATGCTTCACTTGGTTATCCATTTACCTATAGAGGCTCTTGAAGGCGGGCCTATTCGCCCCCGGTGGATGTATCCATTTGAAAGATACATGAAGAAGCTAAAAGGTTATGTTCGAAATAAAGCTAAGCCGGAAGGTTCGATTGCGGAGGGTTATGTTGCTGAAGAAGCATTGACTTTCAGTTCTCATTATTTTCGGGATGTTACCACGAAATTTAATCGTCCCGACCGTAATGTGGACCCCCCTCCCCCAACGTGTCGGTTTCAGGTGTTTCGATCGGTATGTAAAACGATTGGTTTACGGTCAGTTATTCGGTTTGATGCCAAAGAGTTGAAAAAAGTGAAATGGTATGTACTTCACAACAGTCCTGAAATCGACACGTACCGGTCCCAGTTCAAGAGGTACGCGTTTTTTTATTTTGAAACTTCTTTTTCTTAACTTACCATTTCGACGACTTATTCTAATACAATGAACGTTTTTCAGTTTATTTCCTAACAAAGACATGCAAGAAGAATTCCCCGACTGGTTTGGGTCGCAGGTAAACTTAAGACTTATTTTGTGTACTTAACTATAAAAATAACAATATCATATTTTGTGTTCTCTATCTAATCCTATCTTCTTCATAGATCCGTCAACGTCACATAGACAATGACCAAGACCCAGAGGTTAGCGAAACCAGCGAGTTATTCGCTTTGGCTAATGGACCATCATGGACTCCAATCTCAGTAAACTCTTGCGTAGTCAACGGTGTGAGGTATGTCGTGCAGAGCCGCGATGAACGTCGCACAACTCAAAACAGCGGCATTTGTTCGCCTGGCCCTGACGGAGAAATGTATTATGGTCAGCTTCAAGAAATCCTCGAGTTTAAGTATTTGTTGTTCAATGTTGCGTTGTTCCGAGTTAAGTGGTTCGACACTAGCAACAAAGGACGTAAAGTCAAAAAACTTGTCTTTAGAAACAACATGACACAAATCGTCGACTCCAGTCGTGAGGCATTTAAAAATGACCAATACATTCTCGTAACACAAGTCAAACAAGTCTTCTACCTTGAAGATATGACCAAACCCCACCGGAAGGTCGTCGAACATGTTAATCATAAAAAGTTTTCCGACGGGGGTGTCATCGTTGTAGAGGACGATCCTGATATTATACATTTCGACAACTCATCTGATCTCACATTTTCTACTAGTTTGAATGACTTGGATAATGCGACCTTGCATATCGATGGTCAATCAACGGTGGTTGACGCACCGCGAGATATCATTGATGTTCCTGACGAAGACGATATTATTGATGATGAAGACGCCCTTCCTCATGATTTAGCAGATTCTGATGTTGAAGACCTCATCAATGTTGATGATGATGGTGTTGCGAAAGTTTATTCTAGTGAAGAAGAAGATTGATCTTGAGTTGTAACTTGCAAAATACATTTATATATTTGAATGAATGAATGAAATTGTTGTGGATTGTTTAAATGTGTATATTTATTTGGATGTGTGTATTTAGATGTGTGCATGCTTATATTATTTTGTTCATGAATTTCTATATGTTATGCTAATTGTACTTGTACAGATGTCGTCAGCCGATGTTGCACGGTCCCACGACGGTGACGGTGGCGGTGAGGATCGTCCCCCTCCAGACCACGTACCCACCGGTTGCGGGGGTTGCGGGGGTTCCTTCCTTAATCGAGGTAAGAATTTCTTGATTATTGTAATACAAGCATAAATTTGATACATATATTGAACTTGCTTGCCTTGAATTTTTATGACTTTATCACTAACTTGATTTTGCAGGCAAAGGTAAAAGAAAGCCCAATTTGGGCGGCAGGGGAGCGGGCAGGCTGAATACCCGCGACAAGACCCGAAACCTTGTGCTAAAGGAAACCGTGGATAATGAGGGCCCCGTCTCGATCCAGTTTGAAGTGGGTGACAAACATACTCTAAACCCTCTCGGTAACCATGCGGCTCACTGGGGAAACTACATCGGGGAGGTCGTTAGGAGTGTGCCGTTGTACTACCCTTCTTGGGAGAAAGTCACGAAGGAACGGAAGGCGGCTATCATTTCAGAAATTGGTGTCAGTTATACTTTTATGTTTATTTCATTATCGTGTTCATTAATTTAATTGTGTATATTTATCTAAATTCTTTTATTTATTTATATCATATAAATAAATAAACAAATTTAAATAAATATATAAATTATATCTCTAACTCTGTTTTCGTTTTGTTGTATATGATTGCAGACTAGGTTTAACCTCCGGCCGCACATGGAATCCTCCCGATGGCCCGAGATCTACGAAGGCATCCACAATCATCTGCAAAAAGCCTACAATACCAACAAGGCTTCTTTCAAGGCCAAGCATTGGAAGGCAGACCCCACCACCGGGACTTACGATGTGGATGCGATCAGGCGGGCACGTCCCGAGGAGATTACATCGGTTGAGTGGGATAAGTACATTAAGTTTTGGAATGATCCCAAGAACCTTGCTCGAGCCGCTCAAAATCGGCTAAACCGGCAAAAGAGCCTGGTCGTATCTCGACAGGGATCCCGGTCGCTGGCTCGCCTTCGAGATGAGATGGTAATAAACATTATAATTATTTTCCATGCATATATATATATATATATATATATATATATATATATATATATATATATATATATATATATATATATATATATATATATCTGATTATACGCGTGTGTATGTACAGAAGCAGGCCTCAGACACCCAGGAGTACCCGTCACTCATCGACACCTTTTGGCGAACACATACCGTTGACGGGGTGTTCCCAAACGATGAGGACCGACGCATTTATGTAAGTTTTGTTTCAAAACACACTTTAATGAATTATCGAGAAATAATGTAGCAACCCGACTAATATATTTACTATCTTGTGTTTTTGTCACTACATAGGAGGAGATGAAAAGGCTCGAGGCCACGGGTGAGTACACTGAGGATGAGATAAATGCGTTGGCAAGAAGGGGTAAGCTTCGTGGGCACATTCCTGGTGTGGGTCGGGTATTGTCATCACGGGCCACATCCCGGCCAAGTATGCCCGCCCCCGAGAAGTCGTTCAAGAGCATGGAAAAAAAGATAGAATTTATGATGGGTGTTTTCAGAAAAGACGACAGATACGCGGATGTGTTTAAGGAGTTCGAGTCGGGTGGTGCTAGCGGGAGTGGCGGGTGTGGCGATGATGCGGATGGTGAGGATGGTGAGGATGATGATATTGGCGGGTGTGGTGACGACGAGAGGTAGTTATGTTATATATTATTAGTATGCTATATTGGTACTTTAGGTTCATTTTGGCGACATTTAAACACTTGTTTCCCTATCTATCATGTTGAATATTCATTTGGAAGCAAAGTTTTAAAGACTTATTCGGATTTTGGTAAAAGTTGTGATGTATTTGTATTGCGTTGATCCGTTATATTGTATTTGTGTTTTGGTACAAGTTGTGGTGAGTATATACAGGTTTTGGTAGATTTTTTCCGGAAAAAATCTGGAAATTGCCTGCTGTGCAGGCTGCATTAAAAAAAAATGACAGGGTTTCCCCAGCGACGTGTCGCTGGGGAAACTATGACTTTTCGTTGACTTGTCAACGTATTAGCAAGAATCCCCAGCGACATGTCGCTGGGGAAACTATGTGTTTTCGTTGACTTGTCAACGTATTAGCAATAATCCCCAACGACATATTATGGAGTCCCCAGCGACATGTCGCTGGGGATACCTTGCCACCGTGGCACTATTTCTTTGACTAAAAAATGAGTGGGACCCACCTCGTCGCCGGGGATTGTCGCTGGGAATACAATCCCCAGCGAGGCTTCCCCAGCGAGGTTTCCCCAGCGACATGTCGCTTGGGAAAGGAATCCCCAGCGACATGTCGCTTGGGAAAGGCCCGTTATATCGATGGGGAAAGTGGTAAATGTTGTAGTGTGTGTAAATCTAAAGGAAATCTTTTTTAAGTAAACAAATTTCAATCGAAGTAATAAGAAATGAGAACTGGAAATATCTTGTTTTGAACATGTAGAGGGAGAGATCTGGAAAGGGAAAATGAATCCCGTAATTTTTGCTATTTTTTACAGTATAGAGTTTTGATGTATGCGTCATAGGTGGGAGTTTTTTTTTTTTTTTTTTTTTTTTTTTTTTTTTTTTGGGGGGGGGGGGGGGGGGGGGGCTTTTAGTTTGTTTGTTTTTGTAAAATACTTATGTTTATGTTTATGTAAAAGTACTATGTTTTGTTAAATAAATCTGAAAGTACTATGTTTTTTTAAATAAATTTTATAAGTACTATGGTTAAACAAAAAACTTGTTTTATTTGGCAGGAGTGACTATACATCTCAAATATAAAGTCATACGTATTAATTAGCAAATTAATAGCTAAAAAAAGGTTCACTAAATAACTAACCACAAGGGATTAGTTATATCAAGGTTGTCCAACTCGCGAGTTTACATGTAAGATCATACGATTTTATGTGAACACCAGTCAAAATCGTTTAAGATCGTGGTAGGATCGCATCTGAGATAGGATCGTAAGTAAGATCGTAGGATTGCACGTATGATCGTAAGATCGACACGAGATCCGAGTATATATTTTTTTAATATTTTAAGTCCATCCCACTTGCTTAGGACCAAAAAAAAACAAACGTGTATTTTACAAATGTCTAATGAGTAAACCACTATTGTTTCATTTTCTAAATATAGATTATAGTTTATACAAAATTTTCTACTTTTATAAATATATTATAGTCTAAAAGTGTTCAATAGTTTAATTTAGTTTACATCACTGTAATTAAACTAATCAAAGGGTATGTTTTGGAATGCCACTTATGAAACGTTTGTTTTCTTGAAATCATGTTGATAACTCGTATATTTTGAGACATTTAGGACCTATGTTATGTAATATTATTCTACTAACGATTGAAACTTGACTTTTTTGTGTTTTACTATTACTTTGGTGTTTGAAATTTGAACTTTGTCATTTTCAAGAGGATATTATACGAATTTATCTTTGACGTTGAGTAGAAATGTAAAACTGTTTGACTCGTATGTCATTTGTTACCAATATATGACAAATTGGTAGGATCATAGGATCGCGATCCCATCCTACGATCTCGATCTTGCAAAGTCAAAAACGATCCTGCGCAGGATCGCGATCTTGACAGCCTTGAGTTATATCGAGTATGCAACACGGTGTAACGAGCTTCAAATGCCTCCTTTAGTCTAGCTAAAAAGGCTGTTTAACATTCTCCTTCAATTCATCTAGCACTATATGATGACCAACAAGTTGATCTTAACATTACAGGATCAGAATTATGACCTAAGACTCAAAGTGTGAACATAATAATTAGGGTTTAGGCCGCACAATAGCTGCGTACTTTCACTAATGTACCGTTTTGGTACGTGTACTTATTTCCGTTCCACTTAATGTTGTCTACTTTTATTTTTTGTTCCATTTTGGTATGTGATGCTGATGTGTCATGCTTGTGACACGTCAGCATCACGTACCAAAATGGAACAAAAAATAAAGTAGACAACATTAAGTGGAACGGAAATAAGTACAATTATCAAAACGGTACATTTGTGAAAATACGCAGCTATTTTATGATCTAAACCCTAATAATTAAACATAGATTAAAAAGACCAGCATGTTATAGGTATGCTTCACATAACATGTTGAAAATGGAAAAGTAATAACAGTAAGGTTTCGGGTTCTTTTTGTTTATTTCATGCAAGTTAACACTCGTCGTGTATTGGCCTCCATATGCAAGTGTAGTGAAATAACATTGTTGTTTTAAATATTAATATCTGTAAAATTGTGGGGGTGATCTGATGATCAACTTCAAATGTTAGATATGTTTCTCAAAAACTGAGTCCCACATCGGCTAGATGGAAGAAGTTGCGGCAGTTTATATAACAAAAGGCAGACAAAATGTTCGTCTTTGGATTAATATAAAGTTTCCCGGAATCATTGTGATTGTGGTAATGATTATTGCATTCATCATGAGTTCGGTTAAATTTGTATAAGTTCTTAAATTTTTTTATAGTTAACAAAATCTATAAAATTTTACTTAATAAAATTTGATTTTCTCATTTTTTATAGTTAAATTAATTTATAAACTTTTACTTTATCAAATTTGATTTTTCTCTTTCTTTGTGCAACATAAGTAATTAATAAAACAAGAACTTTAAAAAGAACTTATTCTTTTAAGTGAATTTATTTTATTTTTCTACACGAATGAACTTTATAAACTTTTAATTTATAAAATTTATAAAAGAAGAACTTTCACAATATTCTTTTAAGTGAATTTTTTTTTTTTTTTTTAAGCGAATGAACTTGACTTTATTATGGTATATGAGCTAAGTTTATCAAAAGCTTGACCAAGTTGAATGAGACTGATTATGTCGATCACGTGACCAGTTTTAAAGAGCTTCTAAAACGTCATCTTCATTTTTTTCTTCTCGGTTTATATTCTTTAACAAACTGCAATACATACAAAGAATTTAAAAAATAACGGGGTTCAAGTATTGCTGAATCCTGAACATATGGGCTTACAAAAAGGTATAGATGAATAAACTAAAGTTTTTCTTAAGTTCTTATACCGAGCAGAAAACTTATTCTAGTCAAGGGGTGAGTTGAACATGAAGTTGACCCACTGGACCAATATTCTTATAAATAAAGAACCGTAGACTGGACCATTGGTTCAAATTTAATTCGGTTCATTTCTGGTTCACTCTTAAACATAACGGTTCAATTATGCTTCACTTAAAATTCAGTTGGGTCCATTGGTTGTTAAATTTTCCGCGTTTTATACCAACTAACCATTGGTTGTTCGTAGTTAAATATGAGCTTGTACTTGATGTGACCTTTGGTAGTGGTAGGGTGTGTTTTTATTGTGATTATTATGACTTAAAACAAAAAAAGTTTTATAATTAGGCGATGAAAGGCACTAGAGAGTTAAATTTACGTTTATCTTGATAATTAGTTTCCGAGATCTCCTTCTTAGAGATCAGATAGTGATAAACTCATAATAGTAATTAGCGATTCAATTTACGGTTTTTTTTTTTTTTTTTTTTTTTTTTTTTTTTTTTTTACCCATGATTTCCGACCTTAAGGCCGACTAATCCATGAGGTTTGAACCCACTGCCACACAAGTTCAAATCAGGTAAAGCTCTCCTTTTTCAGGAGGTTTGCAGTTGTTTTGAACCTAGCAATAATTGAACTTGAGACCGCACAGATTTCAAAGTAATAGTCACAAGCCCTTTTGCCACTAGGCCACATTGGTTTTTGTATTTAGTTTCTTTTTATGTTGTAGCAAACCAAGTGTTAAAGTTTATGTTCTTTTATGTCTCTCTAATCTGCCAACTCTTATTTACTTATTATAACGAGTTGTTAATTTTAAGAATAATAGGCTGGAATTTTGTAGTCGTAAAAAACTCTTTTCTTTTATGCTTCACATAACATATTGTAAATGAAAAGATAATAATAACAATATGGTTATAGGTTCTTTTTCTTTTAAGTGGATTTATTTCAACATTTTTACGCGAATGAACTTGGTTTTATTAAGCAATATGAGCTAATAGTTTATCAAAGATTGATCAAGTTGAATGAGAGTCGTTACATCAATCATGTGACTTGGTTTAAAGAATTTCATATATAGGAACTAGCTAGCTAAAAAATTTATTTAAACGTTCTCTTTCATTTGCAAAATATGAAAGTCTCAATTCTTTTTTGAAACATCATCTTCATTTTTCATTCTTTCTCTAATAATTCAAATAGCTAGTTTAACAACTCGCTAACCCAAGCAAATAGCTAAATTCACCAACTTGCTAGATATAACAACTAGCTGAAGGAGCAACTCGCTGAAAATAAAAACTCAGGTCATGCAACTCGCTAGACTGCCAACTTGCTAAGTACCAACTCCTAGATTCATAAGCGGACAAGTCTGACAACTCGCTACTGGTAGAGACAAAACTATCACTTTCCAGCAATTTGTCCTTTTATCCCAATATGGTAAACACGCAACTCCCTAACCCAAAACTGACCAACTCGCTACCATTTTGCAAATCACCATACATACAAAGATTTTTAAAAAATAACTCAGTTCAAGTATTGTTGAATCTTTAACATTTGGGCTTAAAAAATGGGAAAGATAAATAAACTAACTTTGTGTTTTTCTTAAGTTCTTATATCGAAAACAAACTTATTTTTGTGTTACTTTCGATTGGCCATGCATAACGTCTAATGGTGCCATTTAATTTTATTATAATACGTAATCTGGAATCTAAGTGATTGCAAACGAGCTAGTGAGGTCAAAATTCAGTCACATTGTTGTTTTAATCATTAAAACTGTTCCATTTCTATATAAAATCATAAAAACCGTAACTAAATTAAACCATGATATAGCTACTCATAAAAGGAAACTTTTTATAACTCCAATGTAGTATTGTATACGGTAAACTATTTTTATCTGGTTGTAAAATGGAATCAGTGGATATCTTAGCAGACACCGGTGAAAATCTCTAAACAAGTTTGGCATTATGGAAATTTGTTGTTTTCTTGTAACGCGTGGAACCAGAACAAGGGAGAGAAACACCAACTGTATTGAGCCGTAAGCAAGGATAAACAGAATGAACCTGACTTTGTTTCGCGATTAAAAGAACATGGTTTAATGTATACATGGCTCATGACTGGAGATGGTGATCTAATACGAAAATCATGATCCGGAGTCACGAGCAGGCAGTAGGTGGCACTCAACCTTCTCAACTCATGACAAGATCATAGTTGAAGATAGGCTCAGTTGATTACCAGATAAGTTTAGGAACCTGAAATCTCATTATGGCAGGGTTGTTAAGGTGAGAATGAATTCAGTTAGAATGGATAGATGCATGAGGATGTTTCGGATTCATTGAAGATTCCAACAGGACAAAGGCCGGCTTTTATATTTGATACTGCAAGACAAAGCAACACTTACGGTTCAAACTATGAATCCCACATAGTTAAAAGAAAACAAACTATGCTACCTAATATACCACAATGTATATGCACCATATATGTGTGGTTTAGTATCAAGTTTTCTGATGTACTAATGCTTGTTGTTAGTCCTAACAATGAGCGCAAGTATGACAAAGAAGTTTATATTAATTCTTCACTTTTCAGTTAACAAAACGAATAAACTTTTTTTTTAACAAGGAGTCCTAACTTTCCTGTTACAAAGTTTCAGAGTCCATTTGTTTATGTAACTAGATACGAGTAAAACATATGATGTTCCAAGTCCTAATGTTTACATAAATTAATTGATCTAATTATGTATAATTAACTGTTTCAAAAGTTGACTGAATTGAACGAGAGTAGTTATATCGATTATGTGACTTTGCTTAATGGCATATCATTTATTAAAAATTGATCGAATTGAATGGGGATAGTTATATCAATTATGTTATTCGGCTTAACGAGCTTCAAATACCTTAACCGTTTAGATGAAACTATGTCAAAAGTATTAGATAAACAGATATACTACTACTAACAAAGAGGATGAAAATATAACTACGGTAGGGGTGCAAAGGTTTAACGACTAGCTTTTAGAGTTCAGGAAAAGCAAGAAAGGTTCCAATAACATATTGCTTGTGTTGGAGTTTAGTAATCATAACAATTATAAAATTAAACAAGTAAACATCAAAGCATGCAGCGGAAGTAAGGATCATAATACTTGTATTAATTAATCGAATTTAAATGATATACGTACCTTTGTGATTTCTTGCCAAACAAGAAATCAAATAACAAGAACGAGTAAATCCCTAACAAGGGTTTATGGTGTTGATGCATAATCTGGCGCGGGCTAGATCCAACGACCCTCCCTGGGCCATTCTTCGTCTTCTCGAGCCCTGAGTAGACCTGTCAACAAAGAGAACCCGTCAAGAGTGGACCCGAGGCCGTAGCCCCGGGATCCACCTCCGACGGTCAAGTTAGTATTTATGCGATATAGCATACAAGAGTTAGGTTTAGAATAACCTGTTGTGTTGTGTTGTGTTGTCAAGAAGGGAATCCCAGCCCTATATTTATAGGGCATGGAATTAGGGTTTAGGCGTAGAGTGGGCCGCCGTCTTCCGGGCTTTGCCCATTCCTGGCCCAGTCCAGACTATACGTCCACAAGCCCCCCAAATCTAGTGTGACATAGTGCATGGCTATGTTATGCTAGACTTAAGTTCTGTTCATGTCCACATAGGCCCAATCAACCATGACGGCATGGCCCATGTGTGCGCAACTCAAGTGTGCACATGGGACGGACTATACTGCTCAGCCAAAATGCGACAGTGCGCACTGGGCTCATGGCGCAGTCCTGTTTAGCCCATTATACTATATCACAATCCGCGACCTTGTAGGCACGTCCGCGGTAACCTGAGTAACACCCGTTCTTACATGATGGGGAGGGATGCGCATATGCTAGGTTTCCCGCCACCGTGTGACAGTAAAGACCCCGTAAGAAGAACACGTAGTTCTATAGTTGGGATAACACTAACATTGCGATTGTGAGAGTCTCACAATGGTGAAGGTGGATCTCGTATGCTGCATCCTAGGTAAGGTCGTACCTTTAGTACCAGTAGCGATGCAGCATGGTGTGACAGAAGACATACTTATGTGGCAAAGGTGCGCGATGTGGGCGACAAGGAGGTGCGAACATTACATCCGTCTTTACAATCAACAGAGGACGTCTCCCGTGAGTGACGCGTACAGAAACAATGGTATTATATACCCTGGTAGCCCCCCAAGTTTGATGGTGCTACTCTTGTAGGACCATTAAACTTAGTTATTCAAATCCTGAAAAACACTTAATGCAAATATTAAAAATATATGCCGCGAATCGCAACATATAAAACCTAATGAAGTAAAAGATTAGCGTGAAGCAATATATAGCACATAGCATGTGAAATTAACACATAAGAGCAGTAATAGTGCGAATTACACCTATCGTGAGGTTTTTACAAACTACATAATGAATTGTTGTTTCAATCGCACCGTGATCGTGATCGCGACTAATAGTTTCAATCGCACGCACAGACGCAGATAGATGTATCGTGACCACATAGACCCGAACGTACATAGCATATAAAACCTATCGTGAGGTTTTACAAACATAACATGACCACGGCTTTTGTCCAGTGCGCTCATGGTGATTGAATAGCATCGTGGTGCCTGTTCGTAGCTAATATGCGAAGATGTCCAAACGCACGGCCTAACACGGGTAGATTCATCGTGACTGCGTTGTTATGTGCGCGAATTAATTCGCGATGAAAAGATAAAGTAGGTCCGATCATGCGGACTTAGTGCGACTATAGATAAGATCGTGCTTACCAAGTTAAAAGATATACATAAAATCTTATGAATATTTAAAAGATAACATATCTTAACGCATGAATACCGTGTCGGCCGGGTTTTAAAGTGCAACCAAAAAAAAATACAAAGTTTTAAAGTTACCGGCTTTTGAACTCGATGATTGCTTTCCGGTGATGTGAGAGCACGAAACTTGTCGTAGTCGGTCCCATGGATGGCGCCACTTGTTGATGCATAATCTGGTGCGGGCTAGATCCAACGACCCTCCCTGGGCTATTCTTCGTCTTCTCGAGCCCTGAGTAGACCTGTCAACAAAGAGAACCCGTCAAGAGTGGACCCGAGGCCGTAGCCCCGGGATCCACCTCCGACGGTCAAGTTAGTATTTATGCGATATAGCATACAAGAGTTAGGTTTAGAATAACCTGTTGTGTTGGGTTGTGTTGTCAAGAAGGGAATCCCAGCCCTATATTTATAGGGCATGGAATTAGGGTTTAGCCGTAGAGTAGGCCGCTGTCTTCCGGGCCTGGCTTATTCCTGGCCCAGTCCAGACTATACTTCCACATATGGTAATCGACTTTATGGCAAGTCGAATAGGGAAAATAAGCTAACAAAAGTATGTTAGATCTTCGCTCTTGGACACACGTATTAGTAGCGGTTCAATTAGAAAAGCTAGGTTCTTGATCACAAACAATCCAAACACATTGTTTAGAAGATCGCGTAGGAACCCTAGAAGGGTGTAGTTGATCAACTAAACAAGAATGGTTTGAGCTTAGGAAATCTAGTAGGAACCCTTGAAGGGTGTAGTTCGATTAACTAGGCTCAAGAGAAGAGATGAAGAAGAATGTGATTGCAAGTGAATCAAGGAATGAATAGAATGAACACAAGGGGTCATGTATTTATACTAATCACAACTTGGAGAACAAGACAACAACCCTAACCCCTTGTGGGTTAGGTTTTGCCGAGCATAGCCCAAGGAGGGTTCATCCGGATCCTTCTTGTCCACTATTTGCATTCGCGCCCTTCTTCTTTTGTCTAACGACCGTTAGGTACCGTTAAGTGTTTATTTGTGAAAATAATAATTATTCATAACTAAATATAATAATTATTATTAAATTGAAACTCATACGTAATGTGTGCAATCCCGAAGTCTCGTGTTCGAATCCAGACTTATTACATTAATTTTTATCCGTAAAACTAACAGCTCCCACTCGGATATACATTAATGTAATAATGACATTGGTTAGTCTAGCATAACACCCCAATGTCCCTAGAACAATCATGAGTATGGTTTCCTGGAAAAAACCTTTTGATGAATAATCATCATACTTATCCTTTTGTTTCTAATACCTCGTTAATATGGATATGGATCTAAGTCATTCCATAATTAACTATTCTGTTTCTCGTTATTTATGATCGAGCAAGATTACCAATTCATCTGAACATATTCCAGATAGACCTTGGGCATGGCCATGCAAACATCTTGTCAACCATACGAGGGGCCCATCAGTATTACATTTCAAAACAAATTTGAAGGAAACAAATTCTGTATTAACTACAAGCATAACCCATGAACTTTACATCACCTCTGGAAATAGCCCTTATAGCTACCACGGATAACGTTAGACTATCTTACAGAAAATGAGCTACATCTACAGTAGTTATCTGGTATCTCAAGTCTGAGGATAAATATTCATGATTTAATTTAATGACAGCATCCATAACTATAATCATATAATTGGGATCTGTCCTATATTCGATTTATTCATTCTATTGAATATCATGTGAATTTGGCATGTCCTACGCATCAATATACTTTAAGTATATTATACCAAAACTCAGATTTGTCTTAATTCAATGATATTCTCATATCATTGATTGACAACGGACTATTTAGAATAACATAACATAAGTTATTCATGGATTAAACATGCAAATATGGGATACAATCTATTATTAATAAAAACAAATGTACTCAGTACTTTATTATTAAATAATAATTGCTTAACATCCCTTATCCAAATACTAAATAGATTAATGCATGAAAATTCCAGTTAATGAATTTTGTCTCAAGTAATAACAATCATACTTGTTGACAATTATGCCTCAAGTAATGACAATCATACTTGTTTACAAGACATTATTTAACTAACTTTGATCTATCGGAATTTTGAGAATACTTATTTCAAGAATTCAATTAGCAAAGTTCTTGTATATGTGCATTCAAATAATTTGATATAACCACATAATCCATCATAAAGTGTGTGACATCCTCAACATTCAATTTATGATCATTAAACTTTCAAACATTTTAAAGTTTAAAGTATTTTTATTCTTTAATGTATAATGCAGCTATGCTTTTAGCATAACTAGTACACATGGCTATTAACAAGGATGAAATCCTTCCATGACTAGTATTGAGTGCCATCTCAATTTTATTAGCATCATTGTATGCAAACAACAATATGCTCTTTTCCGTAAACTTTAATGTGTAATGTTTTATGCCTTCCAAACTTCCAAGTTTGTAGGCTATGACAATTGACAAATTGTTCATCTATAGAATCCAAAAGTTGTTCCAGACTGAGGATGTGATTCTATATCTAAATATATTCCTTTAGAATATTCATTACACAACTTATCTAATATCTTTCAATTAAATATCAATGTTGTCAAATCATCTTTTATTAAAGCATGATATAACAACAACATGATGTACATGAAAAATCCTTGTGTCCAACTTAAATTTTATACATGTACTACATATCCATTTAAACTTTCTAAATGATATATCATGTTCTATTAGATTCATTTACTGCACATGTTTACATCAATAAACATATATTCAAGGTTGTAAGTTTTACTTATTAAATCAAGTAAAGTTTCATTCCAAGTTATGGCTTAACATTTAACTTATATAGAATGTTACTTCCTATATGTTATACAACATATATGATTTAAATAAGTAAACATAATACTCCCACTAGCTTTCAGAATTGCTTAAGAGTTATCTTATTTTAAATTATAAATCAAAACATGGATTTAATATTTAAACATAAGACTTATCTCCTTGATGCATGCATTTATCCATACTTGGATTATTGCATTTTGTATACTTTCAAAGATTACATGAATTCATAAAACTCTTAATTACTTATCGTTCTCGCTTAAGTAATTATACAAGAAAAAGAGTTTTATAATCCATTGTTAAATTTCATATTCATGAAAATGAGTATGACAATTACCATCTTTGTATCTCTAATGTGCTTAGGAAAGACTATTCAATCATAGTTAATTACTTAAGTATGATTAATAATCTTGTCATAAGAAATGCATTAAAACATGTATACAATTTCATCCATATGATTTATTACACAAAGATTTAAACCTCTAGGGTTTTTTTTTCTCTTGAAGAAACTCATATTCATAAAGATAAACCAAGTTTTCAAAGTTAACTTATCTTTATGGACATCATCTTAACATTCATAGTATGAGCAATTTACCATAATTCAATATTTAGTAAATGCATCATTATGATTAATAGGCTTACTTTGATCATGTAATTCATATTTCTCAGTATATCAATCAAATATCTGAGACATCCCTACGGATCTATGAATGAGAATTTCATCATGTTGAGGTTTAACATTTATATTTCAAGCCTCATCATGATTTTTACTAGTGTGGTTTTAGAAAATTGTGTATTTTTGTAATTTGATCTTTCAAGATCTGAACAAAACTCCCACTTGCCTTTTGTAATTTATCTATAAATACTTTAGCAAGTTGAGCAACACTTAATAGTTCTCTTTTGGGATATTACAAAAACATTTTACAGTTCCTGACTCTTGTTTGTTAAAACTACTTATTAACAAAATCAGGACTTCATTTTAAGACTTTAATGTGATTCATCACATTCCATAATTTATGGTGTCTTATTTAATCTTCTAGGTTGGAGTCTTATTGAGTATATTCAATCCATACTCAATTTTCTAACCTTGATAACTTGTGGAAGAAAAAAAGTCATATTTATCTTTTAATCAAACAATATAACAAGAGTTTGATTTTTCCTAACCGGACACACCACCAACTTGTGATGTTCCATTAGAACTAATATTGTGAGACAAACTAACAATATGTAAGATAAACTTATACTCCTTTTAGCTTACCTATTTACCAACTAAGTCAACTTAATGGTATAATAGAATTTTCAATGCTTGTCTAGCAAATGAATCATTTTCACCGGAATTTGATAATAACAACTTTGATCCGGAGGGGGACAGTTTACTAATTGAAAAATTGTTAAATGAAAAACCGATTGTTTCTTCCCCTCCGGTTGACTTAAAAATGGCAGACGTAAAAGAAGTTAAGCCGTCTATTGAGAATCCTCCGGAGCTCGAGCTCAAGGATTTGCCTCCTCATCTCGAATACGCATACTTGGAAAAAAATGAAAAATTACCGGTTATAATATCAAAAGGCCTTAAAGATGAGGAGAAGACACGACTCTTAGATGTGCTTCGGAAGCATAAAAGTGCGATTGCTTGGCAAATATCCGACATTAAGGGAATCGACCCTCGATTTTGTACTCATAAGATTCTTCTTGAGGATAATCACAAAGCTTCTGTCCAGCAACAACGACGGGTTAATCCACAAATCCATGAAGTGATCAAAAAGGAAGTTATAAAACTCCTTGACGCTGGAATGATTTATCCAATCTCGGATAGTTCATGGGTTAGCCCGGTTCATTGTGTGCCAAAGAAGGGCGGAATCACTGTTGTGAAGAATGACGATAATGAGCTAATACCGACTCGACTTGTGACCGGATGGAGAGTTTGTATTGACTATCGGAAGTTGAATGATGCGACACGTAAAGACCATTTCCCGCTCCCTTTTATGGACCAGATGCTTGAACGATTAGCGGGAAATGAGTTCTATTGTTTTCTGGATGGCTTTTCTGGGTACTTTCAAATTCCCATTGATCTCCAGGATCAAGAAAAGACCACTTTTACTTGCCCGTATGGAACGTTTGCCTATCGTAGAATGCCCTTTGGCTTATGTAACGCTCCAGGCACGTTTCAACGGTGTATGATGGTCATTTTCTCCGATATGATTGAAAAAACCATGGAAGTGTTCATGGACGATTTCTCCGTCTATGGAAATACTTTCGACTCTTGCCTTTCCCATTTGGAAAATATGCTAATTCGGTGTGAAAACACTAATTTAGTTCTAAATTGAGAAAAGTGTCACTTCATGGTTAAAGAGGGAATAGTCCTCGGCCATAAGATATCCAAATCTGGAATTGAGGTGGATCGGGCAAAAGTCGATGTTATTGCTAAATTACCACACCCGACTACCGTCAAAGGAATCCGAAGTTTCCTTGGTCATGCCGGCTTTTACCGACGTTTTATTCATGATTTCTCCAAAATAGCCCGGCCTCTGACCCACCTTTTAGAGAAAGATGCTCCGTTTAACTTCACGAATGAATGCATCGATGCATTTAATGTTTTAAAGAAGAAGTTAACAGAGGCACCAATCTTACTTGCCCCCGATTGGAACTTACCATTTGAGCTAATGTGTGATGCAAGCGATTATGCCATTGGTGCAGTTCTGGGGCAACGTAAGAACAAGTATTTTCAGCCTATACACTATGCAAGCAAGACCATGAATGACGCCCAACATCATTACACAACCACCGAAAAAGAGATGTTGGCGGTCGTCTATGCTTTTGAGAAATTTAGGTCTTATTTGCTACTTAAAAAATGCATAGTGTATACGGACCATTCAGCCCTAAAGTACTTAATGGCGAAGCAAGACGCTAAGCCACGATTAATGCGGTGGGTTCTTTTGCTCCAAGAATTTAATGTCGAAATACGAGACAAGAAAGGAGCTGAGAATCTTGCTGCCGATCACCTTGGGAGTGTGACCAAAATTGACCAAAGTACCCCATGGTTCGCCGATTTTGCGAATTACCATGCGGGGAATTTTATTAGGAAAGGGATGTCGTCCCAGCAAAAGAAGAAACTCTTTAAAGATGTACAACACTATTTTTGGGACGACCCCTACTTGTTCAAAGTCTGTGCGGATCAAGTGATCCGGCGGTGTGTTCACGGTACGGATGCCGTTGAAATACTTAAGGCATGTCATAGTGGACCCACGGGGGGACATCATGGTGCCAATTTCACCGCTAAGAAGGTTTTCGATTCCGGCTTTTATTGGCTGACGATATATCGGGATGCCCATGAATTGGTGAAAACATGTGATTCTTGCCAACGTCAAGGGAAAATCTCTCAAAAAGATGAAATGCCGCAAAATGCGATTCAAGTTTGTGAGATCTTTGACGTTTGGGGCATCGATTTCATGGGGCCATTCCCGTCGTCTAGGGGTAACAAATATAACCTCGTGGCCGTCGATTACTTATCAAAATGGGTTGAAGCGAAGGCGCTCCCCACCAATGACGCCCGAGTGGTTGTTAAGTTTTGGACTAAGTTTGTAGATACGCAATATACTTTCTCAAAAGTACCGAAATACGTAACCTACTAAAAAAAGTCTGTAGATCGCTAACAAACTTTCAAAATTGGCACAAGATACGTAATGTTGACAGGATTTTTACCTGGTTGACCGGTTTATAGGTAAACACTTAAAAAAAACATACATGATTGGTCCCTGTGGTTTGCGTCTATTTTCACCGGTCATCCTTTAATGTTACTTCAGTTATAAAAGTTACAATAATGGTCCTTGTCGTTTGGGTTGACTTTCACCTTTAGTCCCTTGACTTTATATTCACTTTTTCGTCCGTTTTTACACGTTTTGGTCCGTTTTTACACGTTTTTTTTTTTTTCGTTTTTCCACTTCTATAAAAAAAATCGAATAAAAATTTATAAAAAATATTTTATAAAAAATAGAAAAAAAAAATTCTAAAAAATTTTCGAAAAAAAATATATTTTCTAAAAAATATATTTTTTCGAAAATATTTTAGAAAAAATATTTTTTTTCGAAAATTTTTTATTCAAATATTTTTTTTTAATTCAAAAAAATATTTTTTTATTCAAATATTTTTCTAAAAAAAATATTTTTCTTAAAAATTATCGAAAAAAAATATTTTTTCTAAAAAATATTTTTTTTCGAATTTAAAAAAATGTATAATTGGATAAAATATTTTTGAAAAAAAATATTTTTTCTTGAATTTTTCAAAAAAAAAATTTTTTTTCGAAAATTTTTTAGAAAAATATTTTTCTAAAATATTTTCGAAAAAAAAATATTTTTTAGAAAAAAATATTTTTTTTCGAATTTAAAAAAAATATTTGAATAAAATATTTTCGAAAAAAAATATTTTTTCTAAAATATTTTCGAAAAAAAATATGTTCTAAAATATTTTCGAAAAAAATACTTTTTAGAAAAAATATTTTTTTTTTCGATAATTTTTTAGAAAAATATTTTTTTTCTAAAAGTTTTTTAGAAAAAAAATAAAATTTTTTTAGAAAAATATTTGAGTAAAAAAATATTTTTTCGAATTAAAAAAAATATATATTTTTTCTAAAATATTTTCAAAAAAATATATTTTTTAGAAAAAATATTTTTTTTTTCGAAAATTTTTTAGAATTATTTTTTTCAATTTTTTTTTATAATATTTTATTCTATTTTTTTTATAAAAGTGGAGAAACGAAAAAAAAAACGGACCAAAACGTGTAAAAACGGACGAAGAAGTGAAAATAAAGTCAAGGGACTAAAGGTGAAAGTCAACCCAAACGACAAGGACCATTATTGTAACTTTTATAACTGAAATAACGTTAAGGATGACCGGTGAAAAACAGACCCAAACCACAGGGACCAATCATGTATGTTTTTTAAGTGTTTACCTATAAACCGGTCAACCAGGTAAAAATCCGGTCAACATTACGTATCTTGTGCCAATTTTGAAAGTTTGTTAGCTATCTACAGACTTTTTTTAGTAAGTTACGTATTTCGGTACTTTTGAGAAAGTATATTGCTTATCTACAAACTTAGTCCTTAAGTTTTTGAAAAGTCTCTTTGCCCGATTTGGTGCACCTCGAGCCATCATAAGCGATCGTGGGACCCATTTTGCAATGATCAATTTGCAAAAGTTATGCTAAAATATGGTGTCACACATCGTCTTTCCACGGCTTATCATCCACAAACGAGTGGTCAAGTTGAGGTCTCCAATCGTGGTTTAAAATGTATACTTGAAAGGACAGTAGGTGAACACCGTGCCTCTTGGGCCGACAAATTAGAAGATGCATTATGGGCTTTCCGGACCGCTTACAAGACCCCAATTGGGTGTACACCATATAAGCTGGTTTACGGGAAAGCTTGTCATTTGCCCATCGAACAAGAGCACAAGGCCTACTGGGCCTTAAAACATGCCAACTTTGACTTGAAAACCGCGGGTGATCACAGAAAAATTCAATTGAATGAGTTAGTAGAACTCCATGATCAAGCTTACGAGAATTCTTTGATTTATAAAGAGAAAACAAAAAGAATTCATGATGCCAAGATCAAAGACCGCGTTTTTAAAGTTGGTGATCAAGTGCTACTTTTTAATTCTCGGTTAAAGATATTCTCGGGAAAGCTTAAAACCCGTTGGTCTGGACCATTCATAATAACCCAAGTTTTTCTTTATGGAACCATTGAGTTAGCTCAATAAGATGGTCCCAATTTTAAGGTGAACGGTCACCGATTGAAACACTACTTTGGAGGGGATGTACCGACTATGGTAGTCCCGGATCTCCAAACTTTCCCCAAGGACAATTGAATTCGGGGATCGAGTCAAGCTCATGTGACTCGGTGAACAAAAACAAGCGCTTGGTGGGTGGCAACCCATGCTTATCCAATTTCATCTTCTTATATTTCTATTTTCTAACACCTAATGTGAGGAGGGGGTGCCTCTTCTACTCTTGTGTTTCGTGGTTGTTTGTGATGTTTGTTCAGGATTTTCCATGATTTATGATGACTCTCGTGCTCGTTATCTCTTCACTTGGAGTCTCATTCATCGGTGCTATTTGGAAATCCTATATCCGTTAAATCTTATCGACTAACATTTTCTTTGGCATAATTAATAAACGGCCTAGAATTTTGTTAGGATTACCTTAACCCATAAAACATTGAGGACAATGTTTCGTTCTAGTCGGGGGGAGGGTGAATCTTCGATTTGATTTTGACCTTGCATGTTTCATATGTCGTGCACTCTTGCAACTCCGTTTTTCCACCAAAAATAAAAAAAATGATGAAAAAAAATTGAAAAATTTCAAAAATTTTGATAAAAAAAGTCATGAAAAAGTACAAAAAGATGTGAAAAAGTTGAAAAAGTTGTGCAAAAATATAATAAAGTTTGAATAAGTGTTTTGACACCTTGTTGACTTTCTTGCTGGCAAGAGTAGGAATAAATATTTTGACTTGACCGGGCGTGTTGAGCCCTAGCTTGTTCCCTTAACCAATGATAATCACATAAGATTTTGCTAGTTTTGTACACCAGGAGCTATAAAATGCGAATTCTTTCTTAAGAATCTGCAAGTTCCCGTACTTGACTTTATACATGCGCAGTTTAAAAGCTTTCGCTAGTCTTTTACATAAGGAGCTAGAAAACGCTAATTCTTTTTCTAGAATTTGCAAGTTTCCGTAACTGACTTTATATATGCGTGGCTGATTATCGGCTAAGTATTCGCTGGTTTCATTATTTGGAATCTTAAATTGCGAAGAGCGAGAAATGATAGAGTTTATTTAGAAGTTAGATGCTAAACGTGGAGTAGTGGTTCTCTTTAGAGCTCATGAGAGGTACTTGTGGCTTTTTACTCCCATCAGAAACGTCACACATATATAATAGATGTTCTAGGTTAATTAGTGGTATTTCGGTTTGAATAATATTTAGTTATTTGTTTTCTTAAGAGAAAAGTGAAAAAATCAAAAGTCAAAAGTTGATTATCTATGTGGTTTTGGAGCTACCCGATAAGCTTCCATTGAAGTTAAGAAAAAAAAGTGAAAGAAAGAAAAAAAAGTATGAAAAATATAAGAAAAGTGAAAAAATGAAAAAATGAGAGTTGTAAGTATTGATGAATAAGAGCTATGTATGTATCAATAAGTTGTTGGCGCGTGAGGTGCATGTGATACGTGATTAGTAATCAGTCACATGAGGTGCACGTGATCGTACTCCCCAACTTATATTTCTGATATTATATGTACCCCAAATTCCTTGATGTGGACCGAATTTCTATTGCAGTGGTTCTTAAGAGAAAATGAATAACTACTTATCGTTTTAATTTAGGTGTCACTATCGGACTTAAAAATTATCGAAACGAGAAAATATGAAGCAATTCATTTCTCAACAAAATAAAAAAATTGAGATACAAAACCTAGGAAATGGGAGTAAGGAGTTTTCACAAATAACTGTTATGAGTAGTGTTAGCATCTAATTTGTAAATAAGCTGTGATCTCGTTTGTACGTTTAGTTTGGGGACTCGTGAAAAATCAAGGATGACGATTTTTATCCGTATGGTCGCTTCTTTAATAAAAGTGTTTCTACTCGTTGACCCTAATAATTATTGCAAAATAATGAAAGTTCAACATACCGTCATAAGTGTGAAGTTAGAAAAGGACAAAAATAGAAAGTATAAGTGGAATAAAGGAATAAAAAGAAAATTTGGAAAACGGAGCGTTTTCAGGAATAAATAATTTTATTATTTCTTTCGAACGTCCTTACTACTTTACAAAGTCAGTAGAAAGAGTTTTGAAATTATTTATCCCAAGAGCGTGAATTAATCACATTGCGTGAGGACACGGAAATACCTTAGTCGGGGGGATTTTGGTGAGTGCTTATTCGCTCACTATTATTTGACCAAATACCAACCCAAAACGACTATTTGAGCTAACAAATGCAAAGAAAACGTGTGTTTTAGTGTTTGTGATATGCAGGTACGGATAAATCACAAAAAGCTGAAAAATCACAAGAAAACCGGAAAATGAGGACGAGAGTTGAAGTTGGTCAAAGAGTCAAAGCCGGGGATCCAAAAGTCAGTTTCATCCCTCATCTATTCAGACTTGGCAAGATTAGTCCCTGTGATTTATTTTGAAGAAATTACACACTCAGCCCTTGGATTTTGAAAGATTACACAAATGGTCCTTTGAGTTCAAATTTCCAATTTTGAAAATTTAAACACAACCTGGTCTAATCCATTTCCCACAGAGCCCAAGTTTAATAAAAAAAATCATCAAGCCCAAAACCAATTCCCTGACCCGAGCCCACTCACCCTCGGTAAAAAATACTTAAACATGGTCAAAGGTCAGACATAATAAATAACCCGCGCCCAAATTCTTCCCCAAATCAGAGTTACCCAGGGGTGAAGAACCCTAGTTACTGTTCCTTCCAAATTGACCGTAATTAAGGGTACGAACGTCCTTTCAGATGACTTCTAGAAGGGTGTCAGAGGTGCGTCAGAGCAAAGAAGCACAAATGGGCTACATGGCGACTCATAATTGGTGTGGACGCGTCATATATTCTGATCTAAGGGTGGTTAATTGATGGGTAATGATTAGAATTGATCCAAGGGTGCTGAGGAGCTCAAAAGAAGCACAATCCCTCGGATTGCCAGCATGGATTTAATACCCTCACCTCCTCACTCCTCATCTATAAATAGGGACGTTTTTTTAGCTCATTGGTATGTAGAATTTAAGTAGAGTTATGCTGCAATAATGTATCTAGACTAGAATTTGTATTACTTTCATTTAGCTTTTAATAAAATTGAGTTTACTTCTTTAATTCTCAGCTTATTGTTCAAACTTATTTGCTTAATTTGTCTTCAATATTAGCTTATCATTAGCTTAATATCAATTAGTTTCTTTTTAATTAGCCTTCTAAACTCTCATTGTTTTCAGAAATAGCTTATACTAGTTTTCTACTCAATACAGTCAAGTTTTAGAAATTCAGAAAATAATAAAAAAATTAGAAAAATAAATAAATAAAAAAATAATAATAAAAAAATAGTTTCAAAATTAGTTCTAAATCTCCAATAAGCTCAATTCAGCTTATACTTATCATAATTAAGCTCAGAAAGCTTAAGTTTCATATGTACTATTCCATTCCATTCCAAAAGAGGTGTGTGAATTGATGTTGAGGTGGTATGATAGCTGATACAGACAGTCATTGAAATCAGCCTATCTTAGAGATAGGCGACTTTGGAACCTCTCTATTTTGAGCTGAGAGGAGATGGTTGTAAGTTCTAGTTACTTAATCTGAATTGATCTTACTGTTTAATTGATTTAGTTTGCTGATATTAGTTGTAGTAATTGTGTTATTTGAGTTTGGAGTAGCAGATTTGGTAGTGATTTAGTTTTCTGTTTCATTATTAGTTGTTAGAGTAGTTGAAATATATTGTAGGAATTTAATTCAATCTATTTCGAATCTGTGTATCTGTGTTTCAAATTTAGTATAAATCTAAGTTGAATTGGGGTTAGTTTGGATTGGATCTGTTTAACTATTTCATTGGATCATATTGCTTTGCAAGTTGCTTTTGATTGATAAGAGTTATCTGATCTGTCATCTGTGTTGTTGGTGCAATTGCATTTGCTGAATCTGAGATTAGTAGTAAATTGATTCAGTTTATTTTAGAATTAGTTGAGTTGGATTGATCATTTATTCAGTAGATTGTAGCTTGTTATATAGTTAGTGTAGTGTAATTGTTAGCTGCAGGGGTGTTTGGAACAATAAGGTTTGCTTAGATTATTGGTGAATCAGAGGTAATAATTAGTTTAGTCATTTCACTTAGGCTGCAAATAGGTTTAGTCAAACATATTAATAGTTAGTTATTACTATAAAAGTCAAGTTTAGCTTATTTGATTAATTCTGCGTATTCAATATTAAAACCAATTCTGTCAACATGATTTTCTGGTACATTTTAAGTGTGTATTTGTAAGAATTGAGTTTACACAAGTTCATTATACACCTGGGGATAGTTTTGATCCATCAAAAGTGGATTTGGTCAAAATTTAATTGAGCAAATCAAAAAGTCAAACTCAGTTTTTTATTTTTTGGTCATAACTTGGGATCAGTTGTAGGGTTCAATTGAGATTGGGAATTTTTGTGGATTACTAATTTGTAAAGTTTGGTAGTAAGTAAACAAGTATCAAAAATAGAATCTCTGTTCGGATTTGATTTGCTTATTTGAAATTAGCCCTATAGTTGCTTGTTTGAGTTTTGTTGTCCCCTGCACCACAGGTTGAGACCTGTTTTCAAGGCCTGATTCAAGTAGGATTTTTGGTTTGGAGATACAAGTTTTTGGTTATTTTGTGATCTCTGACTAGTAGGGAAGCAGTAGGTACAATTAGCTTTTCAATTGTAGCTTATTACACCAGCTGAATTGGTCCTTGTAGTTCATTGCTTATAACTGAGTTTTGATTTGAACTTTTGGCCTGTTAGTTTGTGTTTGAGCTTATAATTGTGATTTATATAGCCATTTGTGCTTTATCTGTGTAGTAGTTGATTTGAGATTGGTCATATAGCTTCTGAGTTAGCTTATGCTCATTCTGCATTGCACTTAATGCTTATTCCATAGCTTATTGCTATTGTTTTGTACTTCTGTGAATTCTGAGCTTATAATTTGATCATAACTTGCATTTTTTGAGTTCTTAGCTTCATTATCAGTCAGTGTTTTAAGTTTCATAAGGATTTGATCTCAAGTGCTTAATAATAAGCACTTGAGATAAGCAGTTTTTTTAAAAATAAGCAGTTCAGCTTTTCAATTTTTCTTCAAAATTTTATTTTAAGTTCTTTTTATTATTTTAGAATTTCTGGAATTTTTCCAGATTTTTCCAACCATTTTTACCATTTTTATTAATTTCTTTTGATTATTTTCAATTTTTAAATAGTTTTTAATTACCAAAAATACATAAAAATTAAAAAAATGTTCTGAAAAATACAAAAAATATTTTTATAATTTCTTTTATAATATTTTAGAATTTAATTTTCATTTTTCCAAGTTATTTTTCTATTTTTCTTAATTTTTAATTCATTTTTAATTCCAAATATAGAAAATAAATTCTAGAAAATAAATAAAAACTCAAAAAAATATTTTTCTTTTTCTTAAAATTCTTTTTATTATTTTTAAATTTTTAGGAATTATTTTCAAGTTCGTAGGATAATTTTTCGATATACGTTACGTTTTAAATTTTACGGTTGCGTTTCCGTTTTTACGTTTTTCAATTCGGTGCATAATTAGCTTGTAATCTTTGCATATTTCATAATTGTTTGTGAATACGTGAACTATTTGATTTCTATTTTCTCACTTTCTCACTTTACAAATCACGATTTCACGAATCGATATTCTCGATTCCATTCGCCTTCGTTGGAAAACGACTCGGGTGATCCGTATTTTACGCGGATCACTTCGATACTATACTATAATTATTATAATTGGTTTTCACACGAATCAGTTTGTTTATGTGATTCAATATGATTTGTGTCAGAAAATAACAAGTATATGTAGGACTACTATGTCTTGTCAGGAAACGCACATGGCTATTCTAAAAACATGAGTGTCTACAATTAGAAAGTAATTATCTTGAAGATAATCTGGGCTACTACACATGAATTAAAGCTTGTAGCTCCTACTAAATTAGAGAACATAACAATAACTCCATATTCAGTAACACAACACAACACTCCCACTGGATTTGACAACATTGTAAGTGTTTCATAACCAGTGAAAACAATTTGCTTACTTTTACTTTCCTACACTTTTTGAAAAACCCATACGTAATAATTACTCGGGTTCTAAAATGTGTATTCTACTATGTATATGATGGATTACCCATCAATGATATTAACTTGAAGAATTTTGACATGCAGCTTCTTCCTTAATAGGCCTACTATCCCTATAATAGTATGTAGCACCTTTAAAGCACAACAACTAGATAAAAAATGCTAGCTTGCCTTTTACCAATTTGCGGTAATCTGTCTAGCTTCTAATAACTCATATTTCCATTTAATCAAATGTCATGTTTGTTATAGAAGAATTCATTCACCAAATTAGGGTGATGAAATTTCTATGGGAAATAAGATGTGCAATATCTTAAGTATTAAAGATTGCTATGAGTTATATATTATAATGTAGACAGTTCTAATGTTCCTGTCATAACTTTCTCAATCATGAAAAGAAATAGTATTGAGTCTCATTCTTCTCTCATGGAAAATAGACTTTGTGTCTTTTCAGTAAATTTTTTCTCAATCAAACATTATATTTGAAAGCAGAATTAGATCAATTTATCAATTTAAGACCAAACCAGTTTACGGTTTTAATGTTGCATTAATACATTGAAAATAATTACAAAATTCAATTTTAGTATTTTCGATAATTAAATTTTCAAGAAAATTAAATACCCATGGTTCATAATCATATAATCATTTAATTTTCACTGAAAAACTAGGATACAAATTGACATAGGTTCATCACATCAGTTGATCTGCTAGTGATGACGGTATTCAATAAGGTACGAGTCAAGCCTCAATTGCCAATATTCAATTGCAATTCCTAGAAAGGATGGGATTTACATATTTGCCAATCGCGGTTGCAATGTAAGCATGTTTTATCCCCATCTTATGCCTTGAGTGATCAGCTCTCACTATCAACTCAATTAAGTTAACCAACTTAAGAAACTGCAATCTCACATAATTTCATCACATCAGTTGATCTGCTAGTAATGAAATCATGTAATTTACACCGTGCCGTAAATTACAACTTCAGGCATTTCCGTTTCATTGGATGGCACATAACTTAAATTTTAAGAGTATAAATTTTGATGTATGTAATCAAAAATATGTACAAAGATGTCATGCATTCATCTTTGTATCGTATGTTTCATGTAAAAAACTTTTACTCATTAGTTTCTTTACGAGCAAAATCATCAAAGTTTTAATTGAGGCGTTGAGCAAATTACAATATTGCCTTAAGATGCTTCGTATATAATGGTTGTTGGGTGAGACTAATTTGACGCACAAGCGAGCGCAGAACCAAAGGTGGTCCGAAGATCCTTAAAAACCCGGTTCCACTTATACCCACCACATAGTTTCTGATAATTAGCTTTACCGTCCGACCGTTATGTACAGTTACATCAGTCAATCAAAAGTTCATGATTTTAGAAGCTCAAAACTTAATCTCACCATTATTTAGTCCAATTCATAGTTTCTATTCGAAAATTACCCTTTTGCTTACTATCATGTCATTAACATATAAAAACAAATACGTAATTAATAAAACAAATAAACGATATAAATAATGAACATGCAAAATAAATCAATAACACACATAATTGATTTATAAATAGCGATTAATGGGGTCTTTCCCAATATAATAATTAATTAAATTTTAGTAATTAAACAAGTCTTAACAATTTTATTACTAAAACCCTAATTAATTAAACCAAATCGCATAATAAGCATGTTAATTCGTAACAATCAAAATCAACATAATCCATGACAAAGCATGCATAGATTTGTAATGGATTCCCACATTTCACTTATTATAACAATAATAAAGCCTTAGGATCGCATATCAATTAATAGCATATATCAAATATCCATTAATTATCACATAAAAAATTACATGCATCCTAAGGTTTCTACAAGGTTTACAAAATCAACACCTAATTAACTAAAAATAAGGGTAATCGACCCAATATTAAAAAATTAGGGTTTACAATTTTCAAAACCTTAGAAATCAATAACATGTAAAAATCAATTAAGATCCAATTTTATGTGTTTCGGTAATTAATTACACAGTATTAATGGCTCATGATGCCATTGTTGGAATTTAGTAATCATAACAATTAAAAAATTAAACAAGTAAACATCAAAGCATGCAGCGGAAGTAAGGATCATAATACTTTTATTAATTAACCGAATTTAAATGATATACATACCTTTGTGATTTCTAGCCAAACAAGAAATCAAATAACAAGAACGAGTAAAACCCTAACAAGGGTTTATGGTAATCGACTTTATGGCAAGCTGAATAGGGAAAATAAGCTAACAAAAGTATGTTAGATCTTCGCTCTTGTACACATGTATTAGTAGCGTTTCAATTAGAAGAGCTAGGTTCTTGATCACAAACAATCCAAACACAATGTTTAGAAAATCGCGTAAGAACCCTAGAAGGGTGTAGTTCGATTAACTAGGCTCAAGAGAAGAGAAGAAGAAGAATGTGATTGCAAGTGAATCAAGGAATGAATAGAATGAACACAAGGGGTCATGTATTTATACTAATCACAACTTGGAGCACAAGACAACAACCCCAACCCCTTGTGGGTTGGGTTTCGGCCGAGCATAGCCCAAGGAGGGTCCATCCGGATCCTTCTTGTCCACTATTTGCATTCGAGCCCTTCTTCTTTCGTCTAACGACCGTTAGGTACCGTTAAGTGTTTATTTGTGAAAATAATAATTATTCATAACTAAATATAATAATTATTATTAAATTGAAACTCATACGTAATGTGTGCAATCCCGAAGTCTCGTGTTCGAATCCGGACATACTACATTAATTTTTATCCGTAAAACTAACAGCTTGGTGGTGGAGGACCTGGTGAACGGGAGAATGTTGTGTTTCAACTTCAACCGGTCACGTTTGGTGATAGTAAGTCGCTGCCTACCCATGATGTGTACGATTTGCATCAAGTTCTCACCGACGATGAATTTGTACCTTGGAAGAAAGGTGATGTTTTGCTTTTTGATAATTTAGCACTGCTTCGTTCTCGTAGGCCAATGGTTAACTTCGCAACCTAACACTTGAGGTGTACTGCATGCAAGTGATTACCTATAAGGCACTGAAGTGTAATCACAATGTTTCAGATATTAACTAAAAGGGTGTCACAACTCGTAAATTCTGGTCTTTTCCCGAACTTTCACATTTACTATTCATCGGTTACTATTCATCGATCACTATTCATCATTTTACTATTCATCTTTTTCGGAGTCAGTTTGATATTCTGATAAGCGTTTTAAAAAATTTTACTATTCATAAAACACTATTCACCTCCGGAGAAAATTTGTCGTTTATGCGTGAGTTGCGTCATTTCTGTATACGCACGGTTATTTACCTAATAAACGTTATCCTATAAACTATTACTATGAATAACTGATCCGATAATCCCAACTATGGTCCTAACATATTTTTATACTCATAATAATAATATAAAAGTTATATTATTAATTTACCCGGTGTTTTCAAATCAACTGTTACGTTTTCCGGTCGAAGCTTATAACTCCGTCGGTTTGCGATATTTTAACCCGATCATTATTTTAACTTACGATTCTCATCAGGAACATTATTTTACAATTTTTACAACTTCATTATATTTTATTTTATCTCGTTAAAAATTATTTCTAGCAAACCCGGTACCCGATTATACCTAAACTAACTAATAACAACACAAACTACACTACACTTCCTAATTAAATCACCCAACATCCCCCCCTCTTTCCCTCCTTTGTGAACCGCCCCCCCCCCCCCCCCCTCCTAGCCTACTCATGAGCTTAAACCACACCAACCCCCATAAATGCTAACCTAACAAATGTCTCCTAAATAGATATTAATCCATTTTCACCTCATTCTTATCATAATTCTCTAAGTTCAAGTAAACATTTTCTCTCTTTTCTCTCTAGTATGGTCGGCCAAGGAACAAGACACAAGCAATCTTTATAAATTTTCCAAGATCAAGTGTTTAATCATGTCCTAATCATGATCTAGTTGGGGTTTGGTGGTAAAAATCCCTAGGTTTCTTATACTTTTTCATCCAAATCATCTCAAATCTTTCTTGTAAGTTGTCAAACTCTTGTTCATAATTTCTTCATGTTATTTGTATCATCATATGATTTCCATTCA
This sequence comes from Artemisia argyi, assembly GCA_030686995.1. Taxonomy (NCBI): domain Eukaryota; kingdom Viridiplantae; phylum Streptophyta; class Magnoliopsida; order Asterales; family Asteraceae; genus Artemisia; species Artemisia argyi. The sequence continues at coordinate 12,384,214 of CM060689.1, read as the reverse complement.
AGATCTACATGCATATGTTAGTTATACCACTCATTATATATATATATATATATATATATATATATATATATATATATATATATATATATATATATATATATATATATATATATATATATAACTTTTGATCCCTAGAAATGGATTATAGTTAGATCCTTGTTAGATCCACTTGATTTATGATGTTTAGGAACCCATGACACCCTAAGAAGGTGTATGGTAAGATTAGACTAGATTTGTGGTGATTGAAAGTGGTTTGGTTGAAGTTGGAACTAGTTTGGAACATTAAAAATGGATTTTAAACATGTATATTTACCCACTGTCCCAAATCGATCAATCCAGAAAACTCAGGGGTTTCCGGGTAAGATTGGGCTAGAGATTTAGAAAATACTTTTAAAAACGAAGCTTTTGGCGAAAGAACGGATTAAAACGAGCTTATAACGAAGGAGTTATGATTTTTGAAAGTTATTTGACGAAAACTATTTTTTCTGAAAAACTGCATGCTGTTGGACGATTTTCGTTGGACAAATAGAGGCGTTAGACGTAACCTAGAGGAGCCGAACTATCAAAAATATATTAGTATAGGTTAAGACGATTCCGGGGATATAAAGAACGAGGAAAATGAACTTAAAACGACAAAGATATTCACATTTCTATATCGACAAAACCTTATATAAATTGACAGCTTTTAACTAGAAATAATAATAATAATAATACAACTACGTACTAAATACTATATTTTCTAGATTTCTTGTTCAAGAGTTATATTCTTAACTAATGAAGTACTTATGACCCAAGACTTATTTTTACAACTATTAGACGTTATCTCAAGGTTTTCCCAAAGTAAGGAATATAACACTAACGTTTTTATATACGATATATTACGACAAGTTTTTATTATTCTAGTTGGACTTATTTTTCTTAAGTATGGAAAATACTTTACCTTGACAATAACAAGTATTTTCAAGTTACGAGTGGTATAGGTATCATGTGCATGTGCATTTATTACATCCTTTCATGATCTAAAGTAGATCACTATCATTCATATTAGGTTGCGGTTAGAGATCGAACCCCATTTCTGTGTATCCACTTTGTCATCGTAGCTATCGCACCAGGTGAGTCATAGCCCCGCTTTTACACTTTTTATACTCTTTTAACTCTTTGGGGGAGATACATGCTCAACTACTTGTTTTTACTTGTACAAATATTTAAAACATTTATACTTGATTACTTTTATACTTGATAATACTTATACTTGATTTTATACATACGTGATTGTGTTATACTTAACTGTGTTATGCTTACTTGATACTTGAAACGTTTAAACTTTTATGCTTTGGGAAATGGCACCCAATAATCTGTCAAAGGAGAGGTATTGATAGTACTATTATGGGGAAACACCCCCCACTCAAGTCCAAAACAGATGCGACGTTGGGTGACAGGTACTATTTGGGATGGTGGTTCCCCGCCTATGGGTCCAAAACAGACGTGACCATGGGTGAATATAATCCTGAGAAACTATAATTATTAGCAGTGGGTTGTGAACACACAGGTTACAAGTCTCTTATGGCGGGACTTGTAACTGAGTGGATTTACGATGCCTTTGCTGTGTGAACTTTTTCTATAAACTTTATTTGTTAAACAAACTCTATGAACTCACCAACCTCGTGTTGACACTTTAGCATGTATTTTCAGGTTTTAACCTACGGCACGCTACAGGAGGTTTTGGCAGGGCATGGCATGGTCATAGAAGACTCTGATTATTTATATGGGGACCGTTTTAAACTATTTTAAGGGCCTACTTCCGCACTACTTTTAACGATGTAAATTCAATATTTTTGGTTAAACGATTTTATTTTAAATAAGTAAAGTGAAAACCATTTTTGAACTTGTGTTGTAATACCAATTGAGTTACACCCCAGCTACACGTATGCTTCCGCTGGACCCGATTTTGGGGGTGTGACAGATTGGTATCAGAGCTCTGGCTATAGCGAACTAAGTGTTTTTAAAACCTAGACTATAGCTACTTTTACGAAAAACTTAACCCTATGACCGTCACGTGCCTGCCTGCCAAGATAATGCCTCACTTGTGGTTTGTTGCTGACTTAGGTGATGAGAATTGTGTCTCATTATCTGGTTTATTATATTCACTTATTCTAGTTGATTTCTATCATTGTCTTTCACATAAGCATGTTCACGTATCATATATATCACCCTATTATGTTTCTCCTTGCATAGTTTCATCATTTGACGTCGAGTTTGGTCACCTGCCTTAGTCTTCCTGAACGTCTTGGTCTTTGTGAAGGACATAGTATTAGTATAACTGAGCTGAGTATTTCAAAATTCATGGAACCTCGGTGGAATATAGACTAGTCACCTATATTCAACCCGGGATAGTGGGACATAGGCTGACTACCTATATCCGACTCAGAAATGAATTTTGCAACACTGAGAATGGTTATAATAAAATTCTGTCTGGATTGAATCCTCTACTCAATTTCCGAATGTTTCATCTATGTGTGTGTATACCCTCGTTGTCAGAACGCTTATACTTTTCATCACCTCGTGAACCGCCGCTTAGAAGCACGTCAACTGGTCATTTCATCTCATGAATATTCACCTTTATAACACTTCGGAGACCAACGTTAAACTGAACTTCGGGACGAAGTTCCCTTAAGGGGTAGAGACTGTCACAACTCGTAAATTCTGGTCTTTTCCCGAACTTTCACATTTACTATTCATCGGTTACTATTCATCGATCACTATTCATCATTTTACTATTCATCTTTTTCGGAGTCAGTTTGATATTCTGATAAGCGTTTTAAAAAATTTTACTATTCATAAAACACTATTCACCTCCGGAGAAAATTTGTCGTTTATGCGTGAGTTGCGTCATTTCTGTATACGCACAGTTATTTACCTAATAAACGTTATCCTATAAACTATTACTATGAATAACTGATCCGATAATCCCAACTATGGTCCTAACATATTTTTATACTCATAATAATAATATAAAAGTTATATTATTAATTTACCCGGTGTTTTCAAATCAACTGTTACGTTTTCCGGTCGAAGCTTATAACTCCGTCGGTTTGCGATATATTAACCCGATCATTATTTTAACTTACGATTCTCATCAGGAACATTATTTTACAATTTTTACAACTTCATTATATTTTATTTTATCTCGTTAAAAATTATTTCTAGCAAACCCGGTACCCGATTATACCTAAACTAACTAATAACAACACAAACTACACTACACTTCCTAATTAAATCACCCAACATCCCCCCCTCTTTCCCTCCTTTGTGAACCCCCCCCCCCCCTCCTAGCCTACTCATGAGCTTAAACCACACCAACCCCCATAAATGCTAACCTAACAAATGTCTCCTAAATAGATATTAATCCATTTTCACCTCATTCTTATCATAATTCTCTAAGTTCAAGTAAACATTTTCTCTCTTTTCTCTCTAGTATGGTCGGCCAAGGAACAAGACACAAGCAATCTTTATAAATTTTCCAAGATCAAGTGTTTAATCATGTCCTAATCATGATCTAGTTGGGGTTTGGTGGTAAAAATCCCTAGGTTTCTTATACTTTTTCATCCAAATCATCTCAAATCTTTCTTGTAAGTTGTCAAACTCTTGTTCATAATTTCTTCATGTTATTTGTATCATCATATGATTTCCATTCAAGATCTACATGCATATGTTAGTTATACCACTCATTTATATATATATATATATATATATATATATATATATATATATATATATATATATATATATATATATATATATATATATATATATATATATAACTTTTGATCCCTAGAAATGGATTATAGTTAGATCCTTGTTAGATCCACTTGATTTATGATGTTTAGGAACCCATGACACCCTAAGAAGGTGTATGGTAAGATTAGACTAGATTTGTGGTGATTGAAAGTGGTTTGGTTGAAGTTGGAACTAGTTTGTAACATTAAAAATGGATTTTAAACATGTATATTTACCCACTGTCCCAAATCGATCAATCCAGAAAACTCAGGGGTTTCCGGGTAAGATTGGGCTAGAGATTTAGAAAATACTTTTAAAAACGAAGCTTTTGGCGAAAGAACGGATTAAAACGAGCTTATAACGAAGGAGTTATGATTTTTGAAAGTTATTTGACGAAAACTATTTTTTCTGAAAAACTGCATGCTGTTGGACGATTTTCGTTGGACAAATAGAGGCGTTAGACGTAACCTAGAGGAGCCGAACTATCAAAAATATATTAGTATAGGTTAAGACGATTCCGGGGATATAAAGAACGAGGAAAATGAACTTAAAACGACAAAGATATTCACATTTCTATATCGACAAAACCTTATATAAATTGACAGCTTTTAACTAGAAATAATAATAATAATAATACAACTACGTACTAAATACTATATTTTCTAGATTTCTTGTTCAAGAGTTATATTCTTAACTAATGAAGTACTTATGACCCAAGACTTATTTTTACAACTATTAGACGTTATCTCAAGGTTTTCCCAAAGTAAGGAATATAACACTAACGTTTTTATATACGATATATTACGACAAGTTTTTATTATTCTAGTTGGACTTATTTTTCTTAAGTATGGAAAATACTTTACCTTGACAATAACAAGTATTTTCAAGTTACGAGTGGTATAGGTATCATGTGCATGTGCATTTATTACATCCTTTCATGATCTAAAGTAGATCACTATCATTCATATTAGGTTGCGGTTAGAGATCGAACCCCATTTCTGTGTATCCACTTTGTCATCGTAGCTATCGCACCAGGTGAGTCATAGCCCCGCTTTTACACTTTTTATACTCTTTTAACTCTTTGGGGGAGATACATGCTCAACTACTTGTTTTTACTTGTACAAATATTTAAAACATTTATACTTGATTACTTTTATACTTGATAATACTTATACTTGATTTTATACATACGTGATTGTGTTATACTTAACTGTGTTATGCTTACTTGATACTTGAAACGTTTAAACTTTTATGCTTTGGGAAATGGCACCCAATAATCTGTCAAAGGAGAGGTATTGATAGTACTATTATGGGGAAACACCCCCCACTCAAGTCCAAAACAGATGCGACGTTGGGTGACAGGTACTATTTGGGATGGTGGTTCCCCGCCTATGGGTCCAAAACAGACGTGACCATGGGTGAATATAATCCTGAGAAACTATAATTATTAGCAGTGGGTTGTGAACACACAGGTTACAAGTCTCTTATGGCGGGACTTGTAACTGAGTGGATTTACGATGCCTTTGCTGTGTGAACTTTTTCTATAAACTTTATTTGTTAAACAAACTCTATGAACTCACCAACCTCGTGTTGACACTTTAGCATGTATTTTCAGGTTTTAACCTACGGCACGCTACAGGAGGTTTTGGCAGGGCATGGCATGGTCATAGAAGACTCTGATTATTTATATGGGGACCGTTTTAAACTATTTTAAGGGCCTACTTCCGCACTACTTTTAACGATATAAATTCAATATTTTTGGTTAAACGATTTTATTTTAAAGAAGTAAAGTGAAAACCATTTTTGAACTTGTGTTGTAATACCAATTGAGTTATACCCCAGCTACACGTATGCTTCCGCTGGACACGATTTTGGGGGTGTGACAAAGGGCAAATGATTAAAAAAAAAGTATCATATTTGTCATCATTTGCTTTTGTGGGTGGCGAGCAAATTTTTTTGCTTTTGTGGGTATTTTATTTTAAATTGATCTTTTTTAGGGTAATATATGACATTTTTGCCAAGCGGGAAAAAAAATTTCTATTAGCTTAGAGGGGCAAAAATGTCCAAAAATTTCGCAAAATACACTAAAAATGATGAATTTGAAAAAAAAAAAAAGTACCCAAAAAAGCAAAAATTTTTGTTAGCTACCCACAAAAGCAAATGGTGGCAAGTATGATACTTTTTTTTTAATCATTTGCCCTAACTAAAACAATAAGGTCCTGTTTTTTCATGTTAAAATGTGCAACATTGGAGTTCCTATCCGATTTGGCGTCATTGAATCTCGATTATATATACATTTGAAATGAATATTACGTAGTACGATTTAAACAAAAACGTGTTATAGAACTTCAGTTTGTGGGTGGCACTATAAAAGTCTAAATAACTAGAAACATGAATATTTAGCTATGTTGTAAGGCTGCATTGTTGCAAAGAACTTGGAATGGATAAATAAAGATTGTTCAGATTCTGTGGAGATTCTAATATGAGCAAAGCTGGCTTTTAGAGTTGATCGATAATGCAAGACAAAGTAAGACATGGTTCAACAGCATAGTGGTTGCTCATGGAGAGTCGTCCGAACGTACGAGATAACATTGTCGTGTGTGAACTAGAGAACTGGTCACGTTTGGTAATGGTAAGCCATTGCCTGTCAAGTGGTTTACGATTGCATCAAGATCCTAGAGGAGGAATGTGTGGTTATACCTACGAGCTAATGAATTGGAATGACATTGCTAAAAATGAAAAATATGCATTGTGAAAACGTTGACTGCTTTCTTTCAATCCCACACAGATCAAAGAAAAGAAACTATTCTTGTTTATATACTATAACGTATGTGGAACATACAAGTTTAGAACAGTATCAAGTTGTCTCCCATTTGAGTTTGAGTCGGCTTGTTAAGCTCAACAGCTCCTTTGTCTTGAATGGGAGGTAACTTGATATGATTTTTTTTTTTTTTTTTTTTTTTCTTTTAGTCCTTTTATTTATGTAGCTAAATATTAGTTATTAGTAAAGAATGTTAAAAGAGAATATAAAATATAATTATCTAATTTATAATAAAGTTCTGTTTTTTTATGTTAAAACTTCTATCAATGGACCTTCTAAATCCGATTAGGGCGTCAAACTTATTGACTTATCAACTATGCTAAACTTCATGTCAGTCATTCAAGAAACATAGGAATAGAGTTGCATTGGCTTCAAATTTCCCTTCAACCAGTATCGAAAAAGAATTATTAGGCCAATCTCCACTTAGGATATGTTTGGCGAAAAAGCTGAGGCTAGACTAGGGCTGGGGCTGGGACCTATATTATAAGCTGAAACTAAAATTTATATTTTTATAAACTTGTATGGCAAATGGGCTGGATTTGGGGCTTATTATTGCAAAATTAATTAAATGAGTTTTTTATGTATATGTTAGATATTTTTTTGTGTAAATAAGTAATTTATTCTTCAAAAGCCTCGGGCTAAAGTTTTTAGCCCCTTTTATGGGATTAAAGTTTTTAGCCGACTTATTTTATAAGTCTTTTCTTAAGTTTCATGATAAACGAAACTTATTTTATTAGCCAACTTATTTTAAAAGCCCAAGCCCCTATATCCTTCTTATAACCCTTTGCCATTGTATTTATTTTGGCAGGAGTGACTATATCAAAGACACATCTCAAATCCAAAGTCATACGTATTAAAGAGCATGGTTTGATGGCAGTCAACCTTTTCAATTCATGGCAAATTAATAGCTAAAAAAAGTTTCACTAAATAACTAGCTAAGTGGTTAACTCCTTGTGTATTAATTATATTGGTGTCGATACGCAAGTAATTGCCTACAACTAGTGAAACGATTACGTTGCTATTTCAAATTTAGTACTGTAACATTTTGTGGTTTGTGTGAGTGCGGGTGACATTGATGATCAAGTTCAAATGTAAGACATGCTGCATGAAGACCTTGACAACTTTAAATCCCACATTGGCTAAAGAAAAGAAACTACTGTAGCTAATATATTACAATGTATATGGATCATGCGTGTTTGGATTAATGTAATTCAGGTATTTCATGTATTAGTTGTGACCTTTAACAATGTATATGCGTATGTATCTGGAATATTCCCGTTAAGTCACTTTTCTCAAAAAAATAAATAAATAAAAATCTCATTTTCTAAAGTCTAGAAAAAATGAAGAACTCTAATCTACCATTTTCTACTTTTTTGTCTCTAACAAAAAAAGACGTGATTTCTCAATCTACTATTCAAGTATCTCATTTTAATCCTATTCACCATTAGTAACATCTCCACCTTTCACCCTCGTCATCACTGCCCACCCTCGCAGTCTGAGCTAATGCTTTTTTTTTAAAAAAAATATATAACTCAATTTAAACAGATTTTCAAAATTCTCAACTCTTCTCAAGAAATTTAAAAAATAAATAAATCAATAAAAACCATACACTTCTTAAGGAATCAAAAAGGGAAAATTCCAATTGAGTGCCTAAAATCGAATTTTACATCACAATTGAGTCAATTTTCATACAACTTCCAATTTTGGTCATGTGCGACGTGTGCTACTGTGCGACTCCATACATTGTGCGACACGTGGCATGACCCCACTATCATATCAACTATTTGCTGACCCCACTGCTATTTTGTTTTATTCGAATATGGTGTGCGACTGGCGGCTGTGCTACTTGTACTAGTGTGCGACTGGCGGCACGCAATCTTTCTTAGATTGCATGGGGAAGGAACACAAACCCACTTGTTTATTTTTTTTAATAATTATTTTTATTTTTTCAAACTCTTTTTTTTTGCAGTTCTTCTTCCTGAATAAGAAGTGTGTGTGTGATGCTCCCATGTTACTGTTCATTTGTAATTCATAATTAAGATTAATAATAGTGATTGATAATAAGGTATGTTTTACTGTTTATATGTGAATATGTGCTTGTTTTTGTTGATTATTACTATGATTTGATAGGCATTTATGTTAAAGATGTATTAATCCTCTTAGGTATTAAGATACCTTGATTTCCCATTATAAATAGTTCCACAACCTAACACAATGTTATCACTACTTTTCCGATCATCACCTACTACTTTTCCGATCATCAATTCCTTTCATAGTATCTCTCTAACTAAATCTGATAATGGCTTCAACAAATTTCCCATTTCATGACCGCCTAGCAGTAGAAGCTCGATCCTTGAGCAGGGCTCGACAATTATTTGTCTACTTTGAGAGGCTACGTGCAGCCAACCTCGCCGAGGAGGAAGAGCTGCGAGCGTATGTGGAAGAGGCCCGGCATAGAATAACAGAGATAGATCTGTATTTGTTCGAGCTCGGCCAGGTATTTGGCTCGACTGTGGCTGCCCATGGTCGTCGTATGCTCAGGCTTGCTCGCTATCAGGATGTGTCAAGAATACTCTTGTACACACGTGCAGCAGATGAGGCCCGATACAATGCCGATCTACTCAGGGAGTTTATTGGCAGTGTGTTGCGTCTATAGGTGTTGGTGGTGGTGGGTAGGTCTAGGGTATGAATGTTTGGTAGTTAGGTCTAGGCTACTTTGGCGTTTATGTATGGTTACTTAACGCGGTTTTCTAATGTACGCGTTAAGTTTTTATGTAAATATTCGTTTTTAATGGAAATCAAGTATTTTCTATATATTGTTGGTTTTTGTACACTTAAATGATGATACATTCTGTGATACGTTGCGATAAATTGTGTTGTCTAATAATGTTGTTCTTTGCCTTCTGAAATTGTTATAACTCAGTAAAGGAAAAAGCTTATTTGATGACAATACAAAGGAAAAAGGTTATGAAATTGTTATAACTCAGTAAGGAATGAGGTTATTTGATCGTTGCTTATGCTTTGATTTTGAGCTTGTGGAATGGTTTTTAGATGTTGCGTGTGGGTGTTCAAAGTTGTCTCTGGTTCTATTTACCCCATTAGCCATATTCTATTTACCCAAGGAGGAACCCTAATCCTAGTTTTAGTATAAAAAGCTTCATTGTAAGCCATGGTTTGGCAATTAGGAAATTAGGTTTTAGTAGGTAGTTTTTTTAGGAGTAGTTTAGTCCTAAGCTTATTTGCTATTTATCTGTTAAATTCACTCCTTATCTTCAAGTTTGTTGTGATCTCTGACCCATGCTAGTTTATCTTAGATTTAACAGTAAAAATACCAAATCTGACCCATGATGGGGTGTTTGGCACAGTGGAAAATCTTGGGATAAAATCAAAAATACCAAATCTGACCCATGATGGGGTGTTTGGCACAGTGGAAAATCTTGGGATAAAATCAACTTTGGTAACATAGATACTTCGAATCAGTTGTAACTTAATCCAATCAGTAGTTAAAGGTCAATTTTTAGCAATTCCTAGTAGTTTCATAGCCTATCATTTAGTTATCTAAATATCTTGGTTCATAACTGCTTTGAAAATCATGCATCAGGAAGATTTAGTTTAAGTTTCTTTTAGTCGTTATTTGTGATTCAAGTAGGACTAAGGTAACATGTTCAAATTATGGTTCAAAAAGTTGCATACTAGTTTCCACCCATTTCAAAGTCGCAGGTACTTTTTTGCCCATTGTGAGGTTACTGCACAACAGTTAGGAATAGCCCCAAACTCACATTGACCTTCATTTTTAATTTGCTCATTATTAGGACATTAGCTCTGAAAATTGATTTATTGTTTCTTTGTCAGCTTGTTAACAACCTTATATTTTTCTTTTATTGTTAGTGCTTCTTATGTTTGCCTCTATTTACCCCATTAGAGCTGCCTTGTAGTTGTTCAAAGTTGTCTTTGCTTCTATTTACCCCATTATAAGTTACTATATTAGTGAATTCCCATCACGGTTTTGTTTGTGTATATCTTTGGTCCGCGCGTCCTGCACTATTTTTTATTGGTGAATGGTTACTTTCATTTGTTGACATTTATTTCAGTGTAATTAATTTAGGGATAGTAACAGAAATTGTGGTTTATGGCAATTTGTATATCTTTTTTCTTTGTCAGCATTTTGTTTTTCTTCCACTTACCTGCTGTGTTTGTTTATTAATGTAGGGATACCTACAGAATTCGAAGGTCCATGTCAGAAGCAAAGTTCGATACTTTCCGTTAATCAAGGCAAGGTTAGATGAAAAGAGGCGTACTTTATTCAGGTCAACATGTTTTGGAGCATGGTTAGATATAACTTATGTTGATAACGACGAGATGATTGTTCATCACATGTTGGAAAAGCAATTGAACTCCGATGATAAGCACTATGATCTCTCACTTGTTTATCATGTTAACGGACATCTTTTGCATTTTGGCCGTCGCGAGTTCCAGCTCATTACTGGTTTAAAATTTGGAACTCCTACTTTACGTGGGTTTAGGACAGGTCCTTTGAATTTCCGTGATCGTGTTTTTCCGGACAAGATTGGTGAGCATTTAAAAAACATTGATCTACTTGCGTTAATTGAGGATGACGAGGCTTTTTCCAAAATATCTGATGAAGACGCAATTCGTGCGTGCCTGTTGTTAGCCTTGGAGGTGATTTTTATGGGTCGTGAATTGATATCTGTAGTGGCTGATCCTTTAATTAGAATGGTTGATAGTTTACAAACATGGAACGATTTTCCTTGGGGGGAACACATTTGGCGTATGTTGTATGATGTTATTTTGAATGTCAACTCATTTAAAAGGGATGCGTTTCATAAGGCAGTTAATATGAACCGTAAGTTTCAACCTTCTTATTCATTGGGAGGGTTTATTTTGCCATTCAAGGTTAGTAATTTCCCGTACCATTTTCGTACTTACATTGTTTTGCCCAAGTAACAAGTTACAACTACATAAATTTGCTATTATTTCAGATTTGGATTTTAGAAGCATCTGTCCAGAGTGGCCGGTGGTGGAGAAAGGCGCCTGATATTTTACCTAGAGCTGTAGCATGGACTAAGAAGGTTCCTTTTCAAGCAAATGTGAATTTGGGGGACCTTTTTCCAGAGGTATGTTGTATACGTAATATTCTGGTATTTTTATTCGATAATTGTCAACGACGTGTTAGTGTTTATAGTATTCAATGAAGTATTGACGTAAAACTTATTAAGCTTCTGTTTGTGCATAGCCCTCATTTACGTTTTTATTGGTTTGTTAGGGTGAAAAAAGTAACTGTGAATTGTATCCATCAAGGGCCGAGGGAGCGTCTGAATCGTTTAGGCGTAGTGTTAAGTTTTTTAATTGGTATGTGCCTAGACCACCGCCTGTTGCTGAAGTTGGGCTTGTTGAGGAGTATTTTCGTAAAAGAAGTGAAGCACGGAAAAAAATGCTTGCTGAAGATGCTGAGGAAGATATGGAAAACCGTACGAATCTGCATACTGTTTCTATCATGGAACGTGTTGAGATTATACAAGAAATGTGCGGAAGTTTGCTGAAGCTACCGGCTGAGGTTTAGAGTCTGAAAGGACGTGTCCACAAACTTGAATCTGTTATTCATGTATAATTTGTAATATAACATTATGTTAAGATTCAGGTTGTTTATATTAAAAAATTATTGATGTCCAAATTCTTTCTTTTGTAGATTATGACTCGGAAAAGAAGGGCTGGAGATACGGTTCATGACTTGAAGAAGGTCGAGCTTAATTTTGCGCAGGACAGCAAAAAAATAAGTTCCCATTTTTTTTAATTCTGATTTCGTTGTTGGTAAAAGATGTTTGCGCTTACTTTGTGTTCCTTATCTTGTACTTGCATATCTTATAGGGTAGACTGGAATTTGGAAGTAACATTGAGACTGATCTTGCTAACGAGTATTGCACAAACTTAAATGACGACTTTCTGGAGTTGTTTGACGGGCCGATTCAACAAACACAGAAATATGATGTGCGTGAGCATCATGAGGCATGGCAGAAAGCATTTGGCACCGGTTTACAGGTTTGTACAACCTGAACTTGTAAAAAACTATATTTGCGACGTAACGGTTTTTCTTATAAGTTAAAACACATGTTAAATGTTTCAGGATGTAAAAGTTGAGGAGCTAGCCGACGGAGATGTTGAACAGGTTTGTTTTTACATTCGCATCAATAATGTAGTGCATTGTATACTTTAGCATCGTGTGGTCAGTTATGTTTTATCTTGTGAATTGTTGAAGGATGAATGGGTAATTTTGGATGATTGTGACAAAGTTGATAAGCATGAGGCTGAGTTACGTAGGTTGGCTTCGGTTAGAGATGAAACTGTACGACTTAGACAGGAAGAGGCTAAAAGATTTGTTGATGATGGGGTCATGAAACTGCCTCACATGAAACTTTGTTTAAATCGTCCTGGACCAAAGAAGAGGGAGTACAAATTTGTTTTGAGGCCGCCTTTCACGGGAGAGCTTCCGAAACATGTTATTCCTACTTTGGAAACACTTAAAAGTCAAAAGACTATTCGTGATCCTTTTATGCGTGAACTGTGTAGAGATGTCAAACCTTGGACAGAGGTACCACCTAACGCCTTATACATTATGTTAGTCTATTATGTTATATTCAGTTCCACAATATAATATGATAACTTAATGTAGATATTAATCTTGATATATGCAGGAACTCACAAGGACTCACAATAGTATCGACAATGTAATACTTGATCGTGAATTTCAGGACTTTTTAGATAATTCTTGGTTGCCTCGCTGCAAGTTTCCTTGGTGTAGTGATATTGTTGTCGATCGTCTTTTCTGGGAAAGTCTAGCTTGTGTTGACGAGAAACGATCTGGTTGGTTACGTGACGAGGTAAACTCGCACTTTAAATTTCCAAACCTGATAGATAACATAACCTGTTTGTGCTTGATTGTGCTTACTTGGTATTAAAACTTGCTTAAAATTGGTGGCTTGTTTATTGAAATTCGTAGTTGCTTAATATTTAATTTTCACTGTCAAATAGCATTAGTAGTGATGTTGGTAATTAGTGGTTTAAGTTTGTTGTTCTGAGTTAATTTAGGCCTATTAAACCATATTAAGGTCCTGCAAATCATTATCACTTCATAACAGTTTCTTTAGTGTGGCTTAGAACATTTGAACCATAAAAAACAGGTCCCATTTGTAGAAAAGTCAAAATGCCTTTTGGATTGATCTCACTTCTTAACGGTTGAAGGTTTTAAGCCCAAATCTCATAAAATCATTTCACAAGTAGTTGTTTTAGCATAATTTAGTCTTACTATAGCCTAGTATACCATAATCAGTGCTTAAATCAAGTTAGAGTTTCACAAAAGTCAAGTTAGCTCATCAATTTAAAAGTCAAAATTTCATAAGTTTTCAGAAAACCCATTTTTTTAGTGATTTATCTAGAATTTTGGTTCTCTGCTCATTTGACCATAGCTTAATTGACCTACCTTTTGACCTCTTCTCAGAAGCATAACCTGAACACTCACCCACTGATCAACAATAAACCTGTTAGATAACATGACATGATACATATTCTTTGACATTTTTTTATAATGACATGCAGCACATTGATAGTTGGGTGATGTATATGTGGCACTTTAGACCTAATAATGCCAATTGGTGCATGGTTAGTTGTTACTTCTTGACAATTCTCCTTCAAGGTTCGATGCCACTGTTTTATGCGACTAACGAAGTATACGACTGTGCATGGTCTGATGTTGAGCGGGTACGTGTATGGATTGAACCTTTAAACATTTAAATCAGTATACTACTCATTATACTCATTTTTCTTAATAAAATATTCAGGTGTTCATCCCTATAAATGAACCTTTCACCCATTGGTCACTTGCTGTGTTTTACATACAAACCGGGGAGGTGGTATTTTATGACAGCGGTGAAACATATGAAGTTGAATATCGTGAGTGGTATTTCAAGATGAGGAGGTGTCTAAGGGAAAAGCTTCCCCTTATACTTAAGGAGACAGGTGTATTTGCAAAGAAAGGAATCGACCCAACTAGCTACCGTATAAATTTTCGCCAAGTAACTCACATCCCCAAGTAGGGTGGTGTTTTCGGTGACTGTGGCATCTTTCTATGCATTTTCCTATACAGGTAATTAACATCTTTTTCTACCATGTATCACACTTACTTGTTTTGACTTTTCTATAATGTCAAATGTAACTGGTTGGTTATTACTATACAGGTTGGCTTACGGGATCCCTCTGGTTATGGATGACTCTCTTCAAGCAGCACTGGCATACAGAGAGGCGTTGATTCGTTTCTACTTCAAGCACAAGATCTCCGAAATTGAATGTGCCCACTAAGTTGTAATGCCATGACACTGTTGTTTAAGTTCCCTTTATATGTGGTTGTGTTTTAGTGACGATGGTACTTTAAGCGTTATGTGTTGGTATCTAATGTAACCATGACTAAAGATTGGTTTACTCCAATCATTTTGCTACTTAATGTATGATGTGGTTACATTCCCTATTATTTAAGTTGTTCACCGTTTATACAGGAAAACCGAAACATTGTATTATGAAAACATTAAGATGAACTATTCTTTCATAACATATTATGTTAAAACCAACAACATAATATAACTTGGACATTATTTTTGCCATTCTTAACCTAAGGGTCTGCCAAATTAACCGGCTGGTTGTCAAACGGCATTGATCGTTGTGACCCTTGTGAGCTAACACGTCGGTTTTGGGACCTTCCATTTTGAGTTTGTGAGCTCCCACTACTTCTTTGTGTACCTCCGCTTGATGACTTGCCACCCCTCTTCTGCACAAGTAACATTTGATTAAGCACATTACTTATTTGTATTTTGGCAATAAATTAGTATAAATAAATAAGAAATTACCTTTTTTCGCATTAACGGTTGTTTGCACGTAGCTCGGTTGTGGCCAACTACACCGCACCTCCCACACGAAATTTGCCTTGGCTCCTCTCCTCGGGACCTGATTCTGTCTTTGTTTTTTGGTCTTCCGGCTGGTCTCTTATCCATAATTGGTGGTTCTACTACCTGAATATTGTCTGGTGTTTCCCATGTAGAAACGTCACCAGTCGGAAATATCAAAGGTTCGTATGTAGCCTTTAAAGTTGTTTTCATAAACCAGTTTTTTGCCAATTGACTAGAATCAGTTAACCCAAGTACCCTACCCGCGGCTATAGCATGGCCACATGGCAAACCTGAAAGTTGCCATTTGCGACAACTGCAACTACGTTCCGTTATCCGGACTACGTGAGTCCTTACTCGATCATAAACTTGGTATATCTCTCCATGCTCAATGCCATTGACAACCCAGCTCGCACTCTTCAACATCCAGTCCTGAACTTTTGCAGCTGCCCATTCACTCAGTTCCCCTTGCACAGCATCTAACAAAAAAAAAATACCCAGGAAAAAAAAACAATAGTAAAATAATAAAATTCACTAATTAAAATATGTGCTTAATTTATAATACAATATATATAAAAAATCAACCTTCATAAAGTTGACGTCGTTCGAAATACCAGTTTTGTATAAGCGCTCGATACCATTCCATTAGCATCGTAATTGGGACTCTTCGAACTTGTCTCGTGAGGGCATTTATTGACTCAGCACTATTGGTAGTCATGTAATTATATCGATTTCCAGGACAATATGCCCTAGACCAGTTGCTAACACCCGCTTCGATTAGCTTGTTGTAAGCTTCAATCCTAAAACCGGCTAGGTTGTTCAGCTCTCTATGAAACTCTTGAGTAGTGTAAACTTTACATAACTTCCAATACAGCTTCCTAACTTTTTTCCCTTTTAAGTTGCAATTCATCATCAAATGCCTACAGCAACAACCATGAAATGCGTTTGGGAAAACAGTACGACATGCTAACTGTATGGCCGGGTGTCTATCTGAAATTATTGCCAAACCCGGGACGTCACCGATGCATTCGCGCAAATTTTCCAAAAACCAAGTCCACGACCTACATGTCTTACCTTGGGACACCCCGGTTGCAAGAGGTATAATTTCGTTATTCCCATCCATTCCAACAGCCAGCAAATTTGTTCCAAGATAACGACCTTTCAGATGAGTTGCGTCTATGATAATCAATGGGCGGATATGCTCTTGCAACAAACTTTGTATCTGTAAAGAAAATTAAAGTTTACTATGTATATGTATGTAACATATCAAATTAAATGTACGTGTCAACAAAATATGATTACCGAAACACCAATGCCCATAAAAAACATTTCAAATCGGTCTTCAGCGTCAGTCAGAAGATTTGTTGCCCACCTCTCGTTTGTCAAATGTAAATTGTGACAAAAATAGGGTAATTGTGCAAAAGAATCTTTTGGGCAGCCATTCAGAGTCTCGAACGCTATATTTCTTCCTCTCCAAGCCTTCTTGTAAGTAATATCACAATTGTAATCAACTTTCATGTCTTGCACAATGTCCTTTGCCTTGTACACCCGATTACTATCACGTATTTTCGGTACAAGCAAATGCCCCAACAATTTTGATGTTGCATTACGATGATTTGGAATTAATTTCGTTCTTGAACATGTGTGATTCCCTCTAACCGTTCGTATTTCCCATTCGGAACTTCCATCAACTTTAGACGTAATTATTACCCAATCACATCCTTCATGTACACACTTCACATCATACCTATATTTATCTGATTTTCTAGGCTTATATTCAAATCCATGTACTAGTGATTGTTCACCTATTTCATGCATGCATTCTTCTTTAGAATAAAATTTTCTACCGGGAACTAAACCAAATGAGTTGTTGTCAGTGACGGTTTTGGGTGGTTTGACTTGAAGTTTAGGTGGGTCAGGTGGTGTGGGCATATATGTAAACGTATTACATTTCCATTTTGGCTCGGAATAGTCATTCAGAATATGGTGAATGTTATTTGGAAAATATTCTTTTTTTGCTTTTTTGGGTGTGTTTTCAAAATCATTGCCAACAGCATGGTAAACTTCAGGAGAGAAATTTAGATCAAAATCTAACGGCGTTGTCAAAGTAGGAGTTACCTTTCGTGGTTTGAGAGTCTTTGTGACAAACAAAGATTGCAAAACAGACTGAGGCTTGCATATCTCGTGAAAGAAAAATTCCACGTCATCATCATCAATTATGTGGACATACTTTTTCCGAATATTATACGTTAGACGAACATCGAATTCACGACTGATGTTGAGTTTTCGTTTCACATTAGATAATAGGTTTTGGTATGTTGTATTTTGAGAAACTAACACACCATATGTTAATTCTTCCTCTAACATAACTAGCAAAAAACTAATCTTGGGCTAAGATGTACTAGCCATCAGTGTGTTTTTTAGTTTTTTCATTACTATATTATGTAAAACAATATATGTAGGAAAAAATTTACATAAGTCGCACATCAGTTAATTCGCACAGTCGAACAATATAGTAATAATGTTACAATTTAAGTTTCAACCTGCCAAAATTGAAGTCTAGTCACGTCAGTCAACCTAACATGCATTAACCCTCATTAAATGTCCACATTCAGTTCAAGTAGCACAGTCGCACACTTCAATTGTTAATTTGTAATAGGTGTGCAAATCTAGGGAATATATTGTATTAAAGTCATGTCTTATGTCAATCATGTCAATCACTTAGTTCACCAACAACCAAAATTTAATTCATACTAGTGTCAATCACTTAGTTCACCAACAACCAAAATTTAATGCATACTTATAAAGTAGTAGCGCAGTCGCACACTAGTAAGTAGCACAGTCGCACATTCCATGTTGCACACTTCAATTGTAAAATTTGTAATAGGATAACAAATCTAGGAAATATATAATATTAAAGTCATGTCTTATGTCAATCAATTACTTCACCAACAACCAAAATTCAATGCATACAACCCTTATAAACTATTAGCACAGTCGCACACTAGTGGAATCGTGTATATATATGTATATGTAGCAATGGTTACTAATTATAAACAAAATAATATCCAAAATTGACTATGAATTCACAGACAAACGATGACACGCCAACTAGTAATGACCTTGGGGGACTTACTCTACAAGAGGACATTTTATGAAAATTAGAAGAGGAACGGTTAAGGCAAGCCTTCGAAGAAAATAATAAAATACAAATGGAATGGGAAGAAAGCTTTAGGAAAAAGGTAGAGGACGAAGAACATCAAACACGACTAGACAAAGAAGCTGCAGCATCAATTTTAGCAGAAGAAGCAACGAATGAACGGGAATGGCTGGCAAATATAAAGAAAGAACAAGATGAAGAAAATGAGTTTTTTTTGGAATTTGGTTGTTATCCATATCAGGTATTTGAAACGGATTCTGAATATGAAACCGACTAGTTTGTTTGTATTACATTTGAGTTCATGAAATTAAAAAGGTTGTTGCATTTTCCGCATTTTCTAGTAGCACGGTAGCACACTTATAAACAGTCGCACATTGGTTACCACCTACCTTCAACACTATTTACCTTTTTGGGTACTATAAATAGTGTGTACATCATGAATAATGCTTAAAAATCACACACACACACATGCTAAATTTCCTTGTTCATCATGAATAATGCTTGCAACCATTGCGGAGCTTTGACAACGATTACCACGTCATGGACAGATCGTAATCCGGGACGTCGTTTTTGGCAATGTCCTAACTGTGTTTTTAGCCGTTGGTACGACCCGACTATGTGCGCCCGATCCGTTGTTATCATACCCGGGTTGTTGAGAAGGATAAATAACCTTCAAGAAACTTCAATGCAGAATGCAAGCAGTGCACAAAGAATGAAAGTTCTTTTGTATTTTTCATGGTTCTTCTTTATTATGTATTTTGTTTTGAATTAGTCATAAGTGTCTTTGTAGAAGTATTCAAGTTATGTTAGAAGTATTCAAGTTATGTTTAAGCTTTCTAATGTACTAATGTTTGCTTCATTTCTACTGTACTCATTTTGACTACCTAATGGTGTAATGAATTACTAACATCTTCTTTGCTGCATGTGGTTGGTATTGGTATATTACGAATGTTAAAGTTAAGCATGTGTAAATAAGTACCCAGGAATACACAATAACAACGAATTGATGAAATTGAAGTTCAAACACAAATAGTTTCAAAGTCAATAACATAAAATACTGAATATGGAATACAAAGAAACTGAGTTTTCTTGTTTAATAGTTAATAACATAAACCTACATGCATGGTTTCAAAGTAAATGACATAAAGCACTGGAAACATAAAGGGATTGTTTTTTGTAATTCAAGTCTAACATTCACATTTACTTTAGATAAGGATTCGGCACGATCATCTTGTACTTCCAATAGAAAGATGTGAGTTGCTCACGATACGCTAAAGCTACCTCAACGGGATCACTTGCAGCCAGCGATAAGTGATGTGTTAACCTGTATAGGAATATGCAAACCCACATGCCACAGTCACCGTATGTAGGACCTTGTATCGGCAGATTCTGCGCCCACCTAAAGGTTATACAATACGTCGAGTGGTCAATGTTCTTCCTCTCTAGGACCTCACTTTCATACAGGTACAATGGGAGATGCTCAGCAAGAACATTCATCCAGTTCTCCCACCACGGTCGTGCCTCTTCATCTGGATTATCTGGTCCACCAAGGCTATCATATAAGGTTATGACACCGGAACGAATATCAAGTTCTGCTAAAACCTAATGAACATCTGTTTCGTTCACAGGGAAATAAACCTACAATTACATGAAACAAAAGTAAAAGTCAGTTTCCAAATGAATTCTATCTCCTATGCATCTAGCATGATACACCAAATACACTGGAATAGGAATTGTTACCTTCTGCACAGATTCTGCAAACCAAGGTACACCGTAAGTAACCCCGTCAGCATAATACAAAGGCATTTCACGATTCAATATGACGGTGCTGAAGAATGGGCTAACGGCAACCCAATCGGCATCGCGCGGTCTGAAGTGCATCATATACAAGACCCACAGTTCTATGTGCTAGAAAATAGAATATTGAAAAATTAATGTACAAGATTTGTAATATAAAAGATTTAGGCCAAATAACCCGATAATGGCTCAAGCAGTTTAAAAAGAGCATATTTATAAGCAATAGTTTACCAAGTTGACACAAACTTTGACAAATTGATAACTAAATAACACAGATAATGGCTCAAACAATTGGAATAAGCACTTAGTGAATAAGCAATACCATAATCAGATGAAGAAAATAGCAAATGCTCAATGAAAACAGTAACTATAGGTATACTGGAACTAAAATGAACAACTAATCAGGCTAAATAAGCAGTCCCAAAAAGCTCATAAGTAAAAGCTAATGGGAGCAAAAATCTTAGAAACCAACTGAGTCTACAAATAAACCAATAGAAGTGATGGTAGATCCAATTTACCTATCTAAAAGCCACCTAGATATACACTAAAAACAGATGGATCAGGGGATATAGCAGCTTAAAGAAGCAAGTTACAAGATATTTTCATATAAGCAAATGAGACTCAATTTGAAATTTTCTTATTGATTATAACTCACAACCTGAAAAGGTAAATTGACTTTTAATGTTATATCCTACTGTTTTTAAGTTCAACTAAGCCTAAATTCAACCTAAGTCCACCACTAATCCAAACACAACCTCTATAAAACAGCCTATATCAGCAAACCTCACTTATCCAAACACCCCGTAAGTAATTGATGCAACTAAACCAAAACAGCAAACCAATGTAATATCAACCCAAACCACAACTACTGTACTACTAGTGGAATCGTGTAACCATACATGAACCAAATCTCACAGATCTCATATTTCAAGCATTTACAAACTATAATATGAATATCAAAATGACATACCACATCCGACAGCCAACCTTTCCTATTTCCATCTTTACACAACAAAGCTGCCCAAAACGTCCAATCTACCACATTATCTGACCAAGGAAATGAGTAGAAAAGGTCCTTCTGTGTACGCAACACCAAGTTTATATCTCTAAAAGCGTTCACTCGGTTTGGTGGCGAGAATTTAGGACGAGTCAAATCCTGAAAGTTTTTGTATAAAGTATTATTGAATAACAATTATGGAAAAACAATTTGAATCTTTAATTAAATCACAATGTTTGTACCTCATTCCATGGTTGTAGTTCAATCTCCTTTCCGTCAGCGCCCAGCAAAGTCTTCAATGTGTTTTTATACACCTTTTGCTTGCGCTTCCTTCGGACTCTGGGTGTAGTTGGGGGTGGTTCGGTATAAGGATGTTGTAGGTACACACTCTTCTTCCTTTCACGAGCAAATGGAACCTGAACAGTTTTAACCTTCTGATGGTCTTTAACAGCGTTAACAATTTTGACAACCGGCATGTCATCGTCAACTCTCAACATGTCCACCTGATTATCCCTTTCCATATCACCTACCCCCTGACTAGTTTCCTGAAAACAAAGTATGCCAATGCAAAGGAGATATAGTATAGAATTTTAACCGATCAGTTGATATAAAAAGGACTAAATTATCGATAACCTAAAACTATTTAACGTATAATTACCGGAGGAGGGGTGAAACTAATCATGTCCATCAAAGCTTCTACTGCTACCAACCCTTCACTAGGCGATGAACATATATGTTGAACTTCTTCATCCACATGCATCATTTCAGCGTTATTATCCTTGACATGAATACCAAAAATAATCGTTAATTAAATAATAAGAAAAGATATTATATAAAAGTAAATAAAAACAATTATGTTAGTTAGTGTCACACCTGTGAAGCATGAAGTCCGGGAACACCATCAGTAGTAACATTTGTTACAAACTTATCAACACATACCGTCTTGCTTTCCAAGCCATTATCACCATCAACTTGGTTGATCACACAATTGTTCACCCCATTCGTCCCAGTTTCGAATACTCTCCCTGCATTACATTCGTCAACCAAATCAGGCTTGTGTTTGTTAAGACTCTCGTCGACCAAATCATGCTTGTGTTTCTTAAGACTGTCGTCGACCAAATCATTCTTGTCTTTTTTAAGACTCTCATAAGCATCTTTAAAAGTATTGCTAACACTAACAGAAACATCAACCAAGTTATGGTTGTTCACAGAATCTGAAAAATCCACCGGTGCGTTCGACTTTTTCCTAACCCCACCACCATTATGTTTGTTTAAAACATACTCAGCACCCACAGGTACATCAACCAAATTGTTACATCCGGTTTCACAACTCTTGACACCATTACTAGCAATTACCGAATTTTGACCACCCGTTACAACTTCACCAATCTTAAGCCCTATGCTTTCAGCTTTCTGAACCACTGTAGGAACAATCTGAGGTTTCAGGAGTTCTTCAATTGCAGTCAATCGAGTACTGATAGCTTTGTAGTTTGTCAATTCGCGTTCCATATCTGCCAACTTCTTTACAAGTTCTGATTTGCTCATACCATTCAACCCTTGATCACCAACCTCCGCATTCACCTCTTCTTCCTCCTCAGTATCTTCCTCAACAGGTTTACGAGTTCTGGCATGCACTTCATGCTTAACCTCTTTGATAACTTCCTGTTTAACACGTTTCGTAACAAATGTATGGCAAATCCTTGGGGCAAATTTTCGGCGTGCCATTGGTTTTGGAGTTTGGATGTTTGATGTCTCAAGTTGTTGGAAAAACTCAATACTGGATCGCCACCAAAGTGATTGGTTTTCGATAGATGTCGGCATCAGTTTGTTAAGAGGTTTGGTTGAATAAAATAAACGGTTGTAGTCAGATTTGGTAAACTTTGCATTATCACTCCAAGCTACACTGCGGGGAATAACATTATCTTCTTTTTTCCACCATAACCTTGAGTTAGGAAAGCTTTCCAATACAAAAATCTGCAAACATAACAACAAAGGAGTGAAAGACAATTATTAAAAACCAAATAAAAACTATAAAAAATTTAAACTTAAAACTATATAAATTGCTCTTATGCTATGTAGGGACAATATAAGCATTTGGCCAAATTGGGTAAAAAAATACATTAATACACCCTAAAAAGTAAACCCTAATAACCAGATTTGAAAATGAGCAGTTTGAATAACAGCTTAATAATAAGCACTTTCAAGCAATTTTATTCAACCAAAAAATCACATTTAAAAAAAAAACTAAACTACACTAATCTAAAAACATAAAAAACAAAATGGTTATTTAATCTAAACTAATATTCTTATAACAAACACCCCCTTAACTTGATAATTTGCCGTTTTAATCTACCCAACACTGATTTGGTTTAAAGTTTTTGAATACAAGTACATCATCACTAAACTAGGTAAAAGGCTAATACAACACAAATTGAACAGCAGTCAACCTGAATACACAAATCTAAACTATGTTTCTATATTATGAAAACTTTAGCTAAAATTGAAAGGATCAAAACATTTGCATGTCACTTAAATAGTATATATACTAACCTTCAAAGCAAACACAAATCCATACAGCGAATATGTAGCGGTGTATGAGGGACCCACTTTCATGTATTCTTCCAAATGCGTCTTTCTCTTCTTTGAAACAACATTGTAAACCCTGTCGTGAAATTCCCTCCACATATATTCCCCCCAAGGAAATGCATCCCACGCATAAAAATCATCAACTAGGCAAAGTATCTCGTTTGACATTACATGTCTAAGCTCTTGACCCATCAACACATATTCTAGTACTAACAGCAGACATAGACGCACGGCATCCTCATTTGACATTTTATTAAAAGTTTCACTTTGCAGAACCTTGATAAGATCAAAACCCTTTATTCTTTCAATACCCGGAAAAACACGCTCACAAAAACCAGACACTGATTCTTCCAAATGTTTTAAACAGATCTTGCCGAATCTTAAACCAGTCATTAAACAAAACTCTCTCCTACCAAACTCTAGTCTATGTTTATCTATCTCAAAATACATGGGGGTTTCAAAGCTAGGGTTATCAATATGTTTTTGATGTTGAAGCATAAAATTCAGAACATGGTTATCATGGTCTTCTGATCTTAAATCCAACCATGGGCCCAAAACAGTGTTTCTAAACATGGCATATCAATCCTCATTAAATGCCAACTTACCCTTAATGGTTGTAATTAAGTACAACCTACATCGGACAGTAACTTTCGCATTATAGACCTACATAAACAAAAAAATACAAAATTAAAAACCAATTAAAATTAAAAATTAATTTTAACAATAACAAACAACAATTTACGTTTAAGTTTCAAAATAATCACCAGTAACGAAGTCTACAATTGCAACCCAAAATCGCCTCACGCTTCTAAACTTTAAATACCCGATGAATACTAACTAATCTAAATTCTACTAACTACAAAAACAATACCCGATCCCAGTAGTCTCGGCCGAGAGATATGATGTACACAGAAAGACCCGGCTGAAAAGGTAAATTGACTTTTAATGTTATATCCTACTGTTTTTAAGTTCAACTAAGCCTAAACTCAACCTAAGTGACTTAACTAATCCAAACACAACCTCTGTAAAACAGCCTATATCAGCAAACCTCACTTATCCAAACACCCCGTAAGTAACTGATGCAACTAAACCAAAACAGCAAACCAATGTAATATCAATCCAAACCACAGCTACTGTACTACTAGTGGAATCGTGTAACCATACATGAACCAAATCTCACAGATCTCATATTTCAACCATTTACAATCTATAATATGAATATCAAAATGACATACCGCATCCGACAGCCAACCTTAAAAATTATTTCAACACTAACAAAAAAAAAAAATAATTACATGAACCAAATCTCACAGATCTCATATTTCAAGCATTTACAAACTATAATATGAATATCAAAATGACATACCGCATCCGACAGCCAACCTTAAAAATTATTTCAACACTAACAAAAAAAAATAATTACATGAACCAAATCTCACAGATCTCATATTTCAAGCATTTACAAACTATAATATGAATATCAAAATGACATACCGCATCCGACAGCCAACCTTAAAAATTATTTCAACACTAACAAAAATAAATAATTACGAATTTTATAAACCAATTAACATTAAAAATGCATTTTTAAACAAAAAAACAACAAAATTAAGAATCATACCAACGATTAACCTAAAAAATAATTTCAAACAATAAAAATAAAATAAAAAATAACGAATTTTAACAACCAAAATTATGAATCATAGAAACGTACGCTTTGCCGTCTCCACGTCTCTTGTACCAGTTCTTGTTCTTCTTCATGTTCAGGATTCGCCTAAATCAAATAAATACACAAAATTATATTAAAATATAAACACAAAAATCGTAACAACAACCGGGTAAAAATCATAAAATGTTAACTTACGGTTTGACGTCTCTTCTTCTCCATGTAAAAATCAATTAAATCGTAACACCAACCGGGTATAGATCTGCCAATGTGTGTGTTTTTGTGTGTGTTTTTTTAGATCTAGGTTTGAAAACTATGAATAGTATTAGCGCGATAATCGAGAAGTAAAATTATTAAAAAACTTAGAATAGTAAAAATATTATTATTAAACGGTTTGTGTTCCTTCCCCATGCAATCTAAGAAAGATTGCGTGCCGCCAGTCGCACACTAGTACAAGTAGCACAGCCGCCAGTCGCACACCATATTCGAATAAAACAAAATAGCAGTGGGGTCAGTAAATAGTTGATATGATAGTGGGGTCATGCCACGTGTCGCACAATGTATGGAGTCGCACAGTAGCACACGTCGCACATGACCAAAATTGGAAGTTGTATGAAAATTGACTCAATTGTGATGTAAAATTCGATTTTAGGCACTCAATTGGAATTTTCCCAATCAAAAACCTAAAAACAAAAAGAATTCTTTTCTACAAATAGACACTACCTTACTTTTCCCAAATTACTGGTATGAGTAACTTATTTTCACTATGACAATGAGTGGCACTTTACCTTCTCAACCCATGACGAGATTATAGCTGAAAAAAGATTCACTAAGTAACTAGCTATGTAATATGTATGTAACACTTAACATAGAACAATTAACTTGTAATAAGGTCAGTGTATTAACATTTGAGATATAATGTTCCGAGTTCCGACTACAAATTTTAGATGAAACTAATTACTAATTAGGAACTTGGAAATTTAACTATGGCAAGGTTGCATATGTTTCAAAAAAGTTGGAATAGATGTATGATATAGTTAGGATTTAGTGGAGATTCTAGCATGACTAAAGCCGGATTTCAGATAGTTTAGCAGTGCTTCATTCTCATAGACCAATGGTTAAGTTGCAATGTAAAACTCGTAGTGTATTGACGTCTATATGCAAGTGAAGTGAGCTGTTAAGTGGAATCACATTGTTGTTTCAAACACGGAGTCTTGGTATTAATAACATTTTGTGGTTTTTGTGGGGACAGTGACGGATATAGGACCAAATATAACCGGGTGCACAAATTTTTTGGAATCGTAATATATGATGGAGCAGGTGCATTTAAGATGCATTTAGAAAATATTGATGTTTTATTCAAAAATTAACACTATATAAAAAAAAAAAAAAAAAAAAAAAAAAAAAAACCATATTGGTCCCGGGCACCAGGGGTTCCCCTGGTTCCGTCCCTGTGTGGGGTGATCAATTTCAAATGAAAGATATGTTTCATGAAAACCTTAACTTTGAATCCCACATAGGTGAAACAGAACAAACTATGGTAGTCCATAAATTTTTGGATTGGTATCAAGTTTTCTCCTATCTTGGTGTTGGTTGTTATGCTTAACAACGGAGGAAGATATAGAATCTATATACGAATAAATTGATCTAATTACTATTACTATTACTATTACTATTCTATTGCTGCCGAAGCCTACTTTGAACAAAATCATTTCCTTCGTTGGATCAAATAGTCTTTCAATCTTGACCATTGTAAATCCTTAATTATCATTAGCAACAAACTAGAGCCAATATCTGTGTATTAAAGGACACGTGCAAATAAAGAATAGTAGGATAAGTGTATATTTTTTGAAAAAAACCATTCACGTCCTTATCACATCCTTATTATACGCATGAAGTTATGTATCTACAAACAAGAAAACATACTTATCTATAGTTTGAGGCCTTATCTTCTTAAATTCAACTTTTGAATATCAGTATATTGGCGCCTAAATTGGTCTTATAAATAGATATCTCATATTGACATTCATTTCATTCAATCACAATTCATATCATAACAACAAACAAGACGCTGGAGGTTTGAATCAAATGATTTCTTTTTTACTTTAACATTTGATTATTTTCATTTATACAGATTAACAAATCAAACAATGTCTCAACTATCGTAGCAACAAAGAATAAATTCGGTATTGCTTAAATGACTATAAATGAAGAAATCATGGTAAAGTTATGTTACAACATCTCACTTAAATTTTTTATATCAGCAGGTGGCATTTTCTTCTTTATTTGATCAGCAAGCCGGGAACGATAATGGCGATCTTCATACTAGCTCATGATGTAACACTCCTTTCTACAATTTCGTTTTGTTTTAGATTACTATTTATTCGTATGAAGGTGTAATGTTGTTTTTCGTCTTTAAACAACAGCATGACGACAATGTAGAACTTGATACCCAACCGTTGTTTCATGAGGTGATTCGGGAATCTAAGAAAAGGAAAAGGGAACAATGTTATTGAAATCGAAAGCTCGGACGATGAGAGCATTATCGATGGGATGCTGATACTTTGAATGATCTTTTGTACATGAAGAAAATAGATTTTATGGCTAGATCAGATTGTGAGATGGGTGTTACTGAATGTTACTGATTAACTTCATAGTTTCTCTTACCTTGGCACATTTGAATCGTGTTCAATATGTGAAATGTTAATACGCACGTCGAGTCTTTGTTTATGCAATAAACCAATATAGATGGCATTTTCTTATCAATTCTCTGTTAGATTCCACAAATCCATAACGGTGGGGAGATTAAAGTGTATGTATATATTAATAGTTGACATGTTTAGAGAATGGTGTCATCCAATGCATGGACATACATTCATGATTTATACATGCATCCATTGATATATAGGTACATGTATATATGCAAACATGAATGTACATGTGTATATTATTGAGAGCAAGCTTGAAGTGAGCCTTTGTTTTGTGGGAGTAATATATCAGTACCAAAGTTACACAACAACTTTTAGTGAGTTGACTCGGTTGGGGTGATAAAGGTGTTCTATGATAAAGTTTAATATAAACTGCTCTATTAGTTATGCATTTATAGTAGAATTATGTATTGTTAATATAACGTGTTATAGAAGTTATATCAGTTAAAGTAGAATTCATGTATTGTTAATATATCATTTATACTAGAATTCATGCATGGATTATTTATATACAAGTTACAGTAGCATGTGTTAAATAAGAATGATTTTGCACAGATACGTCATTTCCAGTTGTGTTGATGTGTGTACGTGTGTGTTTTAGTATTTTTTTTATACATAAAATGTACTCACAACAAGTTTATAAATTTTCTTTTTTAAATAATTGAATCGTTATACCCGGGCAACGCACGGGTATTGTACTAGTTATGTATGCCGGGCGTATCCTTTGTCAAAGATTGATCAAATTGAACATAGTAGTTATATCGATTATGTGAGTTTGTTTAAACGATGAATTTGTAGTAATCACCAAAGAAAACTTTATAATAACTCCAATGAGTAGTCACAGGAGAAAACTTTATGAAAATTGTCAAATTATCAATTAAAACTATTTACCTGTTATGTAAAATGGAATAAGTAGATGAGAAAAGTTCCATACGAAACAACATTTATCTAAATAACAAACCACAAGATCTCAACCATCCATTTCCCTTCTATCCAACCCAACGGTTTAGATTAATTAGCATTTTAAAATAAAAATAAACTTAGTGGCATTTTAGTCATTATCTAAAACTTACGGAGTAATATACTCACCCCTCCAAGCGCGCACACACGCTCTTATACACAGTATCGTGATCATGATCATCTTTCATGTCATACTTTTTATAACCAAACACAGTCATCAAACCACTTAATCACACTCCTTACACTCTCTTGAAAACCGTTACTGCAACGACAAACGGATAAAGAAGAATCTGAAACACTAGAAACAGAGTGATGGAATAGGTTTGTTGTGGTCAAGTTATAAGGAATCATAACTAGTCCGATCTCGAGGTGAGTGTGACGGAAGTTTGGTTAACGGCGAAGTGTGCGTCGCCAGAGACTGAAGTTCCGGTGAGTGAGAGTGAGGAATCACAAGAGCACTTCGCCGAGGGCATCCAACGATTAGAGGACATTATTTTTCTGATGCTGTGATATGTTTATTGGATGTTCTTGTAAGAGGTAAAATGAAATTGGAGAAGAAGACAATAAAGAGAGAGAAAGAAAAAGTAGTAGCCTTTTTTACTGCAACAAAAATGGTCGTATTGTTATTTTCAAGATAAATCGTAGGGGACATGCATTTCTTTTAAAAAATATTTACATGTATAGTCTCTGAGACTACTTAGTACAGTAATATTTTCCAGTTAATTCGAGTTTACAATTTCTAAAATCTATTTAAAATAAAGCTTGTTAAAGTATAATAAATAAAGCATTTAAGAATTTGTGAACTTTAGTTAAAAACCATAGTAGTTGCACTTCCATAAACACCCATTTATAGTAAAGCTAATAAATACAATTTTATTTCTCTCTAATTTTGCCATTTTGTTTATTTTTTATGGTGATTCTTTGATTAACCACTAATATAGTGATTCTTTTGACGAATCTTTTGTGATTCGTACACAATCCCATGGGATTTATATAGAATCTCATGAATTTATACAGGATCCCATGGGATTTATACAGATTACCCATGGGATTTTTTTACGAATCAAGTGGGATTTTTTTAGGAATCTTGTGGGATTTTTTTGGTCGGAAATTTTGAAAAAAAAAAAAAAAAGTTCGTCATTTTATGAATCCTGTGGGATTTTTTTACGAAACCCGTGGGATTTTTCTTGTCAGAAATTTTGGAAAAAAAAATCCTTCTTTTCACGAATCCCGTGGGATTTTTCTGGGCGGAAATTTTGAAAAAAAAAACCGTCTTTTTACGAATCTCATGAGATTTTTTACGAATCCCGTGGGATTTTTTACGAATCCCGTGTGATTTTTTTACGAATACCGTCGGATTTCTTTACGAATCCCGTGAGATTTTTCTGGACGGAAATTTTGAAAAAAAAAATCGTCTTTTTACGAATCCTGTGGGATTTTTACGAATCCATGGGATTTTTCTTGACGAAAATTTTGAATAAAAAAATCATCTTTTTATGAATCCTGTGGGATTTCTTTACGAATCCCGTGATATTTTTCTGGACGGAAATTTTGAAAAAAAAAAAATCATCTTTTTACTGTATTGTTGTCGTCAAAAAGTTGTGGATGTGCGGTCCAGATATACAGACTTTGGTGTAAGCTTTCGTTTACTGTATTTCGAAAGGTCAAATTTTAGTATTTTACTTTATGATTATATGAATTTTATTACGAGTAAATGAAAAGATAATAAACATTACAGTAAAATACTTTTATAGTTAATTTGAAATATATTAAAAGTTTTTCTGTTGTAGTATTCGTTGATAACAAGGGTTTGTAGTTTAGGTGTTGCACAACTTGCACCAAAGTTGTAGACTTTTTTTTTTTTGTTATGTGTGTATATTAAATTTTATTTATAATCACAACTAAGAGCTAATACTTCCTTGTGATTTCATACAGAATCTCATGAGATTCATAATGAATCTCATGAGATTTACAATAAATCCCTTGTGATTTCATACAGAATCCCATGAGATTCACAATAAATCCTATGGGATTCATACTGAATCCTTTGCGATTTATCGTTTTTTTACGAATCCCGTAAGATTTTTCTGAACGAAAATTTTGAAAAAAAAAATCGTCTTTTTACGAATCCCAAGGGATTCACAATGAATCCCATGGGATGCACCAAAGAATCACATGGGATTCATACTGAATCCTTTGTGATTTATCGTTTTTTTACGAATCCTGTGGGATTTTTCTGGATGAAAATTTTGAAAAAAAAATCGTCTTTTTACGAATCCCATGAGATTTTTACGAATCCCATTGGATTTTTCTGGACAGAAATTTTGAAAAAAAAAAAAACCATCTTTTTACGAATCATGTGGGATTTCTTTACAAATCCCCTGGGATTTTTCTGGATGAAAATTTTGAAAAACAAAATCGTCTTTTTACGAATCCCATGGGATTTTTACGAATCCCGTGTGATTTTTCTGGACGGAAATTTTGAAAAAAGAAATCGTCGTTTTACGAATCCTATGGGATTTTTTATGAATCCCGTAGGATTTTTCTGGACGGAATTTAAAAAAAAAAAAAAAAAAATCGTCGAAAGTATATAACAATGCATATTTATAGAAAGATAATTTTTTTCTCGTCGCGATGGCGTATTTTTTGTAGCTTGAAGATTTACCGTTTGCAAGATATGTTGTTTTTTAAAAAATGGTGGAAAGTGAATTTTTATATTAAATGAGGTAAAATGTCAATTTTGCCCTCCATTTGTTATTTTTTATTTGACCTTAGCTATTAGATGAAAGGTGGATGGATGATCTAGATTGGCTTATTTGTTTTTTAAATGATACTTGTTTTGCATAAATCTCACCTTATAAGTAGATATCTTAAACACTGCTGTGAATCTTTAAACAATTAAGTTTGTCATGATCGAAATAGGTTATAGAGTTACCTTCCAAATTGTTGCTGTTTTGTGACCAGCGGAACCAGAAGAAGGGGGAGATCAGACTACAGAACAAGTCGCTCGGTATGCTCTTGATTCAGTAAGATTGAAGTTAGCTTCTATCAAGTTTAAAAAGAATGCGAGAGTCAAAAAGCTTATAGAGACGTGGAAATTGAGTTATGGAGGCTGATGGCTTTTTAGTCGTGTTTTGGTGCTAGAGGTTTAAGCTTGCTTTGTTTTTTCTTTCCGGTTCTCTAGCTAGTTTTTGTTTGTCATGCTTTTGAATCTGTTCATAGCATGTTGTTTCGTATTTGTCAAGAGTGGTTCATAGCTGTTCTTTTCATGTACATTATTCATTTTATTAATATATTCACCGGGTACATTCCCTTTACCAAAAAAAAAAACAATTCAACTGATTAATACAAGTTACAATTTAATAATAAAAACCATAATGCATAAGTAGGATTCACATATAAACTTTTTTAGTTTGATGTCTAAAAATGCACTTTCTAAATGTTTGATTACTCGAGATCACTTCATAACACAAACATTGTTGTGATCACTTCATAATGTTTTGGAACTTATGAACTTGTTAATTACATCCGTATCTTGCAAATTTCCCACATCAGTTAGTGACCGAAATGAAACTGGGTATATGTAGACAAGTACCTTTGTAACATCAAGATTTGTTTTGGAATCTTCTTAAAGGAAAATTATTTAATGTTTAAGGTGTTCCGAAACTACATTTTTATCTTAAAATCTCAAACTTTCTTTTTTCATTATAAAAGAATTCATTTTAGCTTTATTTGGTTAAAAAAAATAATGTGAATTATAAGGCTCAAAACTTGTCACGACTCTAGCTTTAAATCTCTAAAAACGTATTCAAACTTTCTTTTTACCTTAAGATCATTATAAAAGAATTCATTTTAGCTTTATTTGGTTAAAAAATAATGACTTATAAGGCTCAAAACTTGCCACGATTCGATC
This sequence comes from Artemisia argyi, assembly GCA_030686995.1. NCBI lineage: Eukaryota > Viridiplantae > Streptophyta > Magnoliopsida > Asterales > Asteraceae > Artemisia > Artemisia argyi. The sequence continues at coordinate 12,350,881 of CM060689.1, read as the reverse complement.
TGAGTCCTTTTCTAAAATCACTAAAAACGAATTCGCACTTTCTTTTTAGCTTAAAATCACTATAAAATAATTCTTTATAGCATAAATTGGTTAAAAAATAATTAATTATAAGGCTCGAAACTTGCCACGATTCTATCTTAGTCTGAGCATGTAAAATTTGTAAGCGCACTTACAATAATGATCTTTCAATTCGTTGAACTTAACCAAGCTTTGTCAACTTTTTGTTAAACTGTCATTTTGCTCAAACAACATGTATTGATCTTGTAGCGGTTGAATGAGAATAGCCTTTATTTCAATTTCACGTCAAGTCGTGATTTAAAATTCACCCTGCCGAGTTTAATATTCTATAATTTTTATTTACTATTGTAATTGTAATTCATAATCATCCGGTTAGGATCGATCTAAACCAGTCCATTGTGTATATGATTCAACATGCCAACGATTAAACAACTTATTAGAAATACAAGACAGCCAATTAGAAATGTCACAAAATCCCCCGCGCTTCGGGGATGCCCTCAGCGTCGAGGAACATGTACTAGGGTGTATGTGCGACTCGTTAAGATCATGAACTAGAACAAAGGAAAGAGGACAATGTTCAAATATCAAAGATTACAATATTGATATTAGAGTAGAAAAAAAGGAAAGAGATCTCAAAGATCTTTTCCCTAAAATTCCCATTTGGTCCATTTATACTATAATAAAACCTTCCCCTCAATGAATATTCAATTAGTTCGGACTTGTTTAGTGCTGAACTGGGACCAAGACAAAAAGATCGAAAAGGCCTATGCTTCCTTTGTTGAAATAAGGACAAATTTATTTATATATTTATTATAATAAAATTAAATTATTATAATTATAATAAAATAATATATATAGATATTTATCATTGATTAGTAGGAATGCTTTGCGAAAAGAAACTCTATTTTTTAATTGGCCGGCTATAAATTCTGCAAGAATATTAGGGTTTCCGTAAGGCTTTTCAATTTGTGTGATAGCAATGTTAAGTTTTCTAGTCACACAATTAATAAACACGTTGGCACTCTTGTTATCCTCCGGTTGGTAAAGTATGACTGTCTACCTGCTAATTTTCAAACAAACAAAATATTTTTGATGTTGTACAAATAAGAAACATTTTTTTTGTACGAAACAAATATTCACGCGCATGTTCTTGATTGATCCGTTGAAAATAAGTGTTGGATAAAATGTATCAATAAAAACGTGACAAGTTTTGATCGAGCCCAACTTCTTGAGATTGCATAAAAGTTATCAAACACGGTTGTGCCACCTGTTGATTATGCGATTACAAACATTTTTCGCCATGTTTCACGACAATCGTTACCAAAGTTTACATCTGTATAATATGCATACATAAATATAAGTATATAACCATCACAAATGGCCTAGGGAGAATGTCTTTAGCTTTCAAACAACAGGTAATGGGTTGAAACCTCATTAGATGTGTACATTTGGGGGTGGCGAGGGATGGGACAGAAACGGTCTCGGGATTAACCCGACTGCGTACATCTGAACCGAAAAAGTTCCCTTTCCTCAAATAACCTGAACAGGGAAAATCACATTTTTATTGTTATATCAAAACCTACTTTATGTGATTGTTAACTTAAAAAATAGGCTAAAATGCAAAAATGGTCCCTAAAGTATCACGAAATCGTAAAAATGGGACCGAGACAAAAAGTTACGCAAAAAAGCCACTAATGTTACTCAAATTTGCAAAAAAACCCCCGAGAGGCATTTTCCGTTAATTTTCCCGTTAAGTGCCACATCACCGAGGGTATTATCGTGATAGAGAATGAATCCAAGAACACTAGAGTCGTCTTGCGGACAATATTTTACGGTGTTATGGACAGGATAGAGAATGAATCCAACAATCATTTTGCGGACAATATATATGCTGCTAAATAAAAGATTACGAGCAATTAAAAAATAATGAAACAATAACTTACTATCCATGTTGCAACTTGCTAATTACGAGAGCTCCATAGTTGCAACTTGCTAATTAAACATGGCTTTGAGCTTGCTTTCATACACGAAAGGTGTTAATAAGTTTAGTAAGACCCTATTATACTTTTCTTTTTGGTATTACAATGATTAAATGTTTTATGTTTTTAGTGTTAATCTTTGAAAAATCATGATGTTCTTGAGTGGTGGTGGCGGCGGCGGTAGAGGGTCGGTGGTGTTGGTTGTGTGGTGGTAGAGGATGGTGGTGGCGGCGGCGGTAGAGGGTCAGAGGGTGGTGGTGGCGGCTGTAGAGGGTGGTGGTGTTGGTAAAGGGTGTTGGTGGTAGTGAAGTGAAATAAAAGATCAAACTCAAATTGCAAATTTAGTCCCTGAATCAACAGTGAAATGACGATAATACCCTCAGTGATGTAGCACTTAACGGGAAAACTAACGGAAAATGCCTCTCGGTGGTCTTTTTTTTGCAAATTTGTGTAATGTTAGTGGCTTTTTTGCGTAACTTTTTATCTCGGTCCTATTTTTGCGATTTCGTGATACTTTAGGGACCACTTTTGCATTTTACCCTGAAAAATAAAATATGTTACTTAACATACCATTATTTTCTAAACCAAACATAAAAGAGGTTAACTATTTATGAAGTGAAGCCATCAACTATTTTTTTATAAATATCTGATGGACTTCACTAGGCCATAGGCATAGCCCAACATTACTTGAGCGAAGAATTTCTTTTAATCACTTGAGCAAATGCGTTTAAATAAAAAGAATACTTACTGTAATTAAATGCAGGGTTGTAAACACGGACTTGAGCCCTAGCTCAACAAGGCTTGAGCTCAGCTAGCATTAAGCAAGTTCGAGCTCAAGCTTGGCTCGTTTAGCATTACGCAAGTTCGAGTTCAAGGTCGGCTAGTTTCGAGCATATTTGGTTTATATTGTATTTTAATTGCTTATTTATCTCAAAAGCTATATGATATGTAAATACGCTATTTACAAATATCTATCTATATATATAATAAAAGACGGTTTTTTTGAAATTGTTACATGTCACTAATTAATCCATGCTGGCAACTACTCCACGTCATTTAAGCCACGTCAACAATTCCATGTCATCACAATCTACGGTTCTATGTCAACCATATAGTCACCAATCTTTGACTTTCAAACGGTATTTAATATAAACCGAGAATTATGCAATGTAACCATCTATCATATCTCATCAAATTTCAAACTTTCCCAATCTAAAAATTTAAAGCTTTCCTACTTTCAAATTGGTACAAGGTATGTTTACTTTATTAGTTGTTTCACGTCAATTTGATGGGTTGGATTTTTTTTCATTTTTTTTTTAATTGTCAATCAGTATGTAACGAATTACTCAATTGAGTAATCTGGTTATGCATTAAAAAAATGAATTACTCCATTGTTTCCTGCATAAATGGTAGTTCTACGCTGATTTACAGTTGTTACATAGCTGTCAAATCTTCTTAACAACTTCGTATACTTGCCTAATTTGTATAGCATTGTATTGCTGTTAAGTATTTTTGGTTAACTTTACATTTTTTAGTTTTACATTTGTGTTAATCGGGTTGTAATTCATATGTTTAGGGTCCTATTTTTTATGCTATTGATTCATTTGTTAATCCCTATCTAATCTTTATAATCCTAATTTTTTATCCATATTTGGGGCACTAACTAATATGTTTACTTAATGTTGAGTTAATGGGATTCAACATATTCTAAGTTTCAATATAAATTTAAGGTTTAGTTGATATGTCTGCTAATAAATTTTGGTTTATCAGTATGACTATGTGGTTGCCTTTTGTTTTGTCATATCTTGAAATGAGATCAAGGATGATGTGATCATGTTGGTTTCAAGTGTTGATTGTATTTCTTTGTAATTTGCACTTAGTGGTGCCTTTTATTTCTTTGTGATCATGTAATTTGCACTTACATAGTTGTGTTCAAGATTCATGCTGAGCTTTTGGTTGAATCAGATGTCCTTTGACTATAAAGAGGTCTTTGGCTGTTTGGGTTTGCGCATTTAAACAGTTTATTTGCTTTATTGTGTTTGGGTGTTGATAAAAATGCTCAAAACTTATTTCAATAGATGATTCGAGATTGCCTTTCTTCAAACTGATTTATCTTTGCTTATTTCTTTTTAAATATTGAATGTTCATGATTATCTGTATGCGATGATATTGCTTCTTTTATGTTGACATTCTTTAAAAAGGTTTTTGATAATCTAGATATTCACATTAACTTCCTTTACAATTCAAACACATGATATGTGTTTCTTTTCCCTGTATTGAATTAAACAAATCAAAATTGAAATGGATTCAATTATTTTCGTATCTAGATGTTATTCAATCATCGGGTTGGACGTTTTGCGTTTTGCTATTGTTTCCTAGCTGTTAGTTTACTTACATGTGTAGAGCAATTTTTTGGTCAAATTCCTTATATTTAATCACATGTATATAAGAACCTTTGTCTCAATCTTTTCTGTATATTTGCCTGATTTATATCTCTCACTTAAACATGTATTTTACACATTTCACAATTACATGAATCGTACTTAGAGCAATGGGTATAGTGGCGCCATAGTGATGAGGTGGCATGTAGGACAACAACCTTACTTTTTCGTTAAACATTTCATGGAAGGTACAAAATTCCATTGCGAGTGATGGACTCAACTGGATCTGTTTCACTCACTTTGTTTGACAGACAAGCACATCCGATACTTGACAAGAGTTGGAACATCAATGTTAATGACATTGTAAACAGGATCTGCCTCAATGGAACAACATGGTGCAACTGCTACACGACAAGCCAAAGGCTCATGTTCATCAGCAAACATGATACTTGGCTATTAATTTTGAAGTGTTCACTGAATAGGATGTCAAATATACAATGTAAAAGATAACATGGTTGTGAATTTATTTGCGCACCACATATAACATGTTTCTTTTATGATATGCAGTGTCACGACATTCGTCTATGATCATTACAAATCCTAATTAAGCAAATACAAACATTCTTGAGAGCCACATGGGCAGCCCCTGTTAATGACATTACTTAAGGTGTTAAACCAATTTTTATAATATAATTTGTCCAATTTTTATAATATAATTTGTGTATACTATTTTGTAAATAATAACAATAATGTTATATCTTTCCGGTTACTCTATCAAACTTGCTCATGTGCTTTGGCTAATGAGTTGCTCCCTAGACGCAGAGGCAGACCGCCACTAAGTGACATCTCCAATGGTAAGCAACTATATCATAAATCAACTTTGTAGCTATCTGATCTAATGCAACTTCAATATTTTATCAGTGATATCCACAAATATAGATAGTCAATGTCTATCATACCTTCAATATTCTTGCAGTTAGATTACCAAATGTATCTCAGTTATCTATCCAAAACTCAAACAAAAATATTACGACTCCTATCTCTGCTAAAACAAAGGCACCATTTTGTGTTCAAGGTATATTTTGATTCACATATAATTACTATATGATTTGTCCATTGTTGCTCGAATAATATTAGCTAACACACATGTTTGTCATTGTGTTTCAATACAGATACACTTACTCGACGTAGGGGAAGGCTGCCCATATATGACATTTCTAATGGTGTACATTACTATCTAAAAAATAATCAAATTTTTATATCTTTCCGGTTAATATGTTACAATTACTTAACCACAACACTCTCCTTTGGTTAGAGGTCTGTACCCTAGACGCAGAGGCAAGCCACCACTAAGTGACATCTCCAACTGTAAGAAACTATATTTTAAATCAATATGTTGGCACCTATCTGACCAAATGTAATTTCAATACTTTGTTGGTTTTATCCACGAATATAGATAGTTGGGTTCTAACAAATCTTCAATATGCTTGCAGCTAAATTATCAAATGTATCTCATATCTTCGTTGTGTCTAGAGTCAAAAGTCGTAAAGGATTGAAGGTTGTGATATACAACAAGGATGGTAAAGTTTCAAACAATACTTTGAACGTTGTTTACCATGAAGTGCTACAAAAGATTTGATTCGCCGTACAGTTAAAATTTAAAATAGCTATTTGTGTTTTACCTATTTTGTATGAACTTAAGTTTATCATTTTCCGTTTTTGGAGATTCTTGGTTTATTATTCTTTGTTATTTTTAACAAATTCAATGTTCTCTTTGCTTTTTATTATTATGAAAATGAACAATATTGTTTGAGAGTTAATATTAGTTGGTTTTTTGGTTTTTTACTTTTAAGGTTATTATTTTCTAACTTTCTATAAGCCGCCCGTGATTTATCACGGGTTTATAGGCTAGTATATATAATAAAAAAGGTTTTTTTTTTTTTTTTTAATTTTGACAGCTCATTAAAGCCACGTGGACACCTTGCCACGTCAATAAAGCCACCTCATTTATTCCACGTCTGCTTAGTTTTTAAAAGCCCGTCATTTGACACTGTTTCTCTGTCATTATCAATGACACTTTATGGATGAAAAATACCTATTACATCTAATCTTTAATCTTTAAATGTTACTTCATATCAAAAGTGTATAAGGTATGGAATGCTTTTATAATTTGCGTTTAATTGTTTGCGTTAACCGGATTCTTCAACAACTCATGAATTTGGATCGGATTCATGCTATTGATAGATTTAGGGTTTTACTTGATTAATTGTAATTTCGAAATAAAATACTAGGGTTTATCGTTCATTCGATTTTAATATCAAAATTGTAAATTAAATTGATTGTTGCTTTTTTAAGTTTTTTCAAACTGGTGTTAGGGTTCTAATTTAGGGTGTTTCCACACATTTATCTATCAAATTCCTATCTCAACTTCTTAAATTGCTTCTACAAATTGAATATGAAATTTTTGTGCGGGTTTTATTGATGTATAATTCTACAATTCAGATGACATTTGGTTTGGGTTATATAAATTGATGCTTCTAAATTTTTGCATTATGTTGTATTTTTTCTTTCATAACATAATGATTAATGTTTTTTTTGTCTTTGAAAGTAGGTATGTGTAGTACCAAAGTGGTTTAGTTTTTGATACATAAAGATGTTTTTTCGGAATTATTTTTTTTTCTCAAATTAATTTTTTTTATAAATTTTTTTTTCGTGAAATCATTTCTTTTTCTTAAATTTATTTTTTTAGAAAAATTAATTTTTTTTTTCGAATTTTTTTCCCATTTATTTTTTCTGAAATAATTTTTTAAGAAACTTTTTTCCAATTTTTGTTTAAAAAGTTAGAAAAGGAAAATTTCAAAAAAATAGAGACGTTGGACGCAATTTAGCGTAGGGATAGGGACCATTTATGTATCAACTAACTGAGATGGACTAACGGTTGTTAGTGCCAGGGACCAAAACGAATCAAAAGTATGAAGACCAGGGAGACCGCCTGCACTTATGGAAGACCAGGGAGGATACATGCAATTTTTGCAAACCACAAGGACGATTTCTGCATTTGCAATGTAGCAAGAGGTAACTTTCTGATGCATGCTGACATGCTGTAACATTCCATGATGGATGTCAAGTTGTGAAATCCGTGTTTCTAGCTAGCTTTTTTGTTTCATACTATTGAAACTTGCTCATTGGCAAAGCATAAAAATATATCTCTTACCATGGAAATGTCAACATGGTAATGTATACAAATACAGTAGCTAGCAGCTAGCATTAATTAGTACATGGTACGTACGCCGTGTGTACAGCTCAAGTGAGTTACTACTAAAATTAAGACTAACGACATCTCAAATCCGTTTCATATTCGTATGGTATATGTGCAAGTTTTAACTCTGCCTGGGTTTAGTGTGTACTCAGCCGGTCCCAAGCCCGGATTAAAAAGAGGAGGGTTGAAGGAGGTAAAATGCCTCCCGCTAAAAACTTGTATTGATACTTTTATGAATGTTAGTCTGAAGGAAACCATTTAGTCGCTTTGAATGGTCTTCGGTGTGCATGATTTTTGTAGAGGAGAAATCTTTGTGGTTGACTTTGTGTAAATGATTGTAATTTGAATGGTTCATTGAAAGCACCTGTATGTGTTCAACTTGTATGTTTCCAAGATTACTTTACATATGTGAAAATTTTTGTAGTCTTTAAGCATAATAAAATAGTAGTTGTGATTTATGAGCTTTTGTTTGTGTATGTGTTTAGATCTATGGTTATTTAGATATTTTGGTTGTTGTTTAGATATATGGAATATTGTTCTGATGAGGTTAACTTTACTTTTTGTTCATTTCACTTATAATCTTTAATAATTAAGCAACATTTTCTACTTTGACAATTTCAATCATTTGTTCAAACTTTTTATAAGCCACCCGTGATTTATCACGGGTCTATAAGCTAGTGTTATATATGTAAAGCTCGTTTAGGCTCGCGAGTTTAATCGAGCTTGATATTTGAAGCTCAAGCTCATTTATTAAGAGATATTTAATTTGAACTCAAGCTCGTTAAGTCTCGTCTCATTTCGAACTATTACCGAGCTGACCAGAGTGAATCATCACTCATGAAACACAGAATCAAGAAACATTTTTGCTAATGTTATAGAAGCAAGAAAATTAAAAAGAAAGAAGAAAAAATTGGAATGAGGAACTTGCAACTTGATGCTGTCCCACATCGATGGGTTAAGCAAGAGGCTAATGTGGGTACATATAACATTTTAGCACTAAAAATATTGACAAAGAATTTATGGGTTTCATGTATGGACATTGTTAGTTTATACGGTTACATGAGTAAGTTTGAAGTAAAGTTTATAAAAAGATGATGTATTTAAGGGTATAAACTCCATAAAGTCCATATCATTTGAGATGCTCTAAAGTGGACTTATTAGGTGTGACCTCCGATCGTTCACGACATCCCTTGCTTCTCGCTGCGAACGGCTCCTCGGTGGAAGAGTAGAAGCGCTTGGACTTAAGACCAACTAGCCACCCTATTAACTCCGCATCTGGTCAATAAATTGTGTGACCATAGTCAATACTCTATTCGTATTCCTAAAGATAAACTTTCTATCTGTTTTTAACTTTTTGTATAAAGAACATAATTGTTATTCACTTGAGCAACTTTCTAAAACTTGTATAACGATTTGACTCCCACATCAGTTAAAGACTAGAAATTGTGCTTGTTAACATTTGGTAGTGCATATGGTTATAATAAGGTGCTATTAGTATTATTTAGTGGCACCTGAGTTTGTGCGATGGTCAAATTTACACAACATTAGGCACTAATAAATTATACAAACACTTAATCTTTTGCGACGTAACATACTTAGTATTTAACATTTTGTGTCTGAAATGTTCGTTAACCTTATTACTATGTACACATTGTTCTTATTATTGCCGGTGAGTCTGACATTTTACACACTTGGTCAAAGCCCTCTCAGCCGTTGAATCTCCTAACTTTTAGTCCAAGTAGCACGGTGTTTTTGTTAAAAGTAGCAGTATGCATTAGCTGTGAGCAAGACTGATTTGGCGATCACTAATATCTTATTAATAATTGACAGAAATCTATACAAATGTATCCATCTTTCCACCTAACATATCCTTTGTTGTTGCTTTTGTAGCCGGATATAGACGATGAACTATAGAGAATCGAAGAACAGGACGACAAAGTCATATATTGGAACGGAGCAAGAGTATTAGGAGTCCTTGCCATGTTGAGAGTTATAGGTATCTCGTACATCACTTTTTCTCTATAGAATATCAATAAGGCCTCTTGAGAGGGTGCATTATCTCTAGCTATTCTAGGTATTTATATGTGGCGAAGTGGTCAGGTTGCAAAACTGGTTAGAGGGGACAGAGGGCATTAAGTCAAATAGTCAACAAATTTAGTGTGTGTCGAAAAGGGTTGGGATGGATCACGGCTCACATACACCTTACTTTTTGAATTTCACGAACATTGTTATACTGTAGTAGATATGAGTACAAAAGCTTATTTAAGATGTTTCCATATCATCTAGGTTTTGTAACTTTGCTCATTGGAAATAATCCTCGCTAATAAACATTAAATAGGGGTCTGTTTTTGTCAGGGTTAAAATACGATACGGATCTAGACAAGGTACTTCAATGCGGGCTAACCTAACCTGGACCAACCCATTTTGACCCAAACCTGTCTTGACCCATTTTTTCATCTCTAAATAACCAATCTCTTGTGTACTTCAGGTGACCGTTACTTAAGACCATGGATCATCCCGGTGCCTGAAATAACTTTCACAACAAGAACCAATGAGGACGAGTGCTTAATATTAGCAAGTGATGGACTTTGGGATGTCATGACAAACAATGAGGTCTCGCCGGATTTTACGCAGGAAACGCCGGTCTGCAGCCACTAACGATGAACAATCAGCTGCACAAACCCTTGCCAATAGCCTGACTGCAATAGCCATGGGAAGACAAAGTTCTGACAACATATCTGTGGTTGTTGTTGATCTAAAGTCAAAGAAAAAGCTACAGAAAACATGATCTAGAAGTACATGATCTAAACACATTGAAGCATTTATAAAGCTGACTACTTTTTTGACCAGGTAAAGAAGATCATTCCTAACTTTTAACTTGGTTTGATCCGTCATCTATTAAGTAGAATGCTGAAAATGTGAAGCTGTGACTGATGCTTTTGGTGTAAAGACGAGCATTTAGCTGATGTTGACATGCGGTTTAATTTTTTCTTGCTTTAAGATTGTTCTTTGTCGGAATTCATTTGTTTTGGTAGAATTCTCGCTTGAATAATATATAGGTAAGATTCAATGGTCTCTAGATAGGTACAAAGTTATCATAATCAATATGCACAAGTGCGTGATTTGATTATGCGGATACATAATTTGTATAAGAATATATCGTCGGAAATTTGACATAACAAGAAGGAGAAACGAATTAGTAGCTTGGTCTGTCTAATGTAAAAATGTACAGTTCAAAGCATACAGAACAATAGCAATGCAAAATCTTATGAAAATACCTAGAAATAAGCTGCATCTGAACCGAAAATAGGCAGACGCCATGTGTGCTTCATAGAATTCATGTTTTGTAGGTTTACGTTCTAAAGTCTTCTACCCACGCCCGTGTTGGGTCTATACAACATTGCTTCAAGTATGACGAGTTGGGGTCTTGTGGGCGTGGGTTGAATTTTGTTTCAAGTATGACGAGTTGGGGTCTTGTCTTCTACTAACATAATATTATCGGGTCTCATGACACTGTGGGACAACCGCTAGTTCCGTCACTGCTTAATCGTTCGTAATCTACTTCACAATCATCTTAATATTTCTCTAATGGCTTCTAAGACCATCATCATCTCCTTCGTCATTCTTTTCACATCCGCCACCTTCATCTAGTGTCAACAAATAATAATGTACTCTGTATCATTTATATTTGGTTGATTAAGCCTTATCAGTAACATCACTTACATACCAATTTCGGAAGCTTAATAATGATTTTTGTGGTTAAACAAAAACAATTCAACTGATTAATAAAAGTTACAAATTAATAATAAAAACCGAAATGAACAAGTAGGATTCACATATAAACTCTTTTCGTTTGATGTCTAAAAATGCGCCTTATAAATGTTTGAACAAGTAGGATTCACATATAAACTCTTTTCGTATGATGTCTAAAAATGCGCCTTATTAATGTTTGAACAAGTAGGATTCACATATAAACTCTTTTCGTTTGATGTCTAAAAAGGCGCCTTATTAATGTTTGAACAAGTAGGATTCACATATAAACTCTTTTCGTATGATGTCTAAAAATGCGCCTTATTAATGTTTGAACAAGTAGGATTCACATATAAACTCTTTTCGTTTGATGTCTAAAAAGGCGCCTTATTAATGTTTGAACAAGTAGGATTCACATATAAACTCTTTTCGAGATTCACTTCATAGTTCATAATGCAAACTCTTTTGTGATGCTTACTTAACAATTACTTAAATGTTACAACATCATAACGTTTGAACTTATGAACTTATTTTATATTATCTGTATCTTGCAAATTTCCCACATCGGCTGTTGACTGAAATGAAAGTTGGTATATCAACACAAGTACCTTTGTAGTCTTTAACAAGCTTTGATATTTTCTTAAAGAAAAATAATAAGATCGGAATATGAAGTATAAGAATTGTTCAGAATTTTGTTTTTTCCTTAACATCATTACAAAAAAATTTCATTTTAACTTATATTGGTTAAATAGTGAATTATAAGGCTCCAAATTTGTCACGATTAGATTTGAGTCATTTTTTAAAATCACTAAAAACGAATTTGCAATTTTCCTTTTAGCTTAAAATCACTATAAAATAATTCTTGATAGCTTAAATTGGTTAAAAAATAATGAATTATAAAGCTCGAAACTTGCGGTTTGATCTTAATCCGAGCATGTAAAATTTGTCATGAGCCATGCTCAAACTTACAATAATGATATTTGAATTCGTTGAACTTAACCAAGCTTTGTCAACTTTTTATTAAACTACTACATCTTTCTCAAAATTATTGTCCATATTTCCATTTTAGGATGTCTCAAATTAATTATTCTTTTTTCTTTTTAAGTAAAAACTAGAAAATATAATAGGAGAATATTCTTTTTGAGTGATTGAAAACAAAAATGACTCCACTTTTATTAAACTTTTTAATTGTTGTCTCCTAACAATAATTGTGAGACGGGGGAGTACCATTTTGCGCAAACACCAACGTGTGTACTAGTAGTCACACAATTACGTTTAACCCGTTGGCACTCTTTTTATCCTCCGGTTGGTAAGGTATGACTCGCTACATGCTAATTTTTTAACAAACAAATTTTTTTTAATGTTGTTGTTGTACAAATAACAAACATTTTTCTCTTTTTGTACGAAACAAAATATTACACACATGTTCTTGATCGATCCCATTGAAAAACTCTAGGCACAATAAGTGTTGGATAAAATGTATCAATAAAAACCTGAACAAGTTCTGATCGAGCCTACCACTTCTTGAGATTGCATAATAGTTACCAAACATGGTTGTGCTACCTGGTGATTATGCGATTACAACCACTTTTCGCCATGTTTCACGACATTCTTTACCAAAGTTTACATCTATATATAACCACCACCAAATGGTCTAGTGGGAAGGTCTTTGGCTTTTCAACAAGAGGTAAAGAGTTCAAACATCGCGTACGTTTGGAGGTGGCAAGTGAAGGGTAAGAAATAGTCCCGGGAATAATGTAACAACCGTGCTTTTGGCAGGTCAGTTTGACTGATAGTCTTGACTCGGTTGACGTTTGTTTGGTGTGACTTAGGTGTTTGAAGTGATATAGGTGAGTTTTAGCACTAAATCCTTTTGCGTAAGTGGTTTTATTGTGATTTGGAAAGTTTGGAATTTGGGAAAGTTCATTTTGATCACCTTTGTGGTGTAGAAATGACTTGTGTAGTTTTGGTGTTTTGTGATTTTGTGTAACGAGTCTTCGTTCAAGTTAATGAGCGTAAGCGAGTTATGTGTGTTTTGTTTTTGCAGGTTAAATTTCATAAAGAAGTGAAAATCTATTTTTGGAAACTTTGTTTTGAAAATGATAATTTTTCCGGTTTGTCGTAAAATTAAGATTTATCGCGTAAGACGTTAGGATTCGATATGGGTATATGTAAAATATAAAAAGTATGAGGTTTTGAGTGTAATAAATTAATTTAATAAAAAAATATAAAATATATTTGTATATGATAAAAAAATTTGGCTAGATTTAACCACCAGCGAGATGATTTAGTGCTTAGTCATCGTGATTTTCTTACAAAAGGTCTTAGCATTAAATCTATATGAGTAAAGATCATGATGGTGACCGCAGAAAAAGTTCTAAAACAGTTGCCATGATGCTCCAATTAAGCCGAGTGACCGACTACATGTGATTCAAAGACTTGCTCAACCTGAACATGGAAAATCTTAAGGGCGTGTTTATTTTATGAAAAGTATCTCATTTTTCTAAGAAATTTTTCATATGAAAATGAAAAAAATTGAAAATCCATTTAGCCAAAATTTTTTCAACAATTAAAAAATAATATTAAAAAAATAATAAAAAATTGAAAGTTGAACCGGGTGCAAATATTGATCTTCATATTATGGAAGCAATAAAATCTCGTAAATCATGGCTAGAGGATCTTCTTAATTTGGGCCATACTCTTTCGAGGTTTCCTTGTGTATTCTCATTATGACTTTACTGACGTTGTTGAAGCAACAGGTTTTCTTCACATGGAATATATAGGCCACGGTGCACTCAGGACACAAGTATTCTCGCGAGTTTATACTACTAGTAACGAGTACGCCGTATTAATGTAGTTCATTATCAAATAATCAGATTAATAGTTTCTACTTGACATACGTTTAGATAAAACTATCTTGAAAATCATAAGATAAAAGATTGACTATATATAAAAGAACCTGAAATTTCACTATGGCAGGAATGTAGATGAAATGGATAGACAGGATGAAGATGGTTCGGATTTAGAGAAGATTCTAATGGGACCAAAGTCGGCTTTTATGTTTGATAATGAAGACAAATTGACACATGGTTAGATAGCTTTGTGGTTGCTCACAGGGCAGGTGAATGAGATGACTTTGTTGTGATTGTGGGATGACGTTGATGATTAACTTCAAATGTAAGATATGTTTCATGAAAACCTTAGACAACCTTGAATCCCACATAGTAAAAGAAAAGAATCTATGCTAGCTTATATACCACAATATACATGCATCATACATGTTTGTGTTAGTATCAAGTTTTCTCCTATTCTAAAGTTTGTTGTTAGGCTTGGACAATCAAGTTTTGAATACGGGAAAAGTTTATACAAATTCTTCACTTTTTCATAGTTAAGAAAAACCCTAACTTTCCCGTCACAAAATTTTAGAGTACATTTTTCAATGTCCCTAAATATTGTATAGAAAATTTATTATTTTATGAAAGATAAAACATATAAAAAGGTGCAATATCTTCGGTGAATTTATTGCGGAATCTTTACACGAATAATTTTATCTAATTATGTATCGATGTCGGGTGTATCCTTTATCAAAGATTGATTATGTGACGTGGTTTAGCGTGTTTCAACTTATTCATTTAGACTTATCTAAAAATGTTGTTAACGTTCTCTTATTCTCTTTCATTCGCACAGTATGGCGGTCCGGTCGTAATGTTTCACTAAGTCATGTTTGTTTCTGTTTATTTACGCATATATAAGGTGAACATGATAAACAATCGGTTTATCCTAAATTCTTTTATAAATATGAAAACCTAACCTAGTCTTGGTTGTGCACCATAGTATAATCATGCAACCAATGCAACAAGTATTTTGTAAGTACTCTTTTATTTTGTTTTTATGTTTACAAAATTTATAAGGAGTGGTTCTCGATCCACAGATCTGCGTTCTATTTGGTTGGTCTAAATATGTCAATACTTGAGGAGTTGAGGCATTATAGTCATGCGCAAGATAATCTACCTTCTTTGAAGATGACGTGACAATCTAAACGCAACAGGGACTTCCGGATTCTTTATTTAATATGAAACCATGTCAGCTAAAAAAGCTATAATCCGTCCATCCTCAACCATCATATAATTCGTAAAAGTATATAATGAATGTACATTTGTCATTCATTTTGAAACCATCATATGATTTTGATTTTCGAAACACAAACTCACTCATAAAACAATTGCATTAGCTTTAAACCTATACTTAGGGGTTGAAGCCAAAAATATTATACGAAGCCTTGAATTTTTTTTTTTTTTTTTTTTTTTTAGAAAGACAACATTTATAAAACACGAAAAAAAAAACACGATACAAAACAAGGCATCCTACCTCAATTAACAAGCTACTTAATAGAAGGAAGGACCCAAAAATAAAAATACAAAAGCCAAGAACACAAAGCTACCAAGACTAAACCAAAGCTTCACTTGACAACTAAGCACACTAAATGGCCAACACACTTCCACTTACAAGAAAGTGTCCACAATAGAATATGGATACTTCCATGTGACATACCCAACAAACACAATGCCAACAGAGGGCCAATCTCAACCTTTGAACTTTTGTAACAATAAAGCATAACCAAACAGAGCCTATTAACTTGAATACTTGCAGAACTGATGACACTGACTTCACACTTTGAAAAATGACCCATACTACCATATTATTACCAGCCGCCAATTAAACAACTACCAGCCTACCAGGTAAGAACATCATCAGAATTATGACCATTCCTAGACTGTCAAGACCAGTTCAAATACCTCAACCTTAACCTTAAAATGCCAAACACTATCTGCAGTCAGGCCTATAACCAAACACCATAAACTCTAACTCAAATCAGTTACCACAGAATTTGAAACCGAACCTAAAAACGAAACCATCTCTGACCGGACTCATTATACAGTACGACACTTTATAGGATCGAATAACCATTGTTGCCAATCTATCTCGATTTTATTTCTTGATCTTCTCATAATCCACTCGTAACTCTTAAGTTGAATGTCTTGAATAATTTTGTTGATGCTTGAAACTTTCTCTTTAAACACACGATCGTTCCTTTCTTTCCAAATGTAGTAACCGGAAGTCCATATAACCGCTTGCCATAAAAGAGTAGAAAGATTAGGAATATCAACATTCCCATTAGATGCAAATAACTCACCAATGGAAAAAGCGTTGACATCCCCAATTTTCCACCATCTAAAGATTTTTTCCCACACTCTCATAGCGAAGTTACATAGAACCAAACAATGATTAGATGATTCTCCCGTGCTATCACAACGTGGGCAAAGTAATGAATCCAAATCAGTTCCTCTTTTGTCAAGCTCCTCACATACCGGGATCCTCCCTTTCAAAGCTCTCCATACAAAGATATTTACCTTCTTTGGCACCAAATTGTTCCACAAAGTTTCTTGGTCACCGTTCTCAACCCGCAAAATTCTCTCCTCCACCATCTTCGTTAAGGCTTTAACCGTGAATCTTCCATCCTCTTGTAGTTTCCACCTCCAACGATCCCTGCCATTATTAGAAATAACCACACTTTGCAAAATAACCAATAATTCATCGAACTCCCTACATACCCTCCCTCTAAGATTCCTAACCCACTCCCATTCCCATTCCCACCCATTTCCCTTTATCCCCCACCGTACACTCTTTTCTCCTATCTAAATGATACAATCTAGGGAACCTGTCAAAAAATCTCAAATCACCGATCCAATTATCTACCCAAAATCCAATATCATTACCATCCCCCACGACACCCTCAAAAGACGATGTAAACTCTAAGCCAATTTCATCCAACTCCTCACCTATCTTAATAACTTCATCCCATACCCCTCCACCACCCAAGGTCCCCCTAACCTTCTAGTAGTACCTAATCCGCCACCAACTCCATATATGCTTTTTATAACTCTAACCCATAAAGCCCCTCCTTCAGTTTTGAACCTCCACCACCATTTCCCTAAAAGAGCCCAATTTTTTGCCCGTAAAGACCCAATATTTAACCCCCCCCCCCCTCCCCGTGTGAGGCTAGAACCGAATCCCACTTAACCCATGATAATTTTTTACCCTCGCCCATCCCAACCCAAAAAAAGTTTTTTTGAATACTCTCAAGTTTTTTTATCACACTCGAAGGCACACGGAACATCGAAAAATAATACAATGGCAAGCTACCTAGAACCGATTTAACCAATGTTAGACGCCCCCCATAAGACAACGTTTTTGCTTTCCATTCAGTAAGGCGTTTGTTGAATTTATCCACCACGGGATCCCAAGCACTAATCCGCCTCATGTTCTCACCAATTGGCAGCCCCAAATAAGTGAATGGGAATTCCCCTACGCTACATTTCATCCACCTCGCCATATTGCCAATCTCCACGTCGCTAACTCCTACACCATATAGCTTACTTTTGTTAAAATTAACCCTCAATCCGGATACTTCCTCGAAGCATTTGAGAATGCACATTAAGGACCTCGCGTTCTCTTTATTCCATTTACCAAAAAAAAAATAGTATCGTCCGCATATTGAAGGTGGGAGACCACCACTCTACTGCTCCCGATACCCCCCTAAAAATGCCTTTTTCAACTACTTCATTAACGATACCATTCAAGCCTTCCGCCGCTAAAATGAAGAGAAAAGGAGATAGCGGATCACCTTGTCTAACGCCCCTTTCCAAAGTAAACTCTTCCGTTGGCGACCCATTAACAAGAATTGACATTGTAGACTGATGAGTGTCAAAATACTCATCATTTTATACTAATCTGAACTGCCAAAACATACAAAAACACTCAAATATGTATCAAAATACTTAAAATATCTTAAAGTTGTGTTTTATATGTTTCAAATGCAAAATATGCAAAAACAGATGAAAAACGTACAAAGTTTGCATAATTGGCAGTTTCAGTCCCTCAAGTTTCATAAATTGGCAAAACTAGTCCCTGGTTATTCTAAAAACATGAAAATGTCATCAAAGGTCCTTTTTAATCATAAAGTTACATATTTAGTCCTTTGGTGCAAAGTTTCACAAAATTACAAGTTTAGTCCCTGTACTTTGGAAATTGACAGAAATGGTCCCTGGGATGTTAAAAACTTTGAGAAAAGCAATTTTGGTCCTTGTACTAATCATCTTTTGCAGGAATGGTCCTTGGTGATAAGTTTGGTGAAATTGCATAATTGGTCCCTGAAGTTTGGTGAATTGACAGAAAAGGTCCCCGGGAATTAAAATGGAAAATTATGCAATTTAGGTCCTTGGTTTATCACATATGGAAAGAATAGTCCTTATATTATCCTTGGAAACTTGCCAAATCAGACCCCTTAACTTTCACTTAATTACATTTTTGGTCCTTGTGATTTAAATGCCTAAAAAACCAAACCGGACCCTATTATTACTATAAACCAAAAACCAAACTAAACCCAAACCATTACCAAGCCCACCCTACTTCCCCTTTGGGCCCAACTATCCAACCAGCCCACCCAGTGTTTATTAAACACTGGGTCAAACCCAGTCAACTCAACCAAACCACCTCCCTTCTTCCTTTTTTCCCTCCCACACACTGCAACCAAAACCGCCCCTCCACCTCACCTGGTTTCACCCCCAGCTAGCCAACCACTCTCCCACTAGTTACCCTCCACCTCCACAACATCCAAGAGCCATTAATTGCCCCGTAAAACCCTCTCACGCAACAAAAATAGTCAAATCCCCTTTTTCCCGCCAAAAGGTGAAATCGAAGGTGGGGATTGTTTTGACCATATCAATGGCTCACAGATGGTGGGAAATACCCCAGTGGGTCCCACAAACTCAGAAAAGGGCTACAAATGGGAAAAGAAGCAGAGGAAGAAAGGCATTAGATTAGTTTAGTATAATATAGTGTCGATTTAGTTAATTTTAAATTTCTCTTGTACTTTCAAGTTTTCTAGTATTACAATTAGTTAATTCAGTGTATTTCTACTCTTTTGGCATAATCATTTTAAAGTTTCAGTTTCTATATCAGTTGGTATTTAGTTTCACTCAAAAATCTCAATTTTGATTAATGTTGTTATTACTTGATTACAAGGACTAATAAAGCTTCCATAAGTCTTGACAAAGCTTCTGTAAGCTTCATTAACCTTAAAATCCAGTTGAGAGCTTTATTATAAAAATACTTAAAAAATACAATAAAATATAAAATAAATAAACAAAATCAAGAAAGATGATGAAACAAGCAAATGAGCATGGTGATTTTTGATTGTACTGGTTATAGAGCTCATTGGTGAGCTTTAGGAAAGGTACACAGACCTTGGTTACATGTTCTGAGCAGTTGATCATTTGTAAGCTTTCATATCAATTTATGCTTTATACTGTGTAATTGCTTATTACTGCTTATATATGGTTCCTTTGTGCTTATTTAATGTTGCTTAGTTGAAATATTGTTTAATATGTCATGCTTGTTAATTAGTTTCTAAGGTTGCTCATATTTTTGTTTTCACTGTGAAAAAGGATATTGATGATCTTTGATGATTTGTTGTTTTTAGTTGTGTTTTTATGCTTAAGTAAGTTCTTATTAGCCTATTATATAATGATGAATTAATAACTTGGTCTGAATCAGTGGTATCATTTGAAAACATCAAAGTCAATTTGATATAAGGGTGTTTGGATTTGCTGAGTTAGTTGTGGTATTGGATGTTTGTGTAGTTGTTCTTGTATGATGTACATCACAATTTGATCTAATATCCCATTTAAGCCATAAAAACCTGTCACCATTTGTAGAAAAGTCAAAATCCACCCTAATCTTACCTAAATAATCCACTGTTAGTTTTTAGCATATCAAATCTCATCTAATCTTTGCATAATTAGTTTAGATAATTAAATTCAGTTAAATAATAGCTTAATACAACTTATTAAATCAGTAGGGGTGATTAGAACTTAATAATAGTCAACTTAGCATGTAAACTAAAAAAGTCAAAAGTGCAATTTTGTCCAAAACTCAAAACTGGTGGGATTTGTTATGAATTTTCTGTTTAGAATCAAGCTTTGAGCTTTTGTGGAATTGTATTCTATCAACTCATCTTTTGAACCCCATATCTTATATATTTTTGTGATTTTTTCTGAATAAGCTACATTCGCCCAAACTAGGCTGCAGGGAAAACCTCTCCCCTGCACCAGCAGATCAGGCCACACCACCACCTTTGGTGGTGGTTTGTGACCACCTCAGTGGGACCCAGACCTCAAACTTAGTACCTTTGAACCCCCTCCTAGTATACTCTAAGTATTGACCATAAGTTTGACCTAGCACCCAGTGGACCCCACTTGGATTAAGCCTTGAACCTTGTCCCATTTTTCTATGTCAGTCCACAATAAGCAAGTGCTTATTGTGGCTTATAGGATTATTCAGTGGTCCCCTTGTGTTTATTCTGGCTTAAACTTGTTCAATAAACTTATTGGAACCTGAATTAACCATAGTGGGTCCCACACAAGTCAGTATTAGCTTATTTGCTTCTAAAGTCAACTGTGGTCAACTGTGGAGGTAATAAGCCCCCACAGTGCTTATTATTAAGGTATAAAATATTTGTTTTTATTAAAGTCAGTTGTTTTTATATATAAATTAGTTTTGTAAAAGAAAAATTCAAGAAAAACAATATAAAAATAAGTGATAGTTTCTATTTAATTTAATTTAATTTTAATTTTCATTTTTAGATTTTAATTAAGAAAGTTGTGTTTTTATATTTTTATTAATTTCCTTTTAGGTTAAAGTATTTTTAATAATTTTCTCAGATTTTTATTTTGTCTTTTAGTATTAATTAGAATTAAAAATAGTTTTATTAGTAATTAATCAATAAATAAATTTTAAATAGCATAATTAGTTTTTATATAGTAACACCTATATTTTATATTTTTCCTAGCTTTTATAAGTCATAATATAATTTTAGTAATTTTTCTAGAATTTTTACTGTTCATTTAATAGTTTTTATAATTTAAATAGTTTAATTGGTAATTATTTAATAAATAGAATAATAATTAGTAAACTATTTTAAAAATACATAAAATAAAGTTTTTATAATTTTTTAGATTCCTGTGATGGTTAAATAGTTTTATAAATTTTTTCATAATTTTCTAAGTTAGTTTAGTATTATTTGTAATTTAAAATAATTTAATTAGTATAATTAATATAAATAGTTTTTAATTAATAAAAAATCTATAAAAAAACAAAAACATTTATTTTTATTTTTTATACTTTATTCAAGTTCATTTTAAGTTTTAGAAATTATTTTTATAAATTTTTAGTTTAATTTGTAGTGTTTATTATTTTTAGTTTTATTTAAGTTAATTTTAATTAAATAGTTAAATAGTTTTTAATTAAATAATTAATAATAAATAATAAAATAATCTAAAAAATAGTTTTCTTTTCAATTTAATTTTATTTTAAGTTTAAGTTTATAGAATTTTCATTTTTAACCCCTTTAGTTTATTTTTCTTAAAACTCACCTTTTTCTAAATATGCAGTCGCGTCTGATTTTAATTTGGTGTACGTTTTAAACGTTTTAGATATCTAGGTTTTTAAGTAACCATTCTAATAGTTTTCCTAAGTCATTTTACTTTATAAACCCTAGTTTAAACACACACACTTTTATATCATTTTCTATTCACATTCACTGATCACAGATTCGTTTTTAATAACACATCGCACACCTCGTTGGGACATTACGACCCGGGAAAACACTGTATTTCACGGAAGCATTTGCCTTGATTAGTTTGGCTTTACTATTGACCATTCACAAGTGGTTGAGAAATAAAAGATAACTAGTTTAAGGCGAATCAAAATTTGGCGCCGCTGCCGGGGAGGTTGTGCGCATTATTTTAAACGATTTTGCGTATTAGTGAGTTTGGATATACATCCATTGTATATTTACCATCTTTTATCCATATTTCTATAAAACAAAACCCAAAAATATTCACCTTTACACCCTACCTATTTGATTCTTCATTTCTCATCCCCAAAACCCTTTGATTCTACCTTCTTCCACTTATCTCATAATTGATTCTAATGGCATCTCTTGATGATGATTTCTTTAAACAAAGGGCCCTTAATAGCAAAATTGAGAAACTTGTGGCCTTGTCAAAGATATCGAGATGTCATGTTGATTATGATAGACCATCGATTCATATTCCCTCTCCAGTGAGGGAAATGGAACGAGAAACCGAGGTGACAAAGGACCTTGTACTTTCCTCTGATTATGGAAGTGCTAAATACGTCCAACCTACGGTTGTCCAAGAATCTAAGCTCACAATTGATCCTAACCTTTCACGGTTTACGGTTAAAAGTTTGTCAAGCAAACGTACAGAGCTTAGAGCAGTGACTGAAAAGAACGACTTACCCAATCTTCACGTTTATCAAGAACCAAAACCCGAGACCATAACGGAAGTGGTGGAAATTCCTAGCTCTCTGAGCACACCACTTGTCCCACCTCCAGATTTTGTTCCTTGTGTCGGTTGTGGTGAGCCGCTTTTCGGTTTTCCATGTCGTTGGTGTACATGTGTGCAATGTGGTAATGATATTCAAAACGGGAGTTGTTTGTTTTGTGGATCGAGTAATTCATTTGCTTATGATCCTAATCAAAACTCATTCAACGAATCCTCAAATTTTTCCAACTACCCATCACATTCACACGAGCAAAAATCATATTATCCAAATCTCAATGATGCTTCGTATCAAAATACACCAAACCAGACTCAACAGTTTAACTGTTGTGAGTATTGTGGTGGTTCACACTACAGTTCTGATTGTCAAACTAGGAATCAGTTTGTCTATGAACAGGTTCCTAATAACAATTATGACTTAAACACATACGACTCACAACCACATCAGTTCAACTGTTGTGAGTACTGTGGAGGTCCACACTTTAGCTCTGATTGTCAAACAAGGAATCCATTTCCTTGTAACAATTATGACTATTCGTTTCAAGACCCACCTACACAGTGCCAAATAATTCAAGCTACTCCTCACATCCAGCAAGACCCTTATATAGAGGTTCTTGAGAAACTCAAAGATCTTAAGGAGGAGTTGGCTAATATGTCGTCTCACAATGCACAAAGTTTTTCTTGTGTATATTGTGGGGGTCCTCATAATGATTATCAATGTCAACCTTCCGGTTTTGACACATCCACACCCCCACAGCCTCCACTCACTCAATATTCTCGTGATAAATCTATCACGGAATTACTTGCTGAAAAACATGCTGCTAGAGACGAAAGAAGCATGGAAGAATTACTAGTCTTAGAACAAGCAGCTATAACACGTACCAAATTTCAAAATGTTGTTTTTCTCGATGAGGATGATGAATGTGATGATACCTCATCATGTTCATCAGTTGAGACTCCTTCCATGCATATACAGGGAGAAAAGAATATAACTGAATCACCAGCAGTAGAAATAATGGAACTTGTAGACTCCATTACTGCTAGTCCTTCTCATCTCCCTCTGTACGATGTTATCACACCCGAGGTTCCCACTCACTCTCTGAACATGGGGGACGAGCATCTTGACACTGTTCCTGCAAAGGAATCGGACGAATTCATAAAGTCTAGTGTTGAGAACCTTGTCCCAATCCCAAGTGAGTCACAGGGAATTCTTGATCATGTGTGTGATATTCCTCCCCCTCTTGTCTTTCCAAATAATCATACTGAGATGTTCTCTGATTCTGATGAGAACTATTCCTTATCTTGTGGAGACATAAGTTATGTGGGGGAATTACCTTCTGAGCTTGTCAACTCAGAAGAAGAGAATGAGGAAGAAATAATCCAAGACGAAGCTCTTCGTCTTACATTATTAAATGCTAATCTTCTCATTTCTAGAATCGAGGCTTTTAATGAAAAGCCTATTTCATCTCCTATCCCCGTCAAGGATAGTGAGGTTTTGATCAATGATTCTATTCCTGAATTGCAAACGTTCCATTTTGATCTTTCGGGAGAGAAGATAAGTGGTATCACCACTTCTCATTCTTATAATTCTCTTCCCGTTTATGAATCATTTACTTTTGAGGAGTTCCCCAATGAACTCACTTAAATCAATCCCGAATACGAATCATTCACCTTTGAGGAGTTCTCTTGTGAACTCACTCATATCATATCTCCACCGGAGTATGATAACTTCTATTTTGATCTAGACATACCCATAATATGTCTTGATCAAACGAGCTTAAATGAGGAGATTCATGAAACAATGAATTCTCCTATTGAAGATGAGGAGTTAATCATGATTTTCATCATGACATTCTTTCTTTTCTTCATATATCCCGTGGCTTATCCTGTTCTTCACTCTTTCGGGAGTGAAGACATTATCTTTGATCCCGGCATTATCATTTATAAATTATGAGCCGGTTACTTGTCTCATCGGTGTGGAACTTTCACGTGCTTCAAATGTTTATCCAAACATCTTGAATGAAAGTCCGATTGAGATTGTCTCTTCCACTTACTTTCCCATAGATTTTTAAATTGCTTTTTCTCCAAGTCTGTTCAGGACCTCTTTATTACAGTTAACCGTTCACAAGCGGTTAGCTTGCGTGATAAACCTGACAGTTTGGGAGAAAAGGAATCAAATACGGGGTCGAGTCAAGGTAGTGACTCGGGAATCAAAAACATTAGCAAAAACATGGGCTTGTCACCCGTGTGTAACACCCTAGTGTGGGGGAGATGCGCCACATGTTGTATATATGAAAAAAAAATGTACATATAGTGATAGCTTCTATTTAAGAAGTTTTATCTAAAAAAATAATTGTATGTATATACATCTTAAATAAAGGCTATGGAATATTTTTCTTCTTACGTTCTAAGTGTCGGTTTAACACCCGGTACTTTGAATATTGAGGACAATATTCAGTTCTAAGTGTGGGGGGAGATTCGTTATTCTAACGAATTTAAACACATGTTCCATCAAGAACCCCCATTTTAGCCAAAATTTTAAAATTTTTTCTCACTTAGAACGCAATAAATGGTATCAATCCTCCATGTCTAACCCACAACAGGATTGGCTAATCCAGGAGCAAACGGTTCTTGGTAAAGATAACTCAAACCCGTTTATGGCTTGCAATTTGCCAAAAATTGTATGGTTCCTCAACTCCCCATTATCCTCAAAAGCTAATGAGTTGGCTAGCCCGCAAGATTATGGCTTGTGGTAAAGGCCGTGGAAAAACCATAATTGGTAATCAGCTCACCAAGATGTTGACTATTCCATCAAGAGTTGGCCAGTCCAGAAGCAAACGGCTTTTGGTAAAGACTAATCAAATCCGTTGACAGCTGGTGATTTGCTCAAAATCACACGGTTATCAGGTGTGCCACAGTTCTTACACCTGGCTACTCCAGAAGTGATGGCTTTTGGTAAAGAGTTTTTCAAATCCATTAAGTTTTTCTCAAATAGATTGCTAGGGACTAGCAATAGTTTAGTGTGGGGGATTGATGAGTGTCTAAATACTCATCATTTTATACTAATCTGAACTGCCAAAACATACAAAAACACTCAAATATGTATCAAAATACTTAAAATATCTTAAAGTTGTGTTTTATATGTTTCAAATGCAAAATATGCAAAAACAGATGAAAAACGTACAAAGTTTGCATAATTGGCAGTTTCAGTCCCTCAAGTTTCATAAATTGGCAAAACTAGTCCCTGGTTATTCTAAAAACATGAAAATGTCATCAAAGGTCCTTTTTAATCATAAAGTTACATATTTAGTCCTTTGGTGCAAAGTTTCACAAAATTACAAGTTTAGTCCCTGTACTTTGGAAATTGACAGAAATGGTCCCTGGGATGTTAAAAACTTTGAGAAAAGCAATTTTGGTCCTTGTACTAATCATCTTTTGCAGGAATGGTCCTTGGTGATAAGTTTGGTGAAATTGCATAATTGGTCCCTGAAGTTTGGTGAATTGACATAAAAGGTCCCCGGGAATTAAAATGGAAAATTATGCAATTTAGGTCCTTGGTTTATCACATATGGCAAGACTAGTCCTTATATTATCCTTGGAAACTTGCCAAATCAGACCCCTTAACTTTCACTTAATTACATTTTTGGTCCTTGTGATTTAAATGCCTAAAAAACCAAACCGGACCCTATTATTACTATAAACCAAAAACCAAACTAAACCCAAACCATTACCAAGCCCACCCTACTTCCCCTTTGGGCCCAACTATCCAACCAGCCCACCCAGTGTTTATTAAACACTGGGTCAAACCCAGTCAACTCAACCAAACCACCTCCCTTCTTCCTTTTTTCCCTCCCACACACTGCAACCAAAACCGCCCCTCCACCTCACCTGGTTTCACCCCCCAGCTAGCCAACCACTCTCCCACTAGTTACCCTCCACCTCCACAACATCCAAGAGCCATTAATTGCCCCGTAAAACCCTCTCACGCAACAAAAACAGTCAAATCCCCTTTTTCCCGCCAAAAGGTGAAATCGAAGGTGGGGATTGTTTTGACCATATCAATGGCTCACAGATGGTGGGAAATACCCCAGTGGGTCCCACAAACTCAGAAAAGGGCTACAAATGGGAAAAGAAGCAGAGGAAGAAAGGCATTAGATTAGTTTAGTATAATATAGTGTCGATTTAGTTAATTTTAAATTTCTCTTGTACTTTCAAGTTTTCTAGTATTACAATTAGTTAATTCAGTGTATTTCTACTCTTTTGGCATAATCATTTTAAAGTTTCAGTTTCTATATCAGTTGGTATTTAGTTTCACTCAAAAATCTCAAGTTTGATTAATGTTGTTATTACTTGATTACAAGGACTAATAAAGCTTCCATAAGTCTTGACAAAGCTTCTGTAAGCTTCATTAACCTTAAAATCCAGTTGAGAGCTTTATTATTAAAAATACTTAAAAAATACAAGAAAATATAAAATAAATAAAAAAAAATCAAGAAAGATGATGAAACAAGCAAATGAGCATGGTGATTTTTGATTGTACTGGTTATAGTGCTCATTGGTGAGCTTTAGGAAAGGTACACAGACCTTGGTTACATGTTCTGAGCAGTTGATCATTTGTAAGCTTTCATATCAATTTATGCTTTATACTGTGTAATTGCTTATTACTGCTTATATATGGTTTCTTTGTGCTTATTTAATGTTGCTTAGTTGAAATATTGTTTAATATGTCATGCTTGTTAATTAGTTTCTAAGGTTGCTCATATTTTTGTTTTCACTGTGAAAAAGGATATTGATGATCTTTGATGATTTGTTGTTTTTAGTTGTGTTTTTATGCTTAAGTAAGTTCTTATTAGCCTATTATATAATGATGAATTAATAACTTGGTCTGAATCAGTGGTATCATTTGAAAACATCAAAGTCAATTTGATATAAGGGTGTTTGGATTTGCTGAGTTAGTTGTGGTATTGGATGTTTGTGTAGTTGTTCTTGTATGATGTACATCACAATTTGATCTAATATCCCATTTAAGCCATAAAAACCTGTCACCATTTGTAGAAAAGTCAAAATCCACCCTAATCTTACCTAAATAATCCACTGTTAGTTTTTAGCATATCAAATCTCATCTAATCTTTGCATAATTAGTTTAGATAGTTAAATTCAGTTAAATAATAGCTTAATACAACTTATTAAATCAGTAGGGGTGATTAGAACTTAATAATAGTCAACTTAGCATGTAAACTAAAAAAGTCAAAAGTGCAATTTTGTCCAAAACTCAAAACTGGTGGGATTTGTTATGAATTTTCTGTTTAGAATCAAGCTTTGAGCTTTTGTGGAATTGTATTCTATCAACTCATCTTTTGAACCCCATATCTTATATATTTTTGTGATTTTTTCTGAATAAGCTACATTCGCCCAAACTAGGCTGCAGGGAAAACCTCTCCCCTGCACCAGCAGATCAGGCCACACCACCACCTTTGGTGGTGGTTTGTGACCACCTCAGTGGGACCCAGACCTCAAACTTAGTACCTTTGAACCCCCTCCTAGTAGACTCTAAGTATTGACCATAAGTTTGACCTAGCACCCAGTGGACCCCACTTGGATTAAGCCTTGAACCTTGTACCATTTTTCTGTCTCAGTCCACAATAAGCAAGTGCTTATTGTGGCTTATAGGCTTATTCAGTGGTCCCCTTGTGTTTATTCTGGCTTAAACTTGTTCAATAAACTTATTGGAACCTGAATTAACCATAGTGGGTCCCACACAAGTCAGTATTAGCTTATTTGCTTCTAAAGTCAACTGTGGTCAACTGTGGAGGTAATAAGCCCCTACAGTGCTTATTATTAAGGTATAAAATATTTGTTTTTATTAAAGTTAGTTGTTTTTATATATAAATTAGTTTTGTAAAAGAAAATTTCAAGAAAAACAATATAAAAATAAGTGATAGTTTCTATTTAATTTAATTTAATTTTAATTTTCATTTTTAGATTTTAATTAAGAAAGTTGTGTTTTTATATTTTTATTAATTTCCTTTTAGGTTAAAGTATTTTTAATAATTTTCTCAGATTTTTATTTTGTCTTTTAGTATTAATTAGAATTAAAAATAGTTTTATTAGTAATTAATCAATAAATAAATTTTAAATAGCATAATTAGTTTTTATATAGTAACACCTATATTTTATATTTTTCCTAGCTTTTATAAGTCTTAATATAATTTTAGTAATTTTTCTAGAATTTTTACTGTTCATTTAATAGTTTTTATAATTTAAATAGTTTAATTGGTAATTGTTTAATAATTAGAATAATAATTAGTAAACTAGTTTAAAAATACATAAAATAAAGTTTTTATAATTTTTTAGGATTCCTGTGATGGTTAAATAGTTTTATAAATTTTTTCATAATTTTCTAAGTTAGTTTAGTATTATTTGTAATTTAAAATATTTTAATTTGTATAATTAATATAAATAGTTTTTAATTAATAAAAAATCTATAAAAAGACAAAAACATTTATTTTTATTTTTTATACTTTCTTCAAGTTCATTTTAAGTTTTAGAAATTATTTTTATAAATTTTTAGTTTAATTTGTAGTGTTTATTATTTTTAGTTTTATTTAAGTTAATTTTAATTAAATAGTTAAATAGTTTTTAATTAAATAATTAATAATAAATAATAAAATAATCTAAAAAATAGTTTTCTTTTCAATTTAATTTTATTTTAAGTTTAAGTTTATAGAATTTTCATTTTTAACCCCTTTAGTTTATTTTTCTTAAAACTCACCTTTTTCTAAGTATGCAGTCGCGTCTGATTTTAATTTGGTGTACGTTTTAAACGTTTTAGATATCTAGGTTTTTAAGTAATCATTCTAATAGTTTTCCTAAGTCATTTTACTTTATAAACCCTAGTTTAAACACACACACACTTTTATACCATTTCCTATTCACATTCACTGATCACAGATTCGTTTTTAATAACACATCGCACACCTCGTTGGGACATTACGACCCGGGAAAACACTGTATTTCACGGAAGCATTTGCCTTGATTAGTTTGACTTCACTATTGACCATTCACAAGTGGTTGAGAAATAAAAGATAACTAGTTTAAGGCGAATCATAGACGATCGAAGACTATTCTCCACCCATTTACACCACTTCACCCCGAACCCCATTCTTTTCATTATGTCTAATAAGAATCTCCAATTAAGGCTATCATAAGCTTTCTCGAAATCCACTTTAAATATTAGCCCTTTCTCTCTATTTCTCTTTAGATATCCTATTGTCTCATTTGCAATTAGAACTCCATCAAGAATGTATCTATCTTTAATAAAAGCATTTTGGACATCACCCACAACCTTACTAACTACTTTTTTAATTCTTTCCGCTAACATTTTCGCAATGACTTTGTAATAACACCCAATAAGACTAATGGGTCGAAAATCTCCAAGTCCTATAGGATCCACAACCTTTGGAACTATAGTTACGAATGACGCATTACATCCTCTCGAGATCTCACATTTACTCCAAAACCAATTAACCGCATTTATCAGATCCGATTTTAATAAATCCCAAAACTTTCTAATGAACTTAAAATTAAAACCATCCGGGCCCGGGGCTTTGTCTCCACCACATCCACAAACCGCATCCCAAATCTCGTTTTCATTAAATTCCTTTTCCAATAAAGAGGCTTCTTCTTCTGAAATTCTCTCCACCTTATCACAACAAAATAAAGGTCTAATCGACGAGCCTTCCGTAAACAAGGCCTTGTAGTGTCTCATCACTTCCGCCTTAATAGAATTAGGATCTTCACACCATTCCCCATTGACCATAATGCCTCTTATATTATTGTTATTGTTCCTTCTCTTCACGTAGGAATGAAAAAATTTAGAATTTTCATCACCTTCGGTGTCCCACCTAACTCTAGCCTTTTGACGTAGCATATTAGCGTATTTGATGAGGCGAAAAATGATCCGTTTTTAGGGGGTCATTTAAGCCCGAATCCGAATTTATTTGATCAAATATTGCCCTAAATCGTTCCTTTTGTGATTTTAGGTGTTTGGAGAGTGAATTCTGGAAAAGAAGCCATTTTGGACGTTTTTGGAGCATAAAAGTGAAGAAAACGACAAAGTACCAAATTTCCATGCTGAAGATACAAGGTGACGGCGTCAAGACCACCATCTTGACGGCGTCAGACATGAAGATTAAATTACCGTAGGTGGTGACGGCGTCAGAAGCCCTCATGACGGCGTCAAAGTGGCAAGAATAAAATACCGTGGGTGGTGACGGCGTCACATAGGCCGTCATAATTGGATCAAGGCCGTCCGAGGAAGTATATGGCGGCGAGGTGACGGCGTCACATGTTACTCTTGACGCCGTCAGCCTGTTTTTCCTATATATAGTTTTCTAGTTTTTTCATTGAAAGGAGAGAAGTTTTGGTGAAACCCTAAAGACGATTTTGGTGCCTCTTTTACAGGTTTTTCAAGGGTTCCAAACCCTTGAGACCTTGCATTGTAATTGAGATAAGTGTACTTTCAATTCAATCAATATGTCTATGTGTTGGTTGTTTATATCTTGTTCTTGTCTCAATTCTACTATGCTAGGCTAGATCTCTTTTGTGTTTGCTTAGATCTAATGAAACCTAGATGTTGATTATGTGTTGATTACTTGTCTATTCTTGTTTTGGATGAATGATTTATATGTTAGGCTTAAGAAAACTGGCAGATCTCTAAATGGTAACATGCTTGAACGTCTTAAGAAACATGAACCGAGGCGTACTAGGTCTTTATTGGTTGTATTTAATGCATGAGCCACTGTTTACAATCCCTATAGTTGTGCTGGGTCATGGTGTAGGAGGAGATAAGAGCTCATAGAGTTGGGGAGTTATGTATGCCACCCCACGAATGGTATTAAGGAATACAATCCGTCATCCATACAAGTGTAACAAGTAATTAACGTGTAAAAGATATCTAGGGAGTAATGAAGTCTAAGTAAACACAATTTATCCAACTACTGCTCACAACCTTAGTTTAATTTAGTTTAATTTCATTTTCATTATTTTATTTCAATTATATAATAGCTTTGGGTTAGTTGAATAGCAACTAATTCCACCCACTCTTCCAAAACCCGAGATTTTACTTGCTTTCATAAAAAATATAAAAATACAAAAATAATCATCTTTCACCTCTAGAACTATTAATTAGGTTTTCTAATCCTAGCGACACTATTCCTAGGCTGAACGATCAATCCCCCGGTACTTGTCACTATACTATACTACAACGATCAGGTACACTGCCTGGTGGGGGTTGTAAGCTTCTCGAGATCCCTTGAGAGGTAAAGCAAGGTGCGATTCCCACGCATCAAGTTTTTGGTGCCGCTGCCCGGGGAATAGTTATTGTCTAGGTTAGGATTTCTTTTTATTAGGTCTACTTGCTAGATTCCTTTCTAGTAAGATTTTTATTTTTATTTTTAGGTCTTCTTTAGTCTATCTTATTTCTTCGTGCCTTTGTTCGTAACTCTTTACCATCCGACATCATGGAAGGTGGTAATATCTTTGAACCCATCATCCCACCGCAACAAAACCCACCATTAGAACCCCCTAGGCCCCGAACCTTAGGAGAGTATTCCCGACCTAGCCACCAAGGCTACCGAAACACCATTGAGCTCACCGGAGACAATGTGACCCCCTTGCGATTCGACACCATCCGGTTGGTGCAAAGCGGATGTGCATTCCATGGACTTCGTTCTGAAGATCCAAACCAACACCTTAAGGATTTCCTCAAAATCGTAGATTCCATAGACCTAGGTGTTGAAACTAGAGAGACTACCCGTTTATGCCTATTCCAATTCTCTCTACGGGATCAAGCTAGTCAGTGGCTTGAACGTTTACCCGCGGGATCCATCACCACATGGGATGATCTCACCACTCGTTTCCTTGCTCAATTTTTCCCACCGGGGAGAACTACTAAGCTTAGGAATGACATCTTGATGTTCCAACAATGTCAAAATGAATCTCTTTATGAAGCATGGACTCGTTTCAAGGACTTACTCCAAAAAGTCCCTCATCATGGCATAGATCTTTGGCTCCAAGTCCAAATCTTCTATGACCATATCGACATCTCCACAAGGCGAACCATTGACCAATCGGCCGGTGGTAAGCTACGTGATCTTAGTGCGGAACAATCATGGGAACTCATAGAAGATCTTGCTCTCTATGACAATGAAAGTTGGAATGATCCCCGTGCTTTGAACAAAACGGTCAAGGCAATATCTTTGCCTTCGAACAATTCAAGCACTCCCGACCGTAGGATCATGGAACTTGAAGGTCGAGTCAAGTCTCTCATGAAATCTTACGAAGCTCATAAGCCTTCAAGCCAAGTAAGCAGAATCGCTTCTACATGCAAACTGTGCAATGGCCCTCATGAGACTTACAACTGCATGGAACTTCCAAAACGTGCCTATAACGAATTCACATCATCACACGTAGGGCAGGGTCCTCGAACTTCTGCCGAAGCATATGAGGCATGGAAGGATAAACCTAATTTTAGAGGGTACCAAACACGAAGTGTATCCTTCAATGACTCCTCACCACTCACTTGGTCCGAACATTTTCCGTCGCAAAGTACCCCTAGGCAAAGCTGTGAAGATGATTTAAAAAAATTCATTCTTTCCCAAGAACTACAGCTCACTACACTCGAGACAAAATTCAAACAACAGCAGGCTGACGTGAACAACAAGATTTGTAATCTGTTGACTGCTATCAAAGAGCATATTGATAATAAACCCATTCACGTTGATGAGGTTAAGTCTGCTACCGTCATGAGTCCACCAGCCTCCCCTGTAAAAATAAAAAGTCCTAGCAAGTTATTCAAACATCTATCTCCTAACGAAAAAGGACCTGTCAAACCCCCTGGACCAATCCACTTCGTAAACACCATCACCACAATATCTGCTGCAGCATCCAACCCAACCCAACAACAAACTGACAAATTCAGTCAGACAGCTAAGGATGAGACCTCAAAGGTTGACCACGCTTCGGCAAGGAAACCTACCAACTCACCCGAGCAATGCGCCGCGCAGGAATCCGACAAACCGGATGAAAGGAACGAGAAATCGGAGGAGCAGGAGAAAGACCCAACCATTTTGGGTAAATCTGTTATAGAAGAATACGAAATGGAGGATGTTATTAGTATGGGTAGCAATCAAACTAATGAGGGCGGCTCCAAAATTTTCAAAATCGCCTGTACCGTTGAGGAAAAGGTCTTAACTGATAGTCATATAGATCCTAGCTTCCCAGCCAACGTAATCCCACTTTCCCTATATCACAAGGTTTTCCCAAAACACATTGCGTGCGAAAGGGTAGTAGAAAATTTGTCAATTAGGATTGGAGAGCTTGTTTACAATACTGACCTCACCGTGGTTGATGACATGGACCCTCTCGCCAATCAAACATTAACCAACCTTGTCCTTGGGATGCCATTTGATAAAGTCTTTTTGTGGTATAGGTTTATTTTCCGAAGAAATACTGGTGAAAGTATTTCCCGGGTCGTTTTCCCAGCGAAGGTAGAATGGAGTCGTAAATATCGATTCGCAAAATCGTGTCGTGAAAAGTGGTAAAGTGAAAGATATAATCGAGATATTCAAGTATTCACAAACAACTATAAAATATGCAAAGAGTACAATCTAATTATGCACCGAAGTGAAAAACGCGAAAACGGAAATGCACACGCAAAATTTAAAACGTAACGTATATCGAAAAATGACCCTACGAACTTGAAAATATTTTCTAAAAATCTAAAACTATTAAAAAGAATTTTAAGAAAAAGAAAAATATTTTTTAGACTTTTCTTTTATTTTCTAGAATTTATTTTGTATTTATTGAATTAAAAGTGAATTAAAAATAGAGAAAAATAGAAAAACAAATTGGAAAAATGAAAATTTAAATTCTAAAAATTCTAAAATATTATAAAAGAAATTATAAAAATATTTTTTGTATTTTTCATGACTTTTTCTGATTTTTTTATTGATTTTTGTATTTAAAATTGATTTAAAAATGATTTTAAACTAAAAGAAATTAAGAAAAATAGCAAATGAGCTCAGAAAATTATGAAAAATTACCAGAAATTCTAAAATATAATAGAGAGCTTGCAGAAAAATTTTGAAACAAAGAAATTAAGCAGAAGTGCTGAAAAGCTCTAAACTGCTTATTTGGAGTGCTTATTTATAAGCAATCCTTGACCAAGTGGACTGAAACTTTGACCAAAGTATTGTTTTTACTCTAAGAAGCTTAAATGAACAGAAATAAGGCCAAAAATGAACTCAGATTCACAGAACAAGGCTAGAACATGTTCAATAAGCACTTTATAAGATAAGCAAAATGTGAAAAACTAACACAATAAGCTGTTAACTGGATCCAATAGTATGAATAAGCTCAAAACTACTCAAATGTTATAATAAGGCACAGAGGATAAGCTGAATAAGCAGTGAGCAGGTTCAATTGCAAAACAGATTTTAAAGCTCCAAAACCCCTACTTGCAGCTTAATTTAAAGCACTTGCATAAGCAATTATCTAAAACCTAAATGCAGATTCTAAAACCCTATACTACAGTCTATCTTAAAACCTAAAAAGCCCTAATTCTAATGTCCAATTGATCCCCTAAAAAGGCCCTAGATCAGGTCTGTTTGGACAGAGTTAAGTAAAAGTGCAGATTTAGAAAACAGTTAAATGGGAACTTTTAAGCGAAGAATTAAACTAACAAAGGATAAAACTAATGATTAACAGCTACAAACTACTGGAAATCAGCAATTAAAGGAGAGCTAAGACCATCTTTTAAAAAATTTCAGCACTAGTTTGAACCTAAAAAAATATCTAGTGTAATGCTATATTAAACTGATTTGGATTTGCTTATGCAGAATTTGGAAAGAGAAAAGAGGTAAAAACCATTTATGATGCAACAATGGGTATGCAAAACTGTTAGAGATGCAAATATGCCCTATCAAGGTATCTATAATGGATCTAAACTAATTTATACTATATAATCAAAGTTCGACTGATAAGATTCCTTACAACTAAAAATTATTTGCAAATCCTATACTATTGCTAGAAAATGCATGAAATCACTACAAAATCACTACTAGTAACAGGTTAAAGCTATTTCAAACTCAAAAGATGCCTAAACAAGCTTTGACCTGTGAAAGTCAACCTAATCCAAACACTCCTTAGACATGACTGATTTGGATTTAACACCAAATCAGACACACTAAGCTGTAATTCAGAAAATCAGATCATACTCTAGCTATATAAACTCATAAAGATCAGTAAGCAATAATTAAATAACACTCAAAATAAGCAATTAGAACAAAACAGTTTCTAGACTAAAGTAGTGATAAAAATGAGAATTCAGTGAACAAACCTCAAGACAATTGCCTTAAGCTCAAATGAGCTTATCAACAAACTACTAAAACCAGAATGATCACATAAAACACCTCTGAATCAGCTTATCACCATCTTGAGATCGTTTGACTTTCATTGACTATTGTGAATTCTTTAAACTAGAACAGAACTAAAACAATTTAAGCACTCTCAATTAGCTAGAAAGCTAATATAAGCAGTTTAGATCAATGTAAAGCTAATGAAACACAAATATCTATTTGTGTAAAGCTGAGAATGAGATTTACCAATTAATAAAAGTGAAACTGAATTTTACATTAATAGAAAGGATTATAATTCTGAAAACAAGAGTTCAAACTAATTATAAAAACTGAATTACACTAAGAAATTAAATTGACATGAGCTTATTAATCTATTCTACATACTGTACTACTCCTAAAAACTAAACTAATTTATTCCTACTCCTAACCAATCGAATTGTGAGGTGAGGGCTTGGTATTTATAGCCTTGAACTCAGGCCTTCAGAAGCGTCTAGAATTGGTATCCCTTTAAGAATATTCTCTCTTGATCCCTTGTGACGCCCTTGGACCAATCACAGCTCTCTATTCTTCCCAATGATGTGTTCATTCCAATACATAGCTGCCACGTGACATTCTTTGTGTCAGGAGGTGTCAGGGCTTTGACCTTTATACCCTTAATTGGGTAAATTATGTGGTGGAAGTGGGTAATTGTGGGTAAATGGGATTAGGGTTCTTGGTTACTATTCAATGAATAGTAATACTGGGTGTGGGTTGATTTGGGGAAAAATAGGCGCGGAGTGTTTTTTTATATTTATTGTTTTTACCTTTGACCGATTATAATAAAATGGTGGGTGGGTCGGGTTTGAGTGGTGTTTGGGCTAGACTCGGGTTTAAGGTATAGAGTGTGGGCTTGGGTTTTGATAATGAGAGTGGGCTCAGCTTTTGGTTTGGTTTGTATTAAATTAAGGACAAGTAAAAACCAAGGACCAAGGTTGTAATTTATAGAAACTCCAAGGACCTCTTTGTGACATTTGTTGAAACTCAAAGGTTGATTTTTTTTACCACTAAAAATTTCTTCCTCGGCTCCGGCTTTCGTCCTCTTTTCCACTCCCGTGCTCGTGATTGTCGTATTTCCATGATTTTTGTCTTTTTCTTAAATATCCGTACCTGCACATTCAAAACTGCAAAAACATATATATTTGGCATTTATGGCTCGGTTTTAGGTCTTTTGAGTCCGGTTTTGGTCTTATAAAAGGTGTGTAAATTAATACACACCACCATTCATCAATGAATCGGGAGCAATCCTTGACGAGAAAGATGGTAGTGTATTACTCACCAATGGTGTTAGGACGGTAATTTTTCGTAGGGATAGTGAGGAGGTTTATGAGTATCGTCCCTCCCTTGAGGGGAATCTATATGGGTCAAAGGATGGAGAGTTGAGAAAGATCAGACGACGTGATCCGAATAACCTAAAAATCCCTTGCATGATCGGTCATAAGTACTTCGACAACATATACATTAATGTATTCCTGCCAAAGAATTTCATGTCATTGTTTCATTATAACAATATCTGCAGATGGGGATGATTTACAAGGGAGAGAAAGTGGTTGGTAAGGATCATGAAATCCAAGTGTTCGTAGGGAATATGTCATTCCCTATAGAGTTCACGATTGTGGACAACATAGAGGACTTTGTTGACCCTAGGCTATCGCAAGTCGTCTTTGGAGCACCCTTTTGTGAAATCACTAAGTTGATAGTGGATGACTTGAACGGAATCATGACTTTCACTGACGGGATTAGGAGGATTTCATACCAAACGCCATACAAAAGAAGAGACCTTAGGGAAATAGATTACGACGGGCTCGATGTGATGAGCTCCCAACTTGTCTTGTGTGATGATGATGTTAGGAGAGGGTGTAGAAATATTTCTGATTTATCTTGTGGGTTCTTTAAGGATGTTAGTAAGCTTGGCTCTAAGTATCGACGGGATGTTTTCGAATTCGAAGATCCGAAGTACTTACACTATGAAAGCGATACTAGTTTAGAAGATGACCTAGAGAGTGGAACCAATGATGAGATTACGTAGTAACCCACGACTTTGAGTCTAGCTACAAGACTCGTAAATAAAGAAAAGCGCTTCTTGGGAGGCAACCCATGTTTTGTGTGATTTTTATTTGTTTGATTGTTATTTGCTTCCGTATGCATGTTTTATTTTTATTGTTGGTTGATCATGTTTTTCAATTAAAATGTGGAAATACTTTATTATGTTGTTTGACCTAGTCTTAACTTCAACCTAAAGGTATTTTTGCAAAAGATAAGTGTAAGGGAAAACCCCAAATATGTTTTTAAGAAACAAACCGATCATGATTATCCACAATATTAAATGAACATGTATATTCGTATTGTTAGAGTCAAATGCTTGTATTGAGTCATAATGAAGTTTTGCAGGATTTTCCAGGAAGTAGGACAAAGTTTTTCCAGAAATTTTCCGGAAACTTAACATAAGAACTTCTGCAGGTCTATTCTGACGGCGTCAGGGTATTGCTCTTGACGGCGTCAGGAGTTAAAAATCTGGAAATTTTACCGGTTTTGTTTTTCTAACGGAGTCTTATGGTTTTTGTGAATTATTAAGTTTTATAATCTCCAGGAAATCTGCAAACTTCATTCCACAAGCATTATATCTTACTTTGTTTTCTAGGATTTAGTAACTTATATAGGATGCCGCCGATTTTACGCGAGGTTGCCTTGTCTACTGTTGTCAGGATTTACAGGTTATTTATGACAAGAAGATGATTTATATTCTGGAAGGGAAGCTTTGACTGTTCGTTTTCTTGGAGGAAGATTTAACCTGGCCAACCTATAATTAGTTATTAGTTAAGAATGTTAAAGAGAATATAAATATAATTATCTAATATATAATAATGTTATGTTTTTTTTTTTTTGGGTAAAAATAATAATGTTATGTTTTTTTATGTTAAAACTTCTATCAATGGGCCTTATAAATCCGATTAGGGCGTCAGAAAGCTTTGTATAGCCGTGTAAAAGCTAGATACGTCAAACTAATTATTGACTTATCAACTATGCTAAACTTCATGTCAGTCACTCAAGAAACAAAGAAATAGAGTTGCATTGACTTCTAATCTCCCCTCAACCGGTATCGAAAAAGAATTATTAGGCTCATTTCACTGAGTGACTACTCAAAGATATATCTCAAATCCAACGTCATACTTATTAAAAATCGATATCATCTATCTTAAATAGTTTAGCAGTGCTTCATTCTCGTTGACTAAGGGTTAACACGCATGTTAAAAAGAGTCGTGTATTGGCGTCTATATGCAAGTGAAGTGGGATCACATTGTTGTTTCAAATATTAGTAGTAATACTAACATTTTGTGGTTTGTGTGAGTGTGGGTCTGGTAACATGGATGGTCACACTGATAACTTTGACAACTTAGAAACCCACATTGGTTAAAGAAAGGAGTCCATGCTAGTTTATATACCACAACATGCATTGATATGGTACTTGTAGATGAGTATGAAGTGTTCACATTTCTTAGTAATTCAGGAGTGTGTTAATTCTATCCTGCTCTTACTACAAACTGTGAACGATTTGTATAAAATCTTAATTTTTTATTATTAACAAAATGTATAAACTTTTTATTTGCAAACATAGAGAGTCTCTTTCTTCATAGCAATCGCAAGTTTTGAAAGTTAACTGGTATATAATCTGTTCAAATAACTCCTTTAGTAAAAGGTTGTTAACATTCTCCTTCATCTGCATGTTGCGATGACAACCGAGTCGATCGTAACACTAGGTAAAATGTGACCTAAGACTCAAAGTGTGAACTTATAAACATTTTTCTCGAGTTCATTAAATCAAGCATATAACCTAATCTAGTCTTGTTATCAAGTGGTTGTGCACCATACCGTACCATATACGTTGATTATAAATGTATACCATATGACATTTTTAAATAGAGAATTGCTATAACCACTCACAAAATTCACATAAAAAATTCACTCGCTGACGTGTCAGCGGGTAATTGTTTAATAAGAGAGAGGAGAGAGAAACTGTCAGAAAATGTACCAATCACACGCTGACACGTAAGTGAGAGAATTTTGTGAGTGAGTCTAGCATTGCTCTTTTAAATAAAGCTTTCAACTCACAAGCTTGCACTAATTGTCATATATCCCAGTGATTACAAACAGGCTTAAAGAAGATGGCAAGGTTGAATTAAATCCCATTGTAGTTTTAAATATATGTATTTCAACTTTCTAGTTCGATCGTGTGACTGTGGGGTGACGTTTATAAACAACTCCAACTATAAGAGGGTGTACGTATAGATTGAAAATAGCATGTTATTTATATGCTTCACATAACATGTTGTAAATGAAAAGATAATAACAATATGGTTTTAGGTTCTTTTTTATTCATTCACGCAAGTTAACACTCGTCGTGTATTGGCGTTTATATGCAAGTGTAGTGAAATCACATTGTTGTTTCAGATATATTAGTATCTGTAAAAGTGTGGTTAGCATGAGTGCATGTGGGATGATGTGATGATCAATTTCAAATGTTAGATATGTTTCATGAAAAATGAGTCCCACGTCCACTATATAAAAGAAGTTGTGGCAATTTATATACCAAAAGGCAGGCGAAACGTATGTCTTTGGATTAGTATAAAGTTTCCTCGGACAACAATAATGCATACCAGTCAGTAACTAATGATTGTAATGACTATTATGCATCAATTGCTTTCCTCGAAAAATTTATATAAATTCTTACTTTTTTTTATAGTTAACATAATGTATAAACTTCTACTAATCAAATTTGTTTTTCTCTTTCTTTATTAT
The DNA here is from genome assembly GCA_030686995.1 of Artemisia argyi. Classification (NCBI taxonomy): domain Eukaryota; kingdom Viridiplantae; phylum Streptophyta; class Magnoliopsida; order Asterales; family Asteraceae; genus Artemisia; species Artemisia argyi. The sequence goes on along the minus strand of CM060689.1, from coordinate 12,309,817 downwards.
GTAGCTGAAATAATAAATAAAATTTGAAAGTTGTATAATCTGCTTATGAAAATGATTTAATATAATAGATTAAAACTTGAACCAATGTGACTAAACAATTGAAACAAATGCTATCTAAAACCACATGAACTTTCGCAATATTCTTTTAAGTGAATTTTTTAATTTTTTTACGTGAATGAACTTGACTTTATTATGGTATATGAGCCAAGTTTATCAAAAGCTTGATCAGGTTGAATGGGAGTCATTATGTCGATCATGTGGCAAGTTTTATAGAGCTTCAAATATTGGACTAGAAGAAAAAGTTACTCCGTAATTCTTTTCTAAAACGTCATCTTCATTTTTTTCTTCTCGGTTTATATGCCTTTTTTTTTTTTTTTTTTTTTTTTTTTTGAGTAAAGAGATTATACCCGGATGAATATATTAAAATAAACTGTAATATACGTATGAGAAAGAGTAGCTATGAACTACTCTTAAAAGAAGCTAACTACATGATTTGTAACACTCAATTCTCGGTTTATATGCTTTAACAAACTGCAATACATACAATAATTTAAAAAATAAGTGGGTTCCAGTATTGCTGCTGAATCTTGAATATATGGGCTTAAAAAAGGTAAACATGAATAAACTTTGGATTTTTCTTACACCGAACAGAAAACTTATTCTAGGCTTACTCTAGCTTGGCCGTGCACCATAACATACCCATATATTTTTATTATAATCTAGTGGTTGTGGTCAAGGGGGAGTTGAACATGAACTTGACCCACTGGACCAATATTCTTATTAATAAAGAACCGTAGACTAGACCATTGGTTCAAATTCAGTTCGGTTCATCTCCGGTTCACTATTAAACACAATGGTTCAAAGTAATAGTCACAAGCCCTTTTGCCACTAGGTCATCTTGGTTTTTGTATTTAGTTTCTTTTTATGTTGTAGCAAACCAAGTGTTAAAGTTTATGTTCTTTTATGTCTCTCTAATCTGCTAACTCTTATTATAACGAGTTGTTAATTTTAAGAATATTAAGCTGGAATTTTGTAGTCGTAAAAAACTCTTTCTTTTATGCTTCACATAACATATTGTAAATGAAAAGATAATAATAACAATATGGTTTTAGGTTCTTTTTCTTTTAAGTGGATTTATTTCAACATTTTTACGCGAATGAACTTGGTTTTATTAAGCACTATGAGCTAATTGTTTATCAAAGATTGATCAAGTTGAATGAGAGTCGTTACATCCATCATGTGACTTGGTTTAAAGAATTTCATACGTAGTATATCGGAACTAGCTAGCAAAAAAAAAAATGTTAAAACGTTCTCTTTCATTTGCAAAATATGAAAGTCTCAATTCTTTTTTGAAACATCATCTTCACTTTTCATTCTTTTTCTGTTGATATACGTTTTGCAAATCACCATACATACAAAGATTTTTTAAAAATAACTGAGTTCAAGTATTGTTGAATCTTTAACATTTGGGCTTAAAAAATGGGAAAGATAAATAAATTAACTTTGTGTTTTTCTTAAGTTCTTATACCGAAAACAAACTTATTTTTGTGTTACTTTCGATTGGCCATGCATAACGTCTAATGGTGCCATTTATTTTGATTATAATACGTAATCTGGAATCTAAGTGATTGCAAACGAGCTAGTGAGGTCAAAATTCAGTCGCATTGTTGTTTCAATCATTTTCAATCATTAAAACTGTTCCATTTCTATATAAAACATAAAAACTGTAACTAAATTAAACCATGAAATATCTAGTAATCATAGAAGGAAACTTTATTATAACTCCAAGGTAGTATTGTAAACGGTAAACTATTTATCTGCTTGCTAAAAGAGACACCAGTGAAAATCTCTAAACAAGTTTGACATGATGGAAAGAGTCTACATATATTGTGGCCTTCGAAATTTGTTGCTTTCTTGTAACGTGTGGAACCGGAAGAAGGGAGAGAAACACCGACCGTATTGAGCCATAAGGTAGGTTTAAATATGAGATGATAAGCAGAATCAACCTGAGTTTGTTTCGCAATTGAAAGAACATGGTTTAATGTATACATGGCTCATGGCTAGAGATGATGATCCGAAGTCATGAGCAGGCAGTAGGTGGCACTCAAGCTTCTCAACTCATGACAAGATCATAGTTGAGGATTGGCTCAGTTGATTACCAGATAAGTTTAGGAACCTGAAATCTCATTATAGCAGGGCTGTTAAGGTGGGAATGAATTCAGTTACAATACATAGATGCATGAGGATGTTTCGGATTCAATGAAGATTCCAATTGGACAGGCCGGCTTTTATATTTGATACAGCAAGACAAAGCAACACATATGGTTCAAACTATGAATCCAACATAGTTAAAAGAAAACAAACTATGTTGCCTAATATACCACAATGTATATGCACCATTTGTGTGTGGATTAGTATCAAGTTTTCTGATATACTGATGTTAGTTGTTAGTCTTAACAACGAGCAAACGTATGTCAAAAAAGTTTATATGAATTCTTCATTTTTTAAGTTAGAGCTATAGTATGTCAGAAAAGTTCATTTTTTAAGTTAACAAAACGTATAATATTTTTTTACAAGGAGTCATAACTTTCCTGTTACAAAGTTTGAGAGTCCATTTGTTTATGTAACTAGATATGAGTAAAACATATGAGAAACATTGATCGAATTGAAGGGGGATAGTTATGTCGACTATGTGATTCGGCTTAACGAGCTTCAAATACCTTAACCGTTTAGATGAAACTATGTCAAAAGTATTAGATAAACAGATATACTACTACTAATAAAGAGGATGAAAATATAACTACGATAGGGGTGCAAAGGTTTAAGTACTAGCTTTTAAAGTTAAGGAAAAGCAAGAAAGGGTCAATAGCATGTTGCTTGCTCGTGGAGGGCCTGGTTAATGGGAGAATGCTGTGTTTCAACTTCTACCGGTCACGTTTGCTTATAGTAAGTCGCTGCCTACCCATGATGTGTGCAATTTGCATCAAGTTCACCGTGGATGAATTTGTGCCTTGGAAGAAAGATGATGTTTTGCTCTTAGATAATTTGCATCAAGTTCACCGTGGATGAATTTATACCTAACACTTGTCGTGTATTGTATGCAAGTGATTACCCTATAAGGCTATAAGCTAGGCACCGATGTGTAATCTTAATATTTTATGATAAAAGGTACAACACTGAAATAAATATTACGATTTAAACAAAAACGTGCTATAGAACTTCAGTTTGTGTGTGGCACTATAAAAGTCTAAATAATTAGAAACATGACTATTTAGCTATATTGTAAGGCTGCATTGGTTGTAAAGAACTTGGAATGGATAAATAAAGATTGTTCAGATTCAGTGGAGATTCTAATATGAGCAAAGCTGGCTTTTAGAGTTGATCGATATATAATCCAAGACAAAGTAAGACATGGTTCAACAGCATAGTGGTTGCTCATGGAGAGTCATCCGAACGTACGAGATAACATTGTCGTGTGTGAACCAGAGAACTGGTCACGTTTGGTAATGGTAAGCCATTGCCTGTCAAGTGGTTTACGATTGCATCAAGATCCTAGAGGAGGAATGTGTGGCTATACCTACGAGCTAATGAATTGGAATGACGTTGCTACAAATGTAAGATATGCATTGTGACAAGGTTGACTGCTTTCAATCCCACATAGATCAAAGAAAATAAACTCTTCTTGTTTATATAACTTAACACAATGTATGTGGGACTCACATGTTTGGAATAGTATCAAGTTGTCTCCCATTTGAGTTTGAGTCTGAGTCGGCTTGTTAAGCTCAACAGCCGCTTTGTCTTGAATGAGAGGTAAATTTATATGAATTCTTGACTTTTTTTTTTTTTTTTTTTTTTTTAGAAAAACATAGAAAATTTTCCTTAGCAAGAAGAGTCCCTTTATTTATGTAGCTAAATATTAGCTACTGTATTAGTTAAGAATGTTAAAGAGTATATAATTATCTAATATAATAAAGTTATGTTTTTTATGCTAAAACTTTAATCAATGGAACTTCTAAATCCGATTAGTCGTCAGAAAGCTTTGTAAGCCATGTAAAAGCTAGATACGTCAAGCTTCATGACATATCAACTATGCTAAACTTCACGTTAGTCATTCAAGAAACAAAGAAATTGACTTCAACCGGTATCGGAAAAGAATTTTTAGGCTGATCTCACTTAACCCGACCATCATTTGAATATGGATGAATGATGTCGTTGTGTTTTATTTGGCAGGAGTAACTATCCATCTCAAATCCAAAGTCATACGTATTAATTAGCAAATTAATAGCTAAAAAAAGGTTCACTAAATAACTAACCAGAAGGGAGTAGTTATATCGAGTATGAAACACCGTGTAACGAGCTTCAAATACATCCTTTAATCTAGCTAAAAAGGCTGTTAACATTTTCCTTCAATTCATCTAGCACTATATGATGACCAGCAAGTTGATCTTAACATTAAGGGATCGGAATTATGACCTAAGACTCAAAGTGTGAACATAATTAAACATAGATTAAAAAGACCAGCATGTTATAGGTATGCTTCACATAACATGTTGTAAATGGAAAAGTATTAACAGTAAGGTTTTGGGTTCTTTTTGTTTATTTCACGCAAGTTAACACTCGTCGTGTATTGGCGTCCATATGCAAGTGTAGTGAAATCACATTATTATTTTAGATATTAGTATCCCTAAAATTGTGGGGTGATGTGATGATCAACTTCAAATGTTAGATATGTTTCTCGAAAACTGAGTCCCACATCAGCTAGATGGAAGAAGTTGCGGCAGTTTATATAACAAAAGGCAGACAAAATGTTTGTCTTTGGATTCGTATAAAGTTTCCTGGAATCATTGTGACTGTGGTAATGATTATTGCATTCATCATGAGTTCAGGTAAATTTGTATAAGTTCTTAAGTTTTTTTATAGTTAACATAATGTATAAACTTTTACTTTACATAATTTGATTTTCTCTTTCATTATGCAATTGAAGTAATTAATAAAATTTGAAAGTTAAATAATTTGCTTACAAGAATGATCAATATACTAGATTAAAACTTGAACCAACATGACCAAACAACTAAACACATGCTATCTAAATTCACAAGAACTTTCATAATATTCTTTTAAGTGAATTTATTTTATTTTTTTACGCGAATGAACTTGACTTTATTATTATGATATATGAGCTAATTATAAGTTTATCAAAAGCTTGATCAAGTTGAATGAGACTGATTATGTCGATCACGTGACCAGTTTTAAAGACCTTCTAAAACGTCATCTTCATTTTTTTCTTCTCGGTTTATATTCTTTAACAAACTGCAATACATACAAAGAATTTAAAAAAAAAAAATAACGGGGTTCAAGTATTGCTGAATATTGAACATATGGGCATACAAAAAGGTATTGATGAAATCAGTATTCAACTTGCATAGCTAGTGGTGGTCAAGGGGTGAGTTGAACATGAACTTGACCCACTGGACCAATATTCTTATAATAAAGAACCGTAGACCGGACCATTGGTTCAAATTCAGTTCGGTTCATCTCCGGTTCACTCTTAAACAACGGTTCAACTCCGCTTCACTTAAAATTCAGATGGGTCCATTTGTTGTTAAAATTCCCGCGTTTTGTACCAACCAACCATTGGTTGTTAGTAGTTAATATGAGCTTGTATTTTATAGGACCTTTGGTAATTATTATGACTTGAAACATCAAAGTCTGATAATTAGGCGATGCAAGGCACTAGAGGGTTAAATTGATGTTTATCTCGATAATTAGTTTTCAAGATCTGCTTCTTAGAGATCAGATAGTGATAAACACTACTTTATAAGCACATACAATTAGGTCCGTAGAGACACTGCAATAGTACTTGCAGTTTTATTGTATCTAGTTTCTTTTCTTGTCAATAAACTAAGTTACTAATAAAGATCAAAACTTTTGGGGCTATTGCCCTCCCTAGTCCTCACTAACCTCAGCCCTTGCACATATCACACGCCAGGTGTTTAAAAATACGATCACACGTTAATTTTAAATTGGTTGCTAAAATTGGTTAAAGATGTAACTTGGTTGCTATTTTGCACTTATTAAAAGTTGGCTGCCACAATGGAGAAAAAGTGCATAGTTGATAGCTATAATTTTGTTGTTTGCATTAGCTTAACAAGTTTACCACTGCTTACTGTAATAATCAGCTATAATTTTGTTGTTTGCTTTTTTCCCAGCCAAATCCGGAAGAGCAGCACCTAGCAAGAAAGTTCTAAAGGTTTCAGATAACTCGGGTTATGTTATCGATGATCAAGCTATTATGAAGGTAAGTTCCAGTGAATTGCATCACTTTGTAGTTCTCGATTTACATTAAGATTTTCAATTGAATAGTCAACCCTATAGATTGCAGGCTATTGCTCTTTTCTTTACAAGATTCACCCGGTTTGTTAGATGTAGGTTACAAAATGCTCCAGAAAGCTCTGATGCAAAGGATCAAGTGCTAAAACAACTGAAAGAATGATTCTGGGTAACGATTAACACGCAAGTTAACAATGGGCGTTTATTGGCATCTATATGCAAGTGTAGTGAAATTACATTTTTGTTACAGATATGAGTATCCATGAAATTGTGGTTAATTTAGATATGTTCAACTTCAAATGTTAGATATGTTCATGAAATCTGAGTCCCACATCATCTAGATAGAAGACATTTTTGCAGTTTATATGCCAACAGACAGACAAAACGTTTCTCTTTGTATTAGTATAAAGTTTCTAGGAAGTGAAATTGATGAATGATAAGTAGTGACCATCATGCATCAATTCTAAATCCTTGTAAAATTTGTATAAATTCTTAAACTTTTTAATAGTTAACATAATCTATAAAGTTTTACTTATAAAATTTGATTTTCTTTTTCTTTATGCAGCAAAAGTAATTAATAATGCTTATAGAAATGATCAATATAATAGACTAAAACTTAAATCAACAAGACCAAACAATCATACAAATGCTATCTAAAACCACATGAACTTTCACAATATTCTTTTAAGTGAATTTGTTTGAATCACCATAGGTTATCAATTTTCTGTTAAATAAAATTATAAAATGCTTCCTGTTTATAGCTTGTGTATACTTTTGCTTGGCAGCTTAGCCTTTAAAAAGTACCGACGTGACCACAGCTGGCTTTTAAGTTGATCGATCATGGAAGACAAAGTAAGACATGGTTCAACAACATGGTGGTTGCTCATGGAGAGCCATCCAAACGTACGAGATAACATTGTGTGTGAACGTGAACTGGCCACGTTTGGTGATGTTAAGCCATTGCCTGTCAAGTGGTTTACAATTGATATACTTTGAATAAATTACAAGGCGATTTTCTACCAGTGGTCAACTCGATCACACACATTGTGTATTGGCGTCTATATGCAAGATACGAGCTAATGAAATGGAATGACATTGCTACAAATGTAAGATACGTGTTGTGAAAAGGTCGACTGTTTTCAATCCCACATAGATCAAAGAAAAGAAACTATTCTTGTTTATATACCACAATGTATGTAGAACTCAAAGGTTTGGAATAGTATCAAGTTGCCTCCAATTTGAGTGGAGTTGTTAAGCTTAATAGCTTTGTTTTGAATGGAAAGGTAAATTGTGGTTAGCTTGAGTGTGGGGTAACGTGATTAAACTTCAAAAAATGTTAGATATGTCTCATGAAAAATGAGTCCCACATCGGTTAGCTAAAAGAAGTTATTGCAATTTATATACTAAAGGGATGACAAAACATACATTTTTGGATTAGTATTTAACAATGTGTAAATTTTTTCCTTATAAAATTAATATTTCCTCTTTCTTTATGCCACTGAAGTAATTAGTATATTTAGGAATTTGTTTAATTTGTTTATAAAAACATAAAAAGAATCACTAAAATAGATTAAAACTTGATTTAATGTGGACAAACAAATGTTATCTAAAACCACATGAACGTTCACAATTTTCTTTTCTTTTAAGTGAATTTATTTTAATTTTTTAGGCGAATGAACTTGATTTTATTATAGAATATGAGCTAAGTTTATCAAAAGATTGATCAAGTTTAATGAGTCATCACGTGACAAAGTTTAAAGAGCTTCAAATATTGGACTAGCAAAAATAGTTGTTAAACATTCTCTTTTATTTGCACAATATGACAATCTCAACTCTTTTCTAAAACGTCATCTTCATTTTTTTTTTCTTTTCTGTTTATATACGTTTACTTGCAATGCATACAAAAAGTTTAAAAAATAAGTGGGTTCAAGTATTGCTGAATCTTGAATATCTAGGCTTAAAAAAAAAGGCAAAGGTTGTGTTTTTTCTAAAGTTTTTATATCGAATACAAAACTTATTCTAGGCTTACTCTCGATAGGTTGTGCACCATAACATACCATATATTTTTATGTAGCTACTATTAGTTAAGAATGCTAAAGAGTATATAATTATCTAAAATAATAAATTTATGATTTTAATGTTAAACTTTTATCAATAGAACTTCTAAATTAGAAAGCTTTGTAAGCTGTATAAAAGCTAGATACGTCAAATTTCTTGACTGACTGCAAATATGCTAAATTTCATGTTAGTCATTCAAGAAACAAAGAAATAGAGTGGCAATGACTTCAAATTTCCTCTCAAATCATTAGCTCATCTCACAACTTACCCGGCTCTCATTTGAACATGTTTGAATGAGTCACTTTCCATATCGTTTTCTTCTTTTTCTTTTTTTTTTTTTTCTTTTTTTTTTCATTTTTTTTTTTTTTTTTTGAAAAGCAAAGCTATATTAAAACAACCTCAATCTAAATTAGGGAGAGGCTAAACAAAATACAACCATAAGGACTCCAAGAAGGAGACCAACCCAACAAGAACAAAAACTAGCAAAACAACCAAAAAAAGAAACACCAAAAGGACACCAAAGGCGGAAAGGCCCAAACCAACCAGATCCCGAATGACCCAGTTCGACCAATTAAAGCCAACGCGGGAGCAACGATTCAAAATCCAAAAAACGCCCAGTGTTAATCAATGTCAATGTCATGTACGTTTATATAGGTGCCAAGTTTTTACCTCTTTTGTTATGAATAGGTGGATTTGGGAATGGTTTGGGTAAATAACGAAAGTAACAATGAAATATTTAATCCGGTAGATATGTATATTATGTTGTGACAATGTAAATTTATTCAATTTACCTGCTAATTAACCTTCAAGCCATAATTTTGATATTTTGTTGAATGATCCCACATCATTATTTGCACTTACAAGAATAAAATAACATACTGAAAGTTAGATGAGTAATGGTTTCTGCACATTTTTGAAGTTTTCACTCTGCCAAATGTTTGTTTTAAAAATTACACGGGTTCTCAAGATCCGTTATGTTAAAATTTTGTTTTATTTGAATCTTATTTAAATTCTAGATATTTGTGCGTTGAAACAACAAATGAATATTATTGCTTCAAATGTGTCACTGTGCCAGATACACTTTTTATATACGGATGTTTGTTTATCTCAAATTTTGATTGCTTATTCGAGGGCATAATAATCTCATTATATGAACTTTTATCAAGGGTTAATTGCATTTCTGTGTGCAAAAGGAATTTCAAGAAAGAGTTGAAAACCACCGGAAATTAGAAGTTTGAAGTAATTAGTGTCTTACTATTTTGTTGCATTCGTAAAAACTTATTGAAATTAAATTCTCTATAACACAATATGAGATTACACAAATGATTATTTGATTTCAAGACATTCTGTTTTAGGTTAGGGACGAATTAGAACACTTGCTTGATGATGATGGAGATATGGCTGAAATGTATTTGACTGATAAACTAATGCAACAACTCGAAAATGCTTCTGAAACATCATCTGTAGACGAGCAAGAAGACGTTGGTGAACATGTTCTTCTATCAGAAGCGGATGATAGGTTTGCATCTTCTATTTAAGCATATTTCTTTTCTATTCTTAATTAGGAATTTTACCGTTATATCCTCTTGCATTATATTAGAGTTCCTATGGAAGCCAATGAGAGCATAAATGAAGTCAATTAATCTTAAAAGGATGGATAGCCAACGTGAACGATATTTAAGATCTAATACACTTGGAAGAGAAAGTCGTATCACTAGAAACACAACTATCAAACACCATGACGTTGAGGAACTTGAAATGCTGTTGGAGGCTTATTTTGTCCAGATAGATGGTACTCTAAATAAATTATCAACGGTATGTCACTCAACTTTAATAATGGTACCAACAAAACAGCATAAAAAATAATAACAATAATAATAAATAAATAAATAAATAAATAGATAGATAAATAAATAAATAAATATTCATTTTGATCCGTTACCCAACTGTACGTGCTTAGTTGAGGGAGTATGTGGAGGACACGGAAGACTACATCAACATAATGTTGGACGACAAGCAGAACCACCTTTTACAGACGGGAGTCATGTTGTCAACCGCAGGTCTAATAATAAATGCATTCGTGGTTGTGGTTGGAGCATTTGAAATGAACATAACCATTGACCTTTTCAAAGACGGCACTGATGCTGAAAAGGATATTGGTATGTGTAAATTTATATGGACAGTTGGTGGTTGTACCACTGGTAGCATCTTTCTTTATGTTGTTGCTATTGCTTGGTGCAAGCAACAAAGGCTTCTAGAGTAATGTCATGACTCTTAAAGGCACAATTACTTCAAACTATCTGATTTCTACAACATTTCATTAGCATAGCCATGACCGGAATAGAGCATGTATGTATATAGAAGTAGCAATGACATGAAACACTATATGGTAATTAATTGAGAAACATTTAGTTATTGTCGTATTGTTTGCAAAGAAATACTTAATATTGTTGTTATGATTGACATTTGACAAATTTATCAGTTTATATCTACATCTTAATATTTGTTATCATGGAATGGATATAGTAATATTGGAACCAAAAACTTATTATAGTTCTCATTTACTTTATACGAAATCAAAATAATATATAATACTTGAAAAGAAAACAAAGATGAGAAACTCGCTGATGATAGAAGTGATCACATATTTGGCAACTTTAAGTTCAGGATGTAACCTTCCATCTCACACCCTATCTAGGAACTATCTCAGACATTGAAATGTCATTTGCTGAATGTTGGGAAGCTCTTGTTGAGGAAATGTACTCATTTATACTACGCATGAAAAATGCAGGCTCTGATGGTACTGGAAGTGTAACAGAGAAGTCTACAAGCATACGAATAACTGAAGCCATGGTTGGCCTATCAATAGCTTTTTCTTGAATGCACAATAACCCAATATGGATGCTTCTAATTATGTCGTGCAGTGAACCTGATCCTGCCTTCAATATTGGATCTATCATATTTACTGTTGTCCCATTCCGCCATGTTTTCCATGCCTAGAAAAGATTAACAGTATGTTATTCAACATCTAATAACTACAATGAAAAATGATTTTGGCAAGGAAATCAATGCTTCCTCGCTAATAACATGTTTTCAAAAGAAATCTTTATAACTACTTGGTTGTGAGACAGTTCTCCACAAAAGTATATATGTAATGATTCACTGATTTGCAGTAGTTGGGGTACTTACAAAGCTTAGCAAGTCTTCGTTGCTATCTTCATTACGAAAACATAGGTTTTTCTGACTAGTTACCATCTCCAACACTAACACACCAAAGCTAAAGACATCCGATTTTACTGAGAATTCGCCGTACATAGCATATTCCGGTGCCATATAACAACTGAAGAGAACAAGACAGCAAAGATTTGAGCACTTTCACATTTGGAGGGAATAAACAAGAGAACTACCTAATGATATTGTCCGATGTATAAATACTTACCCGGTTCCAACAACTAGACTAGTGTCGCCTTGAGTTTCCTCTGGTTTTAACAATCTCGCCATACCAAAATCTGCAATTTTAGGGTTCATCTTGGCATCTAATAAAACATCACTAGCTTTCAGATCCATGTGAATAATCCTTAGACGTGAATCTTCATGAAGATATAACAGTCCCTTTGCAATGCCTTTGATGATGTTATATCTTTTTCCCCAATCAAGAAGTTTGCATTTAGTGGGATCTACAAACACCATCAGAATAACTATATTCAATACAATAAAAACAGTATAAAAGTTCGTCATTAAAGTGGTTAAACATCGCTGAAGTATCAATCAATATTGATCTCTTTTTCAGCCAAGCAATTTTTACAATGAAATTAACTTTTTCAGCTACAAGTGTCACCAGATTCAGATCACCTTTTTGACGCTAATTGTTACATCGTGAAAGAATAGGAGTATTTTGTTAATTAGGAAAGTAATCAAAGCATGGGTTTAGTCGCTAAACATGATGAAATAGTTCCCCAAATTATGTTTTAATCTATTATCTATTAATTCTGTCGTTTATGTGAGGTCGAAGAATAGGCCAAGTCAGAGCTTACCGAATATAAACTGATCAAGACTAGCATTTGGCAAGAACTCGTAAATGAGAAGTCGTTCGCTTCCTTCTTTGCTGAAACCAAGCAACCTAACCAAATTGTTGTGCTCAAGCTTCGAAACTAGCAAGACCTCATTCTTGAATTCTCTGTCACCTTGCCCAGATTCTCTTGCTAGCCTCTTTACTGCTATCTCTTGTCCATCTTCAAGTTTACCCTAAATATCATTTGAGAGCGTATATCAATACTCATGTTACATTAACATATATTCTCGTTCTTGGGGAAATAGCTAGCAACATAAAGACGTGTTTACCTTGTAAACTGGTCCAAAGCCGCCATGTCCTAGCTTATTCTCTTGAGAGAAGTCATTTGTTGCTGCTTTCACTAAACCAAAGTTATATAGCAATAATCCATCCATTCCAATTTCCATTCTTTCAGCTGGTAGATAAAGAGAGTTAAAAATTAACTTGGTAACGAGGTAAGTGTGATCCCTAAACTATGATCAATGTATAAGTTGCAAACTGAACTTACTCTCTGTGTTTACGGTCTGTGAAAAATGAGCTTTTCCTTCATTAAGAAAATTACGGGTTTTCAGTTTTTTCGGTTTTTAATGAAAAATTTCTAGGAAAAATCGGGTATTATCATTGATGTTCAGCTCAATTTATGCCATGATGGATGCACACACGTTGTATAATAAATATGTGCAAATATTAATGAGGAGCTTGAAATACCAGTGTTCTCTTCGTTGGAGGGAAATGGAAGCATATTAACCATTCTATGGAGTATTGTTCTGCCTGCAGGTTGCATCGAATTATTGAATTTCTCTTGCAAGCTCAGTATAGACTCAAGACTGGACAAAACCTCAGCCATGGTAGAACGCTTCTTTGGACTGCTGTGCAAACATCTCTCTGCATTTCGAACGAACTCCTTCAAACATTTTGTGGATACCTGACCCCTTATATCAAAATCTATTATATTCTTTAAACTGCCTTCTTTAATAGATTCTTGAGCCCAATTTGCCAAATTCGATGCTTCGCCATTAATATTAAATATTGCACGCTTACGGCAGAGCACTTCTAACAATACCACTCCAAAAGCATACACATCAGACTTCCTTGTTAGATTTCCAGTTGCGTAATAATCGGGATCAAAATACCCAAAGGTGCCTTTCACAAGTGTGTTGACGTAAATTATAGGCTGATTTGTGGGGCCTATCTTGGACAACCCGAAATCTGAAATTTTCGCTGCCCAGGATTCCTGTAACAAAATATTTGAGGTCTTGACATCACGATGTATGACCCCAAAATCAATGCCTGTACCAGTGTGAAGATAGTGCAACCCGCGACAGGCACCTATACAGATCTTGAGTCGTTGAACCCAAGAAAGCGGTGTGCCAAGTTTATGAAGATGGTCTTCAAGTGTTCCATTGGGCATATATTCATATACAAGGATCATCTCTTTCTCATCATTACAATAACCAAATAAAGAGACGAGATTACAGTGCCGCAACTTTGAAAGCATCTCAACTTCAGCCCAAAACTCGGGTGCCCCCTGATTTGAGCTAGGATCCAACCGTTTAATCGCAGTAAGAACAGTTGCAGATCCATTAAAGATGGTACCTCTGTATACTTTTCCAAATCCACCCCTTCCAATTACTAATGATTCATCAAAGTTTTGTGTTGCTAACAGAATATCAGAAAGTTTGAAGAGACGGCATTGTTGTGACAATTGAACGGATGAGGAGGTGGATGGTTCAGGTTCCTTCCCATTGCCAGTAGCAGTCGACATAGCTATTGTTGAAGTGGATAAAAGTAGAGATTAAAATGGGTGACTCAAAATTGGATGTTGATGTTAAAGGATGATAGTCAACGTACAAAATTATAGTCTTTTTCATGGATAGATGGGCCCTCGATGAAACTTCGTCCTACTCTTCCTATTCAGCCTCTTCCAGAAATAGTATAGCTGTCAACCTGGACTATCTTTTATCTTTATACTAGGTAGGTTTTAAAGCCGTGCTAAGCACGGCCCAAAATGGTGTATGCCACGTTTTTTAAAGTTATACAAACGGTTTCTAAGAAAATATTGCACAACATGTTAATAGATATATGGATATTTTATCCACAAATTTTAGACAATTTCACAAGAATGGAACAATTCTTTTGAGTGACAAAATTGAAACACTCATAAAGTTTAAAGAATGAATTTTTATTAGCGAAAAATAAAAGGAGATAATTATTTTGAACCCTACTAAGAAAAACACTTTTAATTTTGAAACGTATGGAATAATTTTCTTTATGGATATTTGGAAAATATGTAACCGAAAACAAAAGCTTTAGGATGCATTTAGTTGGAGAGAAATTTTCCATTTTTTTGAGAAATTTTTCATTTGAAATGAAAAAACTGAAAACGCGTTTAGTCGCACTTTTTTACAACAATTTTCAAAAAAATAAAATTATCATTTTTCTAAATTTTAACTAAGAATTTGAAAAACTCATTCTACAATTCTCACTTTTTTCTTTCTCATTTTTTTTTCCTAAACTCAAAAAAAAAAAAAAAAAAAAAAAAAAAAAAAAAAACACATACGTCATTCTACCCCTAATCTCTCGTGTCATCTTCCACCGCCGACCGTCACCGACATCGTAATAATTTGAGGTAATCTTCTTATCATTTATAAAACAGAAAAATATAACTCCAACTAAACGAGTTTTCAAAATTCTCAACTCTTCTCTAGAGAAGAAAAATCATTCTCTTCTCAATAAATTTAGAAACTGAAAAAGATGAAAAATTTTCTACAACTAAACGACACCTTAAGCTCCCAAATATTGTGTATCTAGTAACACCAAATAGTCAAATAATGTTCAACAATAGTTATTACAAGTTTACAACTATCAAAAGTATAAGTCAAACCACATAATAGTAATTATGTCAATTCAACTGTGCATTTCTTTCCCAAGTCAGACATAACACCATACTTTATGGACATCCATCACATCTCTTTTTTGCACAACCAAAATTTTTTGAAGATACGTGTATCTTTTTTCATCTACTCCATCAACATCACCAATACCATCATCACATTTTGGAGGTAATATTACATTTACTTTTCCAAATGTGTTCATCACCTAAAAGTAAAAATAAAGCCAAAATCATTTATTTGTTTTAAAAATTAAAAGAGTTTATTTGTTGTAACGTAAAGTAACAACATTGTCAAAAAACTAAAGTTTCATATACCAAATTGTGTGATTTGGTAACATACAAACTTTTCACAAACATACTACTACTAACAATATATTAGTATTTTTTCAAAAAAACAAAATCTGTAAAGCAAGAAAGAAGAACAGAGATATAGACCATGGATATTAACAACACTTTTTGATAAAAAAAAAATTAAGATCAACAAAGTAAAAACAAATCTTAAAAAAGAAAACATCAATATAAAAAATGTGAAGTACAATTACCAAATAACTCACCCATCATGAAGAACAATTACAACAAAAAAAATCACCCATCTTCATATCTGTCATTCCACCACCACCACTTCAAGATCACAATCTAGGTAAAATAAACCTCAAATCAGAAATAAAGAACATAAATCAAAATCGGCATAGATAACTCACTTATATGAAATAGCCTACCCTTTATGCTTCTTCCTTCAATATCAGCTTCACCACCAACAATCATATATAGAATCCAAATATATATGGAGAGTAAAACAGAGAAAAAATAAGCATGTAAAAAATGAAAATTAGAAACTTAAAAGATAACTTACAAAGATGTATCGGAAAGAATGACCTATCATCCATTTTTCCGGCTAAGGATCTACGGCTGCATTTAATAGAAGCTGAATATATGAATCTGGATTGGAAAAATAAAAATGAAAGAAGGATATTTGAAAGAAATAAATGAAAGAGAGATGGTGGGTGCATGCATTTGCTTCTCTAAAAAGAGAGGAGTTGAGAGTACAAGAAGGTGAAAGGCTGAAGATATCAAACGTGTCATTTTTTTAAGAGCTGACGTGTCATTTTTCTAGGCTACTACAGTAAAAAAGTTCCTTACTTATATAATAGGTAGATAGATAATAAAAGTAAATTATGAAGATAAATACAAAAAATATAGATAAAATGTTACTAACAATAGGATTAAGATTTTTATATAATTATCTTTAATAATAAAAAATTATAAATCAAACGAAACAAAGATAAACTTATTTATTTTTTAATAAATAAAAATATATTTCATTCAAAAAAATTTAAAAAAAAAAACACGCGTATGTGCGGACATTATAACTAGTATATAATAAAACAAAACCCAAATGGTTACTTTTGTATTTTAAAAAAAAAATATTTTCTTAATCAAGTAATAATATTTAAAATTATCAATTTTTATTTTAAATATGTTTAATTAAAAATATTTAATATTTCTATATCTAGCAATATTATTTATGAATTCGATTTTATGAAAAAATGCTAGAAAAATTAAATAATATACATGTACTTAAACATTTTGTAATAGTATTGGATTAAATTGTAATATTTGTTAAAAAAAAATGGTATAACCAAAATTCATTCTTCTTCTTCTGCTGAAGACATGAACCCACTTGTAATAATTGAAATTTAACTTTTATACCTTTTTGTTTGATCTTGGAGTCTTGGTTTTTACACAAGATCATGTACTTGGTTGATTCCGTGTTTGATCTTTGATTATGAGTTTTTACACGAGATCTTTGATTCCAGTTTTCACAGGTATAAAACAAGAAATGCACTTTGATTTTAGGGTAAATTGCAAAAATGGTCCTTAACGTTGCACGAAATAGCAAAAATAGGACCGAGACAAAAAGTAGCGCAAAAAAGACACCAACGTTCCACATTTTTGCAAAATCGCCACCGAGAGGCCTTTTCCGTTAGCTTCCGTTAGTTTTCCTCGTTAAGTGCAGTGAAATGACTAATATACCCTCGTCTTCTTCCCCATTTGAATTTCTTTTTAATTTATATTTAACTTTAATAAAAAATAAAGAACATCAAGAGCAAAAACCCAGACATTCAAATCAAAACCCAGATCCAACAATATGGAACTAACATTCTTTTCCTTAATCTCATAATCCATAATACTTTAAACTGATCATTTAATTCTTGAACATTTCACTGCAATTAAAAAGAAATACAACTAATTTTGCTCAAGAACACTCATGCTGAAGCTACCAATCTCCATAAACATACCAAATGATACGATAATTATCAACCCCAAATCCCTGTCAAAAGCTACCAATCTCCCTAAACATACCAAATAAACAAGAAGTGACATAGAACTTCAATCCTTCATTGATATTCTCTTTAATTTCTCGATACTTGGCTACAGCAGCCTCAATCTGCTTATAGCACTTTTCACAAGAAGCAGATGCAATTAAATGTCTGAATTTTGCGTGGATTCTGAGTTATGATGATTTAAGTAATAAATCTTTTATTACACACATTTGACATCGATTTGTGTTGTTTATTTACAGTTGGTCGAAAAGGATCCAGATGGAGCGATCGTCTAGTTCTGGAAGGCTATTAATGTTGGAGATAGAGTTGATAGTGCCTTAAAAGAGATGGCCGTGGTTATGAAACAACAAGATAGAGCTGAAGAAGCAATCGAAGTTATTAGAGCATTTAGGGAACGTTGCTCCAAACAAGCTCAAGAATCACTAGACAATGTCTTAATCGACTTATACAAGGTAAATACCACTTACAAGTTCACACATTCTCGGATTGTATGGTTAAGTTTTTCTAGTTATTGTAGTGGTCCCAAAAAATTTGTAAAAGGTGCATCACTTTTTAAGTTGAGAACCCTAGTGTTTGACCTAAAAAGTTGAATTGTGTGTATCTAGATCTCAATTAGTTACTAAATCTGCTTCATGTGCTTGCAGAAATGTTGCAAATTCGAGGAGCAAATTGAACTTCTGAAGCAGAAGCTTCGGATGATATATCAAGGTGAAGCATTCAATGGAAAACCGACTAAAACAGCTCGTTCCCATGGAAGGAAATTCCAAGTTACAGTCAAGCAAGAGACGTCAAGAATACTGGTATTAATAACAAGCTACTGCATGAATGTCGAATATTTGTTCTAGAAGTGGCAAAATGGGTTGGTTGGGTAATGAGTCAAACTGGATCTGGGTTAAACGGGTAGTTTTTTGTACGGGTCTAAATGGGCTGGGGTTGAATACATTTGGTTATGTTCGACCCATTTGACCAATGTTCTTTATAATTATTTTTATAGTTCACTGGTCTGACAAGTGGAGATTAGACATAGCCTAACCCGTCTGTTTACAAGTAAATAGGTCGAAATCGCCCTCTCTAGTTGGTACAACATAAATATTAACAGTCACTAATTTTCTCTTGGAACAAACATGATGCAGGGCAACTTAGGTTGGGCGTATTTGCAGCTAAAGAATTTTGCAGCAGCAGAAGCTGTATATCATAAAGCTCAAGAGATAGACCCCGATGCTAACAAAGCCTGCAATCTGTGCATTTGCCTAGTCAAACAAGATCGATATGCAGAGGCCAACACGGTTCTTGAAGATGTGATAGAGGGTAGACTTGTGGGGTCCAACGACCCTAAGTTAATCAACCGGACAAAGGAACTGCTTCAGGAGCTAGAGCCATGACAGCTACTTCAGGTGCACCCTACTCCTAACCATGGGTTGATAAATGTGGAAGATGCTTTTATCGATGGGCTTGACCAGTTGATAAACCAATGGACCCCGCTGAGATCAAGAAGATTGCCTGTTTTTGAAGAGATATCGACATTTAGAGATCAACTAGCTTGTTGATCGGTTTTGATGGTGTGGTTGTGAGCCGATGACTCAATAGTTGTTGAGACTAGTGGACGTATAGTAACCAATAATCAATCTTTGTACCGTAATAGGTAAGGGTTGTGTGCATATTACGTGTAAACTGCCAAGTGTGAGCAGATATTGTATGAAAGAACTATTCATATTTTTTGTTTTACAGTATAAGATTGTACTTGTCACTTGGCTGACTTAGATTGTAAAATGACTAAACAGGTAATCTCGGTTTGATAGTTTTGCAAGCAAAACCGCAAGAATACTGAACATAAGCCACATCAACCAATCATGATTTTGTTTCTCCAGTTTGACAATATAATATGAAGTTTTAGATATACTATATACTAATGCTTACTTATTTGTTGGTGAGTTCAGTATGCTATTTATATGCACGGTTCAGTTTGAATGTCAGACTCGCTTACTCGCTTTTGTACCAGAACACGAAAGACTAAACGGCTAAAATGAGTAAGCACATCGGGTTAAACCAATATAAATCGTTTACAATCAATTATAACTTCTGGACAATCTCTGTTCCTTGTGCACACTGATATCTTATACTAAGTTTATTTATAACTTAATTCGGTAATGATGACGTATAGTCTATATATGGGCCACAAGCCCAAATATTAAACATTACTAAGGCCTAAAGCCACATGCGTGGGCTATTATAACTTGGGCCGCATCAATAATAGGAATGGGCTCATGCAAGCCCAACCAAACTATATACGGAATAGATAGAGATCTTCTATCTATGGAATGGATATCCTTAACCCGGATAAGCACCATGTGTACGAAACGTAAGGAGCACGAACCCTACAAGGATTCTGCGCCTATATAAGGAATGACATAATTCTCATTCAAGGTACGATTCACAAACCCTAAAACTCTTTACGAGAACCCTAAATCGATTACTTACTCTCACGCCGGAGTCTAATCGTGGGAGACAATCCCACGATAAGCCTAACGGTGTTGTTTATTTTCTTAGTGCGCAGGTTTCAAGCATTAAGAAGCGAATTGGTATGAGACCAAGAGCCCATAATCAGGAACGCCCAACTTTTGTATCAACAAGTGGCGCCATCCGTGGGACCCCTACTAAGAACTAAGGAACTAGAATGACGAGAAATAAGAATTCAAGCCAGCGGACTTCGCAGTTGGAAAAAACACGTGACCCCCAGAGGACGAATCAACAAGATTCGACCCCTAGGCAAGCTGCTGGGACAACCAGCGCACCTGGTCACCAAGAGGCGGGTACAACCCAACCTCTTCTAGTAGTAGAACTGCCTGTAAGGACTACCCAAACCACCACAGTGGTCCCAAGCGTTGAGGAACTCCAGCGCACCCTCTTCACTACTCCTCATCAAATTGCACCTACAGTGGACAACACTGTACCGCCAGGCGCGCCTAACCGAGATAGGGCGCCCAACACTGAGGCAAATATTCTTGCAGCAACTGAGGACACACCTGACCTAACATTGGGAAATTTTGTATCCCAAAACTATGAAACTCTGACTGCCCTCATGCAAGAAGAAGCAAGAAGAAGGTCGAGTGCGAGCCTTCAAGCCCGGCTCAATTTTGGTCCAGAACGCGAACCATCACCACCGCGCCAACCATGAGGGAGACGCACAGATAACGAAAAACGTACTACTATCCACGATAGGCTGGGTACGACGTCTGATTCACAGTACTCTGAGGAATATGAAGAAAGCGAAAGGCGCACTAATGTTCACTCCAGACTTGGCAGTCGAGGGATACAAGACCGATTAGGACCTCAGCATTCACCAAGCCAAGGGTCCTCCAAATCTGGGAGTAAGAGAATTCACGACAGGTTGGGGAAAAGAATGTCCCCAAGTGAAAGCCCCTCAAGCTCTTCTTCTGAAAGAAGCCGGCGCAAACGCTGAAAAAGAAACTACTCTTCCTCCAGTGACTCCTCGGACAACGAGGACAAAGAAACAGGACAATGGAAGTCAAAAGGGAGACGTCGCAAAGAAGAAAATGAAGACATGTCTCTTCAATGGCGTCGCCAGAAAGTTGATGCGTTTACACGACGCATCAGCGATTACTCCGACCACAAAAGGAGGCGCATGCCCACTAACGTAAAAACATATGATGGAACAGGTGATCCTGATGATCATTTAAAAGTTTTCGAATCAACTGCCACTATCGAAAACTGGCCGCAGCCTGTGTGGTGCCATATGTTTAATTCTGCATTGGTGGAGAATGCGCGCACCTGGTTTAGCAAACTCCCACGACGAAGCATCGGCGGGTTTGAAGAATTACGGAAAGCATTCCGTCTCAACTTTACCCAGAGAAAGAAGTGCGCTAAAAACCCTGTTGAACTAGCCAGAGTGAAACAGCGCCAAGGGGAATCAACCAGTGCTTTTATGGAATGCTTCAAAGATGAGTGCATACAGGTCAAAGCATGTCCCGAAATTCTAAAAATTTCAGGGTTCATGAATGGGATTAACAACCCAGAACTTATCCAGAAGCTAAATGACAAAGTTCCCCAAACTTTCGATGAGCTAACAAAGCGCACAAGATCCTTCATACAAGGAGAAGCAGCCGCTGCGGACAGCAAAAAGGGTTACTCGAATTATAGGCAACAAGAACAGCCTAGGAGACAATCCAACGATCAGAATAACAACCGCAGCAGGAATTACCGCAGTGGAAGAGACAATGACAAATATACCCCTCTCACAAAAACGCCGAGAGAAATATTTGTAACAGAAGGTGCAAATTTCCCAAAACCTCCACCAATGCGTACCGCAGAGGATAAGCGCGTAGGGAATGGATACTGCGAATACCATGGTCAAAAAGGCCATACAACTAACGAGTGCGTCCAGCTACGACAACTAATTGAAAAGTTAGTAAGGGAAGGCAGAATGGACCACCTTGTAAAAAACATCAAAGAGGGAAAGGACAAACAAAGGAACGGGGGCAAGAAAGAGCCTCCCAAAGAAAAAGCTGACATCATATACATGATACAGTTATGGCAACGCAAGATAAAATAAAAAGTCAGTCAAAAATTCTCTCCAGAAAAAGAGATATCTTTCCCCACTCTAGCTGCGGACAACGCAGTGGTAGAACCTCTAACCATTGAAATACATACGGGGGGACATGATATCCACCGCATGTACATTGACGGAGGAGCATCCGCATATATCCTATACGATCATTTTTTCAAAAGACTGCGACCTGAAATCCAAAGTCAATTGATACCAGCAACAACGTCGTTGACTAGATTCACAGGAGAAAAGATTTGGCCTATGAGGCAATTGCGCTTGCTAGTAGTTGTAGGAGACGAACAACACTCAACAGCAACATGGATAAATTTCATGGTAATCAAGTCTCCCTCACCATACAATGGCATCATTGGGAGACCTGGAATATCATCCATGCACGCTGTGCCATCCACAGCACATGGGATGCTCAAATTCCCAGTGGAAGGAGGAGTCGTTACCCTCTACAACACAACAGTACTACCAAAAGAATGCAACGCAGTAACCACTGAGGTGGAGAATATTCCAGAACAGCGCACAGAAAAAACACCAAACCTAAAGGTCGCTATTCACCCCGATTACCCAGACCAACAAGTTTCGATTGGAGGATCTTTATCTGACAAAGGTAAAGCAGCCGTGTGTGCACTCTTGCAAAAGAATCTAGACATCTTCGCATGGGAAACAAAACACATGACAGGAGTGCCACGCTCTATCACAGAGCATAAGCTACAAATCCGACAAGGATATCCCCTAATACGACAGAAGAAGCGCGGCCAGGCCCCAGATCGTGCAAAGGCTATTCTGGAAGAAGTACACAAACTCGTGGATGCAGGCATCATGCGCGAAGTGTATTATCACGACTGGCTCTCTAACCCAGTAATGGTAAAGAAGAGCGATGGCAGTTGGAGAATGTGTGTGGACTTCACCGACCTTAACAAAGCATGTCCACAGGACTGCTACCCACTACTAGAGATAGACTGGAAGTTAGAATCCCTGTGCGGATATCCTTTTAAATGCTTTCTAGACGCATACAAAGGGTATCACCAAATTCAGATGGCAGTCAAAGATGAAGAAAAAATAGCTTTCCACACCAGTCAAGGAGTTTGCTGCTACACAAAAATGCCTTTTGGCTTAAAAAATGCAGGCGCAACATACCAACGATTGGTGGACACAGCTTTCGAGAAACAAGTGGGTCGCAACTTGGAGGTCTACATTGACGACCTTGTCATCAAAAGCCACACAGAGGATGAATTGGTGCGCGACATCGAGGAAACGTTCAGAACATTGGGACAAATAAACATGAAGTTAAACCCCAAGAAGTGCACCTTTGGCGCAACCGAAGGTATGTTCCTTGGATACTTAATAGAACCTGATAGAATCAAGCCTTGTCCAGAAAAAACAAAGGCTGTTATTGATCTCCCCTCATCGTGCACACTCAAAGAAGTCTAGTCATTAAATAGAAAGCTAGCAGGGCTAAACCGCTTCTTATCTAAGTCAGCAGACAAATCACTTCCTCTCTTTAAAACACTCACGAAGTGTACTAAAAAGGGAGACTTTCGTTGGACCGAAGAAGCAGAAGAAGCTTTCCAACAACTAAAACACCATCTGGCATCTCTTCCCAAACTTGTCGCACCGCGACCAGGGGAAGAGCTAATCATGTATTTATCGGCAACTCATGGAGCAGTCAGCGCAGTACTATTGACAGATAGGAACTCCGTCCAGACACCCATATACTTTGTAAGCAAAGCATTGAAGAAGACAGAGACTAACTACAGCGCTATGGAAAAGCTGGTCTTAGCTCTAGTATTCGCAGCCAAAAGACTGCGCAGATACTTTCAAGCGCACCCAATAGCGGTGATCACAGATCAGCCAATCAAACAAGTTATCTCCAAACCTGACGCATCAGGACGGCTACAAAAGTGGAGTGTACTGTTAAGTGAATATAACATCTCATATAGACCGCGCACTGCAATCAAAGGACAAATATTAGCTGATTTCATTGTTGAGAAGCCAGATAGCGATATTCCAACATCTGTAACCAAAACAGATCTGCAGGAACCCTGGATTCTGTTCACAGATGGGTCTTCATGTGTAGATGGATCAGGCGCAGGCCTTATTCTCACAAATCCAGAAGGTATGGAATTCACCTACGCGCTGCGCTTCGAATTCACAGCCACAAACAATGAGGCAGAATACGAAGCCCTACTAGCTAGACTGCGCATCGCAATCCAAATGGGTGTACGCAACTTGGAAGCAAATGTAGATTCTCGGCTAGTCACTAACCATGTGCTAGGTGAATATGAAGCCAAGGATGAACACATGATCCAATACCTGGAAAAGACCAAGTCCTTAATTAAAAACTTTGACAGGTTCATAATAAAACAGGTGCCCAGAGGGGACAACAGGAAGGCGGATGCGCTCAGCAAGATCGCATCCACGAGCTTTGCGCACCTATCAAAACAGGTATTGGTAGAAACCCTACAAAACAAGTCAATCTTGGAGATGGAAGTATCCACAGTGATAGAAGAACAAGATCCTACATGGATGACACCTATCATTGAATTCATTAACAAGGGAGTCTTACCACAAGACCATAAGGATGCTCGAAGAGTGCGGCGCACAGCGCAGCGATTTGAACTACGAGACAACATACTCTATCGACGCTCTTTCTTACAACCATGGCTCAGATGTGTTGGACCTCTTCAAGCAGACTATGTACTCCGAGAAATCCATGCTGGATCATGCAGCATGTACTCAGGGCCGCGATCTGTGGTAGCAAGCGCTCTACGATCGGGGTATTATTGGCCAACTATGCACCGCGACGCACGCGATTTGATAAAGAAATGCAGCAATTGTCAAGTACACAGGCCAATTCCGCGCCGACCACAACAAGAGCTAACACCCATTACCTCACCATGGCCATTTTACAAGTGGGGCATTGACATCGCAGGACCCTTCCCAGTTGCAGCAGGAGGGCTAAAGTTCCTCATCGTAGCCATAGATTACTTTACAAAGTGGATTGAAGCAAAGGCGGTGGTGAGCATCACGGGAAACCAAGTAAAACGCTTTGTCTGGGACAACATTGTCTGTCGCTTCGGACTACCTGGAGAGATTATATAAGATAATGGGAAAAAGTTCTGCGACAACCCATTCAAAGATTGGTGCGCACAATTGAACATCACACAACACTTCGCTTCAGTAAAACACCCACAAACCAATGGTTTAGTTGAGCGCGCAAATCGCAGTCTAGGTGAAGGAATAAAAGCGCGCCTTGACAGACACAAAGGAAGGTGGGTGGACGAGCTCTCACATGTCTTATGGGCGCATCGCACCACAATCAAAACCAGTACTGGCGACACGCCATTCTCCCTTGTCTACGGAACAGAGGCCGTCATACCAGCTGAGATTGGAATGCTAACTATCCGAACATCAGAGGTCAACGTCACAACGAATGACGAGGAGCGGCGCATAGACTTGGACTTACTGGAAGAAAGACGTGAACGCGCAGCTATACGCGAAGCAAAGGCTAAGGCAAAAATGAAGAAGTATTATGACGCAAAGGTCAAACACACCTCCTTCAGGCCAGGAGACTTTGTATACCGCGCCAACGATGCGAGCCATGCAGAAGACACAGGAAAGCTCGGACCTAAATGGGAAGGACCCTACAAGGTCACTGATGCACTTGGCAACGGCGCATACAGGCTGCGCGATATGGAAGGTCACGACCTAGCGCGCACTTGGAACATCTGCAATCTTAAAAGATGTTATTTTTAGGCTAGGCTACGGCCATTACACAGACACCTTTGCACTTTAGGATGTGCCCAATAAGTGTTTGTTTTTTCTTTCTTAGGAATTGTACTTTTACTTTTTCAAAAAACTTGCAAGTATCAATAAAATGTTATGGTTTCTAGCTAACTCCATAACGTATTTCACTTTATTGCGTATATACTTATATATGTCGATATTGTTCTCTTATATTTTTTCCTACATGGCGTGCATGCACTAATTAAGACCCACGAAGGCATAAAGGATGAGTAAACCTACTAATTCACTCGTTGAGTAAGAGGGTTGCAAACCTATCAACGTTGGATCACGCATCCTTGCTAAGCACCTTACTTTTGAGACGTTGAGGTAAGTTTTTCGTGCGCGTCCCACGAAGGGTGCGCAAATATTAAGTACACCGTACAAAGCTTAACAAATAACGAGCCAAGACACTTGGTCAAAACATAAAACTTAGCAAACATTAATGCAAGTATATTCTTAAGTCATACACTTAATTTATACACAACAAGTTATCTTATTCCATCTTTTTACATAAAAGAAAAAGACAACTACTACATTACAAAAAGATACACCTTGTCATTTACATGATAAATATACAAGCTACAATAAGAAGCCTATATGCTATGACGATGCTCAGGGCTATCTTCCGGTGCAGCAGAACTCCCCGCCTCTTGAAGCTTTCTCAAGAGCAACGCATCCTTGGGAGATACGGTCGGCACACTCACAGGAACCCCATCAGACCTGGGAATATGTGCAGCGCCTACACCGCATAAGACCGCCTTGCCCACAATCCCTTTTTTCTGGGCAGCTCTCTGTGCGTGGCGCTCCAGTACCTCCTTCAGAGGAATTTCCCTCTCAAGGGCAAAAGGGTTCAGCATATGGCGAGGCTGCGCAAACACTGGAACCTGCACCTGCGACTCATCGGGCTTGAGGAAGTAGTCCGGTTGCGCCTCTGCATCCTCCAAAATATGGCGCTCCAAGGTCAGCCCCTCCATAATTACCTTTATGGGGTTGTCTTGGTCGCGCTCCAACCGTGCAATATGAGGCAGCTCGAGAAGTTTCATCCCCTCCATAGCCTGCACCAGCTCGTCATACGCACCCGCGTTATAACCAGGTACCTCAGCCAAGGCCTTGCTTAATAACTTAGCCTCATGGAGATCCTCCATAGCCTGCGACCTCCCACGCTCCACAACACACTGCACCACCTTCCCAAAGGCGCCCAACACCTCTTGGGCTCCAAAGTGCCCATAGCGGCCAGACGCAGCCCATGACTAATCAACCACCTACATCAACAAGGACAACTTGTGTTAAAGAAAACATAGCAACATAATATAATAAAGCATACAAAGCTGAAAAGGAAGTACCTGCGCTCAGCAATGGGCGACATCAGATGAGGGTATAACTCCTCATCGTACTCTATGCTCAGGCCACGCAGCTTATTCTCCTGCATCTGGACAATCTCCTCTATGCGCTCCTTGAACTTAGCAATATTCGCGAAGTGCTCCTCCTTCTTCTCCTCCAAATACCTTACTGCCCAAGTAAGGTTGGCCTTGTACTGATGAAGTTTTCCGCGCGCCTGCTCCAGCTCAGCCATCGCGGTCAACTTCTCATTGGTGACCTTCTCATTGTACACCTTGGAGGACCCCACTTCCGCCTGCGCTTCAGCCAGCTGCGCACGGAGCATAGTTATCTCCTCATCTTTTTGGGCGAGAGAGCTACTCTCCCCGACGTACCTCGTCTTCAACTGAGCCACCAGCTCAGTTTGACGCGCAGCAGTAGCAGCCAACTCATCCATTAGTTGTTGTGCAGATACGCCCTCATCAACCTTTGCCCCCTCCTCCCTGTTTTCATTCTGCGGAGGGGCCACTGTCTCCACGAAGGCTCCATCATCCTTCGTGGCATCATCGCTAAAATAAACAAAAAAGCAAACTGTTAGAAAAATATTACGACAAGTAATATACATAATATGCGACAAAATACTTACATAAATGGCGAGGCCTCAGCAGCCTTCTTATCCGCACCAGGAGCGGATGTCTCTTCCTCCGCGGATGACTCCGCATCTCCAATAAGGTGGCGTCGTCTCTTAGAGGTGCCACTGCTCCCAGCCTCCCCTTTGCGCTTTAGATTCTGCGCTACTTCTTCCTTCAACACCTCCTCAGGTTTCAGGAATTCCACACTATCCGAAGATTCAGAGTGCACCTCCTCCACGTGCGCTGTCTCCACAGTTGGCGCCACGCTCTAAACGGGCGTTACTTGGAGAGGTGGCGAATCATCGTGGCCAACATCCCCCAGCACAGTCAGATGCCCCCGGGTCGCTTCCAGAAGAAGCAGCTCACCCTCCCTCAGAGGGCGCACTCCCACAGTCACCTGCTTTGGCTTTTCCAGCTTGACCACAGCAAACAGATCCATCTCTGCGAACATAGAAACAAACAGCAAAAAAAAAGAGAATAGTTACTAAACGTGCGCATATAAAACTTACATGATTAGAAGCAGAAGGGATGAACACCCACCCCGGCCTTCCTCATCAATGAAGGTTGGCACCTCGTCAGCACCACCGAAGTAATTGCGATTCAACCCCACATGTACCAAAAACTCCTCCGGATAAGGGTTAATGGGAATGTGGTTGGCATCAAGGGTCTGCGCATCGGTCAAACTATAGGAACCGGGTGCGGGCGCCCATCCCTTGGCAACGTGTCTTGAGTATAAAACTCAAAGGGTGATGGAAACACCACGTCATCAACCCAGAAAAAAGTGCTCCCTCCAATGCCTCAGGGAGTCTACCTTCTCAGTATAGCACTGAAGTGCCCCCGGGCGCTTGGCAAATGACACCCATCCATTCGACCACGTTGTGTGGTAGAAGGCACGGAACAAGGCAATGGTCGGCTCTATCGCAAGTAAATGGCAGTTTACCTCAAAATTCGACACCTTAGCCGCACCTATACAGTGCAGCTGTGAGATGTGGAGACGATAGTGATTGAGCAAATCGCTCTGAAAAATAGATATCGGTACGCGGTAATTCGCGTACTCAAAAAAACGCGTGTATAGTCCTATTTTCCCTTCGCGGAAATCGGCTATACACGCATCAACATCTGGAGCCTCTGGATGCACATCCAGAGAAATGAAGTAGTCAGATGTAAACTGACGCACATCATTCTCAGCCATCGCAGAGCGAAAATCTTCTAATTGGGCAACCATTTTCATAAATTTACTGAGAAACGCACATAAATTTACCTAATAAAACAGTTACTTTCTTTGCACAAAAAACGCTGTGAAGAAGGGTGCAAGGGTGAGTATGTGTTTTTACTATGTGTTTTAGGTAAAAAGGAGGCGGTGACTCTTATATAAGGAGTCCAAAAACCCTAGATGATGCCCACGTGGATCCCACTCACAAAACGTGTGGCTAGAAACCGAAATGGTATATGCACTTTTTCCCGTTTTCCAAGGGACACGTGGACACAACCCCCGATTTTCGAGGCATTTCTTTGAAATATCTACGACTAGGTACATTGTACTCAATATTGGGCGCCAATATTTCAATCTTCTCCCCATGGTCCAATACCTGCACAAGTCATCGTTTTACTAGTTATCATAATCATCACAAAAACAAGCATGATTAGAGAGGTTAAGATCTTAAGATTGACGATTTCCAACAAATGTATTTACTCACATCAATAAAGAACAAGGTTTACGTGGTTATACAAAATTAGCCTAAAGCATATGTTATCAAATTAGCCTAACGATACCTTCTCGATATTCTCCATCATAACTCCATTGCCTTCATTAACTTGAGCTTTCACCTTTGCAATTTTGTCGATCTCCTCAGGATGAGACATACAGTATTTCATTTGGTCCTTCATTTTTGGTCTAAAATCCAACAAAAGTCAGTAACACTCTCGTGAAACACACGACACACATTTTGAATTTTGAATAGTTAGGTATCCAAAAGATTTGCTGAGGCTCTTAGCAGAAGCAGTTGAAGCTTTTCCACCCGCATATTTCTTATTAAAATTGTCTTTTACACGTTCCAAAAAGCCCATTGGATGATCGCTCCATCCGAATCAGGCAAGTGGATTTTTGTTTGCTTTTGTGAAATACGTTTGAATTTTGCGTGTTTCTGAAATAGTAATTAAATGTCTGTTGCTTCAATTTCTCTTTTAGACTGATATATTCCAGCTTGTTGGCGCTCCACTCGTTGAGAAATGTCTTGCTGGAGTTAACAGTTCCATATTGTTGGATCTGGGTTTTGTTTTGAATGCCTGGGTTTTTGCTATTAATGTTCTTCATTTTTTATTAAAGTTAAATATAAATGAATAGGCGAAAAATGATCCGTTTTTAGGGGGTCATTTAAGCACAAATCCGAATTTATTTGATCAAATATTGCCCTAAATCGTTCCTTTTGTGATTTTAGGTACTTTGGGAGTGAAATCTGGAAAAGAAAGCAATTCGGACGTTTTTGGAGCATAAAAGTGAAGAAAACGCCAAAGTCTTAATTTTCCATGCTGGGAATAGTGCATGACGGCGTCAAGAGTAGTTCCCTGACGGCATCAAGAGTAAAATTCCATGATGATCCAGAAGAGTTTTGACGGCGTCATGAAGGTAGGGCGTCAAGAGTAAAAGTCATGACGGCCTGGAAATAAATTGTTCTTGACGGCGTCAAATGTAGATCTAGGCAGTCCGAGGATTGTTTTGGCGGCGAGGTGACGGCGTCACCTAATTGGTCTTGACGCCGTCAGACCCCTTTTCCTATATATAGTTTTCTAATTTTTCACATTTAAAGAGAGAAGTTTGGGAGAAACCCTAAGTACGATTTTGGTGTAACTTTACAGGTTTTTCAAGGGTTCCAACCCCTTGATACCTTGCATGATTAATCAAGATAAGTGTTCTTCTAATTCAATCAATATGTCTATGTGTTGGTTGTCTATATCTTGTTCTTGTCTTAATTCCATCATGCTAGGCTAGATCTATCTTGTGTTTGCTTAGATCTAATGAAACCTAGATATTGATTATGTGTTGATTACTTGTTTATTCTTGTCTTGAATGAATGATTTATATGTTAGGCTTAAGAAAACTGGCAGATCTCTAATTGGTAACATGCTTGAACGTCTTAAGAAACATGAACCAATGCGCACTAGGTCTTTATTGGTTGTATTTAATGCATGAGCCACTGTTTACAATCCCTATAGTTGTGCTAGGCATGATGTAGGAGGAGATAAGAGCTCATAGAATTGGGGAGTTATGTGTGTCACCCCATGAATGGTATTAAGGAATACGATCCGTCATCCATGCAATTATAATATGTAATTAACATGTAAAAGATATCTAGGGAGTAGTGAAATCTAAGTAAACATATTTTCTCCAATTACTGCTCACAACCTTAGTATAAATTAGTTTATTTTCATTTCTAGTATTTTATTTTGATTGCATCTTAGTATTGGGTTAGTTGAATAGCAACTAATTCCGCCCAAATCTTTCAAACCCGAGATTTTAATTTGCTTTCCATAAAATATAAAAACACAAAAATAATCATCCCTCACCTTTAGAACTAGTATTTAGGCTTTCTAATCCTATCGACACTATTCCTAAGCTGAACGATCAATCCCCCGGTACTTGTCACTATACTATACTACAACGATCAGGTACACTGCCTGGTGGGGGTTGTAAGCTTCTCGAGATCCCTTGAGAGGTAAAGCCTGTTGCGATTCCCACGCATCAAGTTTTTGGCGCCGCAGCCCGGGGAATAATTATTGTCTAGGTTAGAATTTCTTTTTATTAGGTCTACTTGCTAGATTCCTTTCTAGTAAGATTTTATTTTTTATTTTTAGGTCTTCTTTAGTCTATCTCATTTCTTTGTGCTTTTGTTCGTAACTCTTTGGCATCCGACATCATGGAAGGTGGTAACATATTTGAACCCGTCATCCCACCACAACAAAACCCACCATTAGAACCCCTTAGGCCCCGAACCTTAGGAGAATATTCCCGACCTAGCCATCAAGGCTACCGAAACACCATTAAGCTCACCGGAGCCAATGTGACCCCCTTGCGATCCGACACCATCCGGTTGGTGCAAAACGGATGTGCATTCCATGGACTTCGTTCCGAAGATCCAAACCAACATCTTAAGGACTTTCTCAAAATCGTAGATTCCATAGACCTAGGTGTTGAAACTAGAGAGACCACCCGTTTACGCCTATTCCAATTCTCTCTACGGGATCAAGCTAGTCAATGGCTTGAGCGTTTACCCGCGGGATCCATCACCACATGGGATGATCTCACCACTCGTTTCCTTGCTCAATTTTTCCCACCGGGGAGAACTACTAAGCTTAGAAATGACATCTTGATGTTCCAACAACGTCAAAATGAATCTCTTTATGAAGCATGGACTCGTTTCAAGGACTTACTCCAAAAAGTCCCTCATCATGGCATAGATCTTTGGCTCCAAGTCCAAATCTTTTATGACCATATCGATCTCTCCACGAGGCGAGCCATTGACCAATCGGCCGGTGGTAAGCTACGTGATCTTAGTGCGGAACAATCAGGGGAACTCATAGAAGATCTTGCTCTCTATGACAACGAAAGTTGGAATGATCCCCGTGATTTGAACAAAACGGTCAAGGCAATATCTTTGCCTTCGAACAATTCTAGCACTCCCGCCCGTAGGATCATGGAACTTGAGGACCAAGTCAAGTTTCTCATGAAATCTTACGAAGCTCCTAAGCCTTCAAGCCAAGTGAACAAAATCACTTCTTCATGCGAATTATGTAGTGGTCCCCATGACACTCGTGATTGTGTGGAACTCCCCGGAACAGCTTTTGCGGACTACGCATCCACGCGTACCGACAAAGCGGGAGATAAGTGGTACACTTTCAAGCCTGAGCCAAACACTTACGGTGATTCATACAACCCCTCATGGAAAAATCACCCAAACCTTAGGTGGAAACAAAATCAACCCAATTCTTCCAATCCGCCTAATCGTTACCAACCAAACGGTCCAACATCCAACCGTACTTTCAACAACAATCCTTCTAACAACTATGGTAGTACCAACAATCTTGAAGGATTGATGTCAAAGTTCATGGCATCTCAAGAAGCTCGCATATCTAAGTTTGAAGCCGATTTCAAACAAAAGCAAAGCGAGATGACCACTAGAATTGATGCATTGTTGAAAGTTCTCAATGACCAAGAAATGGGAGCACTCCCAAGCGACACGGTCAAGAATCCGAAACTAACCGTTAATTTCATATCCTCAGTTTCGTCACCCACTTCGTGTCCACAATACTACTCGGTTAAATCAACGAGCACGTGTTTCAAACAAAACCAAGTTCTTCAAAAGGACCAATCAAATAAAACACCCACTATAGAGCCGGTCAAAAGCATAGTTGAAACACCTCTTACGCAAGACCTTGACGATGAATTCAAAGAACTTCACCTTGAACGCCCCGTCATTGATGTCTTAGCGCGTGCTCCTTACTATAGTGCCCTCCTAGAAAAATATGAGAAGTGTAAGCTAGGT
Source organism: Artemisia argyi (assembly GCA_030686995.1). Classification (NCBI taxonomy): domain Eukaryota; kingdom Viridiplantae; phylum Streptophyta; class Magnoliopsida; order Asterales; family Asteraceae; genus Artemisia; species Artemisia argyi. Next base: position 12,276,289 of record CM060689.1, on the reverse strand, counting down.
AAAAATGGAACCGCCTTCGTTCAAAACAAGTTGCCTAAAAAGCTTGATGATCCGGGTATATTTGTTTTGCCTTGTAAGATAGGAAGATCCAAAGCTTTCGACACACTAGCCGATTTAGGGTCAAGCCTCAACTTGATTCCCTTATCCTTATTCACCGCTCTTAAGCTAGGAAAGTTAGAAGAAACGGAGGTATTGATAGGGCTAGCGGATGGGAGTATTGCCCACCCGGTTGGAATGATTAAGGATGTAGTTGTCCACGTAGGAAAGTTAACTATATTAGCGGATTTTCACGTCCTAGACATGGTTAGTGACACTACATGCCCATTATTGGTAGGAAGACGATTTTTAGCAACCGCTAGTGCCATGATAGATTGCAAGGAATCCAAGATAACGGTAGGTGAAGGCGATACTTGGTCGGTGTACGATGTAAAGAAGCATAGTTATGATTGTGATGATGAACCGACACCGCATTGGATAGAGATGAATAGGAGACCGTCTAGATATGGACCTTGGATAGAATGGAACTTTATAGGACCTCAATGCCCATTCTATCTAGAAAAAGATTTTGTTGAAAAGACACATTCGGTAGAACAACTCATAGCTAGAGATGAAGAGCTAGACCCCTTTGAGGACCCCTTAGTCTTTAGGAAGATGATTGAGTTATTAAGCGTAATGCCCATCAACATAGAAAGGAATAAATGGAAAAGAGAAAGAGACAAGTGTAAATGGAGGTGGGACAAGCCACCTAAAGAAGGTGACGGGTCATGGCATATTAGAATGACTTTGTATGATCCGGATGGAGAAAAGTTTGAAAGGTCATACCATACTAAGGAAACCGATAGGAAGTTGAAACCTAAGTTTGATCCCAAGGATGTCCTCAACGAGGAACTCACCCGTATCACGTAGTAACCCATGACTTTGAGTCTAGCTACAAGACTCGTAAATAAAGAAAAGCGCTTCTTGGGAGGCAACCCATGTTTTGTGTGATTTTATTTGTTTGTTTGTTATTTGCTTCCGTATGCATGCTTTATTTTTATTGTTGGTAGATCATGTTTCTAAACTAAATAGTGGAAATACTTTACTTTGTTGTTTTGGCCTAGTCTTAACTCCACCTAAAGGTTTTTTTGCAAAAGATAAGTGTAAGGGGAAACCCCAAATATGTTTTTAAGAAACAAACCGATCATGATTCTCCACAATATTAAATGAACATGTATATTAGTACTTGTTAGAGTCAAATGCTTGTATTGAGTCATAATGAAGTTTTGCAGGATTTTCCAGGAAGTAGGACCAAGTTTTTCCAGAAATTTTCCGGAAACTTAACATAAGAATTTCTGCAGGTCAATTCTGACGGCGTCAGGTGCAAAAATCTAGAAATTTTACCGGTTTTGTTTTTCTAACGGAGTCTTATGGTTTTTGTGAATTATTAAGTTTTATAATCTCCAGGAGATCTGCAAACTTCATTCCACAAGCATTATATCTTATCTTGTTTTCTAGGATTTAGTAACTTATATAGGATGCCACCGATTTTACGCGAGGTTGTCTTGTCTATTTTCTCAGGTTTTACAGGTTATGTATGACAAGAAGATGATTTATATTCTGGAAGGGAAGCTTTGATTGTTCATTTTCTTGGAGGAAGATTTAACCTGGCCATCCTATTATCCATACCGAGCGAATCAGGGGAGTATTTGATTTCATTCTCTTTACTTTTTCACTTTTACATTCTTTACTTGAACATTGGGGACAATGTTCATCTTAAGTGTAAGGGGAGGGTAAAAAGATGATACCTTACATATGCACTTTCGCTTGAGTTTGTTTTGTTTAATGGTAGATGTGTAATAAAACTCTGAGAAATACTTGTTAGTGCAATTTTAGCGCCAAATTTAAAATTTTTTTACAACATTTAGGAGTGAAACTTTAGCCATAGCAAGCGTGTCATTGATAGGAGATTGTATGACTAGCACATAACCGTATATTCAAAAAAAAATTCCACCCAAATATGTGAGGTTCGCCTTTAGATTTGATAGGAAAAGCATTTACTATTAGTGCTTATGAGTGTACCGGTAGCATTTAGATTCTAGAACTTGCGTTAGTGATGCATCCCGAGACCGCTAGTGAGACTACATTCGTGTAGTAGGATTTACTACATGATAAGAGGCATTAGGATTACCCTTGTGTTAAACCCGTATTATAATTACTTGACCATTTAAGTCATATTACTTGGCTAGTTAAGTTAACTAATTTTTCCCACACCCTTAGCGTTGTACTCATTTTTAGTACACGAAACCCCTAGTACACCCCTCCGAGCCTATCTTTTCGTTTCTAACTTTAAGCATTTTACTTAAAGGAAGAATTTGTTACACCCCACTTAAATGTACAACCAAACCGCCTTAGCCTTCCGTGTATGCGCTCATTTTTAGTGCATTATTGTTATTTGTTAAACCCTAAGTTAACTTTCTAATTGATTACATGGTTGCTAAGTCGAGTCATATCCTTGTACATATTGTTTTGGGACGATTGGGACTCATGGGTAAGTACTTATTTATGGAGTAATGGGGAAGAACATCATATTATTACCCCCATATGTACGTTAATCATAAAAGTGCTCCAAGTGTTTTGATTTTCTTAATTCGAGTCATTAGATTAGTTAATTGTAAAGTATGTAAAGATTCAAGTGTAAGGGAAATGTTCATTCCCTATGATGTATTATTTTGGATGGTAGGGTAAGAGTGTATGCAAAAAAAAAAAAAAAAAAATCGAAAAAATTAAGAAAAAAAAGAGAAAAAAAAAATAATAGAAAAAGAAAAGAGAAAAAAACATACGGACTACCATCCCTTTTTATTCTATGTTCATTTTCTGTTTTTGTTATTTTTCATTTATTAGCTTAAGTCGAGTCTAGTCTTGGCTTAGCAACGCCACATTGTACATGTAATTAACCAAGATTGTTAACTCGCCACTAGTAAAACTTCCTTTATCCAACAAAACCGTGTATTTCATATCCCTACACCTAACGTTACAACCCTTGAAAAGACCTCTTTGATAGTTTATCCTAGGTGCTTACGCCATGTGGTGGAGGTTTGATCCTTTCCCAAGCCTATGGTAATCTATTTTGCTATGACAGGTAGTGAGTGATATCTTCCGTTTCCATATTGTAATTTATACTTTATTACACCCGAGAGATGTGAGTATCTAAACACTATTTGTGAGGTGCTTGTGTATGACCTCCGTGCTTGTCTATTGGTCTTTAGTGGAACGATTATTTGTTGTAATTACTTTTATATTAGTGTTAAATGACCCCTAACTTGTCTTTTGAGTAGAATAAAATCGCATTTGCTTGAGGACAAGCAAATCTCAAGTGTAAGGGTATATGATGAGGCGAAAAATGATCCGTTTTTAGGGGGTCATTTAAGCCCAAATCCGAATTTATTTGATCAAATATTGCCCTAAATCGTTCCTTTTGTGATTTTAGGTACTTTGGGAGTGAAATCTGGAAAAGGAAGCTATTCGGACGTTTTTGGAGCATAAAAGTGAAGAAAACGCCAAAGTCTTAATTTTCCATGCTGGGAACAGTGCATGACGGCGTCAAGAGTAGTTCCCTGACGGCGTCAAGAGTAAAATTCCATGACGATCCAGAAGAGTTTTGACGGCGTCATGAAGGTAGGGCGTCAAGAGTAAAAGTCATGACGGCCTGGAAATAAATTGTTCTTGACGGCGTCAAATGTAGATCTAGGCAGTCCGAGGATTGTTTTGGCGGCGAGGTGACGGCGTCACCTAATTGGTCTTGACGCCGTCAGACCCCTTTTCCTATATATAGTTTTCTAATTTTTCACATTTAAAGAGAGAAGTTTGGGAGAAACCCTACGTACGATTTTGGTGTAACTTTACAGGTTTTTCAAGGGTTCCAACCCCTTGATACCTTGCATGATTAATCAAGATAAGTGTTCTTCTAATTCAATCAATATGTCTATGTGTTGGTTGTCTATATCTTGTTCTTGTCTTAATTCCATCATGCTAGGCTAGATCTATCTTGTGTTTGCTTAGATCTAATGAAACCTAGATATTGATTATGTGTTGATTATTTGTTTATTCTTGTCTTGAATGAATGATTTATATGTTAGGCTTAAGAAAACTGGCAGATCTCCAATTGGTAACATGCTTGAACGTCTTAAGAAACATGAACCAACGCGCACTAGGTCTTTATTGGTTGTATTTAATGCATGAGCCACTGTTTACAATCCCTATAGTTGTGCTGGGCATGATGTAGGAGGAGATAAGAGCTCATAGAATTGGGGAGTTATGTGTGCCACCCCATGAATGGTATTAAGGAATACGATCCGTCATCCATGCAATTATAACAAGTAATTAACATGTAAAAGATATCTAGGAAGTAGTGAAATCTAAGTAAACACATTTTCTCCAATTACTGCTCACAACCTTAGTATAAATTAGTTTATTTTCATTTCTAGTATTTTATTTTGATTGCATCTTAGTATTGAGTTAGTTGAATAGCAACTAATTCCGCCCAAATCTTTCAAACCCGAGATTTTAATTTGCTTTCCATAAAATATAAAAACACAAAAATAATCATCCCTCACCTTTAGAACTAGTATTTAGGCTTTCTAATCCTAGCGACACTATTCCTAAGCTGAACGATCAATCCCCCAGTACTTGTCATTATACTATACTACAACGATCAGGTACACTGCCTGGTGGGGGTTGTAAGCTTCTCGAGATCCCTTGAGAGGTAAAGCCTGTTGCGATTCCCACGCATCAATAAATTAAAAAGAAATTCAAATGGGGAAGAGGACGAGAGTATATTAGTCATTTCACTGCACTTAACGAGGAAAACTAACGGAAGCTAACGGAAAAGGCCTCTCGGTGGCGATTTTGCGAAAATGTGGAACGTTGGTGTCTTTTTTACGCTACTTTTTGTCTCGGTCCTATTTTTGCTATTTCGTGGAACGTCAAGGACCATTTTTGCAATTTACCCTTGATTTTAAAGATAAGGGTAAATTGGATATTTAGGTGTTTTAAGATTGTTATTCAGGATGAAAAAGAAACATGTGAATGTTCAAATGGATCCTGCTCCAAACAGTCTCCAAACAGGAATATTAATGTAAACAGAAACTATTTTCAAATAGGAAAAAAAAGAAACACCCCCTAAGTCTTTCTAATTAGATTAATAAATTAACCCTCATTTACTTAAAGCTCAAAAAAGCTCGAGCCGAGCCTCATTATATGTTTCGAGCCAATATATTGAGCTTGAGCTCGCCAAAAGCTCGACTCGATCGAGCCAAGGTCAAGCTCGAGCTCGAGTTGCTTGATAAAAGCTCGGCTTGTTTGCACCCCTACTCAAATCCAAAGTCATAATCCCTCCGTCTCATATTAAATGTCCACTTTTGACTTTTCAAGTCTTTTTTCTTCAACTTTGACCTTAAATATTTTTGTTTGTATTATATGATACTTGATAAAAATTATATCAATGGAAAGTACATTTAAAACTCAATTCATTCATATATCTTGCATTGTGTATTATATAACATAAATAAAAATATTTAAGGTTAAAGTTGATAAAACAAGACTTTGAAAATTCAAAGTGGACATTTAATATGGGACGGAGATAGTACTTATTAAAACTTGATATCATCTATCTTAGATAGATTAGCAGTGCTTCATTCTCACATATATATATATATATATATATATATATATATATATATATATATATATATATATATATATATATATATATATATATATATATATATATATATATATATATATATATATATTAGTAAAGGGTTTCCATACTCGGTGAATTGAATAAATAAAATAATAATGTTGTTACATGAGAGAGTGGTGATGAGCCAATCTAAACCAATTGCAAATGAAAAAGCTATATGTTCAGACCCTTTCGAACATATCAACCAGAACATAAACTAAATAATACGCGACATGAACTTGGACAAGAAAATAACACCCTTCCATTCTCGTTGACTAAGTGTTAACACTTAACACGCATATTAACAAGAGTCGTGTATTAGCGTCTATAACATGGATGATCACATTGACAACTTAGAATCCCACATTGGTTAAAGAAAGGAGTCCATGCCTTGTAGATAATTTAGCAGTGCTTAATTCATTTTCTTAGACAGAGTATCAACTCATAGTCTAACACCCATAATCTATTGTTGTTTCATTTTATGTTTTGTGTGTGTTTTGGATGACGTTGATGATCAACTTAAGATGTACGATATGCTTCATGGAAACAATGACAACTTTGAATCCCACATAGATAAAACAACACAAACTATGATAGCTTATATACTAGAATGAATATGGACTATACAAATTTGAGGTAATATCAAGTTTTCTCATATGTTAGAGTTGTGTTGTTGATAAACATAACAACATAGAGGTAACAAAAGAGAAAAATTTATATGAAATCTTGATTTTTAATTTTTATTTATTTTTATTTTTCATAATTATTGAATGCATGAACTCTTTCTAACAAGACAATCGAACATATCAAGTTTTCTCATATTTTTATATACTTTTATGAATTGCAATACATACAAAAAGTTTAAAAAGTAAGTGGGTTCAAGTACTGGTGGATCTTGAATATCAGGGCTTAAAAAAAGGTAAAGATGAATAACCTTGTGTTTCTTTTAAGTTTTTATACCGAACCGAAAACTTATTCTAGGCTTTCTCTCGTGCACCATAACATACCATATATTTTTATGTTAAAACTTTTATCAATGGAACTTCTAAATCCGATACGTCAAACTTCGTGACTTATCAACTATGCTAAACTTCATGTCAATCATTAGCACTTGCATAAATAACCATATAAGAATTCAAATCCAGTTCATATACCTCAAACTCGGCTTGTTCACATTTTACACATGCAAGGTACCTACCTAACTGATGAGGCGAAAAATGATCCGTTTTTAGGGGGTCATTTAAGCCCGAATTCGAATTTATTTGATCAAATATTGCCCTAAATCGTTCCTATAGGACCTTAGATATATCAACTTTAACACAAATACAATGACTAGATGAAGTAAAGATGGTGACTTGGTAATATATGTGTGGCGTTAGCTTTGTAGAAATAGAAATAAAGATGAAGAGAACTTTTATTAAAAAACACACACAATACACACACAAGCACACCTTACAAATGAGAGGTAAGGTGCCTTTTATAGTTCCATACATAGGCTTTGATGGGCTTGGGCTTGGACTTGGTTACATGGTTGGATTATAAAGGCTTATGAAACATAACTAATAACATATTAGCTTACCAAGTCCAAGGCCCAATGACTAAACTATTACTATTCTTCAACAAACGACACAAAGTTACAATATGAGAATGACCATCACTTCTATATACATATTTTTAATGCTAACAATCTCCCCCTAAGGGGTGGTCATTCGAATGATGCTCCACGTGAGTGGGTCTTCCGTGTTCTTTGTCTTTAACTTTGTGTGTCGTTGTATAATAGTCTTTAGTCTTTGTTCCTTCATGCTTTGTGATCTTTGATAACTGATTTTTCATCGTTCTTTGTTCCTTTGTGATGTGGAGTTATCTGCCATTCGTCACTTCTACGTCTGTGGTGGTTGTTTGCCATTCCAACATGCTCATACATCTTTGGACTTTGATATTCATATGCACGTAGTTCCCTTTCTTTCACAATGATCTTTAGTCTTTATACTTTGTAGATTCTTCTTTTTGGCGTAGAATCTTTCTTTGAACTTTGTGTTGTATAGATCTTTGAGGGAGCTTTCTTTAACTTCCAGATGTATGTATGAGCACGTGGAATCTGTCGCCATGGAGATGAAGTGTCCCTGCATATAAACAGTTAGCAATAAAACATCCGATACTTACAGATAAGAATTAGAGATCGTCAACAGCATAGTGTGAAGACTCCTTCTAACCCTTACCAAGGCCGTTCCCATGTCAGATACTCTCGAGAGAGCTTACAAGACCTACTAAGTAGCTCAATGACTGGGTGAGTCGTTGGGGATCACTCCACGACTGTAGACCGTTTGAAACCACCGCGAACACTAAGCGTAACCCATAAAGAATTACCGAAGTGACCTGCTGTCAGGGCTGCTTGATGTTGACCCTGGCAGGAATTTCCATTCAATCATTGAGAATCACTTGTGTGAATTCTCTCATAAATGTTCTGGCAGATTGCTAAGATCTGCGTAGGACTCTTAAGTTTACATCTGGCGTCCTTAATGATGAACAACCAGTGTAGAAATATCATGTGTTCCTATGAGATCTTTTGATGAATCTCGGGGCTCTAGACTCGATAAGTGCACATTTGGTTTCCTATGCGGAGATTAGGGAGAGGTCTCCTGCTTCAATATCAACCATCTCTAAGAGACGGGTCGATAGATTATACTGGTTCCCCGTGAGAATGAAACAAGTACCTTTTAAGAGATACCCGAGTGGTTAAGAAGGTTTAGTGCAGTGCGTCACTGGGTCCATGACGTCTTTGTCTTCAATACCGGTGTCACCTTAGTAACAACCAGTAGCATATGAATTGTACCCGGTGTCTGCCCTAAGGTTGAACATATGGAGGGCTATTTCTTTTCACCCTTTTTCATAACTTTTCTTTTTAATTCTTCAACCCCTTCTTTCTCCTTTCTTATTTTCTCCTTTTTTCAATCATACCTAAGGACTTCTAATTCTAATCTATTGGATTTGTCCTTGGGTAGATCCCTCCGGCTCTGGCGGATCATAGGACGGTTTTTCCCTAACCTTAGTCACCTTATAACTCCATGACTATCCTATAATTGCCATCAAACCATTAGTGAAAATCTCTCAAAGTGTTTATGATAATAAAACACATTGTTGACACTTCGAGAGTTTTGCATTTCTTTTGAAGGACTCCCCCTTCACATGTGCTCATGAATATTTAAGAAATTTGCACATGCGTGAGGAGTTTGTACTTTTGAATTGATCCACTTTCAGTGAACATGACCGATTCGAGACACGCTTACATCACTAGTTAGACTAGCTTGAAATTATTACCCGTCCTGGTCAAGTCCAAAGAAAGTCTCTCGATACGGTACATTCTACTCAGACAAGTCCTATTCGAGACACGCTTACATCACTAGTTAGACTAGCTTGAAATTATTACCCGTCCAGGACAAGTCTTTTCGATTACTGAGATTTTAAGCTTCGTCAATTCATTAGTACTTACTGAGTCGAGCTCTTTTGAGATTCAGTCACAATCTTTAAACATCTTTGATCACATTTTAATCATGTCTTCTCCCCCTCAAAAATAGCATATCGTGATATTTTTGATATCAACTGATTAAGAAAAAGCTTTTGGAGAGAAAGACAGATTTGTTTTTGCATGATTTCGGAACATTTTTGTTTTTGAACTCCCCCTTAATGATAGCACATTTTAAAATCAATTAAGGGTGTTGAGGGAGTTATCTTGAGCACTCATTTTGAGAGATTTTGAAAAATCTTTTGAACAATCTTGAAAAAGTGCTCAAGAATTGTATTTTGAAAAACGAGTTTATGTTTGAAATCTTTTTCGTTTGTTTAGACTCGAACATTTTGAAAAAGAGTTCGTCATTGAACGTACGAGTCCTTGATTTGAAAATAATCAGAAGTCATCGTTTAAGTGCGGGTTTCGTACTGATGTATACGAAAGCCATTGTGAAGAAAATTTTGAGAAACGACATGTTTTAGAAAAACATTAAAAAGAACTCCCGCTCAAGCATCTGTACATGTCCGTATCATTGTTGAATGACATTTCTAGAAACGTACAGAATATTGATTTATACGAGAGACATGTCGTGAGAAGAATATTTTTGGATTTTTGATTTTATATTGTTTTTGTATTTTTTGAAAATTTTATATTTTTGTATTTTGTTTTTGTTGGTTTTTCAAATGTTGTATTTTGTTTTTTTTTCAAAAATATTTACAGCGAAGCGATTTTGAAAACATTTTTCAAGAAGATTCGAGAAGACGTTCTAGCTCCTCAGGAGTTAGGCTTCGCATGCCAATTCGTCGAACTAAATAGTCAAACCGTTCTTTTGGAAGGGCTTTAGTAAATCGATCGGCGAGTTGGTAATCAGTCTTAACGAAAAATAATTCAACAGTACCCTCTTCCACGTGTTCTTTGATGAAATGGTAGCGGACTTTGATATGCTTCGTCTTAGAGTGATGTACGGGATTGCACGAGATGGCTACGACACTTTTTGAGTCACAATACATAGGTATTCTGTCAAAAGTAAAGCCATAATCTGTGAGCTGTGTCCGCATCCAAAGAACTTGGGCACAACACGCAGATAGAGACACATACTCGGCTTCGGCGGTTGATAGCGCAGTACAATCCTGTTTCTTTGAAGACCAGCTTACAAGCTTTTCACCCAAAAATTGTGCTCCACCTGATGTACTCTTTGCTGTAACTTGATCACCAGCATGGTCTGCATCTGAAAATGCTGTTAGATTAAACTCCGAATCCTTCGGATACCAAAGTCCCATGTTAATGGTGCTTCGTAGGTACCGAAAGATCCGTTTAACCTCTTTGAGGTGAAGTTCGGTAGGCTTTGCCTGAAACCGTGCTAATAAACAAACAGCAAATTGAATATCGGGTCGGCTAGCAGTTAGGTACATAAGAGAACCGATCATGCTTCGATATTTCTTCGGATCGATAGGTTTCCCAAACAAATCAGCACCTATTTTTGGTGAAGTGACCATTGGTGTACCAACAGAATCACAATTTTCCATTCCATGTTTTTTCAAAATCTCTATCGTATATTTAGCTTGATTGATAAAAATACCACGAGGGGATTGATGGATTTGTAAGCCAAGAAAGAATTTTAGTTCCCCCATCATGGACATTTCAAATTTACTTTTCATTAGATTTTCAAAATGTTTTGAATGGTTAGGATTGGTTGATCCAAAAATAATGTCGTCCACGTAAATTTGAACGATCAAAATGTCATCTTTGAATTTTTTGATAAACAAGGTGTCATCAACCGTTCCTTTGGTGAAATTGTTTTTGAGCAAGAAAGATGATAGTTCGTCATACCACGCTCTTGGAGCTTGTTTTAAACCATAGATGGCTTTCTTAAGCTTGTAGACGTAGTCTGGATGATCTCTGTCGATGAATCCCTCTGGCTGACTCACATACACTTCTTCTTTCAGAGTTCCATTCAAGAAAGCTGTCTTAATGTCCATCTGATAGACTGTGATGTTTTTGTGAGCTGCATAGGCTAAGAAAATCCGGACTGCTTCAAGTCTAGCTACAGGCGCGAATGATTCCTCGAAATCTATCCCTTCTTCTTGTGGATAACCTTTAGCCACAAGACGAGCTTTGTTGCGAATAACAGTCATTTCCTCATCCAGTTTGTTCTTCCACAACCACTTGAGATCAAGAACTCGTTTATCAAGTGGTCGTTCAACAAGTTCCCAACTGTCATGTAACAGGTATTGAAGAAATTCCTCCTGCATCGCTTCAATCCAAGGGTTTTCTGCCATTGCTTCCCGAATGTTCTTTGGTTCTTTGAGGCTGATTGAGCAAACGTAGATGCACAATTCGAGATCGGTGGCAAGTTGTCTCCTTGTCTGAACTAGCTTTGAAGGTTCACCAATAACTTGTTCTATTGGATGGTCTTTTGTCCATTGAAACGTAGAAGGGTACCTTGGGTGTAACGAATGTGTGTTAGATGGTTCTTGTAACCTTGAAGAAGATTCAGCAGAGTCTGTTGCAAACGGGTTTTCAAATACTTCTTCTCCTTCTTCTAACGCAACATCATTTGAATTATTTGTTGGTTCTTCTTGAAAATTTATGTTTTGATTTTGCTCATCAACTCTTGCTAGTTCAGTTTCAAGTACTGGAGTGGCTTGAGTAGATGTAGATGATGTGGAGGTAGTTGGTGCTTCAACTTCGATTGTTGTAGATGCATCCTGTGATGGTGGTGGTGGTTGATGGTTTTGAGCGGGTGCAGCGGAATGTTGTGGAGATGCATTTGTCGAAGTTCAACCAAAATATTCATCAAACATTAACTCGAAGAAATTTTCCAGTTCTTGTTCTGAAGGTTTATCCGTGTTTGTTGACTGAGCTCCTTAAGGCACGAGTCCTGAACTGATGTGTCCAGAAGTCTGCTGGTTTGGTGCGGGTCCTAATCCGTTTTGATTAGAAGCCATTGGATTAAGCGCGGGTTCTAGAGCGTATCTCTCAGAAGCCATCTGTGAAATCTCGTCAAACTTCACATTCATCGTCTCCATAATCCTTTTTGTTCTTCTATTATACACCCTGAATGCCCTCGAGTTTTCTGAATATCCAATGAAGATTCCAATATCACCCTTAGCTTTCAACTTTCCTAGATCTTCTCTGTCGTTCGTCGGATAGCACAAAGCGCCAAACACGTAAAGGTAAGAGATGTCAGGTTTCCGGTTATTCATAAGCTCATATGGGGTTTTATTGAATCTTGGATGTACTAGGGATCGGTTTTGAGTGAAACAAGCAGTGGCTACAGCATCAGCCCATAAGAATAGTGGTGCACTAGAATAAATTAGCATTGTGCGAGCAGCTTCCACAAGAGTTCTGTTTCTTCTTTCAACTACCCCATTCTGCTGTGGAGTTCTAACAACTGATGTTTGATGTGTAATTCCAACATCTTCGAGGTAAGTTCTTAACTCCTGGTTTGTAAATTCTGTGCCATTGTCTGTTCTTATAATCCTTACTGGAGCTTGAAGTAGAACTTGAATACGCTTCAGAAAGGTGATGATGATGCCTGGTGCTTCGTCTTTTGATCTCAAAAACTTTACCCAAGTATATCTTGAATAATCATCAACAATAACAAGAATATACTTCTTCCCATTAATGTTTTCAACTCTCATTGGGCCACATAAGTCCATGTGCAACATATGTAACCTTGCTTCCGAACTAGGTACGGTTTTGGGTTTATATGATGCTCTTTTGCTTTTTCCTTGTTCGCATGATGGACATAGGTGTTCCTTGGTGTATTTGAACTTAGGAAGTCCAGTGACGATGTTGTCTTTGGCTAACTTGTTGTTGGTGTCGAAATTGAGATGGGATAATCTTCTATGCCACAGCCAGGACTTAGTTTCGGTTGCCCTTGTCATAAGACAAATTGGTGATGTAGAAGCCATTTGGTTGATGTCGATGGCATACAAGTTTGTACCACGATTACCAGTTAAGAGATCATCACCAACCAAATTTCTAATAAAAACCGTGTTTCTCCTGAATGCAACTTCTAAATCTGCATCACAAAACTGCCCAACTGAAAACAAGTTGTGTCCCAACCCTTCGACATAGTAAACTCGAGTGATCAGAAAATTCCCAAACTGAAGATCTCCAAAACCCAGGATAGCTGCTACATGATCATTTCCAAAGCGTACAGTTCCCATGAATTTCCATATGAAATTGATCAGCAGCTTTAAGTTCCCGGTCATGTGCTTGGAGCAACCCGAGTCGACGATCCAAAGACATATTTCGATAACCTGCCAAGAACAGAAGAGTTTGTATTTGGAAACCGTGTTGAATTTGGTTCCATGGGGTTAGGAGTAAAAGCAGAATCACACTCATAGACAGTTGCTACTTGTTTAGCTTGAGTTATTTCTAATTTGCCGTCCTTAAGAGTGAATTCTCTACCCGTCGGAATCCACATACAAAACTTAAGATAGTTCCTAGGCATTCGACTAATAGTGGTAGTCCTAAATCGTGCAACTAATCGTTCTAAAGATCTGGATCTAGCACTAGGTCTTTTTGGAACATTCTTCTGTTCAGGCGTAACATTCACATTCTTAGAAACACATTCATCATGAACATCATTAATTAAACATTTCTTGCATATTAAACAAACAGAGTCATTACATGCATTAGAACCAGTACTTTCGACATTACATTCAGATGAATCATGTTTCTTATTAAAAAGCGATAAATTCCTAGGGTGTTCTTCTACTTCTTCAACTTTATTCTTGCTACAACTCGTAGAGACAGGCGAGACTCTATTGTTCCTTGTATTGCTCCTAGGCTTTAGTCTGCTGCTCCTAGAGGTGCTTTCTAATCCTGTAGAAGGCAAGGCACACACATTAGGATTTATATTGTTGTCCTTTTTACCATCCCTAGATTCTTTAGAATTAGCCTTTATGCACTTATCATTTGTCTTAGATGTTGAGGCAAACGCACTAGTGGGACTAATCCTAAAAAGGCCAGGTGCTATCACTTTTGGTGTTTCGACAACCGCTTTTCCTTTTTCAACAATCTTTACATTTTCACTTTTCTTGGGCAAGGGTGTTGGAGTGACTGGTTTTGTCAAATTCTTTTTCTCATCGACTTTTGGAGCAAATCTTGAAATTGACATCTTTGGTTTTTGAACCGTGTTTGAAACATTTGGTTTCTCCGAAGTCAATGGTTTTACAAACTTAGTTTCCTCACCCTTTCCTTTATGACTTTCAAGCTGAGTCCTCAAAAGATCATTTTGCTCTTTCATTTTCTTTAAGGCACGCTCATACGACAATTTGTCATACTTGCATTCTTCCTTTTTTCGATCAAGTTGTTTAAAATATGACACATTTTCTTTTTCAAGTTTAATAAGAGCATTTTCATATTTTGAAACAATGTCGGAGGTCTCAGCTCTCAGTCTTTCATCGTCTTGAACAGAATATGTTTGTAAAATGATGGACATAATATCGGTGGTCATAACAGCTTCAAAGAGAGAATCATTTAGGTTTTCCAAAACATTGATTTGCTCAAAAGATTCATTTGCCTTCTTTATCAGGGACTTGTGATCCGTGACGAAGTCAGCTGTTTCTTTCAAAAATGCTTGTTCAAAATGAATTACTCGAGCATGGATGTTATTAATTTGAGGAGCAAATTCATTTTCAAGAATCTTTTTAAGCTGTAAATGAACCGTGGAATTCCAGTTGATCTCATTAAGTCTCGTTTTAGATTCTAAAGTCGTTTTAAGTTGCCCAATTCTGGTTTTAAGATCATCAAGATATCCTCTTGCAACACTTGTGTTAAAAGTGTTGTTTGAAGAAATCTGTTCCATGTTTGAAATCGATCTGGAAGTAACTACCTTTTTCGAAAACATTTTTGAGAATGGACGTTTTATGGAAAACACTGATGGTTCTTTTTGTGGAACAAAAGTAATTCCCGAAAGTTTATTCAATTTGTTGTAATCAATCGGTTTCAAATCAGGATTCTTTTGTTTCATTTTATTAATGCTCTCTTCGGCCAATTCAATCGTTTCCACAGAATCACGAACAATGGGAGGATCATGCTTAGCCAACAAAACATTTCCATTAAACAAACAATTCTGAGCTTGCTGAGCTTTCTTGAGATTACAAGGAGTTTTGTTACCAAGAGCCATTTTATGTTTTGTGTGGTAAATCAGATTAGTTTGATTAGCAATCATGTGCATTGTTTGACTTGACTGACCCTTTTTAACCACTAACTCTTCTAAATGAGCAATCATGTGTTCTGACTCTACGAGTTCTTCCAAAAGTTTATCTTCTTTCTTTGCGAAGTCCTTTTTCAACTCATCCCTTTCTTTTTCAAGATTGGTATAAGCTGTTTTTTGTTTTGAAAGTTGGTTTGTTAACTCAGAAATTTCTTGATTTAAAGAGTTGATGGTTTTTGTTGAACTTATTTCAAGATTAGCAAACTTGTTTTTCCATTCCCAATCTTTAACAAGTAACTTCTTATAACCAATTTCAAATTCAGACTCGCGATCTTTGTGAATTTGAAAACTTTTTGCATTTTCCTTGTATCTCTCAAGCTCAGTGGTCAATTTCTCATTCGCGGCCTTAACATCGCGATTGACCTTTTTCACTTTCTCGATTTCAATACCACAATTATTTAATAATGATTCAAATAAAGCACGTGTTTCCTCATCATTCTCAGCATGCTGTGAAACGAAGCCTCCATTATGATTCACATCTGGAGTTGCTGAAGAAGTATTGCTACTACTTGGCGTGTCCAGGTATGTATCATAAGTGGGTGCTTGCTTCTCAGAATGCTGTTCCTCATGAGGAGACATATCAAATATATAATTATTATGACATGTGTTGAAATTTGATACCTCAGATGGTGCACTGGTGTCATAAACAGGAAGTGTGTCAGAATCCGTGTCATACTTAGCTTCCTGAAGATTCGCCATGAATATGCAGTTCGCATCGATATCCTCTCTATCTTCCATGTCATCCATAAGAGCCATAAAATCATTCTCCTCTGCGTTCAACTGAAATCCTGCCTTCTCTTTTTGTGCCAACAGTACTGCTTTCTGCAAATACTCTAGATCTTTCTTGGTCGGTTTAGTAGGATAGTTCCTTGCCATATGACCTACTCCTTGGTAGTTGAAACACTTTACCAGATTACCCTGATTCACATTTCCATAATTCCCAACAACTGGAGCTGGCACATTCCTATTCTGATTACCCATTGCCTGATTACCAACATTCTGACCCCTCTGATTTCCAACATGCTAACCCATCTGATTCCCTGCATACTGACCATACTGATTCCCTGCATACTGACCTGCATTCTGCATATTCTGATTACCCATGTTAATTCCAGTTGCATATCCTTGCTGATTACCATAAACTCCAACCATTTGGCCTCCATTGCCCATATTGAAACTCGGCTGAGCGATCTGCCTGTTGCGAGTATTCGATGAAATCCTTTGGTTGTTGTTTGTTGGTGTAGAATAGCGTCCTTGGAAAGCTTTTGTCAGAAAAGCAAACGCTTGAGTCAATGCTGCAGTAGCTTCATCATTTTCAGTGAATTCTGGTTCTTGAAATTGTGGGTATTGCTGTTGTGGAATAAGATGTTGTTGTTGCTGTGGGTAGAATTGTTGTTGGTAGACCGGTGTTGGTTGTTGAATGTAGGATGGTTGCAAGTAGTTGTGAGTGGAAGATGATGATGGTTGTTGTTGTGTGTTTACTGGTATATGTGTTGGTGTATCAGCCATTAATGCTAGAGGATCATGCTTTTTAGCTAGTAATTCAGCTCTCACTTCATTAGCTTCATCTTGATTTTGCTTCAAGAAGTCATACACCTGATCATAAGTCACTTCATGCAAATTCTTTGTCTGATAAACAATAGTGACATATCTTCCCCATTCTGGTTGTAACTCATTCAGAAAAATGGTGTTGTTAGCAATATTTGTCTGACTGAGGTTGTGTCTTGATAAATCATTCATGATCTTACAGAATCTGTGGTAGTACGTCTCTATGGATTCACCAGGAATTGAAGTAAACTTGCGAAGTTCCTTAAGCAGTTGTGTTTCCATTTCCTGTTTCCCGATGTCTGTCCCATACATTAACCTCTTGACTCTTTCCCAGACAGCATGAGCACTTACTTCACTGTCAACAGTAGCATAGATGGTTTCAGGTAAACCAAGAACGACGTAATGAAATGCCTGATCATCAGCTTCAATCTATTTTCTGTCTTCCACAGTGTATTCAGTCTCATTCTGTTCTCTGTAGTATGGTTGAACTGGCGGGGTACCATTTGGATCACCAGGGTCTAGTACTTGTGATGGTTTGAAGGGTCCATCCACAATGGATTTAATGAGAAGACTTCCATTTGCTTTGCTCTTAAGATAACGCATCATACGACTAGCCCACTGTGAGTATCCACCCTTTGACAGCATGGGAGGTCGGTTTTCGGCACCGGCAGCATGAATGTCTTGCTGAGTTGCCATTGATGAAGTGTATATTGATAAAGTTGATTCTTGGATCGATTCAACGAAGTAGGAGTTGTGTTTAGTGTAAGTTGATGCAAGTTTTTATGGTGAAAAATTTGATCTAAAACCTTGAAACCTCAACAACGTGTCCTTCTTCTCGGTCTCGCGGTCGTTTTGACAGCTGATTCGTCGAAAACGGAGTTACGGTTCAAAAGTTATGGCCGTTTGAAGTTTGGTAGTCAAAAAGTCAAAAACTTACGCGTAAAGCTTGATTTTACGCGTAAACCTTGAATAATATTACGCGTAAGATGTTATGCGTAACCTTTAAGTTATGCGTAAGATCTAAAGTTATGCGTAAACAATATTTTTTATGCGTAGACTTTGATTTTACGTGTAAACTTAGAGTTTATGCGTAGAATGTTACGCGTAAGGTTTTTTTCAACCAAATTGATCTCTCAAACTTATCCAAGCTTGAAAGATATCCCGTGTCGAAGTATTCCACAAACTTATCCAAGTCAGGGAAGTACTGAGTAAACTCTGATCGTTGAAGAAAACTTATGCGTAGGATCTTATGCGTAGAAAAACTTATGCGTAGAATCTTACGCGTAGAACTTATGCGTAGGAACTTAAGCGTAGGATCTTCACTTATGCGTAGGAAATCAGACTTATGCGTAAGAAAAGGGTTTTGACTAAAGTTACGCGTAGGAAAAGGGTTTTGACCAAATCTTATGCGTAAAAAGGACAGAAAGTACTGTTCACAGCTGGATATTCGTACTATGCCCAAAAGTTACGCGTAGGATGACCAGAAAACTTCAAAAATCCGATTTTTTCAACCAAAAACACTTTTTCCACTTGTTTCTTTTGATCAAATCTTTCCCAAAACACTTAGAATCACTAAAGCTTCAATAAAAACAACAACTTTAACACAAAAACACTTAAAGATCAAAACTTTTTGAAGAAAAAGTACACAAAATGAATGAAAAGTGTAACTTTTTAACAAAAAACTTGATGAAAACACTCCTAAATCATTGTTAGGCGATTGATACCACTTGTAGGACCTTAGATATATCAACTTTAACACAAATACAATGACTAGATGAAGTAAAGATGGTGACTTGGTAATATATGTGTGGCGTTAGCTTTGTAGAAATAGAAATAAAGATGAAGAGAACTTTTATTAAAAAACACACACAATACACACACAAGCACACCTTACAAATGAGAGGTAAGGTGCCTTTTATAGTTCCATACATAGGCTTTGATGGGCTTGGGCTTGGACTTGGTTACATGGTTGGATTATAAAGGCTTATGAAACATAACTAATAACATATTAGCTTACCAAGTCCAAGGCCCAATGACTAAACTATTACTATTCTTCAACAAACGACACAAAGTTACAATATGAGAATGACCATCACTTCTATATACATATTTTTAATGCTAACAGTTCCTTTTGTGATTTTAGGTACTTTGGGAGTGAAATCTGGAAAAGGAAGTAATTCGGACGTTTTTGGAGCATAAAAGTGAAGAAAACGCCAAAGTCTTAATTTTCCTTGCTGGGAACAGTAGGTGACGGCGTCAAGAGTAACTCCCTGACGGCGTCAAGAGCAAAATTCCATGACAATCCAGTACAGATTTGAAGGCGTCACGAAATAGGGCGTCAAGAGTTAAAGTCATGACGGCCTGGAGATGATTAAGTCTTGACGGCGTCAAATGTAGATCAAGGCAGTCCGAGAAGAGTTTTGGTAGCGAGGTGACGGCGTCACAATATTGGTCTTGACGCCGTCAGACCCCTTTTCCTATATATAGTTTTCTAATTTTTTTCACATAAAAGAGAGAAGTTTTGGAGAAACCCTAAGTACGATTTTGGTACGAATTTTACAGGTTTTTCAAGGGTTCCAAGCCCTTGATACCTTTCATGTGTAATTAAGATAAGTGTTCTTTCAAATCAATCAATATGTCTATGTGTTGGTTGTCTATATCTTGTTCTTGTCTTAATTCCATCATGCTAGGCTAGATCTATCTTGTGATTTGCTTGGATCTAATGAAACCTAGATGTTAATTATGTGTTGATTACTTGTGTATACTTGTCTTGGATGAATGATTTATATGTTAGGCGTAAGAAAACTGGCAGATCTCCAATTGGTAACATGCTTGAACGTCTTAAGAAACATGAACCGACTCGCACTAGGTCTTTATTGGTTGTATTTAATGCATGAGCCACTGTTTATAATCCCTATAGTTGTGCTGGGCATGGTGTAGGAGGAGATAAGAGCTCATAGAATTGGGGAGTTAAGTGTGCCACCCCATGAATGGTATTAAGGAATACGATCCGTCATCCATACAATTATAACAAGTAATTAACGTGTAAAAGATGTCTAGGGAGTAGTGAAATCTAAGTAAACACATTTTCTCCACTTATTGCTCACAACTTTAGTATAATTTAGTTTAATTTTCATTTTTTGTATTTTATTTTGATTACATTGTAGTATTGGGTTAGTTGATTAGCAACTAATTCCGCCCAAATTCTTCAAAACCCGAGATTTTACTTGCTTTCTAAAAAATATAAAAATACAAAAATAATCATCCCTCACCTTTAGAACTAGTATTTAGGTTTTCTAATCCTAGCGACACTATTCCTAGCTGAACGATCAATCCCCCGGTACTTGTCACTATACTATACTACAACGATCAGGTACACTGCCTGGTGGGGGTTGTAAGCTTCTCAAGATCCCTTGAGAGGTAAAGCCTGGTGCGATTCCCACGTATCAAGTTTTTGGCGCCGCAGCCCAGGGAATAGTTATTGTCTAGGTTAGAATTTCTTTTTATTAGGTCTACTTGCTAGATTCCTTTCTAGCAAGATTTTATTTTTATTTTTAGGTTTTCTTTAGTCTATCTTATTTCTTTGTGCCTTTGTTCGTAACCGCCCGACATCATGGACAACGGGAACATCTTTGAACCCGTCATCCCACCACAACAAAACCCACCACTAGAACCCCTTAGGCCCCGAACCTTAGGAGAGTATTCCCGACCTAGCCACCAAGGCTACCGAAACACCATTGAGCTCACCGGAGCCAATGTGACCCCCTTGCGATCCGACACCATCCGGTTGGTGCAAAGCGGTTGTGCATTCCATGGACTTCGTTCCGAAGAACCAAACCAACATCTTAAGGACTTCCTCAAAATCGTAGATTCCATAGACCTAGATGTTGAAACTAGAGAGACAACCCGATTACGCCTATTCCAATTCTCTCTACGGGATGAAGCTAGTCAATGGCTTGAGCGTTTACCCGCGGGATCCATCACCACATGGGATGATCTCACCACTCGTTTCCTTGCTCAATTTTTCCTACCGGGGAGAACTACTAAGCTTAGAAATGACATCTTGATGTTCCAACAACGTCAAAATGAATCTCTTTATGAAGCATGGACTCGTTTCAAGGACTTACTCCAAAAAGTCCCTCATCATGGCATAGATCTTTGGCTCCAAGTCCAAATTTTTTATGACCATATCAATATCTCCACGAGGCGAGCCATTGACCAATCGGCCGGTGGTAAGCTACGTGATCTAAGTGCGGAACAATCATGGGAACTAATAGAAGATCTTGCTCTCTATGACAACGAAAGTTGGAATGATCCCCGTGATTTGAACAAAACGGTCAAGGCAATATCTTTGCCTTCGAACAATTCTAGCACTCCCGACCGTAGGATCATGGAACTTGAAGGTCGAGTCAAGTCTCTCATGAAATCTTACGAAGCTCAAAAACCTTCAAGCCAAGTGAGCATAATCGCTTCTACATGCAAATTATGCAATGGCCCTCACGAGACTCATAACTGCATGGAGCTTCCAAAACGTGCTTATAACGAATTCACGTCATCACACGTGGGTCAAGGTCCTCGAACTTCTGGCGAGGCCTATGAGGCATGGAAGGATAAACCTAATTTCAAAGGGTACCAAACGCGGAGTGTATCTTTCAATGATTCCTCACCACTCACTTGGTCCGAGCATTTTCCGTCACAAGGCATTCCCAGGCAAAGCTTTGAAGATGCCCTAAAAAAATTCATTCTATCTCAGGAATTACAGCTCTCTACGCTCGAGGCTAAATTCATACAACAGCAGGCTGATGTGAACAACAAGATTTGTAATCTGTTAACTGCTATCAAAGAGCATGTTGTTAATAAGCCCATTCCCGTTGATGAGGTTAAATCTGTTACCGTCATGAGTCCACCAACCTTCCCTGTGAAAATAAAAAGTCCTAGCAAGTTATTCAAACGTCTATCCCCTAAAGGAAAAGAACCTGTCAACCCCTAGGACCAGTCCATTTCGTAAACACCATCACCACGATATCTGCTTTTACACCCAACCCAACCCAACCCAACAACAAACTAACAAATCTGGTCATACAACTAAAGATGAGACCTTAAGGGTAGACCACGATTCGGCCAGAAAGCCTACCAACTCATCCGAGCAGTACACCGCGCAAGAACCTGGCAAACCGGATGAAGGGAAAGAGAAATCGGAAGAGCATAAGAGAAATCCAACCATTTTGTGTAAATCTATTATAGAAGAACCCGAGTGAAAAATGGAGGATGTTATTAGTGGGAGTTGCGATAAGACTAAGGGAAGTAACCCTAAAGTTTTCAAGATCCCCTGTACCATTAAGGAAAAGCTCTTAACCGATAGTTATATAGATCCTAGCTTCCCCGTCAACATAATCCCCCTTTCCCTATACCAAGAAACCTTCCCAGAACGCATTGCGTGCGAGAGAGTAATGAAAAATTTATCAATTAGGATTGGAGAGCTAGTTTACAATACTGACCTCACCGTGGTCGATGACATGGACCCTCTCACCAATCAACCATTGACCAACCTTGTTCTTGGAAAACCATTTATCAATGAATCGGGAGTGATCCTTGATGAGAAAGATGGTAGTGCATTATTCACCAATGGTGTTAAGAGGGTAATTTTTCGTAGGGGTAATGAGGAGGTGTACGAGTATCGTCCTTTCCTTGAGGGGAATCTATATGGGTCAAAGGATGGAGAATCGGGGAAGATAAGACGGCGTGACCCGAATAATCTTAAAATTCCTTGCATGATCGGTCATAAGTACTTCGATAACGTCTACATTAACATATTTATGCCTAAGAATTTTATGTCCCTATTCCATTACAACAATATCTGCAGATGGGGAATGATTTACAAAGGAGAGAAAGTGGTTGGTAAGGATCATGAAATCCAGGTGTTCGTAGGAAATATGGCATTCACTATGGAATTCACGATTGTGGACAACATAGAGGACTATGTCGACCCTAGGTTATCACAAGTCGTTTTTGGAGCACCCTTTTGTGAAATCACTAATTTGATAGTGGATGACTGGAACGGAATCATGACCTTCACTGATGGAATTAGGAGGGTTTCATACCAAACGCCATACAAGAGAAAAGACCTTAAGGAAATCGATTATGACGGGCTTGATAAGATAAGTTCCCAACTTATTCTGTGTGATGAAGATGTTAGGAGATGATGTAAAAACATTTCTGATTTATCATGTGGATTCTTTAAGGATGTTAGTAAGCTTGGTTCTAAGTATCGACAAGATGTTTTCGAGTTCGAAGACTCGAAGTACTTACACTATGACAGCGATACTAGTTTAGAAGACGACCTAGAGAGTGGAACCAATGATGAGGTCACGTAGTAACCCATGACCTTGAGTCTAGCTACAAGACTCGTAAATAAAGAAAAGCGCTTCTTGGGAGGCAACCCATGTTTTGTGTGATTTTATTTTTGTTTGTTTGTCATTTGCTTACGTATGCATGCTTAGTTTTTATTGTTGGTTGATCATGTTTCTCAATTAAAAAGTGGAAATACTTTACTTTGTTGTTTTGGCTTAGTCTTAACTCCACCTAGAGGTATTTTTGCAAAAGATAAGTGTAAGGGGAAACCCCAAATATGTTTTCAAGAAACAAACCGATCATGATTCTCCACAATATTAAATGAACATGTATATTCGTACTTGTTAGAGTCAAATGCTTGTATTGAGTCATAATGAAGTTTTGCAGGATTTTCCAGGAAGTAGGACGAAGTTTTTCCAGAAATTTTCCGGAAACTTAACATAAGAATTTTTGCAGGTCAATCCTGACGGCGTCAAGAGTTTACTCTTGATGGCGTCAAGTGTAAAAATCTGGAAATTTTACCGGTTTTGTTTTTCTAACGGAGTCTTATGGTTTTTGTGAATTATTAAGTTTTATAATCTCCAGGAAATCTGCAAACTTCATTCCACAAGCATTATATCTTATCTTGTTTTCTAGGATTTAGTAACTTATATAGGATACCTCCGATTTTATGCGAGGTTGTCTTGTCTATTTTATCAGGTTTTACAGGTTATGTATGACAAGAAGATGATTTATATTCTGGAAGGGAAGCATTGATTGTTCATTTTCTTGGAGGAAGATTTAACCTGGCCACCTTATTATCTATACCGAGCGAATCAGGGGAGTATTTGATTTCATTCTCTTTACTTTTTCACTTTTACATTCTTTACTTGAACATTGGGGACAATGTTCATCTTAAGTGTAAGGGGAGGGTAAAAAGATGATACCTTACATATGCACTTTCCCTTGAGTTTGTTTTGTTTAATAGTAGATGTGTAATAAAACTATGAGAAATACTTGTTAGTGTAATTTTAGCGCCAAATTTAAATTTTTTTACAACATTTAGGAGTGAAACTTTAGCCATAGCAAGCGTCTCATGGATAGGAGATTGTATGACTAGCACATAACCGTATATTCAAAAAAAAATTTCACCCAAATATGTGAGGTTCGCCTTTATATTTGATAGGAAAAGCATTTACTATTAGTGCTTATGAGTGTACCGGTAGCATTTAGATTCTAGAACTTGCGTTAGTGATGCATCCCGAGACCGCTAGTGAGACTACATTCGTGTAGTAGGATTTACTACATGATAAGAGGCATTAGGATCACCCTTGTGTTAAACCCGTTTTATAATTACTTGACCATTTAAGTTATATTACTTGGCTAGTTAAGTCAACTAATTTTTCCCACACCCTTAGCGTTGTACTCATTTTTAGTACACGATACCCGTAGTACACCCCTCCGAGCCTATCTTTTCGTTTCTAACTTTAAGCATTTTACTTAAAGGAAGAATTTGTTACACCCCACTTAAATGTACAACCAAATCGCCTTAGCCTTCCGTGTATGCGCTCATTTTTAGTGCATTATTGTTATTTGTTAAACCCTAAGTTAACTATCTAATTGATTACATGGTTGCTAAGTCGAGTCATATCCTTGTACATATTGTTTTGGGACGATTGGGACTCATGGGTAAGTACTTATTTTATGAAGTAATGGGGAAGAACATAATATTATTACCTCCATATGTACGTTAATCTTAAAAAGTGCTCCAAGTGTTTTGATTTTCTTAATTCGAGTCATTAGATTAGTTAAATGTAAAGTATGTAAAGATTCAAGTGTAAGGGGAACGTTCATTCCCTATGATGTATTATTTTGGATGGTAGGGTAAGAGTGTATGCAAAAAAAAAAAAAAAAAAAAAAAAAAAAAAAAAAAATCGAGAAAAAAAAAAAGAAAAAAATAGAAAAAGAAAAAAAATTAAAAAAAAAAAGAGAAAAACATACGGACTACCATCCCTTTTCATTCTATGTTCATTTTATGTTTTTGTTATTTTTCATTTATTAGCTTAAGTCGAGTCTAGTTTTGGCTTAGCAACGCCACATTGTACATGTAATTAACCAAGATTGTTAACTCGCCACCAGTAAAACTTCCTTTATCCAACAAAACCGTGTATTTCATATCCCTATACCTAACGTTACAACCCTTTAAAAGACCTCTTTGATAGTTTATCCTAGGTGCTTACGCCATGTGGTGGAGGTTTGATCCTTTCTCAAGCCTATGGTAATCTATTTTGCTATGACAGGTAGTGAGAGATATCTTCCGTTTCCATATTGTAATTTACACTTTATTACACCCGAGAGATGTGAGTATCTAAACACTATTTGTGAGGTGCTTGTGTATGACCTCCGTGCTTGTCTATTGGTCTTTAGTGGAACGATTATTTGTTGTAATTACTTTTATATTAGTGTTAAATGACCCCTAACTTGTATTTTGAGTAGAATAAAAGCGCATTTGCTTGAGGACAAGCAAATCTCAAGTGTAAGGGTATATGATGAGGCAAAAAATGATCCGTTTTTAGGGGGTCATTTAAGCCCGAATTCTAATTTATTTGATCAAATATTGCCCTAAATCGTTCCTTTTGTGATTTTAGGTATTCTGGGAGTGAAATCTGGAAAAGGAAGCAATTCGGGCGTTTTTGGAGCATAAAAGTAAAGAAAACGCGAAAGTCTTAATTTTCCATGCTGGGAACAGTAGGTGACTGCGTCAAGAGTAACTCATTGACGGCGTCAAGAGCAAAATTCCATGACGATCCAGTACAGATTTGAAGGCGTCACGAAATAGGGCGTCAAGAGTTAAAGTCATGACGGCCTGGAAATGATTAAGTCTTGACGGCGTCAAATGTAGATCAAGGCAGTCCGAGAAGAGTTTTGGCGGCGAGGTGACGGCGTCACAATATTGGTCTTGACGTCGTCAGACCCCTTTTCATATATATAGTTTTCTAATTTTTTTCACATAAAAGAGAGAAGTTTTGGAGAAACCCTAAGTACGATTTTGGTACGAATTTTACAGGTTTTTCAAGGGTTCCAAGCCCTTGATACCTTTCATGTGTAATTAAGATAAGTGTTCTTTCAATTCAATCAATATGTCTATGTGTTGGTTGTCTATATCTTGTTTTTGTCTTAATTCCATCATGCTAGGCTAGATCTATCTTGTGTTTGCTTGGATCTAATGAAACCTAGATGTTAATTATGTGTTGATTACTTGTGTATACTTGTCCTGGATGAATGATTTATATGTTAGGCTTAAGAAAACTGGCAGATCTCCAATTGGTAACATGCTTGAACGTCTTAAGAAACATGAACCGACGCGCACTAGGTCTTTATTGGTTGTATTTAATGCATGAGCCACTATTTACAATCCCTATAGTTGTGCTGGGCATGGTATAGGAGGAGATAAGAGCTCATAGAATTGGGGAGTTAAGTGTGCCACCCCATGAATGGTATTAAGGAATACGATCCATCATCCATACAATTATAACAAGTAATTAACGTGTAAAAGATGTCTAGGGAGTAGTGAAATCTAAGTAAACACATTTTCTCCACTTATTGCTCACAGCTTTAGTATAATTTAGTTTAATTTTCATTTTTTGTATTTTATTTTGATTACATTGTAGTATTGGGTTAGTTGATTAGCAACTAATTCCACCCAAATTCTTCAAAACCCGAGATTTTACTTGCTTTCTAAAAAATATAAAAATACAAAAATAATCATCCCTCACCTTTAGAACTAGTATTTAGGTTTTCTAATCCTAGCGACACTATTCCTAGCTGAACGATCAATCCCCCGGTACTTGTCACTATACTATACTACAACGATCAGGTACACTGCCTGGTGGGGGTTGTAAGCTTCTCAAGATCCCTTGAGAGGTAAAGCCTGGTGCGATTCTCACGTATCACTAACTTACTTTAAACTAACTTGTTCCTACACATCCCATTTGCCCTGCCTATGAAATAATAACACAACTGTTAAAAAATAGCAAGTAGGAACTGCATACCATAATAGCTTTGTGGACTTACAACTCATTATGATGCACAACCGACAACCACTAAGGCTAAAACATTTAGATTTGAGCCAAGTTGAATATCACAAGCCAAATGTATGTAAGTTACAATTACAAGTCCTGGATTAATGGAAAAAAGGTGTTTAACAGTGCTAGATCAATAATGGTTAACTCACAAGCTAACACTCGTCTTGTATTGGGGTATATATATGCAAGTGAAGTGGAACCACATTGTTTTTCCCTATATTAAGCTTTCCACAATCTCTTCATGGTATCAAGAGCCTAATTCTTTGATCCTTCACCATGTCTTCCCACACTATACCCAATGATGTTGATCCCACTAAACCAATCATCATTGTCACTCTCTCAAACATAATTAAACACATCGTCCAACTATACTTCATGGAAGCTTCAAAGTGAAGCCACACTTGATGGCTATGGCTTATTTAAATATATTGATGGCTCCTTTGCTGCTCTCTCCAAAACCATCGTCAGAGGCGAGGTTTCAGCTACCAATCCAGCATATCTCACATGGGTACATCAAGATCGACTTCTCTTTGGTGCTCTTACTGGAACACTTGACCAAAACGTTGTCCCGCTAGTCTCGCTTACTACCACAACAAAGGAGATGTGGGACACCCTTGCTGCTTTTACATTTGCAAGCACGTCTAGCAGCCACATCAAGCAACTTAAAACTCGGCTGAAAAACATTACCAAAGGCCCTCAATCAGTTACCGAGTATATGAATGCTATCAAAGTCTGTACCGATCAGCTAGCTCTCCTTGGGGCCAAGTTTGACTAAGAAGACATCACCGATCGTGTGTTAGAGGGGCTTGATGACTCATACCAAGGAGTTATTGATGCTGTTAATGCTCACGACAAGCCGATCTCATTTTCTGAACTTCATGAAAAGCTTAATTATATTTACTCCAGTGGTTACAATATATAGATACAAGATTGAACTATACAAGAGATATAATAGGAGATGTACATGGGTTGTTACCACGATGATAGGAATGATAGTAACAAAGATTATACATGGACTAAGTCTCATTCTTATCCTTAACATATGTTTCATGAAAACCTTGACTACTTGGTCTCCCACATAGTTCAAAGAAAACAACCTTTGCCAGCTTATATACCACTATGTGTACGTGCCATATGTTTGAGGATTAGTATGAAGTTACTTGTACATCTTCACATCGTCGATGTGGCTAACATCGACGATGGGATCAAGTACACATACGTTTATATGAATTCTTCACTTTTTCATATTTAACAAAATCTATAAATTTCTTTTGATAAAAGGAGTCTTAACTTTCCCGTTAAAAAAAATCATGTCCATTTGTTTATGTAGGTAAAAAATATGACGTTCAAGTTCTAATGTTTACATAAAATAAATTGATCTAACTCTGAATAATTTAGCGGTCTTAAAGATTGATCGTATAAAACGCTAGTAGTTATATCGATTACGTGACTTGGCTAAAGGACATATCCATTACCACTCCTCACGCCACGATACTAGAAGAATTTATATTAATTCTTAACTTCTTATAGTTAACAAAAATGTAAAAAGACAATTTACAAGGAGTACTAGAAATTTAAGGGTTTTATTTTTTTTATTTTTTTATTTTTTTATTTTTTTTTCGAGTTTTTATGTCTTTATCTACAAACCATAAATATACATCTAAAGTATTTATTTACAAGAAAAAGACTGTTTGTTTTTTATACCTTTGAACTATACAACAATAAATTTGAACAAATACAAAAGTACATTTTCTCGTTTCAACAAGCTTTTTTTTCCGATTACTATTAATTTTGTTTTTAAAAACTAAACAATTAGAGAATGAAGTCCAGAAAAAGACATACTAGATGGGTCTTGTACATCTGAATCTGTATGCTATGCTATGTATGAGTAAATATGATAAACCGTTTAAGTTGTTTTATCAAACTGAACATATTATTTGATTGTAACAACTCACACTTTGAGATTTTGCAACAATCACGTTTTTCCTCGCTGAAGTTTCTCCCGGGGGTGCGAATATTGATCTTCATATTATGGAAGCAATAAAATCTCGTAAATCATGGCTAAAGTGTTCCACAGGTTGTATGGGAGGATTCCAGGATCGATATGATCATAACAACAACATGTATTCATCATAGAATCAATAAATAAGAAACAAAAGAAGATGGGTTGAACCCTAAGATTCTGATATATTGATGAAGAATGGGTTAAATGTTTACAACGAATTCCTATTCTATATATACAAGATGAATCGGTACTTTCATGAATAGTCACACCGTTCCAATAAAAGTAAACGTTGCAATGTTTATAAACCTAAATAACCGTTGTAACGTAACTGTAGGACCTTAGATATATCAACTTTATCATAAATATAAGCACTAGAAAGATGAAAGATGGTGACTTGTAGATGTATATGTGGCGTTAATAATAAAGAGAGAATAAGAGATGAAGTAGAAAGCTTTTATTAAAAATACACACACTTTCACACACAAGCACACCTTACAAATGAGGGGTAAGGTGCCTTATATAGTTCCATACATAGGCTTTGATGGGCTTGGGCTTGGACTTGGTTACATGGTTGGATTATAAAGGCTTATGAAACATAACTAATAACATATTAGCTTACCAAGTCCAAGGCCCATTGACTATTCTATTACTAATCTTAACAAGTGACACAAAGTTACAATATGAGAATGACCATCACTTCTATATAAATATTTTTAATGCTAACAATCTCCCCCTAAGGGGTGGTCATTTGAATGATGCTTCACGTGAGTGGGTCTTCCGTGTTCTTTGTCTTTAACTTTGTGTGTCGTAGTAGAATAGTCTTTAGTCTTTGTTCCTTCATGCTTTGTGATCTTTGATAACTGATTTTTCATCGTTCTTTGTTCCATTGTGATGTGGAGTTATCTGCCTTTCGTCACTTCTGCGTCCGTGGTGGTTGTTTGCCATTCCAACATGCTCATACATCTTTGGATTTTGATATTCATATGCACGTAGTTCCCTTTCTTTCACTTTGATCTTTAGTCTTTACACTTTGTAGATTCTTCTTTTTGGCGTAGAATCTTTCTTTGAACTTTGTGTTGTATAGATCTTTGAGGGAGCTTTCTTTAACTTCCAGATGTATGTATGAGCACGTGGAATCTGTCGCCATGGAGATGAAGTGTCCCTGCATATAAACAGTTAGCAATAAAACATCCGGTACTTACAGATAAGAATTAGAGATCGTCAACAGCATAGTGTGAAGACTCCTTCTAACCCTTACCAAGGCCGTTCCCATGTCAGATACTCTCGAGAGAGCTTACAAGACCTACTTAGTAGCTCAATGACTGGGTGAGTCGCTGGGGATCACTCCACGACTGTAGACCGTTTGAAACCACCGCGAACACTAAGTGTAACCCATAAAGAATTACCGAAGTGACCTGCTGTCAGGGCTGTTTGATGTTGACCCTGGCAGGAATTTCCATTCAATCATTGAGAATCACAAAAGTGAATCCTCTCATAAATGTTCTGGCAGATTGCTAAGATCTGCGTAGGACTTTTAAGTTTACATCTGGCGTCCTTAATGATGAACAACCAGTGTAGAGATATTATGTGTTCCTATGAGATCTTTTGATGAATCTCGGGGCTCTAGACTCGATAAGTGCACATTTGGTTTCCTTTGCGGAGATTAGGGAGAGGTCTCCTGCTTCAATATCAACCATCTCTAAAAGACAGGTCGATAGATTATGTCGGTTCCCCGTGAGAATGAAACAAGTACCTTTTAAGAGATACCCGAGTGGTTAAGAAGGTTTAGTGCAGTGCGTCACTGGGTCCATGACGTCTTTGTCTTCAATACCGGTGTCACCTTAGTAACAGCCAGTAGCATATGAATTGTACCCGGTGTCTGCCCTAAGGTTGAATCATATGGAGGGCTATTTCTTTTCACTCTTTTTCATAAATTTTCTTTTTAATTCTTCAACCCCTTCTTTCTCCTTTCTCATTTTCTCCTTTTTTCAATCATACCTAAGGACTTCTAATTCTAATCTATTGGATTTGTCCTTGGGTAGATCCCTCCGGCTCTGGCGGATCATAGGACGGTTTTTCCTAACCTTAGTCACCTTATAACTCCATGTCTATCCTATCATTGATCACATGCCATAAAACCTTTTGTGAAAATCTCTCAAAGTGTTTATGATAATAAAACACATTTTGTTGACACTTCGAGAGTTTTGCATTTCTTTTGAAGGACTCCCCCTTCACATGTGCTCATGTAATTTTTAAGAAATTTGCACATGCGGGAGGAGTTTGCACTTTTTGAATTGATCCACTTTCAGTGAACATGACCGATTCGAGACACGCTTACATCACTAGTTAGACTAGCTTGAAGTTATTACCCGTCCTGGTCAAGTCCAAAGAAAGTCTCTCGATACGGTACATTCTACTCAGACAAGTCCTATTCGAGACACGCTTACATCACTAGTTGGACTAGCTTGAAATTATTACCCGTCCAGGACAAGTCCTTTCGATTACTGACATTTTAAGCTTCGTCAATTCATTGGTACTATCTGAGTCGAGCTCTTTTGAGATTCAGCCACAATCTTTAAACATCTTTGATCACATTTTAATCATGTCTTCTCCCCCTCAAAAATAGCATATCGTGATATTTTTGATATCAACTGATTAAGAGAAAGCTTTTTGGAGAGATAGACAGATTCTATTTTGCATGAATTTTGGAACATTTTTCTTTTTGTACTCCCCCTTAATGATAGCACATTTAAAATCAATTAAGGGATTTGAGGGAGTTTTCTTGAGCACTAATTTTGAGAGATTTTGAGAAATCTTTTGAACAATCTTGAAAAAGTGCTCAAGAATTCTATTTTGAAAACGAGTTTTTACTTGAAATCTTTTTCGTTTGTTTAGACTCGAACTTTTTGAAAAAGAGTTCGTCATTGAACGTACGAGTCCTTGATTTGAAAATAATCAGAAGTCATCATTAGGGTCCGGGTTTCGTACTGAAGTATACGAAAGCCATTGTGAAGAAACTTTTGAGAAACGACATGTTTTAGAAAAACATTTTAAAGAACTCCCGTTCAAGCATCTGTAAATGTCCGTATCATTTTTGAATGACATTTCTAGAAACGTACAGAATATTGATTTATACGAGAGACATGTCGTGAGAAGAATATTTTTGGATTTTTTTTTTATATTGTTTTTGTATTTTTTGAAATTTTATATTTTTGTATTTTGTTTTTGTTTGTTTTTCAATTTTTGTATTTTGTTTTTTCAAAAATATTTACAGCGAAGCAATTTTGAAAGCTTTTTCAAGAAGATTCGAGAAGACGTTCTAGCTCCTCAGGAGTTAGGCTTCGCATGCCAATTCGTCGAACTAAATAGTCAAACCTTTCTTTTGGAAGGGCTTTAGTAAACAGATCGGCGAGTTGGTAATCAGTCTTAACGAAAAATAATTCAACAGTACCCTCTTCCACGTGTTCTTTGATGAAATGGTAGCGGACTTTGATATGCTTCGTCTTAGAGTGATGTACGGGATTGCACGAGATGGCTATGGCACTTTTTGAGTCACAATATATAGGTATTCTGTCAAAAGTAAAGCCATAATCTGTGAGCTGTGTCCGCATCCAAAGAACTTGGGCACAACACGCAGATAGAGACACATACTCGGCTTCGGCAGTTGATAGTGCAGTACAATCCTGTTTCTTTGAATACCAGCTTACAAGCTTTTCACCCAAAAATTGTGCTCCACCTGATGTACTCTTTGCTGTAACTTGATCACCAGCATGGTCTGCATCTGAAAATGCTGTTAGATTAAACTCCGAATCCTTTGGATACCAAAGTCCCATATTAATGGTGCTTCGTAGGTACCGAAAGATCCGTTTAACCTCTTTGAGGTGAAGTTCGGTAGGCTTTGCCTGAAACCGTGCTAACAAACATACAGCAAATTGAATATCTGGTCGACTAGCGGTTAGGTACATGAGAGAACCGATCATGCTCCGATATTTTTTCGGATCGATGGGTTTTCCAAACAAATCAGCACCTATTTTTGGTGAAGTGACCATTGGTGTACCAACAGAATCACAATTTTCCATTCCATGTTTTTTCAAAATCTCTATTGTATATTTAGCTTGATTGATAAAAATACCACGAGGGGATTGATGTATTTGTAAACCAAGAAAGAATTTTAGTTCCCCCATCATGGACATTTCAAATTTGCTTTTCATGAGATTTTCAAAATGTTTTGAATGGTTAGGATTGGTTGATCCAAAAATAATGTCGTCCACATAAATTTGAACGATCAAAATATCATCTTTGAATTTTTTGATAAACAAGGTGTCATCAACCGTTCCTTTTGTGAAATTATTTTTTAGCAAGAAAGATGATAGTTCATCATACCACGCTCTTGGAGCTTGTTTTAGACCATAAATTGCTTTCTTAAGCTTGTAGACGTAGTCTGGATGATCTTTGTCGATGAATCCCTCTGGCTGACTTACATACACTTCTTCTTTCAGAGTTCCATTTAAGAAAGCTGTCTTAATGTCCATCTGATAGACTGTGATGTTTTTGTGAGCTGCATAGGCTAAGAAAATCCGGACTGCTTCTAGTCTAGCTACAGGCGCGAATGATTCTTCGAAATCTATCCCTTCTTCTTGTGGATAACCTTTAGCCACGAGACGAGCTTTGTTGCGAATAACAGTCATTTCCTCATCCAGTTTGTTCTTCCACAACCACTTGAGATCAAGAACTCGTTTATCAAGTGGTCGTTCAACAAGTTCCCAACTGTCATGTAACAGGTATTGAAGAAATTCCTCCTGCATCGCTTCAATCCAAGGGTTTTCTGCCATTGCTTCCCGAATGTTCTTTGGTTCTTTGAGGCTGATTGAGCAAACGTAAATGCACAATTCGAGATCGGTGGCAAGTTGTCTCCTTGTCTGAACTGGCTTTGAAGGATCACCAATAACATGTACTAACGGATGGTCTTTTGTCCATTGAAACGTAGAAGGGTACCTTTGGTTGAACGAATGTGTGTTAGATGGTTCTTGTAACCTTGAAGAAGATTCAGCAGAGTCTGATGCAAACGGGTTTTCAAATACTTCTTCTTCTTCTTCTATCGCAACATCGTTTGAATTATTTGTTGGTTCTTCTTGAAAAATTGTGTTTTGATTTTGCTCATCAACTCTTGGTAGAACAGTTTCAAGTACTGGAGTTGCTTGAGTAGATGTAGACGATGTTGATGTAGTTGGTGCTTCAGCTTCGATTGTTGTGGATGCATCTTGTGGTGGTGATGGTTGATGGTTTTGAGCGGGTGCAGCGGAATGTTGTGGAGATGCATTTGTCGAAGTTCCACCATAATATTCATCAAACATTAACTCGAAGAAATTTTCCAGTTCTTGTTCTGAAGGTTTATCCGTGTTTGTTGACTGAGCTCCTTGAGGTACGAGTCCTGAACTGATGTGTCCAGAAGTCTGCTGGTTTGGTACGGGTCCTAATCCGTTTTGATTAGAAGCCATCGGATTAAGCGCGGGTTCTAGAGCGTATCTCTCAGAAGCCATCTGTGAAATCTCGTCAAACTTCACATTCATCGTCTCCATTATCTTTTTCGTTCTTCTATTATACACCCTGAATGCCCTCGAGTTTTCTGAATATCCAATGAAGATTCCAATATCACCCTTGGCTTTTAACTTTCCTAGATCTTCTCTATCATTTGTCGGATAGCACAAAGCGCCAAACACGTGAAGGTAAGAGATGTCAGGTTTACGGTTGTTCACTAGCTCATATGGGGTTTTATTGAATCTTGGATGTACTAGGGATCGGTTTTGAGTAAAACAAGCAGTGGCTACAGCATCAGCCCATAAGAATAGTGGTGCACTAGAAAAGATCAGCATTGTGCGAGCAGCTTCCACAAGAGTTCTATTTCTTCTTTCAACTACCCCATTCTGCTGTCGAGTTCTAACAACTGATGTTTGGTGTGTGATTCCAACATCTTCAAGGTAAGTTCTTAACTCATGATTTGTGAATTCTTTGCCATTATCTGTTCTAATAATCCTTACTGGAGCTTGAAGTAGAACTTGAATACGCTTCAGAAAGGTGATTATGATGCCTGGTGCTTCGTCTTTTGATCTCAAAAACTTTACCCAAGTATATCTTGAATAATCATCAACAATAACAAGAATATACTTCTTCCCATTAATGCTTTCAACTCTCATTGGGCCACATAAGTCCATGTGCAACATATGTAACCTTGCTTCCGAACTAGGTACGGTTTTGGGTTTATATGATGCTCTTTTGCTTTTTCCTTGTTCGCATGATGGACAAAGGTGTTCCTTGGTGTATTTGAACTTAGGAAGTCCGGTGACGATGTTGTCTTTGGCTAACTTGTTGATGGTGTCGAAATTGAGATGGGATAAACGTCTATGCCACAGCCAGGACTTAGTTTTGGTTGCCCTTGTCATAAGACAAATTGGTGATGAAGAAGCCATTTGGTTGATGTCGATAGCATACAAATTTGTACCACGATTACCAGTTAAGAGATCATCACCAACCAAATTTCTTATAAAAACCGTGTTTCTCCTGAATGCAACTTCTAAATCTGCATCACAAAACTGCCCAACTGAAAACAAGTTGTGTCCCAACCCTTCGACGTAGTAAACTCGAGTGATTAAAAAATTCCCAAACTGAAGATCTCCGAAACCCAGGATAGCTGCTACATGATCATTTCCAAAGCGTACAGTTCCCATGAATTTCCAGATGAAATTGATCAGCAGCTTTAAATTCCCGGTCATGTGCTTGGAGCAACCCGAGTCGACGATCCAAAGACATATTTCGATAACCTGCCAAGAACAGAAGAGTTTGTATTTGGAAACCATTTTGAATTTGGTTCCATGGGGTTAGGAGTAAAAGCAGAATCACACTCATAGACAGTTGCTACTTGTTTAGCTTGAGTTATTTCTAACTTGCCGTCCTTTAGAGTGAACTCTCTACCCGTTGGTATCCACATACAAAACTTAAGGTAGTTCCTAGGCATTCGACTACTAGTGGTAGACCTAAAGCGTGCAACTAATCTTTCTATAGATCTTGATCTGGCACTAGTTCCCTTTGGAACATACTGCTGTTTAGGCATAACATTCACATTCTTAGAAACACATTCATCATGAACATCATTAATTAAACATTTTTTGCATATTAAACAAACTGAGTCATTACATGCATTAGAACCAGTACTTTCAACATTACATTCAGATGAATCATGTTTCTTATTACAAAGCGATAAATTCCTAGGGTGTTCTTCTACTTCTTCAACTTTATTCTTGCTACTACTCGTAGAAACAGGCGAGACTCTATTGTTCCTTATATTGCTCCTAGGCTTTAGTCTGCTGCTCCTAGAGGTGCTTTGTAATCCTGTAGAAGGTAAGGCACACACATTAGGATTTATATTGTTGTCCTTTTTAGCATCACTAGACTCTTTAGAATTATCCTTTTTGCACGCATTTGTCTTAGAAGTGGAGGCAGACGCATTAGTGGGACTAATCCTAAAAAGGCCAGGTGCTATCACTTTTGGTGTTTCGACAACCGCTTTTCCTTTATCAACAATCTTATCATTTTCACTTTTCTTGGGCAAGGGTGTTGGAGTGACTGGTTTTGTCAAATCCTTTTTCTCATCGACTTTTGGAGCAAACCTTGAAATTGACATCTTTGGTTTTTGAACCGTGTTTAAAACATTTGGTTTCTCCGAAGTCAATGGTTTTGCAAACTTAGTTTCCTCACCCTTTCCTTTTTGACTTTCAAGCTGAGCCCTCAAAAGATCATTTTGCTCTTTCATGTTCTTGAAGGCACGCTCATACGACAATTTGTCATACTTGCATTCTTCCTTTATAAGAGCATTTTCATATTTTGAAACAATTGCGGAGGTCTCAGCTCTCAGTCTTTCATCGTCTTGAACAGAATATGTTTGTAAAATGATGGACATAATGTCAGTGGTCATAACAGCTTCGAAGAGAGAATCATTTAGGTTTTCCAACACATTCATGTTTTCACGAGTATCATTAGTTTCGTTTACCAGGGATTTGTGGTCCTTGACAAAGTCGGCCGTTTCTTTTAAGAAAGCTTTTTCAAAATGGATTACCCTCGCACTGATGTTATTCAGTGGGATAGTAATTTCGTTTTCAAAAACTTTTTTCTGCTCAATATGAAAACTGGAATGCCAGTTGTTAATATCGATTGTAGTTTTAGAAGCAACAATATTTTGAAGTTCTTGAATTCTCTTTTTAACGTCATCCAAAATTTCTCTAGCCTCACTTGTATTAAAAGTGTTGTTAGAAGAAATTTGTTCCATTTTTGAAAGAGATTTGGAAACAATTACTTTCTTGGAAAACATTTTTGCGAATGGTCGTTTTATGGAAAACACAGATGGTTCTTTTTGTGGAACAAAAGTAATCAATCGGTTTCAAATCTGGATTCTTTTGTTTCATTTTATTAATGCTCTCTTCGGCCAATTCAATCGTTTCCACAGAATCACGAACAATGGGAGGATCATGCTTAGCCAACAAAACATTTCCATTAAACAAACAATTCTGAGCTTGCTGAGCTTTCTTGAGATTACAGGGGGTGTTGTTACCAAGACCCACTTTATGTTTCGTATGGTAAACCGGATTAGTTTGATTTGAAATCATTTTCATTGTTTGACTTGACTGACCCGACTTAACCACCAATTCTTCTAAATGTGCAATCATGTGTTCTGACTCTATGATTTTGGCCAAAAGTTTGTCTTCTTTCTTTGCAAAGTCCTTTTTCAACTCATCCCTTTCTTTTTCAAGATTGGTATAAGCTGTTTTTTGTTTAGAAAGTTGGTTTTGTAAATCAGAAATTTCCGCGTTTAAAGATTTTATCTTTTTGAAAGAATTAACATCAAGTGTATCAAACTTGAGTTGCAATTGTTTTTCCCTTGAAACGGAATTTTGATAACCAGTTTCTAATTCAGACAATCTTTTGTTATGAAATTCAAAAGCTTTAACGTTTTCCTTGTAACTCTCAAGCTCAGTGGTCAATTTAACATTCGCGGCCTTAACATCGCGATTGACCTTTTTCACATTCTCAATTTCAATACGACAATTATTCAATAATGATTCAAACAAAGCACGTGTTTCCTCATCATTCTCAGCATGCTGTGAAACGAAGCCTCCATTATGATTCACATCTGGAGTTGCTGAAGGAGTATTGCTACTACTTGGCGTGTCCAGGTATGTATCATAAGTGGGTGCTAGCTTCTCAGAATGCTGTTCCTTATGAGGAGACATATCAAATATATCATTATTGTGACATGTGTTGAAATTTGATACCTCAGATGGTGCATTGGTGTCATAAACAGGAAGTGTGTCAGAATCCGTGTCATACTTAGCTTCCTGAAGATTCGCCATGAATATGCAGTTCGCATCGATATCCTCTCTATCTTCCATGTCATCCATAAGAGCCATAAAATCATTCTCCTCTGCGTTCAACTGAAATCCTGCCTCTGCCTTTTGTGCCAACAGTAATGCTTTCTGCAAATACGCTGTGTCTTTCTTGTTCGGCTTAGTAGGACAGTTCCTTGCCATATGACCTACACCTTGACAGTTGAAACACTTTACCGGATTACCCTGATTCACATTTCCCAAATTCCCAACTACTGGAGCTGCAACATTTCTATTCTGATTACCCATTGCCTGATTACCAACATTCTGACCCCTCTGATTTCCAACAAACTGACCCAACTGATTCCCTGTATTCTGACCATACTGATTCCCTGCATACTGACCTGCATTCTGCATATTATGATTCCCCATGTTAATTCCAGTGGCATATCCTTGCTGATTCCCATAAACTCCAACCATTTGGCCTCCGTTGCCCATATTGAAACTCGGCTGAGCAATCTGCTTATTGCGAGTGTTCGATGAAATCCTTTGGTTGTTGTTTGTTGGTGTAGAATAGCGTCCTTGGAATGCCTTTGACAGAAAAGCAAACGCTTGGGTCAGTGCTGCAGTAGCTTCATCATTTTCAGTGAATTCTGGTTCTTGGAATTGTTGGTATTGCTGTTGTGGAATAACATGTTGTTGTTGCTGTGGGTAGAACTGTTGTTGGTAGACCGGTGTTGGTTGTTGAATGTATGATGGTTGCATGTAGTTTTGAATGGAAGATGATGGTGGTTGTTGAGTGTTCACTGGTAGCGGTGTTGGTGTAGTAGCAATTAATGCGAGAGGATCATGATTCTTTGCCAATCTTTCTTTCCTTACTTCATTAGCCTCAGCTTGGTTTTGCTTCAAAAAGTCATAGAGTTGATCATAATTCACCTTATGTAAATCCTTTGTTTGATTGACAATTGTAACATAACGACCCCATTCTTCTGGAAGGTTATTGATGAATTTGATGTTTGTTGCAATTGTTCGAGGTGTCAACTTGTTTCTGATTAACTCATTCATCAAAGTGCAAAACCTTGTGTAGTAAGATTCAATTTGTTCACCTTTAGTGGATGTAAAGTTCTCCCATTCCGTAAGAAGTTTGTTCTCAACGTCCTGTTGTCCAATCTCTGTTCCATGACATATCCTTCTGACACGTTCCCACATAGCATAAGCATTTCACAACTGTCGACCGCAGCAAAGATCTCCCGTGGTAATCCAAGTTGGATTAAATGCATTGCCATATCATCAGCGGCGATCTGCTTCTTGTCTTCCTCTGTGTAATCTGCTTCTGTTTGTTCACGCACAAATGGTTGAGTAGGAGGTGTTGCATTTGGATTACCTTCAATTTGAACTTGTCTTGGCTTGAATGGACCATTTGTAATGGAGTTGATCATTAGTTTACCATCAGGCTTTGTTTTGATGTAACGAAGCATGCGGCTTGTCCATGGGAGATATCCACCTTTTTCAAGCATTGGAGGTCGGTTTTCCGCACCGGTTGCATGAATATCTTGCTGAGTAGCCATTGATGAAGTGTAGATTGATAAAGTTGATTCTTGGATCGTTCCAACGAAGTAGGAGTTGTGTTTAGTGTAAGTTGATGCAAGTTTTTATGATGAAAAATTTGATCTAAAACCTTAAAACCTCAATAACTCCTTCTTCTCTGTCTCGCGGTCGTTTTGACAGCTGATTCGTCGAAAACGGAGTTACGGTTCAAAAGTTATGGCCGTTTGAAGTTTGGTTGTCAAAAAGTCAAAAACTTACGCGTAAACCCAGAAACTTATGCGTAAACAGTGATTCTTACGCGTAAATAGCAATCTTACGGTTAACTTCAAATCTTACGCGTAAGAAAAGTTATGCGTAAACTTTCAGGTTATGCGTAAAAATTAAGGTTATGCGTAAACAAAAATGTTTATGCGTAAGCTTTGATTTTTACGCGTAAACTTTGAGTTTATGCGTAAGAAAAGTTACGCGTAAGGTTTTTCAACCAAATTGATCTCTCAAACTTGTCCAAGCTTGAAAGATATCCCGTGTCGAAGTATTCCACAAACTTATCCAAGTCAGGGAAATACCGAGTCGAAGTAGCACGAAGAGAAGACCTTTGAATGAAGTTATGCGTAGAACTCTGAAACTTACGCGTAAGATCTTGCGCGTAGGAACTAACGCGTAGGATTTCAATCTTATGCGTAGGAATTAATGTTAAGCGTAGAAAACAGACTTAGGCGTAGGATCTTATGCGTAGGCTTCCAAAGTTACTCGTAAGAACAGGGTTTTGACTACAAACTTACGCGTAAACAGTACTTTTATGCGTAAAAAGTACCAAAATGTACTATTGACAGCTTTGAAATTGTACTATGCTCAAAATCTTACGCGTAGACTTGCCAAAACAGCTAAAAATTCGATTTTTTCAACCAAAAACACTTTTTCCACTTGTTTCTATTGATCAAATCTTTCACAAAACACTTAGAATCACTAAAGCTTCAAGAAAAACAACAACTTTAACACTAAAACACTTAAAGATCAAGACTTTTTAAAGAAAAAGTGCACTTTTACAAGAAAAAATGCAACTTTTTAAGAAAAAACTTGAAAAATACGATTACCACACACTCCTAAATCATTGTTAGGCGAATGATACCACTTGTAGGACCTTAGATATATCAACTTTATCATAAATATAAGCACTAGAAAGATGAAAGATGGTGACTTGTAGATGTATATGTGGCGTTAATAATAAAGAGAGAATAAGAGATGAAGTAGAAAGCTTTTATTAA
The DNA here is from genome assembly GCA_030686995.1 of Artemisia argyi. Classification (NCBI taxonomy): domain Eukaryota; kingdom Viridiplantae; phylum Streptophyta; class Magnoliopsida; order Asterales; family Asteraceae; genus Artemisia; species Artemisia argyi. Next base: position 12,234,675 of record CM060689.1, on the reverse strand, counting down.
AAACACACACACTTTCACACACAAGCACACCTTACAAATGAGGGGTAAGGTGCCTTATATAGTTCCATACATAGGCTTTGATGGGCTTGGGCATGGACTTGGTTACATGGTTGGATTATAAAGGCTTATGAAACATAACTAATAACATATTAGCTTACCAAGTCCAAGGCCCATTGACTATTCTATTACTAATCTTAACAAGTGACACAAAGTTACAATATGAGAATGACCATCACTTCTATATAAATATTTTTAATGCTAACAGTAACTGCCATCTATTGGGTTTTGTAGGCCTGCGAATTTGCAGCCCATGACAGAAAATATGCGGCCTTTTCTTGTAAACAAAGATTAATGGATTATTTTTCCAACATATTCCTCCCTAATTTATTAATCTTTGTTTCTTCTTCAATCTTCATGTTCCTTCAATTTCGAGATGCCAAAACCTTCTTTTGTGATCATCCTTATATCCAGGTAGATCAATTTCCTTCGGTTACTTCCACCTTTACTGTTGTGATCTTCATTATGTCCATGTTGATCGTATATGTCTGGTTAAATCCACCATCTGACTTTTGGGCAGTTTCTTCTTTCAAATTGGCACCGATGTAAGACTCTTGAATGATGATTGTAAGACATGATTTGGATGTTGTTTGATCCCTTGAAGCTCTGATACCAATGTTCCACAGGTTGTATGGGAGGATTCCAGGATCGATATGATCATAACAACAACATGTATTCATCATAGAATCAATAAATAAGAAACAAAAGAAGATGGGTTGAACCCTAAGATTCTGATATATTGATAAAGAATGGGTTAAATGTTTACAACGAATTCCTATTCTATATATACAAGATGAATCGGTGCTTTCATGAATAGTCACACCGTTCCAATAAAAGTAAACGTTGCAATGTTTATAAACCTAAATAACCGTTGTAACCTAACTGCCATCTATTGGGTTTTGTAGGCCTGCTAATTTGCAGCCCATGACAGAAAATATGCGGCCTTTTCTTGTAAACAAAGATTAATGGATTATTTTTCCAACATAAAGATTCTTCATAATTTGGGCTATACTCTTTCGAGGTTTCCCTGTGTATTCTCTCATTATGACTTTAATGACCTTGTTGAAGCAACAAGTTTTCTTCACATGGAATATATAGGTCGCGGTGCACTCAGGACACAAGTATTCTCGCGATTTTATACTACCAATAATGAGTACACCGTATTAACATATTTCATTATCAAATAATCATATTAATAGTTTCTATTAGTTTCTATTTGACATACGTTTAGATAAAACTATCTTGAAAATCATAAGATAAAAGATTGACTATATATAAAGGAACCTGAAATTTCACTATGGCAGGAATGAATAGACAGGATGAAGATGGTTCAGATTTAGCGAAGATTCTAATGGGACCAAAATCGGCTTTTATGTTCGATAGCATTGTGGTTGCTTACAGAGGGCAGGCGAATTAGATGACTTTGTTGTGAGTGTGGGTGACATTGATGATCAACTTCAAATGTAAGATATGTTTCATGAAAACCTTAGACAACTTTAATTCCCACATCGATAAAAGAAAAAGAATATATGCTAGTTTATATACCACAATATACATCAATCATACGTCTATGTGTTAGTATCAAGTTTTCTCCTTTGGTTGTGTTGGTTGTTAGGCTTGGACGATCAATAGAGGTATGGGATAAAAGTTTATACGAATACTTCACTTTTTCATAGTTAAGAAAAGCGTATAAGCTCTTCAAACAAAGAGTCCTTACTTACCCGTGGGGTTTACACATGAATCAAATTTATTTTAAAATTTTAGTTTAGTAAATGGATATATAAGAATTTACCCGTAAAAATTGTAATATAAGTATAACTAATATTTGTTCAGGATTTTTTATTATGCATTAATAAATATTACAATAATATTTTGTAAAAAATAAATAATAAATAATAAAAAAAATGTTAGTTGAAAGATTTAACTTTGTTTAACTGACATATATGTTGAAGTTGAGGTTGAGGTTGATGTTATTTTTTAACTTTAACTATTCATATCATGTTGTACAAAATGTGCGAGTTTAGTAGCACATAATCAGCACGAATGGGAGATATATCAGTACACCATCCACTAGACACCTTTCGTAGTGAGGGAAGTCCTCTTGATGAAGTTAAAATTATTAACGAATCATTTGGATATACACTAGTTGTCCTCAGTAGATAATTACAAAGTTACAGTTGTACACATTTATTAGTGATTGGCCTTGATTAGTGGGTATTACCCAATATAGTTTTTCATAACTCCTATATGTAGTCATCCATTCTTCTGTAATAGCCAAGCAAAACAAAATAATAAACATTAAATATTCTATCTCATTGTGTATATTCTTCATGGTATCAGAGCTACTGTCGAATGTAGAGGTATTGTCGGCAGCCTCACTTTGTGTAGACTCATCAAGCAATAACATTGTGCGTGCCGTTTCAAAGGACGGAAGAGGCTCGCGGTGGCGAATGATCTTAACAATAGTAGCGAATCGGGAATCAAGGCCATTAACGGCATACATAACTAGATTCTTATTACTTACTAGAGCACCAGGATTCTTGAGTCTATCAGCCATGGCTTTGATTTTGGTGCAATACGCGTTTATGGACATGTTGCCTATCTTGATGGAACGAAGCTCGTTGTCAAGGTTGATGGCCCTAGCGTCCTTGTTGTCATGAAACAAAGATTCGAGATGGTCCCATAGGTCTTTTATGAAGCCCGGTGTTGAGATGACTTGTTCTTGCAAAGAATCATATAGGGATTCGAGGATCCACATCTTGATTAGGTCGTCGAGTTTACTCCATTCCTGGTCGGGAACGCTAGATGAGGCCTTTTCTTCGATGTGGGATTTTAGTCCAAGACTGCCAAGATGAATCTTGAAGAAGCAACTCCAAGAATTAAAGTTGTGTTTGTTGAGGTCTAGTTTGATGGGTACCTTGTTTGTGATGCTAAAAGGGATGAGTTTCTCGACGGTTGGTTGTGGAGGGGGTGGTGTACTGTTATCATCTCCGGCCATTAGTGCCGATAACGGGTGTTAGGGTTTAGATTTTTTTGGGCGGCAGAGAGGTGGGATCCGATTAGTTTGGAGAGAAAAGAAGAAAGGATCGTTATATTAAGTATGACTGTGATACCCTGAAGAATATACACAATGAGATAGAATATTGAATGTTTATTATTTTGTTTTGCTTGGCTATTACAGAAGAATGGATGACTACATATAGGAGTTATGAAAAACTATATTGGGTAATACCCACTAATCAAGGCCAATTACTAATAAATGTGTAAAACTGTAACTTTGTAATTATCTACTGAGGACAACTATTGTATATCCCCAACAGGCCTACGGCCTAACAACAACATACCAACCTTATACTTCCAATCAGTCCTATACAGCCCCACTGCCATCCCAACAGCCCAACTACGAGGCTCATTACACACAACCCGCAATCCCCAACAGCATTCTTGGACCCGCACCCGCTATGCACCCGTCTCAAGCCACTTCACTCACTAGTGCTTTTAACGCTATGACCTTACAAGATCCGACGTAGAACATGGACACAGGTGCTTCTTCTTATTTAAATTCTAACGCAAGTAATTTAAGTATACTTTTTAACAAACGTTTATTCCCATCTGTCCACGTTGGTGACGGGAATTTTATTCCCGTCACCAACACCGGACATAACATTATTCCATCTTCTCATCGGCCACTTCATTTACATAATGTCCTTGTAACCCCCAATATTATTAAAAATCTCATTTCTGTTCGTCAATTCACTAGTGATAATAATTGTACTATTGAATTTGATGCCTTCGGTTTTTCTGTGAAGGACTTCTGGACTCGCCATATCCTCCTTCGATGTGATAGTTCTGGTGATCTCTATCCTGTTACCAAGCCGTCAACAATTCCTACTGCTCTTCTCTCCACAAGCTCCTCCACGTGGCACCAACGCCTCGGTCTTCCCGGTGACGAGGTGCTACGGTCTCTTGCTTCTCGTCAATTTATTTCGTGTAATAAAGAAAAGTCTCCTCATGTTTGTCACGCATGCCAGCTTGGCAAACATGTGAAGCTTCTGTTTCATAGTTCCAAGTCTATTGTTAAACATTGTTTTGATATTATTCATTCCGATTTATGGACATCTCCAATTATGAGTAAAAGTGGTTTCAAATATTACGTATTATTTCTTGATCATTTCTCTCATTACTTATGGATCTACCCCCTCTGTAATAAATCTGACATGCTTGATAAATTTCTACATTTTCGTAATTATGTTAAGAACCAATTTAAATGTGAAATAAAAAGTTTCCAATGTGACCATGGCGGTGAGTTTGACAATAACCGCTTACATACCCTTTTTGCTAAACACGGTATACAATTTAGATTCTCTTGCACAAAAACCTCTCAACAAAATGGCAACGCGGAGCGCATGATTAGAACCATCAACAATGTCATTCGTACCCTCTTGTTTCAAGCCCACCTCCCCCTACCTTTTGGGTCGAGGCCCTACATATGGCCGCGTATCTTCTCAATCTTTTACCCTCCACAGCCATCAACAACGAAATTCCCTACATACGACTTTTTCACAAAACACCCGACTACTCCAACCTACGTACCTTTGGGTGTCTTTGCTACCCCTACCTTCACTCACCCCAAAAACTTTCCCCACAAGCAGCACCATGCATTTTCTTAAGCTATCCCGCCTATCACCGTGGCTTTCGATGCCTAGACCTTGAAACAAACAAAATTTTACTTTCCCGCCATGTCACCTTTGATGAAACCCAATTCCCATACCGCTCCATGACACCCGATTCCCTACCATCTTACACATTCTTAGACACTACACCCTCCGATCTACTTCACCAGGTACTAACTCAATCCCCTGCGCCAACTCCATTACAAGACACTCCTCATATCAATACTGAGCCCACTACACCTACCAGCCCACTTCCTGTCAATTCTCCACAACCCAACAACCCCTAACCTGAAACATCAAATCAACCATCACCAAACTAACAACCTCCTACCCAACCACTCAACGCCCCAAACCAACCTCCCACCGAACCACCCCGCACTCACCGCATGGTCACTCGGTCATAATTAGGCATTGTTAAACCCATTGACCGTCTCTCCCTTCACACGTCTCCTATCTCACCACTACCTAAATCTCCCTTCCTTGCTCTTCAGAACCCTCATTGGAATAATGCTATGTATGATGAGTATAATGCGTTAGTTAAAAATGGTACTTGGATTCTTGTACCACGGCCCTCTGGTATTAATTTGGTACACTCTATGTGGTTGTTTAAACATAAATTTCATGCGGATGGAACTCTAAGTCGTTATAAGGCTCGTTTGGTTGCCAATGGTAGTAGTCAGCAACTTGGTATTGACTGTGACGAGACTTTCAGCCCAGTGGTCAAGCCAGCTACCATCCGCACAATTCTCAGTCTTGCGGTATCTCGCAAGTGGCCTATTCACCAACTTGACGTTAAGAATGCTTTTCTTAATGGGGATTTATCTGAGACTGTGTATATGCACCAACCACCGGGATTTGTGGACCCCCGGTACCTTCACCATGTTTGCCTTCTGCAAAAGTCTTTATATGGTCTGAAACAGGCACCCCGTGCTTGGTTTCAGAGATTTGCAGGTTATGCCACTCGTGTTGGATTTTACCACAGCCGATGTGACTCTTCTTTATTCATCCTTCGACAGGCCTCTCAGGTTGCTTATTTACTTATTTATGTGGATGACATTATTCTTACAGCTTCCTCTACAGTCTTACTACAGCAGATCATTGCTTCTCTACCCAGTGAATTTGACATGACTGATCTCGGGACACTTAATTATTTTCTTAGCATTTCTGCTACTCGTCACTCTACAGGGTTGTTTCTGTCTCAGAGGAAGTACGCTATTGAGCTCCTTCAGCGTGCTCACATGGCAAACTGTAACCCTTCAGGAACACCAGTTGATACAGAATCCAAACTGGGTCCCGAAGGTGTTCCAGTTCAGGATCCTACTTTATATCGCAGTCTCGCAGGTGGTCTTCAGTACCTTACATTTACTAGACCAGATCTATCCTTTGCAGTGCAACAAATTTGTCTTTACATGCATGACCCTCGTGAGCCTCATCTCGCCGCTCTTAAGCGTATCCTTCGCTAGGTTCGAGGAACTCTGGACTTTGGATTTCACTTGTACACGTCTACTACCACCTCCCTTGTTGGTTATACCGATGCAGACTGGGCTGGCTGCCCCTCTACAAGGCGGTCTACTTCAGGATATTGTGTCTTTTTGGGAGATAATCTCCTGTCTTGGTCTTCTAAGCGCCAGCATACTATCTCCCGTTCTAGTGCCGAGGCTGAATACCGGGGCGTTGCGAATGTCGTGGCTGAGACTGCATGGCTTCGTAACCTTCTTCGAGAGCTACACTCTCCATTGTCCGCTGCAACTCTTGTATACTGCGACAATGTTAGTGCCATATATCTATCTGCCAACCCAGTTCAACATCAACGGACCAAACATATTGAGATTGACATACATTTTGTCCGTGACATGGTTACTGCTGGTCAGGTACGAGTTCTCCATGTGCCCTCCCGCTATCAGTATGCAGATATCTTCACCAAAGGTCTACCTTCCACACTATTTGAAGAGTTCAGATCTAGTTTGAGCGTCCGGCTTCCTCCCGCTCCAACTGCGGGGGAGTATTAACGAATCATTTAGATATACACTAGTTGTCCTCAGTAGATAATTACAAAGTTACAGTTGTACACATTTATTAGTGATTGGCCTTGATTAGTGGGTATTACCGAATACAGTTTTTCATAACTCCTATATGTAGTCATCCATTCTTCTGTAATAGCCAAGCAAAACAAAATAATAAACATTCAATATTCTATCTCATTGTGTATATTCTTCAAAAATATGCTCCGTTAAGTTTTTTAAAAATGTTTTTATGGATATCCATATATAAACTTTCAATAAGAATTTCATGATTCGTTGTTATAAGTGCAATAGCGTATATTTATTTTCATATCACAGTAATCTATGCTTACATTTGATATTCATATTTCCGTTAACAATAATTTAGCCGTATTTAATATTCAAGCTCGTGTACGCATAAATTAAACTTTTAAAGTAACATAAATCTTTATTTAACGTATATAGTAAAAAATATATTTTAATAGATAAAAGTCTAAAACTAAAATTAGTTTTAAAAAATATTTAACGTATATTAAAAATAATTTGTATATTTACAAAATTTTGTAATTTTAATAGATGAAAGTTTGAAACTAATACTAATACTCATGTCGTTTATAAACAAAGTTCATATTAAAAAAATATAAAGGGTATAAAGTGTATGGTTTTTTTTTTTTTTTTTTTTTCTTTTTTTTTTTTTTTTTTTTTTTTTTTTTTTTTTAAAAGTTATTAAAAAAATATGAAAACTTGTAATTTCACTTAACTCCATATATATTTTTTTAAATTCAACCACTAAAGTTTTATTAATTACTTCTTCTTTTTTAAAGTTTTTGTTTTCACAAATTTGACACAAATATTTTTATGCGTTTTTTTTTCTCAATCAAAATTTTTCACCAAATTTATTAAAGTTTGACAAAAATCAATTCAATTTTGACTTTTTATTAACCAATCGCGTCGTTTGATTTTGCCTATGTGGCAAAATCGAGCTCTCCTATTGGTCTATTTTTTCAATGACAAGGATTTTGCAAAATCGAGCTCTCTTATTGTAATTCTTTTATTATATAAAAGATTTATTAAATTATGAAAGATAAAACATATAGAAGGGTTACAAGGCGTGATATCTTTTTTGGGTGATCATGGTTTTTTATTTTTTGGCCGATTCATCCACAAGGTTTTAACCCACCATCATAGTTTCAAATAAGGTTAAGTTCTTTCTTTTCTGAAGGTTAGCACATTTACCTATTGATTTTCTCTCGTTTAATTCATTTCGCATTTATTTCACTTTTATTAGTTTAAATATTAATTAATTCAAAACCCTCTTTAAAATTAGTGACAATAGAACTTAAGTTAGAATCCGCACTCATAGCTCTTGGGACGACCTTGGCTTTTACAATTACTACACTACACACTACCGGGTTCTCTGCCCGTTAGTGCACAGGTAGACCATAGATAGACGAGTCAATATAAATATTAAAACCTGATCTGAAATCCAGTATCAATTGCAAAGAATTGTAAAGAAAGCAATGCACTTAAAAGAGAATTGTTGGTCACACATTAGAGCACTCTAGTCACTTCTTAAGGTTTTCGTACACATAAAATTGAATTGAGGATTTAGCAGGATATTTAGAATACTCCTTGGATTAGACATCGACACGGAGATTGAGACTTTCATAGATGGAATTTTTCGCAACTTAGATTAATTAGAAAACTAATTGATGAAAGAGAAGATTCATGAGATTGACTCCAAGGCAAATTTTAAATTGCTCAAGACACAATTCAAAAACTTCTTAAACACACTATTCAGAGTGCTAAAAGGATATGATTTAGAGTTTGAGGAATTTAAAAATTCCATTGGAATGGACATTCAAACCTTTAGAGATAGGATTATCAGTCTAATGGATAACCTTAAAATGGTATTGAATACAAGAGTACTGTTTGAGGAATAGCAGAATAGGGAAAGAGAGCAGATTGAAAAAGAGTTGAATGTAAAAGAATAGCAGAATAGGGAAAGAGAGCAGATTGAAAAAGAGAATAAAAAAAAAGTTGAATGAACTAGAAAGCCATAAATAGGAAAGAGAGTTGATTGAAAGAGAGATACTTGAAAGGGAGAAGAAGTTAAAAGAAACAGAGGTGAATGACAACGAGACTGGCAGAGAGATACAGACACAAACGACAACATTCAATGAGGGTAAAGCATCATATGCTAGTTTGGTTTTCAAGAAAAATGATATATCAACATAACAGCAAGGAGCAAGCAGCAGTCCACTGTATGATTCAGATGCTGATGGTTCTTACGAGAATGAGGCTGTATGGGATGCTGAGGATGATAATATCAAACCTTCATTTGACACAGAAATAGGGATATTGGTTAAGGTACAACATTCAAACGATACAGATTATGATAATGTTGTAGCTTTTGATAACGTGTTTGCTCATGAGATACAAAATCATGAACAACCTGAGTTTATTAATGACACATATGTGGTGAATCAGGATGATAGTAATATTATTTCTGAAACTCAAGATATGGATCCTAATAGAGGTATAAGGAAGAACATGGTAATGTAGATTTTGAGCAAGATCGTGTCTTATTTGCTTCCTTAGTCTAAAAGTTAAAATGTGAAGTAGAAAACTGCAAAAAGGTCAATCACGAAGCTCTGCAAGATAATGTCTTATTGACCAAAGAGCTCAAGAGATTTAAGGAAATTGAAAAAGGTCTTGAAAAAGACATGAAAAGAAAAGCTGAAATTGAAATTGATATCACAAACCTTAAATCTCAAGCTCAGAAGCATGAAATGTATGGAGAGTGTCAAACCACCTTTAAAAAGAAAAGAAGAACTTGAAGTTAGTTACTGAGAAGCCGTCTATCGAGAAAATAGTGCCATTAAAGAACGTGATACACAAATAATAATTAACAACAGAAAGCTTGAGGCTCTTTTAAAAGAAAACTCTGATTTAAAAAGTGGAAATCAAATCTTCAGAAAACCACTTCAAATTTAGAGAACGTTAAAACAAAACTTGAAAATGCAATCAAGAGTTTTTAAAACGAACAAACGATCTTGAAAACAAACTTAGAAAAATAGGACAGATTGTTTAGACTTTTCTCATGATGCTTCCATCACAAGATAACGTGAATGTTGGAAATATAGGCTTGGTTTTGAGAATCCTGAAACTTTGAATAAACCCAAAGAGTTGACACTTAGGTTTTGTCGACTAATCTTATGATTAATTCTCAATAGGTTTTAAAATGTGAAGAAGAAAAATATTTAAATGTGAAACAAAGAAAAACCCCATTCCCATAGCATGGCCTTATGTATGGTTGTGCTCAACTGACAAATATATCAAAACAACATTTGAAAAGAAAAGACACAAATATAAAAACGCACATTTGGTACACAGCCCACTTAGTAATTCATATATTCAATGTTGTCCAAGTAAACTAAAGCAAGAGTTTTATTATTTCAAGTATGACATCGAGTCTTTTGTAATAAAAATGTACTAGCTTATAAACATGTGATAAATCACGGGCGGCTAATAGTAAATTACTTGTACAAACTAATAAAAATTAAACATGCAAATAAGAGTAAAAATAAATTTTACGTAAAACATAATTAGAAAGCAAATGTTATAGTTAAAGCAAAATGATTTGAATGTCTAAAAATATGACTAAATTTGTGTCTTAATCAACATGACAATCATTTATTGATTTGTAAAATGGTGAGTCCATACAACATATATGTACAAATATAAGTTTAAAATGTACAACACCGCAATGCTAAATTTAATTTACCTCTAAAATTTGAAAGTACAAACTCAAATCAATCTATATACGCATTTGAAATTCTATGTTGATGGGTAATCATTTTAAAAGATAAACAACTTAATTAGTTAAAATACTCCCTAATACAAATTGTACTACTCCAAAAAAGTTGTAATGAGATAGATGACATTTACACCCATGTAGCGCGTTGAATTTATACATCACCCACAGAAAGTTAAAAAACATTTTTTTTTTTTTTTTAAGAGCAAAGCATTTCAATATACTGAGATATTAGAAAGGATAGCATGCAACCACATACATGAGGAGAGTGGGTTTGTAATATAAGTTTATAGAGTGAGTCTACAAGATATATGAAAAAACTAAATTAAGTAATTTTATATATATGTAGTAATAAGAAACTATGCTTACAAACTTTCAAGATAATGAAAAATCCTTTTTGGGACTTCATCAAATTCATCAAAGCAAATCATCAAAAACGTCAATTAAAAAAAAAAAAAAAAAAAAAAAAAAAAAAAAACCTGCAATTATTAAGAAAATTAAACATAGTTGAACAAAAATCAATGATACAACTCCCATTTCGGCCATTTCATAACATGAAATCTGTAAGACATAAATGAGAAAAATAAAATCCTTGAAAAAAATTAAATACATGATACGCGGGATTGCACCCTCACAACAGGTTTTACCTTTTAAGGGATCTTAAGAAGGTTGCAATCTCCGCCAGGCAGTTTACCTGATCGTTGTAGTATAGTATAATGACAAGTATCGGGGGATTGATCGTTCAACTATAAGAATAGTGTTCGCTAGGATTAAAACTCTACTAAAATAGGTCTAAAGGTGAGAAATGATTCTTATTGTATTTTTATATTTTATAGGAAAGCATGTAAAAATCTCAGTTTTGAAAGAGTGGGCGGAATTAGTTACTAGTCAACTAACCCAAATACTACAAATGCAACTAAAACAAAATAAAATGAAATTAAAATAAATGTGTGGTGGAAACAATAATAAGAGAAAATGTGTTTACTTAGATTTCACTACTCCCTAGATATCTTTTACCGGTTGATTAGCTTGTTACAATTGCATGGATGACGGGTTATATTCCTTAATACGAGTCGTAGGGCCGTGTACGATATTCCCTAACTCTATAAGCTTCTACTTCATTCTATGTCGAGCCGACTACTAGCTCCTAACATAGTATCACTAGTAGTTACCTACGCATTAAATACAACCAATAAATCATAGTAAACCTCCGATCATGTTTCTTAAGACGTTCAAGCAAGTTACCAAATGGAAGTCTGCCAGTTTTCTTAAGCCTGACATCGAAATCAATCATCCACAACAATTATAAACAAACTACCAACCAATAATTAACATCTAGGTTTCATTACATCTAAGCAAACACAAGAAAAACCTAGCCTAGCATGTTAAAGAGAAGATAAGCGTAAGATATAGTCAAACAACACATAGACATATTGAATGATTTGATAAAAGACTTATCTTTAATTAAGGGTAGAAACCCTTTGAATATCTGTAAATTCGTCTAGGGTTTTTCTCCCTTCAAAGTTGCACTAAAATTCCACCCCCCCCCCCCCCTTAATGAATGAAAATTAGAAAAGTATATATAGATTTTACATCCTGACGGCGTCACGTTATAGCTTGTGACGTCGTCAACTCGCCGCCAAGATAAAATTCGTAGTGCCTAGATCTACTTTCGACGCTGTCATGTGTAAATAAGCTCTGGGTCGTCACATGTAACTTGAATCTTCCACCTCTTTGTCAAAGGGTGACGCCGTCATGTAGGAATACTTGACGCCATCAGGTATTGTTTTCAGGAAGAATTTGAAATTTTGTCGTTTTCTTCACATAATCGCTCCAAAAACGTTCAAAACGCTTCATTTTCCAGATTTCTTCTCAAAAGTACCTAAAATGATAAAAGGAACGATTTAGGACAATAATAGATCAAATAATCTCGAATTTAGGCTTAAATGACCCCTTAAAAGCGGTACACTTTTTGCCTTATCAAATACCCTTACACTTGAGATTTGTTTGTCCTCAAGCAAATGCTCTTTTATTCTAATCAAAATACAAGCTAGGGGTCATTTAACACTAATATAAAAGTAATTACAACAAATAATCGTTCCACTTCAACCAAAAACAAGTACGGAAATTATACACTAGTACCTCACAAATTGTGTTTAGATACTCACATCTCTCGGGTGTAATAAAGTATATATCACAATATGGAAATGGAAAACATCTCTCACTACCTGTCATAGCAAATAGATTACCATAGGTTTGGAAAAGGATCAAACCTCCACCACTTGGCGTAAGCACCTAGGATAAACTATCAAAGAGGTCTTTTAAAGGGTTATAACGTGAGGTGTAGGGATATGATAAACACGGTTTTGTTGGATAAAGGCAATATTAACTGGTGGCGAGTTAATCATTTTGGTTAATTACATGTACAATATGGCGTTGCTAAAGCCAAGAATCGACTCGACTTAAGCTAATCATAAACTAACAAAAACATAAAATAAACATAAAAGGAAGCGGGATGGTAGTCCGTATGTTTTTCTCTTTTTCTTTTTATAATATATATATATATATATATATATATATATATATATATATATATATATATATATATATATATATATATATATATATATATATATATATATATTTGCATACACTCTTGCCCTACCATCCAAAATGATACATTATAGGGGATTTACGTCCCCCTTACACTTGAACTTTTACATACTTTACAATCAACTATTCTAATGACTCAAATCAAGATAATCAAAATAGTTGGAGTACTTTTTAAGATTAACGCACATATGGGGGTAATAAATGATGTCTTCCTCATTTCTCCATTACAATAGTACTTTACCCATGAGTCCTAATCGTCCTAAAACAATATGTACAAGATATGACTCGACTTAGCAAACATGTAATCAATTAGATAATTAACTAGGGTTTAAACGTATAACAATAATGCACTAAAGATGAGTGCATGCACGGAAGGCTAAGGCGATTTGGTTGCACATTTGGGTGGATTGTAACAAATTCTATCTTTAAGTAAGATGCTTAAAGTTAGAAACGAAAAAGATAGGCTCGGAGGGGTGTACTAGGGGTATCGTGTACTAAAAATGAGTACATCGCAAAGATGTGAGAAAAATTAGTTGACTTTATAGTCAAATACTTATGACTTTATTGGTCAAGTAATTTATGATACGGGTTTAACACAAGGGTGATTCTAATGCCTCTTATCATGTAGTAAATCCTAACTACACGAATGTAATCTCACTAGCGGTCTCAGAATGCATCACTAACGCAAATTCTGGAATCTAAATACTACTGGTACACTCATAAGCACTAATAATGAATATTTTTCCTAACAAATCTAAAGGCGAACCTCACATATTTGGGTGGAAATTTTTTTTGAGTGGTACGGTTTTTGTGCTAGTCATACAACTCCTATCAATGAGACGCTTATTAAGGCTAAAGCTTCACTCCTAAATGTTGTAAAAAAATTTAAATTTGGCGCTAAAATTGCCCTAACAAGTATTTCTCTCAGTTTTATTACACACCTACTATCAAACAAACAAACTCAAGTGCAATTGTATTCTCTAAGGTATCATCATTTACCCTCCCCTTACACTTAGGCTGAACATTGCCCCTAATGTTCATTAAAAAGGATGTAAAAGTAATGAAGGTAAAAGAATGAAAACAAATACTCCCCTGATTCGTTCGGTGTGGATAATGTGTCAACAAGGTTAGATCTTCTTCCAAGAAAATGAACTTTGAAAGCTTCCCTCCAGAAATAAAAATCATCTTCTTGTCCAATATAACTTGTTAAACCTGAGAAAACAATCAAGGCAAACCTCGCGTAAAATCGGCGGCAATCTATAAATACTAAAATCCTATAAAGCAAATTAAGATATAATGCTTGTGGAATGAATGTTTTCAGATTTTCTGGAGTTTATAAAACTAAAGAATCAACAAAAACTTTAAGACTCCGGTATAAATAAAACTTGCAAAATTTTTCAGAATTTTTGTACCTGACGCCGTCATGTTATAACTCCTAACGCCGTCAGAATATTCCTGCAAAAATCTCTTGTTAAGTTTCCAGAAAATTTCTGGAAAAACTTATGCCTTACTTCCTGGAAAATCCTGCAAAACATCATTATGACTCGATACAAGCATTTGACTCAAACAATTACTAATATGCATGCTCATTTAATATTGTTGTGGTTCATGCTCAATTTTGTTCTTATAAACAAATTTGGGTCTCCCTTACACTTAGCTTTTGCAAAATACCTTTATATATAATTAAGACGAAGTTAACAACAAAATAAAGCGTTTTCACAATTTATTTTGAACCATGATCCACAAACAATAAAAATAAAGCACGCATATGGAAACAAATAAAATCAAACAAATACACATTCAAACAAACAAAACAAATAAAACTTGGGTTGCCTACCAAGAAGCGCTTTTCTTTGTTTACGAGTCTTGTAACTAGACTCAAAGTCACGGGCTGCTACGTTTTCCTTCCCCACATTTGTGCCAATTCAAAACACTTAACCCAATCTTCATCACGCTTGTACTCAGGGCCTAGATTCATGCAACCTGAATAATATGTTCTTCTCCTCTCATAGTAAACATCATCATCAATTCTGTCATCCTTAATCTCATAGGATCGAATCACATCAACTGGTAAATTCTTGATGTCCTTTAATTCTTCCCTCATGTGAAAAGTGATCTTTTCTATCCCATCAGTAAACTAAACTATTCCCTTCCCATGATCACAACACATCTTAGTCGCCTCAACGAAAGGTTGCCGTAGGACCATTTCTCCTAAGTGTAGATCTATAATGCCTGTAACATCTTCTAGGATTACAAAGTCACATTGATAAGTGAAGTTTCCTACAAAGATGTGTACCACTTCTACACTCCTAACAAAATTACATAATCGATTAGGGTTATAAGGGTCTTTTCTGGGGCTTAACCTTTCATTCATAATCCAGTTGTAGTAGAGCCTAGACATAATATTCATGGGTGCTTTTAAATCAATGTATGTATGCTCTCTAAACATGTACCCAACCATGCAAGGAATTTTGATGTTCCTATAGTTATCCTTCCTGATCCATGGCTTCTTCCTATATTTCAAGGAGCAGGGGTGTTGTAAAAGGAATTTATGGTAACTCAAATACTACAAATGCAAATAAAACAAAATAAAATAAAATTAAAATAAATGTGTGGTGGAAACAATAATAAGAGAAAATGTGTTTACTTAGATTTCACTACTCCCTAGATATCTTTTACCGGTTGATTAGCTTGTTACAATTGCATGGATAACGGGTTATATCCCTTAATACGAGTCGTAGGGCCGTGTACAATATTCCCTAACTCTATAAGCTTCTACTTCATTCTATGTCGAACCGACTACTAGCTCCTAACATAGTATCACTAGTAGTTACCTACGCATTAAATACAACCAATAAATCGTAGTACACCTCCGATCATGTTTCTTAAGACGTTCAAGCAAGTTATCAAATGGAAGTCTGCCAGTTTTCTTAAGCCTAACATCGAAATCAATCATCCCCAACAATTATAAACAAACCATCAACCAATAATTAACATCTACGTTTCATTACATCTAAGCAAACACAAGAAAAACCTAGCCTAGCATGTTAAAGAGAACACAAGCATAAGATATAATCAAACAACACATAGACATATTGAATGATTTGATAAAAGACTTATCTTCAATTAAAACCCTTTGTTTCTTCTGTAAATTCTTCTAGGGTTTTTCTCCCTTCAAAGTTGCACTAAAATTCCACCCCCTTAATGAATGAAAATTAGAAAAGTATATATAGATTTTACATCCTGACGGCGTCACGTTATAGCTTGTAACGCCATCAACTCGCCGCCAAGATAAAATTCGTATTGCCTAGATCCACTTTTGACATCGTCATGTGTAAATAAGCTCTGGGCCGTCACATGTAACTTGAATCTTCCACCTCTTTGTCAAAGGGTCACGCCGTCATGTAGGAATACTTGACGCCGTCAGGTACTATTTTCAGCAAGAATTTGAGATTTTGTCGTTTTGTTCACATAATCGCTCCAAAAACGTTCAAAATGCTTCTTTTTCTAGATTTCTTCTCAAAAGTACCTAAAATGACAAAAGGAACGATTTAGGGCAATAATTGATCAAATAATCTCGAATTTAGGCTTAAATGACCCTTTAAAAGCCGTACACTTTTCGCCTTATCGATACACAAGAAAGGGAAGTTCAAATTAAATTTAAAAAATACTAACCCAACGCCTTACAACACAAACATTAGTTTCGAATTAAACTTTCATCTTAAAAATTAAATACACAAGAACGACAAAGTTATATCGTCATAAGATATTTAAGCATTAACTTAAATATGACTATAGAACACAACTGGAAAGATTAAAATTCAAACAACAATGTGGTGGTTAATGGAAAGCGCTTAAATAAACTTTTGAATGTAATTTCCATTTTTATTAGCTCTTTTACAAAGAATGTTATGAAAAATAGTAATTGTTATCATTAATTGCGAGAATTAAGTGTGATAACCATATAATAAACAACTTTTCATATAAGTTTGAAAAGTCATACTTCATCCTATGTGGCATTTACACGTGGCTTTTATGAGGTGACAAGGCTGCCTACTTAGATTAAATGAGGTGGCAAGTTTTTGAAAAAACGTTTGTTTATTATATATATAGATTTTATGAAAGATATTACTCTTGATGAATTCCAAAATGCTTGGAATCCTATTCATACTTTCGTCAGGGCAGCTAAAAAGATTTTAACAAACGATTTTGAGCCTTTGGTTACTAAAATCAAGGCAAGACTTGATTAACTTGAACAAAAATCTTTCCACTTAAATGAAATAAGATTTGAAGTATGTCACGTCTTTTGAAAATGAATTTGATGAAAAATGCTTAATTACTGATATTCAAAAAGAGTTTTTCACAAATCAAATAGAATCGTTCAAATTAGTATCTGTCAGCTATGAGTATGAGTAGGACTGAGCACACAGACCATTCCGACCGATGAACTGACCGAGATGGGACCGAGACCGACTGGTCCGAATGACTAGTGGTCCGGTCTCGGTCTCGAGTTTTTCCTTATTGGTCTTGCTCCGATCCGGTCCGGTCTAAAAACCGACCATTTTGCCTTCTTGCACCGGACCGACTAAATGACCGGACCGAGACCGACCGGACCGGACCGTACACATTCGGTCTCGATCTCGGTCTTGGTTTTGGGCAATTTTGGTCTCGGTCTTGGTCGGTCCGATCTTCGACCAATGATCAGCCCTAAGTATGAGAATGTGAATTTTGAACAAAAATCATCTTTGGAATCTGAAAATCTTTGTCTCAAAAAGAAAATAAACGAGCTTTCAAAATAAGCTGCAGATGTCAAAGAACTGGGTAGTTTGATAAATATTTCAACTTGTTATATTTAATGCACAATAAAATTTGAACTTTCAAAATATTTGATGAACAAACATTTCAACTTCTTATATTTAGTGCACAATAAAATTTTGATACGTATAAGAAGATACATGCCAAAACGTATTTTAAATTTAAAGTCATAACATGAAGTTATGATATTGATCTTTATGAAAAGATCATATTAGAACTTGATGTTATAATTTTTTTTTTAAAGTTTAAAGTCATAACATGAAGTTATGATATTGATCTTTATGAAAAGATCATATTAGAACTTGATGTTCTAATTTTTTTTTAAAGTTTAAAGTCATAACATGAAGTTATGATATTGATCTTTATGAAAAGATCATATTAGAACTTGATGTTCTAATTTTTTTTTAAAGTTTAGAGTCATAACATGAAGTTATGATATTGATCTTTATGAAAAGATCATATTAGAACTTGATGTTCTAATTTTTTTTTTAAGTTTAAAGTCATAACATGAAGTTATGATATTTTTTTCATAATGATTCTTGAAAGAACCATATTAGAACTTGAAAGTTTTTTTTTTTTTTTTTTTTTTTTTTTTTTAACATAACCCGATGTTGCATTATTATTATTATTATTATTATTATTATTATTATTATTATTATTATTATTATTATTATTATTATTATTAACATAACATGAAAGTAAAATAATAAAAAAAACGCAATTCTCTTTATGTAATCGCTATAGAACATTTGTTGTTCTTGTAAATTACAATAGAGTTTAAAAAAAATAAGATATTACACAACTTTTAATCGAAGTAAGCTTGTATAACCAATTATAACCCATAAAAAAAATAACACTACTCCGTATATATGTATCTTTATTGTATAGGTGGTGATGACAAATTGTCTTGACTAATAAAGTAATAATCTTTATTTTTAGATGTGAATTGTGATACTATATTACTTACACAAATCAAATAAAGTTATACAGAAATTGAAGAATAGCAAACAGCAAGTAACATGTGACTTTAATTTGCATCAACGATTGAATATTAATGGGTTCGAGATTTATAAGATCTTCTTACTTATCTAATATGAAGTCATATAAAATAAAAGTACAAACATAGATGATATAATTACGAGTAAAAACAATTAAACAAGTATTGTAACACATGTAGTAAATATTGTTAGCATACTAAAGAACTTGACACGTACCTCTAAGATTTCAAAATAGATTATTTATCTCTAGAGCGTGCTGATAACGTATTGTAAAAGTAATGAACAAGAGTAAAGAGAAGAGAGAATTATTATTGAATGAATACATGAGGTTACAAGCAGGATATATATATAAGGCTAATAGTCTAAACCCTAACTTGTTCCTAAAGAATAAGATGAATAGACATAACCCATAGGCCCATATATAATTTATAATACTCCTCCTTGGATATTCATCCTTCATTACACACCATAAACTGCCTCATTAAAAACCTTATCAAGAAAAAACCCAATGGGATAAAAACTTGATGAAGGAAAAGAGTGCAGTACGCATAATGCTCCTCCTCAAATTAATGCATATCTTTTAAGCGTCGAAGCCCGATCTTCCGAACCAGTAGCTCAAAAAATCTTGTTGGCAAAGACTTTGTGAATAAATCTGCCAAATTGTCACTCGATCGAACTTGACGAACGTCAATAACTCCATCCTTTTGTAGATCATATGTAAAGAAAAATTTCGGAGAAATGTGTTTTGTTTTGTCTCCTTTGATATACCCTTCCTTGATTTGAGCTATACATGCCGCATTATCTTCACATAACATGGTTGGATTTCCTTGAATAGACTCGAGCCCACATTCTTCTTGGATGTTTTGAATCATCGATCTTAACCAAACGCACTCTCGACCAGCTTCATAAAGTGCAATAAGTTCAGCATGATTTGATGATGTTGCAGCTAAAGATTGCTTTGTCGACCTCCAAGAAATTGCAGTGTCTCCATATGTGAAAATATACCCTGTTTGGGATCGTGCCTTATGTGGATCAGACAAGTAACCAGCATCAGCATATCCAACCAACTTTGATTTCGAATTCTTTTGGTAAAATAATCCCATATCACGGGTACCACAAAGATAACGTAATATGTGTTTAATTCCATTCCAATGTCGGCGTGTTGGTTCGGAACTATATCTTGCTAGTAAGTTTACTGAGAATGCTATATCTGGACGTGTATTACTAGCAAGGTACATCAAAGCCCCTATAGCACTTAGATATGGTATTTCAGGACCAAGAATGTTCTCATCATGTTCTTTGGGGCGGAACGGATCAAGTTCCCGGTCAAGTGAACGACCGACCATTGGTGAGCTTAGTGGATGAGCTTTTATCCATATTGAATCGTTTCAATATCTTTTCCGTATAGTTTGACTGATGGACAAATATTCCATTTGACAAATGCTCAATTTTGCAAGCCTATACAAAAAGTTGCATATCAAGGTCTTTCATTTCAAATTCATTCTTTAACAAATTTGCAGTATGTTCAATTTCATCAATATTTCCGATGATATTTAAATCATCAACATACACTGCAATGATTGTGAAACCCCCCTTTGATCTTTTGATAAAAACACACGGACTTATTTGATTACTTTTGTATCCTTCTTTTGAAAGATATTCACTCAAGCGATTATACCACATTCGTCCTGATTGTTTTAGACCGTATAAAGATCTTTTCAATTTAATTGAAAACATTTCACGGAGCTTAGATTTACAAGCTTCCGGCATTTTCAATCCTTCGGGGGATTTTCATGTAAATGTCACTATCAAGTGATCCGTACAAGTAAGCTGTGACAACATCCATAAGGCGCATTTGGAGCCTTTCAATATTTGCAAGACCAATTAAAAATCTGAGAGTCGTTGCATCCACAAAAGGTGAAAAGTAGAGAAAGTTTTCTCTAGCATGTCTTCATCAGTAATCTTTTCTCCGCACAATGTTAGTTTAGATGTGACGCTAAACATTGCGGAATTGTACTCGCTGACACTTTTAAAATCTTGCAACCTGAGGTGCATCCAGTCATAGCGAGCTTTAGGAAGGATTACTTGTTTTTGATGATCAAACCTTTCCTTTAAACTTTGCCATAATATTAACGGGTCTTTCACCGTTAGATATTCCTTTTTTAGGTCCTCATGAAGATGATGACGCAGGAATATCATGGCTTTGGCACGTGCTTGTGCAGAGGCCGTATTTCCAGTTTGGATCGTTTCTCCCAATTCTTTTGCAGTTAAATGGATCTCAGCATCAAGAGTCCAAGGGAGATAGTTTTTTCCAGATATGTCAAGAACAGCAAAATCGATATTCGAAAGCTTTGAATTTGACAATTTTTTTTTAACTACATAAAAAGACAAGTGCATTAGAAAATCATATAATAGATTACTTTACTACTACAAGTACTTTTTTTTTATTCATAGCAGGACTAAATTTAATTACTAGAATAATCCATGTATATATACATTCACGTCATGAAGTACAAAATATATGCAATTTGAGCATTGACATTTTTTTATTTTAAATTTAAAGTCATAACATGAAGTTATGATATTGATCTTTATGAAAAGATCATATTAGAACTTGATGTTCTAATTTTTTTTAAAGTTTAAAGTCATAACATGAAGTTATGATATTGATCTTTATGAAAAGATCATATTAGAACTTGATGTTCGAATTTTTTTTTTAAAGTTTAAAGTCATAACATGAAGTTATGATATTGATCTTTATGAAAAGATTATATTAGAACTTGATGTTCTATTTTTTTTTTTTTTTTTTTTAAGTTTAAAGTCATAACATGAAGTTATGATATTTTTTTCATAATGATTCTTGAAAGAACCATATTAAAACTTGAAAGTTTTTTTTTTTTTTTTTTTTTTTCAACATAACCTGATGTTGCATTATTATTATTATTATTATTATTATTATTATTATTATTATTTTAACATAACATGAAAGTAAAATAATAAAAAAAACGCAATTCTCTTTATGTAATCACTATAGAACAATTGTTGTTCTTGTAAATTACAATAGATTTTAAAAAAAAATAAGATATTACACAACTTTTAATCGAAGTAAGCTTGTATAACCAATTATAACCCATAAAAAAAATAACACTACTCCGTATATATTTATCTTTATTGTATAGGTGGTGATGACAAATTGTCTTTAATAATAAAGTAATAATCTTTATTTTTAGATGTGAATTGTGATACTATATTACTTACACAAATCAAATAAAGTTATACAGAAATTGAAGAATAGCAAACAGCAAGTAACATGTGACTTTAATTTGCATCAACGATTGAATATTAATGGGTTCGAGATTTATAAGATCTTCTTACTTATCTAATATGAAGTCATATAAAACAAAAGTACAAACATAGATGATATAATTACGAGTAAAAACAATTAAACAAGTATTGTAACACATGTAGTAAATATTGTTAGCATACTAAAGAACTCGACACATACCTCAAAGATTTCAAAATAGATTATTTATCTCTAGAGCGTGCTGATAACGTATTGTAAAAGTAATGAACAAGAGTAAAGAGAAGAGAGAATTATTATTGAATGAATACATGAGGTTACAAGCAGGATGTATATTTATATAATACAACAAAACCCTTAGTGGGGACTTTCGTATTTAAAAAAAAAAAAAGATTATTTCTTTATTAAGTAATATTTTAGTTAATTATTATTTTTTAATTTATAAATTTTTAAATTCGTTTTGTTGATATATACTACACAAGTTGAAGATAAATACAAAAAATATAGATAAGATGCAAAATTTTTAAATGATTATCTTTAATAATAAAAAACTATAATTTTAAAAAATATAATTATTTATTTTAAAACCTATAATCATAAATAAAAAAAACAAAGATTAAATTATTTATTTTTTAATAAATAAAAATATGTTATTCAAAAAACTTTAAAAAAACCCGCGCGTGCACGGGCATTATAACTAGTAAGGCTAATAGTCTAAACCCTAACTTGTTCCTAAAAAATAGGATGAATAGACATAACCCATAGGCCCATATATAATTTATAATACCATTCACAATTTTATTATATCCATCAAAGTCTCATATCTTGTGGAATATTTTGGCATGTTTTTTGAAAACATTTTTTTCTTAAATTCTCATACGAATATTTGTTTTTCTTTTATTTTAACTCTACCATGTATCTTTATCTCTATCTTTAAATAGAACAAAATTATTTTGTGCGTCTAAAATTTCATTTTGAACTCCTCTAAAGTACTTTTCTTTTCAAGAAGTGATATAACCACACAAAAATTCTTACAAAAGAAATTCACAAAATGATGTGTATGCATTTGATTGGTGTATTTGATAAATGTTATCTCTCTTCTCTTGTACTCAGTCAATCAAATGCATACACATTTTTTTGTGGATTTCTTTTGTGGGCATTTTTGTGTAGTTGTATCACTTGTCTTTGTTTTCCTTAGAGCATGAGGTACCTTGGTGCCATGGCTCGTGTCATGGCCACTAGCCCATAAAATGAAACGGCGCACCATACCACGACTGGCGCCATGGCCACTCGCGCCGTGGTTGCTAGCTCACGCCATGGCTACTTTTTTTTCTTTTTTTTTTTTTGAATTTGAACGTTGTGCAACGGCTATAAGGCAAAAAAAAAAAAAAAAAAAAATCCAATTTCCAACTCCATTAAAATCTATAAAAACCTCTTTCACTCCTCATTTTTCACACAACTCTTCCAATTTCCAATTTTCTTTCAATTATGGATCCAAACAATCTCAAGGACCCTTATTTCGACCCTTTTGATGTTTATTTTAAAGATGATCGGGAGCGATATCTTCGGGGATATGTAGCGTATGAAGAATTTGTAGCTTTGTGTGATCAAGAAGCCGGGGGATCGGGATCGGGTGAAAAGAGAACAAGGACATACATATTACATGAACGAGAAGAGGCGGAACAACGTTTAATCAACGACTATTTTGGCGACGATGAGAATGATCCTAAATATACCGAAGAGAAATTTAGGCGAAAGTTTCGTGTGAGTTCTAAACTTTTTAATAAAATTCTCAACGACATTTTAAGTTTTGATATTCATCATCTTCTCGAGTACTTTCATTTTTTAGACAACGTTACGATGCATGCGGTCGTTTAAGTATTGGTCCTCTTTTTAAGTGCACATCCACCCTCCGCCAATTGGCGTACGTCACTGCTCCTGATGTATTTGATGAATACTTGCAAATTGTTGAACGTTGTTCACGACAATATTTAGATAACTTTACTAAATGCATGCATGTTTTATACAATGAAAAGTATTTAAGAAATCCCACTTCAGATGACGTTGAAAAAATATATGCATTGCACGAAAAAGAACATAAACTCCCGGGAATGCTCGAGAGTATTGATTGTATACATTGGGATTGGAAAAATTGCCCAAAGGCCTTACAAGCTCAATTCAAAAGACATGATCATAAATACCCAACTATTATGTTAGAAGCGGTTGTGGATTAATGATTATGGATTTGGCATGCATATTTTGGGGTTCTGGTATGTAATAATGATCTTAATGTGTTATATGGTTCACCGTTATTTGATGATCAACTTGCCGGTAAACCTCCGAAAAGTCCATTTGAAGTTAACGGACAGACATATAAGACAGGTTATTATTTAGCCGACTGCATTTATTCGGCATGGTCAGTGTTTGCCAAAACGTTTAGTGTTGCAAGGTCTGAAAAATATTTGAACTTCAAAAGGGTTCAAGAAAGTACTAGAAAAGATATTGAACGAGCTTTCGGAGTCCTACAAGGTTGTTGGGGAATTATACGACAACCCGCACGTGCTTGGCATATCAACACCTCGAAACTAATCATGTGTTGTTGTATAATGTTACATAACATGATATTGGAAGACGAAGGATTTGAAGTGAAGTTAAGAGGTACATTCGTTGATCGAACTCTGAACATGCCAGATACTTGGATCGAAAGATGTGATTTACTCCCTCTGTCACATATTAAATGTCATGTTGGACTTTTTGAAGTATTTATTTCTTAATTTTGATCTTAAATATTTTTGTTTGTGTTATATAATATTTGATACAAAAAATATAAATGGATTGAGTTTTAAATGTATTTTCATATCATATAATTTTTATCAAATACTATATAACACAAGTAAAAATATTTAAGTTCAAAGTTGAAAAATAAAGACTTGAAAAGTCAAAACTGGACATTTAATATGGGACGGAGGGAGTACATGTTAGAAAAAATAAAGAACTTCGAGATAGAAAAGTACACGACGAGCTTCGACAAGACCTTATGGAGCATTTATTGAGCTTGAATAATTAGTTAGTAATTTTTATTTCTATGTTTATGTATTAGGTTTCTACTTATATGTAATTTTTTTTAATGTAATTTTTTTTTTTTTTTTTTTATGTAATGTGACGGCACCAAAATTTCTTGTGCCAAGGGTTACAGCCAGAATGTGGTGCCGTGAGATTTCTGGTGCCATGAAGATTTTTGCTGACGTGGCAGCACTTTTTGCCCACGGCACCACATCCACGGCTTGACAATACCCGATGCTCTTAATGCCGTTTTCAGACCTTCAAACTAGTCAAATAGGGAAATGTCAACGCTGATATTAGGCACGAAGAAAGGTATATTTATGTATGTAGAAAATTTAGTAACCAATTTGTGCTTCTTAATCATTAAACATCATTAACGTTTTAAACGTGCTAATTTTATAAGAAGATAAATATTGGACATAATCATCGTGGGTTCCAGTCGATCTCTATTATTAGTCAAACTACTATCCCCTATTAATTGTCCAACTTGAGTTAAGTTGTGTACGACAACTTAAGAGTCGTCCCTATTAATAACCAAACAAACAGGGGTATCAAACACACATTAACAAATTAATTCACATACACCTGAAAGAAAAAGGTAACATGGGAAGCACAGGTGATCAACAAAAACATTTTGTTCTAGTGCATGGTGCTTGCCATGGAGCATGGTCCTGGTTCAAGCTCAAACCCCTACTTGAAGCTGCTGGCCATTGCGTCTCCGCTTTAGATCTCTCTGCCTCCGGAACAAATACCAAAGTGATACAAGAAGTTGCCACTCTTTTGGACTACACTATGCCGTTGCTAGAACTCATGGCCACTATACCGAAGGAGGAGAAGGTTGTGCTGGTGGGACATAGCCTCGGTGGCATGAACATTGCTCTTGCCATGGAGAAGTTCCCGGAAAAGGTATCCGTTGGCGTCTACCTCTCTGCTTTCATGCCGGATTACGAACATATATCTTCCTATGTTTTAGACCAGGTAATTGATTATTGATCTTACTTTTAGATGTTACAAAAACTTTAAACTCTTATTTATTTATTTAATGATATTTAATCATCAGTATGAAGTAGTACCAAAACCATGGATGATCCGAATTTCTTGTGATCAAAAAGTACATGTTTTAGTTCATTTTAGCTCCTTTCTAAGAGGTTGACCTAGTGCTATAGCAAGAATTAAAGAGGTAACACGTCGCCCATTCTCTTAGGGAGGTGATATGTAACAAAAGATGACGTGTTTATTACATCATAATTAAATGTACCATGTGCAACACTAACACGTCACCCTTTCTTGTTGGCTATTGGTGTTACGTGCCAGTGGTGGAGCCACTTGAACATTTTTTTTTGGGGGGCCAAATTTATTTTGGGAGGGTTAAATCGGAGATTTATTTATAACCTCAACTAAATTACCCCTAAAACCTATAATATTTACACTAGGTGCGCAAATTTTGAGAGAGCCGGGACCCTCCCCTGCCCCTATATAGTTCCGCCCTTGTGTGCCCCTGTGCGGGGTAATGTGGTACGAGAGCCGGGACCCTCCCCTGCCCCAACATAATTCCGCCCTTGCGTGCCCCTGTGCTGGGTAATGTGGTACGTCTTCTCCTATTTGGAGAATTTGTTTAACTTTCTCCTCTTTACTCATGAGGAAGAATTTTTGTTATATCTCTCTGCCTTGCAAAAAGAAAATATGATTTTTTAGCAAGCACCTGTCAATTTTACGTGACACTAATTCTGGTGTACGTATTAAATTATTAATTAGCAACGAATAACAAACGAAGATGGATATCTTATTCCATATATGTAAGTTGTACTTTAAATTAATCCGATTATCTATTTTGAAGTATAATGAAAGGACTCCGGCTGAAGATTGGTTGGACACACAGTTCATGCCTTTCAATGCCGACAAAGAATGTGAACACTCCATGTTTTTTGGTCCCAAATTTATGTCGCTGAAGCTCTATCAACTTTGCTCCGATGAGGTTATTATATATCACCCTATACCAAACCACAACTAGAAAAAAACTACATTTGTGTACTAATTATCTAAATATCTAATACTATTATATTGTAGGATCGTGAATTAGGGATAACATTGATCAGGCCCGGATCATTATATTTGAAAGATCTAAGGGGGGCCAAACAGTTTACAAAAGGAGGGTATGGTTCTGTGAGACGAGTATTTGTTGTTTGTGATGAAGATGAAGGCATCAAAAAAGGTTTTCAACAATGGATGATCGATAATAATCCGGTAGATGAGGTGAAAGAACTGAAAGGTGTGGATCATATGGCGATGTTATGTGACCCAAAACAACTCAGTGCTTGCCTCCAAGACATAGCCCTTCAATATGCTTAGTCGTGTTATTCGTCATAATTTTATTTTCTGTATAAGATCCAAGCATGTTTGCAATTATCTTGGGGTCCTATTTTCGTTTTTGTCATGTTGAAAATTAGAATTATCATTGTCTAGGAAGAAGTGTGATATAAACGATTAATTATATGTGAGCAATAAGCGTGCAAATGGAAAACGTCTAAATGAAAGAGATCGATATGCGATGGAAGCATGATGAATTGTATCTTAATAAATACTCCGTAAATGATAGATGTTCCACAAAGGTGTAGATTGGCGGTAAGACCCTGACCCCGGGTGCCTTTTGGCACCAGCCATTGTCAAGCCTACAAGGAATAGCTCCGACAACTCTCCTGGCCTAGTGGGGCACCAATTAGAGTGAGCACGAGCTGAGACTCGGACCCCTGAGCTCGCAAATGCCAAGGATGAGATTTGAACCCTGGTCTATTGACTTAAGGACAAGTGCTTCAACTATTGAACTAATGCTCTATTGGTGTAAATGATATAAATATTACTATTATTTTATGATTGAAGAAACAAATTGATACGTATACTATTTTGTTAAAGTTTTGATTTGAGAAGAAAGTGAAAAAGTGTGAGAAACCTAAATATTATTATGTTCTTCAGTTTTTTATTAGAGTGTAATTTCGGAGAAATTGAGAGGAATAAAGTAAAAGTTATAGTGTTTGTTTGTGTGAAACTTTCACCTCAAAATTGAGATAAAAGTTAATGTAACAATAATAATCACAAAATAAATAAATGTTAATGACAAAAATAACCTTGATTGCAAGGACCAAATCATTGCGCTTTTTATTTGTAAAATTGTAGTGGTAATTTAACAAAATCAATTATATAAAATGTGATACACAAACATCAATACTTTCACTTTCTTTCTTTATTTTTCAAAACCAAAGAAAACAAATAATATACAAATTTCTTTCTTTTACTTCTTGATAGCGTATCATAATTAATGGCCCAAGGCCCATTAATCACACGCTCGGATCAAACCCAAATTAGTTCACGAAGTCAACACTAACTATAACAGTTTAAACCCAGGCCAAACGAGGCCTGGCAACTCTCTTGAGGCAGCACGAACACGTGTGCAAACAGACAACTTTTAAAACTGTTACTAACAGTTAAGACATACGAGTCTGACATAGCAAAGTGGGGAACACGCAGGTGAGCAGAGTACTCTCTTGAACGAGCTAAAGGACGAATGGCATCTGTCCTCCTTGTCTACTTTTGGATGATCGACACTTAGCACCCTGGCGGCCGTCGATCAATCCTAAAGGGTTTATCTCTAAACCCTACAAGCCTCTCTATAAAAGGAAAGCAACACACGACACCACACAAGTTTTCACACACTTGGGCAAATACTACCCCACAGCAGTGAAGTATGGTTCTTGTTTAAATGTTACCCTAGCATCTTGATCTACATCAATCTCATTGGGTCCTTACCGTTCAACATGGGAAACCAAAAAACAAAACCATTCTCATCCCGTCTCTAAACCGATTTACATACCATACGTAAACATGGCGCCATGCGTGGGGACATGATACAAAATAGTCACAAATTTTACGAAAGTTTTCACCTATTTTCACTCAAAAATCATAAAGTTTTTTTTTTTTTTTTTTTTTTTTTTTTTTTTTTTTTTTTTTTTTCCTCAAAACTACCAATTCTCGGTTAAACATGGCTGATAACCAAATCCTTCAAACCTCAGACACAACCCAGTTGGAGGACCTCACTCACACAAAGGAAGGCCAACAAACACTTGAGAACGAGGAACACCAGCAACCAAGAAACCTCACAAGAGGCCTGGAAAGATAAATGCATGCAACAAATGACCAAGTCAACCGGCGCACAACCCTCTTTCCAAAAGAACCTCCAAAACACCACAAGGAACATCAGGTACTTAGACAAATTCCTCAAGTACGTTTCACACAATAAAGTAGAGGTCAGGGTAGCTCGGAGGGGCCCAGAACACAGTCATGTACGGACGACTTTACAACACCGGTGTCCACCAACAAGCAAGGTTCTCGGGTACAGCAGGAGAAGGGTTACAATATCTGTAGGTCACGCCGAATGTGGTAGCATGCCTTGGATGGCTCGTGATGTGTATCGTTGTGTGTAGGTAAATTTTACTATCAAGTTTTACTATTTATATTTTGCCGACTTTACCTATAACAAACATTAACGGGCAGTTACCCGATCGATGGTAGTTTAGTTGGTAAGTAGGCGTCGATTACTAAGAGTGGAACGTTAACACTTAAATCTATCAGTATTAGTCAATTCAATGCTCTTTTATAGCACTATCCTCAGTGAATTTATTGCGGAATCTCTACACTATGTGTGTCGGGCGTATCCTTTATCAAAGATTGATCCGGGAATATCTATATCGATTATGTGACGCGATTTAGTGAGCTTCAAATTCTTCATTTAAACTTATCTAAAAATGTTATCTTATTATCTTTTCATTTGCACAGTATGGCCTTCAAGTCGTAATGTTTCATTAAGTTGTGTTTTCTGGTATTTATTTACTCATATAATGTAACACCCCCAAAATATCGCAGCGGAAGACTGTGTCATAAGGGTGCTACTTCATAATACAAAGTACAAGGTATAGAAAACGAACTCTAAATGAGACGTTTTGAAAAGTTACCATTCAATTAATGAATTCAAAGTTACAAACATGAGATTCCAAAGTATGATACATAAATGTATACAAAGTTTTGAATGGTAAATGATAAAAGCGTAAGTCTTCAGAATATGCAGCTTGACTCTAAGTTCCACGCACTAGCTATCGCCTTACTAACCTGAGATAAACATGCTAAAGTGTCAACACAATGGTTGGTGAGTTCATAGAGTTTGTCTTAAAATAGTTGAAAAGCCTTAAAAGAATGTTCACACAGCAAAGGCATCGTGAATCCACTCAGTTGCAGGTCCCGCCATAAGAGACTTGCAACCTGTGTGTCCACAACCCACTGCTAAAAGATAGTTTATACAATGCACCGGATTATATTCACCCAAGGTCAAGAATAGACACAAGAGCGGGGGCCTCTCCCCAAATAGTACTACGACATCCAAGGTCAAGTATAGACACAAAGGTAGGGGGCATCTTCCCATGAGTACTACCAATACCTCTCCGACAGAATAGAGTATTATGTATGAACGTAAATACGAATCTTGTATTTAAATTAAGCAAGTATAGTGTAACAAGTATGTATAACGCAATCAAGTATAATGCCAATCAAGTATAACACAATCAAGTATAAATGTTTTGAGTATTTGTACAAGTAAGCAAGTAGTTGAGCATGTATCCCCCCCCAAGAGTTAAAACAATTATGAAAAGAGTAGGGGCTATGACTCACCTTAAGTCTATGTAATGAGAAATGAAAGTGGTAGTCGAATCGCGAAAGTCTCTAAGAGCAGCCTATAATAGAACGTTGCGACTTAGGTTTGGAGTAACGTCTAAGAATACGAAGAATTGCCTATATATGTCTTGCATAATGTTCATGATGTAGTACTTAGTATATAGCGTAAGTCTTTGAATATAAATGGTTTATGAAACATGTATAGGTTGTATATCTCTTACTACCGTTCGGGCCGACATAATTCAGAAGTCATGGAGTAAACGTTCGAGGAGCCAGGACACTTTAATTCATAAATCCACAACTCGTCTCGACGGCTTACTTAATGAACT
This sequence comes from Artemisia argyi, assembly GCA_030686995.1. Lineage (NCBI taxonomy): Eukaryota > Viridiplantae > Streptophyta > Magnoliopsida > Asterales > Asteraceae > Artemisia > Artemisia argyi. The sequence continues at coordinate 12,203,294 of CM060689.1, read as the reverse complement.
CCTCACATGAGGCTCCCTACTATTGTAGTATTTGATAACATATATGTACGTCTTTGATCTTTAAAAGTTATATGGTCTTTAGCTGTGGCTTTGCCGTGACCTTGGTCATTGTTACCATGGTCTTGAGACTCAACCTTGGCTTTAGCCATGGTTGTGGTCTTGGCTTTAGGTCATTAGACCTCTTGGTCTTAGTAAAACATAACTATTATATAGTGACTTTGGTATAAAAATGGGCTGTTAAGAATTTGAAGAAATTATCACTCGGAAAGCGTTTTCAGGGCTCGAGCTTCTATGTTCCTGAACGAAAACTTCGTTCCGGACAACTTTCGTGTTTTAACTTTTTGATGAATCGGACCAGAAGTGGGACTTTCAAAAGCAAAATTTGATCAGAATGCTATTTAGGCAGTTTTGCCGTTTTGGTTTCGCTAACTTCTTATGGCCATAACTTTTGACTCGTATACTCGTTTTGGGTGATTCAAATTGCTATGTTTTCCTTGTTAAGTCCTCTTTAACAATAAGTAAGTGTCAAATATCAAAGTTATACTATTGTGGTCGTGGTTTTCCATAAAAATCACTAGTTTGCTTGTTTACTTGTCATAAGTTAACATATGTATACCAATACTTGTTTTATCCATTTTTAAACATCATGAACACAATACAAAGACCATATATAGCATGAAAGAAACATAATAAGCATGAAATGATATTGAGCAAGAAAGTGTATAAGGGTTTGCTTACAACTTTTGGCTTTCTAAAAAAAGGAAGTCAAGTATGAACTAGAACACTAAACCTATGCTTGTAAACCCTTTACCATAACTCTTGTAACCCTTGCTAGCCTTGATCTAACCCTTGTGAAAACCATTTAACTTCAGCCCTAGTAACCTTGTGTAGCTCCTAATTCAACCATGGAATCACCAAACAAACTTAAGAATTAGGTAGAGAATACTAAGACCTTGAACTTTGTAGTGTAACTTGTATATTGAAGATCAAAGGATCATGGTGCTAGGATATAGTAGTGTGGCGTTTTTATTGATGAAGAATGGAAGGGATTAGCTTGCTATTTATATTATGAATGAGGATGTTAGGAAGGTTACTAGGAAAGTGCTAAAACTTGGAGACAAAGTTGTAAATAAATATGATCCAATGGCTAAAGTCATGAGATGATGCCACAAGTGTGAATGCCCCCCCCCCCTAGTGGCGGTTCATAAGTCTTGGGGAACAAGGTGTGGACTTTTGATGATATTATCCTAAGTATGTAGCTAGTTTCGACCCCGTAAATTGCTAACCGTAAATGATTAAGCCTCAAAACGTAAAACCGGGTATCCTAAAAATATGAAACTTGAAAGTATGGTTAAACATGTCAATATAGTCCATAATAAAATATAAAATGAGTGGTAGGTTCTATCGGGTGCTAAAACCCTGCTAAAAACTGGAAACACGGGTCTAAAACGCGTAATTCGCGTAAAACGCTAAACTGAAAAACGTAAAATTCCGAAACTTTTGGAATTGTCCTAAAATGATAGAAAATCATATTTCTATTGTTTATAATGTTTTATGGATGTATCGGGATGCTGGAAGGACGTTTAAACCTAAAAGTAAATCTCGGACACGGCTTTGTGATTTTTGAAGAAATGACCCGACGAGTGTCAAACTCTCGGATTATCGTTAAAATAGTTTAACTTACGAGAATATGAAATAAAAATTTCTGAGATGAATAGTGAAAAGTGAATAGTAAAAGTGAATAGTGAAAGTGAATAGTAAAATTTTCGGGAATAAAAGTTAACCTGAAATTGCGAATTGTTACATATAAAAGGTACTAATAAATTCTTTTATAAATATGGAAACCTAACCTAGTCTTATGATCAATTGGTTGTGCACCATAGTGTACCACATAGTTTAATACTTTGATTACAACTAGTGCTTAAACATGGCCCAGGTGAAGTATTAGCCCATTGGGTTAATCACCACATTGAAACCCATTCTTAAATTGTTTCATTCCCCTATCAAAAAGGCAAAAACATTATAATAACTCCAATGGGTAATCACACGGGCTATATGATACGTTTCTTTTAATCAGAACCACCGTTAGGATCGTCCCCGAGGTTTTGAGGGCCCGACGAAAATCGACAATGTGGCCTTCAAAAACTATTGTTGTATAAAAAGTGTTCCCGTTTTATAAGATATAGTGCAAACTAACAATTTAATAAACGTTCAACATATGACCTGTTTAAGATATCTTTTTATCTAATTATTTTTTTCTTCAAAAAGATATGTGTACACATGTGTATATAATTGTTAACGTACAAATTTTGGGGCCCCTAAACTTTTTAAGGCCGTGGGTGATCGTCCACATCCACGACCCTCAAGGACGGATCTGACCACCGTACTTTCATCATTGGAACCCAATTTAAAACCTAAAAGAGAACTTGACACCCACTTCATATATGGAAAAAAAAGTTCACTAAAAAAGTCGTTAAGTAGTTCACACTTAACATTAGACTGTAAACTTATTATTAGGTCACGGTATTAATACTTTGACTTATTATGCATTAATGTTCTGACTACAAACATTTAGATGAAACAATCTCAAAATTTATAATCTATTAATATTCTGTACTAATTAGGTACGTGAAAATTTAACTATAGAAGGCTAAAAATGTTTTAATGAAGTTGGAATGGATAAATGAAAGATGGTTCGGATTCACTAAAGATTCTAATATGACCAAAGCCATTTTCACAAAGTATTACATGGTCCGACAACAAGGTTGTTGCTAATGGAGGGCCAGGCGAACAAGATATCATTGTGTTTAAACCAACCCGATCACGTTTGGTGATGGTAATCTGTTGCCTGCTCAAGTGACGATTGCATCAAGATCTTGGAGGAGAAATGAATCGATATGTCTTGGAAAAAAGGTGTTTAACAGTGCTAGATCAATAATGGTTAACTCAGAGCTAACACTTGACGTGTATTGGGGTCTATATATGCAAGTGAAGTGGAACCACTGATACGTGGGAATCGCACCAGGCTTTACCTCTCAAGGGATCCTGAGAAGCTTACAACCCCCACCAGGCAGTATACCTGATCGTTGTAGTATAGTATAGTGACAAGTACCGGGGGATTGATCGTTCAGCTAGGAATAGTGTCGCTAGGATTAGAAAACCTAAATACTAGTTCTAAAGGTGAGGGATGATTATTTTTTTTGTATTTTTATATTTTTCTTAGAAAGCATGTAAAATTCTCGGGTTTTAAGGATTTGGGCGGAATTAGTTGCTAGTCAACTAACCCAATACTAAGATGCAATCAAAATAAAATACTAGAAATGAAAATAAACTAAATTAAGCTAAGGTTGTGAGCAATAAGTGGAGAAGTTGTGTTTACTTAGATTTCACTACTCCCTAGATATCTTTTACACGTTAATTACTTGTTATAGTTGCGTGGATGACGGATTGTATTCCTTAATACCATTCATGGGGTGGCGCACTTAATTCCCCAATCCTATGAGTGCCTACTTCACTCCTATGTCGAGCCGATTAAGAAGCAGAATTTACTCATGCATTAAATACAACCAATAAAACCTAGTGCACGTCAGTTCATGTTTCCTAAGACGTTCAAGCATGTTACCATTTGGAGATCTGCCAGTTTTCTTAAGCCTAACATCGAAATCATTCATTCAATACAACCATAAACAAGTAATCAACACATAATTAACATCTAGGTTTCATTAGATCTAAGCAAACACAAGATAGATCTAGCCTAGCATGATGGAATTAAGACAAGAACAAGATATAGACAACAACACATAGACATATTGATTGAATTAAAAGAACACTTATCTCAATTACACATGAAAGGGTTCAAGGGCTGAGAACCCTTGAAAAACCTGTAAAATTCGTACCAAGTTCGGCCTTAGGGTTTCTCCAAAACTTCTCTTTTTTATGAATGAAAATTAGAAAACTATATATAGGAAATTGAGGCTGACGGCGTCAAGACCAAATTGGTGACGCCGTCATCTCGCCGCCAAAATACTTCTCGGACTGCCTTGATCTACTTTTGACGCCGTCACGTTATAGCATTTTCCAGGCCGTTACATCTTTTACTCTTGACGCTCTACTTCGTGACGCCTTCAATTCTGTATTGGGTCGTCATGGACTTTACTCTTGACGCCGTCAGAATTTCCCAGTGTTGTAAATATCGCTCGGCGGTACCTCGGCGGTCGACCACCGCCAAGCGCCAAGACCGATATGGCGGCGATATATCAGTGATATATCGGAGACCATAAATTATAAAGAAATTTATGTATATTTTTGAAATACAACATAAATTATAAAGGAATATGAAAAAAAAACCCTAGATCTAGGTTAGATCTGAAGTAAATATGAAAAAAAAAACCCTAGATCTGAAGTTAAACGGCGTTGACCGGCGTGAATCTGAAAAAAAAAAAACCCAGATCTGGCGGTGACCAGCGTTGACCGACATCCGCCAAGGCCGATTTTTGACCGATTTTGACCGCCAAGCTCCGATTTTGACCGATTTTGACCAAAACGCCAAGTTAGACCGATATGGGAAATATCGTGGTGGTGGACCACCGCCAAGCGCCATGGCGCCGCCATATCGGCCGCCATGGCCGATTTTTACAACACTGGAATTTCCTTCTTGACGCCGTCACCTACTGTTCCCAGCAAGGAAAATTAAGACTTTGGCGTTTTCTTCACTTTTATGCTCAAAAAACGTCCGAATTGCTTCCTTTTCCAGATTTCTCTCCCAAAGTACCTAAAATCATAAAAGGAACGATTTAGGGCAATATTTGATCAAATAAATTCAATTCCGGGCTTAAATGACCCCCTAAAAGTGGTTCATTTTTCGCCTCATCATATACCCTTACACTTGAGATTTGCTTGTCCTCAAGCAAATGCGCTTTTATTCTACTCAAAATACAAGCACGGAGGTCATACACTAGCACCTCACAAATAGTGTTTAGATACTCACATCTCTCGGGTGTAATAAAGTATAAATTACAATATAAAAATGGAAGATATCTCTCACTACCTGTCATAGCAAAATAGATTACCATAGGCTTGGGAAAGGATCAAACCTCCACCACATGGCGTAAGCACCTAGGATAAACTATCAAAGAGGTCTTTTAAAGGATTGTAACGTTAGGTGTAAGGATATGAAATACACGGTTTTGTTGGATAAAGGAAGTTTTTACTGGTGGCGAGTTAACAATCTTGGTTAATTACATGTACAATATGGCGTTGCTAAGCCAAGACTAGACTCGACTTAAGCTAATAAATGAAAAATAAACAAAAACATAAAATGAACATAGAATAAAAAGGGATGGTAGTCCGTATGTTTTTTTTTTCTATTATTTTATTTATTTATTTATTTTTTATTATTTTTTTTTTGCATACACTCTTACCTTACCATCCAAAATAATACATCATAGGGAATGGAAATTCCCCTTACACTTGAATCTTTACATACTTTACAATAAACTAATCTAATGACTCGAATTAAGAAAATCAAAACACTTTGAGCACTTTTAGGATTAACGTACATATGGGGGTAATAAATGATGTTCTTCCCCATTACTCCATAAAATAAGTACTTACCCATGAGTCCCAATCGTCCCAAAACAATATGTACAAGGATATGACTCGACTTAGCAACCATGTAATCAATTAGATAATTAACTAAGGGTTTAACAAATAACAATAATGCACTAAAAATGAGCGCATACACGGAAGGCTAAGGCGATTTGGGTGTACATTTAAGTGGGGTGTAACAAATTCTTCCTTTAAGTAAAATGCTTAAAGTTAGAAACGAAAAGATAGGCTCGGAGGGGTGTACTAGGGGTTTCGTGTACTAAAAATGAGTACAACGCTAAGGGTGTGGGCAAATTTAGTTGACTTGATTAGCCAAATAATATGACATAAATAGTCAAGTAATTATGATACGGGTTTAACACAAGGGTGATCCTAATACCTCTTATCATGTAGTAAATCCTACTACACGAATCTAGTCTCACTAGCGGTCTCGGGATGCATCACTAACGCAAGTTCTAGAATCTAAATGCTACCGGTACACTCATAAGCACTAATAGTAAATGCTTTTCCTATCAAATCTAAAGGCGAACCTCACATATTTGGGTGGAAAATTTTTCTGAATATACGGTTATGTGCTAGTCATACAATCTCCTATCCATGAGACGCTTGCTATGGCTAAAGTTTCACTCCTAAATGTTGTAAAAAATTTTAAATTTGGCGCTAAAATTGCACTAACAAGTATTTCTCATAGTTTTATTACACATCTACTATTGAACAAAACAAACTCAAGCGAAAGTGTACATGTAAGATATCATCATTTTACCCTCCCATTACACTTAGGATGAACATTGTCCCCAATGTTCAAGTAAATAATGTAAAAGTGAAAAAGTAAAAAGAATGAAATCAAATACTCCCTTGATTCGCTCGGTATGGATAATAAGGTGGCCATGTTAAATCTTCCTCCAAGAAAATGAACAATCAAGGCTTCCCTTCCAGAATATAAATCATCTTCTTGTCATACATAACCTGTAAATCTTGAGAAAATAGACAAGACAACCTCGCATAAAATCGGCAGCATCCTATATAAGTTACTAAATCCTAGAAAACAAAGTAAGATATAATGCTTGTGGAATGAAGTTTGCAGATTTCCTGGAGATTATAAAACTTAATAATTTACAAAAACCATAAGACTCCGTTAGAAAAACAAAACCGGTAAAATTTCCAGATTTTTACACGTGACGCCGTCAAGAGTTAACTCGTGACGCCGTCAGAAGTGACCTGCAGAAATTCTTATGTTAAGTTTTCGGAAAATTTCTGGAAAAACTTGGTCTCACTTCCTGGAAAATCCTGCAAAACTTCATTATGACTCAATACAAGCATTTGACTCTAACAAATACGAATATACATGTTCATTTAATATTGTGGAGAATCATGATCGGTTTGTTTCTTAAAAACATATTTGGGGTTTCCCCTTACACTTATCTTTTGCAAAAATACTTTTAGGTGGAGTTAAGACTAGGCCAAAACAACAAAGTAAAGTATTTCCACTATTTAATTGATAAATATGATTTTCCAACAATAAAAATAAAACATGCATACGGAAGCAAATAACAAACAAACAAAATAAAAGAACACAAAAGCATGGGTTGCCTCCCAAGAAGCGCTTTTCTTTATTTAAGAGTCTTGTAGCTAGACTCAAGGTCATGGGTTACTACGTGACCTCATCGTTGGTTCCATTTACTAGGTCGTCTTCTAAACCAGTTTTGTATTCCGGACCTAGTTGCAAGCATTCTTTGTAGAAACCAAGCATCCTATTCTTCACATACTCTACTCCTGTACGTCTATCCTCCTCATTCCTATAATAAGCCGCTTGCTTGTGTTCTTTTTCTATATTAGAGAGGAGGCGGTATTGCTCAATTTTGTAGGGCATTTGATAGGCAACCTCATCATTTTCTTCCTTGAATCTAACTATTCCTAGAGTCGGGTCATAACTCATCCTAGTGGCCTCAACAAATGGTTTCCCAAAGATTACTTGGCTTAGGCAATCATCAATCACCGGACGAGTGTCTTCCACTATCATAAAATCGATCTCATAGGTGAGATTACCTATAATCACATGCAATCCCTTCGCTCTTCCTACAAAATTAATTATCAAATTCTTATTGGGCATCATCCTAAAATCAAGTTGCTTCTTCATTACCCAATTGTAATATGTCCTAGTCATGATGTTTACGGGAGATCTGAGATCAGTATAAGCTTTCCAAATATGCATATGCCCGATGTTGCATGGTATGTTAATGTTGGAAGGGTCTCCCATTTTGATAAGGGGTGTGCCAAGGATATATGGTGTCTCGGGATCATTGAATAAATCCTTATGATATTCCTGTTCTTCCTTGGTGGGCATCTTATCAAAGTATTTCTCTATAGTCTCTACTTCCTCTAACTCTTTTCCTTTATTAACCTCAACTTCCCTAATTTCATCCCTAGTCTTAGTTTCTACTCCAACTTCATCCTTGTCACTTTCTTCTATATCCTTATCAATTGGTTTAACGGTGACAACATTGACAAAGTGGACGTGTTTGGAAGACGAGGGGTCCTTGGTTTGGATTCCGCTATTGGCGTCCCTAGTGTCCTTCCTAGGTGTAGTTAACGCTTGGTTGTTGAGGGCTTTCAACAAGTTGTCAATCTTATTGGTCATCTCCGTTTGTTGTTGGTTGAATTCGGTTTCAAACCTAGCTATGCGAGCTTCTTGAGATGCCATGAACTTAGACATCAATCCTTCAAGATTGTTGGTACTATCATAATTGTTAAAAGGATTGTTGAAAGTACGGTTGGAGGGTGAACCGTTTGGTTGGTAACGATTAGGCGGATTGAAAGAATTGGGTTGATTTTGTTTCCACCTAAGGTTTGGGTGATTTTTCCAAGAGGGGTTGTATGAATCACCGTAGGGGTTTGGCTCAGGTTTGAAAGTGTACCACTTATCTCCCGCTTCGTCGGTACGCGTGGATGCGTAGTCCGCAAAAGCTGTTCCAGGGAGTTCCACACAATCACGAGTGTCGTGGGGACCACTACATAATTCGCATGAAGAAGTGATTTTGTTCACTTGGCTTGAAGGCTTAGGAACTTCGTAAGATTTCATGAGAAACTTGACTTGGTCCTCAAGTTCCATGATCCTACGGTCGGGAGTGCTAGAATTGTTCGAAGGCAGATATTGCCTTGACCGTTTTGTTCAAATCACGGGGATCATTCCAACTTTCGTTGTCATAGAGAGCAAGATCTTCTATTAGTTCTCATGATTGTTCCGCACTTAGATCACGTAGCTTACCACCGGCCGATTGGTCAATGGCTCGCCTCGTGGAGATATCGATATGGTCATAAAAGATTTGGACTTGGAGCCAAAGATCTATGCCATGATGAGGGACTTTTTGGAGTAAGTCCTTGAAACGAGTCCATGTTTCATAAAGAGATTCATTTTGACATTGTTGGAACATCAAGATGTCATTTCTAAGCTTAGTAGTTCTCCCCGGTGGGAAAAATTGAGCAAGGAAACGAGTGGTGAGATCATCCCATGTGGTGATGGATCCCGCGGGTAAACGCTCAAGCCATTGACTAGCTTGATCCCGTAGAGAGAATTGGAATAGGCGTAATCGGGTTGTCTCTCTAGTTTCAACATCTAGGTCTATGGAGTCTACGATTTTAAGGAAGTCCTTAAGATGTTGGTTTGGATCTTCGGAACGAAGTCCATGGAATGCACATCCGCTTTGCACCAACCGGATGGTGTCGGATCGCAAGGGGGTCACATTGGCTCCGGTGAGCTCAATGGTGTTTCGGTAGCCTTGGTGGCTAGGTCGGGAATACTCTCCTAAGGTTCGGGGCCTAAGAGGTTCTAGTGGTGGGTTTTGTTGTGGTGGGATGACGGGTTCAAAGATGTTCCCATCGTCCATGGTGTCGGGTGGTGAAGAGTTACGAACAAAAACACAAAGAAATAAGATAGACTAAAGAAAACCTAAAAATAAAAATAAAATCTTACTAGAAAGGAATCTAGCAAGTAGACCTAATAAAAAGAGATTCTAACCTAGACAATAACTATTCCCCAGGCAGCGGCGCCAAAAACTTGATACGTGGGAATCGCACCAGGCTTTACCTCTCAAGGGATCTTGAGAAGCTTACAACCCCCACCAGGCAGTGTACCTGATCGTTGTAGTATAGTATAGTGACAAGTACTGGGGGATTGATCGTTCAGCTAGGAATAGTGTCGCTAGGATTAGAAAACCTAAATACTAGTTCTAAAGGTGAGGGATGATTATTTTTTTTTGTATTTTTATATTTTTTTAGAAAGCAAGTAAAATTCTCGGGTTTTAAGGATTTGGGCGGAATTAGTTGCTAGTCAACTAACCCAATACTAAGATGCAATCAAAATAAAATACTAGAAATGAAAATAAACTAAATTAAGCTAAGGTTGTGAGCAATAAGTGGAGAAGTTGTGTTTACTTAGATTTCACTACTCCCTAGATATCTGTTACACGTTAATTACTTGTTATAGTTGCGTGGATGACGGATTGTATTCCTTAATACCATTCATGGGGTGGCGCACTTAATTCCCCAATCCTATGAGTGCCTACTTCACTCCTATGTCGAGCCGATTAAGAAGCTCCTAACATGGGATCATTAGAATTTACTCATGCATTAAATACAACCAATAAAACCTAGTGCACGTCAGTTCATGTTTCCTAAGACGTTCAAGCATGTTACCATTTGGAGATCTGCCAGTTTTCTTAAGCCTAACATCGAAATCATTCATCCAATACAACCATAAACAAGTAATCAACACATAATTAACATCTAGGTTTCATTAGATCTAAGCAAACACAAGATAGATTTAGCCTAGCATGATGGAATTAAGACAAGAACAAGATATAGACAACAACACATAGACATATTGATTGAATTAAAAGGACACTTATCTCAATTACACATGAAAGGGTTCAAGGGCTGAGAACCCTTGAAAAACCTGTAAAATTCGTACCAAGTTCGGCCTTAGGGTTTCTCCAAAACTTCTCTTTTTTATGAATGAAAATTAGAAAACTATATATAGGAAATTGAGGCTGACGGCGTCAAGACCAAATTGGTGACGCCGTCATCTCGCCGCCAAAATACTTCTCGGACTGCCTTGATCTACTTTTGACGCCGTCACGTTATAGCATTTTCCAGGCCGTCACATCTTTTACTCTTGACGCTCTACTTCGTGACGCCTTCAATTCTGTACTGGGTCGTCATGGACTTTACTCTTGACGCCGTCAGAATTTCCTTCTTGACGCTGTCACCTACTGTTCCCAGCAAGGAAAATTAAGACTTTGGCGTTTTCTTCACTTTTATGCTCCAAAAACGTCCGAATTGCTTCCTTTTCCAGATTTCTCTACCAAAGTACCTAAAATCACAAAAGGAACAATTTAGGGCAATATTTGATCAAATAAATTCAATTCCGGGCTTAAATGACCCCCTAAAAGTGGTTCATTTTTCGCCTCATCAACCACATTGTTTTTCTATATATTAGTATCAATAAGATTTTCTGGTTTGTTCGAGTCGGTAACTTCAAATGTAAGATATGTTTCATGAAAACCTTGACTACTAGGTATCCCACATAGTTAAAAGAAAACAACCTTTGCCAGCTTATATACCACTATGTGTATGTGCCATATGCTTGAGGATTAGTATGAAGTTACTTGTACATCTCCGTATCTTCGATGTAGTAACATCGACGATGTGTCGATTTACATGTTCTTTTATATGAATTCTTCATTTTTTTTTGACAAAAGGAGTCTTAACTTTCCCGTTAAAAAAAATCATGTCCATCTGTTTTTGTAAGTAAAAAATATGACGTTTCAAGTTTTAATGTTTACAAAAAATAAATTGATCTAATAATTTAGCGGTATTAAAGATTGATAGTATAGAACGCGAGTAGTTAGATCGATTACGTGACTCGGCTTAAGGGCATATCCAATATCAAAGATTGATCGAATTGCACGGGAGTAGTTATGTCGATTATGTGACTCAACTTATTGTGCTTCAAATACCTTAACCGTTTTCTATGTCAAAAGTATTAGATAAACATAAATACATTATGTATTAATTAAGAGTATGAAAATTTACAAACGACAAGCTAGGTTGCAAAGGTTTAACTACTAGCTTATAGAGATATGGAAAAACAATAAAGGGTTCGATAGCATGGTGCTTGCTCGTGGAGGGAATGGTGAACGGGAAAATGTTGTGTTTCAACTTCAACCGCTCACGTTTGCTTATTGTAAGTCGATGCCTACACTCATCATTTATTGGCGTCTATATGCAAGACAAGTGAAATTACACTGTTGTTTCAAATATTAGTATGTATCAGTAAAAATTTTGATTAGTGTAAGTGTGGGGTGTTGTGATGATCAACTTTAAATGTTTGATATGTTTCATGAAAACCAAATCCCACATCGGCTAAATAGAAGAAGTTGTGGGACTTGTGGCAGTTTATATACTAAAAAGCAGACAAAATATAAGTCTTTGGATTAGTATAAAGTTTGCTGACAACAACATAGGCTTGATAAGTAATGACTATCAGGCTTTAGTTGTGGATTCTGGTCAAATTTGTATAAATCCTTTATTTATTTTTTATAGTTAGCATAATGTATAAACTTTTGCTTTATAAAATTTGATTTTCTCTTTCTTTATGCAACAAGTAATTAATAAATTTTAAAAGCTGTATAATCTATTCATAAAAACATAAAAAGAATCAAACCAACGTAAACAAACAAATGCTATCTAAAACCATACGAACTTCCAAAATATTCATTTACATGAATTTATTTCAATTTATTTTTGCTAAGTTTATCAAAAGATTGATCAAGTTGAATGAGAGTCATTATATCTTTCACTTGCACAATATATCAATATCCAAGTCTTAATTCTTTTCAAAACGTAATCTTCATTGTTTTTCTAGTCTGTTTATATACATTAACAAATTGCAAAGCATAAAAAGAATTTAAAAAGTAATTGGGTTCAGGTATTGCTGAATTTGGAACATAAAGTTTTACTTAAGTTCTTATACCGCACAGAAAACTTATTCTAGTCTTACTTTCGATTGGCCGTGCACCATAACATCTAATGGCGCCATATATTTTGATTATAATACGTATTCTGAAATCAAAGTGATTACAAGTGAGCTAGTGAGGTGAAATTCAATCGCATTGTTTTTTCAATCATTAGTATTTGCAATGGCTCAACTGTCGGGTGACGCTTATAATCAACTTCAACTGTAAAAGGAGGTACCGATTAAAAATAATTGCACTTTAAGATGCATGCGTCATACAACATGTTGTGACATAGGAAATATTATTATTATTTGAGAATAGGGCTAAGTACGGTCCAAAAACCAGACCGGACTGATCGATACCTGACCGGAAACTAATTTGGCCCAAAACATTGGACAAAGGATCGGACCGAAATGTTCCGTCTATGTCTAGGTCGGTCTGGTCCGGTCCTGTTCGTCGCAGGTCTGGTATAACAAAACATAATGTCCGGCACCAAACCGTACCGGATCGAGGACCGAAAATGGTTAAAAGGGTGGATTGAGGACTGGACAGAAACACTTTCAACCCGGTCCAGTTCGAGCCGGTTTCAGTTTGGTCTAGTCTACGGTCTATAATACTCGACCCTATTTGAGATAACTGGAACTTTGTATCCCACAAAGGATATAGAAAGGAAACTATGGTTTTTTTTTTTTTTTTTTTTTTTTTTTTTTTTTTTCAGATTAAGTGGGTGGGCCCTTTTATGTTAATGAGTCTTAATGGGGAGGAGCACACTTTGCTTCTTCTCCTCATATAGACCATTTAATAGAAAAAGAAACATATTATATGTGTGACTCCACCACTATCTCTCTATTAAGACTCATTAACATAAAAAAGAAACACCACCTATGTTAGCTTAATATACCACAATGTACTTTGGTTATACGTGTCTAGAGTAGTATCAAGTTTTCACGTTTGCATAGTATATCTCTTAGTCTTGAGACTTAAGAGGTATATGTGGAAAACTTATACGAAATCTTGACTTTTTAATAGTAATAAACAAAATTTAAAACCTTTTCCTTGACAGCTTGTTGGAATTACAACATCAATATCTAATCCCATCGGAGCGAGATATGAAGGAGGTGAGATGTAGACAGTCATCACTGGAGGTGGAGCCAGAAAATTTTGCTCGGGGGTCACATTTTAATAATTTTTAAAAACTACACTATAAATTGGTTCTTACATGGGCAAATTACAAAAAAAAAAAAAAAAAAAAAAAAAAAAAAAAAAAAAAACCGATATATTTTAGAAAATTTACACATCAATTTTTTTGGTTAAGGGGTGGAGCCAGAAAATTTTGCTTGAGGGGTCACATTTTAATAATTTTTAGAAACTACACTATAAATTGATTCTTACAAGGGGCAAATTACAAAAAAATATAGATATTTTAGAAAATTTACGCAACAATTTTTTTCGTTAGTGGGTGGAGCTAGGAAATTTTGCTCGAGGGGTTACATTTTAATAATTTTTAGAAAGTACACTATAAATTGGTTCTTACATGTGGCAAATTACAAAAAAATTTAGATATTTTAGAAATTTTACACAACAATTTTTTTCCTTAGGGGGTGAAAATTACAAAAAAATCTAAATATTTTAGTAACTTCATAAGATTAAAGCGACTATTATATCATTAACAATTGTGCTATTTAAAATCCTTACTTGCATGTAGATATGATATCGCAGTTGCGAAGCTAGAAATTTTTCGGTGGGGGGTCGGGATCTAAATTTTTTTTTCTTAAAGCTATTTTTCGGGCAATACCGAAATTTTGGGTGTCGAAACCGAATATACCGAAAATTTTCTACACAAAAACTATATACCCCCTACATCGCAAAAAAAATTAGGGGGGTCGGGCGCCCCCCCCCCCCCCCCCCCCCCTCTTATGTAGCTTCGCCAATAGTTAGTTAGAGGCTAGGGTTTTGTAGGTTTGTTTTCTTGTGGTGTTAGCCTCTAATTTTCGTTTGCTGTTTGGTTGTTATGCTTGAGCTTGTTCAAAGCATATAGTTGTTAGGTATTAAGGGAGGCTCATTCCTTCTCTTCCTCGTTGTACCTAAATTTCTTTTATTAATATATTCACCGGGTATAATCCTTTTACAAAAAAAAAAACAAAAAAACAAAAAAAAAAAAAATAGAACGAGGGTAAGTACGTCGCTCACGTGACTTGGTTTATAGAGCTTCAAATACCTCTTACAATATGCCATGAATTTATTTTGCATTTCCATTCGTATACAAAAATGTTTAACAACGAATAGACATGATTAACATGCTATAGAGCATTTTATTTTGGGCCTTGACGCCAGAAATTGAATATTAGTTGATCCCACATTTGTTAAATTAAAGAAATAATGCTTGAACTAAAAAAACTAGTTGAATTCTTTACATTTCAAAAGCCAAATGGCTACATTTAAAAATGTGTAAAAGTATTGATTCAACACTTTTTTAAGTGTGGTAATAATGGGTGTGACAAATTTTGCTACACATATAAGTGTGAAGATATTATTCAAATGTCTCTATGGTTAAAAGTGTGAAAACATTATTTGAATGTCCACACCTAAAAGTATGGCAAAATTGCAAAAAATGTTCAAAAATCAAAGTGTTGAGACATTTGCTACACTTATAAGTGTAGCTTTATTGTAATTGTACACACTTATATATGTGGATTGTTTTTTAAATATTTGTCACGCCTATAAATGTAGCAAAATTATTATCCATATAAAAAAAATCCACAGTTGACTATACCATGGCAAAATAAGTGTGGAGAATGGCATTATTTTTTGTAGTATTGCTTATATACCATAGTGTATATGTACCATACATGTTTGGATTACAATAAAGCTTCCGGTTATATCGAGGACCTTGATATTAAGATTTTTATAGTTAACAAAAATGTATACTTTTTCAAAGAAGGAGTCCAAAGTTTTACTTTTTTATAGTTTACAAAATGCATACTTTGTCAACAAGGAGTACAAACTTTTCTTTTACAAACTTTAAAGGTCTCTTCCTTTATGCAACTGGGTATTAGATACTACTAATATCTTGGAGTGACCGGAAAAACACTATCTAAAACAATAGAGTTCTGTTTTTGCATGTCAGAACTTTAAACAATGGGCATCCTATATATATCCGATCAGGGCGTAGTAACTATTACTTAACATCGATTATATATAAATTTGAAGCAAGTATTACGAATTAAACAAAAACGTGCTATAGGACTTCATATTATAACAACTCACACTTCGAAATTTTGCAACGATCACGTTTTCCCTCACTTAAGTTTCTCCTGCGGTTGCGAATCTTGATCTTCATTTTATGGAGAGCAATAAAATCTGGTAAATCAGGGCTAGAGGATCTTCTTAAGTGGAGCTACACTCTTTCGAGATTTCCCTGTGTATTCTCAATATGACTTTAATGACGTTGTTCGAGCAACAGGTTTTCTTCCCATGGAATATATAGACTGCGGTGCACTCAGGACACAAGTTTTCTGGTAAGTTTACACTGCCAACGACTCTTCACTGTGTTAGTTTTATGAACATAAATTAATAGTTGTGTGTTAGAATCAAACTCGAGATCACGGGATTGCACACTTTACGTATGAAGAGTAAATGAATAATTATTTATAAATGTTATATATAATTATTAATAAACACAAAACGAGTAATGACCATTAGTATTTAACGGAAAATAGCTAACGACCGTTAGACGAAGAAAAGGAAAGAATCATTGGTAAATAATTGGAAGGTCAAGAAGGTTCCAGAATCCCAAGGGGAGTTCCATAACCGATCGGCCTAGGAGAGTTCCGCCTCCTCTTTTGCTTGAGCTCCAAGTTTACTCACCTATATAAACAAACCCAAGCATTCATTGTTTCATATCTCTTGTACACATAGTTCTTGGTGTTTTCTCCTTTCCTTCTTTTCTCTTGCAAAATAAATCGAACACCCCTAATTCATTAAGGGTTTCGAATTTTTTGAAGCTCAAAATAGTTTTGTGTTTAAATTACTTGCTGTAACACCCTAGGCAAATCCCACATCGGCTGTGGCCAGGAGAGATGCTGGGTTCATAAGATAACATTAAGATAACATTCGCCTTACAATGACACAACGCGTTTTGTGATCTACTGCGGGTGGAGTTCTTAGGAACTGGCAGTTAAGCGTGCTCATGTGAGAGTAGTACTAGCTTGGGTGACCTGCCGGGAAGTCTTCAAATGAGGCCACAAAAACAAAGCCGTGAGCCTGCGGGCAAAGCGGACAATATTGTGGTCTGCGTAAGGCGGGGTGTTACACTTGCATAATCTTTTACTTGAATTAGTACGTGTGTACAAGAACGTGATATAACCACACTATTGGTTATATCTTGGATTGAATAAAAAAAAAAGTAAGGGGTTATTCTTACAATCCACATAAACCCTAATTAGGGTTTATTAGTTGAAGATTTGCTTTAATTGATTCTTGTTCGGCCTAGAATAAAAAAGGTGCGTTTACTATTTATAATTGATTAATTAATTACATGTTATATGATCTTGTTATAACGCTTCCGCATGTATTTACTTGATGTTTATTGTTTATATTTATGCATGTCATGTTATATAATTTCAACAGTGGCATCATGAGCCATTATAATGTGTAATTAATTATCGAAACGAATAAAAATTGAATCTTGATTTGTTTAGTTACATGTATGTCGAAGTTTTTAGGGTTTTCATAATCCTAACCCTAATTTTTTTTATGGGTCGATTTACCCTAATAGATTTTTAGGGTTTTGGTTTTGATTTTTAATATGATTAGAAACCCTAGGATTGTCATGTAATTGTTTATGCGTTTTAGTAAATGATCTTGGTGCAATATGTTAATTGTTAAGCATAATCCATGAAAAGTGCATGTTTGCATGGATTTTATTGTATTGGAATTTAAATTGTTTTAATTGGATATATGAATTAAATTGTTAAGTTATATTGAAACATGTAAATTTATTAATAGATGTCGAATTGGAAAAAACTCCTATATTAAGTAATCAATTATGTGCTATGTGGTGTTTATTTAATTTTGGTTTACGCAATCGAATTGTCGATGTATGTGGCTCTTTTTCCTTTGAAGAAGAAAGCCCTAATTGAATAAATACATTATACACCTAGATTTGATTATTAATAGGATTATTGAATTAAATTTACATGTGGCTACATGTTTTATACATATTTAATTGTTATGTTATGTATATATGTTTATTTAGTTGTGTTATTTTTTAGTATGCATTACTTGTTTTTTGTTTATTATTTATGTGAGACATGTTTATAAACGAAAAAGGGTAATTTTTTAATAGAAAAATAATATGGACTAAATAAATGGCGAAATTGTTTTGGTTATAAGTGTCAAAATTTCAAAGATTTATTGATTGATGTTTTTGTACGTAATGGTTAACTAGGCGGACCGAAGTTTGCACACTATAAGATGGGTATAAGGTTGGTTTCGCATTAAATTATGGCCTTAGAGAGACAACACTCTGTCTTTCCGCTCGTTTGTGTGTAAATTAGACTTACCAAACAACCATCACATGTACACTGTCATTTTAAGGGTGAATTGACCACAATTTCACAATGATTATTCGAAACACTAAGCTTTAGAGCTTATGCAAAAGTACGATATAGTGGATGATAATTGTTGGTAATTCTTTAATTGGTGAACTCGATACCTCAATTAAAACTTTGCTATTTTACTCTTAGTGAATTGGTAAATAAAATTGTTTTGAAAAACCATTGTTATGAAGTTGTATGCATGTTTCTTCATACATTATTTTGATTACGCACATCAAAATTAATACCCTTATAAAATTAAGTCAAATGCTATCTAATTAAGAACACTTGAAGTTGTAGTTTACGTCATGTGAGAGCTTGGCTAGATTGCTATAGAGAGGTAAATTTCATAATTTCATTGCTAGCAGATCAGCTGATGTAATGGAATTATGAGTTTGCAGTTTTTAAGTTAGACGACTTAAATTGAGTAGGAAGTGAGAAATTGGACTCAAGGCATTAGATGGGGATGAAACATGCTTACATTGCAAAAGCTTTTGTGAATGTAAATCCCATAATGATCTTGGAATGGCAATATGATATTGGCAATTATTGTTCGACAATTACCTTGTTGAATACTTTCATTACTAGCAGATCAACTGATGTAATGGAACTATGTCAATTTGGATCCTAGCTTTAAGAAAATACTATGGTTTATATGAATATTTACCAATGAGTATTTTATTTTCTTAAAGATATAATTATCGAAAATACTGGAATTGAATTTTGTAATTCGTTTTAATGTATTAATGCAACGTTCAAACCGTAAACGCACTTTGGGCTTTGGTAAATTGATCTCGTTCAGTTTTCAAACAAATGTTTGATTGAGAATAATTTACTTAAAAGACAAAAGAAGTCTCCTTTCTATGAAAGAAGAGTGAGACACAATCCTATTTCTTTTCATGAATGAAAAATGATAATAGGAATATTAGATATGTCTAAATTCTAATATAACTCATAGCAAATTTTTTAATAGTTAAGATAATTGCATAATTTTCATAAGGATTTTATCATCCTCATTCGGTGATTAAATTCTTAGTAACAAATATGATATTTGGTTAACAGAAAATTATGTATGACATTTTATGAGTTATTAAAATTAGAAGCTAGACTAATTACCGCTAAATGGTAAAAGACAAACTAGTTTATTCGTCTAGTTGTTTTGACTATTTAAAAGGTGTTACATACATTATTGGATGGTAGACCTATTAAGAAAGAAATTGCATGCTCAATTTTTCAAGTTAATAGCATTTTATGGATAGTCCATTATTTACAAAGTAGAGTACACACTTTAGTGCATAAGTAATTGTTACGTATGGACATTTAAAGGTTTAGGAAAGTTAAAAGCACACAATTTTCTTTCACTAGATATGAAACATTTACAATGTTGTCAAATTCAGTGGGAGTATTGTGTACTTATTTCTGAATAAGGAATTATTGTAATGATCTTTAATTCAGTGGAAGTTACAAGCTTTGACATCTTGGTAGCTAAAGATAATTACTTTCCAAGTGTAGACACTCATACTTTTAAGGATAGTATTGTACGTTTCCTTACTAGACATTGTTGTTTTATAACTACTTGTTATGCTAAAATCTATGACACAATCATATTGATCACATAAACAAATGCATGGAGTGCTGTTTATCAACTATATGAGGTTGTTCCATGCACAAGTGGGAGAAATGTTATCTTTAATGTGTGCAAGAAACAACTCATAAAGATATGATTTAATGGATTCTCATGACTGCAAGGTAAGAGAATAAAGTTCTAATATGGATTATACTAATCTAATTCAAGAAACACACTTGGTGTTGCAATTTATGTTATGTAAGAGCTTAGCTAGATTGCAACAACAAGGTAAATTTCATATTTTCATTACTAGCAGATCAATTGATGTAATTGAACTATGAGAATTTGCAGTTTCTAAATTAGATACTTATTAGAACATGTGTCAATATGATATCAAAAATACTTTAATTTGTATATTTATGTATTCTTAGAATGACATAAATTAATAAAGTAATCTAGTGCTACTTCAATCTGAATATTTATGTGTTCTTGGAATGACATAAATAAATGAAGAAATAATGTTGTTTTACATTATTATTAAGTAATAAATTAACTTGAAATTACTATTGAAACCAATAGATGGTGTTCATAATTACTTTAGTTAAATATGTTTATGTTTCATTGTAAAGATATAAATATAAAGTCTTTTAATTGTTACAAGACTTATAATAAAGTAAGACGTTATCTTGTTATGTTTTTTAATTAAGACATATACATGAAGTTATTAAATTGTTAAATGAATTATAACGTATAGTGAGATTATAACAGTTTATGTTTTTTTGAAGAGACATGGACATGAAGTGACTTTGTAAAAAGTACTTGTGTTATAAAGCATGTAATTGGCTTGAAAAAATTATTATACCATTAAAATGAATTAGTTGGTAAATAGAAAAGCCAAAAGGAATATGGTTATCTTAAATATTGTTAGATTGTTTTACAATATTAATACTAATGAAATATCAAATGTTTATGGTATGTTCAGTTAGGAAAATCAAACTCTTGTTATATTGTTTGATTAAAGATAACTATGATTTCCTTTCTTCCAAAAGTTATGAAGGTTAGAATATTGAGTATGGCTTGGACATACTTATTAAAACTCCAACCTAGAAGATTAATAATACATGATGGAATGTGATAAATTACATTAAGTCTTAAATTGAAGTTCTAAATTTGTTCAACTGCTTATGAAGATGTTATTAACAAAGTAAAGTCAGGAACTATCAATATGTATTTGTAATATCTCAAAAGAGAACATTGCATTGTTGCTCTATTTGCTAAATATTTAAAAATAGTCTTTAAATTACTAAAAGCAAGTGGGAGTTTTAATCTTTAAAAGATAAAATTACAAGATACATAATCATCTAAAATACACTAGTAAAATCATGATGACGCTAAACATGTAAATGATAAACCTCAATATGATAGAATTCTCATTCATAGAATAGCAAAATATCTCATATATTTGATTAATATGCTGAGGGCTATGAT
Source organism: Artemisia argyi (assembly GCA_030686995.1). Classification (NCBI taxonomy): domain Eukaryota; kingdom Viridiplantae; phylum Streptophyta; class Magnoliopsida; order Asterales; family Asteraceae; genus Artemisia; species Artemisia argyi. Next base: position 12,182,022 of record CM060689.1, on the reverse strand, counting down.
TTACAGGATTATTGTAAACCTGATAATCATCATGATACATTACCAAATATGAAATTGGGTAAAGTACACATGATATGAATGATTAAGATGTTGTCCATAAAAGATAATCAATTTTAGAAACTTGGTTTATCTTAATAGTAAGATTAGAAAATGAAGATGAGTTTCTTCAAAGATAAGGTAACCCTTGTGGTTTAAATCTTTGTATAAAAATCATATGGACAATATTGTGCACGTATTTAATGCATGTCTTATGACAAGATTATTAATCACACATAAGCAATTAACTGTGATTGAATATTACTTTCTAAACACATTAAATATATAAAGATTATTATTGCCATATTTAGTTTCATTAATATGAAATTGACAATGAAATTTCAAAACTCTTTCTTGAGTGATTACTTGAGCGATGACAATAAGTAATCAAAAGGAGTTTATGAATTCAAATAAATCTTTGAAAGTGTACAAAGTGCAATAATCCATGGATGGATAAATGCATGCATTTAGAAGATTATTCTTATGTTTAATTATTAAATCTATGTTTTGATTTATAATTAAAATAAGATAATTCCTAAATATTTCTAAAAGCTAGTGAGAGTATTATATTTAATTTCTTAAATCATACATGTTGTAGGACATATAAAAAGTAACATTCCATATAAGTTAAAAGTTAAGTATTAGTTTGGAATGAAACTTTACTTGAAAGATTTAGAAAATAAGGCATACAACCTTGAAATGAATGTTTATTGTTGAAACATGTGCGGTAAATGAATCTAATATAACATGATATATCATTTAGAAAGTCTAAATGGATATGTATAACATGAATAAAATCAAAGTATGACTCAAAGATTTTTCATGAACATCATGTTTTGTTGTATCATGCTTGGTTACATGATGATTTGGCAATATTATTATCTAATTAAAAAGTTATTAGATAACTTGTGTAATATCCTAAAGAATATGTTTGATTATAGAATCGCATCCTTAGTCTGGAATAGCTTCCAAATTCTATAGATGAACAATTTGTCAATTGTACGTTGTGCAAATTGTCATAGCCAACAAACTTGAAAGTTTGAAGGGCATCAAACATTATACAATAGATATTAATATTTACGGGAAATAGCATATTGTTGTTTGCATAAAATAATGCTAATGAAATTGAGATGACACTCAATACTAGTCATGGTAAGGATTTCATCTTTGGCTATTACTAGTTATGCTTACTAAAAACATAGTTGCATTATACATTAAGAGAATAAGAATACTTTAAACTTTATAATGTTTGGAAGTTTGATTATCATAAACTGGTGGTTAAGGATGTCACAAAATTTATGAAATATTATATGGCATTATCAAAATAGTTGAGTATGCATATACAAGAACTTCACTAGTTGAATTCTTGAAATAAGTATTCTTAAAATTCCGATAGATCAAAGTTGGATGAATTATGCCTTGTCAACAAGTATGAATGTCATTACTTGAGACATAATTCATCAACAAGAGTTATCATGCATTGATCTATTTAGTATTTGGATAAGGGATGTAAAACAATTATTATAATAAAATACATGGTATGTTTAATTTATAATATATCATATCTTGTTTTTGCATGTTTAATAACCATGAATAAATGTTATTCTAAATTGTCTGTTGTCAGTTAATGATATGGAAATATTATTAAATCAAGATAAATCTGAATGTTGGTATAATATACTTAAAGTATATTGATGCGTAGTCATGCCATTTCAGATGATATTCAATGATACCGAATATAAGACTTATCCCAACTACATGATATTACTTTATTGATCTTGTCATTAAGTAAATCATAAGAAGTTATTCTCAGACTTGAGATGCAAGATAAGTGTTATGAATGTAGTACATTTTTGTGAAACAACTTAACGCTATACGTAACTGGTAGTCATAAGGGTTGTTTTCGAAAGTGTTACAAAGTTTGTGGGTTTTGCTTGTAGTCAAGATATAATTTTTTTATTCAAATTTATTTTTGGAGTTTAATACTGCTGACCCCTCGTAGGGTTGGTAAGATGTATGTGTGGCCGCACCCAAGATCTCCCCTGAATATGTTCAGAAGATTTGGTAATCTTGCTCAATCACAAACATCGAGAAATAGAATGGTTAATTAAGGAACGACTTTAATCCATATCCTTATTAATGTGGTATTAGAAACAAAAGGATAATAATAATGAGAAATCATTAAAAGTTTTTTCCAGGATCCTTACTCGAGATCGTACTAGAGGCATCGGCGTGTTGCAAGACGCTAACCGATGTGATCACACTATTAAGATATGTCTAAGTGGGAGCTGTTAGTTTTATGAATATAAATTAATAGTTGTGTGTTATGATCGAACTCGAGATCACGGGATTGCACACTTTAGGTATGAAGAGTAAATGAATAATTATTTATAAATGTTATATATAATTATTAATAAACACAAAACGAGTAACGACCGTTAGTATTTAACGGAAAATGGCTAACGACCGTTAGACGAAGAAAAGGAAAGAATTATTGGTAAATAATTGGAAGGTCAAGAAAGTTCCGGAATCCCAAGGGGAGTTCCATAACCGATCGGCCTAGGGGAGTTCCACCTCCTCTTTTGCTTGAGCTCCAAGTTTACTCACCTATATAAACAAACCCAATGATTCATTGTTTCACACATCTTGTACACATAGTTCTTGGTGTTTTTTCATTTCCTTCTTTACTCTTGCAAAATAAATCGAACACCCCTAATTCATTAAGGGTTTCGAATTTTTTGAAGCTCAAAATAGTTTTGTGTTTAAATTACTTGCATAATCTTTTACTTGAATTAGTACGTGTGTAAAAGAACGTGGTATAACCACACTATTGGTTATATCTTGGATTGAATAATAAAAAGGTAAGGGGTTATTCTTACAATCCACATAAACCCTAATTAGGGTTCATTAGTTGAAGATTTGCTTTAATTGATTCTTGTTTGGGCTAGAATCACAAAGGTGCATTTACTATTTATAATTGATTAATTAATTACATGTTATATGATCTTGTTATAACGCTTCCGCATGTGTTTACTTGATGTTTATTGTTTATATTTATGCATGTCATGTTATATAATTCCAACACACTGGACCAACGTATTTCATTATTAAACAGCGAGTTTATATTTTCTATTTGACATATATACTAAAACACAAGTTTACATAAAACTATCTCGAAAATCAAAAGATAAAATAATGACTATTAATAAGGAACATGAAATTTCACTATGGGAGGAATGAAGATGGAATGGATAAACAGGATGAGGATGGTTCGGATTTAGCGAAGATTCTAACGGGACAAAAGTCGGAATTTTTTTTTTTTTTTTTTTTTTTTTTTTTTTTTTTTTTGGAAAGGCAACATTTTATAAACATAAAAGCCAAAATATAAAGAAAAGGCCTCCCACCTTCTTAACAAGACACTTAAGGAGATAGGACCCTCGAGACAAACATTACAGCCACAGTGCATACACACCAATTACATACAAAAGCCCAAGACTATATTCCAAATCAACACATGGTTCGATAGAGTTGTGGTTGCTCGAGGGCAAGCGAATGAGATGACTTGGCTGTGAATGTGGGGTGAAGTTGATGATCAATATCAAATGTAATTAAGATATGTTTCATGCAAACCTTAGACAACCTTGAATCCCACATAGGTAAAAGAAAGGAATCTATGCTAGCTTATATACCACAATATACATGTATCACACGCCTGTGTGGTAGTATCAAATTTTCTCTTATTAAAAGTTGGTTGTTAGGCTTTGACAACCAACAAAAGGACGGGGGGAAAGTTTATACGATTACTCACTTTTTCATACATAAGAAACGTATACTAACAAGTAGTCCTAACTTTCACTGTTCCCGTCGCAAAATTATATAGTGCATTTGTCTGTGGCTAAATATTGTAGTAGTAAACTTTATTATTTTATGAAAGATAAAACATACAAAAAGGTTACGAGGCATGACCTTTTATAACACTATCCGTGAATTTATTGCGGAATCATAACACGAATAATTTGATCTAACTATGTATGTCGGGCGTATTCTTCATCAAATATTGATCCGGGAATAGTTATATTGATTTAGTGGTGCGGTTTAGCGAGCTTCAAGTTCCTCATTTAGACTTATCTAAAAATGTTTTTAACGATCTCTTATTCTCTTTCATTCGCACGGTATGACGGTCAAGTCGTAGTGGATCACTAATCCGTGTTTTTTTGCTATTTATTTACTCATATAAAAGGTAAACATGATAAACGGTCGGTGTATCCTAAATTGTTTTATAAATATGAAAACCTAACCTAGTCTTATTATCAATTGGTCGTGCACCATAGTGTACCATATAGTTTGATACTTAGATTGCTTGAGTGCTTAAAACATGGCCCGGGTGAAGTTTTAGCCCATTGGGTTAATCATCACAGTGAAACCCACTCTTTCACGCACTTCATTGAGTAATCACACTAGCTTATGGTGTACGAGCAGATTAAACAAAATCACTCCGACGTTGTTACGTGATTCGAAAAACATTTTTTAATGGATACACAGCTCATGGCTAGAGTCGATGATTTGATGTTACCAGCAGGACGTGGGTGACATTCAACCTTCTCAATGCATGACAAGTTCATAGCTGATGGTGGTTGCTCATGGGAGGGCCAGACGAATGAGATAATATTGTGGTTGAACCATAATGGCAGAGCCAGTCACATTTGGTGATGTTAAACCATATCCTGTCAAGAGGTTTACGATTGCATCAAGATCCTAGAGGAGGAATGTGTGGCTATACCTTGATTAAATTACAAGGTGATGTTCTAACAATGGTCAAGTCGATCAGACAAATCGTGTATTGGAGTCTATATGCAAGATACAAGCTAATGAAATGGAATGACAACGCTACAAATGTAAGATATACATTGTGAAAAGGTTCACTGCATTCAATCCCACATAGATCAAAGAGAAGAAATTATTCTTGTTTATATACCACAATGTATGTGAGACTTAGCTGTTTGGAATTGTATCAAGTTGTATCTGATTTGTGTTTAAGCTGTGATGCTTAACAACTTCGTCTTGAATGGGAGGTAAATTTATATGAATCCTTACTTTAAAGTAAAAACTTTTCTTAACAAGGAGAGTCGCATTAACTACAAATTTCCCCTCAAATTATTAGGCTCATCTCACTTAACCCAGCCAGCCGTCATTTTGTTGTGTTTAATTTGACAGAAGTGAGTACTCAAACATATATCTCAAAGGCGGCTGTTGACCAGACCCCCCCCCCCCCCAAAAAAAAATTTTAGCCGCACCCCCCCCTCAATTTTTTTATTTTTTTTTTTATTTTTATAATTTTGTTTATATCAAAAAGCTATAAACCTGAAAGTGCGGAACAGAAAATATAAAGTTTAATATGTCAAACGCTTAAAACTGTCAAAAATACGGAACAGAAACTGACAAAAAGCTGTGTTGTACAGGAAGGAAGTGGGGGACAAAGGGGACAGGAGGTGGACAGGGGTGGGCCACCCCCCGTCCGGTTAAGGAATCCCATCTCAAATCCAAAGTCATACTTATTAAAACACGAACACGATATCATCTATCTTAGATAGTTTACCTGTGCTTCATTCTCGTTGACTAAGGTTTAACACGCATGTTAACAAGAGTCGTGCATTGGCGTCTATATGTAACTGAAGTGGGATCACACTACAAGGATAAGGGGAGAACAGGTGACGAGTTGTTTCCCGTCGACAATATGTCGACGGCATAAGGCAGAAAACGACAAAAAAAAACGCTTGACCGAGCCCCACTGCGTTGAATTTTTCATAATCGTATTTTCCCGTCGACATGTCGACGGGATCATTTTAACATATTTTTTTACACTCAATAATTCACCAAAGTTGGGCGCGAAATTTACCCGCTAATATATTCCCGTCGACGTGTCGACGGGAATATATTAATAACGTTTTTTTCCACAATTAACGTGTGATTAAGCATTATAATTATTTTGTTTTGAGAGTCCCGTCGACATGTCGACGGGAGTATATTACTAATTATAAATATTTTTAATAAATGGGTAAAATATTGGGCGGGATATTTTCCCGCGTTCTTTTTCCCGTCGACATGTCGACGGGAATATATCTTCAAAAATCAGGCTATATATATCCTCACAAATATATTCCCGTCTCATTTTTTACCTACATATACATTCTCACAAAATTATTTCCGTCTCATTTTACACATCTCACAAATAATTCAATCGTCAATTCTTACAAGACACACATGACTTGGCGTGGTTGCACAGTTGAAGAGGAGTACTCAAAAATCTTGTCACACGAGCTCCTCTTTAATGAAGTTATGTTAACTTTTGGTCATGCAGTTTATGAGGAATATGGTTCTTTTAAGAACGTTGAACCGTGGATGAGAGACAAGATTATCGAATGGTGTAGGAAAAAGTCATACTACAAAGAGTACATGGACGAGCTAGAAGCTGCTGAAGCTCAAGTTGTTGCTGTTGGAGGTGACGACGAAGCTGAAAGTACGTTGGAAACCAAACTTGATAATCTGGGAAATAGGGTCACAAATCTTGAAGCTACGTTTGCACATATCAAGGAAATGAGAGCAAGGAAGGGAAAAGATGGTGCGAGTTCGAGTAAAGCGGGAAGTAGCTGCAAAAAAAAAATAAACGGGTTATTTCGTTTGATCTGTTGTTTTAGTTGTCGAGTTGTTTAGTTTGAGTTGTTTCGTTTGGTTGTCGAGTTGTTTTGTTTGGTTGTCGAGTTGTTTAGTTTGAGTTGTTTCCTTTGGTTGTTGAGTTGTTTAGTTTGGTTGTCGAGTTGTTTAGTTTGAGTCTGTATGAAAATGCATGTGGTTAAGAACTCTTGCTTGTTTTAAATAAACAGTTTGCGTTTGTGTTTGATAATTATTGCTCCTTCAGTTCTATTATTTGTGCGTACAAATTTTAAATAAACAGTTTGCCTTTGTGTTTGATAATCATTGCTCCTTCAGTTCTAATTATTGCTCCACAACAACAACATTTTATTAAACAACAACAACAACAACATTTTATTAAACATGAATAACATCAACAACAACAGCAAACAACAGCAACAACAACGATAACAGTACTACATATGAAATTTATCCATGTCACCTAAAAGGTCACGGAGTATTGCATCCGACTGACATGCGTGGTCGTGGTTGGGATACGTTGCCATGTCAAGTTTTGCCTCCAGCACCCTTAATTTAGTCTCTAGCACCTGTTTTTGTGCCTCCAGCATGTTTATTCTAAGATTTTTTTCATGACAGTTTGAGCACCTTTTTGGAGCAGATCCAGAACCGCTTGATGTTGAAGCTCCTAGAGAACCGATCATCATTTTGGTGAGTCGTTCCTCCTTCCATAAAAAAAAATTACATCCATGGTCTTCTGTCCCAGGCTGTTAAAGAGTAAAAACTATTATTTTTAACAACTAACCAAATTATTTATATAATACACGAAAAAACATGTAATTGTTCACCTGCGAGAAAGGACACGCATAGTATAGTTTACCACGGGAGTAAGATTTACACGATTCTCGCAGAATCACGTCTCCTCGTTCACAAGGACAAGGAAAAGCTTCAAATTCTGCCACCTTCTTCACCATGATAACAGTGTATGTTTGTGGTTGTGAGGTTGAGTGGTTGAATCATGACCGGGGTGGCCCGATCTACACGTTGAGGTGATAAAAGGTGGTGGCCAGAAAAAGATTCCGGCGGCCGGAAAATGCTGGTGTCGCCAGAAAACAGAAACTGCTAGAGAGAGATAGAGAGAGAGAGATATAGTGAGATGAGTATGTGTGTGTGTGTGTGTGTGTTTATATTGTGAGGATAAGGTGTTAGGTAGAAAAAAAGTTGTTAGGTAAAACCATTGCATCTCATGTATAACCATAGCATCTCGACTCGTTCGTTTAACATCTCATGTATAACCATTGCATCTCGACTCGTTCGTTTAACATCTCATGTATAACCATTGCATCTCGACTTTAACATCTCATGTATAACCATTGCATCTCGACTCGTTCGTTTAACATCTCATGTATAACCATAGCATCTCGACTCGTTCGTTTAACATCTCATGTATAACCATTGCATCTCGACTCGTTCGTTTAACATCTCATGTATAACCATAGCATCTCGACTTGTTCGTTTAACATCTCATGTATAACCATTGCATCTCGACTCGTTCATTTAACATCTCATGTATAACCATTGCATCTCGACTCGTTCGTTTAACATCTCATGTATAACCATTGCATCTCGACTCGTTCGTTTAACATCTCATGTATAACCATAGCATCTCGACTCGTTCGTTTAACATCTCATGTATAACCATTGCATCTCGACTCGTTCGTTTAACATCTCATGTATAACCATTGCATCTCGACTCGTTCGTTTAACATCTCATGTATAACCATAGCAACTCGACTCGTTCGTTTAACATCTCATGTATAACCATAGCATCTCGACTCGTTCGTTTAACATCTCATGTATAACCATTGCATCTCGACTCGTTTCGTTTAACATCTCATGTATAACCATAGCATCTCGACTCGTTCGTTTAACATCTCATGTATAACCATAGCATCTCGACTCGTTCGTTTAACATCTCATGTATAACCATTGCATCTCGACTCGTTCGTTTAACATCTCATGTATAACCATAGCATCTCGACTCGTTCGTTTTACATCTCATGTATAACCATAGCATCTCGACTCGTTCGTTTAACATCTCATGTATAACCATTGCATCTCGACTCGTTTCGTTTAACATATCATGTATAACCATTACATCTCATGTATAACCATAGCATCTCGACTTGAATTTTTACCGGTTGTGATCTCGAGGTTATCTAATGGTTGGGATTTAGTATTTATATATGTTTTTTTTAATTATATATATATATTTTTTTAATAAATGATTTTTTTTAATTATAATATAAGTATTTATATATATATTTTTTAATTAAATATATATAATTTTTTAATTTTATAAAAGTATTTATAATAAATAAATGTTTTTAATTATATAAATTTAGTTTATTAATTTTATAAAACTTATTTTGTTAATATTTTATAAAAGTATTTATAATAAATAATTTTTTTAAATTATATTAAAGTAATTTTATAAAACTTATTTTTTAATAATTTATAAAAGTATTTATTATAAAAGTTATTTTCCCATCGACATGTCGACGGGAATATTACCGCCAAAAATTTGGTGAAAATTTAATATGCCCCGCCAAACGCAAACGACAAAATTAATAAATTGTCCCGTCGACATGTCGACGGGATTATTAATATTATTAAAAATTACTTTTATATTCCCGTCGAAATGTCGACGGGAAAATAAAAGTATACACAAAACCAAATCTGGTCTCAATTTTTATCACAGACTTAAGAAAAAAATAATAATAAATAAAAAAAAATTTAAAAAAAAAAAACCTCCTCCCCTTGCCGGCGATTACCCTCCACCACCACAACCAACGCTCCTCCGCCACCAAATCTCATATACGCATTCATATATGAGATGAATCATTCAAAGAGTGGGTTAGGATTGCCTTTCATAGTTGCACTAGGTGAACAAAACAACTTTCCTTTATTCCATGGTTATATGTGTTTATGTGTCGAATATTTTGAATGTGTAATAACTAAGAGTTGAACAAAACAATATGCAGTTATGATACTTGATAAGAGTTGGACCCGTTTAGACAGTCGTGTTTCAAAAGAGTTTTTTGATGGTCTTGCCGCATTCGTTGAACATTGCAAGCCGTTATTGAATAGTTACGGCAACATAAAATGTCCATGTCGTCTTTGTTGTAATGTTCCATGGGTATCTCTCGCCTTACTTCAAAGCCACATAAGCGAAAATGGGTGGGACCCAACTTATACACAATGGCGTGAACACGGTGAACCGGATCCTCTTCCTATACAAGATAACACAACACAATGTGAGATGAGTGACATGCGTGCGTGCATTAATGATATTTTTGATATTCCTCCAAATAATGAACAAAATGAGCCAACTCTTCCAAATATTGGCGAGACAAGTAACGAGCCAGCTCAAGCAACGACATCTCCTGTACGTAACGAGTATGAAGAGTTACTTGCCAGTTCCACCCAGCCTCTTTACCCGGGTTGTGACTTTATGACAACCTTGGATTTTATGTCAAAGTATACGCATCTCAAGGTCAGCGGTAAATGGAGTGATACTTCATTTAACAATACGCTAAAATTTCTCCAGGAGGTATTTCCTCCCAGGTTAGGTTACAATCTCCCACCATCATACTCTGCTATAAAAAAACATTTAAAAAGGTCGGGTTAAGGTATGAGTCGATACATGCTTGTGAAAATGATTGCTTTTTATATCGGGGGACTGGTGCCGAAGATTTGGAGTATTGTCCGGTCTGTAAAACGAGTAGATGGAAAGACAAGAACACAACGGGGAAGAAAGTTCCTAATAAGGTGTTGTGTTACTTTCCTATAATTCCTAGGATACAACGTTTGTACAAATCTATTCACACCGCAAAACATATGACTTGGCATGCTACTGGAAAGTCTACGGTAAACGGTATGATGCAACACCCGGTTGATGGTGAAGCATGGCAGAAGTTTGACAGCGGTAAATATTCGGAATTTGCTAACGAACCGAGAAACGTTCGATTAGGGTTGGCTGCTGATGGTTTCAATCCGTTCGGCAACCTTAGTCAGACTTACAGCATGTGGCCTGTTATCTTAACAACATACAACTTGCCTCCGTGGTTATGCATGAAAGAGACTACTTTGATGCTGACGTTGTTGATTCCTGGACCTAAATCACCCGCGAAGGACATTGATGTTTACTTAAAGCCTTTGATTGATGACCTTCAGAAATTATGGAAAATACCAGGTGTCCCAACTATGGACGCTGTTACAGGCAAAGTATTCAACATGAGAGCGATGCTTTTATGGACCATCAATGATTTTCCTGCTCGTAGTAGTTTGTCAGGTTGGAGTGGGCAAGGTTACTACGCATGCCCTACATACAAAGTAGGCACTCCGGCTACGCGTGTGATAAGCAAAATAGGTTATGTTGGCCATAGAAGATTCTTAAAAAAAACCATAAATGGAGGAGGGATATTACTACATTCAATGGTGCACCTGATTTTACAGATCCTCTTAAAAAAGATACTCCGGCTGATATCTTGACTCAACTTGCAATATTGCCCACACGTTTGCCGGGGAAACATCCAGATTATGGGGGTGGGAAGATAAAACGTAATACTACAACCGACCTGAACTGGACTAAACGGTCTATTTTCTACGAGCTTGAATATTGGTCTTCTCTTACTCTAAAACACAATTTAGATGTCATGCATATCAAAAAAATGTGTTGGAGAGTATCTTGAACACTTTGTTAATGAATGACAAATCTAAAGACACCGCTAAGGCAAGACAAGACTTGTAAGCTTTGGGAATTCGACAGGAGTTGTGGCTCGGAAACAAACAAAATGGGAAGTGCTCAAAGCCTCAAGCTAAGTACTCCCTCACACCCGATAAAAGAAAACTGTTCTGTCAATACATCAAAACAATTAAACTGCCAGATGGGTTCGGATCCAAGTTCAAGTCGAAAGTGACCAAAGATGGTAACAATATAACGGGCATGAAGTCTCATGACTGTCATATAATGATGCAATGGTTACTTCCTTATGGACTTCAGCAATACATGGACACACCGACTTATACACCATTAATCGAGCGTTGTTCATTCTTTAAGCAAATTTGTGCCCGAACTTTGATGGTGAATGACATGGTGAAAGCTAAAGAACAGTTGATCAAAATTTTGTGCAGTCTCGAGCAAATATATCCTCCTGTTTTTTTTTGACATTATGATTCACTTGGTTATGCATTTACCTGAAGAGGCTCTTCAAGGCGGGCCTGTTTCATTTCGGTGGATGTATCCATTTGAAAGATACATGAAGAAGCTAAAAAACTATGTACGAAATAAAGCTAAGCCGGAAGGTTCAATAGCGGAGGGTTATGTTGCAGACGAAGCATTAACTTTTTGTTCTCGTTATTTTCGGGGCGAAATTGGGATGAAATTTAATCGTCCCACTGCATCTCAGGGCTGTCCTCGCCCAACAAGTGATTTCCAGGTGTTCCGATCACTATGTAAAACGTCTGGTAAAGTGACAATTATTCGGTTAGGTCTCCAAGAAATGAAGAAAGTGATATGGTATGTACTTCACAACAGTCCTGAGATCGACACGTACATGAACGAGTTCGAGAGGTACGCGTTTTTATTTTGAAATTTCTTTTTCCCAAGTTATCTTTTCGATTAATTCTAATATCATGTCCATTTTCGGTGAACATCCTGATAGCGACATGCAACAAGAATTTCCTAGATGGTTTCAGACGAAGGTAAACTAATTATTATATGTATTTCCTTGTATAAATAACGACTATATATATTACTCATCTCCATCTATTCTTATCTTTGTTCATAGATCGGTAAACTTTACACAGACAATGACCCAAGTTGTACTCCTGACTTATTCGCTTTGGCTTGTGGACCATTATCGACCGTAACCTCAGTTCACTCTTGCATAGTCAACGGTGTGAAGTTTGTTGTACACAGCCGCGATGTAAAACGTACAACTCAGAACAGCGGAATTTGTTCTCCTGGCGAGAAGGAAGGAGAAATGTATTATGGTCAGCTAGAAGAAATTCTGGAGTTCGCGTATACCCAGTTCAAAGTTGTGCTGTTTCGAGTTAAGTGGTTCGACTTGATCAAAAGAGGTAGAGTCGAACGTTATAACATTAGAAACAACATGACACAAATTTGGGCATGTAGCACAGCGTTTGAAGATCAACCTTACATTCTTTCAACACAAGCAAAACAAGTCTTCTACCTTGAAGATCCTGCCAGACGACCACTCCATTGGAAGGTCGTCCAAGAAGTGAATCACAACACAACCTGGGATGTCATTGTGGCAGAAGACGATGATGATGTGATACATGGCAACAACTCATCGAATCTCCAACTGTCTGCTAATTTGAATGATTTGGCATTTGAAACCTTAAATATCGATGGTCGATCAACGTTAGTTGAGGCACCACCACCAATCATTCATGTTGATGACGACGATGAATTTATTGGTGATGAGGACGACGATCCTTATGATTTAGCAGACTCTGATGCAAACAATTCGGATGATGAAGTTGAAGATGCGACTCATGCTGTTTATGATAGTGATGTAGATGTAGCAGATTGATCTTAAATTGTAACTTGTAAAACGACACTTAGCTTATTTGAATGAAATTGTTATGGATTGTTTAAATGTGTATATTTATTTTAAATGTGTATGTATTTGAATGTGTGCATGCTTATGTTAATTTGTTCCTGAATTTCTATATGTTAATTCAACTTGTACTTTTACAGATGGCAGTAGTAGCGCGAGGTCACGGTGGTGACGGTGTCGATGACCCACCACCACCTTATCGTTCAATTACTAGCGGTCACCGTAGTGGTAAGAAAATTAAACTTGATAATTTGAATTTTGTTACTTGTTATTTTTTAACGTTTTCACTCACTTCAATTGTAGGTTCGTCACAAAAACCTCGACGAGGAGGTAGAGCGAGACAAGCTGGCGGCAGGGGTGGAGGTCGGGATGGCGGCAGGGCACAGGTCCGTGAAGCCAACAAAAACAAAGACCTCAGGAAAGCTGTGACTGCCTCGGGCCTGCAATCGATCGAGTTCGAGTGGCGTGATCAGAAGACATTTAATCATGTTGGGCCTAACCGCGCATGGTTCAGTAACTATGTTGGCGAGCTGGTTAGGTCCTTGCCGTTGCACTATCCCCCCTGGCACAACCTTGACGAAGCGACTCGACAGGGCTTCATGAACCGACTCGGGGTCTGTTATTTTATTTTCCTTTTAATTATATCTTTATATTTAATTCTTTGAATGTGTACATTTATTTAAATTTGTTTAATTGTGTATATTTGTTTAAATTTGTTTGCATGAATTCTTCGACTTGCAGACCCACATGCGCTCACCCGATTGGAAAACCATTTCGGCGGGCCTCAATGCGTACATTGCTAAGGTCTACTCCGACAACAAGGGCACGATGAAGAGGGTTTACTTCGACGGGGAGGGTGGGCCTGAAAAAGTGGATGAGATACGAAGAAACCCTCCTCCGAACGTCGAGCCATCTGTGTGGGAGGAGCATATCAAGTTTTACATGAACGAGAAGAACCTGAAGCGTGCTGCTGTGAACAAGGAGAACCGAAAGAAGTTGAAGGTGTACAGCCGCCACGGTTCCAAGTCATTAGCCGCTATTCGCCACGACAACGTAAGACACATTTTATTTTTATACAAGTATTTTATTTTTATAAAATTATTTAATTATAATTATATAAAAGTAATTAATTTTGATTTTATAAAAGTATTTAAGTTTAATTAAAATAAATATGGTGTTTGATTTGCCATTTTTAATTTGTTTCATCTTATATATATGCATGTGTATATACAGTTTCAGAACAGCAAGGACAAACAATACCCGTCACTCATCGTGTCGTTTTACGACACACACTGCGACAATGATGGTATGTGGTTGCAGGATAAGGCTCGTGTTCAATTTGTAAGTATCTTTTTTTTTTTTTTTTTTTTTTTTTTTTTTTTTTTTAATTTATTATTTATTTATTTATTTATTTCCCCAAACATGCACTTTAATGATTCATTGAAACATAATCTTGTAATTAACCCGATATTATATATATATATATATATATATATATATATATATATATATATATATATATATATATATATATATATATATATATATATATATATATATATATATATACAGGGGGACTTTCTTACGAGAATCATTTTATCTGCGAGAACTGAGAGAACCACCAAAAACATACATGCACGCCTTTTAAAATAAAATAAAAATACATGTAAATCATCAATAATCGTAAGTATCCACCAATGTACTTTAATATCATCATGAATTCATCTTCTTTTTTCACAAAAACCTTACACACGGCCCCAATATTGTCGTTGCACGCCTTATAAGAACATACATGCACACCTTTGAAGAAAAATTTTGTATTTCCAATTTCTTATCAAATTCTTTAGAACAACTATGTTTTTCTTAAAACATGTATGTCATTTTTAGAACATATGTGCAAAAATACAATTATTGAAGTCGTGTATGTATGTTTTTTGTGGTTCTCTCAGTTCTCGCAGATAAGATGGTTCTCACAAGAAAGTCTCACTATATATATAAGAAAGAGAAAGAGCAGGGTACCCGCGCGATGCGGCGGCGAGTACCCTGGGACTATATTTTGCAGCGAGTAAATGTTGTTCGATAATTGAACATTGACAGCCGACCCACTATTGCAATTAACCCTAAAATAATATGACTAATGTTGCCCTACTTCTCTTCATTCACCAGCCACTTTGTCTTTCACGTTTTTACAGACATTAACTCGGTAGCTTAATTCAACGAACTCAATACTTCAGCCCAATTCGAAGTCACAGTTCAAAATATCAGCCCATTATTTATCCTTAGTTCAAACTTTATTCAGCCCAAAATATCTTCACAAATACAGCACTACTTCAAAAATTGATAACCAATCCACCACTTGTTAACCTAAAATGATATAAAACCTTCGGGCCAAAATATCTTCACAAATGGCCTTGTTACCCTAGCATCTTAAACACATTTCATACGCCTCCTTTTCACAAAATAGCCACCACACATCATTTCATTTACTTTACTAAAAAAACTAACACCAAATGCTCTTATTATTGTTTTGTTGTTAAATCCGAATCACAAACACCCTATCTTTCTTTCTTCTCAAAACGACACAATCCAAACCAAGAGATAATCACGAAAACCTTGTTCCTTGATCCAAACCACGAACATAAACACGTCTTTTGTGGTTCTCGTTACTTGACTCTTTTCGGTTTCAAGATCTTTTGAAAATGAGGTATTGGGTATGTTGTTTTCTTTCTTTTTAGCCGAACCACACAAATCCATGACACAAGCCTTGAACCGTGGCTTTGTTGTTATTGTTTTGTTGGTTCTTGGTTTCAAGAGATCGATATGGGTTGTGTTGGATCGTTAAAGATCTTAGATTATTTTTATCGTATTAAGTATGTTGTTATGTGAGATGGGAATGTTCGGTTATATTGATTGGTTATGAGGAAAAGATGTTGTAGATTAAATATGGGTTTGTCGTTCTTTTTTTTGGTGTAAGGAGATGGGTTTATAGGTTAGTTTGTGGATTTGTTATGTATTAGATGTTTATGATCAGTTGTGATTATTTTGATTTGTTAACTGTAGTTGATTGTTATTCTTCTTGCTAGTTCCTTTTCATTGACTTTTTCTTTTTAAGTTTTTATAATCTCAGATTTATATAAAAAAATATTATAAATCCCTGTTTTTTTTTTTTTTTTTTTTTTTTTTTTTTTTTTTTTTAATAATATCTTGGGTTTTTTGTTATACAATCTTTTTTACATGAATTATTTTTTTCAAGGTGAGCAAGAAGCATCTTGATGAATCTAAAAATTGTGAAAAAAGGAGGCCGGAGGGAAAAAAAGGGCTAGAAAAAAAAAGAAAAAAGAAAAGGCTAGAGGAATTATGCATATGTTTTAATGGATGAAAAGTTTGTACCATATGCTTTATCATGTGTATGTTTTAATTTTATGTTTTAGGTGCATTTAATGAAGAGAGAGTGATCCTTTTGAAGCTTGATTTTTTTGTACATAGTGTTTTATTAATTATACATTTTATCAAAGGGGTGTTTTAAAGATGACATTAATTATAAATGTTGACCGGTCAACATGTGTAAGTGTTTATGCATAAATTAATTGTACATGTAGCTTAAGTAGTTGTATTTACTTAAAATTTATATATGAAAATCTTAAAAAGTTAGAGGAGAGAATGTGCTAAATGCTTTATAAGTAGTATAGATATATATATACACTTACATATATATATATATATATATATATATATATATATATATATATATATATATATATATATATATATATATATATATATATATTCTCAATTTTTTTCTCAATTAAATAGGAAGAGATGATCCGGCTGCGAGATCTGGGAGCGAATACGCCGGAAGGGGTGGC
The DNA here is from genome assembly GCA_030686995.1 of Artemisia argyi. NCBI lineage: Eukaryota > Viridiplantae > Streptophyta > Magnoliopsida > Asterales > Asteraceae > Artemisia > Artemisia argyi. Next base: position 12,164,825 of record CM060689.1, on the reverse strand, counting down.
GTACACGGAGGAGCAGATACTTGCCATGGTTTTGAAGGGCAAGCAGCGGGGCCACATCGCCGGACGGGGTAGGGTCGTTGATGAGTGTGTAAATACTCATCATTTTTATCGTATCTGAACTGCCAAAACGTCCAAAAACACTCAGTAATGCATGAAAATACTAAAAATATTCCAAAATTGTGTTTTATACGTTTTAGATGCAAAATGTTTAAAAACAAATGAAAAACGAACAATGTTTGCATAATTGGCAGTTTCAGTCCCTCAAGTTTCAAAAATTGACAAAACTAGTCCCTAAAGGTTTAAAATGAAAGAAAAGTCAACCCAAGGTTTTTAAAAGTCAAAAATTATCAAAAACGATCATTGGGTAAAAAGTTTGAGAAAATTACACAATTGGTCCCTCAAAATCCAAAATTGATAAAATTGGTCCCTGAACTTCATAATTTGTCAGAATTGGTCCCTGGTGGGATATTTTTGAATGAAAAATCATTTTTAGTCCTTGGAAATTCAAAATGTTCAATAGTGGTCCTTGGATAAAAGATTTTCACAAAATGGCAAGTTTAACCCCTAAACTTTGGAAAATGTCAATTTTAGTCCCTGGGGTTTTAAATATTGAAAAATTTCACAAATGGTCCTTGGGTTATTGAAGTTTGACAAAATAAACCCTTTTGAATAATTTTGTAAATATGTCAGCTTCAACCCCTCACTTTTGGAAAAATACAAAATTGGTCCTTGTCATAGTTATTACCAAACGGACCCTTATTATTTTTCTAAACCCCAAAATACCCAATCCACAAACCAACACCACCAGCCCACTCCATAAACCCCAAGCCCACCATAACCCTACCCAAGCCCAATCCTAAATAAATATACCACTCCCCCATTTTATTTAATACCAGTCAAACCCCAAAAGTCAAACCACTCTTCCACCTCACCCCTTATCTTTGCAAACACCCTGCAACACACCATCTCCACCCCTTCCAATCATCACCCCTACACCCTTATCCCTCCAAACACATAAAACCAAAACTTTACACCCCTGCTCCAAGTTATCAGAGAGACAAAGACCCAAGTTGCAAAAATCTCTTTCCCGCCAAAACCAATCAAACGGTTGGGATCATTTTAACTCATCCAAGGGTCAACTTTATCATGGGGAAATGCTTAGTGATGCTGAAAAAACCCTAAAAGGCCAGTATAAAAGAAAGAGAAAGAGCAGAGATGGTGTGAGTAGTTAAGTTAGTGTAATATAGTTTAGTAGTCATGTAATTTACTTTTCCAGTTGTACTTCTCATTTTCATTAGTTGTAATCAGTCTTTCAACCCTATTGTGAACCTAATTCAATCTTAATTTCATGTACCTCAGTTCTGATTTAGTTTAAGCATTTTTCACTTAAATCTCAATTTGGTTTCTATGTGGTAAAAGTTGTTGTTTTATGGTTCTCTAAGTTCACCTCAGTCACTAATAAGCTTTTATAAGCTTTTAATGCTTTAAAATCAGTCTCCATAACAGAATTCAGAAAATACAAAAAAAAAAATAGAAATAAATAGCTAAAAAAAATAAATAAATCAAAAAGAAGAAAAGAAGAAGAAGCTGGATGCCTTGGTTTAGAGCTTGTGGCAAGCATTAGGTTATCTATGAGAATAGTTTAGGTGTGATTTACCTCTTGTTTCCTGCAAAAGCTTTTGTAAGTCGATTTTTCAAGTTTACTGTGCATTGGCTTAACTACTGTTCAACTGCTTATTTATTGTTATTTTCTGTCTAATTTTCCTTATTTATGCATTTTATTGCAAGTTGTGCTTATTGGGTAGTCTAGATTGGCTCAGTTTGATAATTGCTCATTTAATGTCAAATTAGCTCATATTGACTTTTCCCCATATAGCTTATAATAAACTGCTTATTCTGTGTTTGTTTTTTCTTGATCATGTTCATTCTAGCCCAGTATAAGCTCATTCATCAGATTCATAGCTTATTTCCCCCATTTCCTTTGAAAAAAGTTAACAACAGTTTCATGAAGGGGTGTTTGGCTTATGCTTATTCAGGGTACTCCAGGGTGGTTCAATGGTTGCATATGGTTTGTTTAAGTCATTTTAGGGTATATCAGTAGTATTCAAGCATAAAATTGGAGGTTTAAGTTCAAAATAGTCATAATCACAACCCATTCTCCCCAACATTTAAATGTTGGGAGATTTTGATCCATACATCATCATAGTAGCTTATAATCTTAAGGTTTAACCTAATTTAGCTTTGTTACAGTCCAGTACAACTTGTTTGTTCATTAAATTAAGGTCCCAAATTCAAGAAAGTCAATTTGCAAGTTTTTAAGAAAAGTCAAAATGCATGATCCTTAGATTTTCCAAATTTTCCAAGAATTTAATAGAATTTTGTAGTATGATTCAAGCTTTGAATTTTCTAGGATTGGTAGCCCCCCAGTTGATCTCTTGAGTCCCTTGGTTCTTATATTTTTGCCATTTTTTTTCCTGGTCTCCACAGTTGATCAAAGACGGCTGCAGAGAGGAATACCTCCCCTGCTGCAGCAGGTCTCAGGCCAAACCACCACCTTTGGTGGTGGTTTCTAGCCACCTCAGTGGTCCCCACATCTCCATTTTTGGCCCATTCAATCCCCCCCTGGTAGACTTCATGTCTTGACCAAAAGTTTGACTTTAAAACCTGTGGACCCCATCTGAATCATGCCCCTTTGGTTGTCCCATTTCTGAGTAGTATATGGTTTGTGGAAGTGCTTATTTCAGCTTATTGTCTTATTCTATGGACCTTTTTGGTTAATTCTTGCTTATACATGTTCACATTACTAGTTTAGATCAGATTCAACCATAGTGGGCCCCACACAAGCTCATTTGAGCTCATTTTCTCCCACAGTCAATAAAAGTCAACTGTCACTCATACTAGCTTCTACTTTGCTTATTTTTAGGTTCCATTAAAGTTGTTTTTATAAAAAGTTCATGTTTTTAGTTGTAAAATAGTTTTCTAAAATAAAAATCCAGAAAAAACAAAGTAATTTTAAATGATAGTTTCTATTTAATTTTATTTTTCATTTTTACATTTTTATTAAGTACTTAGCTATTTTATATTTTTCTTAAATTCCTCTTATATTAAAGTATTTATAATAATTTTTTCAGATTTTTATTCTATCATTTAGTATTTATTAGAATTAATCTTAGTTTTATTAATTATTAATTAATAATTAGTTTAAAATAGCATAATTAGTTTTTATTAAGTAAAACCTAGTTTTTATATTTTTTATAGCTTTTATATGTTATAAAATAATTTTAGAAATTTTATTAGAATTTTTACTGTTCATTTGTTATTTTTTTTAATTTAAAATAGGTTAATTAGGTAATTAATAATTATTTAGTAATTAATTAATAGAAAAAAAAGACAAAAACACTTATTTTTAATTTTAAAACTTATTTTTAGTTATTTCATAATTTTAGAAATTTTATTTTCATTTTTCTAGTGTTTAAATAATATTGTCTTATATTTAAGTTGTTTAAATATTAATAATTAGTATTTAATTAATATTAAATAATTAATTAGTGTTAAAATTTATTTTCTTTTTCTAAAAATTTTCTTTTACGTTTAAGTTTGTAAAAAAGTCATTTTCACCCCCTGGGTGTTTTCAGATTTCCGTTTTCATTTTTTATTTTGTACGTTTACGTTTTATTTAAACGTGAACGTACGCGTTTTAAGTTTTAAACGTTTCTGGTTTTTCTGACTTTCCAGTCTTGTTAATATAGTGTTTCTAAGTTATTTTCATTCCTCATATCTTAGTGTAATCATTCAAACCCTTATATACCTTTTCCTGTCCAATTTCACCCGATCACAAACCCGTTTTAATACCATCCACACCTCGTCGGGACATAACGACCCGGAGAAACACTATACTTCCACGGAGCATTGACTCTAGGCTGTTTGAACTTGTTGACTATCACCTGGTGAATTTAGGTTGACCGTTTGGAGTCAATCAGTCGTACCCGGGCTCTCCAGGCCACCGTTACCATACACCCCACCTCCACCTCCAGGTATGTACAGTTTGATAATATATTAATTATAGATTACTCGATCATGACTCAAATTAAGTATTGCAATAGATGTTTTTTAATTTTGATTATTTCATTTTCAGAATACGCTGAGATGGAGAAAAAGCTTGTTGAGGCCGAGAAGAAGATTGCTGAGGCCGAGGAGAAGAGCCGTCGAGAAGCTGAAGAGCGTAAGGCCTTGAAGGCGCAGATTGATTTGGTCACCTGTTTTATCTCCTCCAACCCGCGATGGAACGAGTATGTTAGTCAGGCGGGTTCTCAGCACGTGAATGGCTCAGGCAGTGGCGTTGGAGGTAGTGGCGTTGGAGGTAGTGGCTCAGCTGGAGGGAGCGGGAGTCGCAGAAGCGATGAGGATGGTTCTGGCGATGATGAGGGTCCTACTGATGATCAAGAGTGATTTTGGATGTAGAGGTACAAACTTGGGTATTTTATGTTGTATTTATGCTTGAAATAATATTTTGGCGACCCGTATGTTAGTATTGTATAGTTTAACCTTTTGGCGACTTGAACGTTGCGGATATTACAACATTTGTGGATATGGCAGCTACGTTTAGATATTACCACACCCCGTTTTGTAGACTTTATATGTTTTTATGCATTTTAAGGGTGTTTAGCGATATTTTGCAAGTGTTATAGCCGATGGCGAGTTATACGTTTAGGACATGTTGATATTGAGTGGTTATAGGTGCTATTACAGTTACAGGTTTTGGTAGATTTTTTTCGAAAAATCCAGAAAAAATCTGAAAAATTGGAATATTTGCAGCCTGCTGTTAGCAGGATGGTAATAATGATACCGTCGACAAGTCGACGGCATCATTAAAACATAAATATTGTGTATTTAATTATACCGTCGACATGTCGACGGGATCATATAACTAATTATATGATCCCATCGACATGTCGACGGGAAGAATTTGACGGACATCAAATTCCTTTGACTGGAAAACGATGTGGGACCCACAGTGTCGACGGTGATTGTCGACGGGAACACTGTTCCCGACGAAGCACATCCGTCTTTATGTTCCCGTCGACATGTCGACGGGAAGGTATTATTCCGTCGACATGTCGACGGAAAGGGCGTAAAAAAGTCGCCGAGGAAAGCCTCGTTTGTACTAGTGTCACATTGTTGTTTCAAATATTAGTAGTAATAACATTTTGTGGTTTGTGTGAGTGTGGGTCTGGTAACATGGATGGTCACACTGATAACTTTGACAACTTAGAATCCCACACATACATGCTACTTTATATACCACTACATACATGGATCTGCTGTGTTAAGATTAGTATGAAGTGTTCACGTTATCTAGCGGCGCAGGAGTGTGTTAATCCTATTCTGCTCCTACTTGGAAATTTGAATAATTTGTATAAAATCTTAATTATTTTTGGTTAACAAAATGTATAAACTTTTTGTTTGCAAGGATAGAGACTCTCTTTCTTTTTAGTAATAGCAAGTTTTGAAAGTTAACTGGTATATAATCTGTTCAAATACCTCCTTTAGACTAGCTAAAAGGTTGTTAACATTCTCCTTCATCTGCATGTTCCGATGACAACCGAGTCGATCGTAACACTAGGTAAAATGTGACCTAAGACTCAAAGTGTGAACTTGATAAAAAAATTTCTTGAGTTCATTAAATCAAGCACATAACCTAATTAATCTAGTCTTGTTATCAATTGGTTGTGCACCATAATGTATCATATACGTTGATTATAATTACAGTAACATATAACAAAATTAAGCTTTCAACTCGCAAGCTTGCACTTGTCGTATATCCCGGCCAGTGATTACAAACAGGCTTAAAGAAGATCGCGAGGTTGAATTAAATCAAATTGTAGTTTTAAATATATGTATTTCAACTTTCTAGCTCGATCGTGTGACTGTGGGGTGACGTTTATAAACAACTCCAACTGTAAGAGGGTGTATGTATAGATTGAAAAGACTAACATGCTATTTATATGGTTTTAGGTTCTTTTTATTTATTCACGCAAGTTAACACTCGTTATGTATTAGCGTTTGAGTGAAATCACATTATTGTTTCATATATTAGTACCCGTGAAATTGTGGTTGGCGTGTGAGTGTGGGATGACATGACGATCAGTTTCAAATGTTAGATATGTTTCATGAAATATGAGTCCCACATTGACTATTTAGAAGAAGTTTTGGCAATTTATATACCAAAAGGCAGGTGAGACATATGTTATTAGATTAGTATTAAGTTACCCCGAATAACATATGACTGATAAGTAATATTATCACCCATCAATTGTGGTTCGTGGTGAAATTTGTATAAATCCTTAATATTTTTTTCTGCCTATAAAAATGATCAATAGAATAAATCAAAACTTGAACCAATATGACCAAATAAGTAAACAAATGCAATGTAAAACCACATGAACTTTCAAAATATTCTTTTAAGTGAATTTATCTTGATCTTTTTACGTGAATGAAATGTATGCATGATAAACGTTCTCTTTCATATGCACCGTATGAAAGTCTTAATTCTTTTTTAAAACATCACCTTCATTTATTTTTTCTTTTTCGGTCGATATACATTTTACAAATCACCATACATACAAAAATTTTAAAGAATAACTCGGTTCAAGTATTGCTGAATCTTGAACATCTGGGCTTTAAAAAAAGAAGGTAAAGATGAATAAATTAACTGTGTTTTTCTTATAAGTTCTTATACAGAAAAGAAACTTATTTTAGTGTTAGTCACGAACTCACGATTGACCATGCACAATAGCGTCTAATGATGCCATATATTTTTATTATAATACGTAGTCTGGAATTAAAGTGATTACAAACGAGCTAGTGAGGTCAAATTCAATCGAATTGTTGTTTCAATCAATGGTATTTGCAAAAAACTTGGGTCAGCTAACGGGTGACGCTTATAATCAAGTTCAGCTACAAAAGGAAATACAGACGCGTCAGTTTAATTTGAGATTGAATATCTCTCTATCTGTTGAAGCCTAGCCTTCTGAATAGCAGACACATCAATTGAAACGATATCCGTTTCCGAATAGCTCATAATTATCATTCAATATCATCACCATCATATTAAATTACCCATCCATCACTTTACAATCAAATATGACGACAATCATTTGCAATTACCAACTAGGCAACTACTATAGACCCGTCAATAATCATTCACAATCATTCATCAATTTGAAGGTATTATTCGCCCGTGAATTCGCTTTAATTTCTTCGGATTCACTGAAGATTCTAATATGACCAAAGCTGGTTTCACAAAGTACGACATGGTTCAACAGCAAGGTTGTTGCTCATGGAGGGCCAGACGAACGAGATATCATAGTGTTTCAATCAAACCACATCACCTTTGGTGATGGTAAGCCATTGCCTGCTCAATTGATGTTTGCATCAAGATCTTGGAGGAGAAATGAGTCGCTAAACCTTGGAAAAAAAAGTGTTTAACAGTGCTAGATCAATAATGGTTAACTCACAAGCTAACACTCATCTTGTATTGGGGTCTATATATGCAAGTGAAGTGGAACCACATTGTTTTTCCCTATATTAGTATCAATAACATTTTCTGGTTTGTTCGAGTGTGGGGTAACTTCAAATGTAAGATATGTTTGAGGATTAGTATACCACTATGTGGGGTAAAACCACATAGTTCAAAGAAAACAACATTTTCCAGCTTATATACCACTATGTGTATGTGCCATATGTTTGAGGATTAGTATGAAGTTACTTGTACATCTTCACATCGTCGATGTGATCAAGTACACATACGTTTATATGAATTCTTCACTTTTTCATATTTAAAAAAATCTATAAATTTCTTTTGATAAAAGGAATCTTAACTTTCCCGTTAAAAAAAAATCAGGTCCATTTGTTTATGTAAGTAAAAAATATGACCGTTCCAAGTTCTAATGTTTACATAAAATAAATTGATCTAACTCTGAATAATTTAGCGGTCTTAAAGATTTATCGTATAAAACGCTAGTAGTTATATCGATTACGTGACTCGGCTGAAGGCCATATCCATTACTACGCCTCACGCCACGATACTGGAAGAATTTATATTAATTCTTAACTTCTTATAGTTAACAAAAATGTAAAAAGATAATTTACAAGGAGTCCTAGAAATTTAAGGTTTTTTTTTTTTTTTTTTTTTTTTTTTTTTTTTTTTTTTTATTTACAAACCATAAAGATACATGAAGTCTTTATTTACAAGAAAAAGACTGTTTGTTTTTTATACCTTTGAACTATACAACAATAAATTTGAACAAGTACAAAAGTACGTAGTATATTTTCTCGTTTCAACAAGCTTTTTTTTCCGATTACTATTAATTTTGTTTTTAAAAATTACACGATTAGAGAATGAAGTCCAGAAAAAGACATACTAGATGGGTCTTGTACATCTGAATCTATATGCTATGCTATGTATGAGTAAATATGATAAACCGTTTAAGTCGTTTTATCAAACTGAACATTGATTGTAACAACTCACACTTTGAGATTTTGCAACAATCACGTTTTTCCTCGCTGAAGTTTCTCCCACGGGTGCGAATATTGATCTTCATATTATGGAAGCAACAAAATCTCGTAAATCATGGCTAGATGATCTTCTTAATTTGGGCTATACTCTTTCAAGGTTTCCCTGTGTATTCTCATTATGACTTTAATGACGTTGTTGAAGCAACAGGTTTTCTTCACATGGAAATATATAGGCCGCGGTGCACTCAGGACACTAGTATTCTCGCGAGTTTATACTACCAATAACGAGTACACCGTATTAACGTATTTCATTATCAAATAATCAGACTAATAGATTCTATTAGTTTCTATTTGACATACGTTTAGATAAAACTATCTTGAAAATCATAAGATAAAAGATTGACTATATATAAAGGAACCTGAAATTTCAGTGAAGATGCAAGACAAAGTAAGACATGGTTCAACAGCATGGTGGTCGATCATGGAGGGCCAGGCGAACGAGATAATATTGCGGTTGAACTGGAACGGTAGAACCAGTCCCGTTTGGTGATTTTAAGCCATTGTCTGTCAATTGGTTTAATTTTACCATTTACGATTGCATCAAGATCCTAGATGAGGAACATGTAGCTATACTTCAGATTTTAGATGTTTTATGAAAATTGAGTCCCACATCAGCTAGGTAGAAGGAGTTTTGGCAGTTTATATACCAAAAGCAAGACGAAGCATGCATCTTTGGATTAGTATAAAGTTTCATGGAACTAGACATACATATCAGGCACCATAAAAATTTATATAAATTCTTAAATTTTTAAATTTAACAAAATGCATAAACTTTTCCTTTATAAAATTTGATTTTCTCTTTCTTCATGCAAATTAAGTAATTAGTAAATTTAGAAAAGCTGGATAATCTCTGTTTATAAAAACATAATAAGAATCACTATAATTGATTAAAACTTCAATTAACGTGGAAAAACTAAGGGGTTGTTTGATAGCCTTTGAATGGGCCTCATCCAGAAGTCAAATACTAATCGGTCAGCGTGAGAGTGTTTGATAAAAAAAAAATTGCACTACTTAAGCATTCCTTTAAGAATTGTATCGTTAAGCATGAATAACATGCAAAATCACTCAGCAACAAAATGTCCACCCAGTTTCAAATTAATTGAATATTCTAATTGTTATAATTAAATAAACCTATTAAAATACTGATTTCACTTGCTCCTTTCTAACATTTCTAACACGTGATGTAACTTGTCAAACATTTTTATTGGTCTCTTTTTATATTTTTTTTTCCGATCGTAAAAACACATTGTAGAGTTATTTAACATAAATGCAATACACATCTAATCACACAAATCAATAGTATTAAGCGAAAACTAATATACAATCTATTTAAAAGAATAAACATGGTAAACAATATGGTTAATCTATGAAATATGACTAACAATCAAATAAGAGAAAAAAAAAAGTAATTAATTACGCAAATTATAATGATCATTTTTGCCAAACAACATGTTTTCTTTCAGAATCAGTGTGATTCATAGCCTTCAAGTCATTCAGAGAATTTGACTCATTCAGCACTAAATCACTATATTTTATCAAACAGCCCCTAAATGTTATCTAAGGTCCGGTGAGAAGAAAAAACTAAAATGAGAAAAATAAGAAAGATTTATAGTCACACATTTTAAATAAGAGAAAGAATTTTAAAAGGAGATGATCTATATATGGTTTCTTCTCATTTTATTATTTTTCTCATTTAATCCCAACTCTGTTATATAAAAAAGGTTTCACAATCTTCTTTAAGTGAATTTATTTCATTTTTTTTTTGTACGAATGAACTTGATTTTATTATGCAATATGGGCTAATAAATTGTCAACGATTGATCAAGTTGAATGAGAGCCGTTACAACGATCATGTGACTTGGTTTTAAGAGCTTCAAATATTGGACTAGCTAAAAAAATTGTTAAACGTTCTCTTTCTGTTGATATTTTTAAGAGAGAACTGCAAAATACATCCCTGTGGTTTACATGTTTTCCCTTCATACATCCCTGTCAGAAACTTTTGGCACTATACATCACCCGTTAGTCAAAAGTGTGCCACCATACATCCCTAGTCCCTAACCTGGTTACTTTTTAGGACTAACTGACGTTAAGTTGCAAAAAATGGGGGGGTGTTTATGTCTTTTTGCTTACCACCTACCCTTTCCCTCTTCTTTTATTACTTACAGTGATATTCCACCGTTTCATTCTCTAACAAAATCAAAAACGCTTGTTTCTCTCTAAAAAAAAACAAAAACAATCCAATCCCTAAAAAAAACTCTTGAATCAAGAACCTTGTTTTTCTGATGGTGGTCTGTGAGTGGTGCATTCGTGATCATGATGACGAAGTTAATGAATCACATGCTTATCGTAAGTTATAATGTTGTTAACCTTAAATCTTGTTGTTTCATTCTTGGTTCAATTTGTTGTACCACTAATTTAGTCTTGGAACCCCTAATTTTGGTACCCTAATTTTGTTTTGTTCAATTGGAACAGGTAATTACCCCAACTATTTCAGCTTGAAGATTCATCATGGGGGCTTTTTCAGTGATACACCCAACAGAAAATACATGAATGGCTCCTTTAATTATATTGACCAGGTTGATGTTGATTTGTTTTCAGTTATTGAGTTAAACGACATGGTTAAAAAGATAGGTTATAAAAAGAGGAAACTTATGTACTATCATTTCAAAATTCCAAATAGCAATTTAGATTATGGGTTGCAAGCATTAGGAAATGATCAAGATGTTTTGAACTTGCTTAAATATACAGATAAGTACAAGTTGATAGAGCTTTACATTGAACATGAGACTACAGATTTGGAGACTTATATGAAATCCCCTAGATCATTAGTGATTGAGGAACTCCCAGATGAACCAAAGACAGACTTAGTTAATAAAAAGGCTCCTAAGAAGAGAAATAGGTTACCATTGCTACTTACTATGGGAGATGGGAGTGATGAGGAGGATAATGGTGTAGGCATCTCAGAGGTCTGCAAATTCCAGGGGTAAAGGAAAAATGGTTTAAGTGTTATGTAATCTTTAAGTGGTTCTTTTGAAACTTTGACTTACTTTATGTATTTGCACTTTGTTTTGAAACACTCTTGTTATGTATTTGCACTTTCTAATGTTATTGCTACTTTTATGCATTTAGTATCATTTGGAACTTGGTATTGCAGTTTACTCTTATTGCATCTCAATTTTGACTACATTAATTGATGTTACTCTTATTGCATTTTACTCTTACTGCATTTGAATGAAATTAACATTACATTCATCAAACAATAACATGACATTCATCAAACATAAACATTACATTCATTGATGATCCAAAACAATACATTCTTAATAAACCACAAAAGCTTTGACCATCTTTCTAACCCATACATTTGTAAGTCAAACCTTACTTCTAACCCACAAAAGCTTACTTGTAACCCATACTTCAATTCATAACAACATACAACAAAAACAAACACCAACTAAAAGCTAATATGATCTTGAATTTGCGAGCTCTATTTGCATTTTCCCTTGCTGAAGCTCTTAGATTGTTCATGTTATTCAAAAGTCCAGGAATGATCTCCATGGCTCTTGCACACAGTTGTGGTTCAGCCCACCCAAAATAACCACAGTTGTTTACCTAAATTATCAACACTTAGCATTAACATAACACATTACAAAATCAATTTTTGTAGAAATAATGTTAAACACTTACATTCCTTGCACAACAATAAAAACGACGACCTGGATTTGTTTGTGTCCATGAAGTACGAATTATTGCTGGATGGCCACAAAAACAATTTCTTGCATCCATAATTAGAGTTTCTTAAATTAGGGTTTTTTTGATTTGGGGATTTTTTTTACTGTGGTGATAAGTGTGGGTGGGTGGAGAAGTGGGAGGCAGTAAAACTTAGGGTATACAAGTATTTAAAGGGTATGTGGTAGATGGTAAGCGAAAAGACACATGTACCCTTCAATTTTTCCCTTTTAATACCCGTTAGTCCTAAAAAGTAACCAGGTTAGGGACTAGGGATGTATGGTGGCACACTTTTGACTAACGGGTGATGTATAGTGCCAAAAGTTTCTGACAGGGATGTATGAAGGGAAAACATGTAAACCACAGGGATGTATTTTGCAGTTCTCTCTATTTTTAATTCTTTTTGAAATGTCATCTTCAATTTTTTTTTCTTTTTCTGTTGATATTCTTTTACAAATAACCATACATATAAAGGTTTTTAAAAAACCAATTTGGTTCAAGTATTGTTGAATCTTGAACATCTGGGGTTAAAAAAAGGGAAAGATGAATAAAATAACTTTGTTTATTTTGGTGTTACTTTCGATTGGCCATGCATAACGTCTACTAGTGCCATTTATTTTGATTATAATACGTAATCTAGAATCTAAGTGATTGTAAACGAGCTAGTGAGGTCAAAATTCAGTCGCATTGTTGTTTCTGTTGAGAATTAGTCCCTTCCCCACCCCGAACTCACACCCGCAAACACCAATCAAAATACTAAGAAGATTGATACATTGGTGTTATATTAAAAGGAAGGAAACTGAAAATACACTTTACAAAGCAAGCCTACTACCGTATTTATACTACTAACAGTAAACTAACTAAAGTACATAAAACATTCAAAAGATATAAACGTGGTGTGCATGATATTCTGATATAAGCCATGTATCCTTAATACTCGGTCAACACAAGAGTAGGTAAAACCCATGCCTTTAATTCACAAACCAAATGGAGCAACCCAAATATCGATTCATACTTGGCCCATCAAGATTATACCCAACAGTTTCAATCATTAAAACTGTTCCATGATGGAAAGAGTCTACATAGTGGCCTTCGAAATTTGTTGTTTTCTTGTAACGCGTAGAACCAGAAGAAGGGAGAGAAACATCGACTGTATTGAGCCATAAGCTAGGTTTAAATATGAGAGGATAAACAGAATCAACCTGAGTTTGTTTCGCGATTGAAAGAACATGGTTTAATGTATACATGGCTCATGGCTAGAGATGATGATCCGAAGTCACGATCTGGCAGTAGGTGGCTCTCAACTTAACTCATGACAGGATCATATTTGAAGATAGGCTCAGTTGATTACCAGATAAGTTTAGGAACCTGAAATCTCATTATGGCAGGGCTGTTAAGGTGGGAATGAAGTTAGAATGGATAGATGAGGATGTTTCAGATTCAATGAAGATTCTAATAGGACAAAGGCCGGCTTTTAAATTTGATACTGCAAGACAAAGCAACACATATGGTTCAAAGTTCAAACTATGAATCCCACATAGTTAAAAGAAAACAAACTATGCTACCTAATATATACCACAATGCATATGCACCATATGTGTGTGGTTTAGTATCAAGTTTTCTGATGTACTAATGCTCGTTGTTAGTCCTAACAACTAGCGCAAGTATGTCAGAGAAGTTTATATTAATTCTTCACTTTTTTTAGTTAACAAAACGAATAAACTTTTTTTAACAAGAGTCCTAACTTTCCTGTTACAAAGTTTCAGAGTCCATTTGTTTATGTAACTAGATACGAGTAAAACATATGATGTTCCAAGTCCTAATGTTTTCATAAAATTAATTGATCTAATTAACTGTATCAAAAGTTGACTCAATTGAACGAGAGTACTTATATCGATTATGTGACTTGGCTTAATGGTGTATCATTTATTAAAGATTGATCGAACTAAAGGGGGATAATTATGTCGATTATGTGATTCGGCTTAACGAGCTTCAAATACCTTAACCGTTTAGATGAAACTATGTCAAAAGTATTAGATAAATTGATATACTACTACTAACAAAGAGGATGAAAATATAACTACGGTAGGGGTGCAAAGCTTTAACTACTAGCTTTTAATGTTAAGGAAAAGCAAGAAAGGGTTCAATAGCATGTTGCTTGCTCGTGGAGGGCTTGGTGAATGGGAGAATGTTGTGTTTCAACTTCAACCAGTCACCTTTTGTGATAGTAAGTCGCTACCTACCCATGATGTGTACGATTTGCATCAAGTTCTCACCGACGATGAATTTGTACCTTGGAAGAAAGGTGATGTTTTGCTTTTAGATAATTTAGCACCGCTTCGTTCTCGTAGGCCAATGGTTAACTTCGCAACCTAACACTTGTGGTGTATTGTATGCAAGTGATTACCTATAAGGCACTGAAGTGTAATCACAATATTTCAGATATTAACTAAAAGGGCAAATGATTAAAAAAAAAGTATCATACTTGTCATCATTTGCCTTTGTGGGTAGCGAACAAAATTTTTTGCTTTTGTGAGTATTTTATTTCAAATTCATCCTTTTTAGGGTAATATATGACATTTTTGCCCTTCGGGAAAAAAAATTCTATTATCTAAGAGGGGCAAAAATGTCCAAAAATTTCGCAAAATACACTAAAAAGGATGAATTTGAAAGAAAAGTACCCCCAAAAACAAAAAATTTTGTTAGCTACCCACAAAAGCAAATGGTGACAAATATGATACTTTTTTTTAATCACTTTCCCTAACTAAACAATAAGGTCTGTTTTTTCATGTTAAAAGGTGCAACACTGGAGTTCCTATCCGATTTGGCGTCATTGAACTTCGATTATATATACATATGAAATAAATATTACGATTTAAACAAAAACGTAATGAGATAACATAGTGGTTGCTCATTGAGAGTCGTCCGAACGTACGAGATAACATTGTCGTGTGTGAACCAGAGAACTGGCCACGTTTGGTAATGGTAAGCCATTGCCTGTCAAGTGGTTTACGATTGCATCAAGATCCTAGAGGAGGAATGTGTGGATATACCTACGAGCTAATGAATTGGAATGACATTGTTACAAATGAAAGATATGCATTGTGAAAAGGTTGACTGCTTTCTTTAAATCCCACATAGATCAAAGAAAAGAAACTATTCTTGTTTATCTATACTACTATATAATGTATTTGGGACTATTCTATAATTAGAAAGGCTTAAAAATTCAGACTTTTACTTACTAATTATGGAAACAACCACCCCTAACAACCACCCCCAACAATTTATAACCACTTCAACAACCACCCCCAAAAATTTATAAGCACCTCAACAACCACCCCAACAACCACTTTCCACCACCCCACCTCCCTCCTCTTCACCCCCAACAATCCATCCCCGCATCGTGCGGGCACCTTTCTAGTATACTATAACGTATATGGAACTCATATATTTGGAATAGTATCAAGTTTTCCCATTTGAGTTTGAGTCGGCTTGTTAAGCTCAACATCCGCTTTGTCTTGAATGAGAGGTAAATTTATATGAATTCTTGACTTTTTTTAGAGTCCTTTTTTATTTATGTAGCTAAATATTAGTTATTAGTTAAGAATGTTAAAGAGAATATAAAATATAATTATCTAATATATAATAACGTTATGTTTTTTTGATGTTAAAACTTCTATCAATGGACCTTCTAAATCCGATTAGGGCATCTGAAAGCTTTGTAAGCCGTGTGAAAGCTAGATACGTCAAACTTATTGACTTATCAACTATGCTAAACTTCATGTCAGTCATTCAAGAAACAAAGAAATTGACTTGCATTGACCTCAAATTTCCCCTCAACCGGTATCGGAAAAGAATTTTCAGGCTGATCTCACTTAACCCGCCCATCAATGGCGGACCTGGGAGGCCCCAAAATTCCCCAAAAAAAAAAAAAAAAAAAAAAAAAAAAAAAAAAAAAAAAAAAAAAAAAAAATCGGCCCCCCCTCCCCAAAAAAAATGTTCTAGTTACGCCACTGCCGGCCATCATTTGAATATGTTTGAATGAGTCAATTTCAATATTGTTTGAATGATGTCGTTGTGTTTTATTTGGCAGGAGTGACTATACATCTCAAATCCAAAGTCATACGTATTAATTAGCAAATTAATAGCTAAAAAAAGGTTCACTAAATAACTAACCAGAAGGGAGTAGTTATATCGAGTATGCAACACGGTGTAACGAGCTTCAAATACCTCCTTTAGTCTAGCTAAAAAGGCTGTTAACATTCTCCTTCAATTCATCTAGCACTATATGATGACCAGCAAGTTGATCTTAACATTAAGGGATCGATTATGACCTAAGACTCAAAGTGTGAACATAATAAATAAACATAGATTAAGAAGACCAGCATGTTATAGGTATGCTTCACATAACATGTTGTAAATGGAAAAGTAATAGCTGAAGGTTTTGGGTTCTTTTTGTTTATTTCACGCAAGTTAACACTCGTCGTGTATTGGCGTCCATATGCAAGTGTAGTGAAATAACATTGTTGTTTTAAATATTAGTATCCCTAAAATTGTGGGGGTGATCTGATGATCAACTTTAAATGTTAGATATGTTTCGCGAAAAATGAGTTCCACACGGCTAGATGGAAGAAGTTGCGGCAGTTTATATAACAAAAGGCAGACAAAATGTTTGTCTTTGGATTAATATGAAGTTTCCTGGAATCATTGTGACTGTGGTAATGATTATTGCATTCATCATGAGTTCAGGTAAATTTGTATAAGTTCTTAAAATTTTTTTATAGTTAACATAATGTATAAACTTTTATAGTTAACATAATGTATATACTTTATAGTTAACATCATGACTGGGCTAAAATTTTTTTATAGTTAACATAATGTATAAACTTTTACTTTATAAAATTTGATTTTCTCTTTCTTTATGCAACTGAAGTAATTAATAAAATTTGAAAGTTGAATAATTTGCTTACAAGAATGATCAATATAATAGATTAAAACTTGAACCAACATGACCAAACAACTAAACACATGCTATCTAAATTCACAAGAACTTTCACAAAATTCTTTGAAGTTAATTTATTTTATTTTTTACGGGAATGAACTTGACTTTATTATTATGATATATGAGCTAAGTTTATCAAAACTCAAAAGCTTGATCAAGTTGAATGAGACTGATTACGTAACCAGTTTTAAAGAGCTTCTAAAACGTCATCTTCATTTTCTCTTCTCGGTTTATATTCTTTAACAAACTGCAATACATACAAAGAATTTAAAAAATAATGGTGTGGACGTATGGTCCGGACTGGGCTAGGAATGGGTCAGGCCCGGCAGACAGCGGCCCACTCTACGCCTAAACCCTAATCCATGCCCTATAAATATTGGGATGAGATTCTCTTGTTAACAGAATAGGACACAACAGGTTACTCTAAACCTAACCCTTGTATGCTATATCGCACCAATACTGACTTGACCGTCGGAGGTGGATCCCGGGGCTACGGCCTCGGGTCCACTTCTAACGGGTTCTCTTTGTTGACAGGTCTACTCAGGGCTTGAGAAGACGACGAACGGCCCAGGGAGAGTCGTCAAATCCAGCCCGCGCCAGATTATGTGCCAACAAATGGGGTTCAAGTATTGCTGAATCTTGAACATATGGGCTTACAAAAAGTTAAAGATCGATGAATAAACTAAAGTTTTTCTTAAGTTCTTATACCGAACAGAAAACTTATTCTAGGCTTACACTCGCTTGCCCGTGCACCATAACATACCATATATTTTTATTATCATCTGAAATCAGTATTCAACTTGCATAGCTAGTGGTGGTCAAGGGGTGAGTTGAACATGAACTTGACCCACTGGACCAATATTCTTATAATAAAGAACCGTACACTGGACCATTGGTTCATATTCAGTTCGGTTCATCTCTAGTTCACTCTTAAACACAACGGTTCAACTCCGCTTCACTTAAAATTCAGTTGGGTCCATTTGTTGTTAAAATTCCAGCGTTTTATACCAACCAACCATTAGTTGGTAGTAGTTAATATGAGCTTGTACTTTATGGGACCTTTGGAAGTGTTAGGGTGTGTTTTTATTGTGATTACTATGACCTGAAACATCAAAGACTGATAATTAGGCGATGAAAGGCACTAGAGAGTTAAATTTACGTTTATCTTGATAACTAGTTTCCGAGATCTGCTTCTTAGAGATCAGATAGTGATAAACTCAGAATTGTAACCAGTTTTTGCCAAACACTTAAACATGTTATTAGCGATTCAATTGATGATAACCACTTTATTTTTATTTTTTTTTGAACGGCTTGTTAGTTGTTGTGGTTCAGTTAGCAGTGACATCCAATTGGGCAGTATGCTGACCCTTAACTCCGCCTGTACTTCCTCCTATTTCGCCTGAAGGGGTAAAAGTCTCGGGTGGGACTCAAACTTGAGACCTCCCCTCCCCAAGCCCCTAAGGAATTTTGGTGGCCAACTGAGCTACCTCAGTTGGTTTGATAACCACTTTATAAGCACATACAATTAGCTCCGTAGAGACACTGCAATAGTACTTTCAGTTTGATTGTACCTAGTTTCTTTTCTTGTCAATAAACTAAGTTACTAATAAATATCAAAACTTTTGGGGGCTATTGCCCTACCTAGTCCTCACTAACCTCAGCCCTTGCACAAATCCAATGGCATGTGTTTAAAAAAAATCACCCATTAATTTTAAGTTGTTTTTGGGTAAAAGGTTTTTACCCTGGTAAACATAT
Organism: Artemisia argyi; assembly: GCA_030686995.1. NCBI lineage: Eukaryota > Viridiplantae > Streptophyta > Magnoliopsida > Asterales > Asteraceae > Artemisia > Artemisia argyi. The sequence continues at coordinate 12,145,762 of CM060689.1, read as the reverse complement.
TAAGATCAAAATGTTCAGGCAACCTGGCAAAACACCATGCTGGCTATTACAACATGATGCGTGGGAATTGCACCAGGCTTTACCTCTCGAGGGATCTCGAGAAGCTTACAACCCCCACCAGGCAGTGTACCTGATTGTTGTAGTATAGTATAGTGACAAGTACCGGGGTATTGATCGTTCAACTCAGGAATAGTGTCGCTAGGATTAGAAAACCTAAAAACTAGGTTTAGAGGTGAGGGATGATTCTTTTTGTATTTTTATATTTTATGAAAAGCAAGTAAAAATCTCGGGTATTTGGAAGAGTCGGCGGAATTAGTTTCTAATCAATTAACCCAATAACTAAGATGCAATCAAAATAAAATAACAGAAATGAAAATAAAGCTAATTAAACTAGTGGTGTGAACAATAGATGGGCGAATTGTGTTTACTTAGATTTCACTACTCCCTAGATATCTTTTACAGGTTAATTGTTTGTTACAGTTGCGTGGATGATGGGTTATATTACTTAATACCAATCATGAGGTGGCGTACTTACTTCCCCAATTCTATAAGCTCCTACTTCACTCCTATGTCGAGCCTGCAAGAAGCTCCTAACATGGGATCACTAGAATTCGCTCATGTATTAAATACAACCATAAAAACCTATTACACATCGGTTCATGTTTCTTAAGATGTTCAAGCAAGTTACACAATGGAGATCTGCCAGTTTTCTTAAGCCTAACATTGAAATCATTCATCCATTACAACTATAAACAAGCAATCAACCTATAATCAACATCTAGGTTTCATTACATCTAAGCAAACACACAAGAGATCTAGCCTAGCATGTTCAAATTAAGACAAGCGTAAGATATATTCAAACAACACATAGACATATTGATTGAATTGAAAGGATACTTATCTCAATTGAACATGAAGGGTTTCAAGGGGTGAAAACCCTTGAAAATACTGTAAAAGTCGTGTTACGGTTTATTAAGTTCGACCCTAAAATTCTCCTCTCTTTTAGAATGAAAATTACAAAGACTATATATAGATTTACTAAGGTGACGGTGTCACGAAGAAACTTCTGACGCCGTCAACCCGCCGCCAAAAATATTCTCGGATTGCCTAGATCCAGATCTGACGCCGTCATGTGTATTTTTGCTCTGGGCCGTCACCACTTTTACTCTTGACGGCCATCTTTTGACGCCGTCACGTTTTCTCTGGGCCGTCACCAAAATTGCTCTTGACGCCGTTATCAAAACCTTCTTGGCGCCGTCAGGTACTGTTCCCAGCAAGGAAAATCAAGACTTTGCCGTTTTCTTCACTTTTATGCTCCAAAAACGTCCAAAATGCTTCCTTTTTCAGAATTCACTCCCAAAGTACCTAAAATCACAAAAGGAATGATTTAGGGCAATATTTGATCAAATAAATTCGAATTCCGGCTTAAATGACTCCCTAAAAACGGATCATTTTTCGCCTCATCATATACCCTTACACTTGAGATTTGCTTGTCCTCAAGCAAATGCGTTTTTATTCTAATCAAAATACAAGTTAGGGTAATATAAATGTAATTACAACAAATAATCGTTCCGCTAAAGACCAAAGACAAGCACGGAGGTCATATACTAGCACCTCACAAATAGTGTTTAGATACTCACATCTCTCGGGTGTAATAAAGTATATATCACAATATGGAAATGGAAAACATCTCTCACTACCTGTCATAGCAAAATAGATTACCATAGGCTTGGGAAAGGATCAAACCTCCACCACATGGCGTAAGCACCTAGGATAAACTATCAAAGAGGTCTTTTAAAGGGTTATAACGTTAGGTGTAGGGATATGAAATACACGGTTTTGTTGGATATAGGCAATCTTTACTGGTGGCGAGTAAATCATCTTGGTTAATTACATGTACAATATGGCGTTGCTAAGCCAAGACTAGACTCGACTTAAGCTAATAAATAAAAAATAACAAAAACATAAAGCAAACATAGAATGAAACAGGATGGTAGTCCGTATGTTTTTTTTTTTTTTTTTTTTTTTTTTTTTTTTTTTTTTTTTTTTTGCATACACTCTTACCCTACCATCCAAGATAATACATCATAGGGAATGAACATTCCCCTTACACTTGAATCTTAACATACTTTACAATAGACTAATCTAATGACTCGAATCAAGATAATCAAAACACTTGGAGTACTTTTAAGATTAATGCACATATGGGGGTAATATAAGATGTTCTTCCCCATTACTCCATAACATTAGTACTTTACCCATGAGTCCCAATCGTCCCAAAACAATATGTACAAGGATATGACTCGACTTAGCAACCATGTAATCAATTAGATAATTAACTAATGGTTTAACAAATAACAATAATGCAATAAAGATGAGTGCATACACGGAAGGCTAAGGCGATTTGGTTGTACATTTAAGTGGGGTGTAACAAATTCTTCCTTTAAGTAAGATGCTTAAAGTTAGAAACGAAAAGATAGGCTCGGAGGGGTGTACTAGGGGTTTCGTGTACTAAAAATGAGTACAACGCTAAGGGTGTGGGAAAAATTAATTGACTTAACTAGCCAAGTAATATGACTTAAATGGTCAAGAAATTATGATACGGGTTTAACACAAGGGTGATCCTAATGCCTCTTATCATGTAGTAAATCCTATTACACGAATGTAGTCTCACTAGCGGTCTCGGGATGCATCACTAACGCAAGTTCTAGAATCTAAATGCTACCGGTACACTCATAAGCACTAATAGTAAATGTTTTTCCTATCAAATCTAAAGGCGAACCTCACATATTTGGGTGGAAAATTTTTCTGAATGGTACGGTTTTGTGCTAGTCATACGATCTCCTATCCATGAGACGCTTGCTAAGGCTAAAGTTTCACTCCTAAATGTTGTAAAAAAATTTAAATTTGGCGCTAAAATTACGCTAACAAGTATTTCTCATAGTTTTATTACACACCGACCATCAAACAAACTCAAGCGAAAGTGTATCCTATAAGGTATCATCATTTACCCTCCCCTTACACTTAGGATGAACATTGTCCCCAATGTTCAATTAAAGAATGTAAAAGTGAAAAAGGTAAAAGAATGAAATCAAATACTCCCCTGATTCGCTCGGTATGGATAGCATGGTAACAAGGTTAGATCTTCCTCCAAGAAAATGAACAATTAAGGCTTCCCTTCCAGAAATATAAATCATCTTTTTATCATACATAACCTGTTAAACCTGAAAAAACAAACAAGGCAACCTCGCGTAAAATCGGCGGCAATCTATATATACTAACAAATCCTAGAAAACAAAGTAAGATATAATACTTGTGGAATGATGTTTGCAGATACCCTGGAGTTTATAAAACTAAAGATTCAACAAAAACTTTAAGACTCCGTTAGAAAAACAAAACTAGCAAAATTTTCAGATTTTTACACGTGACACCGTCAGGAATTTCTTCCTGACGCCGTCAGAAGTGACCTGCAGAAATTCTTACGTTAAGTTTCTGGAAAAACTTATGTCCTACTTCCTGGAAAATCTTGCAAAACATCATTATGACTCGATACAAGCATTTGACTCTAACAAATACGAGTATACATGTTCATTTAATATTGTGGAGAATCATGATCAATTTTGTTTCTTAAAAACATATTTGGGGTTTCCCCTTACACTTATCTTTTGCGAAATACCTTTGGATGAAGTTAAGGTAAAGCCAAACGACAAAATAAAGTACTTTCACCATTTTAGTTTTGAAACATGATCTATCAACAATAAAAATAAAGCATGCATACGGAAACAAATAACAATCAAACAAAATAAAAATCACACAAAGCATGGGTTGCCTCCCAAGAAGCGCTTTTCTTTATTTACGAGTCTTGTAGCTAGACTCAAGGTCATGGGTTACTACGTGACCTCATCGTTGGTCTCACTCTCTAGGTCATATCCTATATCGGTATCGCTTCCGTAGTGCAGGTATTTTGGGTCTTCGAACTCAAAGATATCTTTTCGATACTTGGACCCAAGTTTACTAACATCCTTAAAGAATCCACATGATAAATCAGAAGTGTTCTTACATCCTCTCCGAACATATTCATCACATAAGATAAGTTGAGAACTCAGCTTATCAAGCCCTCGATTTCTTTAAGATCTCTTCTCTTGTATGGCGTTTGGTATGACACCCTCCTAATTCCATCAGCGAAGGTCATGATTCCGTTCCGGTCATCAACTATTAAATTAGTGATTTCACAAAAGGGTGCTCCGAAAACAACTTGTGACAACCTCGGGTCGATATAGTCTTCGATGTTGTCCACGATCGTAAATTCCATAGTGAATGCCATATTTCCTGCGAATACCTGGATTTCATGATCTCTACCAACCACGTTCTCTCCCTTATAAATCATTCCCCATCTGCAGATATTGCTATAGTGAAATAGGGACATAAAATTCTTAGGTAGGAATACGTTAATGTAGGCATTATCGAAATACTTATGACGGTACTCGTACACCTCCTCATTACCCCTACGAAAAAATACCTTCTTGATGCCATTGGTGAATAATGCACTACCATCCTTCTCATCAAGGATTACCCCCGATTCATTGACAAATGGTTTCCCGAGAACAAGGTTAGTTAATCTTAGATTAGTGATGGGGTCTATGTCATCGACCACAGTGAGGTCGATGTTGTAGACAAGTTCTCCAATCATAACTGACAAATCTTTTATTACCCTTACATTATTGATTCTTTCATACACCGTGCGTTCAGGGAAGGCTTCTTGGTAAAGGGAAAGGGGGATTATGTTGACAGGAAGGCTAGGATCTATATGAGTATTGGTTAAGAGCCTTTTCCTAAGAGTGCAGAAAATCTTGAAAACTTTAGAGTTGCTTTCCTCAGTCCTATCACTACTCCCCTTAGTCATATCAACCAAATTTTTCTCGGGTTCCTCTATAATAGATTTACCCGAAATAGCTGGATTTCTCGTATGCTCTTTCGATCTCTTTTCCACTTCAACCAATTTGCTAGACCCTTGAGTGACGGAGTCCTCGGATGAGTTGGTAGGACTCTTGGCCAATTCGTGGTCTAACCTTGTGGTTTCATCCTTAGCTTTATGACCTATAGTTCCAGCTGGTTGTTGGCTCTGGTTAGGTGTAGGAGCAGATATTGTGGTGACAGTGTTTACAAAATGGATTGGTCCTAGGGGGTTAACAGGGTCCCTTACATCTTTTACCTTTGGTGACATATGTTTAAAGAGTTTACTAGGACTTTTTATTTTCACAGGAGAGGTTGGCTGATTCATGACGGTAACGGATTTGACCTCTTCAGCTTGAATAGGTTTATTAACAGCGTGCTATTTGATAGCATTTAACAGATTACAAATCTTGTTATTCATATCGACTTGCTGTTGTTTAAATTTAGTCTCGAGCGTGGAGAGCTGTAATTCTTGAGATAGGATGAACTTTCGCAAGGCATCTTCATAGCTTTGCCTAGGAGTGCTCTGTGAAGGAAAATGCTCGGACCATTCGAGTGGGGAGGAATCATTGAAGGATACGCTCCGAGTTCGGTATCCTCTGAAATTAGGTTTATCCTTCCATGCCTCATGAGCCTCGTCAAAGTTTCGAGGACCTCGACCAATGTGTGACGATTTGAATTCATTATAAGCACGTTTTGGAAGCTCCATGCAGTTATGAGTTTCGTGAGGGCCATTACAAAATTTACATGAAGAAGCGATTTTACTCACTTGGCTTGAAGGCTTAGGAGCTTCGTAAGATTTCATAAGAAACTTGACTCGACCTTCAAGTTCCATGATCCTTGATGCGTAGGGATTGCACCAGGCTTTACCTCTCGAGGGATCTCGAGAAGCTTACAACCCCCACCAGGCAGTGTACCTGATCGATGTAGTATAGTATAATGACAAGTACCGGGGGATTGATCGTTCAGCTAGGAATAGTGTCGCTAGGATTAGAAAACCTAAAGACTAGGTCAAGAGAGGAGGGATGATTCTTTTTGTATTTTTATATTTTTTTAGAAAGCAAGTAAAAATCTCGGGTTTGAAGGAGTTGGGCGGAATTAGTTGATAATCAACTAACCCAATACTAAGATGCAATCAAAATAAAATGCTAAAAATGAAATTAAACTAAATTAAACTAGAGTTGTGAGCAATATGTGAGAGAATTGTGTTTACTTAGATTTCACTACTTCCTAGATATCTTTTACACGTTAATTACTTGTTATAGTTGCGTGGATAACGGATTGTATTCCTTTACACCATTCATGGGGTGGCGTACTTACTTCCCCAATCCTATGAGCGCCTACTTCACTCCTATGTCGAGCCGGCTAAGAAGCTCCTAACATGGGATCACTAGAATTTGTTCATGCATTAAATACAACCAACAAAACCTAGTACACATCGGTTCATGTTTCCTAAGACGTTCAAGCATGTTACACAATGGAGATCTGCCAGTTTTCTTAAGCCTAACATTGAAATCATTCATCCAATACAACCATAAACAAGTAATCAACACATAATTAACATCTAGGTTTCATTAGATCTAAGCAAACACAAGATAGATCTAGCCTAGCATGTTAAAATCAAGACAAGCACAAGATATAATCAACCAACACATAGACATATTGATTGAATTAAGAGAAGACTTATCTCAATTGAACATGAAAGGATTCAAGGGGTGAAAACCTTTGAAAGTACTGTAAAATATGACCTAGGGTTTACAAAGTTCGGCCCTAGTTTTCTCCACACAAGTTCCTCCTTAATGAATGAAAAATAGAAAACTATATATAGATTTTGATAGGTGATGGCGTCAAGAACAAAAGTCTGATGCCGTCATCTCGCCGCCAAATAGTTTCTCGGACTGCCTAGATCTGGGTCTGACGCCGTCATGTATTCCCCTTGTGCAGGCCGTCACCAATTTAACTCTTGACGCCCTTGTTGTGACGCCGTCAGGTTTGCACTGGGTCGTCATGGTTTTTACTCTTGACGCCGTTAGGATCTTCCTCTTGACGCCGTCAGGTACTGTTCTCAGCATGGAAAATTAAGTCTTTGGCGTTTTCTTCACTTTCGTCCGAATTGCTTTCTTTTCCAGAATACACTCTCAAAGTACCTAAAATCACAAAAGGAACGATTTAGGGCAATATTTGATCAAATAAATTCAATTCCGGGCTTAAATGACCCTCTAAAAGTGGTTCATTTTTCGCCTCATCATATACCCTTACACTTGAGATTTGCTTGTCCTCAAGCAAATGCGCTTTTATTCTAGTCAAAATACAAGTTAGGGGTCATTTAACACTAATATAAAAGTAATTACAACAAATAATCGTTCCACTAAAGACCAAAGACAAGCACGGAGGTCATACACTAGCACCTCACAAATAGTATTTAGATACTCACATCTCTCGGGTAATATCACAATATGGAAATAGAAAACATCTCTCACTACCTGTCATAGCAAAATAGATTACCATAGGCTTGGGAAAGGATCAAACCTCCACCACATGGCGTAAGCACCTAGGATAAACTATCAAAGAGGTCTTTCAAAGGGTTGTAACGTTAGGTGTAAGGATATGGAATACACGGTTTTGTTGGATATAGGCAGTCTTTACTGGTGGCAAGTTAACAATCTTGGTTAATTACATGTACAATATGGCGTTGCTAAGCCAAGACTAGACTCGACTTAAGCTAATAAATGAAAAATAACAAAAACATAAAATGAACATAGAATGAAAAGGGATGGTAGTCCGTATGTTTTTGCTCTTTTTCTTTTTCAATTTTTTTTTTCTTTTTCTTGGTTTTTTCGATTTTTTTTTTTTTTTTTTTTTTTTTTTTTTTTTTTTTTTGCATACACTCTTACCCTACCATCTAAAATAATACATCATAGGGAATGAACATTCCCCTTACACTTGAATTTTTACATACTTTACAATAAACTAATCTAATGACTCGAATTAAGAAAATCAAAACACTTGGAGTACTTTTAAGATTAACGTACAAATGGGGTAATAATATGATGTTCTTTCCCATTACTCCATAAAATAAGTACTTTACCCATGAGTCCCAATCGTCCCAAAACAATATGTACAAGGATATGACTCGACTTAGCAACCATGTAATCAATTAGATAATTAACTAAGGGTTTAACAAATAACAATAATGCACTAAAGATGAGTGCATACACGGAAGGCTAAGGCGATCTGGGTGTACATTTAAGTGGGATGTAACAAATTCTTCCTTTAAGTAAAATGCTTAAAGTTAGAAACGAAAAGATAGGCTCGGAGGGGTGTACTAGGGGTTTCGTGTACTAAAAATGAGTACAACGCTAAGGTGTGGGAAAAATTAGTTGACTTAACTAGCCAAGTAATATGACTTAAATGGTCAAGTAATTATGATATGGGTTTAACACAAGGGTGATCCTAATGCCTCTTATCATATAGTAAATCCTAATACACGAATGTAGTCTCACTAGCGGTCTCGGGATGCATCACTAACATAAGTTCTAGAATCTAAATGCTACCGGTACACTCATAAGCACTAATAGAAAATGTTTTTCCTATCAAATCTAAAGGCGAACCTCACATATTTGGGTGGAAAATTTTTCTGAATAGTACGGTTTTGTGCTAGTCATACAATCTCCTATCCATGAGACGCTTGCTATGGCTAAAGTTTCACTCCTAAATGTTGTAAAAAATTTTAAATTTGGCGCTAAAATTGCACTAACAAGTATTTCTCATAGTTTTATTACACATCTACTATCACACAAACAAACTCAAGCGAAATTGTATTTGTAAGGTATCATCATTTTACCCTCCCCTTACACTTAGGATGAACATTGTCCCCAATGTTCAAGTAAAGAATGTAAAAGTGAAATAAGTAAAAATAATGAAATCAAATACTCCCCTGATTCGCTCGGTATGGATAATAAGGTGGCCAGGTTAGATCTTCCTCCAAGAAAATGCATAATCAAAGCTTCCCTTCCAGAATAATAATCATCTTCTTGTCATACGTAACCTATAAAAACTGAGAAAACAGACAAGGCAACCTTGCATAAAATCGGCGGCAATCTACATATGCTAATAAATCCTAGAAAATAAAGTAAGATATAATGCTTGTGGAATGATGTTTGCAGATTTCCTAGAGATTATAAAACTAATAATTCAACAAAAACTTTAAGACTCCGTTAGAAAAACAAAACTGGTAAAATTTCCAGATTTTTACACGTGACGCCATCAAGAGTAAACTCGTGACGCCGTCAGAAGTGACCTGCAGAAATTCTTATGTTAAGTTTCCGGAAAATTTATGGAAAAACTTGGTCCTACTTCCTGGAAAATCCTGCAAAACTTCATTATGACTCGATACAAGCATTTGACTCTAACAAATACGAATATACATGTTCACTTAATATTATGGAGAATCATGATCGGTTTTGTTTCTTAAAAACATATTTGGGGTTTCCCCTTACACTTATCTTTTGCAAAAATACCTTTGGATGAAGTTAAGACTAAGCCAAACAACAAAATAAAGTATTTTCACTATTTTAGTTTTGAAACATGATCTACCAACAATAAAAATAAAGCATGCATACGAAAGCAAATAACAAACAAACAAAAATAAAAATCACACAAAACATGGGTTGCCTCCCAAGAAGCACTTTTCTTTATTTACGAGTCTTGTAGCTAGACTCAAGGTCATGGGTTACGTTTTCCTTTCCCACTTTTGTGCCGACTCAAAACATCTAACCCAATTCTCATCACGCTTGTATTTCGGGCCTAGGTTCATGCAACCCGAATAGTATGTTCGCCTCCTCTCATAATAGGTGTCATCAGTAATTCCATCTTCCTTAATTTCATAGGGTCGAATCTCATCAATTTGTAGATTCTTGATGCCCTTTAATTCTTCCCTCATGTGAGGCATCATAAAAGTAATCTTCTCTATCCCATCAGCAAACTAAACTATCCCCTTCTCATGATCATAATAAATCTTAGTATTCTCAACAAAAGGTCGTCCTAGAACCATCTCTCCTAAGTGTGGATCTATAATGCCTCTAACATCTTCTAGGATTACAAAGTCGCATTGATAAGTAAAATTTCCTATAAAGATGTGTACCCCTTTTACTCTCCTGACGAAGTTACATATCCTATTAGAGTTGTAAGGATCTTTTCTAGGGCTTAACCTTTCATTCATTATCCAGTTGTAATAAAGCCTAGACATAATATTCATGGGTACTTTTAAGTCAATGTATGTATGCTCTCTAGACATGTACCCAATCATGCAAGGAGTTTTTATGTTCCTGAAGTTATGCCTCCTAATCCATGGTGTTTTTCTATATTTTAAGGGGTAAGGGTGTTGTAAAAGGAACCTATGGTAACTCAATTCTTCCGGGGTTGGAGCGAAGTCCGTAAACTCAATTTTCATTTGGAGAGGCTTAATGAATTCCTTAAATGTGTTAGCTTCTCTCTTTCTTCTTTTATGCGCTATAAGCCTCTTGCTAACTTCTAAATGGCGACTCTCTAAATCCATAACGACTAAACTAGTACAAACAAAAACACGAAGAAATAAGATAGATTAAAGAGAACCTAAAAAAATAAAAATAAAATCTTACTAGAAAGGATTCTAGCAAGTAGACCTAATAAAAAGAGATTCTAACCTAGACAATAACTATTCCCCGGGCTACGGCGCCAAAAACTTGATGCGTAGGGATTGCACCAGGCTTTACCTCTCGAGGGATCTCGAGAAGCTTACAACCCCCACCAGGCAGTGTACCTGATCGATGTAGTATAGTATAATGACAAGTACCGGGGGATTGATCGTTCAACTAGGAATAGTGTCGCTAGGATTAGAAAATCTAAAGACTAGGTCTAGAGATGAGGGATGATTCTTTTTGTATTTTTATATTTTTTTAGAAAGCAAGTAAAAATCTCGGGTTTGAAGGAGTTGGGCGGAATTAGTAGCTAATCAACTAACCCAATACTAAGATGCAATCAAAATAAAATGCTAAAAATGAAATTAAACTAAATTAAACTAGAGTTGTGAGCAATATGTGGGAGAATTTTGTTTACTTAAATTTCACTACTTCCTAGATATCTTTTACACGTTAATTACTTGTTATAGTTGCGTGGATGACGGATTGTATTCCTTTATACCATTCATGGGGTGGCGTACTTACTTCTCCAATCCTATGAGCGCCTACTTCACTCCTATGTAGAGCCGGCTAAGAAGCTCCTAACATGGGATCACTAGAATTTGCTCATGCATTAAATACAACCAATAAAACCTAGTACACATCGGTTCATGTTTCCTAAGACGTTCAAGCATATTACACTATAGAGATCTGCCAGTTTTCTTAAGCCTAACATTGAAATCATTCATCCAATAAAACTATAAACAAGTAATCAACACATAATTAACATCTAGGTTTCATTAGATCTAAGCAAACACAAGATAGATCTAGCCTAGCATGTCAAAATCAAGACAAGCACAAGATATAATCAACCAACACATAGACATATTGATTGAATTAAGAGAAGACTTATCTCAATTGAACATGAAAGGATTCAAGGGGTGAAAACCCTTGAAAGTACTGTAAAATATGACCTAGGGTTTACAAAGTTCGGCCCTAGTTTTCTCCACACAAGTTCCTCCTTAATGAATGAAAAATAGAAAACTATATATAGATTTTGATAGGTGACGGCGTCAAGAACAAAAGTCTGACGCCGTCATCTCGCCGCCAAATAGTTTCTCGGACTGCCTAGATCTGGGTCTGACGCCGTCATGTATTCCCCTTGTGCAGGCCGTCACCAATTTAACTCTTGACGCCCTTGTTATGACGCCGTCAGGTTTGCACTGGGTCGTCATGGTTTTTACTCTTGACGCCGTAAGGATCTTCCTCTTGACGCCGTCAGGTACTGTTCTCAGCATGGAAAATTAAGTCTTTGGCGTTTTCTTCACTTTTATGCTCAAAAAACGTCCAAATTGCTTCCTTTTCCAGAATTCACTCCCAAAGTACCTAAAATCACAAAAGGAACGATTTAGGGCAATATTTGATCAAATAAATTCAATTCCGGGCTTAAATGACCCCCTAAAAGTGGTTCATTTTTCGCCTCATCAATCCTACGGTCGGGAGTGCTAGAATTGTTCGAAGGCAAAGATATTGCCTTGACCGTTTTGTTCAAATCACGGGGATCATTCCAACTTTCGTTGTCATAGAGAGCAAGATCTTCTATGAGTTCCCATGATTCTTCCGCACTTAGATCACGTAGCTTGCCACCGGCCGATTGGTCAATGGTTCGCCTTGTGGAGAGATCGATATGGTCATAGAAGATTTGGACTTGGAGCCAAAGATCTATGCCATGATGAGGGACTTTTTGGAGTAAGTCCTTGAAACAAGTCCATGCTTCATATAGAGTTTCACCTTGACGTTGTTGGAACATCAAGATATCATTTCTAAGCTTGGTAGTTCTCCCTGGTGGGAAAAATTGAGCAAGGAAACGAGTGGTGAGATCATCCCATGAGGTGATGGATCCCGCGGGTAAACGTTCAAGCCATTGACTAGCTTGATCACGTAGAGAGAATTGGAATAGGCGTAATCGGGTTGACTCTCTAGTTGTAACATCAAGGTCTATAGAATCTACGATTTTAAGGAAATCCTTGAGATGTTGATTAGGATCTTCGGAACGAAGTCCATGGAATGCACATCCGCTTTGCACCAACCGGATGGTGTCGGATCGCAAGGGAGACACATTGGCTCCTTGGGTGAGCTCAATGGTGTTTCGATAGCCTTGGTGGCTAGGTCGGGAATACTCTCCTAGGGTTCGGGGCCTAAGAGGTTGGTTTCCTAGTGGTGGGTTTTGTGGGTGGTCTTGTTGTGGTGGGTTGATGGGTTCAAAGATGTTACCACCTTCCATGATGTCGGATGGTAAAGATTACGAACAAAGGCACGAAGAAATAGATAGACTAAAGAAAACCTAAAAATAAAAATAAAATCTCACTAGAAAGGAATCTAGCTAGTAGACCTAATAAAAAGAAATCCTAACCTAGACAATAACGATTCCCCGGGCTGCGGCGCCAAAAACTTGATGCGTGGGAATTGCACCAGGCTTTACCTCTCGAGGGATCTCGAGAAGCTTACAACCCCCACCAGGCAGTGTACCTGATCGTTGTAGTATAGTATAGTGACAAGTACCGGGGGATTGATCGTTCAACTCAGAATAGTGACGCTAGGATTAAAAAACCTAAAAACTAGGTCTAGAGGTGAGGGATGATTCTTTTTGTATTTTTATATTTTATGAAAGCAAGTAAAAATCTCGGGTATTTGGAAGAGTGGGCGGAATTAGTTTCTAATCAACTAACCCAATAACTAAGATGCAATCAAAATAAAATAACAGAAATGAAAATAAAGCTAATTAAACTAGTGGTGTGAACAATAGATGGGAGAATTGTGTTTACTTAGATTTCACTACTTCCTAGATATCTTTTACAGGTTAATTGTTTGTTACAGTTGCGTGGATGACGGGTTATATTCCTTAATACCAATCATGGGGTGGCGTACTTACTTCCCCAATTCTATAAGCTTCTACTTCACTCCTATGTCGAGCCTGCAAGAAGCTCCAAACATGGAATCACTAGAATTCGCTCATGCATTAAATACAACCATAAAAACCTAGTACACATCGGTTCATGTTTCTTAAGACGTTCAAGCAAGTTACACAATGGAGATCTGCCAGTTTTCTTAAGCCTAACATTGAAACCATTCATCTATTACAACTATAAACAAGTAATCAACCTATAATCAACATCTAGGTTTCATTACATCTAAGCAAACACACAAGAGATCTAGCCTAGCATGTTAAAATTAAGACAAGCGTAAGATATATTCAAACAACACATAGACATATTGAATGAATTGAAAGGATACTTATCTCAATTGAACATGAAGGGTTTCAAGGGGTGAAAACCCTTGAAAATACTGTAAAAGTCGTGTTAGGGTTTATTAAGTTCGACCCTAAAATTCTCTTCTCTTTTAGAATGAAAATTACAAAGACTATATATAGATTTACTAAGGTGACAGCGTCAAGAAGAAATTTCTGACGCCGTCAACCCGCCGCCAAAAATATTCTCGGATTGCCTAGATCCAGATCTGACGCCGTCATGTGTATTTCTGCTCTGGGCCGTCACCACTTTTACTCTTGACGGCCATCTTTTGATGCCGTCACGTTTTCTCTGGGCCGTCACCAAAATTGCTCTTGACGCCGTCATCAAAACCTTCTTGACGCCGTCAGGTACTGTTCCCAGAAAGGAAAATCAAGACTTTGCCGTTTTCTTCACTTTCATGCTCCAAAATGCTTTTTTTTTCCAGAATTCACTCCCAAAGTACCTAAAATAACAAAAGGAACGATTTAGGGCAATATTTGATCAAATAAATTCGAATTCTGGCTTAAATGACCCCCTAAAAACGGATAATTTTTCGCCTCATCACAACACACGCACCATATGTGCTTCTAACCAAAACCAGAAAACCATACTATGTCTATATGTTACACTAAAAAACAATAGAAAACAAACAACTAGGCAAGACGAACATCACGTATCTACTATATGCTCATGCATAATATATCTTGGAAATTTCCATGCATGTAACATAGTCTCAACTCTCTTCGATTTCTTGAAAGTGAACGTTAGCAACTTTAATCAAACAGTAGCCATAATGCTTTCCACAACCTGCTCCCTTGACCGTTTTCTCTTCTTGAAGATTCGATCATTGCGTTCCTTCCAAATGAGATACGTAGTAGCAGCTAGCACAAGTTTTGAAACAACACTACGAACCGATCTTCGCTTAGCCAAAGGAATTAACCTCAGTATAACAGAATCAAAATCAATTAAGTTTACATCTATATCAGCTCGAATACACACCTGATCCCAAACATCCTTTGAAAACATGGATTCGAAGAATAAATGAGAGTGAGACTCACTTTCCAGATTGCATAAGGAACATTTCAAAGTAGTTAAATCAACCCTGTCACCACATTAATTTTAAGTTGGTTGCTAAAATTGGTTAAAAATGTAACTTGGTTGCTATTTTGCACTTATTAAAAGTTGGCTGCCACAATGGAGAAAAAGTGCATAGTTGATAGCTATAATTTTGTTGTTTGCAATAACTTAACAAGTTTACCACTGCTTACTGTAATAATCAGCAATATGAATCTTTTCCCAGCCAAATCCGGAAAAGCAGCACCAAGCAAGAAAGTTCTAAATGTTTCAGATAACTCAGGTTATGTTGTCGATGATTAAGCTATTATGAAGGTAAGTTCCAGTGAATCGCATCACTTTGTAGTTCTCGATTTGCATTAAGATTTTCAATTGAATAGTCAACCCTATAGATTGCAGGCCATTGCTCTTTCTTTACAAGATTCACCCGGCTTGTTGGATGTACGTTACAAAACGCTCCACAAAGCTTTGATGCAAAGGATCAAGTGCTAAAACAACTGAAAGAATGATTCTTGGTAACGATTAACACGCAAGTTAACACTGGGCGTTTATTGGCGTCTATATGCAAGTGTAGTGAAATTACATTTTTGTTTCAGATATTTGTATCCATGAAATTTTGGTTAGCTTGAGTGTGGGGTGACGTGATGATGAACTTTAAATGTTACATATGTTCATGAAAACTGAGTCCCACATCGGCTAGATAGAAGACATTTTGCAGTTTATATACCAAAAGGTAGACAAAATGTTGTCTACGGATTAGTATAAAGTTTCCAGGAAGCATAATTGGTGCATGATAAGTAGTGACCATCACACATCAATTCTGAATTCTGGTAAAATTTGTATAAATTCTTAATCTTTTTACATGTTTGGAACAATGAAAAAATAATACCTCCTATCAGCATCATTGTTCATATTAATATCATCGTGCTCAGAATATTAAGCATAAAAAGCATTTAAATTTGAAACGTCCCATAAGAAGAATATTCTATTCATTAGTGACTACACAAAATTTACACATTTTCTATCAGATCCTTACTTGTATTGAGATCCTTACTCGTGATTATTTGAACAATGAAATTCATCTTCATTTCATTTACATAATCCTTTTTCCGTAGGCTGATCAACTATGGGAATACTGAAACTCATTATCTATATTTGTTCTGTCATATTCTGTTTTGTTTCAATACCATAATCCTCCTGAACACTATTCAATTTTGAATATACTAAAATACATAATTATAATGCAACATATAAACATTTAACAAATAACTATTCTAGTAAGCTTCTCGGACATCTCATAATCTCATTAATTTCACATCATATCATGTAAACATTATTACGTTGAACATACGTCATAATAATCACATTATATAACCATGAACTCATTGCTGTTATAATCAACCCAAAGTTACAAAACTAAAACGTATCATATAACTGCACATGATCTTATCTGAATGCTAACTACATGTTGATATGCTATCAATGCATATTATTTTTCTATGCTTTCTACATCGTAGATATCTGGTTCACGATATAAGTCTTTATCTAAGATCTGAAAACATGTTATGCCCTACATGACCATACATGATTCACATAATCTGGTATGCATTGTTAAACATAAACTATGCATTGATAAACATGAACTATATACAAACAAATGTATAACAAGCGATGCAACTAATTCTATATTCAATATCGAGCAATCGGTTCGAGTCTAAGTATCTCCTAATAATGGTGGATACTTAAATCTTTCAAACCATCGCTCTTATAAAAACTTGAAATGCCCGAACTTGTACTGATTTTTTTTTTTTTTTTTTACACTAGGTTGGTATTAGTCTAAAATAGACCATGTTTACCCTGAAAAAGACCCATTGCATGCAGACCCTTTTAAGGTGGTTATTAGAGCATCTACAATGCAAAAACCAACAATAGCTTTTTACTATTCTAAAATGCTTTTTGAGAGGGGTTTTTAGCATTGCATTCAAAGCTTTTTGAAAAGCTTTTTACAAAAGCTTGGTAAACTCAAAGTCATTCTTCAAAGTCTTTGTTATTAATTTTGGTATGCATTTATTGCATTAAATCAAGTCTTTAAAGACTTGATGCATTGTAGATGCTCTTAGTTTAAACTGGACCCTTTTTGTACCTTAAAAAATGACTCATTTCCTGCAAACCACTGTTAAGGTGGGTTTTAGTCTAAAACATACCTATTTGCATCTAAAACTCATTTTCTGCAACTTTTTATTTTGACCCATAACCGCAAACATGTACTAAATGAAACTTGAACATAAACTTCTATAAACATAGTTGCAAACTTTACACTTTTATAAAATCAGCGGAAACGCATTTTATACATCAACGGGATTATTCCAAATGCCACTTTAAAACTTGTAACTATAAAAATATAAATTCTTAACTATATGAACTTGGTAAAACTTGGTATACATTTCGTAAACGTGTTTCATAACATATACACCGAATATAGAACTTGACTCAGGGCGTTTCAAACTAATAACAAACGGTAGGAATGAGAAGCTCGTTATCAAACTCGCGAGCTACACCATTTTGACCCATTACGCCCCACTTAACACACATCTTGGTCTCATCTTACAAACCTACAAAACATGAAACTGAGAACGGTAAGTTCTTGTGACTAAGTGAGTGAACGAAACTAATCTGAATAATACTCGCAATTCTGAACATAATAGTTAACAAAATGTTATGAAAGGTGCGACTTGTAGTCGTCTTGTTATTTGTATATGGCATAAATGTGATATTTGTTCTAAATTTCATGATCTCTACATAATGTCTTAGCACGTGCTTCTGAATAGACGGTGTTTAGTCATCATGTTATAAGTAAGAACTTCCCTAACCAGCGAGAACTCTTACGTAACATAGACATCTCTGATACAATCTTGAACCTGTATTTAAACACATACGTATGTGACATAGAAGTATTACTCTAACCGACTACTTATGGGATCCCGTAATCTATCTCTTTATATTTTATTGCCAATCTCTCTCTTTTATAGTAGGATATTACTACTATAACGTCATATTTTCAATGACTATGATAAAAAGAACAAAAATATGTATATATAATTACCAAGATAATGCTTACTTAACATTCAAACAGTAAAACCGACAATCAAGATTCGATCTCAAATTAAAAAATAGCCTGATGATCTTGTGTAAACTAAACTAAGAACATCACCACAAGAACGATATGTCATCAAATAATTCCACGTCTTCAAGAACAATATGTGGTAACGGTAGCATCAGCATTAGTCCCTCTGGCATCCCAAATATCTCATCCTCGTCGACCTCATGATACACAAAACCCTTGGCAGCTACAGCAGCTGCCTTTTGTATGTCGATGACATCACAAGACAACGGGATAGGCAGACGCCATACGGAGTCAGCAAAATTCAAGTATGCAGATGGACCCCTCATTGCTAGAACTGCCACGTCATGTGCCCTAGCTGCCATGTCAGCAGTTGCATGTGTACCTAGCCACACTCTGGATTGTGTTATTGGATGTCTCACTTCACATACCCATTTACCAAACTTCCTACTCCTTACACCTCGATATATCGGGTGTCGTGTTTCCTTAAACTTTTTTCTTCCTGTTTTTTTCATTGGGTTTTGTGAAGCTAGCATCAGTTCGGGTTCTACATGTGACACTTTTTCTTGATGTGGGTCATCATGTGATTCGACATCCATGTGTTTAGTAGCTAGCTAGCTAGCTAGTGAAAGTGTGATGGATTAAGGTTTGAATGATAGATATGATATGAAGTTTGCAAGTATATATACTACTATATATAAGAAGAGATATTTAATGCATGCTGATTGCGTATATGACCGGACGATCATAATAAATATACCGGACGATTAGGTCGACCGGACGATTAGGTCACATCCGGACGATTGACCCCTCCCTCCGGAAAGCACATGCTTGACACGTGACTGCCATCTGGTCTGACACTCTAGCATAGGGATGGCCCACAACGCCACCCCCTATATGTCAGGAACAGTAGCCTACCCCCAAGTGGTAAACAGTGATAGGTCAGTAGTATAAATACCCCTTGTGTACTCTCATAATATTTAGCATTTACTGCATTATCATTACACACACTTAACATCATCACCCTATACTCATTCTTGCGCCGGAGCTGGGTCCTGGGATAACACCCGGGGCGAGGCTAACGCGTTTTGTTGTGATTCACAGGTTCGCCGTAGCCATCCGGGGACTTTGCAAGGACCTTCGAAGAATTACAGGATTTTACTCAAACAAATTGGCGCCATCCGTGGGACCCGTATTCAATCTACCTAAGCTACAGGATGGATGACACTGGTCCTGTCAAAAACGAAGGAGACAACACTCCTCTGACGAAAGAACAGATCGAAGGGCATGTTTCCGCCCTCCGATCCTTGATTACGACGTATAATAAGGGGAGGAATGTCTCTCCCATCCGGTTAAACTTTGATGATCAGGAACCGGATGGGAGACGAAATGAAATTGCAACCGGAGAGAAAATATCTGACGAGGACTTGAGGAAACCCTTCAAAGAGCTGTCCCATTCGCCCTTAACTCGGAGGCTCTTAGAGTTTTCCGCACCGGAACATAAGATGCCGTCCCACGTTAGGCTTTATGACGGCTCCACAGATCCGGAGGATCATCTCAGCCGATTCTCCGGTGCAGCCATGCAGGGATCATGGCCCATGCCTGTGTGGTGTCGCATGTTTCAACAAACACTGGACGGCAGTGCCCGAGGATGGTATGACAAACTCCCACCGGGCAGTATCGACGAATGGGCCAACCTCCGTCACCAATTTGTCACCCGTTTCTCCTCGAGAAAGAAATGTTTCAAGGACCCTACGGAAATAACTCGGATTGTAAGACACGCAAATGAATCTTTGCCGGAATTCAAAGAAAGATGGACCACTGAGACAGGGTTCATACAAGGGGTGCCGGAAATCATGAGGATCTCATCGTTCATGGACGCATGTAAAATCCTGGAGTTGGCTAAACGCTTCGCTGATAGAGTACCTAAGACGGTGGAAGAAATGATGACACGGGTAGACGATTTCGTCAGGGCTGAGAAGGCTTTCGCTAATACGGAGCTACCTCGAGGGGAAAGGTCGGAAGCAGTAAGAAGGTTTCCGGATAGCGGCCCTCGGCGCGGGGACAGACCATTGCGGGGCCCATACAGAGGAGACCGGAGACACGGTGAAAATAGAACGGGTCATCACGGACGTGACGGGTATTCCCCATACCGAGCCAGAGATAAGGCACCGTTACTACCTCTCAGAAATGATTATCATACACGTCCCAATAACCAATTCCCTAGACTCACCTTGAACGCTCTCACCAAGCTCCCAAAGGAAATCCTAGCCACCGAGCGCCAACTCCAGCTCCCACAGCCGAGGCCGATGAACTATCCTCCGCGAAGAGAAAATCAAGACAAATATTGTGATTACCACATGGAGAAAGGGCATCACACAAATGACTGCAGACAGCTACAGAAGCAGCTAGAAGAGGCACTAGAATCGGGAAAACTCAATCATCTCATCAAAGACGTTAGGCAGAAAGGGGTGGCCCAGCGAGAGGAACCTCGAAAGGGCAAAATCATTAACATGGCACAAATGAACGCTGATGAAAGGAAGAGGAAGAGTCGGGAAAGGACAGAGGAGTGGATGAATGTACCCATCACCTTCCCTCCAATCTTATCGGATGATGTATCCGAGGAACCCCTTATTGTAGAGGCTATGATAGAAGGATATCTGGTGCGTCGGATTCTTGTAGACGAAGGGGCGTCGGTGGAAATCATGTTCGAACATTGCTTCAACAATCTACACTCATCAATCAGATCCCGATTACGGCCTACACATACCGATTTGTTAGGATTCGCCGGAGATGTTACGAAACCCCTAGGCAAGCTGGAAATGGATGTAGAGTTTGGGAACCGGGGCCTATCTAGACGGGCGATCATGAAGTTCACCATAATCCGAGCTCCTTCTCCTTACAATGTGATCCTCGGCCGGAGCGGACTAAAAACGCTCAGGGCGGTCCCATCAACCATTCACTCAATGATGAAGTTCCTCACTCCGCGGGGGATTGCCACTCTACTCGCCCGACCTTCCGCTGTGTCAGAATGCCGGAAAATGAAAGACGATGAAAGGCGTGAAAAAACAGAGTCAGACAAGGAAAGCCAACCGGAGGAAATTATGGTTAGTCCAGCACATCCCGATCAGTTGATCACTATCGGAGGAAATCTGACCCCAGAATGCAAGGCTCTGTTGAAAACTCTGTTGATAAAGAACATGGACGTGTTTGCTTGGGAACCGGCCGACATGACGGGCGTTCCCCGACGAATCATCGAACATAATCTCAACGCCAACCTTACAATAGAACCGGTGTGTCAGAAGCGGAGAATCTTCGCACCGGATCGCAGTCAATCAGTATTACACGAAGTGGAAGAATGGCTAAGAGCCGGAATTGTCCGACCAATAAGGTATCCGACCTGGATCTCTAATCCGGTGCTAGTCAAAAAAGCAGACGGAACTTGGAGGATGTGTGTGGACTTCAAGAACATCAATTCAGCCTGTCTGAAGGATTACTACTCCCTCCCGGACATCGATTGGAAGATCGAATCAGTCATGGGATACAAATACAAGTGTTTTCTAGACGCCTACAAAGGATACCATCAGGTACAAATGGCCAAAGATGACGAAGAGAAAACAGCGTTCTACACGGACCAAGGAACATACTGTTACACCAAGATGCCGTTCGGTCTCAAAAACGCCGGAGCAACATACCAAAGGTTAGTAGACACGGCTTTCCAAACACAATTGGGTAGGAATTTGGAAGCCTATGTGGACGACATGGTGATTAAGAGCAAGGAAGAAAGAGGGATGATAGAGGACATAGCCGAAACATTCGACAACCTCCGGAAGATCAATATGAAACTCAACCCCATGAAATGTTCATTTGGAATGGAGGAGGGGAAGTTCCTAGGGTACCTGGTCACTTCCGAAGGAATAAGGGCAAACCCAAAGAAGGCCAAGGCCATAATGGACATGCAATCTCCCCGAACGTTGAGAGAAATGCAAAGCCTCAGCGGGAAATTGGCAGCCCTCAATCGCTTCCTGTCCCGGTCTGCCGAACGATCGTTACCTTTCTTTGAAACTTTGAAGGGTATTACCAAAGAAAACAAAGACGAGTATCGGTGGACGGAAGCTGCCGAGGCGGCTTTTCAAGATATGAAACGGCTCATCGAACACCTCCCCTCGCTAACCACACCGGTTGCCAAGGAGACCTTATACATATACCTAGCAGCTGCGGACGAAGCAGTCAGTACCGTGCTAATAGCATATAGGAAGGGTAAACAATGTCCGGTACACTATGTCAGTCGGACCCTGAATGACGCAGAGAAAAATTATGACCCCATGGAAAAACTGGTTCTATCACTGCTACACGCAACCAGGAGGTTACGCCGGTATTTTGAAGCGCATCCGGTCAAAGTTATCACGGACCAACCGCTCAAGCAGATCCTTAACAAGACCCAAGCGTCTGGGAAAATAGCTAAGTACTCGGTGGAGTTGGGTGCATACAACATAGAATATATACCGAGGAACTCAATTAAGGGGCAGGTCTTGGCAGATTTCCTCTCAGAAACGCCGATCGGAAACAACTCCACAAACTACTTCCAACAACCAGCTTTAAAACCGAATGCAGACGATGTCGGACGTTGGACGTTGTATACAGACGGAGCATCCAATCAGAAGGGTGCCGGGGCGGGCTTGGTGTTGATCAGCCCAACTAAGGTAGAATACACATATGCCCTTCGGCTCAACTTTGAAGAAACAACAAATAACGAAGCGGAATACGAAGCGTTGCTCGCCGGTTTAAGAATAGCAGCAGACATGGGAGTACAAAAGTTAAGGGTGTACGTTGACTCCAAACTAGTGGCCAACCAGATTAATGGTGACTATGTGGTTACAAATACGAACATGATCAAATACCTAGCAAAGACGAAAGGGCTGATAGACAGATTCAAACACTTCTCCATCGTCAACATTCCTCGAACACGAAATCAAAAGGCGGACGTGCTAAGCAAACTAGCTACCGTAGCATTTAACCACCTAACGAAGGAAGTTCTTGTAGAAGTGTTGGAGGAAAGGTCGATCGAAAAAGCCGAAGTGAATGTCGTGGTCGAAGAAGAAGGGGACAATTGGACGACACCCATAATCAAATGTTTAGAGGAAGGGATCTGGCCGGAAGACAAAAACGAGGCACGAATACTCAGGATGAAGATAAATCAATATGTCATGATAGAAGGGGTGTTGTTCAAAAGATCTTACTTGGTACCACTGCTAAGGTGTGTGGGACCGCTACAAGCAAACTATGTCATCCGGGAGATCCACATGGGCGCCTGCGGAATGCACTCGGAGCCCCGGATGGTCGTAGCTAAGGCCATGAGACAGGGATATTACTGGCCTACCATGCATCGAGACGCCCGAGAAGAGATCCGGAAATGTGACTCATGTCAGATACACGCGAAGGTTCCGAGGCTACCAAAAACGCCGTTGACATCGATAATGGCACCCTGGCCCTTCTACCAGTGGGGAATGGACATCCTAGGACCATTACCACAGTCGTCCGGCAGAGCAAAGTATGTGATCGTGGCCATCGATTATTTCACCAAATGGATCGAAGCCAAGCCGCTGACACGAATAACTGGGAAGGAGGTCAAGAAGTTCACCTGGGATAATATTGTCTGCAGGTTCGGATTGCCGAAGATCATTGTTACCGACAACGGGACGCAATTCGTAAATGATCCGTTCAAAAAATGGTGTGAGCAGTTGGAAATACAACAAATTAACACAGCAGTAGCCCATGCCCAGGCAAACGGATTGGTCGAAGCCGCGAATAAAAGTTTGATGAAGGGTATAAAAACCAGGCTGGGAAGGGAAAAAGCTGGATGGGTGGAAGAACTGCCCAATGTCCTATGGGCGCACCGCACAACCCTTAAAATGAGTAACGGCGAGACACCGTTCAGTCTAACCTATGGCAGTGAAGCGGTCATCCCGGCAGAAATAGGTATGCCGACTCACCGAACCATGATGGTGAGGATGGACACAAACGAAGAAGAGATGCGTCTTAATTTGGACCTATTGCAAGAAAGAAGGGAAGAAGCCGCTATACGAGAAGCCAAGTACAAAGCAAAGGTAGAAAGATATTACAACCGACGGGTTCGTTCGGTGTCCTTCAAACCCGGAGAGTTTGTATACAGAAGGAACGAAGCTAGTAGGGTAGAAGATCAAGGAAAGCTTGGCCCGGCATGGGAAGGTCCGTACCGAGTGACGGAAGCATATCAGAATGGGTCTTATAAGCTATACACAATGGACGATCAAGAGGTGCCTCGGAAATGGCACGCTGTTAACCTCCGGAAGTGTTACTTATAGTTTTTATTCTGTGTTCACGAAAGACTGATAACCGCTGCCTATGTATAATTACAGTTCAGTATCAATCATCATCCCTCCTCAGACGGAGAG
This sequence comes from Artemisia argyi, assembly GCA_030686995.1. Taxonomy (NCBI): domain Eukaryota; kingdom Viridiplantae; phylum Streptophyta; class Magnoliopsida; order Asterales; family Asteraceae; genus Artemisia; species Artemisia argyi. The sequence goes on along the minus strand of CM060689.1, from coordinate 12,121,233 downwards.
AAGGGATAATTTTCCACCATCCTAACAAATCAAATACATAACGGAAACTTGAGAAGAGATTAGCTACCTCTCTCGAGTACCGATCACAAGCATTTTATTAAACGCCCACAACGACGGCGTAAAAAATTGTTTGATGCCCACAACGACGGCACAAGCATCTTGTTAAACGCCCACAACGACGGCGTGAAAAATTGTTTGATGTCCACAACGACGGCACAAGCATCTTGTTAAACGCCCACAACGACGGCGTAAAAAATTATTTGATGCCCACAACGACGGCACAAGCATCTCGTTAAACGCCCACAACGACGGCGTGAAAAATTATTTGATGCCCACAACGACGGCACAAGCATTTTATTAAACGCCCACAACGACGGCGCGAAAAACTCTTTGCTGCCCACAGCGACGGCACGAACATTTTATTAAATAACCAAAACGACGGTGTGAAAAATTATTTGATACGCCCAACTATGGCACAAGTATTCATCCGACACACGCAATGGCGACACTCAATACTTATAACACCACACATAGAATAATCAACATAATACACATGCTACGAATGAAAGGGGAACAAAAGATACGGGCCGTGGCCTCCAAAAAATTATAAACAAATGTACGGATACATGTCCAAAGTGTAAGCGACCCAAGGTCGTTGAATACATACATATAAACAAAAAGGGAAGAGGCAAAAACTAAGGGTCAGGCAAAGTATGGTCAGAGGAAGTCTGTCCGGAAGCACCAGCACCCACGGTACTTTCCTCGCCAGCCGGAAGAAGGTTCATAACATCGGCAAGAGGCAAGCGGAATGAAGAGGCCACCCTCTCGAGGTATGGGAAGGGACGGAGGAACATTTCATCATGTGAGGCACGGAAGTTGCGAACAACCTCAAAATCAAAACCTTCACGCCCAGCAATATAGGCATTTACCTGTTCTTCTGTCCGGTCAAGTCCCACACCCTCCAACCAACCGGCGTCCAAAGCAGCATTGAACACTTCACCCCAAGCCCGCTGGTATTCCTCACTCTCTCGGAACCTCTTCACAACTGTTGGTATTAATTGCCGGACATAATTATGCCTTAAGATCTCCGCCTGGCTTGCTCCCACAGTCAACTTCTCGACTTCCACCGCCAAGCAGGAAGCTTTCCTCTCAGACGTTTCCAGAGCTGAGTCTTTGCTCGCCAACAGCTCCTCAAGCTGTTTGATCCTATCAGCCTGCTCCAAAACTTTGCCCTTCAGCTCATCTTTCTCTTGCTGAACGGAGGCCAGCTGACTAGATAAACCCGCCTCCCGGCCGGCACAACTTTGATGCTGCTGGCTGAGCTCCATGTTGGATCGGTTCAACTCCTCCACAGCCCTGACCTGCTCAGCCAAACGACCCTCGACATCCCTTAACTTGTCAGCAGAATCCTCACAAGCTTGGTGAGTCTGATACAACTCCCCATAATGATAGCTCAGATTCTCAAACCGTTGTATCGCATCAGCCTGGGCAAGCGACCCCTGGCTAACTCAAACCAAGCCCGTTGGGTTGCCTGATAGTCCGTCAAACTTGATTGTTCAAAACGGACGGCAGGAGGAGCCAGATGCACCATTAGATCACGACACACTTCTGCGTCGTTCAAACTTGCTCCGGCAGTCAACTTCCAACCCGGAACAAATGGCTCGGAAGAATCGCCACGTTCTACAAAAAAAAACGAAGAGACAAGGGCATATGCCAGTCAAAACACTTATAAAAAAATAAAAATAAAATAAAATTAAAAAAAAAAAAAAAAAAAAAAAAAAAAACAGGAGACAGATTATCGCGGAGAAGGATTATACCTCCGGAACCCCTAGCGGTAAACGCCTGACGGCGAGACCCGCCGGATGGAGAACCCCGGATACCTGTTACAACCGAAAAACGTGTATGACAATCAGAACACTAAAAAATGTATGTATAGGAAAGAGAGACAAATAAAGAACTACCTCCATGTGCCAGATTGGCGACATTGGGAAGGCTGGAGTCTGCCTGAGGCTCAGCCATCAAATTTTTCAAGGAAATACCATTCCCTCCATCATCAAAACCCACATTCTCTTCCGCTACATTCTCCTCAACAGCCTCAACATGCGGCCCCTCAACATTCTCGTGGGTAGAGACATCCACGTTCTCTTGCTCGTCCACGAGGTTCTCCAGATTTTCAGATATAGGCTGGCTAACGTTGATGGGAGACGGAGACCGGGTACGATCATCATCATCCGAATACAACTCATCTTCGGATACCACCACATTAGAAATGCCCGGCCTCTTCGAAGGAAAGTGAGGAGCGTTACCAGCCGGACGTTTTTTCGTCAGACGGTGAGGAGCGGCTTGTTTCTTCTTCTCCTTGTTCGCCCGAGCCTCCAGAATCTTCTGACTAGGCCTTTCCACGACCCTTTGCAGCCCTGTTTTCCTGGGCAGAGGACTCTCAGTTTCAAGGGGCGGCGTAACATGCTGCTTCACGTCCCCCCCTTCAGCCAAAGAAGGTCCCTTACCAACACGGGAAAGAACGGTATTGGGAATCCGGAGGAAGCGAGACATGGTTATCACTGCAAGAAATAGAAAAACACGTAAGATAAAAAAAAAGGGGGGGGGGGAGGAAAGAAATATCATTATCATCATCAAAATCAAAAGAAATGACTGAGAGTTACCATTCCCCTCCCCGTCCTTAAAAACCGGCTGATGCCCTGGATACTTCCAAACCCTTGTCAAACCAGCCTCAAATAAAAGAGCCGGATAAACTGCCTGAATATCAACCACCACTTCGGTCAACGCGTCAATATGCTCTTGTTGATAGCCTCCAAATGGTGGTAGCTCCGACACGCTTGAGTCCGAATTTCGCCACGGCATGCCATCCGGGATGGCACGGCGGTCAATAAAAAAGAACCTATCCTTCCAGTGCTTTAAGCTAGAACACGTCTCATTAAAAATCCTCGCCTGACCGTTCCTTCCGGTCCGGCGAGCAAAGGAGAACCAATGCCCTTGCTTTTGAAGGGAATAAAACAGGCGGAACAGGGTAAGATAGGGAGCAAAATTTAGACTCCGGCAATATAGCTCGAAAAGAATAACCTTCGTCAAACCAATCGGAACAAGTTGAGACAGATGCACCCGAAAATAATGCAAGACTTGAAGAAGAAAAGTAGAAAAGGGAATCCTAACACCGGAAAATTCTAGATACGCCTCATATATACCGATGGCATCCCTCGGCAGACGGTCCATAGTCAGACCGGGGGGAGGTAACCGGGGATGTAAATCCGCAGGAATCCCATATATCCGGGCGGCATTCGCTACATCTTTCTCCGTCATGACAGACGTATATACATGCATGTCAAACTTTGGAACCACGTCCATAGAACCAGAACCGGAGGGCACATCCTCTTGAGCAGACATAATATATGGACGGAGGGGAAGGCAACTCTAAAACGGAGAAAGGGAAAGAAGTTCGAATAACGCACCTGAGGGAAAGCCGAAGATATCGCTGTAGAATGAGAGATGCAGTAAAAGTAAAATGTAAAAATGAGATTCAAAGCCCTTATATAGGGAGGGCATGGGGAAAAGCGAAACGTCACCTCAAGACAGATGTACCCGCGGTTAAATCTGAACCGTCCACGCACGCATTTTGGACACGTGGCAGGATCTCATGCATCACGATAAAATAGGTGGATTCGCTTATAACAATAGACTTGGGCCCAAACCTAAACAAGGCCCAACAATCAGCCCAGGCAGGCCCATGTAACCCGACGGAAGACACTTGACCCCCATAACAGGCCACGGGGGGAACTTCCGAAGACACAAACTATCATGTCCCGCACGCGACATGATACTGGGGGGGGGGGGGGACATGATTGCGTATATGACCGGACGATCATAATAAATATACCGGACGATTAGGTCGACCGGACGATTAGGTCACATCCGGACGATTGACCCCTCCCTCCGGAAAGCACATGCTTGACACGTGACTGCCATCTGGTCTGACACTCTAGCATAGGGATGGCCCACGACGCCACCCCCTATATGTCAGGAACAGTAGCCTACCCCCAAGTGGTAAACAGTGATAGGTCAGTAGTATAAATACCCCTTGTGTACTCTCAAAATATTTAGCATTTACTGCATTATCATTACACACACTTAACATCATCACCCTATACTCATTCTTACGCCGGAGCTGGGTCCTGGGATAACACCCGGGGCGAGGCTAACGCGTTTTGTTGTGATTCACAGGTTCGCCGTAGCCATCCGGGGACTTTGCAAGTACCTTCGAAGAATTACAGGATTTTACTCAAACACATGCACCTAGATATAAATGCTTGATATTTGTGTTAAACAATTATTTTTTGGATTCGGGACTTTATGTTATCTTGTGATATTACTGTGTACTATTACTGGTTGTTTGAATAATTGACATGTAACTTGCCCAAGTAGTGTTTGATGGAGTATATATTTATACACGTAGATGTGTGCGTGTGAAGAACGGTAGATGAAGGCATGAAGCCACAAGTGTGTGTGTGTGAGAATGTGAGATATTTATTTGAGCTTTGTGACATCTGATAGATATTTATACCATTTTAAGTAAAGCTTGTTTTATGTATATACCATTTTAAGTAGTGTTTGATGTTTATACCATTTTAAGTACGCAGTGCTTGATGTTTAGACCATTTTAAGTAGTGACCTTGTTACATCCTGTAGAGACAATAATCACATATCAAATATTTCTTCCGTCTCAAAATTATTGTCATGAGATAAAAAAAACACATTTAATAAAAGTGGGGCTATTTTATTTTGAAGCACTCAAATAGAATATTTCTCCACTAAATTTTCTAATTTTTTACTTAAAAATAAAAGTGATAATTATTTTGAGACACCCTGAAAAAGAAGATGGACTATTATTATGAGACGGAGCGAGTATTAATACAACATAATTTTTTAACTTTATAAAAAATTAAAAAGTATCATCACAAAAAGTATGTTTGATATACTTCAAAACTACCTTCTCAAAAAACGAATAAACGTTAGATAATGTAATTCTTATGGTTTTGATCGAAAAATAGCAATGTACTTTTTCAAATATACCGGTCTAGTACATGATTTTTTTTAAGTTGTAAAAATGTAACGAACTTTCATAGGTGTTCTAATCTAGTACGTGATTATGACGTGTCACAATATAAATTGTGACACGTGTCAGGCTTTTAGGTATGACACGTAATCATCACGTACTAGATTAAAACACTTATGCAAATTCATTACATTTCTATAACTTAAAAGAAATCACATACTAGATCGGTACACCTGAAAAATTACATTCTTATTTTTCGACCAAAACTTAAGTCTAAGGCTACTCGGCAAGAGGGAGGTGATCCCTTCACGATGCGCTACCAACTCACGCTTGTTCACCTTGCCCAACCCATCCTCTCATGCGCGAGGTTATGCTCCCAAGACGATTTGTGATGAACGGTTCACCATAAGTTAACTTGATGTTTTATTATTTTTTATTTTGTATGTGAGTGTGTGTGAGGTATTTAGTGTGGTATATTTGTATAAAGTGTGTATTTTAATGAAAAGTGAATATGGGTTTGCTTTGGCCACAAAAAAGTGAAGTGAGATGAGGAGAAGTGAATGAAAAAAGAAAGCTAAAGTGACGCTAGGGATGAGCATTTCGACCTGAATCCCGGAACCGAACCGGAACCGTACCGGTACCATACCGAAACGGTACCGTTCCCGATATACGGTACGGTACCGGGACTACAAAATAAGGTGAAAAAAAATCGGGACCACTAATTCGGTACGGGACCGGTACCAAATCGGGAAATTCCCGAATAAAAACGGGAAAAACACGATTTTCCTGTACCGGTACTGGTACCAGTATCCGAATCCCGTTCGGTACGGTACCGGTACCACTATTTATGTTCAGGAAAGAATCGGTACCACTAATTCGGTACGCGATCAGTACGGGACCGGTGCCATGCTCATCCCTAAGTGACGCTGATGTGTAAGATGAAGAATACCTTGACTAACAAGCCAGCCACACAATACAAAATGTAGTACACTGTTGAAACATGTGGCAAAATTGTACCCACAACTTTTTATGATGCTAAACCAGTAGTTAGCAAGAAAATGATTTTATGTTTTTTATACTAAGTACTAGGTAGTTTCTTTGGCCGTGCTAAGCATGGCCCAGAAAAATCGATATTTACTTATTCGGGTAGAATAGATTTCGTAAACATACAATTAAATAAGAGGAAAGAAGTTCATTAGTATAATTGCATATGAAAATGGCAGAAAAACTGTAACGACAAGTCCATAATAAGATGATAATATGTAAAATAAAGCATAAGGTTAATAAACTATTTAAAATTACAACAATTCTTTCAATAAAGGCTATTTTCGAAAATTCCAAATGTACGGTATGTGATAACCTTTCCGAAGTACGAAGATATTATTTGTTAGTTTGAAGCAAATTATGCATTACTTCGAAAGAAGAAGAAAAAACAACAATTTTTTCTGCGGTACTTAATGAAATATGATATGGACAAAAGAAAAGAAAAGAACCAACGAATTTCTTGTGCACCACTAATGAAATTTGATAATCACACTATTAAAACCTACTTTTCAAAGACAAGCCATATATCTAGTTAGGGGTGTGCACGGTTCGGTTTGGGTCGGTTTTTGGCTAAAACCGAAACCGAACCGAAATGTTCGGTTTTTATAGAACCCGAAACCGAAACCGTTTGGTTTTATGCGGTTCGGTTTTTTCGGTTTTTCGTCGGTTTCGGTTCGGTTTTTCGATTTTTTCGGTTTCTAACCGTTTATATTTGGGCATGACAAATTTATACTAATAAACTTGTATTACATAGAAAATTGGTTATTTGTTTATTTATTTTTTATTTTTTTATTTTTTGTCAATGTTAGCATAATAATGTTCATTCCATAATTCTATAATTACACACATATAGATGAGACACACACATGTAAATAAACATACACATAATATGATCATCGTTATATATTTATTGATATATTCTCAAGTAAACACACGACACGACAAACACGCATATAAATATAACAGTTAAGATAAATATATTATATATCTACCCACAAAATGAATATAAACTTATAAATTTGATTTATTTAGTTATTTATTTATATTATATTAATTATATATTATTATATAATAAAATCGGTTCGGTTCGGTTTTTACGGTTCGGTTTTTGGACGAAAACCGAAACCGAACCGTAGATTTCGGTTTTTGAAAAATTAAAAACCGAACCATCGGTTTTTAGTTTCGGTCGGTTTTTTTGGTTTTCGGTTCGGTTTCGATTTTTTCGGTTTTGTTTGCTCACCCCTATATCTAGTAGTCTAGTGTCATTTTCTTCGGTAAAAAAAAAAAAAAAAAAAAAAAAAAAAAAAGATCTCTTTCTCTCACCATTCCCTTGTTTCACATGGTCATTTCTTTGGCATTTCACTACTTTTTAATGTGGATCCCACGTCTTTACTTATTTATATCTACATGAACCAAAACATGTCTTACACAAATATAGCAATATATATTTGTACCATCAACTTTGAAACGAGTCAGAAACATAAGGCTGAAAGCAGTGGTGGGTGGTGGTGACTCACTCACCGTCACCTCAGCTTTCTTTCTCCTCTCACTTCCAATCACTCTTACTCACCATACATCCGTTTTGGTCACCCTCACTCACCTTTCATTAAAATACATATTTTACACAAATATACCCCACTAAATATTTCACACCTCACAAAACAAATAAAAACATTTACTTTTACAATGAGACCCACAATTTCATATTTCTCATTATGGTGAGTAACTCACCACTCTCTCTTCGAAATTATCGTGAATTGGTCTTGTGTTTTGGAACTCACCATGGCGACTTGCTCACTCATGATGTAAGTCACTACCATTCCTCTTAATCTAAGTGATAATTATTGCTTGTTATACTACTTGAACAAAAGCTAACCAAAGACCTAACCATTGTTGATTAGGAGTTTTCAATATATTATCTATGTTTTTCGGCAATATATATATATATATATATATATATATATATATATATATATATATATATATATATAGGGACTTTCTTACGAGAACCATTTTATCTGCGAGAACTGAGAGAACCACTAAAAACATTCATGCACGCCTTTTAAATCATCAATAATCGTAAGCATCCACCTATGTTCTTCAATATCATTATTAACTCATCATCTTTTTTCACAAAAACCTTACCCATGGCCGCAATATTGTCGTTGCACGTCTTATAAGAAATATACATGCACACCTTCAAAAAAAAAAATTGTATTTTCAATTTCTTATCAAATTCTTTAGAACAACTATGTTTTTTTTAAAACATATGTGTTGTTTTTAAAACATATGTGCAAAAATACAATTATTGAAGGCGTGCATGTATGTTTTTGATGGTTCTCTCAGTTCTCGCAGTTAAAATGGTTCTCGTTTGAAAGTTACACTATATATATATATATATATATATATATATATATATATATATATATATATATATATATATATATATATATATAGATATATATATATCCTCAACCATTGACTATTAATTAATATATACTCAAATAAAATTTATCCTCTTAATACCTTTCAACTATAAACATCTTTCGAAATATACGTTTACATTATAATTATGCAATATGGTTTATCAAATCGTCAAAATTTGTACTAACATCTATAACATGTATGAATATATGACGGGAGTACTCCTACTATGATATTTCTTATATTTGATTTTAAATATATACCCAAATATCAAGTATAAAACATTAATCGGATCCACCTGCTGCTACTTCATATTGTTTTCGAAAAGCTATATCAAGAGTATTTTTTTCAAGAATGTAAAATGACGAACATATACATATGGAACTTTGAAAAAGCTGTATGTTGTTTTTAAGATAACGAGTGTTATTCTTAGAAAGTTATTTTCGTTAGTTATTTAAGCCATTTTATATGATTGGGAAAAAGGTAAAATATACATTAAACTAAAAACATCAAAATTGGTTTGGTAAGAGATAGAATGTCAAACACAACAAAGTCAATGATAGGGTATGGAGCTACCTTACCTTCACCTCACCTTGATGTTTTAATTTTTAAGCATTAATGATGATAATCTTACATTCACGCAACGACTGCAACTTTGGGATTGTGTCCCTTTGTAAAGGTGGTTATCTAATTTTGAGGTTCATCACTCATCAAATGTCGCTAGTAGCCATTAGTTTTTTTTGTTTCCTGAAGTATTATTATTATGACTGAAGATATAATTATCAACCCTCATCGAACATGGTTTATAGTTGTAGATAGGTAGCTAAATTCAAAACATATATTCTTGCCATGGTTTATAATAGATAGGTCACTAAACTCGAAGTAAATAACACAAGCAAAATGATAACCAACCTTTTGATAATAACAACAAAAATTACGACGCAATCTAAACATAACGCATATTCCTTTTGCTCTCCAAGAACAAATAAAAAAAAAACACAAAGTAAAAAACCATATGAACAATTCTTGAATATCAATTTCTAGTTGAACCAAAGTACCAAACATCATTTTACCAACAAAAAATTTTATGGAAAAACGAAATATCCTTGAGATGCAAAAGTTACAGCAAGAAATGGATAGACTTTCTGTTAAAAGAAAGTTCATACATTTTGTTAATTAAAAATTAAGAAATCATACAAATTTTACCCGCAAGACCATACTGTCATGATATAAACAGTATGTCATACAACAAGAGTAAACCTTACACTTTTCCTGAACATGCATCATTGCTTTACATTCTGGTATATAATGAAGTATTATTTCCTTTATCTAATCGATGTGGGATTCAATCAAGGTTTTCATGAACCATATCTTACAATTGAAGTTGATCATCCACGTAATCCCACATTCGCACAAACCATAATTTTACTGATACTAATACATGAAATAACAATATGTTTCCATTTCACTAGCCGTGTGCACACAACATAACTAGGCAGCATCTTACCATCACCAAACGTGACCTGTACATCAAACCATAGAAGCTTGTTTTGTTAACTGATTTCATAGTTTTAGTTGTTACAATCAAATTAATTATGAGGTGTAGCATGGTGCACAACCAAATTGATAATAAGACTATATCTTTACAATGTTTTGCTACTTTGATTTGATAGCCCGATGCATATAACTGTTGCATTTTCACTTTTGAAGGTATACCCAGAAAGAATATAGCGTCATAATCGATATACATGTTATAACTTTTTATCTTACAATTAGAGTTGATCATCAAAGTCACCCCACACTCACAGAAACCACAAAATGTTAGTACTAACGTCCATTTAAACTTCAGTGTATTAGACAACTACATTTCTTATCGACATGGGCTTTATAGCCAACATCTATATTTATACTACATTATAAAACATTTGGGACTTCTTATACAACGAAGTCTTAAAATTTAAAGTCCAAAAACATTTACTATAAAAGGAAAAGTAGAAAATTAATTTAAGATCTGAAAATTTAAGTCTCAATTAAACTATATGTAACCGCCCTCCAATAATGACATATTTTAATTGAAATTATTTGTAAGAAAAGTTTACTAAACTTATACCACCAATTTAATGCTAAAATTTGAAAAATTAAAATGTTAACTATTTACACCGTTAATAATTTAAATGTTCTACTTTTGAAAAATATATCTCTACTACTTTATAACATTTAAAACATGCTAAAGCTAAAGAAGTTTAAAATGAAAAATATTTGCTCGCTACAAAAATAGTCACCTGGTACCCGCCGTCACATTGTGCGGGTACCCTTCTAGTTTTTAATAACGACATTTGCATGTTTACTATTAATCATTTTATAAGCTGTTTTTATCTTACGAAGTTACTCCCACCAAAATACTTTGGATTTGAGATATGTCTTTGAGTGTAGTTACACCTGCCATTTTAAACACGACGACATCATTTCATATGATATGGATATTACTCGTTCAAAGATATTTAAACGATGGGTCAAGAGGGATTGGCCTAATAATTCTTTTTGGATATTGGTTAGAGGGGAAATTTGAAGCGAATGCAACTCTATTCAAATTTCACATCTAACCAATATTCAATAATTAAATTTCCCTTGATAAGTGAAATTTCCCTTCTAACCAATATTCAAATTCCTTTGTGAAAAGTTTTAACATAAAAATCATGCTCGTTGGTTAGGAGGGATTGGCCTAATAAGTGAAATTTAGCAACATAAATAAAGGGACTCTTCTTGATAAGGAAAGTTTTATATGTTTTTTCTAAAAATAATAATAATAATAATAATAATAATAATAATAAATAAATAAATAAATAAATAAATCAGAAATTCATATAAATTCATCTCCAGTTCAAGTACAACTTGTTGAGATTAACAAGCCGACTCAAATGGGAGACAACTTAATACTATTCCAAACATGTAAGTTCCACATACATTGCGGTATATAAACAAGAATAGTTTATTTTCTTTGATCTATGTGGGATTGAAAGCGGTCAACCTTTTCACAATGCGTATCTTACATTTGTAGAAATCTCATTCCATTTCATTGGCTCGTAGGTAATTACTTGCATATAGATGCCAATACACGACATGTGTGATCGAGCTGACTATTGGTAAAACATCACCTTTTAAATTTTCATGGTCCTAGTTATTTAGACCCGTTGGAAAACCTTATTTCAATGTTAATTCTATAATTTTGTTTTTCAAAATAAACAAAATTTATAGTAATCGAGAAAAAAATGCTTGTTGAAAAGAGCAAATATACTTTTGTACTTATTCAAATTTATTGTGTGTTTTTTTTACCAGCAACAAGACCTCAGGGATAGAGCTTCGGCAAAGCCATCACTCTAACCACAAAGGACTAAAAACTATATTAAACACTTAAATGTCAAAAAATGCTAGCAAGAATCTAGCGACAAACAATTACAATGACTTACAAGCCATGATAGGATCTTGAAGGAAACCTATCCAGTTAATCCTTAACCTGTTGTTTCTATTAGTTAACCAAAATCATCTCATTTGTCTCCCATCTAGGAGCAACCACAATACTATCAAACATAATATCCGACTTTAGTCCCATTAGAATCTTCGCTAAATCCGAACCATCTTTATCATGTCTATCCATTCCATCTTCTTCACTCCTCCCATAGTGAAATTTCATGTTCCTTATTGTCAATCTTTTATCCTATGATTTTCGAGATAGTTATATCTAAACGTGTGTTTTAGTATGTCAAATAGTTAATCTGGATGTTTGATAATGAAATACTTTGATTCGGTGAAGGCTCGTTGCCAGTAAAAACTCACGAGAAAACTTGTGTCCTAAGTGCACCGCAGCGTATATATACCATAGGGGGAAAACTTGTTGCTTCAACAAAATCATTAATTAAAGTCATAATAAGAATACACAGGGAAACCTCGAAAGAGTGACCCCAATTAAGAAGATCCTCTGGACACTCTCGTGCAAGTTTTAATCTCTTATATTGATTCTATAATCATTTAACTCCAAGATTTTACTAGTTTCTAATACCTAGTTGCTTAAAGGAACAGACTTTTGAAGTTTGTAAAGGAAAAGTTTGAGCTCCTCGTTGAAAAAGTATATATTCTTTCAACTATAGAAATGTTAAGACTTAGTATAAATTTTCCATGTTTTTTCCAGAAAATAATATTAGGACATTGGTAAGACTCCGTGATATCAAGTTCTGGATATAACCGGAAGCTTTATAGTAATCCAATCATGTATGGTCCATATACATTGCGGTATATAAGCCTTAATCTGAAAATATTCAAGTACCTGACAGACCTCGACAAAGAACAACCACTGTTGCTTCAAACGGTCCTCCAATTGCATCTCCATCAACAACAGATCAAACCGCTTTCAACTTACGACAATCAGCTAAAGATTCTGAAGTATTGTTTCTTTTATGTAACTTATGTGGGACTCAAGTTAATGAAACATAACTTACATTTGCAGTTGATAACAAAACTCACCTTGCACAAAATGTTATAAATACTGATATTTGATTCATCAATGTGTTTCCGCTTAACTTGCATATAGACGCCAATGCACGATGAGTGTTAGCTTGCGATGTAATTGTTGGTCTACAAGAATGAAGCACCGCTAGATTGTCTATAAGCAAAACATCTCCTTTCTTCCAAAGTATGGTGACGTATTCCTCCTCCAAGGTCTTGATGCAATCATACATCACTTGACCAGGCAATGGCTTATCCATTTTAACTTCATTTCAACCTTTGCAGACCCCACCGTATTCAAATTTTCATGCTCTTAATTAGTAGTCAAATATGAATACAATATAAACTAATTCAAATGTAACTGTCTTATGTGAACAACTCTATAAATTTGTCGTTCAAAAGAAAATGTTATTTAATGAACTTTTTTCAGCTATGATATTGTGACGAACTTGGGAAGGTTAGGTGCCAGCCACGACCAGCTGAACCGACATCGGATCATCATCTCTAGCCATGTTGTCTTTAATATTGTAATCTATATTATTTATGCTCATTTTAGTGGTTTTGATCATTAGAAGTTGCTAGATAGATGATATCGAGTTTGAATATCTGTGGCTTCGGATTTTAGATCTTTCTTTCTGAAGTCACCCGCGCAACACAACGACATCATTTCAAACAATATGGAAATCGAATAGTTTAAAGAGATAAAGACAGATCAATAGTTGGTTAAGTGGAATGGGTCTAATTATTCTTTGTTCGGTACTAGCTACGCCCTAATCGAATTTTAGGAATTCAGTATATTGTTTTAAGTTTTAACATAAAAGAACAAAATTTTATTGTATTAATTACAAATTATTAATATTCAGCTACATAAATAAAGGAATTCTCAAATTTTTAGGAGTTGAAGAAAAGTTCATACATTTTGTTAACTATGAAAAAGTCAAGAATTTATATGAATTTTCCTCATGCCAAGATTCGTGCTTGTTAGGGCCAAACAAGAGTGCTTGTTAGGGCCTAACAAGACACGTCACGACATGAGAAAACTTTATACTAATTAAAAGACATTTGTTGAATAAACATTGTGGTATATGAGCTAGTATAGGTTCTTTCGTTTACCTATGTGGGACTGAGAAGTGTAGTATGTGTTACATTTGAAGTTGGTCATTAAGGTCACCGTATAATTGCTCACATTGACGGAACTTGAACCATTTTGTTAATGAGGCCAAAACGTTAATGTTTAGTTTTTAGATGGTCAAACTAAAAAGAAATCTTAGCACTAATTTATTAAACAAAATACAAGAGGGACACAAATGTTCGGAGGAGCCATGGCCCTCCCTAGCCCTCAAGAAGGTCCGCACTTGCTTGCTCAAACCACAAGTTGATATTACTAATATTTGAAGCAATACACGACAATTGTTAGGTTGCAAAGTTAACCATTGTTCTACGAGAATGAAACGGTGCTAAATTATCTAAAAGCAAAACACAACCTTTCTTCCAAGGTAAACACAACATGGGCAGGAAGCGACTTACTCTCACCAAACGTGACCGGTTGAAGTCAAAACACAACACTCTCCCGTTCACCATGCCCTCCACGAGCAACCACCATGCTATTGAACCATGTCTTGCTTTTCATCATCTCTAAAAGCTGGTAGTTAAACCTTTGCACCCCTGCCTGTAGCTAAATTTTCATGTTCTTAATTAGTTGTATATCTATTTATCTAATACTTTTGACATTGTTTTATTAAAACCTTTGTGTAGTAGCATTACATATTTAATACGACCCAACTAAAATTTAACTGTCTTATGTTAACTACTTTATTTTAATTAACCTATATTTAGCTATGAATTTGTTATAGGTTGAGAAGGTTAAATGTCATCCTGCTTGACTCGGATGATCATCTCTAGCCCTTAGCCGTGTATACATCAAACCATGTTCTTCTAATCACGCAACAAGCTCAAGGTGGTAATGTTTAATCCGCTCGTACACCATATGGCTCAATACAATCAGTGGGTCACTAAACAGCAACAATTTGGAAGACTACTTTGAAGCCTCTTTCCATAATGTCAAATTTGTTTTAAGATTTGCAGGGGTTTTTGGAAATCAACTTAATCCATTTTAGAGAGGATTCAGTGTCGTGCTGAGCCCAATGGGCTAAAACTTTCATCTGGGCCATGCTTAACTGCTCTTTATGTTTTTTACTTTTGTTCAGATGGTGATATTTCTATGTTTATTTGTATAATGCTATTCTTGAATTTTGTTTGTGCATTTTAGTCAATAGTAATAGGTGTAAATACCAAATATCTTTGTGTAAATAATAAAGAACAGAACCTATGAAACAAATGGATTCTTACATTTTGAAGTTAGGACTCCTTGTTAGAAAGAGTTCATGCATTCAATAATTATGAAAAATAAATAAAACATATTGTTTTGCTGCAGTTATATTGTTTGTTATGACTAACAACACAACTGCAACATATGAGAAAACTTGATATTACCTTAAATTTGTATAGTACATATGCATTCTAGTATATAAGCTAGCATAGTTTGTATTGTTTTATCTATGTGGGATCATGGTTTCCATGAAGCATATAGTACATCTGAAGTTAATCATCAACATCACCCAAAACACACACAAACCACAAAATGTTAATTAACATCAGTGTGATTCCATTTGATTAGCTGTGTGTAATCACTTGCATTTTCGCCCATTTTTTTTTTATGTTTTTGCTCGTTATCTTACGTTTTTGCTTGTTTTTATGTGTTTTTGCCCGGTTTCTTACATTTTTGCACGTTTTCTTACGTTTTTGCCCGTTTTCTTAAGTTCTCGCTCATTTTCAGACATTTTCGCCCACATTTTTACCCGAATTGTAATACTATTCACACGAGCAACAAAAGAATGCTTTCGTCCATTTTTACACATTTTTGTCCATTTTCATATATTTTCACCCGTTTTCATGCGATTTTATACATTTTTATATGTAAGAAAAGGTAAGAAAATGGGCGAAAACGTAAGAAAATGGGCAAAAACAGGTAAAAATGGACGAAAACGGGGAAAATGTAACAAAATGTAAGAAAACAGGAAAAAAACATATCAAAACGGGCGGAAACAGGAAAAACAGGTAAAAATGAATGAAAACGTATGAAGACGTAAGAAATCACGAAAAAAATGTAACAAAACGGGCGAAAACATAAGAAAACGGGTAAAAACAGGTAAAAATGGCCAAAAACGTAAGAAAACGGAGAAAACCTATCAAAACGTAAGAAAACATGAAAAAAACGTAAGAAAATGGGAGAAAAAAGTATAAAAACGGGCAAAAATATAAGAAAACATTCGAAAAAGTATAAAAACGGGTGAAAACTTATACAAGGACTAACGGTCGTTAGTATAAAGCACTAACGTTGCAATAATAAAATAACGCTCGTTAATTTAACCTGCTCCACGTATGGACTATCAGGTTTTGCAGGTCACTGGTACAAACAATGTACGAAATTCGAATATTTAGTTACACAACAAAAAAATAATTATTAGTCACACAATATTAGCACTTGTTTATTTAGAATGCATGCCTTTTATATTGGTTAGTTAGTTAGGATATTGTGTAGATATCTGTAGGGTTTCCATACATGTAGGATCTCACATATTGTATATATATACCCTCTTGGGAATGGAATATAGATGAAGCAGACATTCAAGTCTCACATGGTATCACGCCAAACCACCGCTTCCTAATCTATAAATTTCCGTCTTTCTCCCTAAACCTTACACTTCTTCTTCCTTCTCCATGGCAGAATTAACCAAACTTCACCCTGCTCAAACAGTTGGTGTTAACCATATTGTCAACTCTGTCACCGTCAAGCTTGAGATGGAAACTAGTCAATATGCATCTTGGGCCGAACTATTCAAGATTCACTGCCGTGCTTACGATGTAATTGATCACCTCACCTCAGAAACCCCACCACCACCACCCAATGACAAAGAACCTACCATAAGTGATGCAATGTGGAGTCGACTTGATGCCATTGTTCTTCAATGGATCTATGCCACCATATCCAAAGATCTTATGCACACTATTCTCGAACCCAATACCACTACTAAGAAAGCATGGGATCGTTTGAAGGATATATTCCAGGACAACAAAAACTCTCGGGCTCTCTCGCTTGAACACCTCTTCTCGAACACTCACCTTGACAGTTTTCCCAACATATCCTCTTATTGTCAAGAACTAAAGATGCTCGCTGATCAACTTGTGAATGTTGGGGCACCCGTTTCAAACCAACGTTTGGTTTTACAACTTATTGCAGGCCTCAATGAAAGTTATGATGGGGTTGCCACTATCATTCAACAAAGTGATCCTCTCCCAACTTTCTATGATGCCCGTTCGAAACTCATTCTGGAAGAAACCCGTAAGAACCGTCAAGCTGCTATTAACGGGTTAACTACTGGATCTGCATTGCTCACCACCATCGATAATCATGACTCCAAACAACCCATCAATGGTAGTCGTGACACCTCTCGTGGTAATGGTTCTCAAAGTAGTCGTGGTGGTAGCCGTGGTGGTGGCCGCAATGGTGGTCGAGGCGGTCGAAATGGTGGTCGTGGACGTGGTCGTAGTAGCCCTCACAACACCTCAGGCAATACAAATCACTCTATTTACAATCACAGCCGACAAACACCTGTTCCTACTGGGTCTCGTCCACCCACTTGGACTAATCCTCAAGCTTGGGCCTGGTAACATTATTGGGCCTCTATGCCCCCTTGTCCGTACCAAACAGCCCCCTGGACTCGGCCCACCGGCTCATCTGGATCTGCAGGAATACTTGGGCCTCGTCCACAACAAGCCTATGTTGCCACTGTAGCACCTTCAGTGGCACATTCTACTTCATATGCTCCTACTGACATTGAAAGTGCCATGCATACTATGACCTTGAACCCTCCTGATGACAATTGGTACATGGATACAGGAGCATCGAGCCACATGGCAACTTCACATGGTATGCTTTCCTCTAATTTCAATATGAGCACTCCTAAACATATCATTGTTGGAAATGGTCATAGTATTCCAATTCAAGGTTATGGACATACCTCTTTACCTTCAACTTATCCTCCCTTACAACTAAAAAACGTCTTATATACACCTCATCTCATAAAAAATCTTATATATGTTCGTCGCTTATCTATTGACAATAACATCTCTATAACTTTTGATCCTTTTGGTTTCACTGTGAAGGACTACAAGTCGGGGATCCCACTCATGAGATGTGATAGTAGCGGGGACATTTATCCTCTCACCACTTCCGCACTTCAGCAACTCACCTCACCTTCTACTTTTGCCGCTTTCTCTCAGGATCTTTGGCATAGGCGTCTTGGTCATCCGGGCGCACACATTTTAACTTTGCTTAAAAATAAAAATTCCATTATGTGTAATCGTACTAAACAATCCTCTTTATGTGAACCTTGTGTTTTTGGTAAACATGTTAAGTTACCTTTTTATCATTCAACTTCTAGTACATTTTCTCCATTTGACATTGTGCATAGTGATGTATGGACATCACCTATTTTGAGCTCGGGGGTCACAAATATTATGTCTTGTTTCTTGACGACTATTCAAATTTTTTATGGACTTTCCCACTTGCTAATAAATCACAAGTTTTCTCAAAATTTCTCACTTTCAACAATCTAATTCGTAATCAATTCTCTACCAATATAAAAGCCTTTCAATGTGACAATGGGAAAGAATACAACAACGCATCATTTCATAATTTTTGTCAACAACATGGCATGGTTTTTCGATTCTCAGGTCCACATACATCTTCTCAAAATGGAAAAGCCGAACGCAAAATACGAGCCATAAACAATATCATTCGCATACTTTTGGCACACTCATCTCTCCCAACTCATTTTTGGCAGCATGCTCTTTCCATGGCGACTTATCTTCTCAACATTCTCCCAAGTAAACTTCTTAACTATCATTCCCCAACTCACATCCTCTACAAACGCCAACCCATTTATACCCATTTGCGCACTTTTGGTTGCTTATGTTACCCTCTTTTACCTTATACCACCATTAATAAATTGCAACCCCGCTCCACCCCATGCGTGTTTTTGGGATATCCGGAATCTCATCGTGGCTACAAATGTTATGATCTCCAATCTAGGAAAATTATCATCTCTCGCCATGTCCTTTTTGATGAAACCAAATTTCCGTTTGCCTTTTCTCACCCATCAAAACCTGATCAATATCAGTTTCTTCATGATCACATCAACCCCTATTTTATCCATTCTCATTCGTCTGCTGATCCTACACCCAACCCAACACCCACTCAACACCTCAGTCCACCCACTAGTCCAACTCAGGCCCACTCCATTCCTTCCAATTCTACCCATTCCATCCAATCCACTTCTACTCAACCACTATCTCCATCTCAGTCCACTGATGATTCTCCTCTACACACTTCATCTTCGACTATTCACAACCCTTCTCAAAATTCGTCCAGCACACCACAACCTAGACCCACTCTACAATCCTCTCTTTTACAATCACCTAGACCATATTCACCTTCTGTATATAGAGCTACTCGCCAACCATCCATCCAAGCACCATCCAGAACAATGACCACTCGTAGCATGTCAGGCATCACTAAAACAAAAACTCCATTCAGTTTACTCACATCTACTACTCCATCTCCCCTCCCCCGAAACCCAAGAGAGGCATTCCATGATCCGAATTGGAAACAAGCCATGACTGACGAGTTTAATGCTCTTATTGACAATAAGACATGGGAGCTTGTACCGCGAACACCTAACATGCATATTATTCGTTCAATGTGGATTTTTAAACATAAGTTGAATTCTGATGGTTTTTTTTAGCGTTATAAAGCTCGGTTGGTTGGTGATGGCAGATCTCAGCAGGTGGGAATAGATTGTACTGAAACGTTTAGCCCGGTAGTTAAACCGGCAACAATACGAGTTGTTCTCTGTTTGGCATTATCCAACTCATGGTCTATCACCAACTTGATGTTAAAAATGCATTCTTGCATGGGCATTTAAATGAAACCGTATATATGTACTAGCCTATGGGTTTTCGAGATCCAACGTATCCTGGTCATGTTTGCTTGTTAAAACGATCTCTCTACGGTCTCAAACAAGGTCCGCGAGCTTGGTATCTAAGGTTTGCGGATTTTGTTTCTACTCTTGGGTTCATTCATAGTCGTTTGGATCATTCATTATTTATCTATAAAAAGGGACGTGATGTGGCATACATTCTACTTTACGTAGATGACATTATTTTAACAGCTTCCTCAGATTCACTTCGGTGTTCTATTATGAAGCACTTGGCTGATGAATTTGCAATGAAGGATCTTGGTTCTCTGAGTTACTTCTTGGGTATTTCTGTTACACGAACCACTGATGGTTTATTTTTAAGTCAAGCCAAATATGCTCGTGATATTCTCGAACGAGCAGGAATGTCCTCTTGTAAACCCTCTCACACTCCGGTCGACACCAAGGGGAAACTAAGCTCACACGATGGTGAGCTGTATTCGGATCCAACATATTTTCGCAGCTTGGCTGGAGCATTACAATACCTCACATTTACCCGCCCGGATATTTCGTACTCGGTTCAACAAATATGTCTACATATGCATGATCCACATGAAGCACATATGGCTGCTCTTAAGCGTATATTACGCTACATTCAAGGTACACTTCATTTTGGACGACAACTCACAAAATCCTCTATACATGGTCTTGTGTCATACACCGATGCCGATTGGGCTGGCTGCCCGGATACGCGTAGGTCAACTTCTGGATACTGTGTCTATCTTGGTGACAACTTGATTTCCTGGTCCTCCAAACGGTAGCCTACCCTCTCGCAATCAAGTACAGAAGCGGAATACCGAGGGGTCGCTAACGTGGTGTCTGAATCATGCTGGATCCGCAACCTTCTGCTCGAGTTACATTATCCAATTCATAAAGCAACGATTGTGTATTGTGACAATATAAGCGCTATATATCTCTCCAGCAATCCTATTCAACACCAACGAACTAAGCATATCGAACTTGATATTCATTTCGTTCGTGAGAAGGTAGCTCGTGGTCAAGTACGTGTTTTGCATGTTCCTTCCCCGTTATCAAATCGCGGATATCTTTACTAAGGGTCTTCCACGAGTTCTTTTTGATGACTTCCGAGACAGTCTCAACGTCCGTTTACCTCCCGCTTCGACTGAGGGGGTCTATTAGTCACACAATATTAGCACATGTTTATTTAGAATGCATGCCTTTTATATTGGTTAGTTAGTTAGGATATTGTGTAGATATCTGTAGGGTTTCCACACATGTAGGATCTCACATATTGTATATATATACCCTCTTGGGAATGGAATATAGATGAAGCAGACATTCAAGTCTCACAATAATAATAAAAAAAATAAATGAATAAAAATAAAAATTTGCTACATACAACGGTAAAAAGTGTCAAGTTTGATGCATACAATTAGCCTATACTTATTTCAAGTGCCTTTCAATAAAATAAAATAAATAAATAAATACTTGTTTCAAGTTTACATATAATCGATGTTAAACAATGGTTGCATTCAAATAGGTTTTAGGAATTCTGTTGTTCAAAGTTCTAACACACAAAACAACACTTTAAAGTTTGGAATCCTTGTTAAAAAATTTTAAGAGCTCTCGATATCAAAGTCTGTGATATTAACCGGAAGCTTTATAGTAATCCAATTATGCATGGTCTGTATACATTATGGTATATAAGCAAGCATTGTTTCTTTTATATAACCAATGTGGGATCAAGTTGTCACTTAAGCTTTTCATGAAAGATGACTTACATTTGCAGTTGAACATAAAAGTCACCATACACAAAATGTTATTAATACTAATATTTGAAACATCAATATGATTCCGCTTCACTAGCATATAGACAATAATGCACGACGAGTGTCAGCGTGCGAGGTAATTATTGGTCTACGATAAGGAAGCACTGCTAGATTATCTATAAGCAAAACATCACCTTTCTTCCAAGGTGACTCGTATTGAGATCCTTACTCGTGATTATCTAACCAATGAAATTCGTCTTTATTTTATTTCCATAATCCTTTTTCCGTAGGCTGATCAACTATATTGGAATACTGAAACTCATTATTTGTATTTGTTCTGTCATATTCTATTTTCTTTCAATGCTATAATCCTCCTGAACACTATTCAATTTTGAATATATTGAAATACATAATTAAAATGCAACATAAAAACATTTAACACATAACCATTCTAGTAAGCTTCTCGGGACATCTCATAATCTCAATAATTTCATATCATATCATGTAAATATTATTACGTTGATCAGACGTCAAAATAATCACATCATATAACCATGAACTCATTGTTGTTATAATCAACCCCAAGTTACAAAACTAAAACGTATCATATAACTGCACATGATCCGATCCGAATGCTAACTACATGTTGATATGCTATCAATGCGTATTGATTTTGTATGCTTTCTACATCGTAGATATCTGGTTTATGATATAAGTCTTTATCTGAGGTCTGAAAACATGTTATGCACTACATGACAATACATGATTCACATAATCTGGTATGCATTGTTAAACATAAACTATGCATTGATAAACATGAACTATATACAAACAAATGGCGATGCAACTAATTCTATATTCAATATCGAACAATCGGTTCAAGTCTAAGTATCCCATAATAATGGTGGATACTTAAATCTTTCAAACCATCGCTCTGATACAAACTTGAAACGCCCGAACCTGTATTATTATTTTTTATTTATTTATTTATTTTACATTAGGTTGGAATTGGTCTAAATTAAAATAGATCATTTTTACCTTGAAAAAGACCCATTGCCTGCAGACCCTTTTAAGGTAGGTATTAGTCTAAACTAGACCCTTTTTGTATCCTAGAAAAGGACTCATTTCCTACAAACCACTATTAAGGTGGGTTTTAGTCTAAAACACACTTATTTGCATTTAAAATAGACCCATTTTCTGCAACTTTAAATTTTGACCCATAACCGCAAACATGTACTAAATGAAACTTGAACATAAACTTGTATAAACATATTTGAAAACTTTACACTTTTATAAAATCAGCGGAAACGTATTTTATACATCAACGGGATTATTCCAAACGCTCCTTTAAAACTTGTAACTATAAAAATACAAATTCTTGACTATATGAACCTGGTAAAACTTGATAAATATTTCATAAACGTGTTTCATAACATATACACCAAATATAGAACTTGACTCAGGGCGTTTCAAACTAATAACAAACGATAGGAATGAGAAGCTCGTTATCTAACTCACGAGCTACACCATTTTGACCCATTACGCCCCACTTAACACACATCTTGGTCTCATCTTACAAACCTACAAAACATGAAACTGAGAACGGTAAGTTCTTGTGAGTTAGTGAGTGAACGAAACTAATCTGAATAATACTTGCAATTCTGAACATAATAGTTTACAAAATGTTATGAAAGGTGCGACTTGTAGTCGTCTTGTTATTTGTACATGGCATAAATGTGATCTTGGTTCTAAGAACATCACCACAAGAACGATATTTCATCAAAAAATTCCACGTCTTCAAGAACAATATGCGGTAACGGTAGCATTAGCATTAGTCCCTCTGGCATCCCAAATATCTCATCCTCGTCCACCTCATGATACACAAAACCCTTGGCCGCTACAGCAGTTGCCTTTTGTATGTCGATGACATCACAAGACATCGGGATAGGCAGACGCCATACGGAGTCAGCAAAATTCAAGCATGCAGATGGACCTCTCATTGCTAGAACTGCTACGTCATGTGCCCTAGCTGCCATGTCAGCAGTTGCATGTGTACCAAGCCACACTCTGGATTGTGTTATTGGATGTCTCACTTCACATACCCATTTACCAAACTTCCTACTCCTTACACCTCGATATATCGGGTGTCGTGTTTCCTTAAACTTTTTTCTTCCTGTTTTTTTCTTTGTGTTTTGTGAAGCTAGCATCAGTTCGGGTTCTACATGTGACACTTTTTCTTGATGTGGGTCATCATGTGATTCGACATCCATGTGTTTAGTAGCTAGCTAGCTAGTGAAAGTGTGATGGATTAAGGTTTGAATGATAGATATGATATGAAGTTTGCAAGTATATATACTACTATATATAAGAAGAGATATTTAATGCATGCACCTAGATATAAATGCTTGATATTTGTTAAACAATTATTTTTTGGATTCGGGACTTTATGTTATCTTGTGATATTACTGTGTACTATTACTGGTTGTTTGAATAATTGACATGTAACTTGCCCAAGTAGTGTTTGATGGAGTATATATTTATACACGTAGATGTGTGCGTGTGAAGAACGGTAGATGAAGGCATGAAGCCACAAGTGTGTGTGTGTGTGAGAATGTGAGATATTTATTTGAGCTTTGTGACATCTGATAGATATTTATACCATTTTAAGTAAAGCTTGTTTTATGTATATACCATTTTAAGTAGTGTTTGATGTTTATACCATTTTAAGTACGTAGTGCTTGATGTTTATACCATTTTAAGTAGTGACCTTGTTACATCCTGTAGAGACAATAATCACATATCAAATATTTCTTCCGTCTCAAAATTATTGTCATGAGATAAAAAAACACATTTAATAAAAGTGGGGCTATTTTATTTTCAAGCACTCAAACAGAATATTTCTCCACTAAATTTTCTAGTTTTTTACTTAAAAATGAAAGTGGATAATTATTTTGAGACACCCTGAAAAAGAATATGGACTATTATTATGAGACGGAGCGAGTATTAATACAACATAATTTTTTAACTTTATAAAAAATTAAAAAGTATCATCACAAAAAGTATGTTTGATATACTTCAAAACTACCTTCTCAAAAAACGAATAAACGTTAGATAATGTAATTCTTAGGGTTTTGATCGAAAAATAGCAATGTACTTTTTCAAATATACTGATCTAGTACATGATTTTTTTTAAGTTGTAAAAATGTAACGAACTTTCATAGGTGTTCTAATCTAGTACGTGATTATGACGTGCCACAATATAAATTGTGGCACGTGTCAGGCTTTTAGGTATGACACGTAATCATCACGTACTAGATTAAAACACTTATGCAAATTCATTACATTTCTATAACTTAAAAGAAATCACATACTAGATCGGTACACCTGAAAAATTACATTCTTATTTTTCGACCAAAACTTAAGTCTAAGGCTACTCGGCAAGAGGGATGTGATCCCTTCACGATGCGCTACCAACTCACGCTTGTTCACCTTGCCCAGCCCATCCTCTCATGCGCGAGGTTATGCTCCCAAGACGATTTGTGATGAACGGTTCACCATAAGTTTACTTGATGTTTTATTATTTTTTATTTTTGTATGTGAGTGTGTGTGAGGTATTTAGTGTGGTATATTTGTATAAAGTGTGTATTTTAATGAAAAGTGGATATGGGTTTGCTTTGGCCACAAAAAAGTGAAGTGAGATGAGGAGAAGTGAACGAAAAAAGAAAGCTAAAGTGACGCTAGGGATGAGCATTTCGACCTGAATCCCGGAACCGAAACGGAACCGTACCGGTACCATACCGAAACGGTACCGTTCCCGATATACGGTACGGTACCGGGACTACAAAATAAGGTGAAAAAAATCGGGACCACTAATTCGGTACGGGACCGGTACCAAATCGGGAAATTCCCGAATAAAAACGGGAAAAACACGATTTTCCGGTACCGGTACCGGTACCAGTATCCGAATCCCGTTCGGTACGGTACCGGTACCACTATTTATGTTCAGGAAAAAATCGGTACGACTAATTCGGTACGCGATCGGTACGGGACCGGTGTCGTGCTCATCCCTAAGTGACGCTGATGTGTAAGATGAAGAATACCTTGACTAACAAGCCAGCCACACAATACAAAATGTAGTACACTGTTGAAACATGTGGCAAAATTGTACCCACAACTTTTTATGATGCTAAACCAGTAGTTAGCAAGAAAATGATTTTATGTTTTTTATACTAAGTACTAGGTAGTTTCTTTGGCCGTGCTAAGCATGGCCCAGAAAAATCGATATTTACTTATTCGGGTAGAATAGATTTCGTAAACATACAATTAAATAAGAGTAAAGAAGTTCATTAGTATAATTGCATATGAAAATGGCAGAAAAACTGTAACGACAAGTCCATAATAAGATGATAATATGTAAAATAAAGCATAAGGTTAATAAACTATTTAAAATTACAACAATTCTTTCAATAAAGGCTATTTTCGAAAATTCCAAATGTACGGTATATGATAACCTTTCCAAAGTACGAAGATATTATTTGTTAGTTTGAAGCAAATTATGCATTACTTCGAAAGAAGAAGAAAAAACAACAATTTTTTTTGCGGTACTTAATGAAATATGATATGGACAAAAGAAAAGAAAAGAACCAACGAATTTCTTGTGCACCACTAATGAAATTTGATAATCACGCTATTAAAACCTACTTTTCAAAGACATGCCATATATCTAGTTAGGGGTGTGCACGGTTCGGTTTGGGTCGGTTTTTGGCTAAAACAGAAACCGAACCGAAATGCTCGGTTTTTATAGAACCCGAAACCGAAACCGTTCGGTTTTTGGCGGTTCGTTTTTTTCGGTTTTTCGTCGGTTTCGGTTCGATTTTTCAATTTTTTCGGTTTCTAACCGTTTATATTTGGGCATGACAAATTTATACTAATAAACTTGTATTACATAGAAAATTGGTTATTTATTTATTTATTTTTTTTTTATTATTTTTTTTTTGTCAATGTTAGCATAATAATGTTCATTCCATAATTCTATAATTACACACATATAGATAAGACACACACATGTAAATAAACATACACATAATATGATCATCGTTATATATTTATTGATATATTCTCAAGTAAACACACGACACGACAAACACGCATATAAATATAACAGTTAAGATAAATATATTATATATCTACCCACAAAATGAATATAAACTTACAAATTTGATTTATTTAGTTATTTATTTATATTATATTAATTATATATTATTATATAAAAAAATCGGTTCGGTTCGGTTTTTACGGTTCGGTTTTTGGACGAAAACCGAAACCGAAACCGAACCGTAGATTTCGGTTTTTGAAAAATTAAAAACCGAACCATCGGTTTTTAGTTTCGGTCGGTTTTTCCGGTTCGGTTTTTTTGGTTTTCGGTTCGGTTTCGATTTTTTCGGTTTTGTTTGCTCACCCCTATATCTAGTAGTCTAGTGTCATTTTCTTCGGTAAAAAAAAAAAAAAAAAAAAAAAAAAAAAAATCTCTTTCTCTGACCATTCCCTTGTTCACATGGTCATTTCTTTGGCATTTCACTACTTTTTAATGTGGATCCCACGTCTTTACTTATTTATATCTACATGAACCAAAACATGTCTTACACAAATATAGCAATATATATTTGTACCATCAATTTTGAAACGAGTCAGAAACATAAGGCTGAAAGCAGTGGTGGGTGGTGGTGACTCACTCACCGTCACCTTAGCGTTCTTTCTCCTCTCACTTCCAATCACTCTTACTCACCATACATCCGTTTTGGTCACCCTCACTCACCTTTCATTAAAATACATATTTTACACAAATATACCCCACTAAATATTTCACACCTAACAAAACAAATAAAAACATTTAATTTTACAATGAGACCCACAATTTCATATTTCTCATTATGGTGAGTAACTCACCACTCTCTCTTCGAAATTATCGTGAATTGGTCTTGTGTTTTGGAACTCACCATGGCGACTTGCTCACTCACGATGTAAGTCGCTACCATTCCTCTTAATCTAAGTGATAATTATTTCTTGTTATACTACTTGAACAAAAGCTAACCAAAGACCTAACCATTGTTGATTAGGAGTTTTCAATATATTATCTATGTTTTTCGGCAAAAAAAAAAAAAAAAAAAAAACAATATATATATATATATATATATATATATATATATATATATATATATATATATATATATATATATATATATATATATCCTCAAGCATTGACTATTAATTAATATATACTCAAATAAAATTTATCCTCTTAATACCTTTCAACTATAAACATCTTTCGAAATATACGTTTACATTATAATTATGCAATATGGTTTATCAAATCGTCAAAATTTGTACTAACATCTATAACATGTATGAATATATGACGGGAGTACTCCTACTATGATATTTCTTATATTTGATTTTAAATATATACCCAAATATCAAGTATAAAACATTAATCGGATCCACCTGCTGCTACTTCATATTGTTTTCGAAAAGCTATATCAAGAGTAGTTTTTTCAAGAATGTAAAATGACGAACATATACATATGGAACTTTGAAAAAGTTGTATGTTGTTTTTAAGATAACGAGTGTTATTCTTAGAAAGTTATTTTCGTTAGTTATTTAAGCCATTTTATATGATTGGGAAAAAGGTAAAATATACATTAAACTAAAAACATCAAAATTGGTTTGGTAAGAGATAGAATGTCAAACACAACAAAGTCAATGATAGGGTATGGAGCTACCTTACCTTCACCTCACCTTGATGTTTTAATTTTTAAGCATTAATGATGATAATCTTACATTCACGCAACGACGGGATTGTGTCCCTTTGTAAAGGTGGTTATCTAATTTTGAGGTTCATCACTCATCAAATGTCGCTAGTAGCCATTAGTTTTTTTTGTTTCCTGAAGTATTATTATTATGATTGAAGATATAATTATCAACCCTCATCGAACATGGTTTATAGTTGTACATAGGTAGCTAAATTAAAAACATATATTCTTGCCATGGTTTATAATAGATAGGTCACTAAACTCGAAGTAAATAACACAAGCAAAATGATAACCAACCTTTTGATAATAACAACAAAAATTACGACGCAATCTAAACATAACGCATATTCCTTTTGCTCTCCAAGAACAAATAAAAAAAAACACAAAGTAAAAAACCATATGAACAATTCTTGAATATCAATTTCTAGTTGAACCAAAGTACCAAACATCATTTTACCAACAAAAAATTTTATGGAAAAACGAAATATCCTTGAGATGCAAAAGTTACAGCAAGAAATGGATAGACTTTCTGTTAAAAGAAAGTTCATACATTTTGTTAATTAAAAATTAAGAAATCATACAAATTTTACCCGCAAGACCATACTGTTATGATATAAACAGTATGTCATACAACAAGAGTAAACCTTACACTTTTCCTGAACATGCATCATTGCTTTACATTCTGGTATATAATGAAGTATTATTTCCTTTATCTAATCGATGTGGGATTCAATCAAGGTTTTCATGAACCATATCTTACAATTGAAGTTGATCATCCACGTAATCCCACATTCGCACAAACCATAATTTTACTGATACTAATACATGAAATAACAATATGTTTCCATTTCACTAGCCGTGTGCACACAACATAACTAGGCAGCATCTTACCATCACCAAACGTGACCTGTACATCAAACCATAGAAGCTTGTTTTGTTAACTGATTTCATAGTTTTAGTTGTTACAATCAAATTAATTATGAGGTGTAGCATGGTGCACAACCAAATTGATAATAAGACTATATCTTTACAATGTTTTGCTACTTTGATTTGATAGCCCGATGCATATAACTGTTGCATTTTCACTTGAAGGTATACCCAGAAAGAATATAGCGTCATAATCGATATACATGTTATAACTTTTTATCTTACAATTAGAGTTGATCATCAAAGTCACCCCACACTCACTGAAAATTTAAGTCTCATTTAAACTATATGTAACCGCCCTCCAATAATGACACATTTTAATTGAAATTATTTGTAAGAAAAGTTTACTAAACTTATACCACCAATTTAATGCTAAAATTTGAAAAATTAAAATGTTAACTATTTACACCGTTAATAATTTAAATGTTCTACTTTTGAAAAATATATCTCTACTACTTTATAACATTTAAAACATGCTAAAGCTAAAGAAGTTTAAAATGAAAAATATTTGCTCGCTACAAAAATAGTCACCTGGTACCCGCCGTCACATTGCGCGGGTACCCTTCTAGTTTTTAATAACGACATTTGCATGTTTACTATTAATCATTTTATAAGCTGTTTTTATCTTACGAAGTTACTCCCACCAAAATACTTTGGATTTGAGATATGTCTTTGAGTGTAGTTACACCTGCCATTTTAAACACGACGACATCATTTCATATGATATGGATATTACTCGTTCAAAGATATTTAAACGATGGGTCAAGAGGGATTGGCCTAATAATTCTTTTTGGATATTGGTTAGAAGGGAAATTTGAAGCGAATGCAACTCTATTCAAATTTCACATCTAACCAATATCCAATAATTAAATTTCCCTTGATAAGTGAAATTTCCCTTCTAACCAATATTCAAATTCCTTTGTGAAAAGTTTTAACATAAAAATCATGCTCGTTGGTTAGGAGTTATTGGCCTAATAAGTGAAATTTAGCTACATAAATAAAGGGACTCTCCTTGATAAGGAAAGTTTTATATGTTTTTCTAAAAATAATAATAATAATAAATAAATAAAAAAAATCAGAAATTCATATAAATTCATCTCCAGTTCAAGTACAACTTGTTGAGCTTAACAAGCCGACTCAAATGGGTGACAACTTAATACTATTTCAAACATGTAAGTTCCACATACATTGCGGTATATAAACAAGAATAGTTTATTTTCTTTGATCTATGTGGGATTGAAAGCGGTCAACCTTTTCACAATGCGTATCTTACATTTGTAGAAATCTCATTCCATTTCATTGGCTCGTAGGTAATTACTTGCATATAGATGCCAATACACGCCATGTGTGATCGAGCTGACTATTGGTAAAACATCACCTTTTAAATTTTCATGTTCCTAGTTATTTAGACTTCCACCCACAACCCGTTGGAAAACCTTATTTCAATGTTAATTCTATAATTTTGTTTTTCAAAATAAACAAAATTTATAGTAATCGAGAAAAAAATGCTTGTTGAAAAGAGCAAATATACTTTTGTACTTATTCAAATTTATTGTGTGTTTTTTTTACCAGCAACAAGACCTCAGGGATAGAGCTTCGGCAAAGCCATCACTCTAACCACAAAGGACTAAAAACTATATTAAACACTTAAATGTCAAAAAATGCTAGCAAGAATCTAACGACAAACAATTACAATGACTTACAAGCCATGGTAGGATCTTGAAGGAAACCTATCCAGTTAATCCTTAACCTGTTGTTTCGATTAGTTAACCAAAATCATCTCATTCGTCTCCCATCTAGGAGCAACCACAATACTATCAAACATAATATCCGACTTTGGTCCTATTAGAATCTTCGCTAAATCCGAACCATCTTTATCATGTCTATCCATTCAATCTTCTTCACTCCTCCCATAGTGAAATTTCATGTTCCTTATTGTCAATCTTTTATCCTATGATTTTCGAGATAGTTATATCTAAACGTGTGTTTTAGTATGTCAAATAGTTAATCTGGATGTTTGATAATGAAATACTTTGATTCGGTGAAGGCTCGTTGCCAGTAAAAACTCACGAGAAAACTTGTGTCCTAAGTGCACCGCAGCGTATATATACCATAGGGGGAAAACTTGTTGCTTCAACAAAGTCATTAATTAAAGTCATAATAAGAATACACAGGGAAACCTCGAAAGAGTGACCCCAATTAAGAAGATCCTCTGGACACTCTCGTGCAAGTTTTAATCTCTTATATTGATTCTATAATCATTTAACTCCAAGATTTTACTAGTTTCTAATACCTAGTTGCTTAAAGGAAGAGACTTTTGAAGTTTGTAAAGGAAAAGTTTGAGCTCCTCGTTGAAAAAGTATATATTCTTTCAACTATAGAAATGTTAAGACTTCATATAAATTTTCCATGTTTTTTCCAGAAAATAATATTAGGACATTGGTAAGACTCCGTGATATCAAGTTCTGGATATAACCGGAAGCTTTATAGTAATCCAATCATGTATGGTCCATATACATTGCGGTATATAAGCCTCAATCTGAAAATATTCAAGTACCTGACAGACCTCGACAAAGAACAACCACTGTTGCTTCAAACGGTCCTCCAATTGCATCTCCATCAACAACAGATCAAACCGCTTCCAACTTACGACAATCAGCTAAAGATTCTGAAGTATTGTTTCTTTTATGTAACTTATGTGGGACTCAAGTTAATGAAAAATAACATACATTTGCAGTTGATAACAAAACTCACCTTGCACAAAATGTTATAAATACTGATATTTGATTCATCAATGTGATTCCGCTTAACTTGCATATAGACGCCAATGCACGACGAGTGTTAGCTTGCGATGTAATTGTTGGTCTACAAGAATGAAGCACAGCTAGATTGTCTATAAGCAAAACATCTCCTTTCTTCCAAAGTATGGTGACGTATTCCTCCTCCAAGGTCTTGATGCAATCATACATCACTTGACCAGGCAATGGCTTATCCATTTTAACTTCATTTCAACCTTTGCAGACCCCACCGTATTCAAATTTTCATGCTCTTAATTAGTAGTCAAATATGAATACAATATAAACTAATTCAAATGTAACTGTCTTATGTGAACAACTCTATAAATTTGTCGTTCAAAAGAAAATGTTATTTAATGAACTTTTTTCAGCTATGATATTGTGACGAACTTGGGAAGGTTAGGTGCCAGCCACGACCAGCTGAACCGACATCGGATCATCATCTCTAGCCTTGTTGTCTTTAATATTGTAATCTATATTATTTATGCTCATTTTAGTGGTTTTGATCATTAGAAGTTGCTAGATAGATGATATCGAGTTTGAATATCTGTGGCTTCGGATTTTAGATCTTTCTTTCTGAAGTCACCCGCGCAACACAACGACATCATTTCAAACAATATGGAAATCGAATAGTTTAAAGAGATAAAGACAGATCAATAGTTGGTTAAGAGGAATGGGTCTAATTATTCTTTGTTCGGTACTAGCTACGCCCTAATCGAATTTTAGGAATTCAGTATATTGTTTTAAGTTTTAACATAAAAGAACAAAATTTTATTGTATTAATTACAAATTATTAATATTCAGCTACATAAATAAAGGAATTCTCAAATTTTTAGGAGTTGAAGAAAAGTTCATACATTTTGTTAACTATGAAAAAGTCAAGAATTTATATGAATTTTCCTCATGCCGAGATTCGTGCTTGTTAGGGCCTAACAAGAGTGCTTGTTAGGGCCTAACAAGACACGTCACGACATGAGAAAACTTTATACTAATTAAAAGACATTTGTTGAATAAACATTGTGGTATATGAGCTAGTATAGGTTCTTTCGTTTACCTATGTGGGACTGAGAAGTGTAGTATGTGTTACATTTGAAGTTGGTCATTAAGGTCACCGTATAATTGCTCACATTGACGGAACTTGAACCATTTTGTTAATGAGGCCAAAACGTTAATGTTTAGTTTTTAGATGGTCAAACTAAAAAGAAATCTTAGCACTAATTTATTAAACAAAATACAAGAAGGACACAAATGTTCGGAGGAGCCATGGCCCTCCCTAGCCCTCAAGAAAGTCCACTTGCTTGCTCAAACCACAAGTAGATATTACTAATATTTGAAGCAATACACGACAATTGTTAGGTTGCAAAGTTAACCAGTGTTCTACGAGAATGAAATGGTGCTAAATTATCTAAAAGCAAAACACAACCTTTCTTCCAAGGTAAACACAACATGGGCAGGAAGCGACTTACTCTCACCAAACGTGACCGGTTGAAGTCAAAACACAACACTCTCCCGTTCACAATGCCCTCCACGAGCAACCACCATGCTATTGAACCATGTCTTGCTTTTCATCATCTCTAAAAGCTGGTAGTTAAACCTTTGCACCCCTGCCTGTAGCTAAATTTTCATGTTCTTAATTAGTTGTATATCTATTTATCTAATACTTTTGACATTGTTTTATTAAAACCTTTGTGTAGTAGCATTACATATTTAATACGACCCAACTAAAATTTAACTGTCTTATGTTAACTACTTTATTTTAATTAACCTATATTTAGCTATGAATTTGTTATAGGTTGAGAAGGTTAAATGTCATCCTGCTTGACTCGGATGATCATCTCTAGCCCTTAGCCGTGTATACATCAAACCATGTTCTTCTAATCACGCAACAAGCTCAAGGTGGTAATGTTTAATCCGCTCGTACACCATATGGCTCAATACAATCAGTGGGTTACTAAACAACAACAATTTGGAAGACTACTTTGAAGCCTCTTTCCATAATGTCAAATTTGTTTTAAGATTTGCAGGGGTTTTTGGAAATCAACTTAATCCATTTTAGAGAGGATTCAGTGTCGTGCTGAGCCCAATGGGCTAAAACTTTCATCTGGGCCATGCTTAACTGCTCTTTATGTTTTTTACTTTTGTTCAGATGGTGATATTTCTATGTTTATTTGTATAATGCTATTCTTGAATTTTGTTTGTGCATTTTAGTCAATAGTAATAGGTGTAAATACCAAATATCTTTGTGTAAATAATAAAGAACAGAACCTATGAAACAAATGGATTCTTACATTTTGAAGTTAGGACTCCTTGTTAGAAAGAGTTCATGCATTCAATAATTATGAAAAATAAATAAAACATATTGTTTTGCTGCAGTTATATTGTTTGTTATGACTAACAACACAACTGCAACATATGAGAAAACTTGATATTACCTTAAATTTGTATAGCACATATGCATTCTAGTATATAAGCTAGCATAGTTTGTATTGTTTTATCTATGTGGGATCATGGTTTCCATGAAGCATATAGTACATCTGAAGTTAATCATCAACATCACCCAAAACACACACAAACCACAAAATGTTAATTAACATCAGTGTGATTCCATTTGATTAGCTGTGTGTAATCACTTGCATTTTCGCCCATTTTTTTATGTTTTTGCTCGTTATCTTACGTTTTTGCTTGTTTTTATGTGTTTTTGCCCGGTTTCTTACATTTTTGCACGTTTTCTTACGTTTTTGCCCATTTTCTTAAGTTCTCACTCATTTTCAGACTTTTCGCCCACGTTTTTACCCGAATTGTAATACTATTCACACGAGCAACAAAAGAATGCTTTCGTCCATGTTTACACATTTTTGTCCATTTTCATATATTTTCACCCGTTTTCATGCGATTTTATACATTTTTATACATAAGAAAAGTTAAGAAAATGGGCAAAAACGTAAGAAAATGACCAAAAATAGGTAAAAATGGACGAAAACGGGGAAGATGTATCAAAACGTAAGAAAACAGGAAAAAAAACATATCAAAACGGGCGGAAACGGGAAAAACAGGTAAAAATGAATGAAAACGTATGAAGACGTAAGAAATCACGAAAAAAATGTAACAAAACGGGCGAAAACATAAGAAAACGGGTAAAAACAGGTAAAAATGGCCAAAAACGTAAGAAAACGGAGAAAACCTATCAAAACGTAAGAAAATATGAAAAAACCGTAAGAAAATGGGCGAAAACAGTATAAAAACGGGCAAAAATATAAGAAAACATGCGAAAAAGTATAAAAACGGGTGAAAACGTAAGAAAACGGGTGAAAACTTATACAAGGACTAACAGTCGTTAGTATAAAGCACTAACGTTGCAATAATAAAATAACGATCATTAATTTAACCTGCTCCACGTATGGACTATTAGGTTTTGCAAGTCACCGGTACAAACAATGTACGAAATTCGAATATTTAGTTACACAACAAAAAAATAATTATTAGTCACACAATATTAGCACATGTTTATTTAGAATGCATGCCTTTTATATTGGTTAGTTAGTTAGGATATTGTGTAGATATCTGTAGGGTTTCTATACATGTAGGATCTCACATATTGTATATATATACCCTCTTGGGAATGGAATATAGATGAAGCAGACATTCAAGTCTCACATGGTATCACGCCAAACCACCGCTTCCTAATCTATAAATTTCCGTCTTTCTCCCTAAACCTTACACTTCTTCTTCCTTCTCCATGGCAGAATTAACCAAACTTCACCCTGCTCAAACAGTTGGTGTTAACCATATTGTCAACTCTGTCACCGTCAAGCTTGAGATGGAAACAAGTCAATATGCACTAAAGATGCTCGCTGATCAAATTGTGAATGTTGGGGCACCCGTTTCAAACCAACGTTTGGTTTTACAACTTATTGCAGGCCTCAATGAAAGTTATGATGGGGTTGCCACTATCATTCAACAAAGTGATCCTCTCCCAACTTTCTATGATGCCCGTTCGAAACTCATTCTGGAAGAAACCCGTAAGAACCGTCAAGCTGCTATTAACGGGTTAACTACTGGATCTGCATTTCTCACCACCGTCGATAATCATGACTCCAAACAACCCATCAATGGTAGTCGTGACACCTCTCGTGGTAATGGTTCTCAAAGTAGTCGTGGTGGTAGCCGAGGTGGTGGCCGCAACGGTGGTCAAGGCGGTCGAAATGGTGGTCGTGGAAGTGGTCGTAGTAGCCCTCACAACACCTCAGGCAATACAAATCAGTCTACTTACAATCACAGCCGACAAACACCTGTTCCTACTGGGTCTCGTCCACCCACTTGGACTAATCCTCAAGCTTGGGCCTGGCAACATTATTGGGCCTCTATGCCCCCTTGTCCGTACCAAACAGCCCCCTGGACTCGGCCCACCGGCTCATCTGGATCTGCAGGAATACTTGGGCCTCGTCCACAACAAGCCTATGTTGCCACTGTAGCACCTTCAGTGGCACATTCTACTTCATATGCTCCTACTGACATTGAAAGTGCCATGCATACTATGACCTTGAACCCTCCTGATGACAATTGGTACATGGATACA
The DNA here is from genome assembly GCA_030686995.1 of Artemisia argyi. Taxonomy (NCBI): domain Eukaryota; kingdom Viridiplantae; phylum Streptophyta; class Magnoliopsida; order Asterales; family Asteraceae; genus Artemisia; species Artemisia argyi. The sequence goes on along the minus strand of CM060689.1, from coordinate 12,084,263 downwards.
GGAGCATCGAGCCACATGGAAACTTCACAAGGTATGCTTTCCTCTTATTTCAATATGAGCACTCCTAAACATATCATTGTTGGAAATGGTCATAGTATTCCAATTCAAGGTTATGGACATACCTCTTTACCTTCAACTTATCCTCCCTTACAACTAAAAAACGTCTTATATACACCTCATCTCATAAAAAATCTTATATATGTTCGTCGCTTATCTATTGACAATAACATCTCTATAACTTTTGATCCTTTTGGTTTCACTGTGAAGGACTACAAGACAGGGATCCCACTCATGAGATGTGATAGTAGCGGGGACATTTATCCTCTCACCACTTCTGCACTTCAACAACTCACCTCACCTTCTACTTTTGCTGCTTTCTCTCAGGATCTTTGGCTTAGGCGTCTTGGTCATCCGGGCGCACACATTTTAACTTTGCTTAAAAATAAAAATTCCATTATGTGTAACCGTACTAAACAATCCTCTTTATGTGAACCTTGTGTTTTTGGTAAACATGTTAAGTTACCTTTTTATCATTCAACTTCTAGTACATTTTCTCCTTCTGACTTTGTGCATAGTGATGTATGGACATCACCTATTTTGAGCTCAGGGGGTCACAAATATTATGTCTTGTTTCTTGACGACTATTCAAATTTTTTATGGACTTTCCCACTTGCTAATAAATCACAAGTTTTCTCAAAATTTCTCACTTTCAACAATCTAATTCGTAATCAATTCTCTACCAATATAAAAGCCTTTCAATGTGACAATGGGAAAGAATACAACAACGCATCATTTCATAATTTTTGTCAACAACATGGCATGGTTTTTCGATTCTCAGGTCCACACACATCTTCTCAAAATGGAAAAGCCGAACGCAAAATACGAGCCATAAACAATATCATTTGCACACTTTTGGCACACTCATCTCTCCCAACTCATTTTTGGCAGCATGCTCTTTCCATGGCGACTTATCTTCTCAACATTCTCCCAAGTAAACATCTTAACTATCATTCCCCAACTCACATCCTCTACAAACGCCAACCCATTTATACCCATTTGCGCACTTTTGGTTGCTTATGTTACCCTCTTTTACCTTATACCACCATTAATAAATTGCAACCCCGCTCCACCCCATGCGTGTTTTTGGGATATCCGGAATCTCATCGTGGCTACAAATGTTGATCTTAACATTAAGGGATCGGAATTATGACCTAAGACTCAAAGTGTGAACATAATAATTAAACATAGATAAAAAAGACCAGCATGTTATAGTTATGCTTCACATAACATGTTGTAAATGGAAAAGTAATAACAGTAAGGTTTTGGATTCTTTTTGTTTATTTCACGCAAGTTAACACTCGTCGTGTATTGGCGTCCATATGCAAAGTGTAGTGAAATAACATTGTTGTTTTAAATATTAGTATCCCTAAAATTGTGGGGGTGATCTGATGATCAATTTCAAATGTTAGATATGTTTCTCGAAAACTGAGTCCCACAACGGCTAGATGGAAGAAGTTGTGGCAATTTATATAACAAAAGGCAAACAAAATGTTCGTCTTTGGATTATTATAAAGTTTCCTGGAATTATTGTGACTGTAGTAATGATTATTGCATTCATTATGAGTTCAGTTAAATTTGTATAAGTTCTTAAATTTTTTTATAGTTAACATAATGTATAAACTTTTACTTTATAAAATTTGATTTTCTCTTTTTTTATAGTTAAATTAATTTATAAACTTTTAGTTAATAAAATTTGAAAGTTGAATAATCTTAACTCTTTAACAAACTGCAATACATACAAAGAATTTAAAATAATTGGGTTCAAGTATTGTTGAATCTTGAACTTATGGGCTAACAAAAAGGTAAAGATGAATGAACTTTGGGTTTTTATTAAGTTCTTATACCAAACATAAAACTTATTCTTGGCTTACTCTCGCTTGGCTGTTCACTATAACATACCATATATTTTTATTATCATCTGAAATCAGTATTCAACTTGCATAGCTAGTGGTGGTCAAGGGGTGAGTTGAACATGAACTTGACCCACTGGACCAATATTCTTATAAATAAATAACCGTAAACTGGACCATTGGTTCAAATTCAGTTTGGTTCATCTCCGGTTCACTCTTAAACACAACAGTTCAACTCCGCTTCACTTAAAATTCAGTTGGGTCCATTGGTTGTTAAATTCCCGTGTTTTATACCAACCAACCATTGCTTGTTAGTAGTTAATATGAGCTTGTACTTTATGGGACCTTTGGTAATTATTATGACTTGAAACATCAAAGTCTGATAATTAGGCGATGCAAGGCACTAGAGAGTTAAATTTACTTTTATCTCGATAATTAGTTTTTGATATCTGCTTCTTAGAGATCAGATAGTGATTAACTCATAATTGTAATCAGATTTTGCCGAACACTTAAACATGTTATTAGCGATTCAATTGATGATAACAACTTTATAAGCACATACAATTAGGTTCGTAGAGACAGTGCAATAGTACTTGCAGTTTTATTGTATCTAGTTTCTCTTCTTGTCAATAAACTAAGTTACTAATAAAGATCAAAACTTTTGGGGGCTATTGCCCTCCCTAGTCCTCACTAACCTCAGCCTTTGCACAAATCACATGCTAGGTGTTTAAAAATACGATCACACGTTAATTTTAAATTGGTTGCTAAAATTGGTTAAAGATGTAACTTGGTTGCTATTTTGCACTTATTAAAAGTTGGCTACCACAATGGAGAATTGATAGCTATAATTTTGTTGTTTGCATTAGCTTAACAAGTTTACCACTGCTTACTGTAATAATCAGCAATATGAATCTTTTCCCAGCCAAATCCGGAAAAGCAGCACCTAGCAAGAAAGTTCTAAAGGTTTCAGATAACTCGGGTTATGTTGTCGATGATGAAGCTATTATGAAGGTAAGTGTTGATATAAATAATGCCTAAAAACATTATTAACATATATCCATATCTCTATGTTTTGATAATCGCAAAACGTAAACTCATTGAACTACAAATTGTGACGTAAACAAGTATTTAGTCGTAAATATTTGCTTTAGCATCCATATCACTTAAGGTATGAATAAACAAAGTGTCTAATGCATTTTATGATCAAAGGAATTTTTATTTTTACAAACCTTACATTTTATTAAAGTGGGACAAACATTTTTAAACTTATACAAAACATTTTTGTATTTATAAGAAATGTTTTATTCAAAATAAATATTTTGAATTCAAATTTCAACCCAAAAAACGACTACATTCTTCAGGAAAAACCTTCCCCACAAAAAGACAAAAAATCTGAAGAAAAAATATTTTTTTCTTAGGCGGCCCCCTTAATTATACTAGGCGGTCCCCTTAATTATTAAGGGGACCGGCAACCAATTAAGGGGACCGGCCACGCTCCCAAATAGTATTTTTCTCCCTATAAATACTGGTTCATCCCATAGGATTTTCTCACCTTTTGCACTCCAAAACTTTCTGTTCTAGATCCACATTTCCTTTCTCTTAATCCTTTGATCATAAGTACATAATTCTTTGTTTCAAAGTGATTCAAACATCATCCACTCAAGTGCAAGAGAAGAATACTTCTATCCCCCAAGACAAGAAGTATTACAACTTGTTGTGACCTCCACATACAAATTGTTGGTACATCATCAAGATTATTTACATCATTCTTTGTGAAGATTGTTGTGTATATTTGATTGTAGATAGTTGTGCTAGATATATAGATTGCGTGATTAGTTAGTTGCTTGGTGTGAAGAAGAAAAGTTAGGAATTAGATTGTAGTGAAGAAGCTAGGTGTGGAGTAGTTAGTTGTAAAGTGAATTGGTGTGAAAAAGATAGGAGTGGAGTAGTTAGTTGTGAAGTAGATTAGCTTGAAGAAGTTGTGTAGAAGTTGTGACTTAGTTGTGAAGAAGTTGTGGTGTGTAAAGTGGTGTGTAAATTGGTGTGTAAGGTTTTCTCCGCCATAAGGGAGCTTGTTCACATAGTGAAGAAAACTCTCGAGTAGGTGACTCGAGGAGTGGAGTAGGGCAAGGAAGGTATCCTTGTAGCTGAACCACTATAAATCCTTTGTCTCGCGGTCAGATCTTTCCATATCTTACTTATTATCTGCTTATATCGTTATTACTTTTGTAGACGTAGACATATATATATTTGCTCATATAGTGCTAGTATTGATTTTACTTAAAGATCAAACGAAAGTTTCATTCACAAAACAAAGTTTTTACAATCAAACAAAAAAGGTAACATACATATAATTGATCATTTCGATCAAGTAAAGTTTTCATACAAAATATAATTAAGGATTATAAAATAAACGATTACTTACTTATCTCTCGTATATAGCTATAATTGTTTATAATTGTGCATGTGTTGATTTCACATACTTAGCTTATATTATTATTATTCATACTTAGATATAGTTGTTCATATTGTTCAAGATTTGAGTTCACATAAGATTGAATCAAAGTTTTAAAAGCAAACAAGGTTTTAAAACTAAACTAAGTTTTCATAATAAAATTAAAAAGACGTAAAACTATTCAACCCCCCCCCCCCCTTCTAGTTTTCCACAATTGGTATCAGAGCCACGTCTAGCAAGATTTTTAAAATATATTGTATTTTAAAACTTGTAACGATCTATGAAATCAGAAAAATATTTAGAAGGGCAATCTATGCAAAGACCACCATTATTTGAAAGTGATGGTTTTCTTTTTTGGAAAAATAGATTCGAAACTTATGTGAAATCAAAAGATCTTGATCTTTGGCATGTTATTACCTTTGGTGATTTTCCTCCTATTCAATATAATTTTGAAACTAAAAAGGATGAAATTGTATCTTTTGAAAAACAAAATGATGATTTGAAGAAGAAACTATCAAAAAATAATGAGGCTAAAATGGTTATTTATAATGCGTTACCACGCAAAGAATATGAAAAAAATTTTATGTGTAAAACCGCAAAAGAAATTTGGGATTCTTTACTAATCACTCACCAAGGTAATAGTCAAGTTAAAGATAACAAAATAGATCTTCTTGTCCAACAATATGAACACTTTACGATTCCGGAGGAGGAATCAATCGATAATGCTTTTGCTAGGTTTAACACTATCATCACAAGTTTAAAAGCATTTGATGAGAATTTTTCTAGTAAGAATTTTGTTAGGAAATTTCTTAGGGCTCTTCATCCAAAATGGTGAGCTAAAGTTACGGCGATTGAAGAATCGAAGAACTTGTCAACTCTTCAACTTGATGAGTTGATCGGCAACCTGAAAGTCTACGAAGCAATAATAAAGAAAGACTCCGAGATTGTCAATGGAAAAAGAGAGCAAAGCAAGTCAATTGCGTTGAAAGCTAGGAAGGAATCTAGTAACAAGGATAGCTCAACCTCCGAAAGTGATGACGAAGAATATGCGATGGCCGTAAGAGACTTCAAGAAATTCTTCAAAAGGCGAGGAAGATTCGTTAGACAACCGCATGATGAAAGGAAAGCAAACCAAAGAAATAAAGATGACAAAAATGGCAAAAGTGATAGGAAGTGCTTCAAATGTGGTGATCCAAATCATCTCATCGGAAAATGTCCAATGATGTCAAGAAATCAGAATCAAAAGGCGTTTGTTGAAGGAGCTTGGAGTAATAGCGATGACGATGAGAAAGAAATCACAAATGAGGAGAAATGTCTTATGGCTAAGACATCAAGCGAGGTACGTTCCGAAACCGAATACTTTAGTGACGAAAATTTATCATTAGACGAAAAAGACCTAGATAGTGAATATAATAGGTTATGCAAATTAGGTCAAAATGTTATAGCTAAAAATAAGTCACTAAAACATATTAATAATCTATTAGAAAATGAAGTACTCGAATTAAAAATTAGACTACAACATTTGGAAAAAGGAAAAGGAGTTTTTATAGAATGTAAAACATGCATAGAGGTTAATAATGAAAACGAAAAACTTAAAGATGAAATTTTCAAACTTGACAAGTTTAAAAATAGTTGTAACCCACTTAAGAAAATAATAAATGTTCAAGAAACTTCGGGAGATAAAACCGGTCTAGGATTAACCTCAACTAATGTTTCAACTAGTGAAAATAAAAGTATAAAGTTTGAATGTGAATCTAGTAAACAAAAATCATTAGAATCAAAACCTAAGTATATGCTTACAAAATATAGAAAAATACCCATTGCGAATGATGAAAAAGTAAAAACTTTTTATAAAACATCCTTAAAGACCGAAGTAGGATCCTCTAAATTTAAATTAAGATCTAAAACTCCACCACCGAGAAAACCAAATAATCTTCATACTCGATCTAAAACACCTAAACCTAGAAGAAAACAAAATAGACAAAACTACAATAATACTAGTCATCAAATGTAGAATTATCAACCAAGTTACAATCCTTGGGGAATACTACCACCATACATGCATCCTAGCCAAATGTTGAATATGTTTGGACCAAACAACTTTGGACCAATGAGACAATGGGAACCAAGTGGCTAAGCTGTCAATCTTGGAAGAAGTTGGAATATCATCTACAAATGACTTCTATAAGTCAACATGATCACTTGAAGTGCTTGAAGATATTCTATTGAAGACTAAAAGGTACGCGTTTCTTTTAAGTTCATCGCTATAATTTGCATGCTTAGATATATGATGAGTTAGATTAATGCTTAGCTATACATATATGTGTACATAATAGCTTATATTCTTATAACCTAGAAACATCATTGGTTGACTCTCCTAGGAATAAGATAAAATTGTTCATTGCCGAACGAAATAGAAAATGGAAATCTTCTATATCCACTATTAGCAAACTCATGGTGATGAAGTGAAATGAGTTAAGTGGATCAATCGTTAATATAGAAGTAGGATTAGATCCCTCGCATAAGAAAACTATGGATGAAACAAGCTCTCGTAGACTATGGCATTAAGTTAGATAAGCGTGCGAAAACAATGGAACTATAGATGTTAGGTTATACCCCCATTCAACACTCTCGCATCTAACATATAAATTATCGTCTTCATTTCCTTAGGATCATAGGATATGTAGAAACGATAGCATGAGATAATAATAGGCTTAACCAATCCTCTTGAGCATGAGATCTTTAATAAACATTTTTTTTTATATTTGATTTATGATATTTGTTGTCAAAAATCTAATATCTCTAAAAATATGCAAAAACCTCACATTTTGGAAAATAGTTTTTCAAATAACTATTCCACTTTTAAATAACATGTTTTCACTATCAATATTCACAATTTTGTTTTGATCAAAACTAAAGATTGGAAAAATATTCTTTACCATTCATTCACACATTTTGAAGTAAAAACTCAATCTATTTTATTCAAATAACTCTCACATCTAAGTGAAAACTTACTTTCAAACATTGTTGAATAATGCTAAAAACGTCTCTTTTAAAATCATGCATGGTGATCTCATATTTGTCATCTATATTTATATAAATGACACTTATAAGTGAACTAAATCAAATCAAGAGGACCATGGTTTGTTCATTAAGACTTTGTTTGTAACAAGTCTAGAAATCCATGCTATCATAACTACCCATTTATTGCACATTGATACACATTAGGATTAATCCTCCTAGTTATGTAGTTATGAAATACTTGATGTTGCTTATTGTTTCCTAGCACTTATATTTTACTTGCTTGATGAGTATGTTTGCATGCTAGATGAAATTGCTTGTTTACTTAATCTCTTTGATTAACATGCTTTGGCTACATAATTGCTTACATAATTAGTATATGCTTAATTGCCTCAAAGAGTTGGACTTGTTTGAAATCAAAAACACAACTTTTCTGCAATTCACTACCAAAAACCCTTTTCTGGCAATCTGGGAATCACCATATGGGCGGCCCCCTTAAATCATAAGGCGGTCCCCTTAATTATAAAGGGGACCGGCCTCCAATTAAGGGGACCGGCCATCTGATGGTCGAAGATGTTGTTTCCTTTTTCTACTTTTTAGCCCATTTCATCCTACACTTCCCAAAATTCATAAACCTATTTTATCCTAAACCTTCTATCAAAATTTATACATCCTTAATCCCAAAAATCCTACATTATAAACACTCACATTCCTCTCAATCTATACTCATCTCTTCATGACCTCTCCCATTAAACCAAAACCACCAAATAACCCGTTTGGAGAAGAAAGCCTAACTTCCATTAAAAGCCCGTCAAACCAAATGATGTTGTCAAACATCCAACACCAAATTCCTCCTATGTCTTCAACATTACATACCTAACACCTCACTCTCCTTCTCACCAACATTACATATCAAAAACCTTTACTCACCCATATCTTTCTACATTACACTCAAACCTCATAATCTTTTCACAACTCAAGCGATGTTGTTCATGATCAACCAACACCTAAACCTCACTCTCACACAAATGATCCATTTAACAACAAATCATCCATTCGTGCTTCCACTAATGCTCCTTCTTATGATGAGCATGCACAATCCCAAAACAATAATCCCAACCTCATTACCAACACTTTACATGTTGCTCATTCAACAAAAACACCATCCACTCATGAAGCATCTCTTCCACCCATATCATGCTTTCATGATTACCCAAGCTCAAACATGTCTCCACCACTAAGAGTATCACCACCACATCCTACAACTTCACATGACATTCCTATGTTGCATGTTCAAACCCTCACCCAAGACAACTATCATGCTCCACCACCATCACCTTCCTCCGAACACTTAATGTTCGTTGAGGCGCTAAAAGAATCCCATGAGCTTAGTGCTCTTTTAGCCTTACATCTTGCTCAACGCAATTTGGATCCACCTTCATCTAGATCACCCTCATCACCACACAATATAAATCAACTTGAGAAGCATGTCAACAATTAACCTTGTTGCATCTTTCTCCCAAAAACCATTGAATTCAATGAACACTTCACTTGGATTGAATATCTTCTCACTAGATCACATCCAATACCCTCACTTGAACAACATCCAAAACCTTAATCAACCTCTTCCGCTACAAACTCTCCACAACCAAACTCTCCAACATTCATGACCCAAACATATACCTCCATTAATCCAACAACCTCACCCTAACTAAACCATCTTCATTCCAAACACTCCATCATCAACCATCTAAGCATACTATATGCTTATGCTTTTCACTTCCAAATACGAATCAACCAACCTTTTGTTACAAGCAAGTCCGATGGCTCTCTTTGGCAAATTAGGATCTTTAACATAATTTCTTTGAATTAATTGTTATGTATCCTTAATATTTGTTTGCTATGCTTGTTATTTGTATATTGCATATTATTCTATATATGTTTGTGCTTCTAATATTTTTTTTTTGCGAGCATTCCTTATCTCGATCCCTTGGTGCCATCGAACGAGGGGGAGCACACATCAAGGGGAGCTTTCATCCCGTCTAACTTCATTTATGAAGCTAGTCGGCATAACCTTTTTGATTCTACAAAAAGGGGGAGAAGTGAATATAAACTCACTAAATACATGTCTAAAAATTAATTTTTAGACTTGATGAGTTTAGGTTTTGTAATCATCAAAAAGGGGGAGATTGTTGATATAAATAATGCCTAAAAACATTATTAACATATATCGATATCTCTATGTTTTGATAATCACAAAACGTAAACTCATTGAACTACAAATTATGACGTAAACAAGTATTTAGTCGTAAATATTTGCTTTAGCATCCATATCACTTAAGGTATGAATAAACAAAGTATCTAATGCATTTTATGATCAAAGGAATTTTTATTTTTACAAACCTTACATTTTATTAAAGTGGGACAAACATTTTTAACCTTATACAAAACATTTTTGTGTTTATAAGAAATGTTTTATTCAAAATAAATATTTTGAATTCAAATTTCAACCCAAAAAACGGCTACATTCTTCAGGAAAAACCTCCCCCACAAAAAGACAAAAAATCTGAAGAAAAAATATTTTTTTCTTAGGCGGCCCCCTTCATTATACTAGGCGGTCCCCTTAATTATTAAGGGGACCGGCACCCAATTAAGGGGACCGGCCACGCTCCCAAATAGTATTTTTCTCCCTATAAATACTGGTTCATCCCATAGAATTTTCTCACCTTTTGCACTTCAAAACTTTCTGTTCTAGATCCACATTTCCTTTCTCTTAATCCTTTGATCATAAGTACATAATTCTTTGTTTCAAAGTGATTCAAACATCATCCTCTCAAGTACAAGAGAATAATACTTCTATCCCCCAAGACAAGAAGTATTACAACTTGTTGTGACCTCCACATACAAGTTGTTGGTACATCATCAAGATTATTTACATCATTCTTTGTGAAGATTGTTGTGTATATTTGATTGTAGATAGTTGTGCTAGATATATAGATTGTGTGATTAGTTAGTTGCTTGGTGTGAAGAAGAAAAGTTAAGAATTAGATTGTAGTGAAGAAGCTAGGTGTGGAGTAGTTAGTTGTGAAGTGAATTGGTGTGAAAAAGATAGGAGTGGAGTAGTTAGTTGTGAAGTAGATTAGCTTGAAGAAGTTGTGTAGAAGTTGTGACTTAGTTGTGAAGAAGTTGTGGTGTGTAAAGTGGTGTGTAAATTGGTGTGTAAGGTTTTCTCCGCCATAAGGGAGCTTGTTGACATAGTGAAGAAAACTCTCGAGTAGGTGACTCGAGGAGTGGAGTAGGCCAAGGAAGGTGTCCTTGTAGCCGAACCACTATAAATCCTTTGTCTCGCGGTCAGATCTTTCCATATCTTACTTATTATCTTGCTTATATCGTTATTACTTTTGTAGACGTCGACGTATATATATATTTGCTCATATAGTGCTAGTATTGATTTTACTTAAAGATCAAACGAAAGTTTCATTCACAAAACAAAGTTTTTACAATCAAACAAAAAATGTAACATACATATAATTGATCATTTCGATCAATTAAAGTTTTCATACAAAATATAACTAAGGATTATAAAATAAACGATTACTTACTTATCTCTCGTATATAGCTATAATTGTTTATAATTGTGCATGTGTTGATTTCACATACTTAGCTTATATTATTATTGTTCATACTTAGATATAGTTGTTCATATTGTTCAAGATTTTAGTTCACATAAGATTGAATCAAAGTTTTAAAAGCAAACAAGGTTTTAAAACTAAACTAAGTTTTCATAATAAAATTAAAAAGACGTAAAACTATTCAACCCCCCCCCCTTCTAGTTTTCCACGGTAAGTTCCAGTGAATCGCAACACTTTGTAGTTCTCGATTTGCATTAAGATTTTCAATTTAATAGTCAACCCTATGGAATGTAGGCCTTTGCTCTTTCTTTTCAAGATTCACCCGGATTTTTGGATGTAGCTTACAAAACGCTCCACAAAGCTCTTATGCAAATGATCAAGTGCTAAAACAACTGAAAGAACGATTATGGGAAATGATTAACACGCAAGTTAACACTGGGCATTTATTGACGTCTATATGCAAGTGTAGTGAAATTACATTTTTGTTTCAGATATCTGTATCCATGAAATTTTGGTTAGCGTGAGTGTGGGGTGACGTGATGATCAACTTCAAATGTTACATATGTTCATGAAAACTGAGTCCCACATCGGCTAGATAGAAGACATTTTGCAGTTTATATACCAAAAGGCAGACAAAATGTTTGTCTACGGATTTGTATAAAGTTTCCAGGAGCATAATTGGTGCATGATAAGTAGTGACCATCACACATCAATTCTGAATTCTGGTAAAAATTTGTATAAATTCTTAATCTTTTTACATGTTTGGAACAATGAAAAAATAATACCTCCTATCAGCATCATTGTTCATATTAATATCATCGTGCTCAGAATATTAAGCATAAAAAGCATTTAAATTTGGAACGTCCCATAAGAAGAATATTCTATTCATTAGTAACTACACAAAATTTACACATTTTCTATCAGATACTTACTAGTATTGAGATCCTTACTTGTGATTATCTGAAAAATGAAATTCGTCTTCATTTCATTTCCATAATCCTTTTTCCGTAGGCTGATCAACTATGGGAATACTGAAACTCATGATCTATGTTTGTTCTGTCATATTCTGTTTTGTTTCAATACCATAATCCTCCTGAACACTATTCAATTTTGAATATACTAAAATACATAATTATAATGCAACATATAAACATTTAACAAATAACTATTCTAGTAAGCTTCTCGGACATCTCATAATCTCATTAATTTCACATCATATCATGTAAACATTATTACGTTGAACATACGTCATAATAATCACATTATATAACCATGAACTCATTGCTGTTATAATCAACCCAAAGTTACAAAACTAAAACGTATCATATAACTGCACATGATTTTATCTGAATGCTAACTACATGTTGATATGCTATCAATGCATATTGTTTTTGTATGCTTTCTACATCGTAGATATCTGGTTCACGATATAAGTCTTTATCTGAGATCTGAAAACATGTTATGCCCTACATGACCATACATGATTCACATAATCTGGTATGCATTGTTAAACATAAACTATGCATTGATAAACATGAACTATATACAAACAAATGTATAACAAGCAATGCAACTAATTCTATATTCAATATCGAGCAATCGGTTCAAGTCTAAGTATCCCCTAATAATGGTGGATACTCAAATCTTTCAAACCATCGCTCTTATAAAAACTTGAAGTGCCCGAACTTGTACTGATTTTTTTTACACTAGGTTGGTACTTAGAATTAATTCTTATAAAAACTTATTACGCCCCACTTAACACACATCTTGACCCATTACGCCCCACTTAGTCGTTATCTAACTCGCGAGCTACACCATTTTTGACCCATTACGCCCCACTTAACACACATCTTGGTCTCATCTTACAAACCTACAAAACATGAAACTGATAACGGTAAGTTCTTGTGACTTAGTGAGTGAACGAAACTAATCTGAATAATACTCGCAATTCTGAACATAATAGTTAACAAAATGTTATGAAAGGTGCGACTTGTAGTCGTCTTGTTATTTTTACATGGCATAAATGTGATCTTGGTTCTAAATTTCATGATCTCTACATAATGTCTTAGCACGTGCTTCTGACTAAACGGTGCTTAGTCGTCATGTTAGACTATCTTTATCGGTGAACTGATCCAACCGATCGGAGGGTATAAGACAAAAAAAACTTAATATTATATTAAAAGTATACAAAATAAAGAAAGAGAAAGCCACGATTCGGTCGGTTTGTGATTTCCAAATCTTCAAGCCAACATTGCCACATGTCACACTCTGAATCTTCAAGCCAACCTTGGACACGGATTTTGAAGAAAAAAAAAACTGAAGAAGAGGAAAAATGGAAGAGAAGAAGAAATTGGAGAAGAAGAAAAATGAAAGAGAAGGAAATGAAGATGATATGTAGAAGAAAGAAAAAGTACTACTGTATTAAATTTCATTTGCTTTTTTTGTAATTCTCGATGTAGTTCTAATATATTAAATTGCATTTTCTTTTTTGCTTTTTTGCTTTTCCAATGTGATGCTAGTAAAGTAATCTATATTTTATGTTTTTTTAGCACAAAAAGCTAAATGAGACAAAGTTACGTAACAGTTTTAGAAGGCAAATGTAGTTGCATTTTTTCATTTGTATTATGGAGTAAAAGTTAATAAATTGATACAAGAAATAATTAAAAGAAGATAAATTAAATATAAAGGAAATAATATTATATGTTAGGTTGGGTTGGGTTGTTGATAAATGGTAAAAATGTTGAGATTGGTTGTATGTATGGGTTGTATAGGTGGAGGAGTAAGAAAATAATATTTTAATGAAAGATTGGGTTGGATGGGGTTGTGAATAAAGATAGTCTTATAAGTAAGAACTTCACTAACCAGCGAGCCCTCTTACGTAACATAGACATCTCTGATACAATCTTGAACCTGTATTTAAACACATACGTATGTGACATAGAAGTATTATTCTAACCGACTACTTATGGGATCCCGTAATCTATCTCTTTATATTTTATTGCCAATCTCTCTCTTTTATAGTAGGGTATTACCAGGGACGGAGCCAGGAATTAGGAATAAAGGGGGCCGAATTTTTTTTCTCAAAGGTTGGAGGGTCATTTACCTATATTTTCATTGACTATGATAAAAAGAACAAAAATATGTATATATAATCAACAAGATAATGCTTACTTAACATTCAAACAGTAAAACCCACAATCAAGATTCGATCTCCAAATTAAAAAAATAGCCTGATGATCTTGTGTAAACTAAACTAAGAACATCACCACAAGAACGATATGTCATCAAATAATTCCACGTCTTCAAGAACAATATGTGGTAACGGTAGCATCAGCATTAGTCCCTCTGGCATCCCGAATATCTCATCCTCGTCCACTTCATGATACACAAAACCCTTGGCAGCTACAGCAGCTGCCTTTTGTATGTCAATGACATCACAAGACATCGGGATAGGCAGACGCCATACGGAGTCAGCAAAATTCAAGCATGCAATGGACCTCTCATTGCTAGAACTGCTACGTCATGTGCCCTAGCTGCCTTGTCAGCAGTTGCATGTGTACCAAGCCACACTCTGGATTGTGTTATTGGATGTCTCACTTCACATACCCATTTACCAGACTTCCTACTCCTTACACCTCGATATATCGGGTGTCGTGTTTCCTTAAACTTTTTTCTTCCTGTTTTTTTCTTTGGGTTTTGTGAAGCTAGCATCAGTTCGGGTTCTACATGTGACACTTTTTCTTGATGTGGGTCATCATGTGATTCGACATCCATGTGTTTAGTAGCTAGCTAGCTAGTGAAAGTGTGATGGATTAAGGTTTGAATGATAGATATGATATGAAGTTTGCAAGTAAATATACTACTATATATAAGAAGAGATATTTAATGCATGCACCTAGATATAAATGCTTGATATTTGTGTTAAACAATTATTTTTTGGATTCGGGACTTTATGTTATCTTGTGATATTACTGTGTACTATTACTGGTTGTTTGAATAATTGACATGTAACTTGCCCAAGTAGTGTTTGATGGAGTATATATTTATACACGTAGATGTGTGCGTGTGAAGAACGGTAGATGAAGGCATGAAGCCACAAGTGTGCGTGTGTGTGTGAGAATGTGAGATATTTATTTGAGCTTTGTGACATCTGATAGATATTTATACCATTTTAAGTAAAGCTTGTTTTATGTATATACCATTTTAAGTAGTGTTTGATGTTTATACCATTTTAAGTACGTAGTGCTTGATGTTTATACCATTTTAAGTAGTGACCTTGTTACATCCTGTAGAGACAATAATCACATATCAAATATTTCTTCCGTCTCAAAATTATTGTCATGAGATAAAAAAACACATTTAATAAAAGTGGGGCTATTTTATTTTCAAGCACTCAAACAGAATATTTCTCCACTAAATTTTCTAGTTTTTTACATAAAAATGAAAGTGGATAATTATTTTGAGACACCCTGAAAAAGAATATGGACTATTATTATGAGACGGAGCGAGTATTAACACAACATAATTTTTTAACTTTATAAAAAATTAAAAAGTATCATCACAAAAAGTATGTTTGATATACTTCAAAACTACCTTCTCAAAAAACGAATAAACGTTAGATAATGTAATTCTTAGGGTTTTGATCGAAAAATAGCAATATACTTTTTCAAATATACCGATCTAGTACATGATTTTTTTTAAGTTGTAAAAATGTAACGAACTTATATAGGTGTTCTAATCTAGTACGTGATTATGACGTGTCACAATATAAATTGTGACACGTGTCAGGCTTTTAGGTATGACACGTAATCATCACGTACTAGATTAAAACAATTATGCAAATTCATTACATTTCTATAACTTAAAAGAAATCACATACTAGATCGGTACACCTGAAAAATTACATTCTTATTTTTCGACCAAAACTTAAGTCTAAGGCTACTCGGCAAGAGGGAGGTGATCCCTTCACGATGCGCTACCAACTCACGCTTGTTCACCTTGCCCAGCCCATCCTCTCATGCGCGAGGTTATGCTCCCAAGACGATTTGTGATGAACGGTTCACCATAAGTTTACTTGATGTTTTATTATTTTTTATTTTGTATGTGAGTGTGTGTGAGGTATTTAGTGTGGTATATTTGTATAAAGTGTGTATTTTAATGAAAGGTGAATATGGGTTTGCTTTGGCCACTAAAAAGTGAAGTGAGATGAGGAGAAGTGAATGAAAAAAGAAAGCTAAAGTGACGCTAGGGATGAGCATTTCGACCTGAATCCCGGAACCGAACCGGAACCGTACCGGTACCATACCGAAACGGTACCGTTCCCGATATACGGTACGGTACCGGGACAACAAAATAAGGTAAAAAAAATCGGGACCACTAATTCGGTACGGGACCGGTACCAAATCGGGAAATTCCCGAATAAAAACGGGAAAAACACGATTTCCCGGTACCGGTACCGGTACCAGTATCCGAATCCCGTTCGGTACAGTACCGGTACCACTATTTATGTTCAGAAAAAAATCGGTACCACTAATTCGGTACGCGATCGGTACGGGACCGGTGCCGTGCTCATCCCTAAATAACGCTGATGTGTAAGATGAAGAATACCTTGACTAACAAGCCAGCCACACAATACAAAATGTAGTACACTGTTGAAACATGTGGCAAAATTGTACCCACAACTTTTTATGATGCTAAACCAGTAGTTAGCAAGAAAATGATTTTATGTTTTTTATACTAAGTACTAGGTAGTTTCTTTGGCCGTGCTAAGCATGGCCCAGAAAAATCGATATTTACTTATTCGGGTAGAATAGATTTCGTAAACATACAATTAAATAAGAGGAACGAAGTTCATTAGTATAATTGCATATGAAAATGGCAGAAAAACTGCAACGACAAGTCCATAATAAGATGATAATATGTAAAATAAAGCATAAGGTTAATAAACTATTTAAAATTACAACAATTCTTTCATTAAAGGCTATTTTCGAAAATTCCAAATGTACGGTATATGATAACCTTTCCGAAGTACGAAGATATTATTTGTTAGTTTGAAGCAAATTATGCATTACTTCGAAAGAAGAAGAAAAAACAACAATTTTTTCTGCGGCACTTAATGAAATATGATATGGACAAAAGAAAAGAAAATAACCAACGAATTTCTTGTGCACCACTAATGAAATTTGATAATCACACTATTAAAACCTACTTTTCAAAGACAAGCCATATATCTAGACATCTAGTAGTCTAGTGTCATTTTCTTCGGTTAAAAAAAAAAATAAAAATAAAAAAAAAAAAAAAAAAAAAAAAAATCTCTTTCTCTCACCATTCCCTTGTTTCACATGGTCATTTCTTTGGCATTCCACTACTTCTTAATGTGGATCCCACGTCTTTACTTATTTATATCTACATGAACCAAAACATGTCTTACACAAATATAGCAATATATATTTGTACCATCAATTTTGAAACGAGTCAGAAACATAAGGCTGAAAGCAGTGGTGGGTGGTGGTGACTCACTCACTGTCACCTCAGCGTTCTTTCTCCTCTCACTTCCAATCACTCTTACTCACCATACATTCGTTTTGGTCACCCTCACTCACTTTTCATTAAAATACATATTTTACACAAATATACCCCACTAAATATTTCACACCTCACAAAACAAATAAAAAATATTTATTTTTACAATGAGACCCACAATTTCATATTTCTCATTATGGTGAGTACCTCACCACTCTCTCTTCGAAATTATCGTGAATTGGTCTTGTGTTTTGGAACTCACCAGTCACCATGGCGACTTGCTCACTCACGATGTAAGTCGCTACCATTCCTCTTAATCTAAGTGATAATTATTGCTTGTTATACTACTTGAACAAAAGCTAACCAAAGACCTAACCATTGTTGATTAGGAGTTTTCAATATATTATCTATGTTTTTCGGGGGAAAAAAAAAAAAATATATATATATATATATATATATATATATATATATATATATATATATATATATATATATATATATATATATATATATATATATATATATATACCATTGACTATTAATTAATACATACTCAAATAAAATTTATCCTCTTAATACCTTTCAACTATAAACATCTTTCGAAATATACGTTTACATTATAATTATGCAATATGGTTTATCAAATCGTCAAAATTTGTACTAACATCTATAACATGTATGAATATATGACGGGAGTACTCCTACTATGATATTTCTTATATTTGATTTTAAATATATGCCCAAATATCAAGTATAAAACATTAATCGGATCCACCTGCTGCTACTTCATATTGTTTTCGAAAAGCTATATCAAGAGTATTTTTTTCAAGAATGTAAAATGACGAACATATACATATGGAATTTTGAAAAAGTTGTATGCTGTTTTTAAGATAACGAGTGTTATTCTTAGAAAGTTATTTTCGTTAGTTATTTAAGCCATTTTATATGATTGGGAAAAAGGTAAAATATACATTAAACTAAAAACATCAAAATTGGTTTGGTAAGAGATAGAATGTCAAACACAACAAAGTCAATGATAGGGTATGGAGCTACCTTACCTTCATCTCACCTTGATGTTTTAATTTTTAAGCATTAATGATGATAATCTTACATTCACGAACGACTGCAACTTTGGGATTGTGTCCCTTTGTAAAGGTGGTTATCTAATTTTGAGGTTCATCACTCATCAAATGTCGCTAGTAGCCATTAGTTTTTTTTGTTTCCTGAAGTATTATTAGTATGATTGAAGATATAATTATCAACCCTCATCGAACATGGTTTATAGTTGTAGATAGATAGCTAAATTCAAAACATATATTCTTGCCATGGTTTATAATAGGTAGGTCACTAAACTCGAAGTAAATAACACAAGCAAAATGATAACCAACTTTTTGATAATAACAACAAAAATTACGACGCAATCTAAACATAACGCATATTCCTTTTGCTCTCCAAGAACAAATAAAAAAAACACAAAGTAAAAAACCATATGAACAATTCTTGAATATCAATTTCTAGTTGAACCAAAGTACCAAACATCATTTTACCAACAAAAAATTTTATGGAAAATTGCTTGCATTGTTCTTGACTTCTCACGGACTCCTACAAAAGATCATATAATCTCAAGTAACTTTTTATGGAGCACACCCTCTTGGCAACCTGGCGATCAAAACTCAAAAGCCTACATAAACACTTACTCACAAATATTATATTCCTAACTCCATGTACAATCTGAAACATGAACTTTGATGATAAATAATATCTTTCACCAAATGTCTCCTTTAACATCCATGTCTACAATAATATATAGAAGGTACGTACCTTGGATTGCTTCTAGACAACTGTCACTATTTACTTGTCATCTTTTTTCTTCAAAGATGTATCACCTTAACCTGAAATATATATATATATATATATATATATATATATATATATATATATATATATATATATATATATATATATATATATATATACAGGGGCGGACCCATGTACAAAGTTTGGGGGGCGGTGCCCTCCACGACTTGTCGAAAAAGTTCAGATTTTAGTGTAAAAAAAAAAAAAAATTTGGACCTTTTTATTAAAGTGCACCCCTCAAAAAAATCAAATTGCCCCCCACCTTGAAGCCAAAAATGTAAAAACCTTAGGTTTTAGTGTAAAAAAAATAAAATTATGACCTTTTTATTAAAGTGCATCACGATTTTATCAAAAAAAAAAAAAAAAAAAAAATTGCCCCCCGCCTTGAAAAATCCTGGGTCCGCCACTGTATATATATATATATATATATATATATATATATATATATATATATATATATATATATATATATATATATATATATATATCCTTGAGATGCAAAAGGTACAGCAAGAAATGGATAGACTTTCTGTTAAAAGAAAGTTCATACATTTTGTTAATTAAAAATTAAGAAATCATACAAATTTTACCCGCAAGACCATACTGTTATGTTATAAACAGTATGTCATACAACAAGAGTAAACCTTACACTATTCCTAAACATGCATCATTGCTTTACATTCTGGTATATAATGAAGTATTATTTCCTTTATCTAATCGATGTGGGATTCAATCAAGGTTTTCATGAACCATATCTTACAATTGAAGTTGATCATCCACGTAATCCCACATTCGCACAAACCATAATTTTACTGATACTAATACATGAAATAACAATATGTTTCCATTTCACTAGCCGTGTGCACACAACATAACTAGGCAGCATCTTACCATCACCAAACGTGACCTGTACATCAAACCATAGAAGCTTGTTTTGTTAACTGATTTCATAGTTTTAGTTGTTACAATCAAATTAATTATGAGGTGTAGCATGATGCACAACCAAATTGATAATAAGACTATATCTTTACAATGTTTTGCTACTTTGATTTGATAGCCCGATGCATATAACTGTTGCATTTTCACTTTTGAAGGTATACCCAGAAAGAATATAGCGTCATAATCGATATACATGTTATACCTTTTTATCTTACAATTAGAGTTGATCATCAAAGTCACCCCACACTCACAGAAACCACAAAATGTTAGTACTAACGTCCATTTAAACTTCAGTGTATTAGACAACTACATTTCTTATCGACATGGGCTTTATAGCCTACATCTATATCTATACTACATTATAAAACATTTGGGACTTCTTATACAACGAAGTCTTAAAATTTAAAGTCCAAAAACATTTACTATAAAAGGAAAAGTAGAAAATTAATTTAAGATCTGAAAATTTAAGTCTCATTTAAACTATATGTAACCGCCCTCCAATAATGACACATTTTAATTGAAATTATTTGTAAGAAAAGCTTACTAAACTTATACCACCAATTTAATGCTAAAATTTGAAAAATTAAAATGTTAACTATTTACACCGTTAATAATTTAAATGTTCTACTTTTGAAAAATATATCTCTACTACTTTATAACATTTAAAACATGCTAAAGCTAAAGAAGTTTAAAATGAAAAATATTTGCTCGCTACAAAAATAGTCACCTGGTACCCGCCGTCACATTGCGCGGGTACCCTTCTAGTTTTTAATAACGACATTTGCATGTTTACTATTAATCATTTTATAAGCTGTTTTTATCTTACGAAATTACTCCCACCAAAATACTTTGGATTTGAGATATGTCTTTGAGTGTAGTTACACCTGCCATTTTAAACACGACGACATCATTTCATATGATATGGATATTGACTCGTTCAAAGATATTTAAACGATAGGTCAAGAGGGATTGGCCTAATAATTCTTTTTGGATATTGGTTAGAAGGGAAATTTGAAGCGAATGCAACTCTATTCAAATTTCACATCTAACCAATATCCAATAATTAAATTTCCCTTGATAAGTGAAATTTTTCTTCTAACCAATATTCAAATTCCTTTGTGAAAAGTTTTACCATAAAAATCATGCTCGTTGGTTAGGAGTAAAGCTGGCAATTTCGACACGAAACACGAAAACACGACACGACACGACACGAAGTTAACAGGTTTCGTGTTTCGTGTCGTGTTCGTGTTTGTGTAAGATGACACGATAAAATAACGTGTCGTGTTCGTGTCAAGACCTCGTGTAACCTGTTAAGACACGATAAGACCTGTTAAAACCCGTTAAAGACCTGTTAAAGACCTGTTAAGATTTCGTGTTTTAGCGTGTCAAGACCTGTTAAGACCTCTTATCGTGTCTTATCGTGTCGTGTTCGTGTGACCTGTTAATTTTCGTGTTCGTGTTCGTGTTCGTGTTCGTGTTTTAAGATCTGACACGATTAGCTTATCGTGTCGTGTTCGTGTCAGGGCTTAACAGATCCGTGTCTTATCGTGTTCGTTTCGTGTCGTGTCGGACCTGTTATGCCAGCTCTAGTTAGGAGGGATTGGCCTAATAAGTGAAATTTAGCTACATAAATAAAGGGACTCTCCTTGATAAGGAAAGTTTTATATGTTTTTCTAAAAATAATAATAATAATAAATAAATAAATAAATCAGAAATTCATATAAATTCATCTCCAGTTCAAGTACAACTTGTTGAGCTTAACAAGCCGACTCAAATGGGAGACAACTTAATACTATTCCAAACATGTAAGTTCCACATACATTGCGGTATATAAACAAGAATAGTTTATTTTCTTTGATCTATGTGGGATTGAAAGCGGTCAACCTTTTCACAATGCGTATCTTACATTAGTAGAAATCTCATTCCATTTCATTGGCTCGTAGGTAATTACTTGCATATAGATGCCAATACACGACATGTGTGATCGAGCTGACTATTGGTAAAACATCACCTTTTAAATTTTCATGTTCCTAGTTATTTAGACTTCCACCCACAACCCGTTGGAAAACCTTATTTCAATGTTAATTCTATAATTTTGTTTTTCAAAATAAACAAAATTTATAGTAATCGAGAAAAAAATGCTTGTTGAAAAGAGCAAATATACTTTTGTACTTATTCAAATTTATTGTGTGTTTTTTTTACCAGCAACAAGACCTCAGGGATAGAGCTTCGGCAAAGCCATCACTCTAACCACAAAGGACTAAAAACTATATTAAACACTTAAATGTCAAAAAATGCTAGCAAGAATCTAGCGACAAACAATTACAATGACTTACAAGCCATGATAGGATCTTGAAGGAAACCTATCCAGTTAATCCTTAACCTGTTGTTTCTATTAGTTAACCAAAATCATCTCATTCGTCTCCCATCTAGGAGCAACCACAATACTATCAAACATGATATCCGACTTTGGTCCCATTAGAATCTTCGCTAAATCCGAACCATCTTTATCATGTCTATCCATTCCATCTTCTTCACTCCTCCCATAGTGAAATTTCATGTTCCTTACTGTCAATCTTTTATCCTATGATTTTCGAGATAGTTATATCTAAACGTGTGTTTTAGTATGTCAAATAGTTAATCTGGATGTTTGATAATGAAATACTTTGATTCGGTGAAGGCTCGTTGCCAGTAAAAACTCACGAGAAAACTTGTGTCCTAAGTGCACCGCAACGTATATATACCATAGGGGGAAAACTTGTTGCTTTAACAAAGTCATTAATTAAAGTCATAGTAAGAATACACAGGGAAACCTCGAAAGAGTGACCCCAATTAAGAAGATCCTCTGGACACTCTCGTGCAAGTTTTAATCTCTTATATTGATTCTATAATCATTTAACTCCAAGATTTTACTAGTTTCTAATACCTAGTTGCTTAAAGGAACAGACTTTTGAAGTTTGTAAAGGAAAAGTTTGAGCTCCTCGTTGAAAAAGTATATATTCTTTCAACTATAGAAATGTTAAGACTTCGTATAAATTTTCCATGTTTTTTCCAGAAAATAATATTAGGACATTGGTAAGACTCTGTGATATCAAGTTCTGGATATAACCGGAAGCTTTATAGTAATCCAATCATGTATGGTCCAAATACATTGCAGTATATAAGCCTCAATCTGAAAATATTCAAGTACCTGACAGACCTCGACAAAGAACAACCACTGTTGCTTCAAACGGTCCTCCAATTGCATCTCCATCAACAACAGATCAAACCGCTTCCAACTTACGACAATCAACTAAAGATTCTGAAGTATTGTTTCTTTTATGTAACTTATGTGGGACTCAAGTTAATGAAACATAACTTACATTTGCAGTTGATAACAAAACTCACCTTGCACAAAATGTTATAAATACTGATATTTGATTCATCAATGTGATTCCGCTTAACTTGCATATAGGCACCAATGCACGACGAGTGTTAGCTTGCGATGTAATTGTTGGTCTACAAGAATGAAGCACCGCTAGATTGTCTATAAGCAAAACATCTCCTTTCTTCCAAAGTATGGTGACGTATTCCTCCTCCAAGGTCTTGATGCAATCATACATCACTTGACCAGGCAATGGCTTATCCATTTTAACTTCATTTCAACCTTTGCAGACCCCACCGTATTCAAATTTTCATGCTCTTAATTAGTAGTCAAATATGAATACAATATAAACTAATTCAAATGTAACTGTCTTATGTGAACAACTCTATAAATTTGTCATTCAAAAGAAAATGTTATTTAATGAACTTTTTTCAGCTATGATATTGTGACGAACTTGGGAAGGTTAAGTGCCAGCCACGACCAGCTGAACCGACATCGGATCATCATCTCTAGCCATGTTGTCTTTAATATTGTAATCTATATTATTTA
Source organism: Artemisia argyi (assembly GCA_030686995.1). Lineage (NCBI taxonomy): Eukaryota > Viridiplantae > Streptophyta > Magnoliopsida > Asterales > Asteraceae > Artemisia > Artemisia argyi. Next base: position 12,060,014 of record CM060689.1, on the reverse strand, counting down.
TGCTCATTTTAATGGTTTTGATCATTAGAAGTTGCTAGATAGATGATATCGAGTTTGAATATCTGTGGCTTCGGATTTTAGATCTTTCTTTCTGAAGTCACCCGCGCAACACAACGACATCATTTCAAACAATATGGAAATCGAATAGTTTAAAGAGATAAAGACAGATCAATAGTTGGTTAAGTGGAATGGGTCTAATTATTCTTTGTTCGGTACTAGCTACGCCCTAATCGAATTTTAGGAATTCAGTATATTGTTTTAAGTTTTAACATAAAAGAACAAAATTTTATTGTATTAATTACAAATTATTAATATTCAGCTACATAAATAAAGGAATTCTCAAATTTTTAGGAGTTGAAGAAAAGTTCATACATTTTGTTAACTATGAAAAAGTCAAGAATTTATATGAATTTTCCTCATGCCGAGATTCGTGCTTGTTAGGGCCTAACAAGAGTGCTTGTTAGGGCCTAACAAGACACGTCACGACATGAGAAAACTTTATACTAATTAAAAGACATTTGTTGAATAAACATTGTGGTATATGAGCTAGTATAGGTTCTTTCGTTTACCTATGTGGGACTGAGAAGTGTAGTATGTGTTACATTTGAAGTTGGTCATTAAGGTCACCGTATAATTGCTCACATTGACGGAACTTGAACCATTTTGTTAATGAGGCCAAAACGTTAATGTTTAGTTTTTAGATGGTCAAACTAAAAAGAAATCTTAGCACTAATTTATTAAACAAAATACAAGAAGGACACAAATGTTCGGAGGAGCCATGGCCCTCCCTAGCCCTCAAGAAGGTCTGCACTTGCTTGCTCAAACCACAAGTAGATATTACTAATATTTGAAGCAATACACGACAATTGTTAGGTTGCAAAGTTAACCATTGTTCTACGAGAATGAAACAGTGCTAAATTATCTAAAAGCAAAACACAACCTTTCTTCCAAGGTAAACACAACATGGGTAGGAAGCGACTTACTCTCACCAAACGTGACCGGTTGAAGTCAAAACACAACACTCTCCCGTTCACCATGCCCTCCACGAGCAACCACCATGCTATTGAACCATGTCTTGCTTTTCATCATCTCTAAAAGCTGGTAGTTAAACCTTTGCACCCCTGCCTGTAGCTAAATTTTCATGTTCTTAATTAGTTGTATATCTATTTATCTAATACTTTTGACATTGTTTTATTAAAACCTTTGTGTAGTAGCATTACATATTTAATACGGCCCAACTAAAATTTAACTATCTTATGTTAACTACTTTATTTTAATTAACCTATATTTAGCTATGAATTTGTTATAGGTTGAGAAGGTTAAATGTCATCCTGCTTGACTCGGATGATCATCTCTAGCCCTTAGCCGTGTATACATCAAACCATGTTCTTCTAATCACGCAACAAGCTCAAGGTGGTAATGTTTAATCCGCTCGTACACCATATGGCTCAATACAATCAGTGGGTCACTAAACAGCAACAATTTGGAAGACTACTTTGAAGCCTCTTTCCATAATGTCAAATTTGTTTTAAGATTTGCAGGGGTTTTAGGAAATCAACTTAATCCATTTTAGAGAGGATTCAGTGTCGTGCTGAGCCCAATGGGCTAAAACTTTCATCTGGGCCATGCTTAACTGCTCTTTATGTTTTTTACTTTTGTTCAGATGGTGATATTTCTATGTTTATTTGTATAATGCTATTCTTGAATTTTGTTTGTGCATTTTAGTCAATAGTAATAGGTGTAAATACCAAATATCTTTGTGTAAATAATAAAGAACAGAACCTATGAAACAAATGGATTCTTACATTTTGAAGTTAGGACTCCTTGTTAGAAAGAGTTCATGCATTCAATAATTATGAAAAATAAATAAAACATATTGTTTTGCTACAGTTATATTGTTTGTTATGACTAACAACAACTGCAACATATGAGAAAACTTGATATTACCTTAAAATTGTATAGTACATATGCATTCTAGTATACTAGAAAGGTGCCCGCGCGATGCGGGGGCGGATTGTTGGGGGTGAAGAGGAGGAAGGTGGGGTAGTGGAAAGTGGTTGTTGGGTTTGTTGTTGAGGTGGTTATAAATTTTTTGGGGTGGTTCTTAAGGTGGTTATAAATTGTTGGGGTGATTGTTAGGGGTGATTGTTTCCATAATTAGTAAGTAAAAGTCTGAATTTTTAAGCCTTTCTAATTATAGAATAGTCCCAAATACATTATATAGTAGTATAGATAAGCTAGCATAGTTTGTATTGTTTTATTATGTGGGATCATGGTTTCCATGAAGCATATAGTACATCTGAAGTTAATCATCAACATCACCCAAAACACACACAAACCACAAAATGTTAATTAACATCAGTGTGATTCCATTTGATTAGCTGTGTGTAATCACTTGCATTTTCGCCCATTTTTTTTTATGTTTTTGCTCGTTATCTTACGCTTTTGCTTGTTTTTATGTGTTTTTGCCCGGTTTCTTACATTTTTGCACGTTTTCTTACGTTTTTGCCCGTTTTCTTAAGTTCTCGCGCATTTTCAGACATTTTCGCCCACGTTTTTACCCGAATTGTAATACTATTCACACGAGCAACAAAAGAATGCTTTCGTCCATTTTTACACATTTTTGTCCATTTTCATATATTTTCACCCGTTTTCATGCGATTTTATACATTTTTATACGTAAGAAAAGGTAAAAAAATGGGCGAAAACGTAAGAAAATGGGCAAAAACAGGTAAAAATGGACGAAAACGGGGAAAATGTATCAAAACGTAAGAAAACAGGAAAAAAAACATATCAAAACGGGCGAAAACAGGAAAAACAGGTAAAAATGAATGAAAACGTATGAAGACGTAAGAAATCACGAAAAAAATGTAACAAAACGGGCGAAAACATAAGAAAACGGGTAAAAACAAGTAAAAATGGCCAAAAACGTAAGAAAACGGAGAAAACCTATCAAAACGTAAGAAAACATGAAAAAAAACGTAAGAAAATGGGCGAAAAAAGTATAAAAACGGGCAAAAATATAAGAAAACATGCGAAAAAGTATAAAAACGGGTGAAAACGTAAGAAAACGGGTGAAAACTTATACAAGGATTAACGGTCGTTAGTATAAAGCACCAACGTTGCAATAATAAAATAACGCTCGTTAATTTAACCTGCTCCACGTATGGACTATCAGGTTTTGCAGGTCACCGGTACAAACAATGTACGAAATTCGAATATTTAGTTACACAACAAAAAAATAATTATTAGTCACACAATATTAGCACATGTTTATTTAGAATGCATGCCTTTTATATTGGTTAGTTAGTTAGGAAATTGTGTAGATATCTGTAGGGTTTCCATACATGTAGGATCTCACATATTGTATATATATACCCTCTTGGGAATGGAATATAGATGAAGCAGACATTCAAGTCTCACATGGTATCACGCCAAACCACCGCTTCCTAATCTATAAATTTCCGTCTTTCTCCCTAAACCTTACACTTCTTCTTCCTTCTCCATGGCAGAATTAACCAAACTTCACCCTGCTCAAACAGTTGGTGTTAACCATATTGTCAACTCTGTCACCGTCAAGCTTGAGATGGAAACTAGTCAATATGCATCTTGGGCCGAACTATTCAAGATTCACTGCCGTGCTTACGATGTAATTGATCACCTCACCTCAGAAACCCCACCACCACCACCCAATGACAAAGAACCTGTCATAAGTGATGCAATGTGGAGTCGACTTGATGCCATTGTTCTTCAATGGATCTATGCCACCATATCCAAAGATCTCATGCACATTATTCTCGAACCCAATACCACTACTAAGAAAGCATGGGATCGTTTGAAGGATATATTCCAGGACAACAAAAACTCTCGGGCTCTCTCACTTGAACACCTCTTCTCGAACACTCACCTTGACAGTTTTCCCAACATATCCTCTTATTGTCAAGAACTAAAGATGCTCGTTGATCAACTTGTGAATGTTGGGGCACCCGTTTCAAACCAACGTTTGGTTTTACAACTTATTGCAGGCCTCAATGAAAGTTATGATGGGGTTGCCACTATCATTCAACAAAGTGATCCTCTCCCAACTTTCTATGATGCCCGTTCGAAACTCATTCTGGAAGAAACCCGTAAGAACCGTCAAGCTGCTATTAACGGGTTAACTACTGGATCTGCATTGCTCACCACCGTCGATAATCATGACTCCAAACAACCCATCAATGGTAGTCGTGACACCTCTCGTGGTAATGGTTCTCAAAGTAGTCGTGGTGGTAGCCGAGGTGGTGGCCGCAACGGTGGTCGAGGCGGTCGAAATGGTGGTCGCGGACGTGGTCGTAGTAGCCCTCACAACACCTCAGGCAATAAAAATCAGTCTACTTACAATCACAGCCGACAAACACCTGTTCCTACTGGGTCTCGTCCACCCACTTGGACTAATCCTCAAGCTTGGGCCTGGCAACATTATTGGGCCTCTATGCCCCCTTGTCCGTACCAAACAGCCCCCTGGACTCGGCCCACCGGCTCATCTGGATCTGCAGGAATACTTGGGCCTCGTCCACAACAAGCCTATGTTGCCACTGTAGCACCTGCAGTGGCACATTCTACTTCATATGCTCCTACTGACATTGAAAGTGCCATGCATACTATGACCTTGAACCCTCCTGATGACAATTGGTAAATGGATACAGGAGCATCGAGCCACATGGCAACTTCACAAGGTATGCTTTCCTGTTATTTCAATATGAGCACTCCTAAACATATCATTGTTGGAAATGGTCATAGTATTCCAATTCAAGGTTATGGACATACCTCTTTACCTTCAACTTATCCTCCCTTACAACTAAAAAACGTCTTATATACACCTCATCTCATAAAAAATCTTATATCTGTTCGTCGCTTATCTATTGACAATAACATCTCTATAACTTTTGATCCTTTTGGTTTCACTGTGAAGGACTACAAGACGGGGATCCCACTCATGAGATGTGATAGTAGCGGGGACATTTATCCTCTCACCGCTTCCGCACTTCAGCAACTCACCTCACCTTCTACTTTTGCCGCTTTCTCTCAGGATCTTTGGCATAGGCGTCTTGGTCATCCGGGCGCACACATTTTAACTTTGCTTAAAAATAAAAATTCCATTATGTGTAATCGTACTAAACAATCCTCTTTATGTGAACCTTGTGTTTTTGGTAAACATGTTAAGTTACCTTTTTATCATTCAACTTCTAGTACATTTTCTCCATTTGACATTGTGCATAGTGATGTATGGACATCACCTATTTTGAGCTCAGGGGGTCACAAATATTATGTCTTGTTTCTTGACGACTATTCAAATTTTTTATGGACTTTCCCACTTGCTAATAAATCACAAGTTTTCTCAAAATTTCTCACTTTCAACAATCTAATTCGTAATCAATTCTCTACCAATATAAAAGCCTTTCAATGTGACAATGGGAAAGAATACAACAACGCATCATTTCATAATTTTTGTCAACAACATGGCATGGTTTTTCGATTCTCAGGTCCACACACATCTTCTCAAATGGAAAAGCCGAACGCAAAATACGAGCCATAAACAATATCATTCGCACACTTTTGGCACACTCATCTCTCCCAACTCATTTTTGGCAGCATGCTCTTTCCATGGCGACTTATCTTCTCAACATTCTCCCAAGTAAACTTCTTAACTATCATTCCCCAACTCACATCCTCTACAAACGCCAACCCATTTATACCCATTTGCGCACTTTTGGTTGCTTATGTTACCCTCTTTTACCTTCTACCACCATTAATAAATTGCAACCCCGCTCCACCCCATGCGTGTTTTTGGGATATTGTTGGGATTCTTGATTTGATGTGACAAAATAAATATAAGAATGAAACATGAAGGGCTAAAGTGACAAAGAGAGAAAGCTTCAAAGATATCAAGATACAGGAAATATTCTATTATGAAGAAACGATTTTGATGATATTTTGTATTTAGTTTTATACTTATCTCTTTGTAAACCCTAATATCTCTCTATATAAAGAGATGTAGGGTATAGGTTATTATATGTCTTTCACAATGTAGTCGACTAAAGGTGTGTGTGTGTGTTCTAGGGCGTGTAAACTATAAACGCCTAGAACTAGTTAGTGTTAGTTCGAATCCTCTAAGGTCTGAGGTGTCTTAGATCCTTGTTACATTTAGGTAACACGTTGTTATTCTGATCAAATAATAATTGGAGGTGATTGTGGAAAAACCTTGTGTCAATAACTTTGATTTGTTTTAATTCCGCTGCATATATTGTCATTGTTATTGTTTAACCCTAGTGCTCAAAATGGTCCAAGGAGTCTAACAAACTCCACAGATATCCGGAATCTCATCGTGGCTACAAATGTTATGATCTCCAATCTAGGAAAATTATCATCTCTCGCCATGTTCTTTTTGATGAAACCAAATTTCCGTTTGCCTCTTCTCACCCATCAAAACCTGATCAATATCAGTTTCTTCATGATCACATCAACCCCTATTTTATCCATTCTCATTCGTCTGTTGATCCTAAACCCAACCCAACACCCACTCAACACCTCAGTCCACCCACTAGTCCAACTCACGCCCACTCCATTCCTTCCAACTCTACCCATTCCATCCAATCCACTTCTACTCAACCACTCTCTCCATCTCAGTCCACTGATGATTCTCCTCTACACACTTCATCTTCGACTATTCACAACCCTTCTCAAAATTCGTCCAGCACACCACAACCTAGACCCACTCTACAATCCTCTCTTTTACAATCACCTAGACCATATTCACCTTCTGTATATAGAGCTACTCGCCAACCATCCATCCAAGCACCATCCAGAACAATGACCACTCGTAGCATGTCAGGCATCACTAAAACAAAAACTCCATTCAGTTTACTCACATCTACTACTCCATCTCCCCTCCCCCGAAACCCAAGAGAGGCATTCCATGATCCGAATTAGAAACAAGCCATGACTGACGAGTTTAATGCTCTTATTGACAATAAGACATGGGAGCTTGTACCGCGAACACCTAACATGCATATTATTCGTTCAATGTGGATTTTTAAACATAAGTTGAATTCTGATGGTTTCTTTGAGCGTTATAAAGCTCGGTTGGTTGGTGATGGCAGGTCTCAGCAGGTGGGAATAGATTGTACTGAAACGTTTAGCCCGGTAGTTAAACCGGCAACAATACGAGTTGTTCTCTGTTTGGCATTATCCAACTCATGGTCTATCACCAACTTGATGTTAAAAATGCATTCTTGCATGGGCATTTAAATGAAACCGTATATATGTACCAGCCTATGGGTTTTCGAGATCCAACGTATCCTGGTCATGTTTTCTTGTTAAAATGATCTCTCTACGGTCTCAAACAAGGTCCGCGAGCTTGGTATCAAAGGTTTGCAGATTTTGTTTCTACTCTTGGGTTCATTCATAGTCGTTCGGATCATTCATTATTTATCTATAAAAAGGGATGTGATGTGGCATACATTCTACTTTACGTAGATGACATTATTTTAACAGCTTACTCAGATTCACTTCGGTGTTCTATTATGAAGCACTTGGCTGATGAATTTGCAATGAAGGATCTTGGTTCTCTAAGTTACTTCTTGGGTATTTCTGTTACACGAACCACTGATGGTTTATTTTTAAGTCAAGCCAAATATGCTCGTGAGATTCTCGAACGAGCAGGAATGTCCTCTTGTAAACCCTCTCACACTCCGGTCGACACCAAGAGGAAACTAAGCTCACACGATGGTGAGTTGTATTCGGATCCAACATATTTTCGCAGCTTGGTTGGAGCATTACAATACCTCACATTTACCCGCCCGGATATTTCGTACTCGGTTCAACAAATATGTCTACATATGCATGATCCACATGAAGCACATATGGCTGCTCTTAAGCGTATATTACGCTACATTCAAGGTACACTTCATTTTGGACTACAACTCACAAAATCCTCTATACATGGTCTTGTGTCATACACCGATGCCGATTGGGCTGGCTGCCCGGATACGCGTAGGTCAACTTCTGGATACTGTGTCTATCTTGGTGACAACTTGATTTCCTGGTCCTCCAAACGGCAGCCTACCCTCTCGCGATCAAGTACAGAAGCGGAATACCGAGGGGTCGCTAACGTGGTGTCTGAATCATGCTGGATCCGCAACCTTCTGCTCGAGTTACATTATCCAATTCATAAAGCAACGATTGTGTATTGTGACAATATAAGCGCTATATATCTCTCCAGCAATCCTATTCAACACCAACGAACTAAGCATATCGAACTTGATATTCATTTCGTTCGTGAGAAGGTAGCTCGTGGTCAAGTACGTGTTTTGCATGTTCCTTCCCGTTATCAAATCGCGGATATCTTTACTAAGGGTCTTCCACGAGTTCTTTTTGATGACTTCCGAGACAGTCTCAACGTCCGTTTACCTCCCGCTTCGACTGAGGAGGTCTATTAGTCACACAATATTAGCACATGTTTATTTAGAATGCATGCCTTTTATATTGGTTAGTTAGTTAGGATATTGTGTAGATATCTGTAGGGTTTCCACATATGTAGGATCTCACATATTGTATATATATACCCTCTTGGGAATGGAATATAGATGAAGCAGACATTCAAGTCTCACAATAATAATAAAAAAATAAATAAATAAAAATAAAAATTTGCTACACACAACGGTAAAAAATGTCAAGTTTGATACATACAATTAGCCTATACTTATTTCAAGTGCCTTTCAATAAAATAAAATAAATAAATAAATACTTGTTTCAAGTTTACATATAATCGATGTTAAACAATGGTTGCATTCAAATAGGTTTTAGGAATTCTGTTGTTCAAAGTTCTAACACACAAAACAACACTTTAAAGTTTGGAATCCTTGTTAAAAAAATTTAAGAGCTCTCGATATCAAAGTCCGTGATATTAACCGGAAGCTTTATAGTAATCCAATTATGCATGGTCTGTATACATTATGGTATATAAGCAAGCATTGTTTCTTTTATATAACCAATGTGGGATCAAGTTGTCACTTAAGCTTTGGGGTAATACCAAAATAAAGCATCATACTTGTCAAAAAAAATTGTTTTGAGTAGCGAACTTTTTTTTTTTCCTTATTGAGGTACTAAACTTTCATTTTTGGCCTCTTTTACGCACTTTCGACTTTTAGTGACGCTTTTTGCCCCTGGAAATGACATTTTTGCCCTTGGATTTTTCAAAATTTGGGGGCAAAAACGTCCGAAAGTGCTTAAAAGAGGCCAAAAATTCAAGTTTAGTACCCCAATAAGGGAAAAAAAAGTTCGCTACTCAAAACAGCTTTTTTTTACAAGTATGATGCTTTATTTTGGTATTAGCCCTTAAGCTTTTCATGAAAGATGACTTACATTTGCAGTTGAACATAAAAGTCACCATACACAAAATGTTATTAATACTAATATTTGAAACATCAATATGATTCCGCTTCACTAGCATATAGACAATAATGCACGACGAGTGTCAGCGTGCGAGGTAATTATTGGTCTACAATAAGGAAGCACTGCTAGATTATCTATAAGCAAAACATCACCTTTCTTCCAAGGTGACTCGTATTGAGATCCTTACTCGTGATTATCTAAACAATGAAATTCGTCTTTATTTTATTTCCATAATCCTTTTTCCGTAGGCTGATCAACTATATTGGAATACTGAAACTCATTATTTGTATTTGTTGTGTCATATTCTATTTTCTTTCAATACTATAATCCTCCTGAACACTATTCAATTTTGAATATATTGAAATACATAATTAAAATGCAACATAAAAACATTTAACACATAACCATTCTCGTAAGCTTCTCGGGACATCTCATAATCTCAATAATTTCATATCATATCATGTAAATATTATTACGTTGATCAGACGTCATAATAATCACATCATATAACCATGAACTCATTGTTGTTATAATCAACCCCAAGTTACAAAACTAAAACGTATCATATAACTGCACATGATCCGGTCCGAATGCTAACTACATGTTGATATGCTATCAATGCGTATTGATTTTGTATGCTTTCTACATCGTAGATATCTGGTTTACAATATAAGTCTTTATCTGAGGTCTGAAAACATGTTATGCACTACATGACAATACATGATTCACATAATCTGGTATGCATTGTTAAACATAAACTATGCATTGATAAACATGAACTATATACAAACAAATGTATAACAAGCGATGCAACTAATTCTATATTCAATATCGAACAATCGGTTCAAGTCTAAGTATCCCATAATAATGGTGGATACTTAAATCTTTCAAACCATCGCTCTGATACAAACTTGAAACGCCCGAACCTGTATTATTATTTTTTATTTATTTATTTATTTATTTATTTTACATTAGGTTGGTATTGGTCTAAATTAAAATAGATCATTTTTACCTTGAAAAAGACCCATTGCCTGCAGACCCTTTTAAGGTAGGTATTAGTCTAAACTAGACCCTTTTTGTATCCTAGAAAAGGACTCATTTCCTACAAACCACTATTAAGGTGGGTTTTAGTCTAAAACACACTTATTTGCATCTAAAATAGACCCATTTTCTGCAACTTTAAATTTTGACCCATAACCGCAAACATGTACTAAATGAAACTTGAACATAAACTTGTATAAACATATTTGAAAACTTTACACTTTTATAAAATCAGCGGAAACGTATTTTATACATCAACGGGATTATTCCAAACGCTCCTTTAAAACTTGTAACTATAAAAATACAAATTCTTGACTATATGAACTTGGTAAAACTTGATAAATATTTCATAAACGTGTTTCATAACATATACACCAAATATAGAACTTGACTCAGGGCGTTTCAAACTAATAACAAACGATAGGAATGAGAAGCTCGTTATCTAACTCACGAGCTACACCATTTTGACCCATTACGCCCCACTTAACACACATCTTGGTCTCATCTTACAATCTTACAAAACATGAAACTGAGAACGGTAAGTTCTTGTGAGTTAGTGAGTGAACGAAACTAATCTGAATAATACTTGCAATTCTGAACATAATAGTTTACAAAATGTTATGAAAGGTGCGACTTGTAGTCGTCTTGTTATTTGTACATGGCATAAATGTGATCTTGGTTCTAAGAACATCACCACAAGAACGATATTTCATCAAAAAATTCCACGTCTTCAAGAACAATATGCGGTAACGGTAGCATTAGCATTAGTCCCTCTGGCATCCCAAATATCTCATCCTCGTCCACCTCATGATACACAAAACCCTTGGCCGCTACAGCAGCTGCCTTTTGTATGTCGATGACATCACAAGACATCGGGATAGGCAGACGCCATACGGAGTCAGCAAAATTCAAGCATGCAGATGGACCTCTCATTGCTAGAACTGCTACGTCATGTGCCCTAGCTGCCATGTCAGCAGTTGCATGTGTACCAAGCCACACTCTGGATTGTGTTATTGGATGTCTCACTTCACATACCCATTTACCAAACTTCCTACTCCTTACACCTCGATATATCGGGTGTCGTGTTTCCTTAAACTTTTTTCTTCCTGTTTTTTTCTTTGGGTTTTGTGAAGCTAGCATCAGTTCGGGTTCTACATGTGACACTTTTTCTTGATGTGGGTCATCATGTGATTCGACATCCATGTGTTTAGTAGCTAGCTAGCTAGTGAAAGTGTGATGGATTAAGGTTTGAATGATAGATATGATATGAAGTTTGCAAGTATATATACTACTATATATAAGAAGAGATATTTAATGCATGCACCTAGATATAAATGCTTGATATTTGTGTTAAACAATTATTTTTTGGATTCGGGACTTTATGTTATCTTGTGATATTACTGTGTACTATTACTGGTTGTTTGAATAATTGACATGTAACTTGCCCAAGTAGTGTTTGATGGAGTATATATTTATACACGTAGATGTGTGCGTGTGAAGAACGGTAGATGAAGGCATGAAGCCACAAGTGTGTGTGTGTGTGTGAGAATGTGAGATATTTATTTGAGCTTTGTGACATCTGATAGATATTTATACCATTTTAAGTAAAGCTTGTTTTATGTATATACCATTTTAAGTAGTGTTTCATGTTTATACCATTTTAAGTACGTAGTGCTTGATGTTTATACCATTTTAAGTAGTGACCTTGTTACATCCTGTAGAGACAATAATCACATATCAAATATTATTTTTTTTTTTAAATTTTGATTTTTTTAAAAATATTAACTTTAAAAAAATTAATTTTTATAAAAAAAATTTGATTTTTTTAAAAAATATGCATTCTAAAAAATTAATTATTATTTATAATTTTTTTTTAAATACGCATTTTTTTATAGAAATTAATTTTTAAAAAAATATGCATTTTTAAAAAAATTAATTATTATTTATAATTTTTTTTTTCGCAAATATTTTTTATTTTAAATTTGATTTTTTTTAAAAATATTAACTTAAAAAAAATTAATTTTTTAAAATTTTTTCCTTTTTTTTTTTAATTTTAAATTTTTTTAAGTTTTTTTTTTTTTCTAAAAAAGAGGACTAACGGTGCAAACGTTTGGATAACGAGGGCTAACGGTGTAATATTTTCTGTCTCGTTAAGGGATAACGGAGGAAAAATTTGCACCGTTAGTCCTCATTGTAAACGAGGGATGTATAGTGGCAAACGTTTGCCTAACGGGGGATGTATTTTGCCAAAAGTTTCTGACAGGGATGTTGGATGGCAAAACCTGTAAACCACAGAGATGTATTTTGCAGTTTTCTCTTTATTTATTTTACATTAGGTTGGTATTGGTCTAAATTAAAATAGATCATTTTTACCTTGAAAAAGACCCATTGCCTGCAGACCTTTTTAAGGCAGGTATTAGTCTAAACTAGACCCTTTTTGTATCCTAGAAAAGGACTCATTTCCTACAAACCACTATTAAGGTGGGTTTTAGTCTAAAACACATTTATTTGCATCTAAAATAGACCCATTTTCTGCAACTTTAAATTTTGACCCATAACCGCAAACATGTACTAAATGAAACTTGAACATAAACTTGTATAAACATATTTGAAAACTTTACACTTTTATAAAATCAGCGGAAACGTATTTTATACATCAACGGGATTATTCCAAACGCTCCTTTAAAACTTGTAACTATAAAAATACAAATTCTTAACTATATGAACTTGGTAAAACTTGATAAATATTTCATAAACGTGTTTCATAACATATACACCAAATATAGAACTTGACTCGGGGCGTTTCAAACTAATAACAAACGATAGGAATGAGAAGCTCGTTATCTAACTCACGAGCTACACCATTTTGACCCATTACGCCCCACTTAACACACATCTTGGTCTCATCTTACAAACCTACAAAACATGAAACTGAGAACGGTAAGTTCTTGTGACTTAGTGAGTGAACGAAACTAATCTGAATAATACTTGCAATTCTGAACATAATAGTTTACAAAATGTTATGAAAGGTGCGACTTGTAGTCGTCTTGTTATTTGTACATGGCATAAATGTGATCTTGGTTCTAAGAACATCACCACAAGAACGATATTTCATCAAAAAATTCCACGTCTTCAAGAACAATATGCGGTAACGGTAGCATTAGCATTAGTCCCTCTGGCATCCCAAATATCTCATCCTCGTCCACCTCATGATACACAAAACCCTTGGCCGCTACAGCAGCTGCCTTTTGTATGTCAATGACATCACAAGACATCGGGATAGGCAGACGCCATACAGAGTCAGCAAAATTCAAGCATGCAGATGGACCTCTCATTGCTAGAACTGCTACGTCATGTGCCCTAGCTGCCATGTCAGCAGTTGCATGTGTACCAAGCCACACTCTAGATTGTGTTATTGGATGTCTCACTTCACATACCCATTTACCAAACTTCCTACTCCTTACACCTCGATATATCGGGTGTCGTGTTTCCTTAAACTTTTTTCTTCCTGTTTTTTTCTTAGGGTTTTGTGAAGCTAGCATTAGTTCGGGTTCTACAAGTGACACTTTTTCTTGATGTTGGTCATCATGTGATTCGACATCCATGTGTTTAGTAGCTAGCTAGCTAGTGAAAATGTGATGGATTAAGGTTTGAATGATGGATATGATATATGAAGTTTGCAAGTATATATACTATATATAAGAAGAGATATTTAATGCATGCATCTAGATATAAATGCTTGATATTTGTGTGAAGCAATTATTTTTAGATTGGGGATTTATGTTATCTTGTGATATTTAGTACTACTATTGGTTGTTTGAATAATTGACATGCAACTTGCCCAAGTAGTCTTTGATATATATACACGTAGATGTGTGCGTGTGAAGAACGGAAGATGAAGCCACAAGTGTGTGAGAATGTGAGATATTTATTTGGGCTTTGTGACATCTTATAGATATTTATACGTAGTACCATTTTAAGTAAAGCTTGTTTTATGTATATACCATTTTAAGTAGTGTTTGATGTTTATACCATTTTAAGTACGTAGTGCTTGATGTTTATACCATTTTAATTAGTGACCTTGTTTCATCCTGTTGATACAATAATCACATACTACTATCAAATATTAATACAACATAATTTTTTAACTTTATAAAAAATTAAAAAGTGTCATCACAAAATGTATGTTTGATATACTTCAAAATTACCTTCTCAAAAAACGAATAAACGCTGGATAATGTAATTCTTATAAAAAAAACGTAAGTCTAATAACGAGCAAGCAGAGACGGAACCAGGACACAAAACAACCAAGTGCACTTAGAATAAACTAAACAATACTACAAACACAAGTTTTAACGACCGAGTGCATTTAAAAAATCGATATTTTTTTTAACAAAATTAAAACTACACAATAAAAATTTATAAGTGTCCCGATACCCCAGAACACCCCGGTTCCGTCAATGCAAAGCGAGGCACACAATACAAAGTGTTGGCAAAATTGTGCCCACAGCTTTTTATGATGCTAAACCAGTAGTTAGCAAGAAAATGATTTTATGTTTTTTATACCAAGTATATGATGAAAATATCTAAACCATTATCCACGTCATTTCCTCTAAAAAAATTTCCTAGATTAAGATATCCACTAATCCACCACCCGCTCCTTTAGGTATGTCATTTTCAGTTTTACTGTATAAAATAGATAGATGGTACCCACTATGCATTTTTCTATTTAAGATACGCAAGACAGCGAAATTTGCTATATTACGATACACGATAATCAACCATTCAATATTAGAGGGGAGGGAGTAATAACGCCTCAACGGCGTTTTTGCCTACTTGGCACGGTTTCAACGCCTTTTAGGCGTTAACACCATTTCCATGTTCTTTTTTTTGCTCTGCGTTGCCTTTCACGTTACCACATTAACGCACGTTATTACACTTTCTTCTTGGTTCACTACCGTTTGGAATTTGAACGTTTGGAAGTGGACCGTTGTTTGCAACGGATATATTTGTAAAACCAAAAAAAAAAACAAAACAAAAAACTCAACACTATATATATACATATGCTGATCAGCAGATTAAAAAAAAAAAAAACATCTGATCCACAAAAAAATAAAATTCGATCCAAAAAAATGTCGGGACGTGACGATCAAAGTTTCATGAACTTGATGATGGGTTCTGAAAATCCTAATTCGAACAATGCCGGACCGGTCCGACAAACAATCAAACAAAAATATAATTTGCAACGCCAACCGGTCTGACAAACAACTAGTTTTTTTTATTATGTGTGTTTTTTTTTTTTTTTTTTTTTTAGTTGTGATGTTTTTATTTCGTAATGCAATGTTTAGTTTTATTAATGAAATGTTTGAATGTTTAATAAATGAATTTGTTGAGGGTAGAATTTATAAATATGTAAAAAGTTGTGTTATTGGGTGTAATGATTTTCTGGTGTTTTTGATGTTATGTTATTTGGTGTTAAAATGATGTTGCGCTGACGTGGCAGTGTTGTTGGTGTTATTTGATGTTATGTCTCCTTGCCCTCTTAGGTGTTAACTCTACCAAATCGTGAAACAAATCCTTTTAACTACATTCATCTCATATTGTTTACTTCTTAACTTAAAATGACCTTTTATGAATACCCATATACTAGTAGAGGTCGGACCAAATCAAAGTAAAATTGATACACACTAATGCATTGCTATGTATCTCAAGTCTAAGGATATAAGACTCAATCATGTAAGAAACTCACAATTCGATTATTATTCATAATGTAACATTTCGAGTCATGTCAATCCTATATTCATCCAACTATGAATATTCTTGTAGATCAACAATTCAACTAAATCTGACTTTACAAATAGTCTCTGCTTATATATTATTTCCACAAATATAAACATGATTGACTACGAATATCTAGAACAAAAAGTTATTGTGGTTATTAATAAAAAGCCATAACTAGTTTTATTCACGGATATAATAGCATGGGGTACGGTGGTGCCATGGCTGGCGCCATGGCCACCAGCCCATTTTGGCCGACGGCGCACCACACATCGCATCTGGCGCCGTCCAATCGGCGCTGCGCCATCGTTTTTTTTTTTTTCTTCTTTTCTTTTTGGCTAGCATGGATCCAAAAGGGAGCTAGTTTTTTTTTTTTTTTTTTTTTTTTTTTTTTTGCAGGTGGGCAGCGCAACGAGGAAGAAGGCAAGTTTGGTACACATGCAATTTGCCGTGGAGCTTTTTGCTGACGTGGCAGCAAAAAATGCCCACGACACCAAGCCGATGGCACCACGATACCTAGTGCTCTAAATATGCGAATATAGAACACATAAATTGATAGAGGAATGACCTTGAATAACTAATATCTCAATATGTTATTCAATTGTTCAATTAATGTTTAAGATTCTGGTATCCATGTACTAATGCAATGGTAAAATGTTCCATACTTATGATTCTTCATAATTATCAAAACAAACTTGCCTTTTATTTTGATTTTGCCTTATGTTTCACATTTTTATCAATTTGCGAATATTTACAAATACAAAAGTATTTCATCCAAACTTTGTAAAAACTTATTATACTCTTAAAATAATCATATTTCTTTCGAGCCATATAAAACTCATTCAAAATGAATATACATATACTAGTTTATCATTCAAAATGTTTGTTAAACTAGAACAATTAAAGCTGATGATTAAATGGTTCGCTTAATCAACATTCAAATTATTGCTTATTTGTTTATTTCATCTTAATTGTAAGATTTATCTGAAATCTCCAATTTTAATTAAACGTTAATTCCAATTATATATCTTTCTATTTACCTTTTTAGTTTTTACCATAGTAAAATGTGTGCACTTAAATTGTAGGTTACTATTCATTCATGCTCATTGAGCTAATTTGTCCGTGGAACCGCTCATTGTTGAGGCAGAAGTCGAAGGTTATTCATTCATGTTCATTGAGCTAATTTGTCCGTGGAACCACTCATTGTTGAGGCAGAAGTCGAAGGTTACTTGGTTCGGAGGATTTTTGAGGACGAATGGGGTCAGTAGAAGTAATGTATGAGCATTGCTTCAATAATCTCACTCCATCAATCAGGGCAAGGTTGAAAGAAACTAATTCGCTACAGGTGGGTTTTTTCGGAGAAGTGATTAAGCTGTTGGGAAAAATCGAATTGGACGTGTGCTTCAGCGATCACGGCTTGTTTCGAAGAACCACGATGAAATTCTCTGTTGTTAGATCTCAATCACCTTATAACATCATCCTAGGAAGGTCAGGATTGAGGGAACTAAGAGCCATTCCTTCAATGATCCACTCAATGATAAAGTTTCCAACGCTGAGAGGAATAGCTACATTGGTCACCCGGTCATTAGTAATCTTGGAGTGTCGAAGGTTGGAAGAAAAAGAATTGCTTCTGGAAAATGAAACTGAGGAAAAACAGGAGGCAAGGTAGTGCGTTCAGACGATCTAAAATAAGTTGGTTTGACCGAAGGGATCCTGATAAACCCCGCGTTCTCGGAACAATTGGTAACTATCAGAACGGGTTTCTCAACAGAGTGTATGAGGCGGCTAATAGAGACTTTGCGAAAGAATAAGGACGTGTTCGCGTGGCAGCCGTCCAACATTACGGTGATACCCAGACGGTTGACACAGCACACCGTCAATGTCTACGTATCGGATACTCTCGTAGCGCAAAAAAAGCGAACCATGTCGCAAGAAAAAATCCAAATATTGACCAAAGAAGTCGAAAAGTGGCTGAAGGCGGGAATTGTAAGGCCAGTTCGGTATCTAACTTGGATCTCGAATCTGGTTTTAGTAAAGAAATGTGAAGACAGTTGGAGGATGTGTATAGATTTTAAAAACTTGAACTCTTCATATCCGAAAAACTACTACTCGCTTCCGGAGATAGACTGGAAAATTGAGTCGGTCATGGGATTTAAATACAAGTGTTTCTTGGACGCATGCAAAGGGTATCACTGAGTGCAGTTAGCAGTGGAAGATGATGAGAAAACGGCCTTCTACATAGAGCAAGGAACGTATTCTTATACCAAAATGTCGTTCGGTCTAAAAACCAAGGGAGCTACTTACCAGTGTTTGGTAGATTCGGCTTTCCAATCGCTGATAGGCAAGAATTTAGAAGCGTATGTAGACGATATGATCATTAAGAGTAAATCTGAGAATGAGATGATGCCTGATATTGCCTAAACGTTTAATAATCTCTGAAGGATCAACATGAAGTTGAATCCGAAGAAGTGCTCGTTTGGAGTAGAAGAGGGGAAGTTTTTTGCGGTACATCGATCATGTGACTTGGTTTAAAGAGCTTCAAATATTGTACTAGCTAAATAAATTGTTAAACTTTCTCTTTCATTTACAAAATATGAAGTCTCCATTCTTTTTTAAAACGTCATCTTCAACTTTTTTTCTTTTTCTTTTTCGATTGATACTCCTTTTACAAATCACCATACATACAAAAATTTTAAAGAATAACTAGGTTCAAGTATTGCTGAATCTTGAACATCATGGCCTAAAAAATGGGTAAAGATGAATAAGCTTTGGGCTTTTATTAAGTTAGTACACGTAACTGGAAAACTTATGTTAGTCCTTCTGTCGATTGGCCGTGCGCATCTGAAATCAGTTTCCAACTCACAAGCTTGAGCTTGGCATCTTAATTAAAGTGGTTACAAACGAGCTAGTGAGTTGAAACTGAATCACATTGTTGGTTCCATCATTAGTAGTGCATTTTTTTTTTTTTTTTTCTTTTTTTGGCTCGACTGTTGGGCGACACTTATAATTAACTAGAGGATATAAAAAAGAATTGCATTTTTGCATGTTATTTGTATGCTTTCATACAATAAATAATATGGCGTGAAATAATGTAAACATGATAGCCAGACAGGTCCATAGAGTGTGATGGGCTTCATGTTTAAAACGAGGCCCAAAAGGCTCAAAAATTAAGATTACACTTCACCTTTTAAAGTCACCAAACTATATTCTTCATGGGTAAAACTTCAAAAGTGCAAACGCACATAAATATACATTGGGACTTCAAATTGAGTATACAGTATAAATCATTAGCTTTTTCATTTATTAACACATCAACATATTTCACCACAACATAACGACCGCAATAAGAACAACAATACTCAATACCGTCTGAACATGTTACGAGGGAAGTGAAATGTAGACATATTATACCTCTACCATAAAGTTAACCTGAAAATATGGAGATTGCTTTCATAAAGACCTTGGGCATACCGCAACATAAAGAAAAGTTGTTTAATATGCTGACAACAAATGAATAGATCATAAACTATATAAAGTTGATATATTAAAAAATGAAGTTACACTCACCTAATAATGGAATGTACTTTTTACTAATCTGGGTAATGTTTGTTATTGAATTATTGAATACCCCAAAAACAAGTAATAAACATTACACAAGTGCAATAAAAATAGTATTAATTATATGGGCCTTTCTTGGGCCAGTTATGTAATTATGTTTTTTACAGTTGCCCCCACGCACGTGTGGGTCCACCATTTTCTTACAGCCCGAAAGTAGTCGGGTCGGGTCGGGTCGACCACATGTTAACCTGCTCCAACTACATTTACATTATTCACTCTAAAAAATTGTTTGCTTCTTTGGATCCTTTCAATATTCCAACAACTACTTTGGTTTTTTATGTCACTTTGTTATTCTACTACTTCTGTACATGTTCTTTAAAATGTTCATGATAATGTATTAGCCGAAAATGTGATATAACAAAAGATAGCACATGCTAACTACTTAAAGAAAATCGTGTAAAGTTACAAGACATATATCCGATTCGAAAAGAATTGGCAACTAATGCAAAGATCTTCGAAAACTGCATCACGACTTAAGTGCATATATCGTGCATTGTCGACCAACTTGGGCGAATGTCTTTGCTTTACTTTAAAACTAGGACCACAATGTGTTTTTGAATCGAATTGTAATAGGTATATATAAAGGGAAACGCTAAATGTAGCCTTAAAGGTCACGTATAATGGACATACATTGAATGTTTGTACCTTAATAATAGACCAACGACCCTCCCTGCATATAAATACGCCTAACCAATCTAATGTACAATCACTTTTGCATTTTTATAACGTTGAAATGTAAGGCTACAAATAGCTAAACCCATATATAAATAGCAACATAAGTCTTGTTAATTTCAAACAAATGATCTCTAATCTCTATGACCAAATAGTTCATTCAAAACATAATAATGGCTTTTATAATGTGGTTTCATCTACTTTGAAATTTTTTGCAACTAGATAAAGTTTGTTCCTTCTAAAAAATCAATGATCTAAGCTTCTCTCGTTGTCGTTCTCGGCCACTTGTGAACGTCATTGTTGTGCATAGCTTTGTACCTCGATCATTCATTGAAATAGATAGCGAGATGTTATTCTTTCATGACATAAATAAGTTTACAGCCAGCCATACAAAATCATCGACTTATTAAAGAGCATATGAAATAATTTAATGCAATGTTTGTTTGTTGTATATAATTTGTGGTACGTTGTTTCTCCCCCAAAGAACCCGTGATGCTTACACAGTTACACTAATTAATTAATTATTTTGTGGCCCAACCATACATGGTAAATGACAAATTAACTTAACACTTTAGGCTTTATTTCAATCATAAGTGATAAAAATCTTTATGGGTAAGTACAAATTAACTTAACATAATAAGTTTGACTTTTACGGTTTTTTGTTTCTTATCTTTTATTTATGTTTGAGATTTGTAAAACTTTGTATTTTACATTTTGCATTTTTTTCGAACTGTTTTACATACTTTATTACTATGACAAGGCAAAATTTATGGTTTTCTGTTTCGTATTTTTTGTATTTAATACTTTTGACTTATCAAATTTTGTAGTTGTTGTTCTGTAATTTCAGTTTCACAATTTATAACTAACTAACTAACTTAAAAAAAAAAAAAAAAAAAACGTTTAGGAAAAGGTATTACAATCATTTTCAAAAATGTACCAATAATCTTTAATTGTGGACGTGGCAAATTAAGTTCCATCACGGCTTGTTTCGATAAACGTCAATAGCTTGGTGGAAAGTACTTTTACCTTTTTAAAGTAATGTATGTAACATCCTTGTTTGACAACGAACCTTTTACCATATAGGAGAAATCATTAATCGTGTTAATAGTTATGGTGCGTTTGGTTGGAGTAATTTAGAATTCCGGAATTCTAAATTCTAGAAAATATAAATTCTTGGGAATTTAAAATTCCGGAATTCTAAATACCTTTGCATGTTAGGTTGACAGAAATTTATATTTTTTTTTTAATATAAATTTCATAAATATTGTATTTAAAAGTTTATAAAATTTTATAAAAAATTTATAAAAAAAAGTTTATAAAAAGTTTATAAAAAATTTATAAAAAAAGTTTATAAAAAATTTATAAAAAAAAGTTTATAAAAAATTTATAAAAAAAGTTTATAAAAAATTTATAAAAAATTTAAAAAAAAGTTTATAAAAAATTTATAAAAATTTTAGAAAAAAAAGTTTATAAAAATCTATACAAAATTTATAAAAAATTTATAAAAAAAGTTTATAAAAAAATTTATAAAAATTTTAGAAAAAATTTTTATAAAAAAAGTTTATAAAAAGTTTATAAAAAATTTATAAAACAAGTTTATAAGTTTTTTTTTTCATAAATATTATATTTAAAAGTTTATAAAAAAAACAATAAGAAAAAAAGTTTATAAAAAAAATTTCCAAGTAAATTGAAATTCTTCACTTTTTGGAGACATTCTAATTTCCCCATTTTAAAGAATTTTAATTTACTTTGGCATTTAGAATTCCCCCTCTCTTTTGAACCAAACATGGGAATTGGGGGAATTTTAATTTCAAATTCCCCCAAATTCCCCCAATTTACTCCAACCAAACGCCCCCTTAATGAAATTAAACTTAATTAGTCAATTGTAATTCTCAGTTTTGTCTCAAACAATCTTGAACGATATGTTCAATTCTACTAATGGCAAATAACATAAAAAGGTACCCAACTTACGAGTCATTTTTAATCAAAGTATCGCACTTTTTTATTTGCATAAAAAGGTACTTTTTTTTTTGTCAATTTAAGGGCAAATCGCATAAAAAGGTATCCATCTTAGGTCCAATTTCAATTAAAGGTACTAC
The DNA here is from genome assembly GCA_030686995.1 of Artemisia argyi. NCBI lineage: Eukaryota > Viridiplantae > Streptophyta > Magnoliopsida > Asterales > Asteraceae > Artemisia > Artemisia argyi. The sequence goes on along the minus strand of CM060689.1, from coordinate 12,037,374 downwards.
TCTTTTTTTTTCTCAATTTAAGGTACCCGACTTTTTTTTTTGGCCGATTAAGGTTTTTTTCTAACTTTCGTTAACTATTTCGTTAGTAAATTACATAATTGGTCCTTGAGTTTGTATAGGTATTTCATGTTTAGTAAATTACATGATTTAGGTTTTTTTTCTAACTTCCGTTAACTATTTCGTTAACTTTTTACGTTTTTCGTCCGTTTTTTTACGTTTTCGTCTGATTTTTTACGTTTTCGTCCGTTTTTTCACGTTTCCGTCCGATTTTTTACGTTTTCGCCCAATTTTTCACGTTTTCGTCTGTTTTTTACGTTTTTCGTCCGTTTTTTTCACGTTTTCGTCCGGTTTTTCACGTTTTTTAACGTTTTCACCCGATTTTTTTACGTTTTCGTCCGTTTTTTACGTTTTCGTCCATTTTTTCAAGTTTTGTCCGATTTTTCACGTTTTCGTCGGTTTTTTCATGTTTTCGTCCGTTTTTTACGTTTTTGTCGTTTTTTTTACGTTTTCATCCGGTTTTTCACGTTTTCGTCCATTTTTCACGTTTTTGTCCGTTTTTTCACGTTTTCGTCCGGTTTTTTACGTTTCCGCCCGGTTTTTCACATTTTTGTCCGTTTTTTCACGTTTTCGTCCATTTTTTCACTTTTTCTTCCAATTTTACACGTTTTCGAAAACGTGAAAAAACAGACAAAAATGTGAAAAATCGGACGGAAACGTGAAAAAACAGACGAAGACGTGAAAAGATGGACGAAAACGTGAAAAGACAGACGAAAACGTAAAAAACGAACGAAAACGCGGAAAAAACGGACGAAAACGGGAAAAAACTGACGAAAACGTAAAAAATGACGAAAACATGAAAAAACGGACGAAAACGTGAAAAAACGGACGAAAACTTGAAAAACCGGACGAAAACGTAAAAAAAATGACAAAAACGTGAAAAAACGGACGAAAACGTAAAAAAACGAGCGAAAACGTGAAAAAACGGACGAAAACGTGAAAAAAACGGACGAAAAACATAAAAAACAGACGAAAACGTAAAAAAATCGGGCGAAAACGTAAAAAATCGGACGAAAACGTGAAAAAACGGACGAAAACGTAAAAAATCTGACGAAAACGTAAAAAGTTAACGAAATAGTTAACGGAAGTTAGAAAAAAAACCTAAATCATGTAATTTACTAAACATGAAATGCCTACACAAACTCAATGACCAATTATGTAATTTACTAACGAAATAGTTAACGAAAGTTAGAAAAAAACCTTAATCGGCCAAAAAAAAAGTCGGGTACCTTAAATTGAGAAAAAAAATTAGTTGTACCTTTAATTGAAATTGGACCTAAGATGGATACCTTTTTATGCGATTTGCCCTCAATTTAAGTACTTTCGTTAATTATTTAACGACTATCCATTAAGTTTTACATTCAAGTTCGCCGCTGCCATCACCACCAATTATCATAGCCACCACCAACCCTGCCCACCACCAGCACCACCAAGCACCGTTTCCACCACTTGAGAACCTTTTTATGCAAAGATAAAAATGCAATACCTTAATTAAAAATGACCAATAAATTGAGTACTTTTTTATGTCATTTGCCCTTCTACTAAGAAAGTTTGTTATGCAAGCGGCTAAATTAATAATCATACATGATTCAACTTAAAAATATAAGAGAGCTATATGCAGCATGATACGTTTATGTGGCACACGGTCACATTCAATTGTACTTCATTGCCTTTTAGTGTAATATAATTTAACGGGGTAGTGTCCCCTTTACCCAAAAAAAAAGCATGATACGTATTGGCGTTCTCACATCAAACATTATTACCTTGTAATATTTTTATAAGATAAAATTTGAAAAATACTTTTCCCACCATAACATGTTACTATATGCACAAATGTGTCTAAATCATGGTAGCAGGACTTAACTATCAGATATCAAAAGTTGTGAAAAAGTATATCAATACTTTGCTTTTCCAACTTTTGTAAAAAGGGCAAGTTATTTGAATCATCATGGAAGGTTTCTAATTATTACACGCATTGTTGGTTTGAATGGTGTATCACAAGTTATATGTTTTGACCAAACCCTTTCGATATAACAATATAAGAAGGCTTTCTATAACACGACCTAGGGATGAGCACGGTATCTGAATAGTATCAAAACCGTACCGAATTGGTGATACCAATTTTTTCCCGAGTATGAAAGTGGGTACAGGTACCGTACCGGACGAGATTCCGGTACCGGAAATTCGGTACCTATACAGTTCTTCCCGTTTTTTCTTAAACCAAAAAGGATTCCAAGAAAATGCAACAAAAAATAGGAAAAAATAAGCATTTTCAAGTGATTTCAAACTACGATGTGGCACAAAATGAAACCAACACTTACATAAATACATCACCAAGATACTCGTTACATACAAATGTTCCAAAACTTTTAAAATAGGTCCGGGTCTAATTTTTGGGAAGATTTATGAAGGATCTATATTTGTCACAATAAGTTTTTCGAACGTCTAGTTTGTTTTTCTTTATTTTACATGACTATTGTTTGACATTAAAGAGGTCAAATGGGTGTTTGGATAAGTTATTTAATTAAAAAACATGACTACTCAAATTTTGGGATTTTTTTTTGTACTTCCCGCTTTGGTACCAATATCGTATTAATGGTATCGAATTTTTTTTACTTCGATTTGTGATACCGATTCCGTACCGTGTATTAGAAATAGATACCGTTTCGATATGGTTCCAGTTCGATACCAGAATTCAGGTCCAAATCCTCATGCCTAACACAACCCTTTGTAAAAAAAACATTATGTAAAATAATTTTATATTTTTTTTATAACTTGAGTAAACTTCAAAATACATCCTTATTGTTTACCCAATTTCGCACTATACATCCCTCTCGAAAAAGTTGCAACAAAATACATCCCTCCGTTAGTAAAAGTGAACCAATATACATCCACAAGGACGAACGATACAAATTTTGTGTCATTAACTTGGACACGTGGCAGTTAAGTGTGGGTATATATGTCATTTTATTTACCAGTAAACTCATTTTTGAAACTTATGAAATTGATACTACGTACTACTTTTACACTTTTTCTTTCTTTCTTTCTTTTGCATCTTCTACTTCTTCGAACACATTTCAAAATTAAAAAACATAATTCAACCCTATCTTATATTCATTTTCTTCATCATCAACAAAAAATCTTATTCAAGCCTTTTCACTTAAATACCCACCTCTTCTACTTCTTCAAACACCCCCACCATATTCATCAAACCCATCCCCATCTCCCCCACCCCTCGACTGCTACCATCACGAAACCGTCGTGACCAGCGTGACAACCACAAATCCAAGAATCTGTGTTTGGTGGTCGTTTTTAGTTTTCACAAAAATTAGGGATTTTGTTTTTCTATTGAATTGGAGGAATTGGTTGAAGGTATGTGTTGCTTGACTGTGACTTACTTATTTATGATGTTAATTTCGTGATTTGAGTTTAAAATTTTAGGGTTCGGGTTCTAAATTATTTTTATCAAATTTGGGGATTTTGAGATTTTTGTTGGAATTAAAGTAATTTGTTGAAAGGGTTAATGTTTGGTGTTGTTTGGCCGACGGTGGTGTTGTTGGATGATGGTGGAAAGTGTTTGGTTTGTTAGGTCGACGGTGGGTTGGTGGTGGCAGTCGACAGTTGCTGGTGGTGGGTTGGTGGTGGTGGTTTGTTGGTGATTTTATGGCAAGGGGTGTTTGTGTTGACAGTTTGGTGCTGATGTCGTGGTGGTTGTGGTGGCGGCCGGAGTTGGATAGAGAGAATTAGTGAAGAGGGTGTGTTTTAGTTTTGTTTGTGTATGAAAAAATATATAGAGAGAGATAAGGTGTGTGTGGCTGGAGCCTGGAGGTGACGGTTTGGGGGGGGGGGGGGGGGGGGTTGTAGTGTGACGGGTTTGGCAAGTTTAGGGGGTGGTATTGAGTTAGTGGTGTATGAGTGTTGAGATGGTGGTGTGTAGGGGTGTCATTCGGGTCAACCCGACCCGATAAGCCTCTATCGGGTCGGGTCTATCGGGTTTTCGAAAAATAAAAATTAACCCGCAACCCGATCCGATAAGGAATCGGGTTATCGGGTTCGGGTCTATCGGGTTATCGGGTTTATCGGGTTATCGGGTCAACCCGATAACGAAATAATTAAGCTTGAAACATGGTTTAGTTCAAAATTTATAAAACTTTTAATGGGTTATTATAGCTTATCGGGTCAACCCGATAACAAAATAATTAAGACCCGCAACCCGACCCTATAAGGCTATCGGATTTATCGGGTTGACCCGATAACCCGATAAGATATATTGGACCCGAATCAACTCGACTCTATAAGGCCTTATCGGGTTCGGGTCGGGTCGGGTCGACCCATATGACACCCCTAGTGGTGTGTGGTGGTTGCTGGAAAATATTAGAGAGAACAATAGAAGAGGATGAAGAAGATTGAAAGTGGAATGTGTGTTGGTAAGATGAGTGTTATATGTAGGTTGATTTGTGTTTTTTATTTGGGTTTATGATTTAGGTTTGGTAAAAGAGTTGTGAAGTAGATAGAGAAACATAAAATGACATATGTACCTTACTTAACTGTCATGTGTCTAAGTTAACAGTCCTCGTAGATGTATATTGGTTCACTTTTACTAACGGATGAATGTATATAGTGTGAAATTGGGTAAACCACATGAGTGTATTTTGGAGTTTACTCTTATAACTTTTAAGACTTGAAAAAATATTAAAAAATCCAAGATAAATAAGGTCAAAGTATACGAGGATTCTATGTGGCGATATTTTGTACCATCGGTGTTCCGTTTTGACTTTTTTACGTCAACGGCCCAGATGACTTTAACATTGGCGCCATATTTAAGGCAATGGGTCCCACATCACTTTGGATACGCACTACGTCGTCGTTTTCTTTTTGTTATTTTTCAATGCAAAGGAACACACAGGTTCTCAAAATAAAGGTACCTAACTACTTACTCAATATTTATTGCATCCATTTTATTTTCGGTAAAGTAGTGGTACAAATTTTATCATAATAAACTTTTATTTTTATTTTTATATTTTTTAGTTTGTCTAACGATCTTTATTGCAAAATAATGCGTACAAGACCGATTAATCACCGTTTGGACGCTATAAGGTCACCAACATTTTTGATTTTTGTAAAGGGCAAATAATAAAAAAAGATAATATACTTGCCACAATTTCATTGAATGAGTAATGAACTATTTTTTTTTATTTTGAGGGTAATTTTCTTTTAAAATCATCATCTTTAGGGTATTTTGTAAAAAAATTGGACAATTTTGCCCCTCATAGCTAATACAAAAAAAAAATTTCTCGAAGGGCAAAATTGTCCAAAATTTTTGCAAAATACTTAAAGATGATGAATTTGAAAGAAAATTACCCTCAAAATGAAAAAAAACAGTTCACTACCCATTCGATGAATTTGTGGCAAGTATATTACCTTTTAATATCATTTGCCCTTTTGTAAATCGTTCATCCATGGTTAACAACGATCAACAGTGGTCAATCTTGCCAGAAATACCTAAACTCGTCAAAAAATTGTTTTGACAATTTATAGTCGTTATTTAGATCTATTACAAGATTTTTTTTTTTTTTCTTTTTTTTTTTTTTTTTTTTTTTTTTTTAGAAAAATCTTGCCGGGAATACATAAAATTTGCCAAAAATACCTAAAACTAGTCAGAAATGTCAATCCGATTAATTACCGCTTAATCCCACCTAGACTAATTATAAGTTGCAGGTGGGTCGACTGCCCGAATAACGATTCGCGATTTTTGCAACCTTGCTAACAAGTGATCTAGTAGCAGCGGTTAAAATGAATTAATTTAATACAAACATTTCTTCTCGATTAGAAAATGCATTTAATACATGTTAGGGTAAATTGCAAAAATAGTCCTTAACGTTTCACGAAATTGCAAAAACGGGACCGAGACAAAAAGTAGCGCAAAAAAGACACCAACGTTTCACATTTTCGCAAAATCGCCACCGGGAGGCCTTTTCCGTTAATTTTCCCGTTAAGTATCACGTAGTTGAGGATAGTATCGTCATTTCACTGTTCATACTTATTAAATTTGCCGCCATAATCACCTCTGTGCTTGGTATCAATGTGATTAGACCTCAATGCCTAAATTTGCAAAGTAAAATCAAACCTCTACCCCCATAAACCCCCCTACAACCCACATCTTCTCCACCACGACTCGAGTTGACCATAGCAGAATCACAACAAGAATGCAATCACCGCAAATGTCAGAAAACACAGCCATCATAACCACCACCATAACGACAACGACCACCACCAACACACACCAAGAAACTTCAACGTTGTTGACCACAACAACTCTAACACAACCCCACAACAATGCCCATGTCCATGTTGTCATTCAGAAGACATAAAGTTCTGCTACTACAACACATCGCAGTCGCGTCACTTTTGCCGTAGCTGCCGCAGACACTGGACCCATGGCGGCGTGCTCCGGGACATCCCTGTTGGAGGTGGTAGCCGGAAAAACAGAAAAAGGAAAAACCCCATGAACCCCACCATCACTTCGGCTTATGTTACCACGTTTGATCAGCCGGAGTACCAGGACTACCAGAGTGTGATGCCACCTCCCCAGAGGTTGCTGCCGCCTACCCAGGGCCTGCCGCCGCCTCTACATGTGGATGATGCCGGTGATGAGAATGGGTTTGTGTCGTCGTTGTTGGAGGATGTTTGTTTTGAGGAAGGTGTCTAGCCATTTTGTGGCAATTAGTGTAGTTTGTTTGTTGATGTGTTAGTTTTAGTGGTTTATGTACCTCATCCTTTTAGTCCCGATCTTTTGATGAATGCTAAATGATATGGTTGTAAATGTAACTTACCTTGATCTTTTGTTTTGGATACTCGTTATATTTGAGTTTTGCACATAGGACCCAGAATTGCCCAAAATGGATCAAATTGATTGACAACCATTGAAACTAGTTAAGAACTTAAGATTACATAATCTTCCATTAAAATACCATAGCAGAAGCATAACAATTTATTGATCTTTTGGCTAATTCGTAGTAGTTATATTTACATAGGACCCAGACTTGCCCATTTTGACAATCATGTTTGACTTTTGCACATGATTGTACATGCACCAAAATACCCAAAATTGCCCAAAGTGGATCTAAAAAGAAGGCACAAAAATAATGCGCAGGCACAAAAATACCCAAAATTACCCAATTTGACAATCAATTTTGACTTTTGCAACTAACATTATGGTTGACTTTTGCAAAAATTCCCAATGGTTGACAAGCAAAACATAATAAATCAACACAACAAAACATAGATGACAGAAACATAACAAAATCATAATATATCATTAAAGTTCAAACATAACATTCATAAAAAGGATGGAAACATAAAAGGAACAATCAAAACAAAGATGACCATGAAAGAAACTCTAAAGTCCCTTGACAAATGCGTGCTTGTTGAAGAGCTTGAGCTTCGCTTCTGCCATCTTCTTCTTCAAATCCAAAAGCTCCATAACATCGGACTTTTGAAGCTTCTTCAAGAACTCCAAGCATTTAAACATCTGCACCGAGGGACGCATCAGTTCCATTTCAGAGATCATCTTGTTCCTTTGAGCGACAATATCAAGCAACTCTTGATATGCAACAAACAGCTCTTTGGCATACTTGATATCACGCTCTGTCTCCCTAGCAAAAAACACCGTCATCTGGTATGGTAACTTGGTTGAGTTAGCAGCAGCAGCGAGTTCCTTAAGAAGGACAAATTGAGACATTCTTTTGCTAAATCCTTGACAAAATAGTTTTACTATGTTTGTTTCGGGGTATAGGCTTTAAATAGGCGTGGTAAGTACATGTGAAACTGTGTTTTAGGCGTGTTTGGGTAATAAATGAAAAACGTTTGGGTTACCAAGTTTTTGGCATCCCAAAATTGCCAAGTTTTTTTGCTTCCATTAGATTTGATAACATGTTATGCAACCATTGAACCTAGTTAAGATTACATAACCGATACATAAACATTAATAAAGTAAACATTGTTATAAATGATCTACTAAAAGACCATAGCAGAATCACAACAATTTATTGACCTAAACATAAAAGCATAACCATTTTTAGCATCATCCTTGGGATTCTTGTCAGCATCATCCTTTGGGTTTCTTGTCAGCAACAACCTTGGGTTTTTTGTCAGCCATCAGTCTTCACCTCTTGATTGATCTTCCTTGGTCTTCAAACTTGTCCTCTGCGATCACTCCATCTTGCCCAACTCCATTTTTTTCAAGCACTTGAACTGGCTCATCTCCTTGTTTAGCAACCTCTTTGTCCTTAATCACATCTCCTTCAACAACTGATATACATCCTTCATTTCCAACTACTACAGCACACTGATCATCTGGTATCACAGCCACATCAGAAACTCTTTGTTCACCATTTCCAACTACTACAACACACTGATCATCTGGTATCACAGCCACATCACAAACTCTTTGTTCACCATCTCCAACTACTTCATCACACTGCTCATCTAGAATCACATCCTCATCACGAACTCTTTGTTCGCCATCATCACCATCAACATCCACAAGTGGAAGCAAACTCAAACTAATTGGTTCAGCATAAAGAGCATACACCTCTGTTCCTTTTCCAGCTGCAACAACGTCATCAAGTTCATCCAATGCTTGATCTATTTCAGCAAACATGTCAATAATCTCTTGAGGCTCTTCAGGCTCTTGAGGCTCTTCAATCGCATGCATCTCTTCATGTTCAGGTACATCAACTAAATGGTATGGATCACCATGCCATTCTTGATCAACCTCTTCATCACTTGCGTCAGTATAATACGCATCATCAAAATCGAGATCATAAAAATCGAGCAACATGTAGACTCCTCACTTGAATCCTCCACAGTAAAGTCTTGGTCAATCTCTCCCAATAACCTTCTGAATTGAAACTCATCACTCATCATTTTTGTATGATCTGCAATCATTTTTTTGGCACAAAATGTTAGTGGGAAGTCACTGTTAGAATCAGTATAAAAAACAGGTCCAAACTTCTTAGGTTGTCTTGTCTTATGCCACTCTTTATGTCACTTTAACAATAGTAAATTCCCACTATTTTCAGTCTCACCATCAACACCCTTTCGAGCAGCCTCATTCATATCATTATCCACTAGTTCTTCTATCACCACACCCTTGCCTTTAGTCATCATTCGATCCATCATCTCACACTCAAAAATTGAAACACCGGTTTCAATATTCGAATCCAATTGTGTAAATATAGGAACATACTCCACAAGTGTCATCACATCTTCGTCAGACTTTAGTGGTAGCAAACTATCATCCAGTGACTCCCCATGTATCATAAAATGAGTAAACATAAGGGTACTATCCGAGTAACCTAAATCCTCTAACATTTCGCCCAATAATTCCATGGAGAAAACATAGAGTGAATTCCGTTAAACCAATATGTATCTCCAAAGAGATATCTTCTTCCCGGTTTTGAGGTGAATTCACCATTGTGATGGATTTGCAAAGAAAACACCTTTTCATTCAAATCTGTGGAACACATAAAACATCAATTACTTCCGACAACAATAACAAGTTTAAATGGAAAACATTAAAATGGAACAGAGTATTCTTACTATAAAGGATTCCTAAATCAGGTATCGGGGTACTGCGTGCACGATTTTGCCAAAGCTTAACCATTCTCAAGATCTTTACCTGTGAAATTAATGTTCTCCTTGGAAGAAATTGAGACCCGTATATAAAGTATTGCTCTAAAGGACTAAATTTGTAAAACAAAACACTAGCAACTGAAGTTATTGGCGGGAAATGGGTAAAATGACGATACTACCCTCAACTATGTGGCAATTAACGGGAAAATTAACGGAAAAGGCCTCTCAGTGGCGATTTTGCGAAAATGTGAAACGTTGGTGTTTTTTTTGCGTTACTTTTTGTCTCGGTCCTGTTTTTGGAAATTCGTGGAACGTTAAAGACCATTTTTGCAATTTACCCTACATGTTAATTGAACTTGAAAACTACATTAAGTAACTGTGATTTTTAATTTAATGAATATCAAGTTTCTTTATTTAGTTTATTTAGTCGTAAGGTTACAAAAATCATTAATCGCTACTCGGGCAGCCAACACCCTCGTAGTTACTAATCGGCCTATACGAGATTAATCGGTGATTAACCAGATTGTAATATTCTATATATAATCTCGAAATTATTTGTATGATGTACATAATACTTCAATTACTTTAAATTTCAAATAGCTCAAATATCACGTAGCTCAAAATTCAAATAAACAATAAAACACAATAATAACGTAAACATACTACTTCAATAAAATTAAAGCACTTAAGTGATTTCAAGCCTACTATGTTCTCAAACATTAATGAAAAGCTTCAGTTTAATTATGCGGTCCATTGTGCGTGGAAAGTGAGTAAAGTGATCCTCAAATTAAATAGAAGGCTTAATTTTATTTTTATTTTTATTTTTAAAACTAGTTATAATACTAGCGCACACGTGGGTTTTTAAATTTTTTTTAATAATATATTTCTATTTATTAAAAAACAAATAATTTAATCTTTTTGTTTGTTTGATTTATAATTTTTAATTATATTTGTTTATTATTAAAGATAATCATTTAAAAATTTAATCACATCTTATCTATATTTTTTTGTATATATATATCTTCTACTTATATAGTATTGCATCTTATTTATATTTTTTTGTAAAACAAATTTTTAAAATTTTAAATTAAAAAATAATAATTAAAATATTACATAATAAGAAAATATATTTTTTTTAAAATACCCACTAGGGTTTTGTTTTATTATATAAAAATATTAACCTAAGTTGACCGATTTGTTGGTTTGAACTTTCTCGTCCTGATTTTTCTCTGCATGTGTATCGTTACATCAAACCAAATCATATGTCTTTTTGTCATTATGGTTTCTTTCAATTAAGAAGAAAAAGTATCCTTGGTTAAATGCAATTACACAAACAAAAGCTTATGAAGCAGATGTGAAAACCTAAGAATGTTACAAGGGAGTAATTTCTATTATTATCACTAGTTATAATACCCGCGTACGCGCGAGTTTTTTTTTAAGTTTTTTAAATAACATATTTTTATTTATTAAAAAATAAATAATTTAATCTTTGTTTTGTTTGATTTATTATTTTTAATTATAGTTTTTACTATTAAAGATAATCATTTAAAAAGTTTAATCCTATTGTAATTATAGATAATTATAGTTTTTATTATTAAAGATAATCATTAAAAAGTTTAATACTATTGTTAGTTGCATCTTATCTATATTTTTTGTATTTATCTTCTACTTGTGTAGTATATCAACAAAACGAATTTAGAAATTTATAAATTAAAAAATAATAATTAATTAAAATATTACTTAATAAGGAATAATATTTTTTTTTTAAAATACGAAAGTCCCCACTAAGAGTTTTGTTGTATTATATAAAAGATTGTCTTATATATCTTTAAGTAAATCATACCAAGCAGGGTTGTAAACGAATCGAACAAACATGAATGGAGATTCATTCATGTTGTTTCATTTAATTTTAATTGTACAAATAAACAAACACGATCGCTTAAACGAACAAATTTTCTTATTCATGTTCCTTTATTAAGAAACGAAAGTTGTTTATGTTCGTTTATGCTCATTTAATAAAATATTAAATGAATATAAACGAACAAACATAGATGAATGTAGACTAATAAATATTTATAAAAGTATACATAATAATGTGTTTTATAAGTGTTTTTTGGTTTAAGTAAACTAATTTAAAGTGTCTAAAAGAAATATACGATATACGAACATAAAAGACCGTTAACGAATGCATAAGAGCATCCACAATGGTGAAGCTTTATATAGGTTCATAAGCATTAATTTATAAACCTTTTGATGTTATAAACCTATGTTCACTATGCATAAACCTTTTACAACTTTTAAAATGATTCATAATAACACATGCATTAAATTATGAATAGGTTCAAGAATATGGACCTCTTCATGCCACATGTACATGAAACAAATGATCACTATGATTAAAATGAAAGATAAAGTTTTATATTAGTTTTAGACTTTTTGATGAAACTACCATAGTGGATGCCCTAATATGACATTTATGATCATAAATGAACGAACATAACTTTTATTTATATTTATTTATTTAAGTAAATGAACATAAATTATTATTCATGTACAGAACACAAACAAATATTTTACTGAACAATTTATCGTTTACAGGTGATATATTCTTGTCCAAGATCATCATGGGAGTATTTATGGTACCAATTTGACCTCAACATAAATTAATATATATAACTTGGAATTTAGGTTGAAGGTTGAAAATTTCAGAGTATAAAATAACTTACCCTGTAATTATTAGAAACACTGTGCCACCTATATTTATATTTTTTATAGTCGATGCACATGCAGTTTTGCATTTATGTTCCTCTTTTGTGGGCCTTTACCGTCCATGTGTATAATCATTATCCATCATAGCCGATAAAAAACAACACAATATATGTCGCGATGATTTGTACCTTCAAACATTTTATTGCTAAGTCGTCATTATGCAATAAATCGCACTATCATACCTACTAATGGTGATTAGAGAATTTGAGAGTGAATACGGATATGACAGTTCTGAAAATAAAAAATACCAAACACTACATTAAATGATGCGCAAAAGTTTGTCCCCGCATATCCTTTCTCTCGGTGTGAGAATAAGTATGTAGTAAAAAACTTAGGTGTTGTTTGTTTATTAACAGATTTTAAAATCTAAATCTAAAATGTAAATGTCTGAATTTGAATAAAATAATATTGTTTGTATTTTTGTGAAAACATATCTAAATGATATGAATATAATGCAGTTTTATTCTTGTTGATAAAAGAGACACCGGGCTGAAGCAAACCCGCTACTAAAATATGAAATATAATAAAAGATGACACACGGATATAACGTGGAAAACCCCAATAGGGTAAAAACCACGGGCAAGGAAAGATACGTTTCACTATGTAAACTATGAGTTACACATTTTCTCTAATTACAAGGATAATACAACTTTATATCTCGTGCACTAGGAAATATACCAAAATCCCTAATTTTACACAAGTACTACCAGGAGAAATATCACCATGTGAAATGAAAGAAATGAGAATGGGATGCCAATGAATGTGTCGATCACTGCCTTTTATAGGCAAGTGGTTTGGGAATTTTGCATCATCCATGACATACTTAACCAACTTGTCCTTTGCAACTTGAAGAAGAATCCATATCAGATGCATTGTATCTTATCCCACAACTTGGCCACCAATTATACTTTAACAATCTCCCACTTGAAGATCCGATTGAAGCTAAATCGATCTTCACACCGTTATCCTTCCTTGCACTTCCATGCTGCTTACGTTTCTGCTAGGCCGCATGAGGATCGGCACCATATAAACTTGTCACTGTTCATTGCTTTCGTTAGTTAATCTGCCACGTTATCATCAGTATGAATTTTCTGCATATTCACGGTTCCTTCTTCCACTTTCTCACGAACGAAGTGATACTGAACTCGTATATGCTTTGTCTTTGAATGAAATGTTGGATTCCTTGCAAGATACAAGGCACTCTGGTTGTCACAAAAGAGAGTAATCGTCTCTTGTTTGTGCCCAAGTTCTTCCAACAACATCTTCAACCATACTGCTTCTTTGCTGGCTTGAGCAGCTGCAACATATTCTGCTTCTGTTGTTGACATAGCGACAACTGACTGCAGTTTTGAAACCCAGCTTACTGTTCCGCCAGAAAGTGTAAATGCATACCCGGTGGTTGATTTACTTCCGTCAAGATCACATGCGTAATCAGAATCAACATATCCCTTGACAGTTAAACCCGATTCCCCATAACATAATGCAACATCCGAGGTTCCTTTAAGATATCTAAAGATTGATGAGGCGAAAAATGGTCCATTTTTAGGGGCTCATTTAAGCCCGAATTCGAATTTATTTGATCAAATATTGCCCTAAATCGTTCCTTTTGTGATTTTAGGTACTTTGGGAGTGAAATCTGGAAAATGAAGCAATTCGGACGGTTTTAGAGCATAAAAGTGAATAAAACGCCAAAGTCTTAATTTTCCATACTGGGAACAGTAGGTGACGGCGTCAAGAGTAATTTCCTGACGGCGTCAAGAGCAAAATTCCATGACGGTCCAGTAGAGATTTGACGGCGTCATGAAGGTAGGGCGTCAAGAGTAAAAGTCATGACGGCCTGGAAATGATTAAGTCTTGACGACGTCAAATGTAGATCAAGGCAGTCCGAGAAGAGTTTTGGCGGCGAGGTGACGGCGTCATAAGCTTTGTCTTGACGCCGTCAGACCCTTTTTCCTATATATAGTTTTCTAATTTTTCACATTTAAAGAGGGAAGTTTTTGGAGAAACCCTAAGTACGATTTTCGTGTAACTTTACAGGTTCTTCAAGGGTTCCAACCCCTTGATACCTTGCATGTGTAATCAAGATAAGTGTTCCTTTAATTCAATCAATATGTCTATGTGTTGGTTGTCTATATCTTGTTCTTGTCTTAATTCCATCATGCTAGGCTAGATCTATCTTGTGTTTGCTTAGATCTAATGAAACCTAGATGTTGATTATGTGTTGATTACTTGTTTATTCTTGTCTTGGATGAATGATTTATATGTTAGGCTTAAGAAAACTGGCAGATCTCCAATTGGTAACATGCTTGAACGTCTTAAGAAACATGAACCGACACGCACTAGGTCTTTATTGGTTGTATTTAATGCATGAGCCACTGTTTACAATCCCTATAGTTGTGCTGGGCATGGTGTAGGAGGAGATAAGAGCTCATAGAATTGGGGAGTTAAGTGTGCCACCCCATGAATGGTATTAAGGAATACGATCCGTCATCCATGCAATTATAACAAGTAATTAACGTGTAAAAGATGTCTAGGGAGTAGTGAAATCTAAGTAAACACATTTTCTCCAATTACTGCTCACAACTTTAGTGTAATTTAGTTTATTTTCATTTTTAGTATTTTATTTTGATTGCATCTTAGTATTGGGTTAGTTGAATAGCAACTAATTCCGCCCAAATCCTTCAAACCCGAGATTTTAAATTGCTTTCTAAAAAAAAAATATATAAAAATACAAAAATAATCTTCTTTCATCTTTAGAACTAGTATTTAGGTTTTCTAATCCTAGCGACACTATTCCTAGCTGAACGATCAATCCCCCGGTACTTGTCACTATACTATACTACAACGATCAGGTACACTGCCTGGTGGGGGTTGTAAGCTTCTCAAGATCCCTTGAGAGGTAAAGCCTGGTGCGATTCCCACGCATCAAGTTTTTGGCGCCGCTGCCGGGGAATAGTTATTGTCTAGGTTAGAATTTCTTTGTATTAAGTCAACTTGCTAGATTCCTTTCTAGTAACATTTTATTTTTATTTTTATGTTTTCTTTAGTCTATCTTATTTCTTTGTGCCTTTGTTCGTAACCACCCAACATCATGGACAACGGGAACATCTTTGAACCCGTCATCCCACCACAACAAAACCCACCACCAGAACCCCTTAGGCCCCGAACCTTAGGAGAGTATTCCCGACCTAGCCACCAAGGCTACCGAAACACCATTGAGCTCACCGGAGCCAATGTGACCCCCTTGCGATCCGACACCCATCCGGTTGGTGCAAAGCGGATGTGCATTCCATGGACTTCGTTCCGAAGATCCAAACCAGCATCTTAAGGACTTTCTCAAAATCGTAGATTCCATATACCTAGATGTTGCAACTAGAGAGACAACCCGATTACGCCTATTCCAATTCTCTCTACTGGATCAAGCTAGTCAATGGCTTGAGCGTCTACCCGCGGGATCCATCACCACATGGGATAACCTTACCAATCGCTTCCTTACTCAATTCTTCCCACCGGGGAAGACTGCAATGCTTAGAAATGACATCCTGATGTTTGAACAGCAGCAGGGTGAAACTTTTTACGAAGCTTGGGCCCGTTTTAAGGATCTCCTCCATAAGGTCCCTCATCATGGTATAAATCGTTGGTTATTAGTCCAGATCTTCTACGACCATGTTGACTATCACACTAAGCGCACAATTGATAGGGCCGCGGGAGGTAAACTGCGTGATAAGAATGCTGAGGAGTCTTGGGCAGTTATCGAGGAGCTCGCCACTGATAATCAGGAGATGTGGGAGTTTAATCATACTGTAAAAGCGGCTATCAATGCAGTCTCAGCATCTGGAGGGACCACCGAAATCCCCGATGAACTCCTATGCAAACTCGAGGCAAAAGTTGACTATTTTGAGGAAAGGCAAAGGAGGCCTTTAAGTCCCAGAAGAGTTACTGTCAATTCTGTCTCAAAACCAACTTCGGCACCATTATCTGAGTCGCCTTCCAGAGAAAATGTCGAGACTTTTCAGAACTATACCCCACCTTGTTCCCCTCCCAAGGAACTTAGCTCGGAGTTTGAAGCTAGGATGAGAGAATATATGGCAACTCACTCAGATCGGCTTGCTAGATTCGAGGAAGCAGTTTATAAGCAAAGAGAGGAGATGCAGGAGAAAATGAATGAGATGATGAGTCTGTTAGAGGAGTATGCCAACCAGAAAACCCCCGAAAGAATACTACTAAGGAATGAAAATGCCACTCCCACTACCCAATTTGTTAACTCCATCACCATTATCCAAAATGATAACGAGAAGGTAGAAACTCCTGCTAAACGGACCTTAGAAAAACCACCAGAATCTCAACCTTTGAGTTACTACCTGAAACATGATATAAACAAAAACACCATAACAGATTGGATTAAGGGTGATGGGCGTAACCAACCCTCCAGACAGGTTTCTGAGAAAGAGGAAGAAGAGAAAGATGAGTATGATACGCTTCCTGGAGGATCAGTATTCGAGAGGCTATTGGTACAAAAAGTGGCTACTAAGTAGGTAGCATGTGGGAACTTTGAGATACAACGAGCATCGGGGACTTGAAACATCTTAGTGCTTTCGCCGACCAAGGATCGGAAGTAAATCTTATGCCCCTAATTATTTACATCCAACTAACGTAAAAAATGCCAGCCCCCACTCGTGTTAGGTTATCTCACGTTGGACACTCGTACGTATACCCCCTAGGAATCGCAGAAGATGTATTAGTTAATGTCGCAGGATTCATGTACCCCGTTGATTTTATAATCATCGATGATAAAGGAGATGGGTGCATGCCAATAATCCTTGGGGCACCATTTCTCGCCACCGCTAGGGCTGTCATTAAGTATGAAGGTAGGAAGATTGAGCTTAAATCTGGAAAAAGAAAGATTAGCTTTCCCATGACCCCGCGAAGTGGGTATGAGAATTTAAGTTGGAGAAAGATCAAAAACAACATTGGAACGACACCCATTCGTGTTCAGAATAAAATTCTTGCATGGGATGCAAGAATCAAAAGCTATAAGAAAGCAAAAAATGAAAGAAGAAAAAGCAATAAGGTTCAGGTCGAACTCGAACATACTCGACCCGCAGAAAATCATATACCATTTGAGGAAGGGAACTTGGTACTCTTGAGGCACTTGGAAACAACAATATCACCCGATAAACCAAGTCCTTGGTGGTACGGGCCATTCACAATCGAATGTGTGAGCAAAGATGGGGTAGCTAACTTGAGAAGCAAATTAGGTGGGATGGTGATTGTGAATATCGACAGATTGAGGCACTACCACCATAACAGTAATGATCGCAACTACATGGGATATATCATTTCAAATGATGAGACCACATAGTAACCCATGACCTTGAGCCTAGCTACAAGACTTGTAAATAAAGAAAAGCGCTTCTTGGGAGGCAACCCATGTTTTGTGTGATTTTATTTTTTGTTTGATTGTTATTTGCTTCCGTATGCATGCTTTATTTTTATTGTTGGTAGATCATGTTTCTAAACTAATTAGTGAAAATACTTTACTTTGTTGTTTAGCCTAGTCTTAACTCCACCTAAAGGTATTTTTGCAAAAGATAAGTGTAAGGGAAACCCCAAATATGTTTTTAAGAAACAAACCGATCATGATTCTCCACAATATTAAATGAACATGTATATTCGTATTTGTTAGAGTCAAATGCTTGTATTGAGTCATAATGAAGTTTTGCAGGATTTTCCAGGAAGTAGGACCAAGTTTTTCCAGAAATTTTCCGAAAACTTAACATAAGAATTTCTGCAGGTCAATTCTGACAGCGTCAGGTGTAAAAATCTGGAAATTTTACCGGTTTTGTTTTTCTAACGGAGTCTTATGGTTTTTGTGAATTATTAAGTTTTATAATCTCTAGGAGATCTGCAAACTTCATTCCACAAGCATTATATCTTATCTTGTTTTCTAGGATTTAGTAACTTATATAGGATGCCGCCGATTTTACGCGAGGTTGTCTTGTCTATTTTCTCAGGTTTTACAGGTTATGTATGACAAGAAGATGATTTATATTCAGGAAGGGAAGCTTTGATTGTTCATTTTCTTGGAGGAAGATTTAACCTGGCCATCTTATTATCCATACCGAGCGAATCAGGGGAGTATTTGATTTCATTCTTTTTACTTATTTCACTTTTACATTCTTTACTTGAACATTGGGGACAATGTTCATCTTAAGTGTAAGGGGAGGGTAAAAAGATGATACCTTACATATGCACTTTCGCTTGAGTTTGTTTTGTTTAAAGGTAGATGTGTAATAAAACTATGATAAACACTTGTTAGTGCAATTTTAGTGCCAAATTTAAATTTTTTTACAACATATAGGAGTGAAACTTTAGCCATAGCAAGCGTCTCATGGATAGGAGATTGTATGACTAGCACATAACCGTATATTCAGAAAAATTTTCCACCCAAATATGTGAGGTTCGCCTTTAGATTTGATAGGAAAAGCATTTACTATTAGTGCTTATGAGTGTACCGGTAGCATTTAGATTCTAGAACTTGCGTTAGTGATGCATCCCGAGACCGCTAGTGAGACTACATTCATGTAGAAGGATTTACTATATGATAAGAGGCATTAGGATCACCCTTGTGTTAAACCCGTATTATAATTACTTGACCATTTAAGTCATATTACTTGGCTAGTTAAGTCAACTAATTTTTCCCAAACCCTTAGCGTTGTACTCATTTTTAGTACACGATACCCCTAGTACACCCCTCCGAGCCTATCTTTTCGTTTCTAACTTTAAGCATCTTACTTAAAGGAAAAATTTGTTACACCCCACTTAAATGTACAACCAAATCGCCTTAGCCTTCCGTGTATGCGCTCATTTTTAGTGCATTATTGTTATTTGGTAAACCCTAAGTTAACTTTCTAATTGATTACATGGTTGCTAAGTCGAGTCATATCCTTGTACATATTGTTTTGGGACGATTGAGACTCATGGGTAAAGTACTTATTTATGGAGTAATGGGGAAGAACATAATATTATGACCCCCATATGTGCGTTAATCTTAAAAGTGCTCCAAGTGTTTTGATTTTCTTAATTCGAGTCATTAGATTAGTTAATTGTAAAGTATGAAAAAAATTCAAATGTAAGGGGAACGTTCATTCCCTATGATGTATTATTTTGGATGGTAGGGTAAAATTGTATGCAAAAAAAAAAAGAAAAAAAAAAAAAAAAAAAAAAAAAAAAAAAAAAAAAACCGGACTACCATCCCTTTTCATTCTATGTTCTTTTTATGTTTTTGTTATTTTTCATTTATTAGCTTAAGTCGAGTCTAGTCTTGGCTTAGCAACGCCACATTGTACATGTAATTAACCAAGATTGTTAACTCGCCACCAGTAAAACTTCCTTTATCCAACAAAACCGTGTATTTCATATCCCTACACATAACGTTACAACCCTTTAAAAGACCTCTTTGATAGTTTATCCTAGGTGCTTACGCTATGTGGTGGAGGTTTGATCCTTTCCCAAGTCTATGGTAATCTATTTTGCTATGACAGGTAGTGAGAGATATCTTCCGTTTCCATTTTGTAATTTACACTTTATTACACCCGAGAGATGTGAGTATCTAAACACTATTTGTGAGGTGCTTGTGTATGACCTCCGTGCTTGTCTATTGGTCTTTAGTGGAACGATTATTTGTTGTAATTACTTTTATATTAGTGTTAAATGACCCCTAACTTGTATTTTGACTAGAATAAAAGCACATTTGCTTGAGGACAAGCAAATCCCAAGTGTAAGGGTATATGATGAGGCGAAAAATGGTCCGTTTTTAGGGGGTCATTTAAGCCCGAATTCGAATTTATTTGATCAAATATTGCCCTAAATCGTTCCTTTTGTGATTTTAGGTACTTTGGGAGTGAAATCTGGAAAAGGAAGCAATTCAGACGTTTTTAGAGCATAAAAGTGAATAAAACGCCAAAGTCTTAATTTTCCATGCTGGGAACAGTAGGTGACGGTGTCAAGAGTAATTTCCTGACGGCGTCAAGAGCAAAATTCCATGACGGTCCAGTAGAGATTTGACGGCGTCATGAAGGTAGGGCGTCAAGAGTAAAAGTCATGACGGCCTGGAAATGATTAAGTCTTGACGGCGTCAAATGTAGATCAAGGCAGTCCGAGAAGAGTTTTGGCGGCGAGGTGACGGCGTCATAAGCTTTGTCTTGACGCCGTCAGACCCCTTTTCCTATATATAGTTTTCTAATTTTTCACATTTAAATAGGGAAGTTTTGGGAGAAACCCTAAGTACGATTTTGGTGTAACTTTACAGGTTCTTCAATGGTTCCAACCCCTTGATACCTTGCATGTGTAATCAAGATAAGTGTTCCTTTAATTCAATCAATATGTCTATGTGTTGGTTGTCTATATCTTGTTCTTGTCTTAATTCCATCATGCTAGGCTAGATCTATCTTGTGTTTGCTTAGATCTAATGAAACCTAGATGTTGATTATGTGTTGATTACTTGTTTATTCTTGTCTTAGATGAATGATTTATATGTTAGGCTTAAGAAAACTGGCAGATCTCCAATTGGTAACATGCTTGAACGTCTTAAGAAACATGAACCGACGCGCACTAGGTCTTTATTGGTTGTATTTAATGCATGAGCCACTGTTTACAATCCATATAGTTGTGCTGGACATGGTGTAGGAGAAGATAAGAGCTCATAGAATTGGGGAGTTAAGTGTGCCACCCCATGAATGGTATTAAGGAATACGATCCGTCATCCATGCAATTATAACAAGTAATTAACGTGTAAAAGATGTCTAGGGAGTAGTGAAATCTAAGTAAACACATTTTCTCCAATTACTGCTCACAACTTTAGTGCAATTTAGTTTATTTTCATTTTTAGTATTTTATTTTGATTGCATCTTAGTATTGGGTTAGTTGAATAGCAACTAATTCCGCCCAAATCCTTCAAACCCGAGATTTTAAATTGCTTTCTAAAAAAAATATAAAAATACAAAAATAATCTTCTTTCATCTTTAGAACTAGTATTTAGGTTTTCTAATCCTAGCGACACTATTCCTAGCTGAACGATCAATCCCCCGGTACTTGTCACTATACTATACTACAACGATCAGGTACACTGCCTGGTGGGGGTTGTAAGCTTCTCAAGATCCATTGAGAGGTAAAGCCTGGTGCAATTCCCACGCATCAAAGATCCTCTTCACAGCTTCCCAATGCTCTCTACCAGGTTCCGCCATGTACCGACTCACTACTCCCACTGCATGTGCAATGTCTGGTCTTGTACAAATCATCGCGAACACTAAACTTCCCACTGCTGATGCATACGGTACTCGAGACATCTCCATCCTCTCTTCTTCACTGATAGGGCTCATCTTGGAGGATAACTTGACATTAGTAGGAAACGGGGTTGATATTGACTTACAATCTTACATATTGAACCTTTGCAAGATTTTATTCACATAACTTTTCTGTGAAAGCCAAACTTTCCTACTAACTTTATCTCGGTGAATTTGCATCCCTAGAATCTTATTTGCGAGTCCAAGGTCTTTCATCTCAAATTCCCTAGCGAGCTATGCCTTCAATTTACTGATACGATCTTTGTTGGGGCCTGCAACCAACATGTCGTCAACATATAACAGCAAGAAGACAAAATCATTGTCTCCAAACCTCTTGTAATATGCACAAGGGTCTGCGTGTAGTCTGTTATATCCAAGGCCAATGATGAAAGAATCAAATCTCTTGTACCAACACCGCGGCGCCTGCTTTAAACCGTGCAGAGATTTGTTTAACCTGTAAACCAAGTTCTTTTTTCCTTTTTGTTTAAAACCTTTTGGTTGGAGCATGTAAATTTCTTCCTCAAGATTTCCATGAAGAAATGCAGTTTTCACATCTAGCTGCTCTAGATGTAAATCATACGTAGCACACATTGCCAGAACCACTCGAACAGTTGTCATTCGAACCACAGGGGAAAATATTTCATTGAAGTCGATTCCCTCTTTCTGAGCATATCCTTTGACTACCAATCTTGCATGATACCTCTCCACCTGGTCATCACCGTTCCTCTTGATCTTATATACCCATTTGTTTCCAATGGGTTTTCTACCTGCTGGTAGTGGCATCAGTTCCCACGTTTTATTCTTATGAAGAGCTTCAATTTCTTCTTGCATTGCTTCCCTCCAGAACGAAGCATCTGAATTATTCAGTGCTTCTTGAAGAGTTGACGGCTCTCCTTCCTCTGTAAGAAGACAATATGCAACATTGCCCTCCATAACATAATCCGTGTGCCACACCGGACGTTTTCTTTCACGATTAAGAGTACGAGTTGTTGGAGCTTGAGACTCAATTGTCTCATTCACTGATTGATGTTAAACCACCAACTTATATTGATCAAGGAATGGTCAACAAAGTCAAATAGCCTAGATCAATGCTTCGGGTAATATAAGGTATCACCAGGTCGTTATGTCCCGCTGAAGTGTGAATTGTAACTTTAGCGTACTCGTGATCGGGTGATTATTCACAGAAAAGGGTTATGATCAGAATTATTTGGAAATTATTAACAAATATAGCTTAGGAAAGCTACGTGATTGATTACGGGAATTAAGATTACAAAGATTTGAGCTAAAACCTAAAAACGTACACAGACGAACGAAACGAAAAGTACAACTGATGGACGGAAAGGGTTACAAGTGTAAAATTAATATTTTTACAAGCCTAACAATTAAAGAAAATTTTAAGAAAAATAAAAACTGTTTTTACCCTATTTAATTATTTATTATTAATTAATTACTAATTATCTATTTATTTCTTAATTAAATTAATTAGATTTATTAAAAATACTAAAAGGACTTAGAAAATTAAGAAAAATTTTATAAATATAATTAACCATCACTGGAATCCTAAAAAAATATAAAAAGTTGATTTTATGGATTTTTAAACTAAATTACTAATTATTAATCTAATTACTAATTAATTACCAATTAAACTAATTAAATTATAAAAATAGAAAATGAACAGTACAAATTCTAGAAAAATTTATAAAAATGTTTTAACTTAAATAAAAGTTAGAAAAATTATAAAAACTAGGTTATACTATGTAAATTATAATTATGCTATTTAATTACTTAATATTAATTAAAACTTAATTAAACTAAAATTAATTATAAAAACCACTAAAAGACAAAATAAAAATCTGGAAAAATTTCTAGAATTACTTTAACCTAAAATAGAATTTCAAAAAATATGAAAATGATATATTGCTCATAAATAAGCTAAAAAGAAAATTAAAATGATAAATCCTATTAAATAGAAGCTATCACTATAATTAAAGTTGATTTTTTTGTTTTTTTCTTTTTCCAAACTGAGTATACACTAAAAACAAAAGCTTCTAATAAAAACACTTTTAATGTAACCAAGAAATAAGCACTTAGAGTGCTTATTGATCCCCACAGTTGACTTTTGTTGACTGTGGAAGGATTTTAGCTCAAATGAGTGATGTGGGGTCCACAATGATAAATATGGTTTTCCCTGAGTTAAATGAACTGTAATAAGCTAGTTTAGCACAAATAAGAAGCTTCAATAAGCTACAAACCTCAAATAAGCTGTTGACTTATTTAGAATCTCAGGTAGAATGGGACAAGAATTGGGACCAAATTCAGGTGGGGTCCAGAGGTCCAGAGGTCAAACTCTTGGTCAATTTACACTCCCTGGTAGGAGGGGGGTTGAGAGAACCCAAGGGTGAAGTGTGGGACCCACTGGGTAAACCACAAACAATCACCAAAGTTGGGTGAGTGGGAAGGGTCTGCTGAGACAGAGCAGTTACCTTGCCCTGCAGGTAACTTCCAGGGGTATTTTGGGCACTTGAAAAAAATCACAAAAATGTAAACTTTGTAGAAACCTAAAGTTCAACTGGTAGAGAAATCACATAACAAATTTCAGGTTCCAACTCACAACACACAAATCATGAAAAATCACCCAAGTTTTGCAAAAATCTGAGACTTTACTTTTGACTTTTTAAGGAAAACCTTGCACTTTGACTTTTATGAATTTCGGCTGATGATTATTGGTTTAAACTGATGTATTAAGATATATTCCAACTAAAGATGGATAGAAAAACAAGTTTTCAACAAAAATGGTGAGATTTGATGTTCTAAATTCTCACAGACAACTTATATGGATGACTTGGTGTGATTTTTTGACTTTTGTAACAAAAATGACCAAGGACTTTATCAAAATAGACTGAGTTACACTAAACAACAATGCAATAAGTGTTTTTGACTCTAAACAATAACTCCTACATATGCTTTACAGCTTAATCCAAACACCCCTTCTAGTAATCTGATTTGATTTTTAAGAGCAAAGGAAAAGGTTTAAGTCTATGCCACTGATTTGGATGTGTTCAATAAGCTAATTGCAACTTATTTGAGCTGAGCTTAAAGTAGAATACACTAGATTACCCACTGAGACACTTTGACAGTTGAAACAACAATCAACACAACTACAAGATTTGATTAACAAGCTACTAATACAAGCACAAATGGAACTTCACTAACACCAATTAAACACAAATTAGTTAATAGCAATAAAGATGAACAATAATAAGCTTATGCTACAGTAAAAATGAAAAAGAGATATGAGAAATAAGCTCACAAATGGATCCTGTGAGCCTAGAACCAAGAACCAAGGTATGAAACCTTTCCTATAACCTCCCTTGAGGATCTAACCCAGAATTCATCCATTCCAATCCATGCTTCCAGCTTAATCTCCCATAAACACAGATTTTTGTGATTATTTTTTTTTTTGTTTTTAACAACATTTATAGAACTGATTTTTAAGCTGATTCAAAAGCTTTTGAACTTAAATGTTGAATCTAAATGAGCTTGAAGTGAGCTTACACTACTTTATAACTTGAAATCACAATTTGAGTAACTTATTTAAATTTTTGAAAAACTGAAAACAAGAAGTAAATTACACTTAAACTTTCATTACTTGATGAAATTAGTACAAATAAAGGAAAATACACTGAATTTAAATTACATACTAGTCTACATAGCCACATTGGCTTACAAAAGCTTATATATACTCCATGACCTATGTCACAACTCACCATTTCAGGTCATTTCCCAAACTTTGGAAAAACACTATTCATCAAAACACTATTCATCATTTTACTATTCATCATATTTTGTGTCAGTTTGACATTCAGAGAAGCATTCAGAAATTTTACTATTCACTAAACACTATTCATTGCCGGAAAAGATTTCATCATTCACGTGCATTATTCATTTCATCGTAAATTTAGTTTACGGGTATTTAAATTCGCGTAACCATATTGGTTCAGGTGCGAATTCATGCATTATCAGTAAAAACATTTCATTCGGATTAGAGACAGTCTGCATATCATCAGTAGGTCATTTACATGTTATACCACTCTTAGGATTTTCAAATTTATATATTTGATACATTTAACGTTTTCATTACAATTATTTATAAATAAACGTTAACATCCGGTTTATACACAACGAATATATCTAAATATTTCCACAATGGTCCCGACATGTTTTTATATCCATTATAACATTATAAAAGTTATTACATTCATTTACCCAGTATTTTGGAATTTTACGTTTTCCAGTTCAGCGTTTTACGCGAATTACGCCTTTTAGACCCGCGTTTCCAGTTTTAACAGTGTTTAAGCAACCCGATGGAACTTACCATTCATTTTTATTTTATTATGGAGTATTTTGACAAGTTTAGTCATTCTTTCAAGTTTCATATTTTTACGATGCCCGAATTTACGTTTCGCGGTTTAAAACTTTACGTTTTGCGATTAACGGAACCAAAACCGACTCCGTGACCCAGATAACACCAAGCTTCTTACATACTCATCCCAAAACTCACCATGTGCAGCCCCCCCTTATCCATGTTACTTGAACTTGACCATTTATTTACAATAATGCCATTGAAATTAGATATTTTATACAAAAACACCATATACACTACACTTATATTTTTTTTAGATCAAAGCAACTCATTTCTCTTCTTCTCCACCAAAACCCACAACCCAACTTCATTTCATAACCAAAATCCATTATTTTTCAAAGTACAAAGCATCAAAGTTGTTCATTTCATCATCCTAATCAAGAATCATAACACAGAAACACAAGTAATCCAAGGTTTCTCATCATCTCACCACCTATTATTTCAAAGTGAGTATTCAAATTTATTTTCATGTATCATCTAATTAACATATGTATCTTATGGTATTCATGCTTAATTTCATGCACAAACTAGTTATACCACTTTTTTTGTATACTTTTTGAACTTACAAACCCTAGATTGTGATTTAGGTGTTCCCTTGTTAAATTAACTTGTTTAGAAATCATTATGAACCCATGACACCCTAAGAAGGTGTATGGTAGGATTAGTATAGTTTTGTGGTGTTTGCAAGAGTTTTGGTTAAGGTTGAAACTAGTTTTGGACATGAAAAATGGGTTTGTAACAAGTATATAAACATTCTGTCCCATTTTGGTAAATCCAGGAAAATCAGTAAACATAAAGGAAACTTTGGCAAAATTTTTAGAAAATACTTTCAAAAACGAAGTCGTAGGCGAAAGATCGGATTAAAAAGAGTTTATAACAAAGGAGTTATGAATTTTTCAATATTAACGACGAAAACTATTTTTCGGAAAAATACATGCTGATGGACGTTTTTCGTCGGACAAAAAGAGGCTTTAGACGTAACCCGGAGGAGCCGAGCTTTCCAAAATATATTACTACATGCTAAGACGTAACCATGGATATAAAGAACAAGTAAAACGGACTTATAACGACAAAGATATTCATGTTTCAATATCGACAAAAACTCACTATAATTGACAGCTTTTAGAAATAATAACGCTAAAACTACGTAGTAACTCTAGATTTCTAGAAATAATACCAAGTACCCAATTTCATAACTAACGAAGTATTAGTGATTACAAGTATATTTTTATCACTACAAGGCGTTATTTCAAGGATTTCAAACCGAGGATTTCAACACTAACATTGATACATACGATATATATATAAGTATATATATATTGCAACTAGCTTTATTTTTTCTAATAGCCATATTTTTCCTAAGTATTGGAATATATATTTTTTTGATAACAACAAGTGCTTTTCCAAAGAGTAGAGTGGTAAAGGAAACATGTGCATGGACATTCATAACATCACTTCATGATCTAAAGTAGATCGTTCATCATTCATATTAGGTTGCGGCTAGTGTGCGCGCCTTATTTTTCAGCTCATTACATGTTCATGGTACCATCATATCAGGTGAGTCATAGCCCCTACTCTTTTAATTGTTTTGTAAACTCTTTGGGGGAGAATACATGCTCGTTTTACTTAAACGCATTACTTGCTTTACATGGTTGATTACTCAAACATTTTCAGCTTTACCTATATATATGTTTGATCACCTGCATTTCATGGGTATGTTTGATTACCTGCATTTCATTGGTATGGTGATTACCTGCATTTCATGGGTATGTTAATTACTGCATTTCATGGGATTTGTCATCCTTGTTTACATGACTTCATGGTCACCAATTGTTCCCATATGTTCATTGTAATATTGTGGTATTCCCCACTTGGCTGTGATGTCAAACGTAATATTGTGGTATTCCCCACTTGGCTGTGATGTCAAACGTATTGTGGTATTCCCCACTTGGCTGTGATGTCAAACGTAATATTGTGGTATTCCCCACTTGGCTGTGATGTCAAACGTAATATTCCTGTTTCCTTACTAGACTTATTTCATATGTTCATTGTAATATTGTGGTATTCCCCACTTGGCTGTGATGTCAAACGTATTGTGGTATTCCCCACTTGGCTGTGATGTCAAACGTAATATTGCTGTTTCCCTACTTGACTGAATTACGATGCCTTTACATCAACCTTATTACAGATTTTCCCACTTGACTGATTTATCATATGGCCTCATGGACTGAATTATTTATATAGCCGTTTGCTATATTTATCATGGAATTTGGATACAAGTATTACATTTGTTTACGTATACATATTACATTTGGCAGTGGGTCGTAGACACACAGGTTACAAGTCTCTTATGGCGGGACTTGTAACTGAGTGGATTTACGATGCCTTTGCTGGGATACCTTCATACATATGCATTACATTCTTTTTCACAAGACTCTATGAACTCACCAACCTCGTGTTGACACTTTAGCATGTATTTTCAGGTTTTAAGCAATGGCACGCTACAGGAGGTTTTGGCAGGGCATGGCATGGTCATAAAAGACTCTGATTATTCATTTGGGGACCGTTTTAAACTATGTTAAGGGCCTATTTCCGCACTACTTTTAACAATGTAAATTCAACATTTTTGGTTAAAAGATTTTATTCTAAACGATTGAAATGAATACCATCTTACACTTGTTTTGTAATACCAATTGAGTTACACCCCAACTACATGTATGCTTCCGCTGGACCCGATTTTGGGGGTGTGACAACCTAAAACTGCCTCTCCCTTGACTTTTCTTTCTGAATTATTGACCTCCTTGACTTGTGGCACTTTCTTAAGCAAATCCCACCCATTGGATTGGGTGGGAATAATCTTAACCGTTCAAAGATATTTTTGGCGCCATTTTTCTTTAACTGCTCCTTGGGTTTCTTGGAGGGATTTGAGATCAATAAATGATTATTGGCTGTTAGCTAAGGAGGGGAGGGAACAAGGAATGGTGAGCATTAATTAGAGGTGAGGAGGGGGGTTGTGTGTTTGGTGAGGTTGCAGGCAAGTTGGGGGAGAAGGAGAGGTCAAACATGGTTTGACCGGTTGGGATTATTTAAAACGGTTTGTAAGGTTTTTATTATTAGGTGTGGGCCGACGGTGAGGTGGGCTTGGGTTTAGGATTAGTTTGGTTTGGGTTGTGTTTTGTTGTTGGGTAATAAAAACTAAAAAGCTCCGTTTGGTTTTTATGTTAATCACAAGGACCTATTTTGAAATTCCACAAAACACAAGGACTGAAATTGTCATTCTCCCAAAGTATCACAAGGGATCAATATTGCCAAGTTTGATATTCCAAAATCAAGTTTTGCAATTTTTTAATTTTCAAAATTCCCAGGGACTAAACTTGCAAATTTCCAAACTCCAGGGACCAAAATGTAACTTTTCCAAATTTATCACCCAAAGTCCGTTTTTGATAACTTTTGATTTTTTAGGGACTTGGGTTGACTTTTATTTCAAAATAAATGCATAGGGACTATTTCTGACAAACTTTGAAACTTGGGGGACTGAAACTGCCAATATTGCAAACTTTGATCGTTTTCCGCTTGTTTTTGCTCGTTTTGCATTTAAAACACATAAAACACAATGCCTGGGATAATTTAAGTATTCTGATTACTTTTCGATTGTTTTTGTATGTTTTGGCAGTTTAAACACGATAAAAATGATGAGTGTTTGCGCACTTATCAATCCCCCACACTAAATTATTGCTAGTCCCTAGCAATATTTTTGGAAAATTTGATGGATTTTAAACTCTTTACCAAAAGCCATCACTTCTGGAGTAGCCAGGTGTAAAAACTGTGGCACACCTGATAACCGTGTGATTTTGAGCAAACCACCAGCTGTCAACGGATTTGATTTGTCTTTACCAGGAGCCGTTTGCTCCTGGACTAGCCAGCTCTTGATGGAATAGTCAACATCTTGGTGAGCTGATTACCAATTATGGTTTTTCCACGGCCTTTACCACAAGCCATAATCTTGCGGGCTAGCCAACTCATTAGCTTTTGAGGATGATGGGGAGTTGAGGAACCATACAATTTTGGGCAAATTGCAAGCCATAAACGGATTTGAGTTATCTTTACCAAGAGCCGTTTGCTCCTGGATTAGCCAATCCCTTTGTCGGTTAGACATGGCGGACTGATTACCACAAAAATTTTGAAATAAAGTGAAAAAATTTTGAAAATTTTGGCCAAAAATGGGGGTATTTGAAAGTATTTTGCGACAAAATTCGCTAGAATTTCCCCTCCCCCCCTCCCACACTTAGAAATGAATATTGTCCTCAATATTCAAAGTCCCGGCTATTATGCCGAATCTATGAATGTAAAAAGATAATATTCGAATCTAACTGTGGAAATACCAAATTCACTTTATTTCTACATATATGCATACTTTTTTTTTTTTTTTTTTTTTTTTTTTTTTTTTAAAAAAAAAAAACTTATATACGTATATACATTTTCAAATTAGCGGGGGGTTGGCCATTCCCCCACACTGGGTGGTAGAAAGTAGAAGGAAATCAGAGATACGGGTGAAAACCCGTATTGTGCTATTGTTTTTGTTCATCGAGTCGCTAGCTTGACTCGATCCCCGAATTTAATTGTCCTTGGGGAAAGTTTGGAGATCCGGGACAACCATGGATGGTATGTCCTCTCCAAAGTAGTGCTTTAAACGATGTCCATTCACTTTGAAATTAGGACCGTCATTTTGAGATAATTCGACGGTACCATAAGGATAAACCTTAGCGATAGTGAATGGACCAGTCCATCGGGTTTTGAGCTTTCCCGAGAAGATCTTGAGTCTAGAGTTGAAAAGAAGGACTCGATCACCAACGTTAAAAACGCGGTTTTTGATTTTGGAGTCATGAATATTCTTTGTCTTTTCTTTATAGATCAAAGAGTTCTCGTAAGCTTGATCACGAAGTTCGTTTAATTCATTTAGTTGAACTTTTCTATGATCACCCGCAGTTTTGAGGTCGAAATTGGCATGCTTGAGAGCCCAATAGGCTTTGTGCTCAAGCTCGATCGGAAGATGGCACGCTTTCCCGTATACAAGTTTATAAGGCGTACACCCAATGGGTGTTTTGTAAGCCGTACGGAAAGCCCAAAGTGTATCATCTAGTTTATCCGACCACGATGCACGATTTTCACCTACGGTTCTTTCTAAAATTCTGTTGATACCCCGATTGGAAACTTCGACCTGTCCACTCATTTGAGGGTGGTACGCAGTAGAAAGACGGTGAGTCACACCGTACTTTTGCATGACTTTGTCATTACAGAAGTGTGTACCACGATCGCTAATAATAGCACGTGGAGTTTCGAATCGGGCAAAAAGAGCTTTTAGGAATTTCACAACTACTCGGGCATCATTTGTGGGTAAAGCTTTCGCTTCAACCCATTTTGACAAGTAGTCAACTGCCACGAGTATGTATTTGTTGCCGTGAGAGGATGGAAATGGCCCCATAAAGTCGATGCCCCAGATATCAAAAATTTCACAAACTTGAATTGCATTCTGAGGCATTTCATTCTTTTGTGAAATATTCCTGTGACGCTGACAAGCATCACAGGACTTGACCAATTCTTGGGCATCCTTGTAAATCGAGGGCCAATAAAAGCCGGAATCAAACACCTTTTTGGTGGTGTAGTTGGGATTGTGGTGGCCCCCCGTGGGACCAGCATGGCAAGCCTTTAAGATTTCAGCGGCTTCCTGACCATACACACAACGCCGGATGACTTGATCCGCGCATATTTTGAACAAGTAGGGATCGTCCCAAAAATAATGTTTTACATCTTTGAAAAATTTATTTTTTTGTTGGGACGACATCCCTTTCACAATGAAGTTACCCGCAAGATAGTTTGCAAAGTCGGCAAACCATGGGGTAATCGAGTCTCCACGAAATGAAACCGCATTGAGGGTTTCGAGAGGAAGTGTTTCATTTATTTCCTTTTTCTCGAAAGCATCTTGGTGGGGGTTTTCAAGACGGGAGAGATGATCAGCAGCTAGGTTCTCAGCTCCTTTTTTATCACGAATAATGATATCAAATTCCTGAAGGAGGAGAACCCAACGAAGAAGTCTCGGCTTTGCATCTTGTTTTGCAAAAAGGTACTTCAAAGCCGAGTGATCCGTATACACTATGCTTTTAGTCAGTATCGAGTATGGCCGGAATTTTTCAAAAGCATACACCACAACTAATAATTCTTTTTCGGTAGTGGTGTAATGGCTTCGAGCCTCGGTCATAGTTTTGCTGGCATAGTGTATAGGCTGAAAATGTTTTGTTTTTCGTTGCCCCAAGACTGCCCCTATAGCATAATCACTAGCATCACACATGAGTTCGAAGGGCAAGTCCCAATCGGGGGCAACAAGAATTGGTGCCTCGGTAAGCTTTTTCTTAAGTGTTTCAAAAGCTTCGATGCACTCTGGGGAGAAGATAAAATGAGCATCCTTTTCGAGGAGATGGGTCATAGGCCGGGCGATTTTAGAAAAATCTTGAATAAACCTACGATAAAAACCGGCGTGACCCAAAAAGCTCCTAACACCTTTGACGGTAGTGGGATGAGGTAATTTTGCAATGACATCCACTTTGGCTTTGTCAACCTCAATCCCGTTCTTTGAAATTTTATGGCCGATGACAATGTCCTCTTTGACCATAAAGTGACTCTTCTCCCAATTTAGACATAACTTTGTGTCTTCACAACGTTTTAGCATGTCGTCTAAATGGGAGAGGCATGACTGGAACGAATACCCAATGACCGAAAAATCGTCCATAACGACCTCCATAGTTTTTCCGATCATGTCGGAAAAAATGGCCATCATACATCTTTGAAACGTGCCCGGAGCATTACATAAGCCAAATGGCATACGTTTATATGCGAAAGTTCCATAGGGGCACGTGAACGTGGTCTTTTCCTGATCTTGCGGATCAATGGGAATCTGAAAGTAGCCCGAGAAACCATCGAGGAAGCAATAATACTCATTCCCCGCTAATCTCTCGAGCATCTGATCCATAAAGGGCAGAGGAAAATGATCCTTACGGGTGGCGTCATTTAACTTACGATAATCAATACAGACACGCCATCCCGTAACCAAACGAGTTGGAATTAACTCATTCTCCTCATTTGTGACAACAATAATGCCACCCTTTTTTGGAACACAATGAATTGGGCTGACCCAAGGACTGTCCGAGATAGGGTAAATCAATCCGGCATCAAGAAGTTTTAAAACCTCTTGTTTGATAACCTCGTGAATTTTTGGATTCACCCTTCTTTGTTGTTGGACTGCAGGTTTGAAGTCGTCCTCCATTAGAATCTTGTGAGTACAAAATTCAGGGTCAATGCCCTTGATGTCGGAGAGACGCCAAGCAATTGCTTGGTTATGAGACTTCAAAACCTTTATAAGAGCAGCCTTTTCCTCATCACTTAAGTCTTTGGCAATTATGACGGGTAATTTATCATCACCCTCCAGAAATGCATATTCAAGATGAGGCAGCAAGTCCTTAAGTTCAACCTCAGGGAAGTCATCAGTTTTCTCAACATTTTTGACCTCCTCTTTATGAAGTTGTTGTGGTAAAATAGGAAGAGGAGAGGGATCTTCGTTTAACAATTTTTCAAGTATGAGAATATCCCTCTCGAGGTCGATCTCTTGGTTATCGACTCCATCGGGAATCGAGTCACTTTTGAGAAACGCCTCCATTTCTTCTAAGATGAAGTCACTTCCCTCAAACGGAGTGAGGGAAGGAGAAGAATTGGCAATGATGGGGTGAGAAGACTGAGTGAGATTTTCACTCGAAAAATCATCAGTGAAACATAAAATCTCTTGAGCATACTCCTCAGCAGCAACATCGATGACATCTATTTTGTTCACCGATTCACAGTCATAATTGGAGGAGTATCTCGAAGTTTGATTTAGGTTGAAGGTTATGGCTTCCGTTCCAACACGTAATGTGATCTCATGCTCAAATACATCGATAAGAGCTCGCCCAGTTCTAAGGAATCCCCGTCCAAGAATGAGAGGGACCCTTGAATCGGCATCAAAGTCAACAATCACAAAATCTGCCGGAAAATGGAACTTCCCCACTTTAACGAATACGTCCTCGGCAATGCCAATGGGACGAGAAATCGAACGATCGGCAAGCTCTAAAGTCATGCACGTGGGGGTAAGTTCGGGAAGAGAGAGTTTCTTCCACACAGAATATGGCATCAGGTTAATGCTAGCACCTAGATCGGCCAAGGCGAAGCATTCAACCATACCCGGGAAAGTACAAGGAATTGGGAATTTCCCGGGGTCTCCAAGCTTTTCAGGAAGCTTTTTCAAAAGAACTGCAGAGCAGTTCTCATTCAAAGGAGTTCTTGCCATCTCAAAGAGTTTCTCTTTGTTACTCAACAGATTTTTGATTGTCGATGCGAACTTGGGCATCAAGAGAATAGCGTCCGCGAAGCTGATATCAAAATGCAAATCTCGAAAGATTTGGAAAAATTTATCCATTTGGTGATTAGCTTTTTCGCGAAGCTTTTGTTCACTGAGACGTGATGGATAGGGAATAGAAGTTTTGGATTTAGGGTTGTCCACTGGAGTTTCTGGTGGTTCAAAGACAACTCCAGGCTTACATCTGGTTTCAGGAATAACCTGAGGTTGGACGTGTGTTGTACTTCGTGGGCTAGGAATTTGCACCTTGTCCTTTGTCACCTCAGGTTCACGAACCACTACCTTTGGAGGAGAGGAAGAAGATGTAGTAGGAATCGCGGGTTCATCATATGAAGCACCACTTCGTGTTGTGATCGCCTTAGCATCGCCCCTCGGGTTAGCGATCGTGTTGCTCGGTAAAGTAGTACCTGAGCCCGAGGGTCGATCATTTAAAGACTTCTTGATGTCAGAAATCTGGCTGACCAGCAACTTGTTCAACTCTTCTTGGGACTTCATGAATTGTTTCAACAACTCGTCAGATGAAGGCCCGGTTGGAACAATGGCTTGATTCGGATGAGGAATATTTGGAGCTCGACTGTTCGGATTGGGACCTTGATTTTGAAAATTACCCTGATTAGGGTTGTTGTTTCCATGAAAATATCCCGGATTGAAATTACCCTGACCTTGGTTCCGATTAAAGTTTCCTTGATTTTGATGTTGGAAACCCTGATTTTGAAACCCTTGGTTTTGATTGTGAAAACCGTGACCCTGATTGAAGTTACCTTGGTTTTGATAACCTGGGTTTGCTCTATTTTGATTTTGGCCACGGTTTTGGACATTTTGGTTTTGATTAAAACCAGGAGATCCAGGATAATGATGTTGAGGACGATAGCTAGGGTCCATAGGAGGGCGATATTGAGTGCCTCTTTGATTTTGGGACCCAGCTACAGCATGAGCTTCATATGGAGTACCATCAGTAGCTGTGCAATTGTAGTAGGCATGCGGCCCACCACAAGTTACACAGACTTCCACTTTTTTAACCTCAGCAGGGGGAGGATGTTGTGGAAATGAAACTTTCTTTGTTTGGGCGAGAACCAAAGCTTGGATCGCTTCAGTGAGCTTGTCAATCTTAGCATCCGTGCTAGATTGACCAACAGAAGATGAAGTAGAAGGTCCCGCATTGATTTGAGAAACAATCGGTTTGCTTCGTGTAGAGCGGACCTTGGACTTGTTTTCTATGATTTGCAAAGCTTCTTTTGTGGTTCTACTCAAGAAATTACCTCCCGCGGAGGCATTGAGAGAATCCTGATCAGCTTGGCTCACGCCATTGTAAAAAGTATCGAGTTGCATCAACTCAGAGAAACCATGATGTGGACACTTGCGAAATAATTCTTTGAAACGATCCCACGCTTCACCAAAAGATTCATCGTATTTTTGAGTGAACTTGGTGATTTCGTTCTTAAGACTCGTGGTCTTGGAAGGTGGGAAAAATTCATTCACAAACTTTTTGACAAGATCTTCCCAAGTCTCAATAGATCGCGGAGGTTGTTTTTCAAGCCAAATTCGGGCTTGTAGCCCTCCAAGGAGAATGGGAAGAGAAGAAGTTTTATTGCTTCACACGGGACATTTTTGTACTTGATGGTCGATGTGATTTTATTGAACCATCGAATATGAGCATGAGGATCGTCCCTCTCAAAACCGTAGAATTGGCTTGAGGTTACTAGATTGAGTAACCCGGTTTTGAGCTCAAAATTATCAGCCACGATGGCTGGAACAACAATGGCATCTCCGTAACCCTCGATGGGTGCTTGGAGAAGCTCACACATGGGGCGGTCTTCCGCCATGGTGACAGTGGGTGTGGCAACAGTACAGATCTCAGATCCGACTGTTGGTGCTGAACGTCGACGTGGTCTTCTAGGTTTCCGAACAAGCTCGCGTAATGGGCTCGTGGACCTTGAAGAACGAGTGCGCATGCACTAGAGATAAAAACCAATCAAAACAAAAATCGAGGCAAATCAACAGTGAACTTAAACCAATAATCGCAAGTAAGTGGCTTCTTTAAGAAAGGTACACCACCTACAGGGATACAAAGGCAAGTTTTTATCTTTCGTTTGGGAACTTTTTATGTTCACACCCCCAGTTGGTAGGTGTTTTGTCTTGGTTTGCGACGGTTGGTTTTTATGTAATTATTATTATTCACAAGAAAAGACGGATGTTTTTGTGTTTTGTGTATGGGTTTAAAAACTTTTGGAAAATATTTTTGGTATCGTTTCGTTTACCAAAATCGTTTCTCTTTAAGAATCACCTTAAAAGAAAACCGATTCAGAAAACGTTACGATCTGTTTTGTTGTTTTTAATTTTTTTGGTGTTTTAACACTTTAGGAAAAGTGTTAATGACTTTTTTATTTTTATTTTATTTTTATTTTTTTTTTGTATTTTGATTTAAAATTTACAAAAGTGGTGGTATTTGTACAGTGAATGAGATGAGATAACACTAATCTCAAATAACGCTATAGAAACGCGCACACTTCCCCGGCAGCGGCGCCAAAAATTGATTGATGTTAAACCACCAACTTATATTGACCAAGGAATGGTCAACAAAGTCAAATAGCCTAGATCAATGCTCCGGGTAATATAAGGTATCACCAGGTCGTTATGTCCCGTTGAAGTGTGAATTGTAACTTTAGCGTACTCGTGATTGGGTGATTATTCACAGAAAAGGGTTGTGATTAGAATTATATGGAAATTATTAACAAATATAGCTTAGGAAAGCCACGTGATTGATTACGGAAATTAAGATTACAAAGATTTGAGCTAAAACCTAAAAAC
Organism: Artemisia argyi; assembly: GCA_030686995.1. Lineage (NCBI taxonomy): Eukaryota > Viridiplantae > Streptophyta > Magnoliopsida > Asterales > Asteraceae > Artemisia > Artemisia argyi. The sequence continues at coordinate 11,999,897 of CM060689.1, read as the reverse complement.
GTACGTTTTAATTAAAAACGTACACAGACGAACGAAACGAAAAGTACAACTGATGGACGGAAAGGGTTACAAGTGTAAAATTAATATTTTTACAATCCTAACAATTAAATAAAATTTTAAGAAAAATAAAAACTATTTTTACCCTATTTAATTATTTATTATTAATTAATTACTAATTATCTATTTATTTCTTAATTAAATTAATTAGATTTATTAAAAATACTAAAAAGACTTAGAAAATTAAGAAATTTTTTATAAATCTAATTAACCATCACTGGAATCCTAAAAAAATATAAAAAGTTGATTTTATAGATTTTTAAACTAAATTACTAATTATTAATCTAATTACTAATTAATTACCAATTAAACTAATTAAATTATAAAAAATAGAAAATAAACAGTACAAATTCTAGAAAAATTTATAAAAATGTTTTAACTTAAATAAAAGTTAGAAAAATGATGAAAACTAGGTTATACTATGTAAATTATAATTATGCTATTTAATTACTTAATATTAATTAAAACTTAATTAAACTAAAATTAATTATAAAAACCACTAAAGACAAAATAAAAATCTGGAAAAATTTCTAGAATTACTTTAACCTAAAATAGAATTTCTAAAAATATGAAAATGATATATTGCTTATAAATAAGCTAAAAAGAAAATTAAAATGATAAATCCTATTAAATAGAAGCTATCACTATAATTAAAGTTGATTTTTTTGTTTTTTTCTTTTTCCAAACTGATTATACACTAAAAACAAAAACTTTTAATAAAAACACTTTTAATGTAACCAAGAAATAAGCACTTAGAGTGCTTATTGATCCCCACAGTTGACTTTTGTTGACTGTGGAAGGATTTTAGCTCAAATGAGTGATGTGGGGTCCACAATGATAAATATGGTTTTCTCTGAGTTAAATGAACTGTAATAAGCTAGTTTAGCACAAATAAGAAGCTTGGACAAGCTACAAACCTCAAATAAGTTGTTGACTTATTTAGAATCTGAGGCAGAATGGGACAAGAATTGGGACCAAATTCAGGTGGGGTCCAGAGGTCCAGAGGTCAAACTCTTGGTCAATTTACACTCCCTGGTAGGGGTGTCAGTAGGGTCGGGTTGACCTGACCCGAACCCGAACCCGATAAGACTAATCGGGTCGGGTCTAATCGGGACAAAAAATCTAGTCGGGTTGTTTTGACCCGAACCCGATAACCCGATAGTGTTATCGGGTCGGGTTAGGGTTAAATAAATAATGTTATCGGGTCAACCCGATAAGACCCGACAATCACTTAGCTTTTTTAATTATTACTCTTTTTAGAGCCCATGTCTAATATATGTAGTATGTTTAGTATCAATTTCCTATACATTGAAGTGTAAGTGTACTATGATGAAGATGATTAATTGTATGATTCAATTGGTGGTCTGCAATTCCTTACTTTGATGGTCTGCATATTCTATATAGTTTACTGTTCAAATGTGTGATCTTGTGTTACCATTCTGTTAGCATTTTGTGTTAGCATTCTATGATTTTGTTTCTCTACATTCTGTTTGTAAGCTACAAGGGGCTGCTTATGTTGTTCACTAATTTGAAAAATAAGCATTCATTTGATATATTTAAAGTACCATATGCATTTTAGTTAAAAAGAAGTCATACTTTTTATATTTTACTGTACTCTAATTATTGGCAAGTAGATTATGATGTATGATATCAATAAAAATAGAGTACCAGCATGTCTAATTTTACTACCGTTACTTTTGCTAAAAAAAAATTATTGTTACTTAATCGGGTCACCCGATAACCCGAATCACCCGACCCGACATAACCCGACCCGAATCTCACCCGAACCCGATAACCCGATTACTTATCGGGTCGGGTTGCGGGTGACTTTTTAAAAATTCAAACCCGACTCAACCCGACCCGACAAACCCGATAACCCCGATAACCCGACCCGATAACACCCCTACTCCCTCGTAGGAGGGGGTTGAGAGAACCCAAGGGTGAAGTGTGGGACCCACTGGGTAAACCACAAACAATCACCAAAGTTGGGTGAGTGGGAACGGTCTGCTGAGACAGGGCGGTTACCTTGCCGTGCAGGTAACTTCCAGGGGTATTTTGGGCACTTGAAAAAAATCACAAAAATGTAAACTTTGTAGAAACCTAAAGTTCAACTGGTAGAGTAATCACATAACAAATTTCAGGTTCCAACTTACAACACACAAATCATGAAAAATCACCCAAGTTTTGCAAAAATCTGAGACTTTACTTTTGACTTTTTAAGGAAAACCTTGCACTTTGACTTTTATGAATTTTGGCTGATGATTATTGGTTTAAACTGATGTATTAAGATATATTCCAACTAAAGATGGCTAGAAAAACAAGTTTTCAACAAAAATGGTGAGATTTGATGTTCTAAATTCTCACAGACAACTGATATGGATGACTTGGTGTGATTTTTTGACTTTTGTAACAAAAATGACCAAGGACTTTATCAAAATAGACTGAGTTACACTAAACAACAATGCAACAAGTGTTTTTGACTCTAAACAATAACTCCTACATATGCTTTACAGCTTAATCCAAACACCCCTTCTAGTAATCTGATTTGATTTTTAAGAGCAAAGGAAAAGGTTTAAGTCTATGCTACTGATTTGGATGTGTTCAATAAGCTAATTGCAACTTATTTGAGCTGAGCTTAAAGTAGAATACACTAGATTACCCACTGAGACACTTTGACAGTTGAAACAACAATCAACACAACTACAAGATTTGATTAACAAGCTACTAATACAAGCACAAATGGAACTTTACTAACACCAATTGAACACAAATTACTTAATAGCAATAAAGATGAACAATAATAAGCTTATGCTACAGTAAAAATGAAAAAGAGATATGAGAAATAAGCTCACAAATGGATCCTGTGAGCCAAGAACCAAGGTATGAAACCTTTCCTATAACCTCCCTTGAGGATCTAACCTAGAATTCATCCATTCCAATCCATGCTTCCAGCTTGATCTCCCATAAACACATATTTTTGTGATTATATTTTTTTTATTTTTTTGTTTTTAGCAATATTTATAGAACTGATTTTTAAGCTGATTCAAAAGCTTAAAAAGCTTTTGAACTTAAATGTTGAATCTAAATGAGCTTGAAGTGTGCTTACACTACTTTATAACTTGAAATCACAATTTGAGTAACTTATTTAAATTTTTGAAAAACTGAAAACAAGAAGTAAATTAAACTAAAACTTTCATTACTTGATGAAATTAGTACAAATAAAGGAAAATACACTGAATTTAAATTACATACTAGTCTACATAGCCACATTGGCTTACAAAAGCTTATATATACTCCATGACCTAAAACTGCCTCTCCCTTGACTTTTCTTTCTGAATTATTGACCTCCTTGACTTGTGGCACTTTCTTGAGCAAATCCCACCCATTGGATTGGGTGGAAATAATCTTAATCGTTCAAAGATATTTTTGGCGCCATTTTTCTTTAACTGCTCCTTGGGTTTCTTGGAGGGATTTGAGATCAATAAATGATTATTGGTTGTTAGCTAAGGAGGGGAGGGAACAAGGAATGGTGAGCATTAATTAGAGGTGAGGAGGGGGGTTGTGTGTTTGGTGAGGTTGCAGGCAAGTTGGGGGAGAAGGAGAGGTCAAACATAGTTTGACCGGTTGGGATTATTTAAAACGGTTTGTAAGGTTTTTATTATTAGGTGTGGGCCGGCGGTGAGGTGGGCTTGGGTTTAGGATTAGTTTGGTTTGGGTTGTGTTTTGTTGTTGGGTAATAAAAACTAAAAAGCTCCGTTTGGTTTTTATGTTAATCACAAGGACCTATTTTGAAATTCCACAAAACACAAGGACTGAAATTGTCATTCTCCCAAAGTATCACAAGGGATCAATATTGCCAAGTTTGATATTCCAAAATCAAGTTTTGCAATTTTTTAATTTTCAAAATTCCCAGGGACTAAACTTGCAAATTTCCAAACTCCAGGGACCAAAATGTAACTTTTCCAAATTTATCACCCAAAGTCCGTTTTTGATAACTTTTGATTTTTTAGGGACTTGGGTTGACTTTTATTTCAAAATAAATGCATAGGGACTATTTCTGACAAACTTTGAAACTTGGGGGACTGAAACTGCCAATATTGCAAACTTTGATCGTTTTCCGCTTGTTTTGGCTCGTTTTGCATTTAAAACACATAAAACACAATCCCTTGGATAATTTAAGTATTTTGATTACTTTTCGATTGTTTTTGTATGTTTTGGCAGTTTAAACACGATAAAAATGATGAGTGTTTGCGCACTCATCATTCACCTCGTGCTGTGGTACGGCTTCAGAAGAATCATTCGACTGAAACTGCTTTTCCACCTGTATTGATGTAGTTTCACTTGTAGTGCTATCACCTTCTTCATTCTCTTGAACTTTGTCTTCCATAAAGACAACATCTCTGCTGACGACTACTTTGTGGGCAGTGGGGTCCCACAAGCGATACCCCTTTACTCCGGCAGCATACCCCAAGAACAAACATTTTCTGGATTTCGGATCCAGCTTTGTAGTTTCTTGAGAATTGTACATCACGTACACAGGACTTCCAAATATATGAAGGTATGAGTAGTTGACCGGCTTTCCCGTCCACATCTCCATCGGTGTCTTCAACTCAAGTGCAGTTGAAGGTGACCGATTTATCACATAACAGGCGGTATTGACTGCTTCTGCCCAGAACGATTTTTCCAAGCCTGCAGTTGCCAACATTGCTCTTGCTCTTTCTAACAAGGTTCTATTCATCCGCTCTGCCACTCCATTCTGTTGAGGAGTGTATGCCGTCGTGAACTGCCTTTTGATTCCTTCTTGCTTGCAAAAGGAATCAAATTCATCTCCTGTATATTCACCTCCATTATCAGTCCTTAAACACTTGATTTTCTTCCCAAAATCAAGTTCAACCCGCGCTTTGTAAACTTTGAAAACTTCAAACACATCAGACTTTTTCTTGATTGGGTACACCCAACATCTCCTGGATTAGTCATCAATGAAGGATACAAAATACTTTGCTCCTCCCAGGGATAGAACCGGTGCTTGCCACACATCAGAATGAACCAATTCTAGAACAGAGACACTTCTAGAATTTGATGTCTTGAATTTTAGGCGATGCTGCTTGCTGATAACACAATGCTCACAGAAAGGTAAAGAAACCTTTGTGAGACCAGGAATTAACTTCCTTTCAACGAGAATCTTCATTCCTTGTTCTGACATATGTCCAAGCTTCTGATGCCATGTTACTGCAACTCTATGACTTGGACTATGTGAAGCAACAGATGTTTCCGCCTCCTCCACTATCTCTGCCTTCAGTTGGTATAAGTTCGCAGCCACCATTTCACCTTTCATAAGAACAAGCGCACCTTTTATAATTTTCAAAATCTTGTTTTGTATTTCAACCTTACAACCAAGATTATCAAATTGTCCTAGAGACAATAAATTCTTTTTCAGGCCCTCCACGTGTCGCACATCCCGAATAGTACGAACTGTACCATCATGCACCTTCACCATGATACTTCCAATTCCAATGATCTTTAGTTTTTCATCATTGCAACTGTACACAGATCTGCCTCTAGAGATAGGTTTATATTGATGAAACCATTCCCTTCTTGCGGTCATATGAAAAGTTGCTCCCGTATCGAACAACCATACATCTGCAAATCTCGTCCTGCCTTCATTTGCAACCGCTGCTTCACAACACAGAGCATTACCATCTTCTGAAGTGCTGGCAACATTTCCTTGAGGATTAGAGTTTCTTAAACTCATACAATCTTTCTTCATGTGACCCTGCTACCCACAGTTGAAGCATTTAAAATTCTTCTTCTTTCATGTTTTAGATTTACCATGATTGTGACTCCCACTGGAGCCAGGTTCCATTGACCTCCCTCTCGTTACCACCAACGCCTCCACCTGTCTTGAACTGGCCTGTCTGTCCTCCCTATTGTTACGCCTATTTTCTTCTTCCAGAATAGCGGCTGCAACATCATCGAAGACTAGATAGTCCGAAAGAACATTACTGGTTAAGTTGATTATGAGTTGGTCATATGATTCACGTAAACTTTGAAGTAGAATTTCAGCACGTTCATGTGGCTCTATTTTAACGTGCTCAGTCACATAAGTAGATTCCGTCATGCGAAGAGCATAAAGTTTCCTCTTGAGAAATATTTTATTGTGGAGCGATCTTACCTCATACAATCGAGCAAGATGATCCCAAATCTCCTTTGCACTTTTCTTCTCCTCTATGCTTGACAAAACTCCATCTGCTAATCCCAGATGAAGATTTGCAATAGCATTTCCATCCATCTCGTCCCATTTACTGTCATCCGTGACCTCAGCTGGCCTTTCGTCAATGGCCGCTAAACATTTATCCTTTCTAAGGATAGCCTTCATCTTTAATTTCCACAACGAGAAATTATTCCCATTGAATTTTTCGATTTCAAATTTTACCGCCATTGCTACAATCACAATCTACTTTTTGACAAAACTATTATTTGTTAATAATAGTACCGACCACCTTTTGAGTGAGTATAATCTTATTTATCTTTTGATGTGGAGGGTCCACTTAAAAATGGCAACCACAGAGCATACGATAAATAATTATATACACACCCAACCTTAGCTCTTGATACCACTTGTTGATAAAAGAGACACCGGACCGAAGCAAACCCACTACTAAAATATGAAATATAATAAAAGATGATACACGGATATAACGTGGAAAACCCCAATAGGGTAAAAACCACGGGCAAGGAAAGATACGTTTCACTATGTAAACTAGTAGTTACACCTTTTCTCTAGTTACAAGGATAACACAACTTTATATCTCTTGCACTAGGAAATATACCAAACTCTCTAATTTTACACAAGTACTACTAGGAGAAATATCACTATGTGAAATGAAAGAAATGAGAATGGGATGCCAATGAATGTGTCGATCACTGCCTTTTATAGGCAAGTGGTTTGGGAATTTTGCATCATCCATGACATACTTAACCAACTTGTCCTTTGCAACTTGAAGAAGAATCCATATCAGATGCATTGTATCTTATCCCACAACTTGGCCACCAATTATACTTTAACAATTCTTACGACACATAAATATTAAAAGACATTAAGAGGTAACAAGACATCCCCTACACATCTTGTTGGTTAAAAGGGTTGAGCCTCTAATTGCGTCTGAACGAGTCAGATTAAGAGGCACTTTTTAAAAATCAAATACCACCTTAGTTGAAGGGAATAGCTTTTGGCAGACTTTTGCTATCAAAACTGGATATTATAGAAGGTGTCTCCCGAGTCTTGATTTTTGGTAACCGCTAAGGATAATGTCTTGTACTCCTATTTTGGCAGAACAACTTTAACTGATAGATAGAACATGTGTTTGACTTGGTTATGTTTAGCTTCTGTGATAATATCTTCGAAATGCACACACTTGGTAAAACACATGACTTCGATTGACGAATTCTCTTGCGGCAGTCTTTGTTGTTTATGATTTTACACCAAAAGAGATATTATGAAGGTTGTAAAAATGTTCTGAGAGTATGCTCCAAAACATCTTCGAAGAGACGTCTCCGAGTTGTTCGAAGGGTGCAACACTGGTATATTTACCGTATATGTCACCAATATAGTTTTCAAAAAGAAGTTTTTGATTACTCTTAAGGGTGCCTTTGTTATACTATCCGGAATCACAATCGGTATGATATTGATTAAAGGATAGTATGGGATTGAGAATAGCGATTTCATTTCCATTGTTTGGTGTAAACTTTAGGGTATGGTTATCAAATGTTCTTTTTAGAAAGACATATAGTTTTCATGTGTTAGTGGTGAGTCTCACATGAATGAGTTATAAAAGGTGTCTACTCTCCTCTTACGAGCCTATGGAGTTTCATTCTCCAACTTAGGGCTTGTTTGTTAAAATTTTTTATTAAGTCATGTTTAACTAAGATATAATTTAATGCAGACAACCTCAGTTTTATTACTTAATATTTTCAGTTATTTTTCTCTATTAAGTCACAAACAAACAGTTTTTATATGACTTAATTAATTAAGTTTTTTTTATATTAAATCAGTTAAATCGAAAACAAACACCCCTTAGTAATCAAACATTTGCGATGATAATTGATACATTTCGATAGTTGTGTACCAAACCCACCCTTAGTAATAAAATAATGAATCTCAGGATAATTACAAATCTTTTACTAGTATTATAGATTTATAGTAGTCTCTACAATTATAAAAGTTTTGTCATTTATTGAGATCTCTCTCCAAATTAAATAATGATACATTCCTTATTGTTCTATTTGCCACCCTATGCTACGTTGTCATAATAAATATGGACTAATTTTTGTTTTAATGGTAGTTATGATTGAGTTTAAGTTTCTTTAATCACTATTGCTTTTAAGCGATGATTTTTATGTATCTTTCTCCTTTATAGTCACATTTTTAATTTTTGGCAACTTATGAGCTTTTTTACAAAACAAGTTTCACACTTTATTAAAGTTAATTCATTTTGTTGCCGAAGGAGCATGTACGGATAAAATCACAATTACCTGCACGAAAAACTAACTGTTAAAGTAAAGCAGCATGCCATATGCGCGATGGGTCCTGCACCTGCGATATACTTGCGTGATTTGACGGTATATATTTGGTGTTTTATATGCCAGAGGAAGTGTACCCAAATTTTAGAGGCGACAACTTATCCACACCCTCTTATAGGGAGGGTATTCAATAATTTGACGCATCACTGCTTTGTACGATGTGTATTACGGGTTGTGTGGTTTGATCAAACCTCTTTGATGTGACAATATATGGAAGATTTGTATAGTATGACCTTTTTAATGCCCGTTTGGTTTGTAGACGGGTTTAGATTAGAATTTGAATTTAAATGAAAAGTTGTAGATTAAAATTTGTATTTGGAGAGAGAAAATATATTATAAAATTAATAAAATATATTTTAAAATAAAATTATAATAAAAAATATTACTTAAAAAATTAAATAAAAAAAAATGTGAGAGTAGAAATGGTAGGCCATACATCTTTTGTCAAAAGATATGTACATAGGTGGGGTTTGTATATGGTAAGATTCATTGTTTTCAAAGCTAAATCCTAACCCCAAAAACCAAACACCACCTTAATACTAGTTGTCTAGTTTGATACCCTGTAGATAGATCAAGGGTGGATCCATAAGGCTAGTCACAGTCGTGACCTATATTGCATCATCTTTCCGGCTGACACCTCAGCTTTATCTCTCCTCAACCCATTTACACATCTCTCATCACAGTGGAATATATATTTGTAAATTGGAACAAAAATGTGACTTTTGTGTATTAATATCGGTCGTCTAACCGATCGATATTGCAAAAAAGTGGCCGGCGATCGATGTCCTCACAGTGGCCTCGATCGATATTGACATCGATCGATCGATGTTCTTGATCGATATTTCCCGACCCACTGCTACCAGCCTAACTTATAGTCATAAAGTGCAAATAAAAGAATTATGAAGTTACCAGATTCATTTTGAAAAAATTATGATTTTTTTTCAAAATTTACTCTATGTGAATATAATTCATGTGTTTCTGTGAACCTCCGAAACCCCCAGGTCCGCCCCTTTATAAGATGATTGGCGCGTAACATAGAAAGAACTAAAAAGCTTTTTCTCTAGCAGTTGTAATGAGATCATCACATCTCGTCCAAGACATACATACCTAATGCACATGAATGCTAGAATCCTTAATAAATTCTGTCGTTAAAAAAAATACGAGTAATTATTTTAAAAGATGATAAGTAAAAGAAAATAGTATCACTGCTAAAATATGATAAGCAACAAAATATGAAGATGGTTAAGGAAATGATAGGAAATTAGGAAGTAATTATGAAAATATTTTATTTAAACTAAGTAAAAAGCTCGTGTTCTTTATTAACTTAAGTAGAAAAAACCCTATCTGATACTCTGCTTTTGTTAAACATTTAAACATAGTAAAAATATCTGTACGTCAACCACAATCTATAAAAGTTATGTACGTTAAATTAAGAGTACAAAATACATTTTTATAGTTTATCAATTTTCACATAATGCATTTTTGTTAGATTTTTTTTGTCAATTTTCATTCATCCGTAAGTAAAAGTTAATCACATTACAATGATTACATCTCTGCGGGCTAACAATATCATTTGTTTCTTCCTTATCTATGTTATCTACAAAAAGTCAAACATCCATCTTGATAGTGGTAGTAGAGGTAGCAAATGGTTACGAATTCGACCACCACATATATGAATGGTGGTGGTGGTGGTGGAGATGGCGGACGGTGGTGGAGGCGGTGAGAAGATCATGATGAGTTTAGGTATTTTATGGTGGTTCTGCGTGATTTTATGATGATGTGTTTATGTATTTTAAGATGGGTTTGGTATTTTGAGGTGATGGAGGTGGTGAGAATAAAAAGATGTTGGTTAGTAGAGGTAGTGAGAAGAAGATAAAATAAATAACGGGTTGTTTAGGAATAAATTTAATCGAGAATTGTGTTTGACTTTTAGTTGATAAAAATAATAACGGAGAAAAAAATTACGTCGTCAATCTTTAAAAGTGTAATATGTCTAACTTTTTACGATCGGATGATAATTGACAAAAGTTTCTAACAAAATTATTTAGTGTAAAATGTAGATGATGTATTTTCAAAAAAACAATTTAAGGCAGAATTGCATATATATCTCTACCAAAGTGAAAAATTGCATATATATCTTTTGTACAAGTTTTTAATTCACATAATACAATAATTTTTATGCATGCTTTATATATATATATATATATATATATATATATATATATATATACATATATATATATATATATATATGCAATTATGCATTTTCGGAAGGATAAATATGCAAAAACCCTTTGATTTAATGATCATTTCTTGCAGTGACTAAAATTGAACCCATACAACAAGTGTTACACCAGAATTACAAATTCGTAAATATAATTATTTGCCGCTATAAAATCATCGTTTTGCGCGAGTATTACTATTGATAATTGTAAGTATAGTAAAGAAAAATACATCAACAAACAAAATCCGTATATTTTGATTTAAAAATGAAACAAAGGTGGAGTAGTAAAAAAGAGATGATAGATAGACAAAAACAGCACAACACAGCATGATTCTCACAACCATGTACAGTTATCTTCTTTCCACTTTTACTGACACCCGACCCGTCACTATCACCTTTCTTTAATCCCTCCCTCCCTCCCTCCTTCCTTTCCTCCTCCTTCTTCCTCATCACCCCACACACCAAAACACACACTAAAAACACACACACACACACAAAACCCAAATGTCCAGCCTCAAGCTCATTCCACTCTTCACCATCTTCATACTAACATCATACTCATCATCATCAACAACAACACCCTTAAACTGCACAGAACCAACAAGACTATGCACATCCTTCCTAGCATTCACACCAACCCAAACCCAACCCATCCACGTCATCACCAGCATGTTTGACGTCACACTCTCCGACATCACATCCGACATCACCCACAACTACCTCTTCATCAAGAAAAACTGTTCATGCAGCTACGACTTTACCTACTTTACCAACACAACTTACACTGTACGGACAGACGACAAGAACATGAACACGACAAGATCTGTTTATGATGTTGTCGGGGAAGAATATGATGGGTTGGCGTATGAGAAACGGGCGCGTGGAGAAGAGCGCGTGGCGCGTGAGGGGGCGGTGGTTGGGGTGGAACTGTTTTGTGGGTGTTCGAGTGGGTTGTGGAACTATTTGATGAGTTATGTGGTCAAGGAAGGTGATAGTGTGGAGATGCTTGCGAGTAGATTTGGTGTGAGTATGGATAGTATTGAAGGGCTTAATGGGATTGCTGATCCTGATAATGTTACTGTTGGAGCTCTTTGGTATATCCCTTTGAATTCGGGTTAGTGTTTTTTTATAGGATTATTATGGTGTTTTCTTGATTGTGTTTTGGGGTGTATGGGAGTGTTTGTTTTGGCTTATATAGCTGGCTTATGGCTTATTTGGTCCTGGACTTATGTTACATAAGCTCACTTTTTGTGGCTTATTTTGAAAACTTTTGATATAAGCTTATTATGACATAATAAGCTTATATAAGCCGGAAAGTTTCAAAAACAAGCCACAAAAAGTGAGCTTATGAAACATAAGCCCAGAACCAAATAAGCCCCAAGCTGGCTATATAAGCCGAAACAAACACCCGATTATATAGTTTTTCTGTTCGTGAGACGCGGATAGTCAGGAAAATAGTTGGGGTGTTTTGAGACAGATGATCTAATTGTTGTGTATGTGAGATGTGGATAATCAGGAAAATAATGTTTGTCAACCTTTCTACAGATTAGTTATTGCTTTTTCTTTGAGGAAACACATATAACAACTTTACGGCAAAACTGATTGATTAATGCTATTTTTGATTCTTCGTGTTTTGCAAAAGCAATAATTAGATAATCTCCTTCAAAACGCCATCCCGTACACCCTCTAGGTCTTTGAGGTTGTGTTCTGGAGGAGGTAATCTAATTTTTGTGTTTGTGAGGCGAGGATAATCAAAGACCAGTGTTGCCAAACCTTATGAAAAAAAATGATTACATGCGTTTCTTGCAGAGAAAATGCAGTTTTGGTAAAAACTAAAGCTGATTTGTTAAAAATTTTGTTTGACTACAAGGAAACACAAATAACCACTATCACAGGGTTTGGCAAACGCTGATTTCTGTGATTATTCGCATTTTCACATTTTGCAAACGATGATCTAATCCAAAATGCAATGCCAAACACTCTTTTAGTTTACGATTTTGTATTTGTGGATTTATTGTAGTACCTGGTGAGCCGTATCCTATAGAGAATATTTCTTCCCCTGCACCTGCTCCGGTAGTGTCATCTGGTGCTAATGTTACAGGTACGATTACATTAAATGTGTGTTGAGTGTTTTTAATATGTTGTATGCGATGAGTTGGCTAATGGCGTGATGTTTAATGTAGTTGAAGAAAGTGATCATAAGAGTGGTGTTAAGCATTGGTGGATTATAGGGGGTTTGGTTGGTGGTTTGGCTGTGATTCTGGCTGTTGTGGCTGTTTTCGTTTGCACGAGGTCGTCAATTTGCTATGGCGAAGGACGACCCGGTTTAAAGGATCATGAGGATGGTCATAAGTTTCATATATTGAGGACGTCGAGCTTTTGGTGTGGTTCTGGGAGATTGTGTTGCAAATCGGATGATTGGAGACGTACTAAAACTATTGAGGAATCTAGTGACCGTCATACAAATATTCCAAAAGGTTTGGACTTTGGTTTATGTTGTTTTAGACTTTGGGGATGTTTGGATTGCTTATAAACAATACCATACTCCCCCTTTATGTATTAACAGTCTCTATACATAGTTTTGATGTGAAATTGTGATTTTTTTCCCGTTATTGCAGTTATCGCAACTGATGTGTTTGATGTGGAGAAGCCTGTTGTCTTCGCATATGAAGAAGTTCTATCCTGTACAGATTTCTTTTCCGAGTCCAATCTTTTAGGTCATGGAACATATGGCTCTGTGTATTATGGTTTACTTCGCGAGCAGGTTTGCTGTTTGATCTGTCGCATTTTTTTTCCAAAATAACTTGTCACAATCTTACTGGTTCATTGTTGTTTATTCAGGAAGTTGCTGTCAAAAGGATGACTGCAATGAAAACTAAAGAGTTCATAGCAGAAATGAAAGTTTTGTGCAAGGTTCATCATACAAATTTGGTAAGGATTTTGAGTTTCAATGTTTATATGACGATGTAGATGTCATACCTCTAGTCTCTAGACCATGTTTGCTCCTTTCAAGTATTGACTTTGTTTGGTTTTCTTCTTGTCAAGGTAGAGCTTATTGGTTATGCAGCGAGTGACGATGAACTCTTCCTCATTTATGAATATGCTCAGAAAGGTTCACTTGGGAGTCACATACATGATCCTCAAAGCAAGGGTAAATTCTACACACTGCTTAATCAGATACAGTCCCTAAAACATTAGTGACATGCATTATAATACTTCCGTAAACAGCTTAGTAGTCAAATTAGAGGGTGCAAACGTAGAGAAAAATGAGATAATTAGGTGTTTTGATCTACTGGGTGCGCCAACCAGTTTTGACCCATTATCTGGAAACAACCCTTTTGACCCATCCGATTTAACCCATTCCCTGTATTGACCCATTACCCAATGATAAGTCTTTGTCTTTGCTGGCTTTTGATAATGGTAATAATTAGTATTAGTCTCAACTACTCCGTATAAGTATATAATTTCTATGATTTAAAGAAGATGTATCCGACACTCCAAGTTAATGCAATAAACTGTACATGGCTTCTCTCTAGGTCATCCAACTCTATCTTGGATTATGAGGGTTCAAATTGCGCTGGATACTGCAAGGGGACTGGAATACATACATGAGCACACCAAGCCTCATTATGTGCATCGAGATATTAAAACAAGCAACATTTTACTTGATGGTGCCTTTAAAGCCAAGGTATCTATCTTGTTTGCATATTGCCTAACAATAGAAATATTATCCATCATATAGTACGTTTGATGGAACTTTCGTCAAACAGATTTCAGATTTTGGTTTGGCAAAACTTGTTGGAATAGCTAATGATGTAGAAGCTTCTGCGACAAGAGTTGTTGGAACTTTTGGTTATTTAGCTCCAGAGTAAGTGTTGTATATACATGTTTCCTGTTTAAATTTGTCCATTTTCATTTCTGACATCGTATGGACACTCCTATTATAACAGATACCTCAGAGATGGATTAGCTACAACGAAAAGTGATGTATATGCGTTTGGAGTTATTCTTTTTGAGTTGATATCAGGAAAAGAAGCCCTTACACGTACTGAAGCTGTTGTGATGAAAAACTCCGAGAGACGGTCATTGGCATCCATTGTAAGTCTTTTTGACAAAAGTTTCATGGCATCTTACATATCTTAGAGAAAGTTTAAAGTATGCATTCTACATAGAAAGATTTGTATGCTGTTTGAATTATAGTTAAATATCTCGTTAGCAAATATTACTCATTCAGTCCTCTGTCCCGAGTCTGTTAAGGAGGATCACTAAGCCAACTTTTGAAGTCTAAACATTTCAGTAGTAATGAAAAATTTGACTTAGATAGGAAAGCGTAATGGTAACTAAGAAGGCTTCAATGCTTGTTTCTCTGTATTTTAAGTTCTTAATCGTTGTATATGTTATAACTGTATTATGTCGGCTATTCCTAACTTTTTGTGGTATACTGCAGATGTTGGCAGCTCTTAAGAACTCACCCGACTCAATGAGTATGTCAGGCTTAAAAGATCACATTGATCCTAATCTGTTGGATTTATTTCCACATGACTGTGTTTTCAAGGTATCATATGATTTTTGTTGTTTGCACTTAAACCTCATTATAACCAACCTCTGTGTATCCTTCCTGATGGTCCATCATATGTTTTGTTAGATGGCGACACTTGCAAAACAATGTGTGGAGGAGGACCCAATCTTGCGACCAGACATGAAGCAAATTGTGATTACCCTTTCACATATCCTTTTATCATCTGTTGAGTGGGAAGCTACTCTCGCTGGGAATAGCCAAGTGTTCAGCGGCCTTGTTCAAGGTAGATAGTTATCCCGGGCACTCTTCTAGCTTTTGTCATCCTTTTTCCACAATCTCCGTTCATAACGTGATGAAGAGGATTTATTCTTAGTTTACACCATTACATTGCCTGCGTTGTGTGTAAATAGTTGCATAGATGGTTCGTTATAGTGTCAACCAGGATGAGGTTTTATACGTACGCAATTATTTATTTGTTTCTTTACCATATTTGCTGTCCCATATAACATTCTGTTCTGAATTTTGTTATCGAGTTTTTGTAATATAAAGATATACGACATGGAGCAGGCAATCATGCATTCAGTTTTCCGTTTTTATATTTCAAACACAACTAGTAGCCTTTAGTGATTAGTATCACGCATAGCGAATTATATCTGCTTAGAGTCGTAAACAACTGTTAAGCTGTCCTGTTTATACATAGCCTAGTAGGCCAACCAGCATTTCTACAATCTGCAATCACGCCCTTATACACATGCACGCGTACACCTTATGTTAGACAATTAGAGGTATGTATATCAGATGACTGATTCATCATACTTCTATTTAATAAGTAAACATTAAACTTCCGAAAATATCTTTTCATATCATTAGAAACCTATGCCACATACAAAGTTGTAAATCAGCAAGTGATTGCCTAAATAATGTGTAATAGAACTAAATTTGTGCGGGTAATATGATAAAAAAAAACTTAAACGTAAAAACGAAAAATGAACCAAGATAATGAGCAGAGCACTATCTATAAAAACCACCAATTTAACTTGAACTCATCTGAATTGTAGTCATCGCCCTCGTCATAAAAACTTCTCCAAGGCAGATCGAAAAGAAAATAATTTCTCCAAGAACTTGTTAGGGTTTCCCATTTTCCATCACGAGGATTTTTAATGTCAATATCCTTTAGATCACAAGCTTTCTTTTCCATCATCTCCGCCATTTGCTTATACAAGTAGTTCTTGTCGTTGGACGTCCTATAATATGTCTTAACGTAACGGGGATGGCAAATTGAAAAAAGGATATCAAAAAGTGGCGAGTGATTCCACAACTTTCTATCGCAATGTTTTCCAAACGATAGTTGTTGCACGTTCCTAGCTGGAAACGGAACCATCCTTCTGAGATCATCAATGTCGATGTCCAATGGCACAAAATCATATACTGTTTCAATGTCAAAGTTGCTTGATAGATCAAGTGCTTCTCTCACCTTAAGAAAATAGGACATATCAATGGGATAGGATTTACTAAACCCTAGTATAAGCTTAATATGCGCGGGAGTATTAGATGGAAACAAGAGACTAGGCATTTTCCGGCCACTGTAAGAGAAATAATGTAACTTTGAAGCATAAACTTGTATGTTGATCTGCTCGTTTACACACAAACAAAGATCTAATCTTTTTAAGGAAACACTAGTAATCTCACAAGTTTCTAGCATGCACTTGTCGATTGTAAGGGCCAAAGTCTCGAGAAAAGGAAACTTTGATTTTATCATGTCGGAAAATGCATCGTCTAGTATCACGCTTGATAAACATAATTCTCTTAAGCTCTGTAATGTATCCGTTCTGATTGTTAACGCTGAATAGCACCAGTAAGAAATCAACTCAAGACTTGGGACATCATAAAGTACCAAAATGTCTCCAATCCACGATGATAGAAATCTACTTTTCAGTTCACGAAGACAACGAAGGTTTTTTACCGTAATAAACGTCACCTGCTTGGGAAGATCTAGGTATATCTTCTCAAGCAAGCTACAAGAACACAATATGTTATGAAGTGCCGTTTCATTTATGCACACATTTACCAACTCTAGTACACGTAGGAACGAACACTTGATCGCATGATTTTTATATATGCTAACCTTATAGCGCTTTAAATTATCACCTCTTAGACTTATAGTATTTAGGCTTTCACAAGAGAATATCGTAGCATCTGGAATTGTAACCCAACCAACCATAGTCTTATCAAGCTTCCTACCACATATTGTTAGACAAAGCTCCTTAACACAATTTGTAGAAGCTAGTGCTAGAAACCAATTTTTTACAGGAGAAGGGAATGACCTGTCGTGGTTGAGGTCTAAGTCAAGATGAAGACTTTCGATTGATTTGTTGCCATAGAGATACTCCAAAAGAGTGTGATCAGTCAACCTTATGTACTCTTTTTCTTGTTCTTTGGTTAGTAAATGTACACATTTAGTAAAGCCGAGGGAACGGGTAGGGATGGTAGACCAAGCGTGTAGCCATGGCTTGGACAAGACACATGTGCGCGCAGCATCTTTTGCGGGCAACAATGATTGTATACTATGAATCAACTCATTCGGAAGATGTGGTGTGGTCGATTCTTCCTCGGACACGATTTCTTTTAAGAACTTGATAATCATCTAAAGAGTTTAGTTACCTTAAAAATCGATGGATGTTGCTACGTAACGAAAACTAATTTACAAAGTGTTTTTGAGTCTTTAGTTTGATGCTTATTATCTTGTGCCTAAGCGGTATTTTTGTTGTTACAAATAAAAACAATATAACGGCCCAAGCCCGTACGTATGTCGGTTAGGCTGGGTTTCTAATATCTTCTAGCACTATAAATACATATCCTAGCCTACGATCGATCATATAAATTTCTCTTCCTACGATCAATCAAAACACAAACCTTTTTGGTTCGCTTGTTTAGGTTTCTTTCGAAGGCGACAGTTCGTTTTTTTATAATGGACGACATTAGTATAGTTATAGTTAAAGAGGCTGTTTCAAAAGGAATAGTTGCAACAGCTCGAGACCGCGGAATTGCGGAAGAGGTGGTCAAGAATTTGGTGAGAGAAAGTTTAAAGAACGATTATCGTAAATATCACGAGAATGAACTTAAACTAAAAAAGTTACGAGAAAAGCAGATTAAGCTTCAGCTTCGACGAACTCTTCTTGAAAATTTTCTATTGGAGCTAGATGGCGGCTCGATTTGTTAGTCTGGTTTCTATGTGTCGTTGTGTGTCACTTGGAATAAGCAGCTTTTAGTTCTTGGATTGTTGTTGTGTAGTTTACATGCTGTCATATGGTACTTTATGTTCTGTTGGTATTATCTTTCTTTTGTGAGATGAATAGTGTATTTTCTGATGAAGTGCATATATTTTTGGGTTAGTTTAACCGGACGGGGGTGGCCCACCCTGTCCCCTCTTGTCCCCACGCACAGCTTTTTGTCAGTTTTTTGTTTCGTATTTTTAACAGTTTTAATTGTTTGACATATTAAACTTTATATTTTTTGTTCCGCACTTTCAAGTTTATAGCTTTTTGATATAAACAAAATTATAAAAAAAAAAAAAAAAAAAAAAAAAAAAAAAAAAAAAAATTAAAAAACTAGGAGGGGTCCAGCTAAAAAATAGGGGAGGGTCCGGTCAACACGCACCATATTTTTTTGTCAGTAACTATGTTTTGGTCTGAATTTGTTTGCAGCGTTTTCAAATTAACATTTTTTTTTTTATCAATGTTTGTTAACTTTTGTATTGTGCCATAGGTAGGGGTGTCATTCGGGTCAACCCGACCCGATAAGCCTCTATCGGGTTTTAGAAAAATAAAAATTAACCTGCAACCCGATCCGATAAGAAATCGGGTTATCGGGTTCGGGTCTATCGGGTTGGGCTTATCGGGTCAACCCGATAACCCGATAACGAAATAATTAAGCTTGAAACATGGTTTAATTCAAAAATTATAAAACTTTTAATGGGTTATTATAGCTTATCGGGTTATCGGGTCAACCCGATAACCCGATAACGAAATAATTAAGACCTGCAACCCGACCCTATAAGGCTATCGGGTTTATCGGGTTGACCCGATAACCCGATAAGGTATATTGGACCCGAATCAACCCGATATAAGGCCTTATCGGGTTCGGGTCGACCCATATGACACCCCTAGCCATAGGTACTGGGTGGTATATTATTTGTTACTCTCTCCGTCTCATATTTATTGTCCATATTTTCATTTTAGGATGTCTCAAAATAATTGTCCACTTTCCCTATTTAGTAAAAATAGAGAATCAAGTGGAAGAATATTCTATTTTAGTGGTTGAAAATTAAAGTGTCCCCACTTTTATTAAACTTTGTGTATTCTCTCTCATGACAATAATTTTGAGACAGAGGGAGTATATTTTTTCATATCTATCAATTCGCGGGGTGACATATAGTATGCAGCAGGGGTTTCCAAAAGTTTAGGCTGTTAGTGGTTGAGATTGATATTTTTTCATTTTAGTTACTTATTATGCGTTTAATAAGACTGTTCATCATGTATCAAGGTTGGTGGAAGATATTCAGGAGATGAGAAAGAGATGAATATAGATCTCATATTTCACATATAACTAATTAATCAATCATAGCCATTCATTTTTATTTTTCACAATTGTTTTAAAAACAAAATATCATGCAAACGGTAAAGCGTCAAGCTACAAAAAAATACCATCGCGACGAGAATTAAATATCTTTCTATAGATATGCATTGTTATATACTTTCGACTAATTTTTTTTAAAAAAAATTTCCGCTCAAAAATCATATATGATTCGTTAAAATCAAATCATATATGATTCTTACGAATCATATATGATTTTTAATCATATATGATTTTTTACAAATCATATATGATTTTGACGAATCATATATGATTTTTTACAAATCATATATGATTTTTCTAGTCGGAAAATTTGAAAAAAAAAATTGTCGAAAGTATATAACAATGCATGTCTATAGAAAGATAATTTAATTCTCGTCACGATGATATTTTTTTGTAGCTTGACGATTTACGGTTTGTGAGATATTTAAGTTTTAAAAAAAGGGTGGAAGTTTATTTTTTTTATTTTGATAAAAAAAAAATGAGTGGCTAAGCTTGATGGGTTATATGATAAAAGTTGGATCTATAAAGAACTTTTGCCTACAGGAGATTGGGCACTTCAATCTAACTGTAAGGGCCGTGGAGCTATAATGGTTAAAGTGATGATGCGCCTTGCTATGTGAATGTGTGATGGATAGGAAAGTGGTTTGCAGTCTTTGCTTTTGTAAGTGATGTTTCGGTATATTTCTTTCGCAGTATCATTATGTTGGTGTTTTAGCGGTGTGTCCTGTAGTTTTGTAAGGGATAGTTTCTAGTTATGTGGAGTTTGTGTGATGGTGTATGTTGTCAGTATGTGTGCGGGCAACTTTTGGATTAGCAGTGTGTATGTCTTGGGTGGAGCTGAGATATATGTAGTTTCTAATATTTTGTATCCACATTGTATCGAAGTTTTGAAGATGTGTATGCTTTTTAATGTTGCGAGCAGCCGTCATTACATATGACTGCTATGTTTTCTGTTATGTGGTGTTGGTACAGATAGGTGTCAACTATCAGGTTGTTGTTTTGTAGTTTAAGTATTGTTATCTGTTGTTAGTTGTGAGTTAATTTTTTAGTTTTTATAGCTATGCTCTATTGGTTGGTTTGCTGATAGTTGTTATGCTGTCTAGTAATGGCCGAGGTATAGCAATTGTAGTTTCGGTAGTTGTATTAGGGCATCCACTATGGTGGTTTATAAAAGAGTTTATAAAAAGATGAAGAGGTCCATAATATTGTTAACCATAGTGGACATCTATTTCATGCTTACATGGCATGAAGAGGTCTAATATCTTAGACATATTCACAATTAATACATTGAGTTATGTTTCATATTTTTAAAGCTTTAAAAAGTTTATCTATAGTGAAAATAGGTTTATAAATAAAAAAGGTTTATGTGTTTGTGATGTGGCATAATTATAAACCTTTGTAATGGTTTATCATAGTGGATGCTCTTAGGCAAGTAACGTTTGTTTTTTTGGGATGGTCAGTTGTGTACGCGTAAACGAATGATGGGTTGTGGATGGCTGGTGTTGGTGTATGCTGTATATTTGTATTGTAAATAGATGGATGTTGATGTTGCTACCTAATGAAAACTTAATAAGGGTTTTTGCAGGAGAACCGATTGAAATCTTGTTAAATACTACTGTTTTTATTTTTTATTTTTTGTTTTTCAAATACAAGATTTGTTATTAAAATAATTCAATAGCTCTTTTTCATTGATGGTTATACTCTTCGCATATATGGAGTTCTAGCAATGTTTTAAAAACCGTTTTTTTAATTGACCTGGCCGAGTCATCGGGTCACGGTTTAACCGGCGGTTCAACAGGGCTTTTCGCTTAAAACCGCCTTCCGGTCACCCGACCGGTTCACGGCTCAACCGATTCAACCGGCTGGGTCAACTCGGGTTTTAAAACACTGGGGTTCAATTAAATTTAATAATCATATTAAAGTACACGTGGAATCAATTAAATTTGTAAACTTATAAAAACTGAAAATTTACACTTAAGTTTATAAAGTTTTTATTTAAAATCAAGATTTTTTTAAGTTTAGACTTAATTCGATATGTTTGGCGTACATTTTTGGTCCTCGTAGTTTACCGGGTATAACGGTTTTGGTCCAATAATTTAAAATGTAACGGATCCAGTCCAAGATCCGGCGACCCGTAACACTTTTGGTCCAATTTTTGTTGACCATAGATTTGACTAGTTAAAAAAATATGATATGACTAAAATACCATCACCGTTACGCACACAATTTGCACCATTCGTCCCTGAGAAAACGGCCGTCAGTTCTGTTACTTTAAAAAACTCTTTTTTTTCAATTTTTTTTAAAAAATTCGAAAAAAAATTTTAGAAAAAAAAAATTCAAAAAAAATTTTGAAAAAAAATTCAAAAAAATATTTTTGCTAAAAAAGGTTTCCAAAAAAATTTCAAAATTTTCTTTTCAATATTTTTTTAAAAAAAATTCGAAAAATAATTTTATAAAAAAAATTCAAAAAAAATTTGAAAAAAAAATTCAAAAAAATATTTTCACTAAAAAGGTTTCCAAAAAGATTTCAATTTTTTTTTTCAATTTAAAAAAAAAATCGATAAAAAATTTTAGAAAAAAAAATTCAAAAAATATTTTCGCTAAAAAAGGTTTCGAAAAAAAATTCAAAAATTTTTTTTTCAATTTTTTTTTCTAAAATTTTTTTTTGATAATAATTTTAGAAAAAAAAATTCAAAAAAATATTTTCGCTTAAAAAATTCTAATTTTTTTTTCTTAAAAATTTTGAAAAAAATATTTTAGAAAAAAAAGATTTGAAAAAAAATAATAATAATTGAAATTTTTTTTCTATATATATTTTTTTTCAAAATTTGTTTTTCTATGAAATTAAAAAAAACATTTGAAAAAAAATTCTAAAATATTTTCTAAAAATAAATTTTGAAAAAAAAAGTTTTTGAATTTTTTTTTTAAAATTACTAATGAAGAAATACGGACGAAAACATAAAAATGCGGAATAAACCGTATGAAAACTTAAGAAAAACGGACGAAAACATAAAAAAAGCGAAAAAAAATAGTATGAAAACGTAAGAAAAACGGATTAAAACGTATAAAAAACGGATTAAAACATAATAAAAACGAACAAAATCGTATAAAAACGGATTAAAACGTATTAAAACGGACAAAAAGTATGAAAACGTAAGAAAAACGGACGAAAACGAATAAAACGAACGAAAACGTATAAAAACGGACAAAACAGATTGAAAACGTA
This sequence comes from Artemisia argyi, assembly GCA_030686995.1. Classification (NCBI taxonomy): domain Eukaryota; kingdom Viridiplantae; phylum Streptophyta; class Magnoliopsida; order Asterales; family Asteraceae; genus Artemisia; species Artemisia argyi. The sequence continues at coordinate 11,976,656 of CM060689.1, read as the reverse complement.
AGAAAAACGACAAAACGGATTAAAACGTATTAAAACGGACAAAAACGTATGAAAACTTAAGAAAAACGGACGAAAACGTAAGAAAAACGGACAAAAATGTATAAAGGACTAACGATGCAAATGATTGTTGGCTAAATGGACTAACGTTGCCACATGATAACTAACAGAACTGACGGCCGTTAGCTCAGGGATGAATGGTGCAAATTTTGTGCGTAAATTCGAGTGTATTTTAGTCATATCACGTTTTTTTGAAACTATTGGACCAAAAGTGTTACGGGTCGTCGGATCTTGGACTGTATCTGTTACATTTTAAACTATTAGACCAAAACCGTTATACCCGGTAAACCACGAGGACAAAAAATGTAGTTAACTCTAAAAACAATATAACCGCCGAAGCCCGTATATATGTCGGTTGGGTTGGGTTTCTAATATCTTCTAACACTATAAATACATATCCTAGCCTACGATCGATCACATAAATTTCTCTTCCTACGATCAATCAAAACACAAACCTTCCTCCAGGTTCGCTTCTCCATCTGGTTCGCTTGTTTAGGTTTTTTAACTTTTTTTTAAGTCGAAGGCGACAGGTCACGAGGTTTTTTTTTATAATGGACGACGACATTAGTATAGTTATAGTTAAAGAGGCTGTTTCAAAAGGAATAATTGCAACAGCTCGAGACCGCGGAATTGCGGAAGTGGTGGTCAAGAATTTGGTGAGAGAGAGTTTAAAGAACGATTGTCGTAAATTTCACGAGAATGAACTTAAATTAAAAAAGTTACAAGAAAAGCGGATTAAGCTTCAGCTTCGACGAGCTCTTCTTGAAAATTTTCTATTGGAGCTAGATGGCGGCTCGATTTGTTAGTCTGTGAGGGTGTGGTTTCTATGTGTCGTTGTGTGTCACTTGGAATAAGCAGCTTTTAGTTCTTGGATTGTTGTGTAGTTTACATGCTGTTATATGGTACTTTATGTTCTGTTGGTATTATCTTTCTTTTGTGAGATGGATAGTGTATTTTCTGATGAAGTGCATATATTTTTTTTGTCCGTAACTATGTTTTGGTCTGAATTTGTTTGCAGCGTTTTCAAATTAACCTTTTTTTATCAATGTTTGTTAATTTACTCATTAGAGGTAGAAGGTATTGAAACAATGATATCGAGAAAAGAAAGTTATTAATAGCTTAAGAGTATAAGGTGCAGACGTGCAGTAACGTATCACCTATGTCAAATCTATGTGGCACTCTTTTAGCTTGAGCCAAAGCGATGTCACTCCACCCCTACGTCTGCGACTAAACAAATGCCAATAATTTGGTTTGCGCCAAATGAAGAATCTTGTGCGTGTGTTTTTTTTAATTGGTTTTTGTGTTTTAATTGGGTATAATAAGTCTAAAAAATATTTCTAAATGAAAAGAAGTGAAAAAGAAAAATGCTAAGGCTTCTTGTTAACCCGTATATACCTAGAAATTGAAAAACAAGTTACTTTATGACAGTCATGTTGGTGTTCCTATGCAAAAGTTTACCGGTGTAAATAGTAATTACTTCAACAACCAACCTAATTGAATTTCGGGGGTTGGTACACTTTTTCATTTTCTTCAAATGCCAATAATTTGGTTTGCGCCAAATGAAGAATCTTGTGCGTGTGTTTTTTTTAATTGGTTTTTGTGTTTTAATTGGGTATAATAAGTCTAAAAAATATTTCTAAATGAAAAGAAGTGAAAAAGAAAAATGCTAAGGCTTCTTGTTAACCCGTATATACCTAGAAATTGAAAAACAAGTTACTTTATGACAGTCATGTTGGTGTTCCTATGCAAAAGTTTACCGGTGTAAATAGTAATTACTTCAACAACCAACCTAATTGAATTTCGGGGGTTGGTACACTTTTTCATTTTCTTCAAACAAGTCATTGGATTCTGAAATGTACTAGTAGTTCATTTCCATGTTTAAAAATCAGTTTTTTTTTTTTTTTTTTTTTTTTTTTTTTTTTTTTTTTAATGCATAGTTTGTGATAATATTGCATTCTGCTTATGTTTTGATGACTTCAACACTCTTAATTAAGCACATGGCCATCACTAACAAACAAGCAAGTATTTGCACACACATTAACGTCGGGCCATTTTTTATGCGGGATATATAAGCTTGGCACTTTTTTTTTTTTTTTTTTTGAATGAACATGTTCAAATGTGTTATGCATAAACAGTGTATAAATTAAATATCACACTTGAACAGTTGAAAGTAAACTTCATGAACAAATTACAATCTTTATCATCTACAAGACCCACATTAATGTTCAAAACAAAGATTAATACAATTCAATATATTTTAACTCACACAATTTGAGTTATAACAACTTTAACCCAAATTTATTTCTAAGCCAATGCACATATACGTGATTACATTATTTCATTTGAATCATCGATCACTTGGTAATTACATAGATAGCATACAGAATTCCAGGAATCCACCCAAACAAGGTTAGTAGAACACATATCCAGAACTCCACCTGCAATTGGTATAGACATAAAAGATATATAATTAGCATTTGCTTCTAGCATATATACGCGAACAAGAACAAATAAAAGAACTCATCGATTTATATATATATATATATATATATATATATATATATATATATATATATATATATATATATATATATATATATATATATATATATATGCAACTTTCAAATTATGATTATAGAGATAATGGATTATAAATGTATCTTACTTGTCACCTTATATGTAACTTTCAAATTATATATATATATATATATATATATATATATATATATATATATATATATATATATATATATATCTTAACTAATTATAAAGGCTCTATGGTCAATAAGTCAATGGGTGAAAACTGAATTTTGCTTAATACCGAAATTGCCCTTGACTTCTTTAATAAAAATTCTAATTCATATTAAACGTGAACATTCAATATTACATGCGCATTCAAAAAGTGAACATTCAATATTAATTGCCCAGAGACATTCAATATTACATGCGCATAGACTTAATTGCCCAGAGACATTCAATATTACATGCCTTGATTATTCAAACGTCGGCCATGCGCATTCAATACATATTAAACGTCCCCATGCATTTCTGTTCTCTTCTCTATCTAATATAACTTTCCAATCTAATATAAACTTGCAATACATCTATCTCTTCTCTATCTTAGGTTCAAGAGTAAAAATGGAACATATTGAATCTGATGAGGTTCACGTATCTCTATCTACATCTACATACATTTTCTGTTCTTATTGACTTATTTCGTGTATCTACATACATTTTCTGTTCTTATTGACTTATTTCGTGTATCTTATTGACTTATTTTTAGATTGACAATGAAATACTCAATGCTTTTGCTCCTATGGATCTTGATTCTATATTGAAGCCTGCTAAAGATTCCGAAGACGTTGAGGTAAACGTAATACCGTTTAGTTTAGTTTTTTCAAATGCATACGGGTTGGTTTTTGCATACGGGTTGCATACGGGTTGGTTTTTGCAAGCAGTTTATGGTTATAGATGCGATTGTTTTTGGTTTTTGCATACTATGATTCTATAAAGTACTTGGTTTTTGCAAGCAGTTTATTGTTTTTGGTTTTTGCAAGCAGTTTTTGGTTTTTGCATACTATGATTCTATAAACGTAAGCATCTAATGTATATAAACTTGCATGCAAATACCTTTTACAATGGTCAAATATGCAGTCCACTAATGGCGCACCATATTAAAGCAAGCAGTATATGTTCTTACTAAAGAAATACTTGTATAAAACCAACCCAGACATTGTTGTATGACTGAACCATATAGTATAAATACAATGTTCATGTAATATAATTACGTCTATAGCAACGAATTAGTATAAACAATTATTAAAAAAGTAGTTCGAAACCATGGGAAAACAACCCACAAAATGTGTTCCAAAAGGTGGAATGATTGAAAGCTTGAATCGCTTTAAAATATCAGTAAAATATATTCCTTGAATTTTTTTTTTCTTATGCAGTAGATTTTAATTTAAGAATTCGCTAATAATCTCTTTCACAAAATGGTTAGTTCGACGGATAACTTTAATGCCTCAAACTATAATGGATGATTTCAATCATGTGTACTCTATTCTTTCAGGCTAAACCGCGAAACAAAAATCACTAAAAGTGTAGGACATTTATCATATCTGGCATTAAAAGGTATATTATCAAGAGGACATTGCCATTTAAAAGTAATTAAAGACTTTACATGTTAGTCAAGATAGTCCAAATGTTTGTATGTAATTTGATCGTAGTTGACATTTCAATGTATAGTTTAGTACTTACCAAAATGTTATTATGTACATAGTCTAGGAGTAACATTATTTTTCTATCAAGTTCTTGAAATGAAATGTTGAAAATTTATAAGTATGATATTGTTAGAGCATAGTATCAAATATCAAACTACTAATCTTTAGATGAGAAAATACAAAATCAAATCTCACACAAATAATTATCTCTTTTCTTTATTGTTCTTTCTCCCAAGTAATTCTTTATTTGCAAGTTTGGTGGGAAAAAACCAAAAATTACATATAAAGCTTATATAAAACTTGTATGCAGGAGTGTTCCTTTAGTTAGTTTTTGCATACGGGTTGGTTTTTGCAAGCAGTTTATGTTCTTACTATGATTCTAGATGCGATTGTTTTTCTCGTAAATGTGTGCAAAATACTATGATTCTATAAACGTATTCTTGGCAACAGTATTCTTGGCAATCGTATTCTTGGCAATAGTATGCTCATGTGAAACCTGGTTATAGTGTAAAAAGTTTTGGTTTTTGCATACCCAAAAAAAATAAGAAGTAATGGTTTTTGTGAAACTTGCTGAAGTTACCCTCTTTACACCTCAATATGATAAGCAAAAATAGAAGATAAAGGAAGTAAAATAAATAAATTTGCCTTTCTATTTGCCTCTTTACCACTTGCATATCTATTTGCCTTTTTTGTGAAACCTGACATGTTTCCAATAAATAAAACATAACAACAAGCTTAATGAGAGGGCTTCTCATATCTATTTGCCTTTTTTGTGAAACCTGACATGTTTACCACTTGCATATCTATTAGCCTTTTTTGTGAAACCTGACATGTCTCATTAATACAAGAACCTATAAATGAGTGAGTTGAGCTCAAACGACAAAACTTATAGGCTTAAACAAGCTTATGGCTACAAACAGTTTACTAAATAAGCTAAAAGCACAAACCACAAGCAAACACAAACAGAAAGTAAATAATGCAATACTAAACAATTAAAAAAAACAATTACAAATCAATTCTGGGGCACAAAGGAACAAGAAATCAAGCATGCTCAGTTTTATACACCTCTCAACAAAGGCATATCCCAGTGGGTTAATGTTAACCTAGAAATTACAAAAACAAACCCACAAACCCATAAAGTTACAAAAACAAACCCATAAAGTTACAAAAACAAACCCAACAAAGGCATATCGAGAGTGAAAACCATAAAAACTGTTTGATATGGCAGAATTGGGACAAAAGGTGAAGAGGGTAGTAAAACTTTGTTACAAAATTTATTAAAGCTAGCACTAGCAGAATGGACCAGTTAAAAAGTGAGACGTGATTGTATATATTGTCCTTTGAAGCATCAATCTTAATACAAACTCAGTATGCAACATCAAAAAACAAAGTGGCCTTGCTAAGCTACTTCGCCAAGCCAAGTTGATAATCTGGGATGAAGCATCAATGGCTAAAAGGCAAGGTGTGGAGGCGGTTGATCGAACCATGCAAGACATTACCGGGGTCAAACTTCCATTCGGCGGCAAGATAATGGTTTTAGGAGGGGATTTTAGACAGGTTTTACCGGTCGTTAGACGTGGAACACGAGCGCAGATTGTAGATTCGAGTCTACGGATGTCACCTCTTTGGCCGATAATAAAAAAAATGCGGTTAACCATAAACATGAGGGCACGGACAGACCCATGGTTTTCAAACTTCCTATTACGAGTTGGTGACGGAGTTGAAGAGGTCATCGATGAAGACTATATACGCATACCTGATGACATGACCGTCCCTTACACTGAAGAGGCTGCCTCAAAGGATGCATTAATCGATGAAGTGTTTCCTTCCTTCGTCGCCAACGCTCATTCATCTACTGATATAGTTTCAAGAGCAATTTTGTCCACTAAAAATGAGCATGTTGACAGCATTAATGGTATGTTGATTGAAAGATTTCCTGGCGAAGAGAAGGTTTATTATAGTTTTGATGAAGCAGAAGACGACACCCACAACTTCTATCCTTTGGAATTCTTAAACTCGCTCAACGTGAGTGGGTTGCCCCCTCATTGCTTGCGTTTGAAAATAGGATGCCCAATTATTCTTTTAAGGAATCTCGATCCGGCAAATGGATTATGTAATGGCACGAGGTTGATATGTAAACGTTTTGACCCAAATGTCATCAATGCTGAGATTGCTGTCGGACAACACGCTGGAGTTAGAGTGCTCTTACCAAGAATTCCTCTTGCTCCATCAGAAGAAGAAATGTTCCCTTTTAAACTAAAGAGAACACAGTTCCCTATTCGCCTTAGCTTTGCGATGACTATTAATAAAGCTCAAGGCCAAACAATTCCAAATGTGGGTGTCTATTTGCCCGACTCTGTTTTCTCGCATGGCCAGCTTTATGTGGCATTGTCTAGAGGGATATCCCGTAGAACAACAAAGGTATTGGTTAAACCAGTTAAAGAGTTCCGTCAAGCAGGAATCTACACCTCAAATGTCGTTTATCAAGAAGTTTTACGCGAAGAGTAACGTGTGTTGTTAGTTTTTATCTCATAACTAATGTAATGTTTTACTTTCAGTTTCATTAAATGTTTTTATATGTTGTTTGATAGATGTTAAGAATTTTTTCTAGACTTTAGTTATCGTGTAGTACAACCGTTTGCAATTACATTATGATCGGTTCACGTTCTATTTTGAAGGCTACACACACTCACCACAATATCACAAATCATTAATTATTTACCGCTAGGAATTCCGTTGCTATGCACGGGTACTCGCCTAGTATATATATATATATATATATATATATATATATATATATATATATATATATATATATATATATATATATATATATATATATATATATATATATGCAACTTTCAAATTATGATTATAGAGATAATGGATTATAAATGTATCTTACTTGTCACCTTATATGTAACGATTTTTTTTGTTATTCTATGTACCCAACTTGCATTTTGCATCACTTGTGTGTATTTTGTGACTTTTTGCCTTTCAATTTATTAAAACTCCTGTTATCCGGGAGGGGCAAAAAAGTCTCAAAATGCACACAATTGACGCAAAATGCAAGTTGGATACATGGTTCAGCGAAAAAATTAATTTAATACGTATAAAAGGATAGTGTGACAAGTCAGATACATTTATAGGCCATTATCTTATGATTATAACAATATAACCTTATTTCGATCATTATGGGGCTCCATTTTCGACTTTCAACTACAACTAATTAATATCGAGTTTTCGCTGGATATATTAGCTCATAATAATATCTTATTAGTTAAGCTAAGAGGCAAGAAGTGAGAAGAAAATAAGCATCATGTTCATGAGTCTAGAAAAATAAGGAAAAAAAATGTACTGTGGATTCAGTAATAGAAAAAGATTACAAACAAATACTAACATAAAAAATGATGGAAATTAGAACTTTTCTGAGAAAAAAACAATGATAATTTCTCTCAAAATTTCGAGTTTCTCTATCGTTTTCTAAAACATACGTAACGTGATAACACACGTTGTGATCGAGTTCGATATATATATATATCACTAGTGACTAATTAAACATGTTGAGGCACATACCTCACAGCCAAACTTGAGGAAAACACCAAGAGGAGGAAGAATAATGGCCAAGATGATTTCTATAAAAGTTGCACTCGACATTTTTGATTGTAGAAATGAACAAGACACCAACTAATTAAAATGTGGTTGTATAGTAAGTTGCAGGCGGAGATCAATAGATGAGGAGGGTGAGGCCAACAAGAAAAATAATAAGTTGTGATCATATATTATCGTGTTTATATATATATAATATATCTTAGATATTCCAGCCTAGACATCCCTTTCTGTATATTACAGCACATTATATTGAGTGATAAATATATTGATTTGCTTCGTTGTATATTTTTTTCAAGTTTTGTGTAGTTGTCAAGTCATGTCTACATATGGTATAAAGAACGTTTGCGTAGCTAAAAAGCAATGACTAATCATGTTGAAAACACATCTGGTAATTCAATAACTGTATTAAAAAATAATACTTGTAATAAATATATGCCTCTCTTATGACTAAGAGTATCCACTATAGTGGTTTATAAAAAAGTCTAAAAAATATGAAGAGATCTAATGTTAACAATAGTGGAAATGTGTTTCATACTTATATGTAATAAAAAGGTCTAACATCTTCAACCTCTTCTAAATTTAATGCATTTGTGTTTAACGAGATTTTTATAAAGCTTTAAGAAGTTTATACATAGTAGAAAAATGTTTATAACAAAAAAAAAAAAAAAAAAAAAAAAAAAAAAAAAAAAAGTTTATAAATTGATGATGTATGATGACTTGGCAATATTATAAACCTTTACATAGGTTCATCATATTAGATTCATCATATTAGATGCCTTAAATATGCCTACCCGAAAATGTTGCATGCGTTGAATTAAGAATTTGCATGTATTTTGCGAAAAAATGATCATAAAGACTTATGATAAGCATAAAAGAGTTTAGTAATCTTGTTCAGTTGATAGCACAATGCAAATACTTAGGATATGTTTGGCGAAAATATCACTAGCATAAAGCAATAGTAGTTAGTAGTAGCGAGAAGCAGCAACAGTAAGCAGCAGAAGACAATAGCTATTTATTTTGATAAAGCGTTTGGTAACATAGCTGTATGGTTGTAAACTTATAATTATTAAGTGTAAACGTTAGTTCCTAGTAAATGTTCTCTCAAGTAGCATTTGGATTTGGAGCGTTTAAAAAAATTAAGACTGCTAGTTGCTTGTTGCCAAACAAATATTATCTATAATCACATGACATATATAGGTGATTAAGATCATGGTGTTACCTGTAAATCTCCATGGGGAGAGACATCGCCTTAATCGCAAATTATGGGGGATCGCCGTTCAAAGCAAGATGAGGTGTCGAAACTTTCATCATCCATTTTCGTTACTAATTTCCCGGAGAATTTTTCTGCTAAGGAGTTATGGACTGTATGCAAACTATATGGGAGTGTTGTTGACGCTTTCATTCCAAATAGGAGATCCAAAGCTGGGAAAAGGTTTGGTTTTGTTCGTTTCATTAAGATTTTTGATGTAGAACGTTTGGTTAATAATCTCTGCACTATATGGATTGGGCGTTTCAAACTTCATGCAAATATGGCTAGATTTCAGAGAGCACCATTGAATAAAAGTAATCCTCTTTATTCGAATAATAAGGAAGTTAAAAATGGCTCAGGGGAATTTCAAAAGGAGAGTGGGGTGTATGGATCATCTAAATCATATGCCCATGTTGTTCAAATTGGACCTCAATATGTTTATAAGAAGGAGGATTCACCGGCGATTGTGCTTGATGATACGTGTGTTAACCACACAGATTACTCAAACGCCTTGATGGGTAAAGTTAAAGAGTTTTCATCCTTAACCAACTTGAAAGTGGTTTTAGGTAATGAAGGTTTTGATAATATTAAGCTCAAATATATGGGAGGCTTCTGGGTATTGGGTCTTGGTTCTCTCAGTTACAACAAGCGTCTAATTCATTTTTCGTTGATGAAAGAGTAACGTGGGTAGATATTGAGGGAATACCACTTAAGGTGTGGTCCAAAAATACTTTCTCTCGTATTACAGCTAAATGGGGCGAATTAGTTTATTTTGATGAACAGGAAGAAGGATATTTCCACAGTAGAAGAGTTTGCATCAAAACAAAACTAGTTGAGAACATTTTCGAATCGTTTAAAATCATAATTCAAGGCAAAACATACTGGATACGTGCTAAAGAAACTACTGGATGGATTCCTGACTTTGAAGAAGACGACGAAGAGGCTAGTAGGTCTGATGATGAAAGGAGCAATGATGGTATTATTGATGAAAATGGAGGAAAGCATAATGGTTCTAATGTGGAAGGAGCAAGTGATATTGAAGAGGTCGCTGAAACCATTTTTGAGAAAGAACAATCTTCTAGTAATGTGAATGAGGATTGTATCGGTGAACTGAAAGACAATCATTCCGAAGACCCGTTCAATATTTATGAGATACTTAACAAGAATAAAGATAAAAATAATGGCGACTCCAACTATGACGATAGTTTGAAATATCCTCCTGGATACACTCCCGTATTTGAAACTCATGCTCAAAATAAACCCTTAAACGAGATGAGTATGGAAGGTGATGACTATATTCAAAGCGGTCAAGATGATAAAGTTGATTCCGTAGTGAAAAATAATTTTCCTCCTAATACCTCAAAGAACGAGACAGAGAGATCTGCATGTTCAGGACACTTTAAAAAATCTGAAATACCGCGTTCTGGAGGCTCTATTTTACAAGGCTTGGACGAAGTTATCAAGGTGGGGCAAACTATGGGCTACAACATGGAGGGATGTATGAAAAACATCGGCGACATTATTGATTCTCAAGGAGTGGAAGGTGGTTTCCGATGAATTTCATGTCATTGAACATACAAGGCCTTGCCCAGAAGGCTAAAAAAGATTGGGTTCGGGAGTTATGTGGTAAAAACAAGGTGAATTTTTTATCTTTGCAAGAAACTAAAATGGAGGATATTGAGCTTTTCAATATCAAATCGTGTTGGGGAAATTTTGGTTTTGATTATGTGTATAGTCCTTCCGTTGGAAACTCGGGTGGTATCCTTTGTGTTTGGGATCCTAGACTGTTTCGCAAGATCAACTCTACGATCTCGGATTATTTTGTCACGATTCAAGGTGAATGGGTGCCTAAGGGTAAGAAGACTATTATTATATCAGTATATGCTCCACAAGAGTTACGAGAAAAGAAAATGTTGTGGGATTATTTGTCTTTAGTGATTAGTAAGTGGAATGGTGATGTAGTCTTAATGGGTGATTTTAATGAAGTTCGCACGAAAGAAGAAAGACATGGATCTATGTTTAATGTCCTAGGCGCCGATGCTTTCAATTTTTTTATCTCAACTGCTGGTTTGGAGGAGGTTCCTTTAGGAGGATGTAAATTCACTTGGTGTCATAAATCAGCAGCGAAGATGAGTAAATTAGACCGTTTTCTTATTTCTGAAAGTTTAATGAATTCTTGTCCTAACTTATCAGCTATTACCTTGGAGCATTACTTATCTGATCATAGGCCGATATTAATGCGTGAGTCACACTTTGATTATGGGCCTACCCCGTTCCGTTTTTTCCATTACTGGTTTGAATTGGAAGGTTTTGATAACTTCGTGGAAAGTACATGGAACGAAGCTCACGTAGACGATAGGAACGCCATGACAAGGTTAATGAAAAAGTTGAAGTACCTTAAAGAGAAGGTTCGAATGTGGGTTAAAGCTACTAAAGACAACTCAAAAAACTATAAACAGGGCCTAACAGATGAGCTTCTCAAAATTGATACCTTGTTAGATAATGGGGAAGGAAGTTTGGATAGTATCAATAAACGTTCGGATATTTTAAATCGTTACAGGAGTTAGACAAGTTGGAGTCGTTGGAGATGGCACAAAAAACCAAGATCAAATGGGCGATCGAAGGAGATGAAAATTCAAAGTATTATCACGGAGTCCTTAATAAACAAAGAAATAATCTTGCTATCCGAGGTGTTTTAGCTAAAGGTCTTTGGATTGAAGCTCCTAATTTGGTGAAAAGGGAGTTTTTCTCTCATTTTGCTAATCGTTTTGATAAACCTTTGGATTATCATCTACATATCGATATTGATTTCCCAAACAGATTGAGTTTCGAGCAGCAGACCGACTTGGAAATCGATATCACCAGAGACGAAATTAAGAAGGCAGTTTGGGATTGTGGGGTTGATAAATCCCCCGGCCCCGATGGTTTTTCCTTTGGATTTTTTCGCAGATATTGGTCTCTATTGGAAAACGACGTGGTGGAGGCTGTTTTATACTTCTTCAATTACGGGAAATTCCCTAGAGGTGGTAACTCTTCCTTTATTGCTTTAATCCCTAAAACTAATGATGCTAAAATGGTGAAAGATTTTCGACCGATAACTCTAATCGGAAGTTTATACAAGATTATATCAAAGATTTTGGCAAACCGTATTGTAAATGTTTTGGGGGATATTGAGAACGATGTTCAATCAGCTTTTGTTGCGAATCGACAAATTTTAGATGGTCCATTCATTTTAAATGAGTTATACCAATGGTGTAAGAAGAAAAAGAAACAAACCATGATTTTTAAGGTTGATTTTGAGAAGGCTTATGATTCGGTTCGTTGGGACTACTTGGATGACGTTTTGAAGAAGTTTGGCTTCGGGGACAAGTGGTGTGGATGGATTCGTAGCTGCCTTTACTCTTCTAAAGGTTCGGTTATTGTAGATGGTAGCCCAACAAACGAGTTTCAGTTTCATAGAGGTCTTAAGCAAGGTGATCCTCTTTCTCCTTTCTTATTTCTTCTGATCATGGAAAGCCTTCATATCTCGGTTCAAAGAGTGGTAGATGCAGGTATGTTTAGAGGCATTAATATTGATCCTTCCCTTCAATTGTCTCATCTTTTTTTACGCGGATGATGCTGTTTTTTTGGGACAATGGAATGACTCCAATATTGAGACTATTCTTCACGTGCTGGATTGTTTTCATCGTGCATCGGGTTTACGTATTAATATGAATAAAAGTAAACTCATGGGGATCTCGGTGTCTAGCGATAAGGTGGAACAGGCCGCTAGGAAAATAGGGTGTGCGATTCTTTATGCCCCTTTTTCTTATTTAGGTTCAAAAGTTGGCTGCTTAATGTCTCGTGTTCAGTCTTGGAATGAGATTGTTAATAAGCTCACTTCTCGCTTATCCAAATGGAAGATGAAGACGTTATCTATTGGAGGAAGACTAACGCTTCTCAAATCTGTTCTAGGGTCGATGCCTATTTATAATATGTCGCTATTCAAAGTTCCTTCGAAGATTCTTCAAAAAATGGAATCCATCATATGTCATTTTTTAATGGAGTTGAGCACAATGGTAAGAAGCAGATTTGGGTTAAATGGAATAAAGTGTTGGCAGCTAAAGATAACGGTGGTCTCGGTGTGTCAAGTTTTTACGCCTTAAATAGAGATCTCTTGTTTAAATGGGTGTGGCGTTTTCGTACTCATCAATCGTCATTATGGTGCAAGGTTATTAAAGGAATTCATGGCAAAGATGGTAAAATCGGTATGTAAGTTAAAAACTCTCAACCTTCCGTTTGGTTGGATATTGTTCGAGAGGTAAACAAATGTTATATCCAAGGATTGGATCTGCCAGGTTTCATTCACAAGAAGATGGGTAATGGTGAAGATACGTTTTTTTGGGAGGATGTATGGAGGGGCGAAAACAATCTCAAAACGATGTATCCTAGACTGTACGCCTTGGAGACAGATAAATATGTTACAGTGGCTAATAAGATGTCTCATGGTGATATGTCATTCTCGTTGCGTAGAGCTCCAAGAGGTGGTCTAGAAGAGTCACAATTTTTGCTGCTCCTGAAAGATATGGAGGATGTCTCCCTCATCGACACAAAGGACAGGTGGTATTGGTCCTTAGAAGGATCCGGAGATTTTTCGGTTGCTTCCGTTTGAAAGATGCTTGATGATAGGAATTTAACCGTAGTTTCTTCTAAGACTCGTTGGATAAATGTTGTTCCTATCAAAGTTAATATTCTTGCCTGGAAAATAAGGTTGGATTGCTTACCTACTAGATTGAATATTTCTAAACGAGGTATGGATATTGAATCTATTTTATGCCCCATATGTGATGAAGAAGTGGAATCGACTAGCCACATCTTCTTCACTTGTCATATAGCTAAAGAGATTTTCCGTAAGATTGCATGGTGGTGGGATGTAAATGTTATCGAAGTATCTTCTTACGAAGAATGGCTAGAGTGGCTTTCGAATACTCCTCTTCAGTCTAAGCATAAAAATCTGCTTGAAGGAGTTTGCTATGTTATGTGGTGGCACCTTTGGAGTTTTCGTAACAAGAGTTTATTTGGTCCGGCTTGTCCTTCGAAGGCGCTAATTTTTGATGAGGTAGTGGCTAGGTCTTTTCTTTGGTGTAAGCATAGATGTAAGAAATCTTTTAGTTGAGTTGATTGGCGTAAAAATCCTTATCTTGTAACTTTGTAATCTCTAGCTCCTTGCTAGTTTTCTTTTTTTAATAATATCCGCCGTTCAAAAAAAATATATATATATATTATCTATAAAATGCTAGAAGCTAGTTACTAGTTGCTTCAAAACGCTCCTAAATGCTTATCGCCAAATATACCCTTAGGCATGAAAGCTTTTGAGCATAGAGGTATGTGCACTACAAAAATATTTTCTAAAACACTACCGGCTAGTACCAACAGTATCGAAGTATTAAACTTGACGTGATACAAGCTAGAAACAATCAAATGTTTATTTGGTTTTTTTTGGCTAAACAATTTATAATAAAGAGTCGTTTTAAATCACTTTGACAGCTGAAAAGGAGTGCAATCCAGGAAATACATCGAAATAAGAGTGATGAAAAGTAACATGATAGCAATACTATAAACTAAAGAGAGTAAATATAAGCTCCTTAAAATCATTTAGCAAATGACAGCCCACGAAGAATATTTGCATGCCTATTCCAAACATTACCATGTGAGAAAGTGTATTAATAATTGATGCATGTTATTTTGCAATCATAAGTTTCACCGTTAAATGAATTTATAATTGTTGCTAGGTATCGTTTTGGCCACGCAAAAGCACAGGCCATTGAAATTAATGTTGATAGGTGAGTCATAATCATAAATAATAAACAAAATATTTGACATCCACTTTATGCGACATGTATCTTGAGTCTAAATTATATATTGGTTATTAGGTTACCCACAGTAAGGTGACTCAATCCTCTCATTTTTTTGTCACGTAACTACGTCAACTTTCTCTCTCCAACGACCTGCAGGTGATTGGGTGCCCCAGTAAAAGCGACCAAGTTCATTTTTTTTTAATTTTAACTACAAACTTAATAAAACATTAATTTCATTAATAATTAAAATATTACATCGATTGAAAACATTACATAATAATTAAAACTTAATAATTAAACTACAAACTTAATAATTAAAACTTCAGTTGTACTCCGGGTGATCCCAGGTTTGAGAGTTGTTGGAGTCGAAATCGTCCTCATACGCAGAGAACCTCGCAAACTTCTCTGCATCTAACTGAGCTTCCAACCTGCTCAACTTCCGCTCCTTCTCAGAGTTCCAGTCATCATCATCAGCCTGCACATTTTCCTCAAAACTTACCTGAAAGTGATCCAAATGAGGTTGCGGTTGTTGTTTCTCAACAACTCTTGGTGCAGATGAACTTGATGCACCTTGCACAAATTGTTGTTGTTGTTGTGGTGCATCAGCATTCAGCAGCTGCCACATTTTCCTCAAAACTCCAACGGATCTTGTTGGATTTTTCGTTCTCTATCTTCTGCACACAACCCCACAATGTATCAACAACATCAGCGTCTTTGCGAAATTCATCGTACAAAAACTGGTCGATCACAAATTTTCTGTCGTCAGAGATGTCTTTGCACTTTGTGTATCGTGTTCTCAGGCGTTGTTTGCGTGCCTTTGCGAGCTCAAACTTCTTAATAACTTCGACAATTGCATCTTGTCGTTCCTTGTCGTCTATGTCGACTTGTTTTTTGACATAGTTTTGAACTTGTTTGACAGTGTGGGAAAGATTACAAGACATTTTTTTATGTTTGATTTGTTGTTTGAAGTGAAAGAAGTGTGTGATTTTGTGAATTGAAGTGTGTAATATGTTGTGTTAATATGTGGTATTTATAGTGTGTAATTTTTTTTTATTTTTTATTTTTACTTTCAAATGCATGCAACGGCTAGTAAAAATAAATGGCATACTTTTTCTTTTGAATGCATGCAACGGATCAAAAAAAAAAAAAGGCTTGTACTCGGTCGCAACCTCGATCTCAATCCCTTGTTTTCGTCCCTCTATTCGGTCGCGACCCAATCCCGACAATAAGGCCGACCGACTATGACCTCGTCGACCGACTCGGTCGAGCTACCTTCTATGGGTAGCCTTACTTCAAGTGATGTTGAAAATTCAAAATAACCAAACAAATCTACAAATACAAGTAAAACTATGAATCTATTTGTAAAAAACACCGATCTAGAGGTTGTAGGTACAAGCTTCGTTGAAGGCATTTGTGAGATATGTTATGAGATACGTGATATAAAATATGAAAAAAAAAATTTGTTTAAAAAAAATGATCCCAACATAATAAAGTTATTCACAAACTGTGTCAAACTATCATAAATTGTAGACATAGATATTTAGAACCTCCTTGTTACATCTCTTCGTGCATACTTTGATTTGCCACGGCCGTCAAAACAATCATCATCTATCTTTTGTTCAATGAGTCTACCAGCACCTACATCTACAACAACAAGGTACATCAAAATCATAAATTTTACAAATATTTCAATCACAACAGTAAACACACATCTACAATTTCACCGTACGTCGTCCTATATTTAGTCCACCACCAAATATAATTACTATAATATAACGAGGATAGTTTATCCGTGCTTCGCAGCGAGGCGCGGGTTTTCCAAAAAAATATTTCACGTTATTCTAGTATCTCACTTAAATCGGTTTTAGATTTTACTTATAAAAGATTTTAAATATAAACAAAATAGATTTAAGTAATAAACTAATAATATTATGTTGTTTATAATACTTTAAAAGTTACTTTTGAAAAAGAAATAAAAAAAACTTGCTAATCTAAGTTATAATTAAACGTTAAACTTATTAATTACAAAAAATACAAATTTGAACTTAGGGACGGTTTTTGTAAATGAGCTAAGTGACTTGGACTATTTATACAACTTTTCGTTTAGGGACGGTTTCGTAAACTTAAGCAACTGACATAAAGTTAAGAATCGGGTCAAACTCGACCTGAATCGACAAACCAACCGAAAACGGACCGACCTTTTCCGGTTTGGTTTCGGTTTTGAATATTTATTTCGGTTTTTTTCGGTTTCTGTTCAATTTGGGTTTTGTCGGTTTTTCGGTTCGAAAACCGAAAACCGACCTGAAACGAGTTATTCAGTTCAGTTTTGGTTTTGATATCTATTTCTCGGTTCGATTCTCGGTTTGAGTTTTTTTTTTCCTTTTTTGGTTTTCAGGTCTGGTCGGTTCTGTTGGAGTATGCTCGTGTCATAATAAATAATTATATGGCTAGACATATGTGAGCTTATGGGGTCACACACTTATACACAGAGATACCATTTTATATATTGGATTTATCGTATTTACAATATATAATCGTCTACGTAACTCGGGATCAATAACGGGCTTTTGAATGCTAAGTTAGACTTGGTATTCTTGACCTTGGGCCAACAATGGGCAAGCCATTGCAAGCCCATAATGGGGCCGGCCACATTGGGGGGGGGGGGGGGGTGAAAGGGGGTACATGGGATTTTGAAAGGGGAAAATTGTAAGTTAAGTATTGATAAGATCAAATCTTGATTTGATCAAATCATAACTTGATTCAAGGAACTACTCTCCAATTTTCTCTCCTCCATCTCCTCTCCTCTAAATCACGGCACACAAACCCTAGGAGGGTTGGGTATGCTTTTGATCCCATTTGCTTGCTTAATCTAGTGTAGGTTGTTGCAAGGTTAAAGGTTATTAAGGCAAGACTAGCATCGGGTGGTAATCGGTGACGTGTAGTGTGTTTCTGTCACACCCCCAAAATACCTGAATGGCAGCAGAATGGAATACCTGAGGGTGTAACGGATCATAGCACACAAGCAAGGAAATATTGAACGACCTAAAGTGTCGTTTTAAAATACGTCGTTTGATTCATTCAAAATATAATCAGAGTTATAAAGACATAGGTCCCAAAAGTTGGAAAAGTTTACGGAAACAAGTTTAGTACAATCAAACGACATTTGAACATAAGTGCAAGAAAGTCCGAATGAGCCATATCATCCTTGTTACACAAAATGACTCCATGCATGCCATGAGAATGTGTCTTAGTTACCTGAGAAATACATTGCGAAAAATGGTCAACATAAAGTTGGTGAATAATCATAGGTTTATAAATAATTCGTAAGTACGTAAACCACAAGTATATAGTAAAGTGACAAATTGTCAAAAAGTTACATTGTCTCTTAAGCTCATGACCCCGAAGCTAGACGTACTAAAATATGCCCCAAATGAGTGTTTACCAGACACTCGTACTATATTAGACATGAAATGCATTCGTTTTCCTTATGGAGCAACCCAAACACGAATGGAGGCGTCACCCTCGATAGATCTATCCACTCACTCTCGATTGGCAATATAATTAACGGTCCATGATAATAAAGGGGACTTGCAGTGGTAGTACTAGCAACTTAAGCAATGTACGGAATTTAATACTTGGGAATTTAATACTTGGGCATGTACAAAGATGGTGCAATGAGGTAAAAGTAGTCGGGACAATGAGGCGCGAACACTAGCCGCAACCTAAATGAATAATCGCGATCTAATTAAGATCAAGCCGTAATGTAGTGAATGCACATGCACATGATACCCATACCACTCATAATTTGGAAATACTAGTTATCGTCATGGTAAAATAGTTTCCATACTTAGAAAAAATAAGTCCATTTAGAGAAGTATATAACTTGTCATAATATCTCGTACGAAATGTTAGCGTTATAATCCTCGTATCGAAAACCTTAAAATAACGTCGTTAAGTCGTATAAATATTCTCTTGGGTCATACGTATTTATTTGTTAAGAAAATAGTCCTTAGTAACGTCTCTAGAAAATATACCATTTAGTACGTACGTTATTATTTTTATTTGTGGCTATATATATATATATATATATATATATATATATATATATATATATATATATATATATATATATATATATATATATATATATAGTTTTGACGATGTTAAAACGGGTATAACTCGGTCGTTTTAGGCTCGTTTTCCTTGTTCTTTATGTCCACGGATTTGTTTTTGTATATACTAGTATATTTTTGATAACTCGGCTCCTCTAGGTTACGTTTAATGCCCCTATTTGCACGACAAAATCTGCCAAACAGCAAGCAGTTTTTACAAAAATAGTTTTCGTCGTTAAATTTGCAAAAATCATATCTCCTTCGTTATAAGCTCGTTTTAATCCGTTCTTTCGCCCAAAGTTTCGTTTTTGAATGTATTTTCTAAATCTTTGGTCAAAAATTAGCCATCAACCACTGATTTTCCCACGAAATTAAAATAGGGTCAGTAGGTATTTCAAAAGTTTCAAAAATCGTTTCTAGGGTTCTAATCTAGTTCCATCTTCATCCAAACCACTTTCAATCACCACAAAACTAATCTAATCCTACCATACACCTTCTTAGGGTGTCATGGGTTCCTAATCATCACAACCAAGTAGATTTAACAAGGATCTAACCAAAAATCATTTCTAGGGCTTGTAAGTTAAATATATACAAAAATGAAGTGGTATAAGTTAATGCATGTATGAGATCTTGCAAGAAAAATATATAAACATGGTAATAACTTTGTAAAAATTATGAAATGAGTTTTGTAAACTTACTTTGAGATGTGGTGTGATTAGTTGATAAAAACCTAACAATCCTTGAGTTTATATCTCAAAACTCTAACAAGGACACTATATAAACAAGATTACACTTGATCTTAAGAAAAATTTTTGGTCTTGCCTTCCTTCTTCCTTGTGGCCGTGAGTTTCAAGAGAGAAAAGAGAGAAATGAGTTTCTTGCAAAGTGAAAAATGAGATAGAAAGATTTAGTAAAGTAGATATGTATTATTATTATTAGTATATATATTATTATATAAGAGTTAGTGTAAGACATTTATGAACCTTGAGTGAGTTAGTAGTTTTGTAAGAAAAATGGCAAGGGGGGGGGGGGGGGGGGGCGGCAAAGTCAAGGGGGGGGGATGTATGTAAAATTTTGGTGATAAAATGTATTATTGTTGTGTATTTGTAGTTTTAAATTGCACCGGGTACCGGGTTAACTAAAAATAAATTTTAACGGAGTTAACCGGGTCATAATAAAGTTATAAAAATTATAAAAATAGGTTGGGTAAAATTATTGGGTGTTTAGATAATTATAGTTTAATTTCTACGAAAACCGTCGAGATTTTAGTAAACTTAAGTTAATAATTAAAATAAATATCCAAAATACCGGGTAAATTAATATTATAATTTTTATATTATAAAAATGAATATAAAAATATATTGGGATCATAGTTGGGAGTGTCGGACGTGTTAGTCACATTTATAGTTCGCGTATTAGTGTTTATTTAAAATAAACATACGTAATTCGTTAATTATATTAAAAATATAATTTGAATACACTACGAGTGGAATAGTATGCAAGTGCCCTAATAATGATATGCAGACTATTTCTAGTCCGTATGAAATGTCCCTGATAATCATGCATGAATTCGCTCCTGAACCAATACGGTTATGCGAATTTGAATACTCGTAAACTAAATTTACGATGACATGAGTAATGCACGTGAATAGTGGTTTCCTCTCGGAAATGAATAGTGTCAAGTGAATAGTAAAATTTCTGAATGTGTCTCGGAATGTCAAATTGACCTCAAAAACGATGAATAGTAAAACGATGAATAGTAATTTGTGAATAGTAGAATGTCGAAGTTTGGAAAAATGACCTGGAATTGTGGGTTGTGACAGTCGCCCATCCAAAAAGGAATTCAGTCCCTGAATTCAGTTAGTGTTGGTCTCGGTACTAGGCTCGGTGAAAAGTTGTGGATACTTGCGTCGCATTTGGTCTTCTCGTTCCCAAGTAAACTCGGGTCCTCTTCGAGAATTCCAACGAACCTTCACGATCGGAATTCGACTTTGTTTCAACTGTTTGATCTCACGATCCATTATTTCAACTGGTTCTTCCACAAAGTTAAGCTTGTCATCAAGTTGTATTTCTTCTAATGGTATAATGGCAGACTCGTCCAAAAGACATTTCTTGAGGTTCGAAACATGAAACGTGTTATGTACGTTGCTAAGTTCTGATGGAAGTTCAAGCTTGTAAGCAACCGGACCAATCCTCTCCGGGATCTTGAATGGCCCAATGTATCTCGGGTTCAATTTCCCGCGTTTTCCAAATCGTATCACGCCTTTCCAAGGCGAGACTTTCAACATAACTCTGTCCCCGACCTGAAATTCCAATGGTTTGCGTCGAACATCAGCGTAGCTTTTCTGTCGACTTCTAGCAGTTTCGAGTCTCTCTCGAATCTGAATTATCTTTTCTGTTGTTTCTTGTACCATTTCTGGGCCAGTACATTGTACTTCACCGACTTCGGCCCAACAAACTGGAGATCGACACTTACGACCATATAGTGCCTCGAATGGTGCAGCCTTTATGCTTGAATGGTAGCTGTTGTTGTAGGAAAATTCGATCAACGACAAATGGTTAGCCCAACCATTTCCAAAGTCAATCACACATGCTCTAAGCATGTCTTCAAGTGTCTGAATAGTTCTCTCGCTCTGACCATCGGTCTGAGGATGGTAAGCAGTGCTCATGTCTAACTTAGATCCAAAAGAATCTTGCAATGACCGCCAAAAGTTTGAAGTAAAACGACTATCTCTGTCGGAAATGATGGAAACTGGTGCTCCGTGTCTTGAGACGATTTCCTTGACATAAAGTCTAGCAAGTTGTTCCATTGTATAAGTCTCTCTAATGGGTATGAAATGAGCTGATTTGGTAAGTCGATCAATGATTACCCAAATAGCATCGAAACCTCCTGACGTCTTTGGAAGTTTAGTGACAAAGTCCATAGCAATACGTTCCCACTTCCATTGTGGAATTTCTGGTTGTTGAAGTAACCCTGACGGTTTCTGGTATTCGGCTTTCACTTTAGCACAAGTAAGACATTTGCTGACGTACGTAGCAATTTCTGCTTTCATGCTCGGCCACCAATAAAGCTTCTTGAGATCCTGATACATCTTATCAGAACCTGGATGAATAGAGTACTTCGACTTGTGTGATTCATGCATAATCAATTCTCGCACTCCACCATAGAGTGGTATCCAACTTCGGTCCTTGAAGCATAACACTCCATCTGATCTCTTTACAAAGCCATTTTCGCTTTCTGGCATACCATAAACTTTCTCATGTGGTCGGTTTTCTTCTTTGAGAGCCTCAATCTGAGCTTCTAGAATTTTTGATGGTAATGGCGAAATGATAGTCATTCCCAATGACCTAACTCTCAAAGGTTTGAGTCGTTCTTTTCGGCTAAGTGCATCTGCTACAACATTTGCTTTTCCTGGGTGATATCGGATTTCACAATCGTAATCACTCAACAATTCTAGCCAACGACGTTGTTTCATATTAAGTTCCTTCTGATCAAGTATATGCTGTAAGCTCTTGTGGTCGGTAAAAATTACACACTTAGTACCATAAAGGTAGTGTCTCCAAATCTTGAGTGCAAAAATTACCGCACCCAACTCCAAGTCGTGCGTAGTGTAATTCTTCTCGTGTGTCTTAAGCTGTCTAGATGCATAAGCTATCACCTTCTCGTTTTGCATTAGCACAGCTCCAAGTCCTTGATGCGAAGCATCGCAATATACCACAAAGTTCTCAATACCTTCAGGTAGTGACAAAATCGGTGCGCTACAAAGCTTTTGTTTCAATAATTGAAATGCGGACTCTTGTTTTTCTCCCCACTCGTACTTTTCATTCTTTTGTGTCAGCTTTGTCAACGACTTCGCTATCTTAGAGAACCCTTCGATAAATCTTCTGTAATATCCGGCAAGTCCTAGAAATTGACGAATTTCCGTAGGAGACTTGGGCGTAGCCCAATCCTTAACTGCCTCGATCTTTGCTGGGTCGACTTGTAAACCTTGGCTATCAATAACATGGCCAAGAAATTGAACTCTTCGTATCCAAAAATCACACTTAGAAAATTTGGCATACAATTGCTCCTTCTTGAGTAGTTCCAGGATTGTTCTGAGATGTTCTTCGTGATCTTCCTTACTCTTGGAATAAATCAAGATATCGTCAATGAATACGATCACGAACTTATCAAGATACGGTTTGCACACCCTATTCATGAGATCCATAAATACCGCAGGTGCGTTGGTTAATCCAAAAGGCATCACTTGAAACTCATAATGACCATAGCGTGTTCTAAATGCCGTCTTCGGGATATCCTCTTCCCGAACCTTAAGTTGATGGTAACCGGACCTTAAATCAATCTTGGAATAAAAACTGGAACCTTGTAACTGGTCGAACAAGTCGTCAATTCTGGGGAGTGGATAACGGTTCTTAACCGTTAACTTGTTCAGCTCACGATAGTCGATGCACATTCTGAAAGTTCCGTCCTTCTTCTTCACAAACAAAACCGGCGCTCCCCAAGGCGAGGAACTCGGTCTAATGAATCCTTTGTCCAAAAGTTCTTGTAATTGATTCGACAATTCTTGCATTTCCGAAGGTGCAAGTCTATACGGTGCTCGCGCAATTGGTGCAGCTCCTGGCACTAATTCGATTTGAAACTCAACTTGGCGTGTAGGCGGAAGTCCTGGCAATTCTTCCGGAAAAACCTCTTGAAATTCCTTAACAATTGGCACATCTTCAAGTCGTTTCTCATCCGACTTCTTCTCCGTGATGTGAGCCAAGAATGCATAACAACCCTTCTTTATGTACTTCTCGGTTTTAATGCATGATATAATACTGAGTCTAGTTCCACTTCGCTCTCCACGAACAACTAAAGTTTCACCGTTAAAAGGAAGGTGAACAACTTTCTCATCACAAATAATTCTCGCTCGATGCCGAGATAACCAATCCATACCGATAACAACGTCGAAACTTCCAAGTTCTACGGGCATAAGGTCTATATTGAATGGATGGTTTAGGAAATTTATGGTGCAACCACGGACAATGGTGTTGGTGTTAACTAAAGACCCATCGGCTAATTCAACGATATAGGAAATGTCTAATGGGGTCGGTTCTATGTTAAGTAAAGGTGCAAATGCAATAGAAACAAAACTTCTATCCGCTCCTGAATCAAATAAAATGGATGCATAACGATTATTAACGAGGAACGTACCCGCAACAACATTCGGGTCTTCTTTGACATCGTCTCCTCCCATAACATAAGCTCTTCCTCGAGCCCTTCCATCTTGATTTCCAGTTCCTTGATTCTTCTTCTGTGGGCACTCACCCCTAAAGTGTCCAATTTCTCCACAGCCAAAACATGTTACCGGTGGCTTCTGATTGTCACCCAAGGTTGGAAATTTGCAATCTTTGATGTGATGACCAACCTTCTTGCAGTTACCACATGTATTTGGGCAACGTCATGGGTTATGATGCTTCTGACACCTTTCGCACTTGGGTAAATTACCCTCATATCCTTTCCTTTCATTCGGTCCTGCAGCATAGGCCTTTGCCACTTCTTGCCTCTTAGGTGGCGGCTGAACAGCGTTTCCACCTTGGTTGTAATCGAACCTTCTCTTGTTGTTGTTATTGTTGTTTGGATTGTTGTTTTGGTTATTGGGATAGTTGCGGTTCCGATTGTTGTTATAGTTGTTGTTGTTTCGAGTGTTGTTGTAGTTGGTGTTGTTTGATCGGTTATTGTTGTTGACAGCAGCTTTCCCTTTGACCACTTGGACCATGAGTTTCTGAGTTATACGAATAGCCTCTTCCATTGATTGAGGGTCAAAAGAAATCACATCTCCTCGAACACTTTCAGGCAATCCACCAACAAAGTTTTCCATCTTTTTCTCATCATCGGGAACCATAGTTGGACATAGTGCAGCCAACTCCTGAAACCTCCTAAAGTAGGTCTCGACGTCATCACCTTTAGTTACAAGCCCATAGAATTCTGTTTCCAATTTCTGTATCTCAGTACGAGGGCAAAACTTCTTAGACATCAGTTTCTTGAATTCCTCCCAAGTGAGCTTGTAAGCATTCTCCATACCAATCGGCTGAGCATACGAATTCCACCAAGACATAGCGTCATCAAGAAGCATACCTGTAGCAAATTTTACCTTGCTGACATCCGGGCATCCGCACATGAGAAATACATTCTCAGTCTTTTCAAACCAGCGGATCAAAGCAACCGCTCCTTCAGTGCCCTTAAACTTGATGGGATCACTAATCTTGAAATCTTTCCATGTACATTCCCGCTTAGCAGCAGTTGGTTCAACTGTTCCTGTATTAGAAGAAGTCTCGGCAGCCCTAGCAGCAACCTCAGCTCTCTCAACCTCCAGAGCTTCTGCAATACTATCCCTGACCAACTTGCGGATAGCGGCTTGAGTCATAGTGGGGTTTTCTGGTGCAGTCTTACTCTTCCTTGGTGCCATACTTCTGATAAATCACAATGGAAATAACCATGAGAGAAATCATAATAGAAATAGTCATCGAACCAAAGATATACACCCACAACATGTATAAATATATACAACCACAACAAGTATAAATACAACCACGACATATACGAATACAACCACAATCTGTCTAGATACAACCACGACATGTATATATACAACCACAACCTGTATAAATACAACCACGACATGTATATATACAACCACAACCTGTATAAATGCGATAATAATAAAGAGCAACCACGAAACATCATAAATATAATCACAACACATGAATATAATACATGAAAATTTCGGCCTACATGGACCGATATAATATATAGCACAACATTTCCAACATAGTAGAGTCGCACTTGATATATTTGTTTGTACAACAACCAAAAGACTACAAGTTCTTGAACTATGTCCCACACCCCGGGACTAGGAAAATAATAAAAGCTAATATAATACCAGTCTACGTCTAGGCTCCTCCAGGCGCTCTAGATGGTCCAGGCTCTCCCCTCAAGCGGCGAATCTCACGATCCATCGCCACCACGATCTCCTCTAGATGCTCCACTCGTAACTGAAAAGAAGCATCTCTACGCTCCAATACAACTATCCTCTCTCGAAGCAATGCCAACTGGTCTACCTGCTCCCACTGGGTCTCCTGTGTCGCCTGAGCTCTATCTCGAATCTCAGGTAACTCATCCCTAAGTAGCTCAATCTCCTCCTGGTGCCTCAACTGTCGTGCCTCGAGTCCATGGTAAGACACATCAATACTAACCCTGCCCTGAATCAAATCCTCAACCTGCTCCTCAACAGTCTCAAGTCGAGTGGTGATAATCTCATCAACTCTATACCCCAAGCTATCGACTTGCTCCTGCTGAGCATCCAACTGATCCTCTAGTGTAGCAGCTGTAGGATCCCTAGCTGCAGCCGCTCTAGAACTCTCACCTATGTGGTATACTGGTGGTTGTGAAAGGTCAGCAGTCTCAGTAATAGGTGAATCTGGAGTGGTAAGCCTTGCACGCTTCCTGAGCGGCAAGAGTGAGGTAGCTATAGGAGTGGTAGTGGGTATGGCTGGTGGTGGTGGTGTAGGCACAGTAGGACTAGGGAGACTCCTATAAGTAGATGTAGCATAACGAACTCTCTTCCTAGCAGTCTGGATAGTCTTATCCCTAGGAAACATAAGTCTCGGCTCTGAATGGATAGTAGTAGTAGGGGATGATGGTATGTCAGTAGGTATAGTAGGATGGACATGGGGAGTAGGAGCCGTCTCCTCCTCCTCGAAAGGCTCGGTGTCATCATCTGATGCCAAAAGTGGCAGCTCAGGTGTAGGAGAAACAAGTGGTGAAACAGCAGTAGAGGACATAGAGTCCTCATCACCAGAGTCGGATATAGTGTAAAGTATGACAGTGTTTGGATTCGAAGACATGTCTCTGTGATAATCAAGGTGAAATAAAAATAAATAACTCGTAACAATGGAATCACCTGAAATAAGTAAATATGCACTTATGATGAAATGATGATATGCTATGATGGTGTGGTTATAGTCTAGGGTCCATGATGCAACCTAGTTCGCTATAACCTTAGCTCTGGTACCAATCTGTCACACCCCCAAAATACCTGAATGGCAGCGGAATGGAATACCTGAGGGTGTAACGGATCATAGCACACAAGCAAGGAAATATTGAACGACCTAAAGTGTCGTTTTAAAATACGTCGTTTGATTCATTCAAAATATAATCAGAGTTATAAAGACATAGGTCCCAAAAGTTGGAAAAGTTTACGGAAACAAGTTTAGTACAATCAAACGACATTTGAACATAAGTGCAAGAAAGTCCGAATGAGCCATATCATCCTTGTTACACAAAATGACTCCATGCATGCCATGAGAATGTGCCTTAGTTACCTGAGAAATACATTGCGAAAAACGGTCAACATAAAGTTGGTGAATAATCATAGGTTTATAAGTAATTCGTAAGTACGTAAACCACAAGTATATAGTAAAGTGACAAATTGTCAAAAAGTTACATTGTCTCTTAAGCTCATGACCCCGAAGCTAGACGTACTAAAATATGCCCCAAATGAGTGTTTACCAGACACTCGTACTATATTAGACATGAAATGCATTCGTTTTCCTTATGGAGCAACCCAAACACGAATGGAGGCGTCACTCTCGATAGATCTATCCACTCACTCTCGCTTGGCAATATAATTAACGGTCCATGATAATAAAGGGGACTTGCAGTGGTAGTACTAGCAACTTAAGCAATGTACGGAATTTAATACTTGGGCATGTACAAAAATAATAGTGCAATGTATTCTCCCCCGTGGGATTTAAAATCAAATAAGTACTAAAAACGGGGCTATGAGAACTCACCTCGAAGTGATGGTACAAAGATGGTGCAATGAGGTAAAAGTAGTCGGGACAATGAGGCGCGAACACTAGCCGCAACCTAAATGAATAATCGCGATCTAATTAAGATCAAGCCGTAATGTAGTGAATGCACATGCACATGATACCCATACCACTCGTAATTTGGAAATACTAGTTATCGTCATGGTAAAATAGTTTCCATACTTAGGAAAAATAAGTCCATTTAGAGAAGTATATAACTTGTCGTAATATCTCGTACGAAATGTTAGCGTTATAATCCTCGTATCGAAAACCTTAAAATAACGTCGTTAAGTCGTATAAATATTCTCTTGGGTCATACGTATTCATTTGTTAAGAAAATAGTCCTTAGTAACGTCTCTAGAAAATATACCATTTAGTACGTACGTTATTATTTTTATTTGTGACTATATATATATATATATATATATATATATATAGTTTTGACGATGTTAAAACGGGTATAACTCGGTCGTTTTAGGCTCGTTTTCCTTGTTCTTTATGTCCACGGATTCGTTTTTGTATATACTAGTATATTTTTGATAACTCGGCTCCTCTAGGTTACGTTTAATGCCCCTATTTGCACGGCGAAATCTGCCAAACAGCAAGCAGTTTTTACAAAAATAGTTTTCGTCGTTAAATTTGCAAAAATCATATCTCCTTCGTTATAAGCTCGTTTTAATCCGTTCTTTCGCCCAAAGTTTCGTTTTTGAATGTATTTTCTAAATCTTTGGTCAAAAATTAGCCATCAACCACTGATTTTCCCACGAAATTAAAATAGGGTCAGTAGGTATTTCAAAAGTTTCAAAAATCGTTTCTAGGGTTCTAATCTAGTTCCATCTTCATCCAAACCACTTTCAATCACCACAAAACTAATCTAATCCTACCATACACCTTCTTAGGGTGTCATGGGTTCCTAATCATCACAACCAAGTAGATTTAACAAGGATCTAACCAAAAATCATTTCTAGGGCTTGTAAGTTAAATATATACAAAAATGAAGTGGTATAAGTTAATGCATGTATGAGATCTTGCAAGAAAAATATATAAACATGGTAATAACTTTGTAAAAATTATGAAATGAGTTTTGTAAACTTACTTTGAGATGTGGTGTGATTAGTTGATAAAAACCTAACAATCCTTGAGTTTATATCTCAAAACTCTAACAAGGACACTATATAAACAAGATTACACTTGATCTTAAGAAAAATTTTTGGTCTTGCCTTCCTTCTTCCTTGTGGCCGTGAGTTTCAAGAGAGAAAAGAGAGAAATGAGTTTCCTGCAAAGTGAAAAATGAGATAGAAAGATTTAGTAAAGTAGATATGTATTATTATTATTAGTATATATATTATTATATAAGAGTTAGTGTAAGACATTTATGAACCTTGAGTGAGTTAGTAGTTTTGTAAGAAAAATGGCAAGGGGGGGGGGGGGCGGCAAAGTCAAGGGGGGGGGGGATGTATGTAAGATTTTGGTGATAAAATGTATTATTGTTGTGTATTTGTAGTTTTAAATTGCACCGGGTACCGGGTTAACTAAAAATAAATTTTAACGGAGTTAACCGGGTCATAATAAAGTTATAAAAATTATAAAAATAGGTTGGGTAAAATTATTGGGTGTTTAGATAATTATAGTTTAATTTCTACGAAAACCGTCGAGATTTTAGTAAACTTAAGTTAATAATTAAAATAAATATCCAAAATACCGGGTAAATTAATATTATAATTTTTATATTATAAAAATGAATATAAAAATATATTGGGATTATAGTTGGGAGTGTCGGACGTGTTAGTCACATTTATAGTTCGCGTATTAGTGTTTATTTAAAATAAACATACGTAATTCGTTAATTATATTAAAAATATAATTTGAATACCGTACGAGTGGAATAGTATGCAAGTGCCCTAATAATGATATGCAGACTATTTCTAGTCCGTATGAAATGTCCCTGATAATCATGCATGAATTCGCTCCTGAACCAATACGGTTACGCGAATTTGAATACTCGTAAACTAAATTTACGATGACATGAGTAATGCACGTGAATAGTGGTTTCCTCTCGGAAATGAATAGTGTCAAGTGAATAGTAAAATTTATGAATGTGTCTCGGAATGTCAAATTGACCTCAAAAACGATGAATAGTAAAACGATGAATAGTAATTTGTGAATAGTAGAATGTCGAAGTTTGGAAAAATGACCTGGAATTGTGGGTTGTGACAGTTTCACACATAAAAGAGATCAACCTTATTGATCTCTTGGGTTTCTTAATTCATACGTGGGTGTGGTGTATTGATGGTGATTCCCGGTGCACGCTACAAAGGTATAACTATCTTGTTTATCTTATTGATTGATCATATGGCTATATGAGATCCGTGTGGGTGATGTTGTTCCGCTGCGTTTTATTTGATTCTTATATATTTTATAATCATATATCACCTATAGTGGTATCAGAGCCATCATATGTGCCATATGATTATCGGGTATGCATAAAAATGGCTAAAACGGGTGTTTTTTTGATGATTTTTGAAGTCATGGTTTAAACAGCCCTAGGGCTCCAATTTTTTCTCATAGGACGACCCTTTAGGGTTCTTATGATCTGCACTTTTTGGTCCCATGGCCATTTGTTATGCATACGCTAATTGGTTACTTGTCGGGTACGTAAAAAATGGCCTAAAACGCGTGTTTTTGATCGGTTTTTGAAACGGTTTTAATTCAGCCCCTAAGGCCATATTTTCTGTGGTTAAATGGTATTTGGAAGGTCCTAATATCAGTGGGTTTTGACCCTTAAGTCATAGGAAACACGTACCTAACGGGGTTTTAATTCTTGTCAATTAATTTCTTCGTTTTCGTTGGCTAACAATTTAATTCTTGTTATTATTTTGTTTTCCATGGCAAATACATGCATGTTTGTCTATGGAGTTAGCCAACACCATGTTTCATTCATAATATTATGGTATTATTATGTTTATATGCAAAGCCGATGAAAACCTAGACCACTTGTGCATTGGATGGTTGTGATTGTTGTTTAATTTCGTGTTTTGGGGTTTTTGCCATTGTTTCGGCATTTATGCAATTATATTCTTTTTGTTGTAGCCATTGTTTGGGCACTTTTACAGTAGATTAATTGTATTTTACTTTCAATATAATGTAATCGTGGCTTGGTGGTGAAAGGCGAAAGAGTTAAAGACGTGTTTGCCGAAAAATGACTGCTGGAACACCAGTTGGTAAAACGGAGTTTCCCGGTGATTGGTAAGGTATTTTTGGCTGAAATTTTTTTTGCAGGTACTCAAGACATGGGCCTACAACTTTCTAGTTTTGAGCTAAGCCCGGGGAAGCCTCCTTCATGGACTTTTGGGCCCTCTAACACAGAAATTCTAGAAGGACAGAAACTACTTTTCATGTGCATCATGGGATTCCAACTTGCTCTTGATTGTCTTGGAGCAAGTGGGAGTCCTCCGTGTGGTTGTGTGGTTGTCCCTAGTTGACTCTTGGTTCTCGTGATGGCTCACGAGACCAAGCATAGGTTTTTTTCATCGGTTGAGGCTTTGCATATTGTGGTTGTGTGTTTGTTTTTGCTTTTTATATATCTTGTTTCATATGTAAAATTGCAAATAGTTTTCTATAAAACTTAAAACGAAACACAAACCATTTTCAAAACTAAGTCTTTTGATTTATTTTTACTAAGTTTTTGAAACTTGAAATCATTGTTTTATAATAACACCTAAACTTGTTATGTATGTTATTTTATTTATGTATTGTCCAAACTTTATTATCCATGTAGGATTAATATTAGTCATGAAAATGGACAACTTGACACACATAAATTAAACAATGATTAGACTTAAGTTAAGAAAAGTTTTTAACTTGTGCTACGAAGGATGAATGCATGCTTCTTTCGTACACCTTTTGATTCACATCAAAACTTTTACCCGTCAAAATTTAAGTCATGCCGTCCAATATTGAGAACACTTGCAATTACCTTTTGCCTATGCGTGGGACCTAGGTTGAATTGTAACCCAAGGTGACTATTCTCTATGCGTGAGACCTAGATATATTCTCGCACGTTCTCAAATTGGATGACTTGATCGAGTTAAGCGGTGAGACCTTGACCCGAGGCAAAGATGGGACTAAACATGCCTACATGACACTAGTTGTTTGACACTAGATGCCATGAGTCCCATAAGGATCTAAGAGTTGCACTTGTAATGCAATTGGTGATCGTCGCCTACCAATTGAATCTACTATTGCTAGCAGATCAACTAATGTGATAGTAGAAGCACAATGTGGATCTTAGCCTTTTACGTAAATTAATTGTTTTATATTGTAAACATGGGGTAATTAATTTATAAAAGGATAATTATCGAAAATACTAAATATGAACTTTGAGAATTCAATTAATGAATTAATGCAACACAAATCGTAAACAAAGTTTGTTCTTTTCTTGTTAAAAGGATCAAACTAAGTCTTCCTTTCCTTGTAAGAAAGAGACTTATTCCTATCCTTTTCCTTATGAGGAAAAGCCATAATAGGAATATTTGAATTATCCTAATTCTAATCAAACTCAAAGCACACATACTCTAGAAATCGTGATGTCTTGTAAAGCCAAAACGGTTAAGTATGTTTGCACATCTTATTCTTTCAAGTTCGTTTTATAACCCTAGTTTTGGTTTTGAAACCTTCAAGAAATATAAGATATTTGGATAACTAGAGAACATGTTTTCTATAGCTACCAAACTAATATGAGTTAAAATAATTAGAAAACGGAAATATCAATAAACCGAAAAGTGGTAAAGGCAATTACTAGCATGATTACCTAGCAATGTGTCTTAACCCGATAAACATGGAGGAACTGCATGCCTAATTTTCAAGTTTAAAATGATGGCTAGCCCATCATCTATATATTAGAACTTGATGCACTTCCTTGAATACCTAAGTACATGTTACTAGTCATAGTGACTCACATTAGCAATAATGTGTAGATATTAAAAGAAAGCAGGAAAGTATCCAATCATCACTCACTCTCCACTGGTGATGTAACACTTTTAATGTTGTCTAATCCAGTGGGAGCTACATGATTGTATTACTGGTGACGAAACACATGTAATGTTCTCTAATCCAGTGGGAGTTGTAAGCTCTATTAACTTACAAGTTGCCCATCTTATTTCTAGATTGTCTTGAAATAATACATTACTTTCCACATATGAAGCATCATAGTTTTTATGAGAACCATTGCATGAATTTATTAGATAACTTGTCGCGTTCCTGATGTTGCTTCCTGAAATGTTATCAATAAAATTGTTGTGCATGATTCTTTATAAAAGCGATAAAGTTCTACACAGCTATATTTTGATTTTGACTAAAATCATATGTTATCTGTGACATTGTCATATTTGCTTGCATAATGTTGTGCCATGCACAAGTGGGAGAAATCTTAATTGTGTGCAAGGTACAACATATAACAATATGACTAATGGTTTTTCTTGACTGCAAGATAAGAAAATAAGGTTCTACTAGGACTTATACACATAAAATGTATGTTGCCCTAATTAGAAAAAAATGTCAAGATAACATGAAAAGTTACTTCAACATATTTGCTGAATTGTTTAGTAAATATGATTATGTCTTCTTGTAAATTCATAATCATGAAGTATGTAATACTTGAAATTACTATTGAGGCCAATTATCGGCACTCATAATTACTTTAGTTGAATATGTTTAGGTCTTTTGTAAAGACATAAACATCAATTCCGTTAATTGTTGAAAGACTTATAACGTAAAGTAAAGACGTTAATTTGTTATGTCTTCTTGTTAAAGACATGTACACTTACGACGTATAATAAAATATTTAATGTTTAT
This sequence comes from Artemisia argyi, assembly GCA_030686995.1. Lineage (NCBI taxonomy): Eukaryota > Viridiplantae > Streptophyta > Magnoliopsida > Asterales > Asteraceae > Artemisia > Artemisia argyi. The sequence goes on along the minus strand of CM060689.1, from coordinate 11,942,863 downwards.
GTTTCTAGTTAAAACATACACATAAAGTCATTGACTTGGTCAAAGACTTTAAATATAAAGTATGCAGTAGGCTAAAAATACTATTGATGCCATCTGGTATGACTTGGTTGGCAGATACGTAAGCCAAAGAGTATAAGTTCATCTAATGAGTTGTGTGATAGTCTCACAATAACTATCCACGTGGAATACCACAACTTTATGGTATGTCCATCATGGATATTGTTTGATCTTTGATGACTTAAACTCTTTTACCTCAAAAGCAATCAAGGTTAGAAAATTGGATGTGCCATGCGTACACCCAATATGGTTCTAACCCGGAAGGAATTTAAGACACCATTGTATTATGGAATGGGATGAATCCCATTATGTCTTGATTGAAGTTCTGAATTTGTTAAATACCTAAGAGTAAGTAATTAACAAACTAGAATCAAGAACTAACGATGTATTTTGGATGTCCCACTTGAAAACAAATTTATTGTTAATCAAGATGCTGAGTACTTGGAGATTAGTCTCCACTTACAAAAGCAAGTGAGAGCACCTTTAGATCTTGAAGTCATTCAAGAGCTAAATACACAACCTTCTGAGTACACTTGCTAATGTCATTCTAAGGCTGAACATACATATGTTAAACCATAGATTGATATCCCACATTCATAAATTCGCAAGGATACTCCTAACACTTGAATGATATTTTTTATATCAATGTTAAGGGACATAAGTTGGAGGATCATAGTGAGCCTGCTAACTAAAGAGATGCATTATCAGATCTTGAATCTGATGAATAACTCAAAACTATGAATGTTAAGATGCAATCCTTTGAAGATAATCACTCATGGAGCTTGATTGATCTCTTACCAAATCAGTTAGACTGTGAGGTTTAAAATGAGTTTCTTGAACTAGAAGACCCATAAGGACAAACTTGTACACATATTTAATGCATGCGTAGTAGAAGGAGTTTACTCATGCTCAAGAAATTGATTATGATTAAATCTTCATACTTACAAAAATTAAATGTATAAAGATGATTAATTGTCATACTTGTTTTCATGTAAATGAAATATGACAATAGGATTTTAGAACACTTTTGATTACTTTTGCGAGGACGATGAGTAATCAAAAGGGTTTATGAATCTGTATAATCTTTATTATGTATACAAGACATAAGAATCCAGGTGTGGATTAGATCATGCATCTAGGAGCAGAGATCTTAATTTAATCATTAATTTGATTTTGATTAAATAAGATTACTCCCGAGAACTCAGAGTGCAAGTAGGATAAATGAATTTATTTTCTTAAATCTCATATGTTGTTAACATATAAGAAACAATATTCCAACTAAGCTAGACTTTAATCCTTAGCCTGGAATGAAGTTTTAATTAAGGAATTTAGGAAATAAAACATAAAACCTTGTTGCATGTGTTTATTAGAATAAACATAAGCGGTTAATAATCTAAACACAATATGACATGTTATTGAGGGGAGTCTCAATGATCAATCTTACATGATGAGATTGAATGCATGAGTGGAAATCTTAAGTTTGACTAAAGGATTCATTATGTAAGTCATATTATGTATTGGATTATTTATATCATTTGCATGAATGCAAGATGAGTTGATAACAACAAATATCTAAGTGAAAGTCATTAGATAATTGTTAAACGAACAACCTAATGGACCTGCAAAGGACCAAATATTTGTTCAAACGTTTAAGGATATTTGAGGAGCTCTGTTATGTTTTCATTCATTAATGCTTATATAACTGAGATGATGCTCAACCCTAGTCGTAGTAGGATGACATCATGAATGATGACACCTCTAACTAGATGTGCTTGATTGAGAGCATTGATGCATTATACATTAAAAGAATAAGAATACTTTACAGTGTGGAAACTATTATTATGACTGTCTAAAGTAGGTGTTTTGCTAGCTTCATACACACTATGGAATGTATTGTTGCAATACTCGTATTGTACTTGATTGCACACATACAAAAGGACAATCATCATTCAAAACATTTTTGAATTTTGAAACAAGTATTCTCAAAGTTTACTCAGATGACTACTTGTTGTCTTGTACAACAAAATTAATCATGTTGGAAACATCAGATTCTGATCTGTATGTAGTCTTGTGCATATCTGTTTTTAGTATTTGGATAATGGAACTGTAAGCAGTCGTATTATATAATGAATTGATATACCGGGTATTATCGTCTTCATTTATACTACTGTGTTCTATATTTGCATGTTTAATCCATGAATAATTTATTTATTCTAAAATTGTCCATTGCCAGTTGACGATACGGGAGTAACATCGAATTAAGGCAAATGTGAGCGTGTTGGCGATTTATTTGCCAAACTCATATGTTGTTCATTGTGATGAACATTGGACTGACCCAACCTTTGAGAATTCACTGCATGGATCGGCGTCAATAGTGAATCTCGCAAATGGTTATGTCTCTTATCCTTAGACTTGAGATGCAAGTAGGTCTTGCATGTGCGGAATTTTATTCTTTGATATGGTTAAACGCTGTCCTGAATAAGGTAGTTATAAAAACCATTTTCAGGAGTGATTTGAAACACATGAATGACACGTGCAGTCAAAATAGGATTTGTTCCTCCACATGTCATGGAGTTAGATACTATTGGGCCCCTCGATGAATTGAACAGATGTTTGTATGGCCGTACCCAAATGAGATTAAGATGAATCTTAATTCACTTGGTAATCTTGTTCAATATCTAGATCGAGAAACAGAATAGTTGAACAAATAGAATGACTTCGATCCATGTCTAATGTTCAACATAGTATCTGTAACAAAAGGATGGATGACATATAAACCATTTAATTGAGACGTTTAAGAAACTACCCTCACATATTTCTAGGGGCATTGGCGTGTTGCTAGACGCTAACCTTTGCTTATATAATTACTTGATTATTATGACGTCGCAAGTGGGAGCTGTTGGAGTATGCTCGTGTCATAATAAATAATTATATGGCTAGACATATGTGAGTAGGGGTGAGCAGAAACCGCACCGCAAACCGCAAAAGCGCAAAACCCGCAAAAAACCGAACCACAAAAACCGCACCATGGCAAAAACCGGTGGATCGGTTTTAAGAAAAAATAAAAACCGCAAAATGCGGTGCGGTTGCGGTTTTACCCGTAAAACCGAACCACAAAACCCGCACCGCACCGCACTTGATTTTTAAAACCGAAAAACGGCACATTGATTATTTAGTATGTGTTATAAGGCTTCTAGTGCATATTATGTTTAATATTCTTGTAAGTAATAAGTGATGTGTGTTTGTTTAAATTAAATATTTGCATTTTTGTAACAAAAAAGACCAACATTGTGAACTAAAAACCGCAAAAACCCACATTAATTATATAAGTCATAAGTGATGGTGCGGTGCGGTTAAAACCCGCAAAACCCACATAAACCGCAAAAAACCCGCAAAACCGAAACCGCAAAATGTGGTGCGGTCCGGTTTCTATTTTTTATAGAAACCGCAATTGCGGTTGCGGTTCGGTTTTAGTCAAAACCCGCACCAACCCGCACCATGCTCACCCCTATATGTGAGCTTATGGGGTCACACACTTATACACAGAGATACCATTTTATATATTGGATTTATCGTATTTACAATATATAATCGTCTACGTAACTCGGGATCAATAACGGGCTTTTGAATGCTAAGTTAGACTTGGTATTCTTGACCTTGGGCCAACAATGGGCAAGCCATTGCAAGCCCATAATGGGGCCGGCCACATTGGGGGGTGAAAGGGGGTACATGGGATTTTGAAAGGGGAAAATTGTAAGTTAAGTATTGATAAGATCAAATCTTGATTTGATCAAATCATAACTTGATTCAAGGAACTACTTTCCAATTTTCTCTCCTCCCTCTCCTCTCCTCTAAATCACGGCACACAAACCCTAGGAGGGTTGGGTATGCTTTTGATCCCATTTGCTTGCTTAATATAGTGTAGGTTGTTGCAAGGTTAAAAGTTATTAAGGCAAGACTAGCATCGGGTGATAATCGGTGACGTGTAGTGTGTTTCACACATAAAAGAGATCAACCTTATTGATCTCTTGGGTTTCTTAATTCATACGTGGGTGTGGTGTATTGATGGTGATTCCCGGTGCACGCTACAAATGTATAACTATCTTGTTTATCTTATTGATTGATCATATGGCTATATGAGATCCGTGTGGGTGATGTTGTTCCGCTGCGTTTTATTTGATTCTTATATATTTTATATTCATACATCACCTATAGGTTTTTGTCTGTTCGGGTCGAGTTTGATCTGATTCTCAACCTCTAGCTATTTTGTTTGAAGTTTACTATTTGGTGAATAGTAAACGTTTGTAAAATGTTTAAATTTAAAATTAAAATTAAAATGAGAAGTCTATCTTTATAAATACTTGAAACAAAGGAATATCGATCTCAATAAATACGTAGAACACCACAAAACTATCATTCAAAACAAAGAAGGATTACATATGTTTCTATCATCTTTATCCTTCATACATGCATTTAAATTCACAACGAAAAGCAAAAATATTATAATATCTAAAGTTATAAAACAAATCATTAATCTATATGCATGCAAAATGTTTAAAGGCCATAAAAGTAAATAAATACGTAAGTGAAGATCTAAAAGTCCAACCTCAATTGAAATTGAAGATCAAAATGAGGGGAAAAAGAAACAATTAGAAAGGGTGCGGAGGTAAGTGTTTGGCAAAAATTGCTTGTGTCGGTGTTATTGCTGGTGCTGGTGTTGAAAAAAAAATGTAGCTTTTTTTTGTAGTAGTGTTTGGTAAACTAGTTGTAATTTTTAGATTAAAAATGTAAAATGACGTAATTAGACATACAAATAACAAAACCAATATAAATAAGAATTGTAAATAAAATTATTGATATAAATCATAAATATGTACCATTGTATGAAAATCCATGTAAAAATACAAACAATGTTAAAATGATGTTAAATTATCATCCACGGTGTACATTCCATATTAAAATAGGGTTTTATTATTATTTATAATGAATGTGAGTTTTTTGAAGGTTAAAATGATAATTATACAAAAAATAATCTCAAGTCTTTTCTGAAAAACTGGTTGGATGAACTTTTAATTTTAAAGATTATTTTCCTATAATCTTTCTTAACCTTGGCAGCCAAACGATACTACTTTTTGGACAATAGATTATTTTGTGAAAAAAAAAAAAAAAAAAAAATTTGTAGCCCCCATAATCTCCCAATAATCTTGGTCACCAAACATAGCTTTTAAAGAGATACAGTGATTATGTGATAATTGTGAACGTCTTGATAATAGACTTAAGGGGCGTTTCTTTTTTTCCGTTAGTGGAAGGAATGTGGATCCATCTTTTTAATATTATTTTTCTTATTTGTGCCCACAAATTTCACTAAATCCTCTATATGTATAGAGTGTGAAAATGAAGCTCCTCCCCATTAAAAGGCATTAACAGAGCTGAGACCCACTGGCAAGTAAATGAAAATGATTCATATTTACTAATTACTATTAATGCATGAGGTTTGGTCATGTCTCGCGTTTTGACAGCGTTTTAATGCCATCATGGCACCTTTTAGAACACATGCAATGGTTCAAGTTACAAAAGACTTTTTTCATTTATTACAATCAACTTTTCAATAAATAATATATTTAAAAAGTTATTTTGCAAACTTTCTCAATGCACAAAAGTCTTTTAAAAGCTTTTCTCACTTAAGTTATATTTAAAGAGGGGTGTTAAATGAAAATTCAACAAGCCTTTATTTAATGCAAATCACTTGTATCATTTCTATCAAACGCTTGGTAGCTACCAAGTCATCTTCTTAAAAGCCTTTAGGGTGGGGGGAGTGCATCACTCTCTCCTCTCCCCTTCACTCACTCACAACCAATCCCTTTGCGCCACATCATCTCCCACTTTTTCCTTCACTCATCCTTCACTCACTTCATTTTTGGAGGCGGCACCTTCACTCACCCTTCACTCACTTTTTTTTTTTTTTTTTTTTTTTTTTTTTTTTTTTTTACATCATAGTTCAAGTAGATGCATGTTTTCCATTTTACATGTAATGCCAACATGCAAAAACCATATACGTGCCAATATTTTCAAAAAACATTTTACAAACACATGCAACGTGGCAACATGTATAGGTATGTCAACATGCATAAACCGAATATGTATATATACCAACATTTGCTTGTCACTTAAAACAATGATTTGCAAAAACCATTTCAAGCCATGTATAGATAGCAGTGGCAACATGTATAGATTGCAAAGCTAGTAGCAGTGAACAAAGGTACCTTCCTCCCAACGTCTCTTTTCTTCCTCTCCACGCATGTGTGAAAATGTCTCGATTTTTACCTTCCCGTGCGGGATTCCCCGCGAGGCGGCGGTGTTCCCGTGCGGGGTTCCACCTTCCCCGCGTTCTTCACGCACCCACTCCCTCTCCTCTTAGTAAACCTTTTGTCATAATAAGTCAAGTCATTCATATAACTTATCAAAATAGTGAAAAATCTTTGGTAAAACTACCGTTGCATATGCTCTTGGAACGCATACAATGTTATAAACTTGAAAATGTAGTGACAAATATTGTAACTTTCCCTTTAAACAACTTGGTCTAAAATTAACAAATTTTAGTTAGCACCAAAAGTTTGTTGTTTTGAGATCGAGGAATACTACATTTACAAAAGATTTACAAAAAGAGTTTCAAATAACGATGTAGTAAGATCATAAATAGACTCTTTCTTTCCAATAAAAACATACTACCTCCGTCCCATAATTATAGTCCACTGTTGACTTTTAAAGTCTTTAGTCTTCAACTTTGACCTTAAATATTTTTATTTGTGTTATATATTACTTGATGCAAAATATATGAATGGATTGAGTTTTAAATGTATTTTTCATTGGTATAATTTTTATCAAGTATTATATAACACAAATAAAAATATATAAGGTCAAAGTTGTAATACGAAGACTTAAAAAGTCAACACTGGACTTAAAAAGTCAACACTGGAGTAATTACAGTAATTGTTTTTATTGGACAAGTATCGTGCGTCTTTACTCTTTACTGTAATTATGTCACATTGTGTGAAACAATTATTTATTTTTAAAAAAAAAAAAAAATCTTTTGTGTACATGGTCTTTGAGTTTTGACACCCACCGGTTATTGACCGGTATAAATAGAAAAATACTAGAAAAGTAAATGTACTTTATGACACTTTGGGCTCGTTTTCCTATGCTGGAGAGCTATAAAGTTGTTTATTCAAAAGAAATGTTACTACCGTTGTAAATAGTAATTTCATTTGAAACAACAACAACCAAAAGCTGCTACAGTATTCAATTCCGGTAACTTTAACAAGTCCTTCCATTTTTACTACTATTTTTATGATATTCTAAAATGTACTTCATCTCCATGCATGTTTACTTCATGATTAGGTGTATATTATGGTAGTATTTGCATGTTAGTGATTTTGGTTAGGGTTACATAAAATTTTAAGTAATGCTGATGGGTTCCGAATTCTAAGTGCTTATTGTGTTTTTTAAGAGAAAAAAAAAACCACTTTCAAGTGCTTATTGGCTTGTATTTTGATCAAACTCTTAATTAAGCATGTGTGGGGTTGGGGGTGTTTGTTTTAGCTTATTTCTGGGCTTATGAGCTTATTTTGACTCGGCTTTAAGCTCATTCTGGCTTGTGAGCTTATTATAACTTAAATATGAAAATAAGCTCATAAGCTGGAAAATAAGCTAGAAAAAGTGGGCTTATATAATACAATATCAAAAGAGGTAGTCGCCATGGGATAAGTCGGCTCGCAATGTCGAGTCGGAAACCCAGGTATACCCTAAAAAAGAAAAGAAAAAAAGCCTATACATAAGCTAGGAATATGCATTCAGACACTCGAAACTGCTGATCACCTTTAAGAACTTCAATAAGCAGTAACATATAAACCGCTTTTATACACAATCCTAAACACACTGTGAGGAGAGAAAACATAGCTTAGAGAATTGCATGTTGGTATATAATTGAAGTATTGAACATATAAAGTACTACTATTACTTCTTATGCAGTAAACGCAACAACAAATAAGGGGGTGAATGGCAACACAAAACCAGAAGTTGACGACTCATGAAGAGGAACCGTTGCGCCCCGGTGTTGAAAACCATGGCCTTGACAAGTGGCTGGCTTTTCTCTCTGATTCACGGAATGCCCCTTCATCGGCTAATCGAACGAACACCAATCTTAAGGTTCTTTTTCTTATCACTGGCTAAAAGTTTGTTAAAATTTAGTGCGCGCTTAGTTTTTAACTTATTAATTTGATTACCATTTGCATTTGCAGGACAAATGTCAAACCGTGGGTAAAAGCTCTGATGTGCCACAGGACAGCGGGTAAGTTAGATCTAGTAGAGTTACTACTAATCCACTCTTAAGTACTTCAGAGTCTTTGACACGATTTCATGTTGATATGTTGCTGAACCCGTCCTTACTTTTTATGTAAATTGTATGTGTTTCTTGTGCTTGATGGGGAATATATTTAACTTATGAATTGCTTGCAGGATAAATGACTCGATGCATCCACCTCCAACTACACCTCCACGATATCAGAAATGGACGATTGAGGAAGAGGAAGCATTGTGTGCTGGTGTTGAAAAGCATGGCATTGGCAACTGGCTAGCTATTCTATCCGATTCCCAGTTTGCTTCTACCCTGGCCAATCGATCAAACATCAATCTTAAGGTCCTTTTGTTTTTACTAACTTTTTGTTATCTTACCTATTATCCGTTCCTATAACCACTGCTTCCCATTGTTGGAGAGAGGACATATACATTATTTTGTTAAATATGTTTTAGTTAAAATTTTCTGAGTAGTTATGGATTAACGATATTACCATTTGCACGTGCAGGACAAATGGCGGACACTGAGTACAAGCTCTGAAATGTCTGACAACAAACAGAGAGTTAGAGCTCATAGGTTAGGCACCGTCAACTTCTCCAGAACATTTTGACATGATTTCTTGTTATTATCTTGCTCACCTTGTTTCCCTAAAACTAGAATTTGTTACAAGTCAGAGTACTGTTTCCGCTTCAACTTAATTTTGACCCTGTGAATTCAGGTCTCTTAAATCACAATATTAGGTTTTTGTTTGTTTCTCTTTGAAAGTCATATGGTTGATTGATATCTTAATTATCTCGAGCATATATTACTAGGTTTGTCAAAAGTCGCTCAAATAGTTTCAGTATGTATGTGAATATTATGCATTGACGGATCTGTATGTTCATTATGATGTTTGATTCAGATAACATGATTAAGGTATTAAGATGATTTAATTGAACAAGTTGATTTCAAGTTGTGAACTGCAGAACCATGTCTTCGTTTTTATGATCTGGTTGTTTGAGTATAACAAGGTGTTAATCCGAGTTCATGTAATTTTTAAGTTATCAGGATTATAGAAGATAGCAATCTTAGGCTATATGCAGTTTAGATATATACAGATTGGTATAGGATCACAATTTCAAACTACTAATACCCCTTATGCAGTAAAACAGTTGCTCTGCATGTGATACAACACTAGTAATTACTTGCAGGATAGTGTATGCTACGTGGTCATGATATCCATTTAGGGGGTATATATATGACTTATGAATTACTTGCAGGATAAATGAGTCGATGCCTCCACCTACACCTACACCTCCACCTCTATCTCCACCTCCACGATACCAGAAGTGGACGGCCGAGGAAGAGGAAGCATTGTGTGCTGGTGTTGAAAAGCATGGCTTTAGCAATTGGCTCGCTATTCTCTCCGATTCTCAGTTTGCTTCTTCCCTGGCTAATCGATCAAACATCAATCTTAAGGTCCTTTTCTTTTTACTAATTTTTTGTTATTTTTCCTTTCCCAATTGCTTACTTGCAAGCCCTGGGATATCTTTCATATAAATATGATTGTGCATGCTTTTTATTTCTTGTATCAATCCGAGGCTTGGTATATGGAAATTACTGTATTACAATCGAGTTGTGATTATCCCTTTCTGATATACTCATTTTACGATCCTTACACACACGAAGGTTCACAATCATTTTTTAATTCATAAGTTTCATGTAAGAGACTTAAAAGATGATGTTTTACCTAATTGCAGGAAAAACCTTCAATGAACATTTTATTTTTTTATTGAAATTTCCTGAGTAGTTTTCCGCTTACTATGGATTTATTATATTACCATTTGCGTGTGCAGGACAAATGGCGAACCCTGAGTAGATGCTCTGATGTGTCCAACAACAAAAAGAAAGTTACAGCTCGCAGGTTAGGAGTTACTTCTAACCCACCATTTTATTCGTGTTAATATCTTGCTCAAGATGTCTTTTTTACTACGTATACTTCTCTGTATCAAAATCAGGGACATTTTATTTTCCCCCTCTGTTGGTTCAGTACGTGCCATTTTTATTCCTAAAATAATATTTGTTATAAGTCAGGGTACTGTTTTAGCTTCAACACATTGTTGACCCCTATGTGATCAGCGTATTTGAGATTGTATAGAAGTTGAATTTTTAAGTTATGCGGACTCATTTCTATCTTTTTCTGATCTGGTAGTTCAATTATATACCAAGGCGTTGATCTGGAGTATGGAATTTAAAGTTAACAGGACCATGGAAGACGACAGTTATATGTGGTTTAGATAAATACGCTTTGGTAAAGAATTGCAAATACAACTACTAATACCCCCTATGCAGTAGAACAACAATATTAAGTTGCTTTTAACAATGAAAATCTTCAATTGGTCTGAATAACTTTGATGATTAGAAACTAAACTCAGTATATGTACTTTACAACTTACTTTCAGGATAGATGACTGAATAACTATAATTGGTCTTATTTATAGAAATTAATGTTGGTATAGAATTGCAAACACAAACTACCATTTCTGCATATGTGATAAAGCACTTAAATTTTAAGCTACCAGTGATATGTTATTTGATCTACAATCTTTATTTCCGTTATGTGGGATTTGACATGTATATGTACTTTACAACTTACTTTCAGGATAGATGACTTGATGCATCCACATCCACATCCACATCCAACTAAAAAAATTAGAGAAAAAAAAGAAGTTGAAGAGGTCAGCGACTCTCATGATTGCGCAGTTAAAGAGGTTAGCGGCCCTCAAGATTGCCCAGTTGACGAGGTTAGCGACCCTCAAGATTGCCCAGTTGAAGAGGTCAGCGTCCCTCAAGATTGCCCAGTTGACGAGGTTAGCGACCCTCAAGATTGCCCAATTGACGAGGTTAGCGGCCCTCAAGATTGTCGAGTTAAAGAGGATAGCAACCCTCAAGATTGCCCAGTTGACGAGGTTAGTGACCCTCAAGATTGCCCGGTTGACAAGGACCCTCAAGTTTGCACAGTTGACGAGGTTAGCGACCCTCAAGATTACCCGGTTGACGAGGTTAGCGGCCCTCAAGATTTTCTAGTTAAAGAGGTTAGCAACCCTCAGGATTGTTCAGTTAAAGAGGTTAGCGACCCTCAAGATTGCCCGGTTGACGAGGTTAGTGACCCTCAAGATTGCCCGGTTGACGAGGACCCTCAAGATTGCACAGTTGACGAGGTTAGCGACCCTCAAGATTACCCGGTTGACAAGGTTAGCGGCCCTCAAGATTTTCTAGTTAAAGAGGTTAGCAACCCTCAGGATTGTTCAGTTAAAGAGGTTAGCGACCCTCAAGATTGCCCGGTTGACGAGGTTAGTGACCCTCAAGATTGCCAGGTTGACGAGGACCCTCAAGATTGCACAGTTGACGAGGTTAGTGACCCTCAAGATTGCCCCGTTGACGAGGACCCTCAAGATTGCACAGTTGACGAGGTTAGTGTCCCTCAAGATTTTCCGGTTGAAGAGGTCAGCGACCCTCAAGATTTCGCTGTTGAAGAGGTCAGCGACTCTCACGGTTGCCCAGTTGACAAGGTCAGCGACTCTCAAGATCGTCCTGTTGACGAGGGTAGCGACTCTGATGTTTACCTTATTGAAGAGCTTAGCAACTCTCAAGATCACCATAGTTCAAGCACCAATACTGGTCGAAGAAGAGTGACCCGTAGTTACATGGCAAATCAAGTGAGGAAGTTGAACTCTGAGAAAGTCCACGGTTACTTAGAGTGAGCTAAACCGTTTATTTCTTCAAACTGAATACCTCCTTTTTTTTTTTTTTTTTTTTTTTTTTTTTTTTTTTTTTTTTTTTTTTTTTTTTTCATCATCATTTATCAACAATTTAAATTGTGCAGGAAATTATGGTTCAGCTTTCCAGAAGATAAAAAGAGTTCATTCACACATATGGATCCATTATGGTATAATTTGTACTTGAATGACTCCAATAAAGTAAAAGTGTTGAACTGGATCAAGAAGAAAGACATATTTTCTAGAAAATATGTGATTTTTCCTATTTTTCATTGGTGAGTAAAATTATTTGGCGTATGTATAAATTTTGCTGCCGTATGGTGATAAAAGATGTCGTTTTTGGCAGGGGTCATTGGAGTGTCTTAATCTTTTGTCACTTTGGTGAAAGCTGCGGGTCAAAACTGAAGACTCCTTGCATCTTGTTGCTGGACTCGCTGCAAAAAGCTGATCACTCAAAGCAACTTGAAACCGCAATAAGAAAGTAATGTTTAAGTTCTGCAATTCTTATTCCTGTAGTTTTGTAATACTAGATATTTGACTTGTTCTCGTTCCACTTTAATCATGTTCTTATGTCTAATTTTGCCTGTCAGATTTGTTTTGGACATCTATGGGATTTCAGAGAGGAAAGAAGATAAAAGACTGGTGTCTAAAATGCCCTTTTTGGTTCCTAAGGTGATTAGCATTTATCACTATCTTCTTTAACGTGAACCATGGGTCGGATCACGATTCACTTTAGTAGGGTCATGGGTCACATCAAATCCGTTCCAAAATCTGACCCGTTGACACATCAATGTATATAAGTGATATATCGAGTGCTTACGTATCTTATGCATGCTTAAACGAACAATGTTAGGTTCCACAACAGAGAGATAACGAGGAGAGTGAATTTTATGCTCTTTACTATATTAAGCTCTTTGTTGAGACCGCTCCTGAAAGTTTTAGCCCATCTGGTGGATACCCATATTTTGTAAGTTTCCTTGCCTCGTTTAGTTCATACATTCTACAGCTCGTTCTTTGACATTTCAAAGTCAACCAATATATTTTACAACTTCATAGCTGTTAGTAATCTATGTTATTACTGATTTTATTTTTTCCTTTTATCGCTGCATTTGCAGATGAAGAAAGACTGGTTTAATTCCGAAGGTTTGGATAGCTTTCGCAAAGCTCTTGAGTCATTGGACGTCTAGCATTAACTGGCTTATGTACAATGATGGTACAGACTAACCTGTATCTGAATGTAAGATGTATTTCATGTATCCTATGTAATGTACTCTTGTAGGAGAATGCATCCTTAGTCATATCAGATACTCTATCAAGTATGTTGGAACAGATGTATGTAAATAGGTTTTGAAGTGTTTGCAGTTAGTAATGGGAACGCCTTTCGGTATTACTGTCAATTAAATGTATGCGAGAAGATATCAAACTCTCTTCATAAGCTACTATATGCGAGAATCAGTAATTTTCTGAAACGCTGTTATGGTTAAGATCAACACGTAGAAAAAGGGAGTAATTTAAAAAAATAATAAGATGAAACTATTTTATTTAAGGTTGAGATAAGGCTGCAAATGCAGCTTCTTATCATATTCATAGACAATGCACTGATAAATGCCATAGGAAAAGGGAACAAATCAATGTTCTCCTTTCATTTACAAAGAGAAGCTAAAACCCGACGGGGAGGCTCAAATGCCTTCCGGGCATGAAGGACTGCCAAGTTATCTAACAGCAAAACATCGCCCTTCTGCCATGGTATCGCCACACTTTCCTCCTCCAAGATTTTCAGACAGTCGTATATGACATGTGCTGGTAATGGTGTACCATCCCCAAAAGTAACCGCCTTCACAGGGTCGTTTCTTGCATCTTCCCAGCCAGTATAAGCTGCCACCATGCTGTTGAACCATATTTTCCTTTGCCTCGTTTCATCAAATTTGATTGCTGGAATAGGTCCCATAACTGTTTTTACACCATCATCTGTCCATTCTAGTCTCATTCCAAGCTTTGCAGCCCTGCAATTCACAGTTAAACTTTTATCAAAACTTTAAGGTAATTAAGATACAGATCTGTAGGATAGGCGTAAGTGCTTAATTGGAGACCTTTCTTCAGCTACGGCTTTGTCTTTGGTCATGAATGTGGACACCCATCCACGACCAATTGGGGATGAAGGATCATCACCTTCCCCTAGTACTCTCGTATAGATTAACCCGTGTTCTTCCAATCGATCAACGAACTCGGGGTATTTCTGCTTCATCTTATCATATATCACATGGCTTAGTACTATAGGCGTTTCACCCCCAATTTTCGGTTCCACTTCACAAAAGAAGAACACTTTCAATGGAAACGTGGGAACCTGTTCCAATATAGGGATTTTAATTCGTTTGTTACATCATTATTAAACGCAAATTATCAAGCAACTGATTATACTAAATATATACCAAAATCCTAAAAAACTGCTTATCAGACTCAAAATACAGGGAAAAACAGTTCAAATAATCCCAAACACCCCGTATCACATTGGTCTATAAAGGGGGTATTAGGATTACTTATTTTAAAGTGCTTATCTGTTTGTGTAGTGGTTATTGACTTATTTCAGTGTAAAAATAAGCAGATAAGCAAGTTTTGCCAAACACTAAAAAACTGCTTATTTTCATAAAAATAAGCACATAGCCACTTAATAAGCAATCCAAAACACCCTTTAATTCTAAATTCACAATTTTTAGGACATATAACCATCTTATCTACAATTCTAATAAGGGGGTGTTTGTTTAAGCTTATATGTGGGCTTATTAGCTTATTTGATTTTGGCTTATATTTCATAAGCCCCAATTTTCCGGCTTATTTCAAGACTTATGGGCTTATATAAGTTTATTATATCATAATAAACTAATAACCTAATAAGCCGGCAAATTGGGGCTTATGAAATATAAGCCGAAAAACAAAAAGGCTAATAAGCCACATATAATAAGCATAAACAAACACCCTCTAAACCAACACAAATCCAATCCACCAAACTGCTTATTTGCATCAAAGTAAGCACATAACCACTTAAATAAGCAATCCCAAAAACCCTTTAAGTCTAAATTCACCACATATAATTAACCACTCATTCACAAATCACAATTCTAATAATAAGCACATAATAACCACTTAAATAAGCAATACTACCTGAGCCATTTCATGATGAAAAGGGATCTTCTGATCAGGAGGAGATTCATTAGAAGTAAAAACACGACCAACAACATTAGTCCTAGGAGCAGCCCCACCAACATAAGGCAGTTCCTCAAATCCAAAAGCCTCAACTACATCATTAAACTCACTAGCAGACAAAACTGAAGAAGAAAACCCTCTAAACAATATAGCACCAGTTTCATGCAACACTGACTCTAGCCATGGCTTATGATCACTAACTATCTGTTTCAAATCATTATTATTGTTGTTGGGTGTTATGACAGTTGGAAAAACAACATCCTTGTATGTTTTTTGTTGTGGTAAGTGTGTTTCTAGTACTAGGGTTTCAGGGATGGATAGTTTTAGTATTGTCATGATTATGATATGAAAAAGAACAAAAGAAAAAACACAGACACAAGTACAAGAACAAAAACATACGTAAGTATGTATGTGTTTATATATACGTGAAGTGAGAGGTAGTACTATGACTGGTTTTTCGTCTAGGTTCAGAGGTTACAAAAACACACGTATACAGCCTATCTTTATTTTTTATTTTCAGAAATGATTTGTTTGACCTCGAAAAATATTGTAACTGAAATAGGGCATTTTAACACGTAAGCTTATCACGAAATTAGCTAGTGTTTAAAATACAGGTTTGATGACAAAAAAGGAAAAGATCCAATGAGAGAAGAATAATAAAAATGGGAAAAGTGGAAAGTAATTATAGTTACACACTTACACATATCAAATAAAGATGAGAAATTTGGTGAAAAAACTGAATAACTTCTAAGAAAATAATATTTCAAACTTACTTCAAATATCTTCATCATTAATTGGTATAGTTTACAAACATAAATTTAAGAGCAAACTTTTCAAAATGGATATATTTGTTTTTGACAAATTTCATAATTTACATAAGGTTAAAATGCAAAAATAGTCCCTAAACTATCATGAAATCGCAAAAATGGGACTGAGACAAAAAGTCACGCAAAACAGCCACTAACGTTATGCAAATCTGCAAAAAAGCCATCGAGAGGCATTTTCCGTTAGTTTTCCCGTTAAGTGCCATGTCACTGAGGGTAGTATTGTCATTTCACGGTCCCCGCCTAAACCAATATTAGACCCACTGATTAACTCAAAAGCTTCTTATCTCAACTACCCCAAAGTCAATTGCATTTTTTGCCCTAACGTTTCCAATTACGCATTCCGAACCAGTAAAAATTGAAGAAGATGACCTTTTTTTGGGAAAAACCGCGAACGATCTTCCCCGATCCGTAATCTTCAGCAAATATACGGTATGTTTTGGCCATTGTTAATTGTATTGATTTTTTTAGCTACAGTTATATGCGATTGAAATGAACCGTACGAATAGAAGCATAGATTATACATTAAGATGATTTTTTTATGTTGTTAGTGTGTGTGTTGATGTTTATTGTTTATACACAGAATCAAACCATAACTACTTCACTCTAAAAGTCACCCACGGTGGAAAATTTACGTCACCACCAGAAAGGGTATATGTTGATCAACTTATCGCGTGGTATGATTGTGTTGATTATGACATGTTTAACTATGACGCCTTTGAAGCGTTGGTAGCTGACATAGGTGTCAAAGGTGGGGTTGCAGGGTGTCATTATAGGGTACCAGGGGAAACATTGGATGTTGGGTTGTTAGCCTTGCAGAATGATGACGATGTCATGAACATGTTGAATTTAGTTCCAACACATAGAGAGATAGAGATTTATGTTGAGGCTAAACGCAAAAGAGCCAAAAGAGGCCGAAAATCAAAAATTGATACAGACACTCCTGCTGAGCAACCACATGTAAGTCGAGTTGTTGGTGACACAGACTGGAAAACCCAAAAATCTGTAACCACATTTATTTGATAAATTGAATTATAACCTAAGTTATTTTGATATATAAAGAATACATAGACCATGTATTATACACTTTAAATAAATTAAAAGCTAAACTATAAACTAAATATCTAAAATAAAATCTATTCTAATCTTAAGCCTAAAGAAATCAATGTATCCTTTTTGTCCTTAAAGATTGTACACGTTATCATTGGTGAGTTGGACCGTAAACCTTGCTAATCCCCTCTCATCACACGTTTAGAAGTCACAAGTGATTAAATCAAATAAGATTTCAACTTAAATGGAAGATTTGGTCTTCCACCATTTTAGCCAAAAATCTTGGCATTTTCCAGCCCATGTCTTCCCATTCGTTTCTCATTTTCACAAATCTGTAAACTTAATTGGTCACACACATCAAACCCTAAGACCAAAACAACGGCTGCATTCCATCTCATCAAGAAAACCAAGAGGGTACGAAAGGTATAACAAAAGGGTGATCGACTTCTTGTTATCCTAGATTCGGTGTGATCATGGTGAGGTGATCGGATTTGGTATACAACTGGTTGTGATAGTGTAGTGTTGGTTCGAAAAGGGTATTCGGTGTTTGGTTCTTCGATTCGTTCTTTTATCCGTTTTGATATCGTCCCAAGGTATTCGACCTCCTTTGTTTTCGTACATGAACTTTCGCCTAACACATATTTGTACACGTACAACCTGAAGTAATCGTGTAAATGAACATGTTAAATGGAATATGATTTTTACTTCATTAAAATACGTATGAAATGTTATGAAACGACGAAACTCGATACCACACATGTCTAGTTTGTTCCTGTTTTTCCTTTTTGAAATTGTGGTCATGCGCACAATTATATTTAGCCATCTAAGATTTTGTTTTTGATCTCTAATATGTATGTGACTAAGAACTGGCAGTACGTGGTATAATAAGAAGTGAAATCATGCAAATAAAATATTGGTCCTTATATATGATGAACATAATAAAAGATATGGCTGTGCATGTATTAATCTTGAGTCGAATCGAAACCTGTTAATAAGCATACAACTAAAACGAGACTAAAAGATGGTGAGTGCATGCATGGCTGTTATAGTTTTATGTCGGTTTCGAATCGAAAATAATTAAACGATAAGACTTTTGATTGTATTAAATGATAAAGGTGCCACAGAGTTGTTGTGTTTCAAATGAATTAAGGGATTTATACATGTTTGGTTCGGCTCATTTTGAGCCATAAAAGGGTGTGTGTCGCGGCTTATTTAAACAACAATAGAAGTGGTTGTCTCGACATATTTTTAAAAAGAAGGCGTCATGGACTTGTTGTTTTCGAAATAATAAAAATCTTGGGTCGTCGTGGCATAAATATTAATATCGCATGTACGTTAATAAAAGTACATAAAATTATAATGACGGGGTCTAAAAGTATTATATTAATAATAATTTATTAAAATAAAGTTTAAAATAGTTTTATTGACTTTTAATATTTAATTTTGATAATTTACATTTTGACCCTAAACTTCTAATATTGACATTTTTAACCTTAAATATTATTAATTGTCAATTATAATCTTTAAGTATTAAATTACTATTTCGGGAAGCTTACTAAATATGGAAAACTTGCTGATTCGGGAAACTTGCTAAAAATGGAAAGTTACTAAAAATGGAAAGCCGACTAAAACGTGTAATCTGATTAGCTATAAGCATTAAGTAATAAGACGATCATTAATTCGTGTAGATTCGCTGAAGAAGGAGTAACTTCTGATCTTTATGTCTTCTGATGTGTTTTGCATTTGCGGTTTGAAGTACAGATATTCTAACCTTTCAGTAAGGTTTCTCATGACTCGTGATCCGTTTCCTTTGACACTACTATGATTTCTGACCTTTGTATATCTGATATCTTTGGTTCATTTTATATGATAATTTGGTATGAAAACCTTTTAAAAATATAACTTGATGTTATGGAAGAAAACTGTTTTGAAATGACACTATGATTTTGATACGAAACCAGTTTTAAATGAAAGATTAATTGGCTTTATGAAGAATGTTTTTAAAAAAGGGATATCTTAGTGATAGAAATAGATAAATGATTTGTAAAGTTTTTAAATCTGTTTCCTCTTAACTCTTTCACGTTTTATTATGAACTTATGAAATTAGATAATGAATCTTTTGAAATTAACCTTTGAGAATGAACCTTTGATAATCTGAACCATTGATATGACTTCTGATATTATGACCTTTGATATTTTGAACCTTTGATATGATCCATTTGAATTGAACTTTTGCTATGAACCTTATGCTATGAACCTTTGATTTGAACTCTGATTATGAACCATGCCAATTGTAAACCTTTGACCTGAACCTTTGCTATGCACCTTTGATTATGGTACTTTGATTTGACTTAGACTTTGCTATTTGATTTGCCTTTGACCCTTTAGTAATATACCCGAGCATTTTCCTAGCCATGAAGGTAACATGGCCGTGGCATTGATGCACCAATGTCATGACTCCAGTGTGGTCGAGTGATGTTCCACACCGTCCCTTTGTTTGATCTGCATTTGATTTGGGTAGGGGCGTATGGATGCATCCTAGATTTGCTTTGATTTGATTTGCTACTACATTTGGTTTGGTGTCTGGTACTGTGTGCAATACATGCCTTTCACAATATTTGGGAGCTAGCTACTCCAATCTGGTTACTTGAGGACTCCCCTCCTACTACATTTGGTATTCTGAGGTCACCCCTTTGAGTACATGGTTACTATGCTGAAGACTTTGATTTGATTTGATTTGATTTGTTTGGCTCGTGGTAGAATACTGATACAACCTTAACCTTTACCTTTACTGTTACCTTTACCTTATACTCATATTATACCTTCGAGTTCCCCAATGCAACATATTCTGTTTTTCTCCTTTCTGTTTCATATTACTTTGTTGTTATATCTGTTCACTGAGCTTTTTAAGCTCAGCCGCATTTCTTTTACCGCGGCAGGTTTTAGAAGAAAGCTGGGTTTTGGGTGAAGAGTGCAAGTAGGAGCTTTTAGAGAAGACTATACCTTTGATAGCTACCTCGGGCTAGAGTTGATTTGAAGACATTTGTATTAGATATTTTGTACCTTAGTTTTGACTTTGTAATTCTTTGCCTTAGAATTCCTTTGTAACCTTTGTATCTGTTTGTATTATTGAAGTCTTATGCTAGTGTATGTTCTGTTTGACACCATGAATGTGATATCTTAGCCCTTGTCGGGTTGGGGTGTTACAATTTATGGTATCAGAGCCAGGTTGACGACTTGTAATACATAAACCTGAACCTGTGAGTTTTGGACCATTAGGCTTCCACTGTAGGAACATAAGGGGAACACCTTGAGAACTTGCGTTAGGGTTTTCCTTTATGATCTTAAGATTTGACCGGTGAGGAATGGGTAGACTATAAGGTATTTGTTTAAGTAGCATTGCTTCCGCATCACTCTGATTCGTGTCTTACTTTTGGTTAATCTTGTTAAGATCACTTTCTGGAGATTTGAAAACTTATGTTTTTACACCACCTAAAGATTTGTAACCTCAAGAGTGTTGAAGATATTGAGAATTGCATAGAAATGTCTGACACTATTTGATACTTATCTTCTAATTCCAACCTTGACCTCTGATTCATCTGTTAACCATTCTGATGCCTCTTCGGGTATTCTGAGAATCTCTATGACGATGATGTATTTGATACATTCTATGAATTTTCTCTTGCTTTGATAAGCATCTGCAAGCCTTATGATGTTATTTGATTTTGCCTTACCACTTCTATTCTGATGATAAGTCTTGTGGTGTTTAACCACGAGTATAAGAATGTTTTCCTCACTTTTGAACGATAAAATTTGCTATGTTGACCTGTCTTTCTTTGGAAAGTTAACTTCGATTTTATCCTGAAATGGATTTGGTTGATTGAGCATTCAAGATGCTGACGATTGTCCTGCTATGTCTCACTTTTGGCGTTTTGAACAATTTCGAACTACCTAACATGATTTCCTGATTGTTAAGCTTTTGCTATCACTCTGGAGACTCATATATTACTTTCGCGGTTACGAAGTTTTTCTTAGCATCTATTTTGTACACTGAAGGATGAAGCTCACCTTGAGAGTTATTTTGCAATCAGAGCGTTCTCGATATGATCCCTGGATGAACTGCCAAGGTTACATCGTAGTGTGAATTTGGAATGACGTGATGCAGAGTGATCGTTTGGTCGTCATGTAGGGATGTCTTTGAGAAGTGTCGGGGAACAGCACTAGTTGAATTGAGAGAATGGAAGGAGCAGCAACCAAAGAATAGAGAGTGGTTTTGTATGCCTGAGTGTATCTTCGAAGTACGTCCGTTTCATTCGCGAGAAAGAAGGATGGTGGTAGGAGATTTGTATTGATTGCTAGAAGCTGAACCGTATTACTTTTAAGAACCATTATTTCTCCACCTTGAAATGACTATGCATTCGTTCAACTTTGAGACGCGAAGCTTTCCTTCAGATGGGATTATGACTTGAAGTTATTCCTAGTATTGCCTTTCGTATTCATAACGACTACTATGACGGTTAGTGATGCTAATAGTATTAGCTAATGCTCTGACTGTTTTGTGAACCTGATAATTTGTGTCTCTCGTGAGTACTTAGACAAAGGTCATTGTATGATTTATTATTACATTCAGAGACGAGGAAGAACATGAGAATCATTTTCGCACTTAGTTAGGAATTTGACGATCATTTGTGTATTCTGAAAGTTTGATATTCGTTGAGACAACGGCGTTCTTAATTAAGGATATTGCTACAAATTCCGCAAGATTTGAAACTATCACCAAGTGACCAAGACCGACAACAAATTAGAGAAGCTGGAATCTTTTAATAATTGCCGAAGAATTTTGGAAGATTTTTACGATTTGCGTTACTGTGGATGAATTTTGTGAGCAGAGGGAAACAGTTTAATTTGTTTGGGAAAGGAGTTTTGGAAAAGTTGATATAGAAATTAGCTTCCATACTTTCCGACGGAACAAATTTTTGGGACATTTCAAGAAGAGACTCGGTTATGAACGTATACATCGCGGGAAGATGATTGTTTATGCATCAAGACAACTAGAAACGTACGAGAAGAATTACTTTATTGCATGACCTGGAGTTGACAACAGCGGTGGCTACCCTGAAGAGCAGAAGACAGTCCTTACAAGGCGAAAGTGTTGGTGAGCAAAGGACAAAAAATCTAGTCAAGATGAGAAACCTGGAGCTAAACTAGAAGGCCTGAAGAAGACATACAGTTTCGCTTTCCTATTCATTTTGGTTGTACTAAGATGAATTGAGAGCGGAAGCAGACGGGATGATGTAGTGATTTAAAGATCGTGCCAGAGATTCACATTACTCCATCATAATTCCAAGAAGAGCTGAAGAAGGTTTGAAGAACCAGATTTAAGTTCATGATTTTGTTTCACTCTCAGACTGAAGGGCGAGCAAAGACAGACTGCTCAGATTTGGAGTAGATTGGAGACCATATATTTTGAATGTACGGATATTGAAGCAAACCTTTATGTTTGGATGAGTTGATTCCGTGAAGGATGAAGTTATTGACGACGAGTTTTCACTCCTGTTGACTCACTTAAGTTTCGTTATCTGGTAATAAGATCCTTTGAATGATGTAAGTTCTCTAGTAGCAACTCAGTTCCGTGTTCATTCTGCGTATGTTTGATAATGGTTTTGTTTTGGGAGTTTGACTAGTTGAGGAAGATCTGATGCTTTTGGACGATGTACCTTACTTCTGCTAGACAATCTGGGATTCCGATACTCTTACGAGTAGTTTTGTTTTCCCTCTTGATTATGACATTTGATTTTGTTGACCTCTAAGACTGTAGAAGTACTAGGTGGATTAAGATAGGTTATTTTGCTCATGACTCGAGATAAAATATGACCATCATGAGGGCATATTTATGTGGTGCTGGTATTATGACGCCTGATCAACGTGATAATACTTACACCATATAACGTGCACTTATTGTGGGCATATGATATCTTGAGGAGTGCCTGAGAAGCTTAGAATCTGATCTCCGATGAAGATTATCCGCGATTAGTAGACTTTAGGTTCATTCTACCTATGCGTATGCTCTGTCTTTGTTCGTTAGATATTTGGATAAGTTTGGACTCACGATTTGCATTCGGATGACCTCTGTATATCTGTTACAAATCCTAAGCTCCGTGTAGATCTCTCTACTGTTTGATGCCGTTACTCAATCTGATTTCTGTGTGTACTCCATGTGTTGTTATGGAAGAGATTCACCTACTATCTGTTATATGTTGCATTGGCTTTTGTGACCAGATTCAACCTGATTTGTGTCATTCTGACTTTGTCTGGGTCGAGTCATGAGAAACTATTTTTGTTGTTACTTTTGGAAGAACCTCCCCGAGCGTGAGGCTAATTATCGACATTCCTTTTGTAATTGCTACGTTTCCGTTGAACTTTTGCGAGCTCAATTTTCAAGGACGAAAATTTTCTTTTTAGAGGGGAAGAATTGTAAAACCCAAAAATCTGTAACAACATTTATTTGATAAATTGAATTATAACCTAAGTTATTTTGATATATAAAGAATACATAGACCATGTATTATACACTTTAAATAAATTAAAAGCTAAACTATAAACTAAATATCTAAAATAAAATCTATTCTAATCTTAAGTCTAAAGAAATCAATGTATCCTTTTTGTCCTTAAAGATTGTACACGTTATCATTGGTGAGTTGGACCGTAAACCTTGCTAATCCCCTCTCATCACACGTTTAGAAGTCACAAGTGATTAAATCAAATAAGATTTCAACTTAAATGGAAGATTTGGTCTTCCACCATTTTAGCCAAAAATCTCGGCATTTTCCAGCCCATGTCTTCCCATTCGTTTCTCATTTTCACAAATCTGTAAACTTAATTGGTCACACACATCAAACCCTAAGACCAAAACAACGGCTGCTTTCCATCTCATCAAGAAAACCAAGAGGGTACGAAAGGTATAATAAAAGGGTGATCGACTTCTTGTTATCCTAGATTCGGTGTGATCGTGGTGAGGTGATCGGATTTGGTATACAACTGGTTGTGATCGTGTAGTGTTGGTTTGAAAAGGGTATTCGGTGTTTGGTTCTTCGATTCGTTCTTTTATCCGTTTTGATATCGTCCCAAGGTATTCGACCTCCTTTGTTTTCGTACATGAACTTTCGCCTAACACATATTTGTACACGTACAACCTGAAGTAATCGTGTAAATGAACATGTTAAATGGAATATGATTTTTACTTCATTAAAATACGTATGAAATGTTATGAAACGACGAAACTCGATACCACACATGTCTAGTTTGTTCCTGTTTTTCCTTTTTGAAATTGTGTTATGCGCACAATTATATTTAGCCATCTAAGATTTTGTTTTTGATCTCTAATATGTATATGACTAAGAACTGGCAGTACGTGGTATAATAAGAAGTGAAATCATGCAAATAAAATATTGGTCCTTATATATGATGAACATAATAAAAGATAGGGCTGTGCATGTATTAATCTTGAATCGAATCGAAACCTGTTAATAAGCATACAACTAAAACGAGACTAAAAGATGGTGAGTGCATGCATGGCTGTTATAGTTTTTGTCGGTTTCGAATCGAAAATAATTAAATGATAAAACTTTTGATTGTATTAAATGATAAAGGTGCCACAGAGTTGTTGTGTTTCAAATGAATTAAGGGATTTATACATGTTTGGTTCGGCTCATTTTGAGCCATAAAAGGGTGTGTGTCGCGGCTTATTTAAACAACAATAGAAGTGGTTGTCTCGACATATTTTTAAAAGGAAGGCGTCATGGACTTGTTGTTTTCGAAATAATAAAAATCTTGGGTCGTCGTGGCATAAATATTAATATCGCATGTACGTTAATAAAAGTACATAAAATTATAATGACGGGGTCTAAAAGTATTATATTAATAATAATTTATTAAAATAAAGTTTAAAATAGTTTTATTGACTTTTAATATTTAATTTTGATAATTTACATTTTGACCTTAAACTTCTAATATTGACATTTTTAACCTTAAATATTATTAATTGTCAATTATAATCTTTAAGTATTAAATTACTATTTCGGAAGGCTTACTAAATATGGAAAACTTGCTGATTCGGGAAACTTGCTAAAAATGGAAAGTTACTAAAAATGGAAAGCCGACTAAAATGTGTAATCTGATTAGCTATAAGCATTAAGTAATAAGACGATCATTAATTCGTGTAGATTCGCTGAAGAAGGAGTAACTTCTGATCTTTATGTCTTCTGATGTGTTTTGCATTTGCGGTTTGAAGTACAGATATTCTAACCTTTCAGTAAGGTTTCTCATGACTCGTGATCCGTTTCCTTTGACACTACTATGATTTCTGACCTTTGTATATCTGATATCTTTGGTTCATTTTATATGATAATTTGGTATGAAAACCTTTTAAAAATATAACTTGATGTTATGGAAGAAAACTGTTTTGAAATGACACTATGATTTTGATACGAAACCAGTTTTAAATGAAAGATTAATTGGCTTTATGAAGAATGTTTTTAAAAAAGGGATATCTTAGTGATAGAAATAGATAAATGATTTGTAAAGTTTTTAAATCTGTTTCCTCTTAACTCTTTCACGTTTTATTATGAACTTATGAAATTAGATAATGAATCTTTTGAAATTAACCTTTGAGAATGAACCTTGGATAATCTGAACCATTGATATGACTTCTGATATTATGACCTTTGATATTTTGAACCTTTGATATGATCCATTTGAATTGAACTTTTGCTATGAACCTTATGCTATGAACCTTTGATTTGAACTCTGATTATGAACCATGCCAATTGTAAACCTTTGACCTGAACCTTTGCTATGCACCTTTGATTATGGTACTTTGATTTGACTTAGACTTTGCTATTTGATTTGCCTTTGACCCTTTAGTAATATACCCGAGCATTTTCCTAGCCATGAAGGTAACATGGCCGTGGCATTGATGCACCAATGTCATGACTCCAGTGTGGTCGAGTGATGTTCCACACCGTCCCTTTGTTTGATCTGCATTTGGTTTGGGTAGGGGCGTATGGATGCATCCTAGATTTGCTTTGATTTGATTTGCTACTACATTTGGTTTGGTGTCTGGTACTGTGTGCAATACATGCCTTTCACAATATTTGGGAGCTAGCTACTCCAATCTGGTTACTTGAGGACTCCCCTCCTACTACATTTGGTATTCTGAGGTCACCCCTTTGAGTACATAGTTACTATGCTGAAGACTTTGATTTGATTTGATTTGATTTGTTTGGCTCGTGGTAGAATACTGATACAACCTTAACCTTTACCTTTACTGTTACCTTTACCTTATACTCATATTATACCTTCGAGTTCCCCAATGCAACATATTCTGTTTTTCTCCATTCTGTTTCATATTACTTTGTTGTTATATCTGTTCACTGAGCTTTTTAAGCTCAGCCGCATTTCTTTTACCGCGGCAGGTTTTAGAAGAAAGCTGGGTTTTGGGTGAAGAGTGCAAGTAGGAGCTTTTAGAGAAGACTATACCTTTGATAGCTACCTCGGACTAGAGTTGATTTGAAGACATTTGTATTAGATATTTTGTACCTTAGTTTTGACTTTGTAATTCTTTGCCTTAGAATTTCCTTTGTAACCTTTGTATCTGTTTGTATTATTGAAGTCTTATGCTAGTGTATGTTCTGTTTGACACCATGAATGTGATATCTTAGCCCTTGTCGGGTTGGGGTGTTACAATTTATGGTATCAGAGCCAGGTTGACGACTTGTAATACATAAACCTGAACCTGTGAGTTTTGGACCATTAGGCTTCCACTGTAGGAACATAAGGGGAACACCTTGAGAACTTGCGTTAGGGTTTTCCTTTATGATCTTAAGATTTGACCGGTGAGGAATGGGTAGACTATAAGGTATTTGTTTAAGTAGCATTGCTTCCGCATCACTCTGATTCGTGTCTTACTTTTGGTTAATCCTGTTAAGATCACTTTCTGGAGATTTGAAAACTTATGTTTTTGCACCACCTAAAGATTTGTAACCTCATGAGTGTTGAAGATATTGAGAATTGCATAGAAATGTCTGACACTATTTGATACTTATCTTCTAATTCCAACCTTGACCTCTGATTCATCTGTTAACCATTCTGATGCCTCTTTGGGTATTCTGAGAATCTCTATGACGATGATGTATTTGATACATTCTGTGAATTGTCTCTTGCTTTGATAAGCATCTGCAAGCCTTATGAGGTTATTTGATTTTGCCTTACCACTTCTATTCTGATGATAAGTCTTGTGGTGTTTAACCACGAGTATAAGAATGTTTTCCTCACTTTTGAACGATAAAATTTGCTATGTTGACCTGTCTTTCTTTGGAAAGTTAACTTCGATTTTATCCTGAAATGGATTTGGTTGATTGAGCATTCAAGATGCTGACGATTGTCCTGCTATGTCTCACCTTTGGCGTTTTGAACATTTCGAACTACCTACCATGATTTCCCGATTGTTAAGCTTTTGCTATCACTCTGGAGACTCATATATTACTTTCGCGGTTACGAAGTTTTTCTTAGCATCTATTTTGTACACTGAAGGATGAAGCTCACCTTGAGAGTTATTTTGCAATCCGAGCGTTCTCGATATGATCCCTGGATGAACTGCCAAGGTTACATCCACGGTAGGTTTTAGAAGAAAGTTGGGTTTTGGGTGAAGAGTGCAAGTATGAGCTTTTAGAGAAGACTATACCTTTGATAGCTACCTCGGACTAGAGTTGATTTGAAGACATTTGTGTTAGATATTTTGTACCTTAGTTTTGACTTTGTAATTCTTTGCCTTAGAATTCCTTTGTAACCTTTGTATCTGTTTGTATTATTGAAGTCTTATGCTAGTGTATGTTCTGTTTGACACCATGAATGTGATATCTTAGCCCTTGTCGGGTTGGGGTGTTACACAGACACTCTTGCTGAGCAACCACCTGTAAGTCGAGTTGTTGGTGACACAGACACTCTTGCTGCGCAACCACCTGTAAGTCGCGTTGATGGTCTACAACAAGATGATCAACAATCCCAAATTACATATGAAGACTTGTTCCAGTTTGCCCATCCTGAAGATAATGTTGGTGTGGAAGACGACTTGATTACAGACATGGTTGCAGAACTTCAGAGTGAGCCTGTGGTTTTAGAGCTCAACAAAAACTTTGTTGATTTTGAAGAGGTAGTGGAAAGGGATGATGTGGAAAGGGATCATGTGGGCACCTCAACACAGCAAGTAAATGAGGAATCACATGTTGTGGATGTGACTCATTTTGAAGATGAAGAGGATGATGTGGTATCCCCCAGTGAGCCAACAGTGGACATGAGTAGGTTTAAGTTTGATATTGATCCCCACTTTGAGAATCTATCAAAATTAGTTGATGAGTGTATGGCAGATTATATGGATCATGATGCTGGCTATAACTTTGATGAGTATCAGAGTGATGAAGAAGACAATGGTGGTAAACTTTTCAACCTACGCAAGATAAGGTTGAAAGAAATTAGGAGGGAGTATGAGGGTAGGTCGAAAGTTAAGAAGGGAGAGTTTTTTGTACCAGAAACAATTGCGACCCCCAAGGATATCAAACAAAAGCTCAGAACTTATGCGTTGGAGTCTTGAAGAGATATCAGGATAGAAAAGTGTGACCAAGAAAGGATTCGAGCGATTTGTAAAGGGACTGTTGTGGGCTATGGCAGAAATGATACTGGAAGTAGTCAACCATCGGCTTCTGCTTCACAGTCAAAGGGCAATTTTGCCAGTACCAAAACCTACAAAAAAAAAGACCAAGCCCATGTGCCCATGGTCCCTACATGTGTCAAAAGTGGGTGATGAACGTAGTTGGAGTGTGAAAACATTAAAATATGAACATAAATGCCTCCAAACAAGAAAAATTAAATTGTTGACTGGACGATTCCTTTCATCCGAGGTTGCTAAAATTCTTGTTAGGGACCGCACAACCACAACAGCTGCAATAGCAATGGAAATCAATCAGAAGTTGCAGATCGATGTCCCTACGACAAAGATATCCAGAGCAAGGGAATTTGCTCAGAAACGAATTGAGGGTGACCATGAACAACAATATGCCAATCTTATGGATTACACTTTGGAATTGAAAAATAAAAACAAGGATACAACTGTGAAGATTCAAGTTGAAGCAAACCCTGATGCAGGTGATTCTTCAAGGGTTTTTAGACGGATCTATGTTTGTATTGGTGCCTTGAAAAAAGGTTACAAAGCAGGAATAAGGGACATACTAGGTTTGGATGGGGCCTTTATCAAAGGGACATATACTGGTCAAGTCTTAACGGCTGTTGGTGTCGATAGCAATAATGGCCTCTATCCAGTTGCGTATGCAGTGGTTGAAGCTGAGTCCAAGAGTTCATGGTTATGGTTCCTTAGCAATATTGGAGCTGATCTTGATTTGCAACCAAATTCAAACTTCACCTTTATCTCAGACAGACAAAAGGTATAAACATTGTGTATATTCAATTAATTGATTTCCAACCCAATAACACTGATTCTGTGTGCGACACATATATGACAACATGAAACAGTTATTCAAGGGAGAGAATATCAAGGAACTTGTTTGGAGGTGTGCTAGAGCATCAATAGTCGCTGAGTTTAATAGAGGAATGGAAGAACTAAAATCAATGGACTCTAAAGCTTATGACTAGTTAAGGAAGATACTAGCATCATCATGGTCAAGGTCACATTTTTCAGGTACAATATACACATACTACGACTTTCATCTGTAATATTACTAAGATTGAAAATGATGTTCATATTGATATATTGTTTACAGGGAGAGCTAAGTGTGACATCCTTCTTAACAACTTATGTGAATCGTTCAATAGCAAGTTAGTGGCCGACAGAGATCAACCAATCATTGGTTGTTTGGAGTACATCAGGGAGTATCTTGTGAGGAGAAGTGTTAGTGTGCAGCATTTAATAGACAGATGTGAAGGTCCTTTAACCCTAACAGTAACTAAAATTTTATAAAACATCAAGGAGAAAGCAAATGAGTATAATGTTTTATGGGGTGGGGGGATACATACCAGTGTAAGGGAGCTTGGGGTGACCAATGTGTTGTGAATATGCCAAAAAGGGAATGCACATGTAGGAGATGGGAACTCATTGGTATTCCATGTAAGCATGTTGTTGCGACTATTAACGACATGGCTAAATACATCAAGGAGTCAATTGACAACTAGGTTGCGATCCCAGAGGATTATGTGTCCCCATGTTATTGGTTAACAACGTGGAAGGAGATGTATCAACACAAGATTGAAGGAATTGCTGGTCCACCCTTTTGGCCCAAATGCCCTATTACTAGAAACCTAAAGCAACCTCACCACCATGTTCCAATTGGAAGACCACGGAAGAAGAGAAGAGTGTCAAAGGATGAGATTGCTGAACAGGTTATGAAAAAATCAATGGTGAAAAATGGGAAGCTGTCAAAGAGGGGCAAGACTGTCAAATGTGGTGCATGTGGTGGGCAGGGTCACAATAAGAGAGCTTGTACGGGACGAAGAGTCAACCAAGGGAGAGGTACTAGAAGGGAAGGAGTACCAGATGAGGTACTAGAAAGATCTACTCAGCCAGTGGGATCTTCTGCAACAGAGGTGGGAGCAGGGCCAAGCCAGCCAGTTGGAACACAAGCAAGTGAGGTAGCAGGAGGGCCAAGTCATCAAGTTGGAACACACGCAAGTCATGTATCACAATCTACTGGGAATGGTGGAGGTCAAAGGAAGAATAGGATCAAGAGAAAAGCCAAAATCACCAAGTGAGTCAACACAATTGTGATGGTGCAATAACCTTGGGTTGGTTATTTGTTCATGTGTTTTAACACAATGAGTGTATGGATTGTGTAACTGAGTTTCTGTCTTCTAGACAATAATGTACGTGATTTGTTTTTTAGACTTGATTAATTAGGAATGGTATTTGTTTTTATTTTGGTTTACCGTCATTATTTGCTGCATAATGTTGTGCACAATTTGTGGTTTGCCATCATCATATACTTATTTGCTGTATAATGCTGTGCACAATTTGTGGGTTGCCATCTTCATATACTTACGTATATTGAATGACCCAACATGCCCACTACTTAAGTATACCGAATGACCCAAACTTGTTTTGACTTTTGTAAGTCAAAGTTGATAAGGAATCAGAAACCAAGTTTACTGCATATTGATTCTGCAAGTAAAATGAACATTATTGACTACATTTGTCTTCTTATAATAACAACAACCAAAACAACCATGATCCCACTTTAGTGCAAAAATCAAACACTTTTTATTAACATGAAGGTCAATACAAACCATGGATGACCTTAAACCCTGTGATGATACAACCCAGAAAGATGTCAATACACCTACATACCAACCTAAAGCAACTTAAAGACAATGAAAAAAAAAGACCCAACTAAAAATAAGAAACTTTTTGAGCTTCTTCAACTGCTGATCCTTCTCCCTCATCAACCTCAACTGCTCCTCCAACTCTTCTTCAAGTTCATTCCTCGCCCTCAACAGGCCAGGAATCACAACGACTACTCGGCAACACATTGGAGGATCCGTCCATCCAATAAACGCTCATGAAGGACAACAGTAGAATCGTTGTGCTGGGTTCCTATTTGTCCAGCTTGTTTTGATTGTTGCTTGTTTCCCACAGTCGCAAATCAACATCATATTTTTGCCAGATATTGGAAAGTGTGAAATAACGTGATGCAACGGTCATATTTAATTGTGTAAAGTATGTAAAAAGGCAAACTTTCGATTGCATATTTAGTCCTTCAATCTACAGTGTAACACGGACACTTAGTACCCAGGAAACTGTGAAATGACGATAATGCCCTCGGTGACATGGCACTTAACGGGAAAACTAACGGAAAATGCCTCTCGGTGGCTTTTTTGCAAATTTGTGTAACGTTAGTGGCTGTTTTGCGTGACTTTTTGTCTCAGTCCCATTTTTACAATTTCGTGATAGTTTAGGGACTATTTTTGCATTTTACCCTTTACATAATTAGGCAATATGCATTCTTACTTCAGCAAACGTCAGACAATATACATCCAAGGAACGAATGATGCAAATGTTTTTTTCGTTATCTGCTAACGTGAGTCTAACATGAGGGGTATTTTTGTCTTTTGCTTGTCACATGCGAGGGCATTATTGTTATTTTGATCCACACACTAAGAAAAATCTAACTAAACACACCACTAGCTAGCGTTGCCGCCACCACCACCCACCACGCAGTCGATGGATTTTGTTATTATTTATTTATTTTTATTATTATTATTATTTATTTGTCTTTGCGGGTGTATTTGTTTTTTTGTATTTGTAAGTGTTTTATTTATTTATTTATTTATTTTTATTTATGTTTGTTTGTTAATGAATTAGGTGAGACAAATATAATTTTGTTAAAAAGTGTTTTTGTGCGGTATTAGTTTGAAGAAGATGAAGAAAAGGGGTTTAAGTTGAAGAAGATAAAGAAAAAAGGGTTTAAATTGAAAAATACATCATTATTACAAGAAAAAGACGAAAACATCTTTCATATGAGACCCACATTAAGATAACTGAAAAACGTTTGCATCGTTCGTCCCTAAGGATCTATATTGTCTAATATTTGCTGACGGAGAGATGTATATGATCCAACTTATCCGACAAAATGTAATTTGTGAAATTTGGCAAATCACAAAGATGTATTTTAGATTTTACTCTAAACATTATTTCATATATTTAAACGATGAGACCGTGTACATCTAAATTAAAATGGTCGCCATCTTCAAGTAAACTGAATAAGAAAAACTTCATCGTTTACCCGTTTATATAACTTATAAAACTACTTATCTTGACAAACACAACTCTATCTATATATTTTTCTTTAATTTCAGTATCAACTATTTTGACAAAGAAATCATGTTTAACAATCTATAAGATTATAAACTGTTACACATAATAAAGATAATTGAATGTAAAAATATTGCATTTTAGATGGTAAAGACTATTTCTTTCATGAATTACGCATAAGAGGTGACTTGAGCATAAAAGAATATTATTTGTTGACAAGATCACAAGATCACAAGATCAAAACAATGCAATAACCGTGTTACCAAATTTTCATACTCCGATTCTTTGATAGCGTTACCAAATACTACACGGCGCAAATTAACATGCGCATCTCCTCCTTTGCGCATCCTTTACTTTATCAACTTCTGAATTGTTGATATAGTGACACGTCGACAAGTGCAATTAAAAAGTCTTGCGCATCCCCACAAAGTGACACGTCATCTCTGCGCGCAAATTAACTTGCACATCCCCTACTTTGCACATCCATTTATGATGTTGATATAGTGACACGTAGACAAATGCAAGCAAAAAGTTTTGCGCATCAGCATCCTTTGCGCATCCCCACAATGCTATTATTATATTTTTATTAAGTGGTTGTAATCCGAAATCTACAATTTTTATCTAAAAAATCTACTATTCAGATTTTCATTTATCCCAATTGTATTTTAATGGATTTTTAAAAAATTGTATAAAATGAGATTTGGTCATATTGAAAATTCCAAAGAGACTAAAAAATATAAAAAATAGAAATTATGAGTTTTCCTCAAGGGATGTTTCCGACATTCATTGTTAATAATGACCGTCGTAATAACGTACTTTTGTCAAAAAAGAGTAGCTATAAAAGTTTTAAAGAATTGTCAAAAAATAGAGTAAGAGGAGATTTATTTTACATACCAAACTTTTCTTACATACCAAGGGAATCATACTCACAATCAATCTAAAAAGAAATTAATGGCTGAGATTAAAAGCATTTTAATATTTCACACATTTTTTATAATTTAAATATCTTTTAAACCGTTAATCATTAAGCAAAAATAATTACACCATCGCGACGAACATTTAATTATCTATCTATAAACGGGCACTTTAATATACTTTCGACAAAAAGAAAAAAAAGAAAAAAAAAAATCGTTTTTTCACCTTTTTTTTCGTGGCCGAAAAAATCACATGTGATATATCACATATGATATTACATATCACATGTGATATTAGTGTAATATCACATGTGATTTTTTCAGCCACGAAAAAAAACGTGAAAAAAACGAAAAAAAAAATATTTTGTCGAAAATTTTTATCTATAGAAAGATAATTAAATGCTCGTTGTAACGGTATATTTATTTTTCGCTTAACGATTAACGGTTTGAAAGATATTAATATTTAAAAAAAATGAAGAAAGTGGGTTTTTTAAATTGTTAGGTTTAATCTCATCAATTAGATCAAATAAAGATAGAGAGTATAGATTAATCCATTGGTATGTAAAAACAGTTTGATCCTCAAATGATCTTAAATCAAAAAATAATCGGAAACAAAGAGGACCACTAACAAAAGGCAAAGGCGCTGTTTTTTTAGGACCACTGTATGCGCAAAAAGGTTTGTGCACCTGCGTATAGTGTAGATTTTGGTAATGAGAAGAATTAGTGTTGATTTTAGTTATTCCAATATATGTTGAGATTGGTAAAAAAGGTATAAAAAAGTACCTGTTAATATATTTGCTAAAATTGATAATTCAAATTACATGTCATATATTTTTTTCTCAAGCAATTTTTTAGTTTAACTTTAAAGTGAAGAAATGAAAAGTAAAAAACAGGGAGGAGAAAAAAAAATGCCTCTATATGTTACACATTTTTGGAACTAAAAAAAATATATATAAAAAAAATATAAAAAAAATAAAAAACGTTGTATCATGTGAAGCATAAGATAATAATTCCGTGATAAGGAAAAATACAATTATATTTGCAAATTTTATAATTACTAATACCTACATGAAAAGAAAGGATAATATACTAAATCCATTTATCTGTATTTTTGCTCCTCCTATCCAATAATCCATCAACAAAGATAATTTATTTTACTATTTGGAATATAAAAATTTGTGCACCAAATTGAAATCTTGAAAAGCCTTAAAGAATCAGTGGTTGGCAAAAAAATAACTAAAGGGTGATTGAAAGTTTGAAACCATACCAATGTGTTTCTGGCTCATATTAGCATTCCATAACATACATGTATATAAATGTTATCTTTAAACGGCTCGTTTGGTTGGGGTGTATGGTATGAATCTATGACTTTGAAAGTCATTAATGCTGTTTGGTTGGTTATGGGGCCCATCACAATAGATTGGATACCAAAATGTGAAGGTTTCCTCATGTCTTATGTGTGTGGATGGTTTCATCATACCCTCCCTTACCATTCCACCCTATACCAACAACCATACCTATTGTGATTCATAGCAACAAACCAAACGCACCCTTAATCCATATATATTACTCCATCCATCCTCAAATTATTATCCACAATTAATTTGGTACAACCTATAATGGAAATGTGGACATTAATATTGAGACAGAGGGAGTACATTATTGTTACAATCATTTTAAATTCTATCCTTTCTATTTCCTACAAACATTACAAACATTTATGCTAATGTACAAAAAATACAATACGAATGTTGGAGTGTATGCCAGAACTAAGAATAATAGAGATATAAAGACAATGTGATTCTGCTGAGATCTAACAAAGAAGGAACATGTGAAAGATATTGTTGTAACTTTCTGATGATTATTAGCAAAAAAGAAGGGCCTATGAATAGGCTGTACATCAGCTGTTACAAACTTGAAACATAACTAGTACTTCTAACAAGAAACAAATTTTACTTGCAAAACGAAGCTAGCACACGTCTAGGTAGTGTAATCAATGGTCGTCGTGAATGCATGACTGCTAAGTTATCGAGCAGCAAGACATCACCCTTACGCCATTGTAACGCAACACACTCTTCATTAAAGATCTTTGAACATTCACTAGATATATCAGCAGGCATTGGTGTGCCATCACTAAACATGACTGCTTTTGAAGGATCGTCGTTAAGTTTATCTTTAAATCCTCCTACCACACCGTTGAACCATATTTTACGTTTTCTTGCCTCATCGTATTTGAAACCTGGTTTAGGCCCAATAATAACCCTCACAGAACTTTCCATCCACTCTAGTTTCATTCCTAGCTTTGCAGCCCTGCAACATTGACACATTCATAAGTTTGAGTACTAAATTAACATCAACTTTTTTCTGTGTGATGATTGTCATTTTATAAACCGAACCTTTCTTCAGCGACAGTCTTGTCATCGGTGTTGAAAGTTTCCTTCCAGCTACGACCAACTGGCGATGATGGATCAGACTCTTCTCCAAGAACTCGTGTGTAAATTAGTCCTTTTTCTTCCATTTCTTCAACAAATTTTGGGTGTTTCTGTTGCATCCTTTCGTATATAACATGACTCAAAGCTATACAAGTTTCTCCTCCACTTCCTGGCTCTACTTCACAGAAGAAAAACAACTTGGAGGGAAATATAGGAGCCTATTATATATAGAGATGACAGACATTTGGATTAAATAAAGAGATTTGCTCATAGGTAAACCGATTAGAAAATATGAATCTCTTGATATCTTTCAAGTAATCACTAAGGCCGGGGTATTTGGGTAAGCTTATTTAAAGAGCTAACTAACTTAATATGTTTTCTAATAAGCACTTTTGAGTGTTATAATAAGCTTATCTGAAAAAAGATTAGCTAAATGAGCAAATCCAAACACTATGTTCGTATATTGATATAGCTGTTTAAATAAACTTATCCAAACACATAGAACCTAAGTCAACTTATGAAACTATACTTTACCGGGGTAACCCGTTACCCAAAAAAAAAAAAAAAAATCAACTTATGAAACTGAACTCAGCAAACAAAACTGGTAAAAGATGTATAGTCATACATGAGACATTTCATGATGAAAAGGAATATCCTGATCAGGTGGAGCTTCATTCGCAGTATAAACCCGGCCAACAACTTTAGTCCTTGATCCTGCACCACCCATGCCATAGCTAAAATCTTCGTAACCAGATGAATCAACAACATCATTAAAATCACTAGCAGAGGAAACATTGAATCCTCTGAACAAAACAGCACCAGACCGATGAAGCAAACTATCTAGCCATGATCTGTTAGCTTTGATTGCTTCTGTTAGTTCAACAGTTTTCATAAGTTTAAGGTTTGGTGTGAGAACCACAGGGAATTTGACTCCATCCTTAATGTTGTGCTGTGGTATTAAACCTACAACTTCATGGAATAAGCTCTCTTCTGACATAGTTAAATGGACAGTTACTGTTGTATCGATAAAGTGTGACATGAAAAATGTTCCTTATCTTTCTTAAAAATTTCATGGAATAAAAAAAAAAACGTGGAGTAAATTTACTGAAGTCAATGGTGGAAAATTAGTTCAGATGTCAACATCTCTTGTTTCTTTATTGATTTATATGGAAGAATACAATTGCAAATTGATCACTGGGTGTTTGGGACAGTTTGAGATTACTTATTCCAAATTGTTTATTACCGTATAAGAAAACAGTGAAAAACATATTGTACTGCTTATTTTAAACTGCTTATGTGGTTTAGGCATATTAATTCTTATGCTCTTTCTTCATAAGTACGCCTACATAACAAACTGATTTAACCAGTACAAAATTGTTGATGTCAATGCATCATGTAAAAAAAAAAAAAAAAAAAAAAAAAAAAAAAAAAAAAAAAAAAGGTAGTAAAGTAAAGTAACTCCCAATACCGTCGCGTCTTCCACGGGTTATGTGTCCCAATACCGTCTTCCACAGTGTATGAGGGTGGTTAAGACGTAGACATAATATGCTATTGTTAGTATTATTGTTAAAATAATCTCTATTAATGTTATAAACTTATAATAACAACAAAAAATTGACCAGTATGGAAAAAGTGTATAAGCAAGCCAATAATACCACATCTGCTATTTTATAAAATGGTTGAAAGATTTAAATAGCACACAAGATTGACAAGTACAATGTAAAATGCAATAACTTTAAAAGAAAAGGTACTATAAGGTAGATACATCAATGTTTCAGTCACAATGACAGAAGACCAAATATGATACTGTAGTTCAGTAAGTCCTGTTTCACTTGCAAAGGGATGCGAGTATACTGCGAGGTGGTTTTAGTAGTGGCTTTCGAGCATGAAGGACCTGTTAGAATTCAATTACCATGACAATCATATAAATCAAAGTGCACACGTATGCGGAAGCGTAGGATCAAGTATAACACATAAATATTAACTAAAACATAAATAAGAACGTACCGTGGTGATTCTAGCCCGAACAAGAATCAAAAGCAATAGTCTTTAACAATATGAAGAACCTTAATTAGGGTTTATATGGATCAATGATTAACCCCTTACCGTTTTGTTAATCGATCCCTTGATAATTACTAAAGTAAGTAATTACCTCGTTCTTGTACACACAAACTACCAACGAATAAAGGTTTGTTGCAAGTAAACGAAACACTTAATATTATTGCTTGGAAAAATCGATCCAAACCCTTAGGGGAGGGATGAACCAATCGACCAAGGAAAACAAAAGAAAGAAACAAAGTTTTAGGGTTAGAGTGTGT
Organism: Artemisia argyi; assembly: GCA_030686995.1. NCBI lineage: Eukaryota > Viridiplantae > Streptophyta > Magnoliopsida > Asterales > Asteraceae > Artemisia > Artemisia argyi. Next base: position 11,904,085 of record CM060689.1, on the reverse strand, counting down.
GCACAAAAGATTTGAAACCCTAATCCTTAACCTTGTATATATACTAGAGGATTTCTTGGTGACCAAGACAAGCATGGATCGACCCATATGGGTTGGGTCGACCGGCCTAGCACTCCCATGGGGTGTTCTAGATCTTTCTTGACTCCCAAGTTACACTCTAGTCCTTATCTTTCATTACTAATGATAGTTAGTCCATACGTTTAATAACTAACGACCATTTAGTCCATTAAGTGTTTATAAATATATATATACGATACATTTAACATATATATATTTATTATACATTATTCTTGTTTGTAAAGTGTGCAATCCCGAGGTCTCGGGTTCGATACTAGACATTTACATATTAATATTTATCCATATATTTAACAGCTCCCACTTGGATATCTATTAATAGTAAAATGACATTGGTTGGCGTCTTGCAACACTCCAATGCCCCTAGTTCAATCCGAGCTAGGTTTTCTGGAAAAACCTTTAATGATTCATCATTATAATTATCCTTTTGTTTCTAATACTACATTAATAAAGATGTGAGGTTCTTTATTAAATTTATGTTTCTCGTCTCTTTATAATTGAACAAAATTACCAAAACATCTGAACGTATTCCAGATAGACTTTGGGCGTGGCCACGCAAACATTTTGTCAACCCTACGAGGGGCCCAGCAGTATTAAACTTCTGAACAAATCAGAAGGAACAAATTCTCTCTTGACTACAAGAATAACCCATGAACTTTGCAACACTTCTGAAAACAACCCTTATGACTCCCTGTTACAGTGAGCGGTAGATTGCTTCACAAAAATGCACTACATCCATGACACTTATCTGGTATCTCAAGTCTGAGGATAACTTTAAATATGATTCTCACATTTAAATATTAAATCATATTATTGGGATAAGTCCAATATTAAATTCATCTAATATCATGTGAAATTGGTATGTCAACGCATCAATATACTTTCAAGTATATTCTTAACCAATACTCAGATTTGTCTTAGTTTAATGATATTCCCATATCATTAATCGACAATGGACAATTTAGAACAACATAAGTTATTCACGGATTTAAACATGCAAATATAGGACACAATTTATTATTAATGAAAACAAACGTACTAAGTACTTTAATTCATTATAAATAATAATTGCTTAACGTCCCTTATCCAAATACCAAAATAGATCAATGCATGATAATTCTAGTTAATGAATCTTGTCTCAAGTAATAACTTGAAGACAATTATGCCTCAAGTAATCATACTTGTTGACATGGCATAATTTCATCTAACTTTGATCTATCTGAATTTTGAGAATACTTCTTTCAAGAATTCAATAATTAAAATTCTTGTATGTGTTCATCCAACTTTCTTGATATAGCCACATAGTATTCATAAATAGTGTGACATTCTCAATCACTAATTTATGATAATCAAACTTTCAAACCTTTTAAAGTTTAAAGTATTCTAATTCTTTAATGTATAATGCAACTATGCTCTTAGTAAGCACAACTAGTTCTCATGGCCATTAACAAGGATAAAATCCTACCATGACTAGTTATTGAGTGTCATCTCAATTAAACCAGCATCATTGTATATTAAACACAATATGCTCTTAAAATTTCCGTAAACTTAATATCCAATGTGTAATGTTTAGGAGCTATTCCAGTTTGAGGATCATTATTCTAATTTCAAACATTTTCCATTAGAATATCTATTACACAAGTTATATAATAGCTTTTAATTGGATATCAAATATTGTCAAATCATTTAAGCACTTAAGCATGATACAACAATAATATAATGCACATGAAAATCCTTCAGTCAAACTTAGATTTTATTCATGTTTGATCTTTACAAATATGTATATCCATTTAGTCATCCTAAATAATATATCATATTTTATTTAGAATTTATTTACCGCACTTGTTTATTTAATAATAAACTTTTGTTTCAAGGTTGTATGTTATATTTCCCAAATCTTTCAAGTAACGTTTCATTCCAAATTAAGTCTAACCTTTTACTTATATGGAATGTTACTCTTATATGTTATACAACATATATGATTTAGTAAATCATAACATAATACTCCCACTAGCTTTCTGGAATACTTAGAAATTACCTTATTTTAATTATAAACCTAAACATAGATTTAATAATTTATCATAAGAATAATCTTCTAGATGCATGCATTTATCCATTCATGGATTATTGCATTTTGTACACTTCCAAAGATTTGCATGAATTCATAAACTCCTTTTTGATTACTTATCGTCCTCGCTTAAGTAATTATTCAAGAAAGAGTTTTTGATATTCCATTGTCAAATTTCACATTCATGTAAATATGACAATTACCATCTTTATATCTTTAATGTACTTAAGAAAGAGTATTCAATCATAGTTAATTGCTTAAGTATGATTAATAATCTTGTCATAAGATATTCATTAAGATATGTGTACAATTTTTGTCCATATGATTATTTCACAAAGATTTAAACCACTAGGGTTACATTATCTTTGAATAAACTCATCATAATTCTCTAACTATTAAGAATTTAAGATAAACCAAATTGATTAAATTTGAATATCTTTATGAACAGCATCTATAACATTCATAATATGAGTAATTCACCCAATTCATTATTTTGGTAATACTACATCATATAATCATCAGCATATTAATTAAACATCTGAGATATCCAAGTGGATCTATGAATGATAATTCTATCATCTTGAGGTTTATCATTTACATGTTAAGCCTCATCATGATTTTAACTAGTGTGGTTTTAGAAGATTATGTATCTTGTAATTCTATCTTTCAAGATAAAACTCCCACTTGCCTTTAGTAATATATAGAATATAAGTACTTAGCAATTAGAGCAACAATCCAATTTTCTCTTTTAGGACATTACAAATACACATTGATAGTTCCTGATATTCTTTTGTTAACAACCTTCTTATAAGTAACTTAGCAAATTCAGAACTTCAATTTAAGACTTAATGTGATTCATCACAACAACGTCTTATTAATCTTCTAGGAGTCTAATTGAGTATATTCAAGCCATACTCAATTTCTAACCTTGATAACTTTCAGAAGAAAAGAAGTCATAGTTATCTTTAATCAAACAATACCAATAGAGTTTGATTCTTTCTAATTGAACACACAACATACTTGTAGTATTTCATTAGAAGTAATATTGTAAGGCAATCAAACAATATGTAAGATAACCATATATCTTTTAGCTTGTCTATTTACCAACTAAATCAACTTAATGGTATAATAGTATTTTCAAGCCAACTGCATGCTTTATAACACAAGTACTTTTTAATCAAGTCACTTCATGTTTATGTCGCATTAAAACATAAACGTGTTATAATCCCACTATTCGTTATTAATCATTGATCAACTCAATGACTTCTTGTATATGTCTTAAAAGACCATAACAAGCTAACGTCTTACTTAATTATAAGTCTTGTAATACTTAGAAGACTTCATGTTTATAACTATACAAACATGTATAATTAAAGTAATCATGAACACCATCATTTGGTTTCAATAATATTTTCAAGTTAACACACTACTTCATGTTTATTTATGTCATTCTAAGAATACATAATTATTGAAGTAGTATTAAATTACTTCATGCATTTATGTCATTCCAATAATACATAAATATTATAGTTGAAGTTGTCTTGTTATCATATTGACACATGTTCTAATAGATATCTAATTTAGAAACTGTAAATTATCCATGTAGGTCTCACGCATGCATGGAAATTCACCTTGTTGTTAATATTTAGTCTGCGTCTCACGTTTACTAAATTATAACACCAAGTGTTTCTTAGATTAGATGTATTAAATCTAATTAGAATTATAATCTCTTACTTGCAGTTAAGAGAATCCTTTAAATCATATTCTTATGTGTTGTTCTTTGCACACAATGAAGATTTCTCCCACTTGTGCATTGAACAACACCATGTTACATTTAAACAACATGCACGCGCTTGTCAATGTGAACAATATGATTTGTGTCATTAGCATAACTAGTAGATATAGAGTTACTCAATCAATCAAGGAAACGTACATGACTATCCTTGAAAATATTAGTGTCTATATTTGGAAAGTAATTACCTTGAGATATTCAAAAGATAATCTAAGTTATAATCAAGACAATAAGTCTTGTAACTCCCACTGAATTAGAGAACATAATTATAATCCCTTATTCATTCATAAGAACACAATACTCCCACTAAATTTGACAACATTGTAAATGTTTCATTAATTAGTGAAAGAAATAGTGTACTATTTACTTTCCTACATCTTTTAAGAAAACCCATTCAAACAATTTTATAGGTTATAAAAGGATGTAATCTACTTCATAAATGTGATTCATCACATTCCAAATTATTAACTTGAAAAAGCTGGGCATGCAATTTCTTCCTGTATAGATCTACCATACCAACAATTGTATGTAGTATCTTTAAATGGTCAAATCAAAACAACTAGATAAAATAATCTAATTTGTCTTTTACCATTATGCAGTAATTAGTCTAGCTTCTAATTTAATAACTCATAAGGTGCATATACTCTTACTATTAAAGTTTGCTATGAGTTATGTATTTAGAATTTAGACAATTCTAATCATCCTATTATACCTTTCTCATTCATGAAAAGGAATAGGATTTAAGTCTCACACTTCTCGTAATGGAAAGAAGACTATATTTGTTCTTTTAGTAACATTGACTCTAACCAAAAACCCAAACGGGTGTAGATCAATTAAAAGAATAACTTACGTTTACGGTTTGAGTTGCATTAATACATTTAAAGAATTTACAAAATTCAATTTTAGTATTTTCGATAATTTATATTTCCAAGAAAATATAATACCCAAGGCTATATTCATATAACCAACTAATTTTCTTGAAAATCTAGGATCTAACTTTACATAGTTTCACCACATCAGTTGATCTGCTAGTGGTGAAAGTACAAAAGATAGTAATCTGTCGAACAATAATTGGCAAACAAGATTTCCAATTCCTAGATCATTATGGGATTTACATCAAATTGATTCATCAATTTGCCTTGTAAGCATGTTTCATCCCATCTCATGCCTTAAGTTCTAGGTCTCACGCATCAACTTAATTAAGTCGTCTAACTTAGAAACTGCAAATTCTCCATGTGTGGTCTCACGCACACTCGGAAATTTACCTTGTCATTAAAATTTAGCCTGCGTCTCACGTTTACTAAATAATAACTTCAAGTGTTTCTTTTAGTTAGATGGCATGTAACTTAAATTATTAAGGGTATTAATTTTTGATATGTCAATCAAAATTATGTACAAAGATGCATGCACTCATCTTTATAACACAAGTTTTCATAAAAACTTTTTATATTCAATTCGTGAAATTAATACACAAAGTTTTACTTGAGGTTTATGCCAAAACCCTAAGATGACTTTCTACAACATATGATTTTAAAAGTAATTCGTTTAAGACATATTCAAGATTGTGATAACCAAGGCAGACTCTAAGGCTCTTTTCTAAGCCTTCAAATCACGGTTATGAATATCATCTTAAAAGACTTAATTTTAAAAGCATATTTGCACAAAACATCATTCAAGCAAAAGTTTATGGATTCAATTTCAAAATAGTAATAAAGTTTGAATTTTGCTGGTCTCGACTGGGAGCTGATTACCGTGCGAATCGGACCACGATTGTCATAAGACCTTTGCAAGATTCTTACTTTATCACTTTAGGGTTTCACAATTATTAGCCCGTATTAATTTTCTTTATGAAAACAACCCTTTTATTGCTTACATCAAGTCCAACTAAAAACAATAAAACAAGTATCAAAGAAAATCAAACAAACAATAATAAATAAGTGAAACAATTAGCCACATGCAATCCGTATTAGAAAAGATCCTAATAAAATCAATTCTAGGTATAATAATGCATGTAATCAACTAAGGCCTTCCCCTCTTAATGGAGGTGAGCCACATACATTGACGAATCAATTGCGTAGGCCAAAGCTAAAAACACACCACATAGCATAAAAATTGATTTTAATATATATTGGAGTCTTCCCCAATTTAAGATCTATCTTAACATGTGAAAATAAAAAAAACAAGATCCATGACGAACATGCATGTAAGTCACGGATAAAACCTAACAATTAGCAATTAGGTCACAAGATACGTTCAATTAACCGGTTAATGACCTAGGGTTTCTAGTGATTACACATAATCCAATAAAACCATAAAACCCTAATTAGGGTTTCATAGAAAAAACGACTCCCCCCTCCCAAATTAGGGTTAGGGTTTCGAATTTAAAAAAATAGGAAAAACCCTAGATCAATAAACATGTATCTAAAACAATTAAAGATCCGATTTTTATTACGTTTTAGTAATCAATTACATGTTATACATGGCTCGTGATGCCACTGTTAGAATTCAATTACCATGACAATCATATAAATCAAAGTGCACACGTATGCGGAAGCGTAGGATCAAGTATAACACATAAATATTAACTAAAACATAAATAAGAACGTACCGTGGTGATTCTAGCCCGAACAAGAATCAAAAGCAATAGTCTTTAACAATATGAAGAACCCTAATTAGGGTTTATATGGATCAATGATTAACCCCTTACCGTTTTGTTAATCGATCCCTTGATAATTACTAAAGTAAGTAATTACCTCGTTCTTGTACACACAAACTACCAACGAATAAAGGTTTGTTGCAAGTAAACGAAACACTTAATATTATTGCTTGGAAAAATCGATCCAAACCCTTAGGGGAGGGATGAACCAATCGACCAAGGAAAACAAAAGAAAGAAACAAAGTTTTAGGGTTAGAGTGTGTGCACAAAAGATTTGAAACCCTAATCCTTAACCTTGTATATATACTAGAGGATTTCTTGGTGACCAAGACAAGCATGGATCGACCCATATGGGTTGGGTCGACCGGCCTAGCACTCCCATGGGGTGTTCTAGATCTTTCTTGACTCCCAAGTTACACTCTAGTCCTTATCTTTCATTACTAATGATAGTTAGTCCATACGTTTAATAACTAACGACCATTTAGTCCATTAAGTGTTTATAAATATATATATACGATACATTTAACATATATATATTTATTATACATTATTCTTGTTTGTAAAGTGTGCAATCCCGAGGTCTCGGGTTCGATACTAGACATTTACATATTAATATTTATCCATATATTTAACAGGACCATCATATTATTAACAAGCATAACATCACCTTTCTTCCAAGGTATAACAACACATTCTTCTTCCATGATTCTCAAAATGTATTCCTTGGCATCATCAGGCACTAGGTCTCCATTTCCAAGCTCAACATATGTATCATGATCATTAACTTTACCATTCATTGGGCATGTCTTACAAATCGCAAGATTATTGAACCAAGTTTTACGTTGATTTCTTTCGTCGAATCTGATGGCTGTCAGTGGACCTGTTATAACTTTTACACCATTCTCCTTCCATTCCAGCTTAGTTTCCAGACTTGCAGCCCTGTTGTCATTCAATCAAGCATTACATTTTTATTTGTTACGTTTAGACTTTAGATAATGTGATGTATTAACTAATAAGGTTTAATGTAGTGTGAATCAAAAACCTTTTCTCCGCAATTTTCTTGTCATCAGTCATGTATGTAGACTTCCAACCTTTGCCAGTGAAGGACGATGAAAGGTCCTCATCATTAATTATTCTTTTGTTAATCAATCCATGTTCCTAGAGTCGTGCAACAAACTCTGGATGCCTCTTGTTCATCTTTTCATATATGATATGACTCAGAACTATTGGAGTTTCTCCCCCACTTCTGGGTTCTTCTTCACAGAAGAAAAATAACTTCGTGGGGAAGTTTGGAACCTGTTTGACAAATATAGTTCAAGTGAAAAAGAAATCAAACAAGAGTTTCACTTAAGTTTCTACAAAAACGTGGCAATGCACTCTCTTTTTTCTTTTTACAGCAAATATTCACAAACACTTGTCCCTTGCCTTTAGCCACATTGACCCGTTAATACTATAGTTATGTGATCATAGTTCAAAAGATAGAAATTGAGAATCAAAGTATTTACATAAGCCATCTCGTGATGAAAAGGAATGTGTATATCCGGAGGACTTTCATTAGCAGTGTAAATCCGCCCAATGACTTTGGTTCGAGGGGCTTGACCACCAACATAGGGTGCTTCAGGGAAGCCAAAAGCTTCAACCACATTGTTGAAATCTGAAGGAGACGTAACAGGAAAACCTCGGAAGAGAATAACACCTCTTTCGTTTAAAAGAGACTCTAGCCATGGCTTCTGAACTCTGATAGCCTCTTCAAATCCCGTAAATTTAGTGTCTGTGGTTGGTAACAACACCGCTGGGAAAAGAACACCATGGGTGCCCTGAGGTTTCTGCTCAGGTACTGCTACTTCTTGAAAAAAATTTCCGGTGGCCATATGGATTGTGTCCGTAAAATCATCTTCTTTCTCTTACATTATATAGAAAACTTACAAACAGATTTCGTATACACATGGACATTGTATCGATACACGTATGGGTTGTCAATGGAGTGTTTTGTGGATCAAAGGAATCTTTTTTAAGTAATCAAGTCTATGGATAATATTAACAAAGAATTTGTACTTACTTTCCTGTTTTTTAATGCTAAATTTTCTGATTATAAATGTTAGAATAATACTTATATGCTGATAAATTTCTTAGCTAAACTATTTTAATCACAAACGTTATAACACGTTTCAGATTAAACTAATATTTAATTATCGTATACCAATTCCATGTAGATGTGTGTGTCACACAAGTCTATGATGGCCCAAAAGATACATGGTACACAATGTTTATAAATTTTTAATAACTTTTCAATGATCTCTAGCTCTAACACGTCTGGTTCTAGCAAACTATAGTATTTTGATCTGAACAGTTTTGCAAGAAAGATTATTATTTCGCAATCAGAAATTGAAACATGGGATTTAAAAGATAGAATATATCACTCCTTTTTCTGTCACTTGCAAATGGCTGCAAGTACACGACGAGGCGGTTTTAGTAATGGCTGTCGGGCATGAAGGACCGCCAAATTATCAACAAGCATAACATCACCTGCCTTCCAAGGTATTATAACACATTCTTCATTCAATATTCTCATACAGTCTTCCATTGCATCATCAGGCACAGCTTCACCATTTCCAAGCTCAGCAAATGCGCCCTTATCATGAATCTTGCGAGCACCATGTACAGGTCCAGTCAGATTGTTAAACCACATCTTACGTTGACTTTCCTGGTCAAATACTCTGATGGCTGGCATTGGACCTGCTATAACTTTTGCTGCATTTCCCATCCATTCTAGCCTTGTTCCTAGTGCTGCTGCCCTGTAGTCAATCGTTATCCAACAATTTAAGGAAACATGTTCAAAAAAAGTCATAAAAATGATCTAAATTTGGTGATTTTATTGATTATGTTATAACCTTTCCTCAGCAACTTTCTTGTCATCAGTGTTGTATGCGGACTTCCATCCTCTGCCAGTGGAGGACAATGGTTGGTCCTCATCGCCCGTTAGTATTATGTATGTCACTCCATGTTCCTCTAGTTTTGAAACAAATTCAGGGTGTAACTTCTTCATCTTATCATAGATGATATGACTCAAAACTATAGGAGTTTGTCCACCACTTCCTGGTGCTACCTCGCAAAAGAAAACAATCTTCGAAGGGAAATCTGGAACCTGTTAAAGTGAAAAAATACAACATAAAAGCTTAAACATATAAAATCAAACTAAATACTAATTGACTAATAGTAGTACAATCTAATGGATATAAATTTATATGATTAATGAACTTACATAAGCCATCTCATGATGGAAAGGAATTAGTTTCTCTGGTGGCGTTTCATTAGCAGTGTAAACTCGACCAACAACTTGTGTTCGAGAGGCTCTACCACCAATATAAGGTGCTTCAGGGTAGCCGAAAGCTTCAACCATGTCATTGAAGTCAGAAGGAGATACAACAGGACAATCTCTGAATAGAATAGCGCCTCTTTCCTTCAGAAGAGACTTCAACCATGGCATCTCAGCTCTAACCGCCTCTTCAAAGACACTAAAACTAGTTTCAGTGGTTGGTGACAACACTGCCGGAAAGCGAACACCATCATAGGATTTTTGCTCAGGTAATTCTACCTCTTGGAACAACTGTCCGGCCCCCATTTTGATTGTGTGTCTAGTTTGGATGTTTTTGCCTCTAGTCGATCTTGCGTGTGTATATATATGCTTAAAGATGCACATACTTGGATTAGGACGACATTGTGTTGCTATCAGTTTATTAAAATTTAATGGAATTACCGATTATTTTACGTTAATATCCACGTAACTTCTTGATGTGCATAGGAGAACCCAACAAGGTGCTTGTAAATTTGATGTAAGCTAGAACTGCGAGATTGTGTTTCTTGTGTGTACATATGTTGTTTTCGTAAACGTTTATGACTTTTTCTTTTAATGAATATTCTAAATTTTGTCTTGATATTGTTGTCATAAGTCACAATGTTCAAACACTAATCAACAAATTCGTAATTCATAAAATCACTAGTCGGCACACAATGAAAGATGTAACAATATTGAAGCAAAGACTTCAAGGTGTTGGGATACGTCCATATCACAAATAAATATATGTCCGGGAATACGTGAGTCTATTGGGAGCACACACGTAAACACTTAAAGAATGTTTTACTTTAATTTAATTAATATATTAGATGTATTAATTATATTAAGTAATGTTCACGAAATGATTTAACGGTAGTCAGTTTAATCGTTAGATGCTTAAATAACTTACGTTCTTAAAAAAATAATTAGTAATGAACTTTTTATTATGTTATAACCCATAGTCGGCTGAATTATGCAAAGAATGAGGGATTGCTTTTGACTTGGTGTACAAGTTGCCTAATACTAAATAACAAACGAATCCCTCCATCCCTTATGCAACTGATCGGCATCTTTATTCCAAAAAGGTTTTCGATTAAAAAATCAAACAAAGCAACGTGCCTAGTTTGTTCGTTCGTGAGTTAAGCACTAACATCCTAGCATTCATGTGCAACGTGTCGTGTGAGCAACCATAAAGGTTATCTACTTTGGTAACTTGATTGGGTTTCGTGTACATCAAAGAACACATACGTGTATTCATAGCTTCGTTGTTCATTTGTATAAACTAGCTAAAAGGTACACAATCCCGTTTATTGTTTAGTTTAATTTAGTAGCTTGTGGCAATCGAGCGTAAAGAACCATCAGAGTATTAACAAGCATAATATCACCTTTTCTTCCAAGGTATGACAACACATTCTTCTTCCCTAATTCTCATATATGCAGTCTTCCTTGACACCACAGACACAGCTTCACCATTCCAAAGCTCAACAAATGTATCCACATCATGAAGTTTACCATTTTTTGAGCCATTGTCAATAACCACCAGATGATTGAACCAACTTTTATGTTGACTTTCCTTGTCAAATACTACCAGTTATACTTTTTACAAGAGTTTTGCTCAGGTAACTCTACTATCTGGAAGAATGTACTTGTTAAAATGTGTGTGTATAATGCTGTTAGATACAAATTATAAGTGTTTTGCATCGAGTGCCAAAAGTATCAAAATATATACATTGGGTCAAATTTAATATGGATGGTGAAGTGACAAAATTGTTCATCTTGTGACATGCACATAATGACAATTAAACTACCACATGGACAAGGTCTGTAATTTACTCTACATATTATCTTGCAATATTTAATTTGATTTTTTTATTGGTCACCTTTATGACATTTAAAAAAAAAAAAATGTCATTAGGGAATAGACTTAGACATGTAATACAATATGATAACTCTAAATGCTTTTCTTTGTAACCATATTCTAGTGATAACAACAATCAATTCGGTTAACTTCATATTATAACTAAGCAAGTTTTGATGTGTAATATTACTTTGTACACAGATTTTGTACATGAGTACTTTATATTGAATCTGAGTTTGATGTGTATAGATTAATCATTTTCAAATATTCCTTATCTATCAACTTTCCACCGGATCCAAACCCCTCAAAACTATACTGTAACATTTATTTATGCTAAAGATGCAAGGTACACAGTGTGTTTTTCATCAAAATTAGCATCATTCGTGCAATATGTTTTTTTATAAAATTTGCAAACTGATGATCAAATTAAATCACAATGAAAAATCAAATTAACTACTTGATCTTCCTTTCGGTCACCTGCAAAGTGAAGCTAGTATGCGACGAGGTGGCTTTACTAGCGCTTTCCGGCCATGTAGGACCATCAAGTTATTAACAAGCATAACATCACCTTTCTTCCAAGGTATTGCAACACATTCTTCTTCCATAATCTTCGAGCAGTCTTGAATAACATAATCAGGCACAAAATCACCATTTCCAAGCTCAACATATGTATCATTGTCAATAAGTTTACCATTAGTTGGGCCAGGGTTACTAACTGCAAGGCCGTTGAACCAAATTTTTCGTTGAATTTCCTTGTTGAATCTGATAGCTTGCACCGGACCTTTTATAACTTTTACACCATTCTCCATCCATTCTAGTTTCGTTCCCAGTTTTGCCGCCCTGTCAATCACACATTAGTCTAGTGAGCAATGTCCAGATGCTTTTGTTACAAGGGTTAGTGTAGTAACAAAAACCTTTCTTCAGCAATTTTTTTGTCGTCGGTCATGTATGACGACTTCCAACCTCTGCCACCCATGGCCGATTCATGGTCTTCTTCACCCGTTACTATTATATACTTCAATCCATGCTCCTCCATTTTCGCAACAAACTCTGGGTACTTTTCTTTCATCTTTTCATATACGACATGACTCATAACTATTGGAGTTTCTCCCCCGCTTTCTGGTTCTTCTTCGCAAAAGAAAAATAGCTTGGACGGGAAGTCCGGAACCTGTCAGATACATATACAGTTACAAATCTTTTTTATTGATATCAGGTCTAGAGTACTCTCCGGATGAAAAACTTAGCCTAGAATTGATTTTCACCTATGAAGGTTTGTAATTTATTTTTTAATTTGAATTCTTTTAAAAACCTTATTAAACATCTTCTAAACAAGGTGGACACAATTGATAACATGACATGTGGCTTAACATACTAATAATAATAATCCAAAAATAACAAACTAGTACTAATTAAATACACAACATCGAAAAACGATAGATCATGGCATAGATGTGTATAGAATCAAAGATGTACGTACATAACACATCTCGTGATGGAAAGGAATTGGCTGCTCAGGAGGACTTTCATTTGCAGTGTAAATCCTACCAAAAACTTTGGATCGAAGAGCTCGACCTCCAACAGACACCATTTCAGGAAAGCCGAAAGCTTCAACTACGTCATTAAATTCACAAGGAGATGTAACAGGAAAGCCTCTGAAGAGAATAACGCCTCTTTCGTTTAAAAGAGACTCTAGCCATGGCTTCTGAGCTTTGATAGCCTCAATGAAATTAGTGTCAGTTGTTGGTGACAATACCATGGGATAGACAACATCTTCGTCGTAAGATTTTTGCTCAGGTAAGTTAACTTCTTGGAAGAAGATTCCGGTGGCCATATGGTTTGTTTATCTAGCTAGTACACTGGATTATTCGGTTTATAACAGATACAAACATATATGTTGTTATTGATCAGTGATATACATTTTTAAATATATCAAAGTTCTGGACTGTTGAAATGAATCTGGTTTTTAGATCTTTTGAATTTTATATATGAAAATATTACACACACTTAAAAATTGTTGGTTTATGTGACAATTTTTTTTTTAAATAGGGAGTATGTTTTGAGATTAAAGAAGATTGGTTTATATGAGACCAATCCTGTCATATATGAAAGACTAACTTTTTATTTGTTTATATATTCATTTATTTATTTTTTTACATTGAGAATTCTACAAATTGAATGGCATTTATGTACGTAACATTTTCTTTGCTTGGGCCAATTTGTGATCAAAACTGAACCATACTACATTAGCAGAAGTGGTTTGGTTATCGGTTTGGGCCAGGCTTGGTTCAGTTATCGGGTAAAAGTTAGTTTAAGCTTTGCCTAATTGGGGCCAAGAAATTCAGTAGAAAATTCAGAAATGTCAGCATATGTAATTAACATGATTTTCAGACAACTTAATTTAACACAGAATTAAGTTACACACACTTGGTTTTTAGTTAACTTCTAACAGTATAAGACTGACCAAGTGACCAGTAAATAAACAAGCGTTCTTGTAGAAAAGATGAACCAATTTTAGACAAAGAATTGCAAGGTAAACAATGTCGTTTACTGTTTTACTCAACATTTCATTCATTTTAGCAAAAAATTTGTTAACATTGTCAAAAACCCAAATGTAGCGGTGGTTCAAGATCGAGGTCATGTTTCACGTCACATGCAAAGTGATGCAAGCACGCGACGAGGTAGCTTTAGTAGTGGTTCTCGAGGAATAAGAACCATCAAGTTATTAACAAGCATAACATCACCTTTCTTCCAAGGTATAATAACACATTCTTCATCCATTATTCTCAAGCAGTCTTGGATGGCATCATATTCAAGCACAGGGTCACCATTTCCGTACTTAGCAAATGTATCCGGCCTTTCAGTTTTACCATTCAACGAGCCATTGTAAATTATCGTCAAAACATTAAACCAAGTTTTACGTTGATCGACTATTTTCTTTGTCAAATGTTCTGATGGATAGAATTGGACTAGTTATCAACTTTACACCATTTCCTAACCATTCCAACTTATGTTTTTTGCTTCGCCGCCCTATAAGTATTAGACAAAGTGTATCATTTTCAATGAAAGTAATATCTTGCACCAAACTTATTGTAAGGTTTAATGTATGCAACTATACAAGAACAAAGTGTGTTTAGAGGAAAAAAGTGTCTATGGTTTTGTTAGTTTTTGCTGTTTAGAGGAAAAAGATAAGCACCTTTCCTCACTAACATTCTTGTCATCGGTCATGTATGTAGACTTCCAACCAAGCCTCCATAGTACGATGAAAGGACTTCGTTAGTCAGGACTTTTGCATATGACAATCCATGCTCCTCGAGTCGTGAAACAAACTCTGGGTGCCTCTCTTTCATTTTTTCATAAACTACATGACTCAAAACAATTGGAGTTTCTCCCCTGCTTCCTGGTTCTTCTTCACAAAAGAAAAATAGCTAGTTGGGGAACTTCGGAACCTGCAGTTTGACCATTCGAATAACTTCATAAAGTGGAATAAATTTCTCATAACGAGAATTGAAAATTTTGCAAATTTCAAGATCCACAGAAAGTTATCTTGTACTTTTCATTTATATGTAGTGAATAAGTGATACCACGCATACAAATTACCATAGGGTTTAGTAACTCTAGCTATTCCAAGATATTGATGATCAATCATATGTTTTAGGTGGATCATATATCATAATCAGTATAGTAAGGGGTTATACCACCCTGCATTTGTGATCTACTCATATGAAGTAAATTAAGTGGTGAGCAAATCACCTCACTTAGTTGTCTTCGAACAAAGTTAATTTACTCTGGAACAATACTAAATTCATGTTGAAAATAGATTTCAGATAGATGTAACAAAGGCAAAGCCAAATTTTTGGCAAAAGGGTTCATAACTAATGAATAGTGTTTTTATATATATCATTGGGTTCAAAACCGTAATTACAATAGAATTAAACAAAAACTACGCTAGGATTATAAAAATATGTTGTGTATGTTAATGTCCGCTATATGTAGCTTCGCCTCATAGATCTCAATCCTAATCTGAAAATTAAATCGAGAAACAAATTTAAGAAAGTTTATTGATGGATATGATCAAACATATTTATATCTAAAGAGTCAAAGAATTTACGTAAGCCGTCTCATGATGAAAAGTAATTCGCTGATCCAAAGGCTTTCATTAGCAGTATAAACCCTGCCAACAACTTTGGTTCGTGGCGTTCGACCACCAATATAAGGAGCTTCAGGGAATCCAAAAGCTTCAACAACGTCGTTAAACTCGGAAGCCGATGTAACAGGAAAGCCTCTAAAGAGAATAACACCACTTTTTTCTTGGAGTGACTCTAGCCATGGCTTTTGAGTTTCAATAGCCTCAGTAAAACTACAAGTGTTAGAAGTTGGTGACAACATGGTTGGGAAGACAACGCCGCCAGCATACAATCTTTGCTCAGATAAGTTAACTTTGTGGAAGAATTTCCCGGTGGCCATTTGATGTATTATATTGGGTCCGTAATAATGCAGTTGATAAGCTGCATATATAATGTATTGACTGGCCTGCTTTGATCTTTTTAGATGCATCTGGTGTCGGACACATGTTCAAATTACGACAATGCATCTATCTATATATTCCTATTTATTAGTTATCACGTACACCATATACATTAGTACAGTGAAGGCTTATAGTATTCATAGCTGTGACTAATCTTTTATCTTTATTTGGTGTTTTTTAGTACAACCATCCAATCAAATTAAGGTGAGGCGGGAATACTTGTGAATTTTTGTGTTATGGTCGTATGTATGAAGGTGTTTGGAATTCAAGTGGGGACTATGCATGTCATGGTGGTCAATTTTTCAAAGTTAATTAGAAAAAATAGAGCCTTCCCTTAAATAAATAAATAAATAAATAAAAAGTGCAAGTTGCCAATTCTAGTAGCAATGAGTTTTTTTTTTTTTTTTTTTTTTTTTTTTTTTTTTTTTTTAAGAGTGTTGTTATTGTATTTCATAAAATAGAATTCACGTAGTGGTCGAAAGCAAACGAGCAACAATCTGCGCCGCTAGCCCTTTTAGAGTGTTGTTAAGTATTAGATTCTAGCTAATTAACATTCTATACATCACAAAACCTCAGGAGATAGATTTGGTTTTGGATTATTTTTATTTTTATTCATAATCAGGGACTAACCCAAGATTTTTAAGAGGGTGTTGCACAGAAGAAATGTTAGGCTAACAAAAGTTACACCGTAAGAAATGAAGGTAGCAAAAAAAATTGGAGGGCTGCAAATACCACAAAAACACCAGTTTTTAAATTTTTTTACACTACTTCGTGACTTAAAATCAGGTGTAGCTCGTCAGGGGCGAAGCTTCATAGGGGCCGGGGGGGGGGGGGGGGCGCCCGACCCCCCGAAATTTTTTTTGCGATGTAGGGGGTATATAGTTTTCGTGTAGAAAAATTTCGGTATATTCGGTTTCGACCCCCCAAAAATTTCGGTATACCTGAAATATAGCCTTAGGAAAAAAAAAATTTAGATCCCGACCCCCCACTTACAAAATCCAAGCTTCGCCACTGTAGCTCGTGCCACACCCGGCCTACATATGGGTCCGCCCATGTTTATAATATTAATTAGTATATTTTTAATAATGTCATCACTATTCAATGAATAACAGTTTGCATGACTTGATTAAACAAGCCATGCACCATTCTTGTTGAAAAACTATATTAACAATTTAGAACAAAGAATGCAAGGTAAACAATGCATTTTTTTGGGTGAAACTGTGAAGATATATTACTAACTCAAACATAATGTTTACAAGAAGATATAGGAACAAAAACATGCTTAAGATCCTATCTCCTACTGAGACAAATACAACAAACAAAGAGGGCATAGTACTAACAGACCATAAATCCAAACTACACGTAATTCTTCACAGATTCACCCTCAGCCACTACATTTCCATTACATTACTGCATTTTAAGCTAAAAACCAATGTAGTATATAGAATAAAACCAATGATATAATGGCCTCATGACTGATAAGACTTTGTCATTAGCAACATTTTCTTCTTGAAAACTTGCATATAAACCACTGCAGCTTCCCCTCACAGTGATTCAAACACAAGGCATCCAAGAGAGGCATCACTAATAACAATGCTTTTTTATTCAACATTATTTCATTCATTTTAGCAGGTTATTTATTCACATTGTCAAAGACCTAAATGTAGCCATGGTACAGGAAGTCTTGTTTGACAGTGATCACGTCACTTGCAAATTAAGGGATGCAAGTACACGACGAGGTGGCTTTAGTAGTGGTTGTCGAGCGTGAAGGGCCATCAAATTATTAACAAGCATAACATCACCTTTCTTCCAAGGTATTATAACACATTCTTCGTCCATTATTCTCAAGCAGTCTTTGATGGCATCATATTCAACCATAGGGTCACCATTTCCATACGTTGCAAATGAACCTGGCTGTTGAATATTATTATTTTTCAAACCATCGTAAAAAAGCGACGTAAAATTAAACAAAGTTTTTCGCTGATTATCCTCTTCGCCAAATATTCTGATGGCTGGAAGTGGACCTGTTATCAACTTTACACCATTCTCTAACCATTCCAGCTTTGTTTGCAGCTTTGCCGCCCTATAGTTATTAGACAAATTGTGTTATGTTCCAACAGAATGAATTTCTTACATCAAAAGTTGTACGTTAAGTGCATAACACAAGAACAAAGAGTTGTGTGTTCGGGTATGAATTGAGACCATATAAGTAAGATGTATAATCTATGCTTGTGTAAGTTTAATTTTGGCCGTTTAGAAGAAAGAGATTAGCACCTTTCCTCAGCAACTTTCTTGTCATCGGTCATGTATGCTGACCTCCAATCACTGCCTCCGATGTCCGATGAATTGACTTCGTTGGTCATTATTTTAACATATGCACTCCATGCTCCTCGAGTCGTGAAACAAAGTCTGGGTGCCTCTCTTGAGTCTTTCATTTTTTCATATATGATATGACTCAAGAGAATTGGAGTTTCTCCCCCGCTCCTCGGTTCTTCTTCACAAAAGAAGAATAACTTGCTGGGGAAGTCCGGCCCCTGCAGCCAATTTGATAACTTTCATTGGAATGAATTTCTCATAATAAAATTTTCAATTTTCAAGATTGTGGAGGGTTATTTTGTACTCTTTATTTATATGTACTAAGTTATAATCATGGGGCTTTTGTTAGTTTTAACGGATATTAAATTAATATATCATGACCGGACTCGAACTCGAGACTTCGGGATTGCACACTTTACGTATGAGTTTTAATTAATTAATAATTATTGTTTTAGTGACGAATAATTATTAAATTCATGAAATGAGCATTTAACGGTACCTAACGACCGTTAGACGAAAGATGAAGGACTAGATTTGGAAAAGAGTGAAAGTTCGGTTCGGGTTGGGCCTTGTGAACCCATGGCCGGCCACACCCTCCCTCCCATAGGGTTTGGGATGGCTTTTGCTCCAAGTTGCTTGAATACTATATAATGAGACCTCCTCTCATTCATTCATTCATCCCTTGGTTCACTTGCAAACCAAATCTCCTTCTCTTTCTCCTCTTGAGTTAGAAATCGAACTACACCCTTATAGGGTTCCTACTAGATTTCTAAGCTCAAAATCATTCTTGTTTAGTTGATCAACTACACCCTTCTAGGGTTCCTACGCGATCTTCTAAACATTGTGTTTGGATTGCTTGTGAATTAAGAACCTAGCTTTTCTTATTGAAACGCTACTAATACGTGTGTTCAAGAACGAAGTGTTGGCATACTTTTGCTAACAAGGTGATTTACCCTATTCGACTAACCCTAGTCGATCCACCATTAAACCCAATTAGGGTTTATAGTTCTTGTTCCATTGGTTTCTTGTTCTTGTTAGAAATCACAAAGAGGTACGCATCCATTTATATTCGATTAATTTATTATTTGTATTTGATCTATTCCGCTGCGTACTCTTTGATGTTTATATGTTTATTGTTTTATATTATTCATATATTCCAACAGTGGTATCAGAGCCGTTAATACATTATAATGAATTACCGAAACACATAAAAATTAAATCGTTTGGTTAATCACATGCTTGGTGTTCTTATGTTTTTATATTTTTCATAAACCCTAGATTTTTTTTTATTTTTTCGAATTTTTTTTATAAATGTCGAATTTTTTCACAAAGAGGAAATTAGGGTTTGATGAATTATGTAATAAAAACTTGTAGAAACCGTAGGTTGCATGTAATTTATGTGTATGGATATTGTTATATGCCGTTTGGTTGCGTTCCTTGATTGACATGATTATTTGTTATAATATGTGCAATATGGGCATCCATGACAAACCATGCATGTGTTGTCTTGGATTATGATGATTTGGTTTTAAGATTTCATGCTAATTATGCGATTCTTTTATAATTGATAAATTGTTTAGTAAATATTATGTATAAAGATTACTAAAATTTGATTAATTATAATATTAGGGAAGACCCTATTAATCGTGTATTAAATCAATAGTGTGTTTTAATATTGATTTTAATTTGCATGACCATTATTGTTGTTGTTTGTTTATTTTATTTTATTACTTTTGTTTTATATGTTTTTAACATGAGAGTAACAAAGGGTAATTTCAATAAATAAAATATTAAACGGACTTAATAATGGTGAAATTTTGTTTGAGCTTACTTAATAAATCTTGGACTTTTGGTTGATTGATCGCGACTATATTAAGTGGTTGAAAGGTGGAACTAATTATGACAAACTATTAAAGTGGGTATAAGGATGGCTACGCATTAAATTGCGGCCTTAGTGAGCCTCCATTCTGGCTTACCGCTCGCCCGTGTGTCATATTTTAGTCTTTACCTAACATCCATGATAACTACGAAGCACTTAAGGCAAAGTTGTAAGTTTCTCAACGCCTCAATCAAAAGTTTGGAGATTTAAGCTCGTAAAGAAACTAATGAGTAAAAGTTTTTTTTACATGAAACATATGCTACAAGATGAATGCATGACATCTTTGTACATATATTTTGATTACACACATCAAAAATACTACCCTTAAATTTAAGTTATATGCCATCCAATGAAACGGAAACACCTGAAATTGGATCTACGCCAGGGCGTAACCTGACTAGATTGCAATGGAAGGGCAAATTACATGATTTCATCACTAGCAGATCAACTGGTGTGGTGTCATTATGTAAGTTTGTTGTTTCTTAAATTGGTTAACCTAATTGAGTTGATAGTGGGAACTGATCACTCAAGGCATAAGAAGATGGGGATAAAACATGCTTACATTGCAACTGCGGTTGGCAATTAATGTAAATCCCATCGATTCTAGGAATTGCAATTGAATATTGGCAATTGGGACACGTCTCGTACCTTATTGAATAACGTCATCACTAGCAGATCAACTGATGTGATGAACTTATGTCAATTTGGATCCTAGTTTTTCAATGTAAAATTAAAATGGTTATATGATTATGAACCATGGGTATTTAATTTTCTTGAAAATTTAATTATCGAAAATACTAAAATTGAATTTTGTAATTCTTTTTAACGTATTAATGCAACATTAAAGCCGTAAACGTGGTTTGGTCTTAAATTGGTAAATTGATATAATTCTGCTTTCAAACATAATGTTTGATTGAGAAAAATTTACCGAAATGAAAGAAAGTCTATTTTCCATGAGAGAAGAATAAGACTCAATCCTATTCCTTTTCATGATTGAGAAAGGTATGATAGGAACATAAGAATAAGACTCAATCCTAAGTCTATTTTCCATGAGAAAAGAATAAGACTCAATCCTATTCCTTTTCATGATTGAGAAAGGTATGATAGGAACATTAGAATTGTCTACATTCTAATATATAACTCATAGCAATCTTTAATATTTAAGGATATAGCACATCTTATTTTTCATAGAAATTTCATTACTCTTATTCGGTGAATGAATTCTTCTATAACAAACAAGGCATTTGGTTAAATGGAAAATATGAGTTATTAGAAGCTGGACAGATTACCGCAAAAATGGTAAAAGGCAAAGCTAGTATTTTATCTAGTTGTTGTGCTTTAAAGGTGCTACATACCATTATGGGGATGGTAGGCCTATTAAGGAAGAAGCTGCATGCTCAAATTCTTCAAGTTAATATCATTGATGGATAATCCATCATAAACATAGTAGAATACACATTTTAGAACCGGAGTAATTATTACGTATGGGTTTTTCTAAATGTGTAGGAAAGTAAAAACAAGCAAATTGTTTTCACTGGTTATGAAACACGTACAATGTTGTCAAATCCAGTGGGAGCTTTGTGTTGTTTACTGAATATAGAGTTATTGTTATGTTCTCTAATTCAGTGGGAGCTACAATTTTTGTGTAGTAGCCCAAAATTATCTTCAAGATAATTACTTTCAAATTGTAGACACTCATGTTCTTAGGATAGCCATATGCGTTTCCTGATAAGACAAAGTAGTCCTACATCTACTTATGACACAAATCATATTGAATCACATAAACAAACTTATGTTGTGTTGTTTATATACTACATGATATTGTTCAATGCACAAGTGGGAGAATTGTTTATTGTGTGCAAAGGAACAATACATAGAAATATGATGATAGGATTCTCTTAATTGCAAGGTAAGAGATCAATATTCTAATAGGACTTATACATTTAATGTGTAAGATTATCTTATGTAGAACATGTGTCATGATTATAAGACTACTTTTATGTCTTATGATATTCAAATTAAAGAAACACTTGAATTTACAATTTACGTCAGGGTGTAACCTGCCTAGATTGCAATAGAAAGGTAAACTACATGATTTCATTACTAGCAGATCAACTGATGTAATGGAATTATGTGAGTTTGCAGTTTCTTAAATTGGATAATTCATAAAATGACATAAGCAAATGAAGTAGTAAATTAACTTGAAATTACTATTGAAACCCAGTGGTGGTGTTCACAAATACTTTAGTTATTTATGTTTATATCTTCTTATAAACATGAAGTCTTTTAACTATTACAAGACTTATAATAAAGTGAGACGTTAAACTTGTTATGTTTCAAACAAGAAATCATTGAGTTGATCAATGATGTACAACGTAAAGTAGGAATATAACAGTTTATGTCTTCTTAAGACATGAACATGAAGTAACTTGTTCAAAAGGTACTTATGTTATATAGCATGTAATTGGCTTGGAAAATTCTATTGTACCATTAAGTTGACTTAGTTGGTAAATAGGTAAGCCAAAGGGAATAAGTTTATCTTACATATTGTTAGTTTGTCTCACAATATTAATTCTAATGAAACATCACAAGTTGGTGGTGTGTTCAGTTAGGAAAAATCAAACTCTTGTTATATTGTTTGATTAAAAGATAAATATGACTGCTTTTCTTCCAAAAGTTATCAAGGTTAGAAAATTGAGTATGAATGGATATACTCAATAAGACTCCAACCTAGAAGATTAAATAAGACATTATGTAATGTGATGAATCACATTAAAGTCTTAAAATGAAGTTCTGATTTTGTTAATAAGTAGTTTTAACAAACAAGAGTCAGAACTGTAAAATATTTTTGTAATATCCCAAATGAGAACGATTTAGTGTTGCTCATCTTGCTAAAGTATTTATAAAATACAAAAGGCAAGTGGGAGTTTTGTTTAGATCTTGAAAGATCAAAAATTACAAAATATATAATCTTCTAAAACCACACTAGTGAAAATCATGATGAGGTTTGAAATGTAAAGGTTAAATCTCAACATGATGAAACTCTCATTCATAGATCCGTAGGGATGTCTCAGATATTTAATTAATATGCCGAGAATTATGAATTACAGGATCAAAGTAAATCTGTTAATCATAATGACGCAATTTACTAATTATGGTAAATTGCTCATACTATGAATGTTAAGATGTTGTCCATAAAGATAAGTCAACTTTGAAAACTTGGTTTATCTTAATGAAGATGAGTTTCTGCAAGAGAAGAAAAACCCTAGAGGTTTAAATCTTTGCATAAAGAATCATATGGACAAAATTGTATACATATTTTAATGTATGTCTTATGACAAGATTATTAATCATTAACTATGATTGAATACTCTTTCCTAAGCACATTAAAATTCAAAGATGGTAATTGTCATATTCATTTTTATGAATATGAAATTTGACAATGGATTATAAAAGGGATGTGTTAACCAAGCTCTCCCTATGGGAGGGTGTGGTTAATAGGGCACTGTTACAGCACTGTTCATGTCAGTGCTTTACTGTTCATGCTGATTAAGTTTTTTTTTTTTTTTTTTTTTTTTTTTTAAAGTTAAAGTAATAACTTTTTTTTTTTTTTTTTTTTTTTTTTTTTTTTTTTTTTTTTTTTTTGTCTATGTTTTGTTTTGTCCAAGTGTCCAAGTGTGCAGATTTCACCAAAGTGAAACACAAAGTTCAAACCATTGTCCATATGCAGATTCCACATAAACAAAAACATTTTAAACCAAAAGTGAAACACAAAGTTAAAAGTGCAGATTCCACACAACACAGATTTCGTCATCGCCTTTTAGGCTCAGATTTGAAAACGTTATCGAAAAAAAATGTAGATTTTTAGTTAGGCTCGGATATGAAGGTTGCGCAAGTGATAAAAATATCACTTCGCCATCCATTCGGGTTTTAGAAACCATTCGTCATCGCCTTTTTAGCAAAAGTGAAACACAAAGTTAAAACCATTGTCCAAGTGCAGATTCCACACAGATTGTTAACACAATCCAACACAATCCACAAAAGCAGATTCCACAATCACAAGCTGATACAAGCATGTCACAAAACAGTAAGATTCCCAAACTGCATGCGGGGTTGCAGCCTGTAAAAAACAAACAAGCCCAACAGTAAGATTCCCAAACTGCAGCTTTGATTGATTATAAACAAAGCTCAATCACAAACAAAGCTCACAGCAAACACTACAACCATATCAAAAACAACCACAGAACCACAGAACCATAGAACAACCACAGAACCACCAACCATAATCCACCATCACATAATAAACCACCACAGAACCACCAAACATAATCCACCATCACATAATCACCCACCACAGAACCACCAACCATAATCCACCATCACATAATCACCCAAAAAAGCCTACATTGTAGGGAGGGCTTGGTTAGTAAAAATAGGGAGGGCGTGGATATCCAACCATATCAAAAACAACCACAGAACCACAGAACCATAGAACAACCACAGAACTACAAACCATAATCCACCATCACATAATTAACCACCACAGAACCACCAAACATAATCCACCATCACATAATCACCCACCACAGAACCACCAACCATTATAGGGCTTGGATAACATTATAGGGAAGGCTGGGAACAATATCAACAAATGTCGAGTACACAATTTTACACAACTCAGGTAAAGGCTCAGATTATAACCAAACTGCTTATCATATTTGGCTGCAACATCAAATGTTGCAAAATCAAAAAAAAAAATTTTTGCCTTTCATTTGGAAATGCCATGCCAAAATCAAGCTTTTTTTTATAAAATC
The DNA here is from genome assembly GCA_030686995.1 of Artemisia argyi. Classification (NCBI taxonomy): domain Eukaryota; kingdom Viridiplantae; phylum Streptophyta; class Magnoliopsida; order Asterales; family Asteraceae; genus Artemisia; species Artemisia argyi. Next base: position 11,878,768 of record CM060689.1, on the reverse strand, counting down.
ATCACTGCCAATATCAAGTTTCTTCATAAAATCATCATTGCCAATATCAAAACCTTTTTCTGTGGGGAATGGGGTAGGCCAGAGCAGGTATTCATACCACTCAAGGTGGCAGATCAAGGTGTTAACCTACCCACAATCACCACAGAACCATCCACAACATGTGGATATAATCCACAACATGGGTGGTGATATCCACGCCCTCCCTAAATGGTCATACAACAGATGTATCAAACAAATCATCACAAAGTATCCACCATCACATAATAACCCACCCAGAACCACCATCACATAATAACCCACCCAGAACCACCAACGTATCATAAAGTATCATAAATCCCATAATAACCCACCCAGAACCACCAACGTATCACATAATATCCCACCACAGAAACACCAACCCAAACCCTAATTTTTTAAAAATTAGGCGTTTCAAAAAATACTTATAGATCGGCTTAATTAGAACGAGAATCTTATAATTAACAACGTTTAATTGTAATAAATCAAGTCAATTTTGAAAACCCCCAAAAAAATTTTGAAACCCTAATTTTTTTTAACCACAAAAACAACAGATCTATCAAACAAATCAACACAAAGTATCATAAATCCCATAATAACCCACCCAGAACCACCAACGTATCACATAATATCCCACCACAGAAACACCAACCCAAACCCTAATTTTTAAAAAATTAGGCGTTTCAAAAAATACTTATAGATCGGCTCAATTAGAACGATAATCTTATAATTAACAACGTTTAATTGTAATAAATCAAGTTAATTTTGAAAACCCCCAAAAAAAATTTGAAACCCTAATTTTTTTTAAACAATAAAAACAACAGATCTATCAAACAAATCAACACAAAGTATCATAAATCCTATAATAACCCACCTAGAACCACCAACCCACCCAGAACCACCATAAAAACAACAGATCTATTAACAACGTATCACATAATAACCCACCCAACCCACCCAGAACCACCAACCCACCCAACGTATCACATAATATCAAGAAAAAACATAATCACCAATCACATAATACTATCAGAAACAAACGAAAATGTAAAAGATCTAAAGATAGATAGAGATAAGAAAGAGAGATAAACGCGTTTCACACACACATGTGTGAGAAAAGAGAGAGAGAGAAAACGCTTTTATACGCAGGGTAAAAACGCGTTTTTTGCGTATTTTTTATTTTTTATTTTTTATTTTTTTTGTTTAGTAAAGTTTAGTTAGTTAAAAAAAGTAAAAAAAATGTAAAGTTTAGTTAAAAAAAAATGTAAAGTTAAAAAAAAAATGTAAAGTTGTAAAAAAATGTAAAGTTAAAAAAAATGTAAAGTTAAAAAAAATGTAAAGTTGTAAAAAAAATGTAAAGTTAAAAAAAATGTAAAGTTAAAAAAAATGTAAAGTTAAAAAAAAATGTAAAGTTAAAAAAAATGTAAAGTTGTAAAAAAAATGTAAAGTTAAAAAAAATGTAAAGTTGTAAAAAAATGTAAAGTTAAAAAAAAAATGTAAAGTTGTAAAAAAATGTAAAGGTGTAAAAAAAATTTATGTTTGTAAATGTTAAAAAGTTAAAAAGTTAAAAAAAAATGTAAAATTTGTGATGTATTTTCAGACGTTCGTTTCTGACGAGCAACTAACGCCTTGGGTGCAAAATATAGCTCGTGGGCTCGGTTTTGTCATTGTTAAAGGCAGAACCAAAACAGAAAAGGGTTATTTGTACGAAATAAATTACAGGTGTTCAAAGAGTGGGATTTATAAACCTGGAGGTGCTGGAAAACGGAAAACCAGTACCTCTAAAACAAATTGTCCATTCAAATTGGTGGCAAAATATCGTGAAACAAAAAATAATTGGATTCTGAGGGTGAAGGATGATACGCATAATCATGATTTGCTAGAGTCGTTGCATGGTATACCATATGCAATGCGATTAAAGGATGATGAGTTCGGTTTGGTCAAAGAATTGACAGATTATACCGTGAAACCACGTATTATACTTTCGACAATTCAGGGTCGTAATCCGGATAACGTGTCTAGCGTTAGAACTATATATAACGCACGAAATAAGATCCGGATAGCCAGAGAAGGTGGTAGAACTCCAATTCAAGTCCTTTACGAGCATTTGATGGAATCAGGGTATACATGGTACCCGAGGGTAAATGAGCATACAAACGAGCTTGAGGAGCTATTTTTTGTGCACCCCACGTCATATGCTATATGGTGTACATTCCCTGAAATCATGTTGATGGACTCCACATACAATACCACTATGTTTAAATTGCCGTTGTTGGAAATTGTTGGAGTAACTTCAACAAATAAAACATTTTCAATGGCATATAGCTTTTTAAACTATGAACAAGGGCATAAATTTGAATGGGTATTGCAACGTGTGAAGGATGTCATAGACGAACGATATTATCCACGTGTTATCGTCACTGACAGAGATTTAGCGTTGGTTGGCGCATGCGAAGCAGAATTTCCTGACGCTCACCATTTACTCTGTAGATGGCATATACAGCAAAATCTAGCTAAGTTTTGCAAAAATAAATTCAGTGACCCAAAAGAGTATGAGTCCGTTAAACACCGATGGGATTGGATGGTTACAGCTCCGACATTCGAATCGTTCAGGCAACATTATCAACGCCTACAACAGAAATTGGTCGACCATCCGGGTACTTAATTATTAACTTATTGTTTTTAATTATTTTAATAAAAAAGCACCCGAATGACCTTTTATTAATTCATTGTTTTTTTGCAGATGTCGCTAAGTATCTGTATAACACGTGGCTGCGACAATACGCACCCAAGTTTGTCTCGTATATTACCGACCAATATCGCTCTTACGGCCAGACAACAACGTGCAGAGTTGAGGCTCACCACGCGTTGTTGAAATTATATTTGGACGGCACACAATCCAAATTAGACAGGTTGTTATGGTCAATCGATAAGATTCTCATTTCGCAAGAAAGTGGGATAAAAGAGAGTTTTAATAGAAGCATGAACGAGAGACTAAATCATTGTAATGTTGATCTATTTGAAGAATTGTGGTATAAAGTTTCCAAACATGCTTTCACTCTCATGTACAGAGAACTCCAACTGGCGATCACACCAGACAAATGTAGCCATAAGTTGATGTCGATACACGGACTACCATGCTTTCACATCATGCAATACTATGTATATCATGGTGCATAGATTAAATTTATAACTATCAAGTTGTTTCCCCCACTATTATCAGTAATTTACATAAGTCGCTTTTACTGAATTCAGGACGCCCCATTCCACTGGATGAAATTCCTATTTTTTGGAGAACCCTATCTGTTCCGTGGCCTGTTATCAATAGGCCTCCGCCTGAAGATGACTATTCCAGTGAAGCTGGTGATGATGATGATGATACTTCGTTTAACAATGGCGTGCAACAATTCAAGAATATTTTTAGCAAATCAACGTCGTTTGTCAAGAAAAATATGTTAACGAAGTTGAGAGAGATATTCCAACCTGAATTTGTTGACACCCGTGAACCAGCTATTCAAAAAAATACCCGTGGTCGTCCGAGCGCAAAGGACAAAAAGGGCAAGGCTACACAAGACCCGGACTTGAATGAAGTCCCTGACTTTGATGAAGTACCAATCGTAGATCACCGAAGAAGTACGAATTCAAGATCTACAAAAGTGCCGAACATGCGGAAAGAACCTGCAAGACGTAGCTCTTACACGGGTGATACTCTACGCCATAGATTTTATGCTGGAGATAGTGTGAGCAATGCGTTTATTAAGCATATTCCACCTGTTTTCCGTCCACTCGTAATAAGCATACATAATGTTGAGGGTGATGGAAATTGTGGGTTTCGGTGCGTTGCCCATTGTATTGTTCAAAACGAAAATAGGTGGGACGAAGTCAAAGGTATGTTATTGCAAGAGTTAGATTATCATAGGCAAAGATACATGGATATGTACCTCCAACAAGACTTTGACCGACTTTTGTATACAATAAACTGGTTCAATGGACCTGCACCTAACGATCGCTGGATGGTGATGCCACTCACGGGGCCGGTTATCGCTTCAAGCATTCACCGACCTGTTGTATTTATATCCAATCAAGGTTGGAACACATGCTTTCCGCTTTTTACCAGGCCAAACTCATCACAAGGAACCGACCCCATTGTGATTGCCCGTGTGGGTGCTCACTACATTGTACTGACGCTCGACAGAGATTTTCGACTACCCTATCTCCACCCACAATGGAGGCATTTCAGAGAACCAGTTGCAGCCGAATGGGAAACTTTGTATCAAGAACGACTAATGGTTCATTGATTTATGTTGTAAATAATAGAGACACCGACAAAACCATTGTAAATGATTACTGATTTATGTTGTAAATGATTATTCAACATCGTTTAAATGTTAATTGTTTGAAACTTAAAAGTCTGTTTTTTTGTAGAGTGTTAGTTCTGCACCAGTTATTATTACTTTGTTTAAATTATTAATAACATTATTGATTGCTGATGTAAATTATTATGCAAATTCTTTGGTCAGATGAGCCAAAGAAATCCTTTCTGGTGCCGATGTAATAGAGGATTTATTGTAGAACGGAAATCCTGGCAAGATGGTAGTCGTGGGCGACTGTTTTATGCATGTCCTCTTTCAGTGGTAAATAATCAAACGTTTGCTTAGTTATGTAAATAATTTGTTTGTTAAAAATACATTTCTTATTATTTTCTTAACATGTAACAGCCAGGTACACAAGACTATGGGTGTCGATACTTCGCATGGAAAGATGAATTTGAAGCAGAGCACTTTAATCAACCCTCTTCTTCAACGCATTGCTCAAACTGCGTTGCTACAAAAAATGAGAACAAGCTGTTGAAGGCAAGAATAAAGGCACTGGAGATGGAGTTAGAAATGGCAAGGAATCCTGAGGATCACGCTTGTCAGTCAAGTGCCCGGCTCCATGATCTTTTAAATGAGATGAATAATCTTCATATGTCGTAGATGTTGTTGTTTTTAAATAATATGTATAACGTTGTCGTTTAATTTAATAATAACAGTTGTTGTTGCAGTTATTTAATGTGATAATATTTAACGTGATATCATACAAAACATTATACATATACGTTGTTGCAGTTATTTAACGTGCTATTATACAAAATATTATACATATACGTTACATTATTATACATATACATATACTCCTTTCTATTTAAACAAAAAAAAAAAAAAAAAAAAAAAAAAATTGCCTCCACAAAACGACAAAAAATGGGTAAAAACAAAAGAACACAAAAAGCCTACATTATAGGGAGGGCTTGGTTAGTAAAAGTAGGGAGGGCGTGGATATCACCACCCTTATAAAACCTCTTTCTTATATAATTACTTAAGCGAGGACGATAAGTAATTAAGAGTTTTATGAATTCATTTAATCTTTGAAAGTATACAAAATGCAAGAATCCAAGTATGGATAGATGCATTCATCAAGGAGATAAATCTTATGTTTAAATATTAAACTATGTTTTGATTTATAATTTAAAATAAGATAACTCCTAAGTAATTCCGAAAGCTAGTGGGAGTATTATGTTTACTTATTTAAATCATATATGTTGTATAACATATAGGAAGTAACATTCTATATAAGTTAAATGGTAAGTCATAACTTGAAATGAAACTTTACTTGAAAGATTTAATAAGTAAAACATACAACCTTGAATATATGTTTATTGATGTAAACATGTGCGGTAAATGAATCTAATAGAACATGATATATCATTTAGAAAGTTTAAATGGATATGTAGTACATGAATAAAATTAAGTTGGACACGAGAATTTTTCATGTACATCATGTTGTTATTATATCATGCTTTGATAAAAGATGATTTGACAACATTGATATCTAATGAAAGATATTAGATAAGTTGTGTAATGAATATTTTACAGGAATATATTTGGATATAGAATCACATCCTCAGCCTGGAACAATTTCTAGATTCTATAAATGAACAATTTGTAAAATTGTCATAGCCAACAAACTTGAAAGTTTGGAAGGAATAAAACATTACACATTGAAGTTTATGGAAAAGAGCATATTGTTGTTTGCATACAATGATGCTAATATAAATTGAGATGACACTCAATACTAGTCATGGAAGGATTTCATCCTTGTTAATAGCCATGTGTACTAGTTATGCTTAACGGAAAGCATAGTTGCATTATACGTTAAAGAATAAGAATAATTTAAACTTTAAAGGTTTGAAAGTTTAATTATCATAAATTGTATGTTGAGGATGTCATACACATTTTATGATGTATTATGTGGTTATATCAAATTATTTGAATGCACATATACAAGAATTTCATTATTGAAATAAGTATTCTCAAAATTCCGATAGATCAAAGTTAGTTGAATAATGCCTTGTCAACAAGTATGATTATCATTACTTGGGCATAATTGTCAACAAGTATGATTGTTATTACTTGAGACAAAATTCATTAACAAGAATTTTTCATGCATTGATCTATTTAGTATTTGGATAAGGGATGTTAAGCAATTATTATTTAATAATGAATTAAAGTACTGAGTACGTTTGTTTTCATTAATAATAGATTGTATCCTATATTTGCATGTTTAATCCATGAATAACTTAAGTTATTCTAAATTGTCCGTTGTCAATTAATGATATGGGAGTATCATTGAACTAAGACAAATGTGAGATTTGGTATAATATATATAAATTATATTGGTGCGTAGACATGCCAAATTCACATGATATTCAATGATTGAAAAATTGAATATAGGACAAAATCCCAATGCATGATTGTACTTATGGATGTTGTCATTATAATAAATCATGAATATTTATCCTCAGACTTGAGATACCAGGTAACTACTGTGGATGTAGCTCATTTTCTGTGAGATAATCTAACGCTATCCGTAACTGGTAGTTATAAGGATTATTTTCAGAGGTGATGCGAAGTTCATATGTTATGCTTGTAGTCAATACAGGATTTGGTTCCTTCAAATTTGTTTTGAAGTATAATACTGTTTGGCCGCTCGTAGGATTAACAAGATGTTTGCATGGCCATGCCCAAGGTCTATCTGGAATACGTTCAGAAGAGTTGGTAATCTTACTTAATCATAAATAACGAGAAACACTAGTTAATTATGGAATGACTTCAATCCATATCCAAATTAACATAGTATTAGAATCAAAAGGATAAGTATGATGATGAATCATCAAAGGTGGTTTTTCCAGGAAACCATACTCGAGATCGTTCTGGGGACATTGGCGTGTTATGCTAGACTAACCATTGTCATTGTTATATTAATCTATATCCGAGTGGGAGCTGTTAGTTTTAACGGATATGAAATTAATATATCATGACCGGACTCGAACTCGAGACTTCGGGATTGCACACTTTACGTATGAGTTTCAATTAATTAATAATTATTGTTTTAGTGACGAATAATTAGTAAATTTACGAAATGAGCATTTAACGGTACCTAACGACCGTTAGACAAAAGATGAAGGACTAGATTTGGAAAAGAGTGAAAGTTCGGTTCGGGTTGGGCCTTGTGAACCCATGGCCGGCCACACCCTCCCTCCCATAGGGTTTGGGATGGCTTTTGCTCCAAGTTGCTTGAATACTATATAATGAGACCTCCTCTCATTCATTCATTCATCCCTTGGTTCACTTGCAAACCAAATCTCCTTCTCTTTCTCCTCTTGAGTTAGAAATCGAACTACACCCTTATAGGGTTCCTACTAGATTTCTAAGCTCAAAACCATTCTTGTTTAGTTGATCAACTACACCCTTCTAGGGTTCCTACGCGATCTTCTAAACATTGTGTTTGGATTGCTTGTGAATTAAGAACCTAGCTTTTCTTATTGAAACGCTACTAATACGTGTGTTCAAGAACGAAGTGTTGGCATACTTTTGCTAACAAGGTGATTTACCCTATTCGACTAACCCTAGTCGATCCACCATTAAACCCAATTAGGGTTTATAGTTCTTGTTCCATTGGTTTCTTGTTCTTGCTAGAAATCACAAAGAGGTACGCATCCATTTATATTCGGTTAATTTATTATTTGTATTTGATCTATTCCGCTGCGTACTCTTTGATGTTTATATGTTTATTGTTTTATATTATTCATATATTCCAACAGCTTTGTGGTCCACTGGGTGAAGCTTATTAAGTTAAGCGAGCCTAGGTGAGAGTAGTACCGGGTTGGGTGACCAACCGAGAAGTCCTCACATGGGGACCACAAGCTCTAATGATATCAATCAGCTACCTTAGAAGCCTGGGCCCAACCATGTGATGTCTTGATCCAACTAAAGGACGCGAGTTCGATTTCGTTCCGCAAGCATGGTTGGGTATTGGGTGAAGGTATTTCACAGGCATCAAACCTTTGCTGGGTAGGGTTGATGGGTACCATTATGGTACACAGGGTTGAGCTGTCCCTGCTAATCTACACTTTTTTTTTATCCAAGTTATAACACACATGCAAATCAGTGAATTGCCATAAGGTTTAGTAACTCTAGCTAATGCAAGGTATGATGATCAATCACATTTTTTAGGTACATCATTTTTCTCTAAACGAAGGATATAAAAGAGTCATCTAGCAAGTAGCTAAAGACAACGTTAGAAAGTGACATTGCGCGCAAGCAAGGATTGGATTAATAATCCAATCGGTCCACGAGGGAGGTACACGCTTATTCCTATGACTAATTGCAAGCAAAGGAATTCTAGGTGCATCACATAAATCATAATCGCTATTTTAAGGGAGATGATTCAGACACTTTCTACTTGGGATCTACAAGTAAATTAGGTGGTATACAAATCACCTCAATATGAACTACTCCTATACAAGTGAGAAGGAGAATAATAAAAAACACACTTAACCGTACGTTGATCTTTCCTTTTATTTATTTTTATCATGTTGAACACTTAAAAAAAAAAAAAAAAAAAAAAAAAAAAAAAAAAAAAAAAACTTATTTGTGAAAGCATATGGATGGAATATGGATCATGATCAAACATATATAAAACTAGGGAGTTTCCGAAAACCCTATAAATTTTTTGATATAGTGTTAATTTTTGAAAAAAACATCGATTTTTTCTTAAATGAATTTTTAATGCACCCGGTATTATATTACAGTTAAAAACTTTTTGTGCACCCGGTGATATTTGGTACTCGTTCCGTCCCTGCACACATATATACTTAGAGCAAAGAATTTACATAAGCCATCTCATGATGAAAAGGAACTCGCTTTTCCGGAGGGCTTTCATTAGCGGTATAAACCCTGCCAACAACTTTGGTTCGTGGGGCTCGACCACCAACATAGGGTGCTTCAGGGAATCCAAAAGCTTCAACAACGTCGTTGAAGTCGGAAGGAGACTCAACATGAAATCCTCTAAACAGAATAACACCATTTGTTTCCAGGAGAGACTCTAGCCATGGCTTTTGAGCTTTGATCGCCTCAGTAAAATTATAAGTGTTAGAAGTTGGTGACAACACTGCTGGGAAGACAACACCGTCAGCATACGATTTTTGCTCAGGTAAGTTAACTTCTTGGAAGAATTTCCCGGTGGCCATTTGATGAATTATATTGGGTCCGTAATAATGCAGTTGATAATTAGCTGCATATATAATGGATGATTATTACATAGCATGTAAAACGTGTTAATCTTTTTAGATGCATCCAGTGTTGGACACATTTTCAAATGACAGCTATGCATCTGTTATCACGTACAGTTGGTCACATGTTCAAATTAATGACGACAATGCATCAATCTATTCCTATTTATTAGTTATCACGTACACCATAGGCAGTGACAATTGCCCTATGAAGACTCGCTTTCACTACCGCTCCGGTGGGTTCCCTTAATCAATATACATCAATGAAGTTATTTAGAGCACAAGGTGTAGATGGCAAGGTTTGCCTCCTCATTCGGCTCCCACGTGTGTCACATCACCCAACACCTCAACTTCAACTCTTCACAACAAACCCCTTCCTCACCAAACAAACCTCAACTTCTTCATTAGGGCCCCACATCTTACACATTTATTTTTTTATTCATTTCATTAAATAAATTAAATTCATTTCACAAATACTCAAAAATAACACAACACATTAATTTTATTTCATCAAAATTTATAAATAATAAAAAAAAAGATGAAAAAAGATAGACATTATCTTCTTAAAAAAAATAATAATACAACACATTAATAAAACACCTTTTGTACCCAATTCCTTTTGTAAAAAAAATCCTGTATCTTCTTCTCCAAAAGACATAAACACACACAAACACACACTAGATCTGAAAAAATAAAACACACAAACACAAAAACACACAAACCCAAACCCAAATATACATCCCAACGTCCATATATGAAAAAACAGTTTACACAAACACAAACACACAAACGCAAATAAAACTCAGAAAAACCCAACGTCCTTTTATTCACTTTTTGTCAGAAAGCTTGTTCGCCGTGGCCACGAAGAAGTCTCCAACAAAGAGCAACGGCGAGGCATTTTTGGTGTAGCGGCGAGCTTCGGCTCGCCGTTGGGGCTTCCACGTCGGACGGCGAATGTCAACGGCGAGCTTGCACCGGGTGCTCTTAGTACTATTCATAGTTGTGTCAAATTCATTTGTTGATACAAACATCCAATCAAATTAAGGAGTGGGAAGACTTGTGAATTTTTGTGTTTTTGTCGTATGCATGAGGTGTTTGGAAATGTTTGATCGAGGTTTACTTCGATTTCGAACCATGTTACCTGGTACTGGTCAATTTTTCAAAGTTAATTAGAAAAAATAAAAGTGCAAGTTGGCGATTCTAGTAGCAACGAGTGGGTGTGGTTCGTTTGGTTTCTTCCTTTGATTTTTTTTTTGGGTAAAAGGTCAAACGACCCGGTAAATATATTACTCCAAAAAACATTTAAGAACAACGGATATGAGTGAATCCCATATCTCAGCCCGTTACATAGGCGAAAAGCTTACATAACAAGATACTACCTATTTTCTAGACAAGAAAACAAAACCACTACCACATCACATTGAAGGACTCGGACAAAAATATAAACTACTTCCTACGACCTTGGAGATTAAAGCCATAAATGGCATTAAGAGCATCCAATTCCCCTGGAAGATCATGAATTTGCTTCGAGTAATCATCATAGTCATCAAACTCATCTTCACGCTCCTGACCACTACCAAAAAGATTAGCTGATTCGTCAAACATGTTAAGAACCTCCTCCTCCTCACTATCAGAAACCACAACCTCACCCACTTTGGAAAATGGGTTAGCCCTCTTAGTGACAGAGGCAGACGGAACATGATGACCATCATCATCCACAAGAGTACCTTTCCCATCGATAAGAAGCTTTTCAAACTTACTAATTTTGTCAACTAAAGGAGTAGAACCAACTTCCTTAGTTCCCAATGAATCACTCACAAGCGGTTCTTGTGATGTAGCACCAGTTTTAACCGACTCATCCACATTAACTTCCATTGTACGGCCAGTATCCACATCCATGCTGGTGTCATAAGTAGGAATACCAAACGTATCCGTATCATCCATATTAAGCGCATCAAATTGGTTAGATGTAGAGATCGTTGTTCCACTAGAACTAGCCACATCAGAAGTCTTCTTCTTAGTGCCACCAACATTCTTAGGTTCAGCAGGAGTTTGTTTGGGTTGATACTGAAACTGGTTACCCACAACAGGTTTAGTAAACCCTCCTTTACCTGGAATAGTAGGACCACCTTGTTTTCCTTTCTTCCTGTTATTAACAGTCTTGAAACCATCATTAACCGGCTTACTAGGTTGAACTGGAGGAACAACAACTTTCGGACAATCAATAATAGTATGACCAAAAACCTTACACTTATCACAACGCGGAGGTTTCCACTCATATTCCACCCGAATCTTTTCAATAGTCGAACCCGTACCATCAAGTAAAGGTATCTCAACAGTAATGCTATCCCTAAGCATCTCATCCGACTTTACTTCAATCATGCATCTAGCAAAGCTACTACGGCCCCACGATTCCTTGCACATTTGGCTGGTAAAAGCATCTAACCTTTTGGGCGTCCCAATCAAAGTAGCAAGAAGACTAAGCCCGTCATCCGAAAACATAGCTAGAGGAACATCATGGAATTTAACCCACACTGGAATGTTAGTTAAATCCTCTTTAAGCAAGTTTGTGTTCAATGTCCATGGTTTAAGAATAATAGGAACATTACGAATCAACCAAGGACCATTATCAAGAACATCATCGACATCTTTCTTCAAGTTAAACTTGAAGAAAAAGAACCCCTTAGCATTCATCATAACCTTTTGTAAACCATACTTAGACCACGCATTGCGAACATAATAATCAACAACAGGGAAAGCAAGACGTTGACCAAGGAAGTATCCGTAGAGAGTATTCCCAAACCTCATGTTCACCTCTTCCACTACTTTCAACGGGACAGAAAGGTCCACATTATCCTTCTTTTTGCTGCATTCTAACCTCCGAAAATTAGACACATGTTTCTGGGAATCATTAGAAGCAACACCCGCGTAAGAAACCGACTTAACTCCATTACCACTAGTAGTATCAATCTTGGGTGCATTAGGATCAGAAGTAAAACTCTGATTCATAAGAAGCCCAAGACCATTCGAATTGTTCAACTCAGAAGATGAAGCCATATTAGCAATATCACTGTTAATTTTATTCATTGCTTCATCAAACTTGTTATGTGCATTAGCAATTAATTGCTCCACATTAGGCAGTTTTGAAACATGAGATGACGAACCATGCTCCAAATTCTCCAGAACAACCTTATCGTTACCCACATTCAGGTTATCAGTTTGTCCCTCCAAACGAGACACTCTTGTTACAGCTGACTGTAGATGGTCAGCGTTCTTCTCTCCCATATCAGACATCATGAAACCCTTAACCAATAAATTGCAAACAAAATAAACAAGAAGAAGATACGTCTGGTCTTCAAACTAACCGAGTAAAACCCTAGAAAAACTAGGGTTTATAAGCATAGAATCGCAATAACTAACCCATGATAACAATGATGTCACAATCGGTGTAAGTAATAATTAAAAGAAGATAATTAAACTTGGTAACCGATTAACAAAAAAACCCTAAGATGCGATTGAGACAAGAACCCTAAACCCAGTAACGATTTGATATAATCAACAATTAAAGTAAGAGAATCAAACTCAATTGAAGATTGTATAGGCAGGATCGATCAGGTTGAATTCGATTTAGGGTTGATGGTTTTTTCCTTTGATTTTATAGTGGTTAAGTGTTTTTTAAGTTCGCCATAGTATTTAAATTTTTTAATTAACTAAGTATGTACATTCAAAAATAATTAACATAATACATAATTTTTTTATATTTTTTCTAAAGAAAAACCTCTTTGAAAAGAGTTTTTTAGTAGGCATGCATGAATGCATGATTCTCGTACTTTTAATGTCCCTCGTCTCCTTTACCAATTAACATCGTCATTTCCGACGATAATTGTTTCAAACGGCATCACTCGGAATGAATTTTATGTGTTCTTTCGATGAGTCTGGCGACAACAAAATAGAGTAACCAGAGACGGAGCCAGGAATTTGAGTTAAAGGTAGGTAGCTGTAATTATATATTACGGAGTAGAAAATATGAGTAGTAACACACAATTAATAGATCATCATAATTTTGAGTATTCATAATAATGTTGAGTTTCATTTGATATATATTGAATTTTATTTAGTTTAGTAATATTTTTTTAATAAAAAAATAACTGAAAAAAATGTTGATCGGTACTTCAAAAATTTGTACCCCGTATGGTCTTTTAGTCAATATATATTGTTTTATCTCCAACCAAATAATTTAGTCAATATATTTAAGATTGAGGTTCATTTCGTCAAGTATTAAATATTGAAAGGGCTATACTAAAACTTCGTTAATATATTTAAAATTGGGGTTCATTTGTGTAATTTTTTATAGCTTCTATCTCTTTCCATTTATAATCCAATGATTAAGTGTCACCTCTTTATGTGAGACTTTTTTGCGGAAGTTGTTTTGTGATTATATCACTACTCTTTAAATAGTCACAAAAATGACATTTGGTCATCTTCCCTATCAAAGAAAAATACTATGTTTTTTAAGCCATGAATGATAAGCTCATTACCTTATAATTTGTAAAGAAAAATACTCTGCTCTCAATCATAAACACAACCTAAGAGATGAGCTAGTTGGGCCAGTTGGGGGTGGCCGAGCACCCGCCAGCCCCCCACTGGCTTCGTCCTTGAGAGTAACTAACATATAATATATGTTAATTTGCAACCGATATGAAAGTAACGAAGCCCAATATCATGACAGCCATAGGAACAATATGAAAACCACAATTATAGTAAAGTTCATACGGAAGTATCCTATGTTCGCACTGATGATGACTTTGTAGGTTTTAAAACCTCACAACTTGGTTTGGGTTATGAGAATATACAAAGGGTAAAGGAAACTGTGAAAAAAGGTTACTTACATTCAAGATAACATGGCTATATTTATAGCCTTTATACAACGTGGACTAACAAAATAGCAATAAAATACTACTCACTTACTCCTACAACCTAATGAGTTAACAGACTACTTTTAGCCAACGTGCATTTGCACTTGCATAAAATCCGGTCAAAGCTTTTACCATTTCCTAAACCTATAGTATTAACTAGAAACATAACATATATAAAACATATATACATATTAAACTTTTCCAGCCATGTGCCCATGTTGATCACGTGAACCCCTTGACATAAACGATTAATCCAACATTCACCCCCTTAATCGTTTATTTTCTTCATTCACATCAACGTTCAAGACCTTTCTCGAATACCCGACATTCACCTCTGTCACATTCAAAGTCTTTACATAACCCAAATCAAATTCACTACACATACAACATCTCACATGGCATCCCGTTGGAACCGTTCATTAACATCTTGACTTTTCACGGATCAACGACCTCTTCCCTGGCCACATCCAAAGCCACCCGATTTGAACTCCAACCGCCATAATGTTCACACCGTGTTGTTTCTCCGTTGTTCCCGACTTTTCCCGGACTCACGACCTCTACCTTGGTCTCGTCCAAAGTCTCTAACCACCCGACTATTGTTGTCACCACACATAACCCGTTTGCTTATTACACTTCTGTGACACGAGAGCATTCTTCCACCGATCAAGAAAACAAAGCCACCCGCTTCTACCGTTTTCTTTCACCCGCCAAACGAACCGAATCAAAGCTCCCTGCTTTTCATGACTCTTCCCGTCCGTTTATCCCGCGAACCGGTTGATCTCTCCATTTCCCGGTGACTTACAACCTATCGCCAGATTTGATCAAGACTAATAGCTACAGACCGCCTATGTTTATCACCGGTCACCCCCGTCGTCTTGAACGGTACTTCCCTTCTCTCCCATGACAACGATCGCCCGAAACACCTTATCGGTCTCCGTCTTCTGCTGTAAAATAGTCCTCTGCCATCCATGCTTCCGCTGCAATGGCAGCCTCGCACCCGAAGGCTCCTCACCTTCGAAAGTCGACTCTCAAACCCGCCCTTTAATCGAACGAAGCTCTGATACCAAATGTAGGTTTTAAAACCTCACAACTTGGTTTGGGTTATGAGAATATACAAAGGGTAAACGAAATTGTGAAAAAGGGTTACTTACATTCAAGATAACATGGCTATATTTATAGCCTTTATACAACGACTTGCATAAAATCCGGTCAAAGCTTTTACCATTTCCTAAACCTATAGTATTAACTAGAAACATAACATATATAAAACATAAATACTTATTAAACTTTTCCAGCCATGTGCCCATGTTGATCACGTGAACCCCTTGACATAAACGATTAATCCAACAAATTTGCTCAAATGCATCGGCCAGAAATTTTCTCAAGAAAGTCAATCGACCAATATATTGAATGTATACCTAATGGAGATACTATGTTTTATTTTGCTTTGTCATTGGTTTCAATTCATCGAGTGATCACGTTGGAATTATGCCATACATCATGCCATCACCGGTAATGGGTAATGGAGTTGGGAATGACGAGAACGTTGGTGATGAGGACATGACCATGGCAGTTTAATTTTTTTAATCATTATTGTTATTTTCTAATTGCAGATTATGTTGACAAATGATAAAATGATAATGAGATGATGCATGAACGACTGCTAATTATTAGAGAATAAGTTGGCCCAAACCCGACTTGTGGGTTTGGTCCATTAGGGTTTTTACTCTATAAATACCGTATCAATAATACAATATCTCCGACGGGTTTCAATCATCCTACATGGTATCAACCAGTGATCCTAAACCCTAAAAATACATTTCGTTGTTTAAAACCCAAACACCCTACTTTAATTTTTCCAGCCGCCGGCTTCGGCCGGCGGTCCGGAGGATGTATATCCCATCTCCGTCATCATCACAGTTAACAACCAAATACAACACTCTTAAACGCATCTCAGATCTGTAATCGGGAAAAAAAAAAGTTATGATCGCACCCTAATCCTTGTAGTCACTAGTCAGCTATAGCCAATTCATCCTCTGGTTCCCTTCCTCTTCTTCAGTTTTTCCTTTGTTGCTGGTTCTTGTGGTCGACCGTTGGTTTTGTGATAACCAGTCGCCACATTTATACTTCGATCGTTGGTATTCATGATTGCCTGTCGAAGTTGTTGGTTTACTTATTCTCGTTATCTGTTCTCTTATTATTTTTTTCAAAGATATTATTGGAAAAGATATGTAAGAAAGATGATATGCGGATGAAAGGACAATGGAAGAAAGGCAATATAACAAGCTAAGGGAAATAATTGGTTGGCAGGTGGGGCGTGCATTTTGATGTTTAATAATCAAATCAACAAGTGGGTTTACTTTGCTATGGTGGTAGGGTACATTTGGTTAAATGTTTTTAGTTTTATTAAAAAATAAAAAAATAAAAATAAAATAAAGAATTATAATTATTTAATTGTTAGTTCTTTTATGTCGAATCTAGGGTATTAATTCCCGAGAAGACTTTTGTTGGTTGCGAATCTAGGGTATCAATTCTCGAGACGACTTTTGTTAGTGTCGAATCCAGAGTATCAATTCCCGAGACCTTTTGTTAGTATCGAATCCAGGGTATCAATTCTCGAGACGACTTGTGTTGGTGTCGAATCCAGGGTATCAATTCTCGAGATGACTTGTGTTGGTGTCGAATCTATGGTATCAATTCCCAGGATGACTTTTGTTGGTGTCGAATTTGCTTTCTTAGTTTATTTTGGTTTTGGGTTATCCCGTTTTATTTTGGTTTATTGTTTTAAATTTGCTTTCTTAGTTTACTACTCTAGTTCGAGCTTTCGCAATTTCGCTGCTCGAACTGCGGGGAAATATTAGAGAATAAGTTGGCCCAAACCCGACTTGTGAGTTTGATCAATTAGGGTTTGTACTCTATAAATATCGTATCAATAATACAATATCTCCCACGAGTTTCAATCATCCTACACTAATATCTTCATCTTTCACAATTGTTCTGAAAAAGAAACAATTAAATATTATGTTAAATACTTTTAAATCTAAATACTTTGTTAAATACTTTTTTAAAATACTACACTCAGCAAAAAAAAACTCGTTAGATTCTGATTAACATTCACGAAAAATTTGATATAAATTTGGTTTTGGGTTATTTTTATTTTTATTTCTAATTCTGATTAGAATTTCATTACTCTAGATTGCACACACTTGCTATATTAGTTTACAATATTGACGACTAAACAAGTCATGCACCCATTCTAGTTGAAAATATTTATTAATAATATTGAAGAAAGAATGCAAAGGTAAACAATTATTTGTATGCAACATTTCATTCTTTTTCGCGAACTATATATATGTTGACATTGTCAATAATTTAACTAAAATGTGGCCATGGTTCAAGAAGTCCGGCATGTTTCACATCACATGCAAAGTGATGCAAGAACGCGACGAGGTGGCTTCAGTAGTGGCTGTCGAGCGTGAAGGACCATCAAGTTATTAACAAGCATAACATCACCGGTCTTCCAAGGTATTATAACACATTCTTCGTCCATTATTCTCAAGCAGTCTTCGATGGCATCATATTCAAGCACAGGGTCACCGTTTCCATACGTTGCATATGAATCTTTCGAACCACTGTAAAGAAGTGTCAGAATATTAAACCAAGTTTTTCGCTGATTATCCTCTTTGCCATATATTCTGATGGCTGGAAGTGGACCTGTTATCAACTTCACACCATTCTCTAACCATTCAAGCTTTGTTTCCTGCTTTGCGGCCCTATACTTATTAGACAAATTGTGTTATGCTCCAACAGAATGAATTTCTTACACCAATAGTTGTACGTTAAGTGTATAACACAAGAACAAAGAGTCGTGCGTTCGGGTCTAAATTAAGTACGTAGTAAGATGTATAATATATGCTTGTGTAAGTTTTGGCCATTTAGAAGAAAGAGATTAGCACCTTTCCTCAGCAACATTCTTGTCATCGGTCATGTATGCAGACCTCCAATCACTGCCTCCGAAGTACGATGAACTGACTTCGTCATTCATTATTTTGATGTATGTCACTCCATGCTCCTCGAGTCGTGAAACAAAGTCTGGGTGCCTCTCTTTCATTTTTTCATATATGATATGACTCAAGACAATTGGAGTTTCTCCCCCGCTCCCCGGTTCTTCTTCACAAAAAAAGAATAACTTGTTGGGGAAGTCTGGAACCTGCAGTCAATTTGTATAACTTAATTGGAAAGAATTTCTACTCATAACAAACTTTTCAATTTTCAAGATCGTCGAGGGTTATTTTGTACTCTGTATTTATATGTACTGTTTAAGTTATAACACACATGTAAATTAGTGAATCGCCATAGGGTTTAGTAACTCTAACTAATGTAAGGTACGATGATCAATCACATGTTTTAGGTGCATCATTTTTCTTTAAACGAAGGATATAATTGAGTCATCTAGCAAGTAGCTAACTGCACCAAAAAAATAATCTAGCAAGTTGCTAAAGTCAACGAGCATTACAAGGTGACATCGCAAGCAAGGATTGGATTACTAATCCAATCGGTCCACGAGAGATGTACACGCTTATTCCTATGACTAATTGTAAGCAAATGAATTCAAGGGGCATCACATAAATGATAAATCATAATCGCTATTGTAAGGGAGGTGATTCAGACACTTTCTATTTGGGATCTACAAGTAAATTTAGGTGGTATACAAATCACCTCAATCGAACTACTCCTATACAAGTGAAAAGGCGTACGTTGACCTTTCCTTTTAATTGTTTTTATCATGTTGAAAACTGAAACAAACTTATTTATGAAAGCACATGGATGGATCATGATCAAACATATTATCCATAGAGCAAAGAATTTACGTAAGTCATCTCATGATGAAAAGAAATTCGCTTATCCGGAGGGGCTTCATTAGCGGTGTAAATCCTGCCAACGACTTTGGTTCGAGGGGCTCGACCACCAAGATAGGGAGCTTCGGGGAATCCAAAAGCTTCAACAACATCGTTGAAGTCGGAAGGAGTCTCAACATGAAATCCTCTAAAGAAAATAACACCATTTTTTTCTAGCAGAGACTCTAGCCACGGCTTTTTAGCTTTAATCGCCTCAATGAAACTACAAGTGTTAGAAGCTGGTGACAACACCACTGGGAAGACAACGCCGTCGGCATATGATTTTTGCTCAGGTAAGTTAACTTCTTGGAAGAATTTTCCTGTAGTCATAATAATTGATGAGTTGGGTATGAAATAATGCAGTTGATGATGAGCCACATATTTAATATATTCGCCGGCCTGCTATTAATGGAATGGTCCATATTGTAGAAACGTGTTAAGTTCTTAATATGTGTTCAATTGAAAAATGCATGCATCTATTTTTATTTACTAAATATCCATATGGCTGCTATAGAGATATTTTTTCTAATAATGGATTGGTCGACATGCAATTCAAAGTTAGATGGGGTTGGTAAGAAAAAAAAAATAAATAAATAAATAAAAGATGTGCTTGAATGGGAAATAATTAGCGAGCAGGTTTGTTTGTTTTTTCCTTTTAAAGTTCTTACTAAAATTTCCTATTGTGTAGTTAGATCTTTGGGTTCTTTGTGACGAGTGGCCGGTTTGAAGGTTTTTTTTCACTGTTTAGCTTTTATTGTATATTGTGGATGCAAATATTGTTTGGCTAGGATTCTTCATGCTTGACAACCTGTACTAAACCCTAACATGAGAGTAACCGCGGGTAGGAACTAGTAATAATGCTTTAAGAGACCTCCAACAAGTATATGAGATTTGATGAGTAATGGTTAGGCTGAAATATTGCAAGTTTAAGTCATATATAAAAGAGAAAAAGATGATGTATCCATATCAAAATAAAATAGGATGAATAACTAGTTTTATAAATTTTTCATTTAATATTTAAGCAGTGATTAAGAGAATAAATTTTATGACTAAAGTTGAATGAAAGTAATGGGAAGCGCCTTGTTTGACATGCCTAATTACCTTTATATGCAGTTTTCAAAAATATTTCCTTTTACCAAATTCACCTCTTTTGAGTTTCAATGTTGGGTACAAACTTACTGCAGATCGGCAAAAGATGAATTTCTAATCTAACATATCAGTAAAATCAAATTGATCAACTATCCTAGTTTGAACTAAATACTTTATAATGAAATTTACGTGGTGTTACATGTCGTGAAATAGTGATCTTAACATCAACAAAAGAAACTAAATGCGTCTTTTTGCATGAAATCAGAAGTAATTAAGAATGGGAGCTTATATCAACGATGACAAACTTGTAAACATGGTTGATTTATGATATTCAGTTATGTTTTAACAAATTGCTGTTCCTAAAATGTGACAAGCCATTCTTATTTAAAATGTTCGGAACATGACGCACGTTTTTCATCATCACATATATTATTCATTAATCTTTCGAGAAAGCCAGATCTTGTGGCTAAAGAAATAATCATTCCCATCACTTGCTAAGAGATGCAAGTACGCGTCGAGGTGGCTTTAGCACCGGCTTTCGAGCATGAAGGACCATCAAATTATTAACGAGCATAACGTCACCTTTCTTCCAAGGTAGTATAACAACACACTCTTCTTCCAATATCTCCAAGCAGTCTTTCTTAGCTTGTTCAGGCACAAGATCTCCGTTTCCAAGCTCAACAAACGCTTCTGGATCATGAATATCATTAGTCATTGGACCAATTTTACCAGTCGAAAGATTATTGAACCAAACTTTGCGTTGACTTTCTTTGTCAAATATTCTGATGGCTGGCAATGGATCTGTTATAAGCTTTACAGCATTCCCTATCCATTCCAGCTTTGTTCCTAACTCCGCCACCCAGTCAAACAAACATTGTTCCAGTGAGCGGATTAACATATTTAGAGTCAGTTTATTTTTTTAAGGCGGTATATCTAAGTTTTAGCAATTAGCAATGTAGTGAAGCACAAGCATACATTTCCTTAAGATGATTCTTGTCATCGGTATTGTATGCAGACTTCCAGCCTCTGCCATTGTAGGACAATGGATGGTCCTCATCATTCATCATTTTTATATATCTCATTCCATATTTCTCGAGCTTTGCAACAAACTCTGGGTGCTTTTCTTTCATCTTTTCGTATATGATATGACTCAATACTAATGGTGTTTGTCCCCCGCTTCCTGGTGCTTCTTCACAAAAGAAAAATAACTTGCTGGGGAAGTTTGGAGCCTGCTGCTTGACCAATTGCATAGTTTTATATTAGTGAAATTAAATTTAGTCAATAGTTTCATTTAGTTTACGCATAACTTGGGGACAAAATCGTAAACCATGAAACGAAACTATTTGAGAATTGTATATCTTTCTGTAAAAAGATTTTCATAAGCCTGAAAGGCTGGTTAAGACTGGTTTTCGTACCGTTCAGACCCAAATAGGCCTAGTATTTTGCTCCTGGTCCATTGCTTAATCTAGGCTTTATGCATCTCTAACTATACATATAGTTAAGTTTCTTAAATCATATTCTCGTCAGTTTTTGGCTCTGGATTTATGGTTTATCTCTAGAAAAGAGTCAGATACATGATAGATCATAGATCTGTTACATATTTATAGAATCAAAGATCTTACAGAAGCCATTTCATGATGGAACGGAATTGCATTCTCGGGAGGATCTTCATTAGCAGTGCAAACCCGTCCCACGACTTTAGTTCGACGAGCCCGACCACCCACGTACGGCAACTCAGGAAACCCAAAAGCTTCGACAATGTCATTAAACTCAGAAGGAGATGTAACAGGAAAGCCACTAAAGAGAATAACACCTCTCTCATTTAGAAGTGACTCTAGCCATGGCTTTTGAGCTTTTATAGCCTCAGTAAAACTATGAGTGTTAGTGATTGGTGACAACACCGCCGGGAAGACAATACCATCTTCATAACATTTTTGTTCAGGTAAATTCACTTCTTGGAAGAATTTTCCTGTGTCCATTTTCTTTTGTGTTCAATAGTAGTAAAGATGGCTTTGTTTATGATATGATGTTGAATCTGGACATATGCTAAGAAGCATATATATCTTTTTGGAGGAGTGCTGATTGCTGTAGCAAAGAGAAGAAAGATAAAATATATTTAAATACACCAATTAACACATGGACAAATAATGCAGTTGATAAGCTACATATATAATATGGGATGTGTTAACCGGACCCTCCCTACCATGAGGGGTCTACCTACTTTAGTCAAAATATACAAGCTTTAATGCAGACAGTACATGCGGCGGCAGCACTGTCTTCCACAAACCCTCCCTACAGGGGGTCCGGTTAACTCATGCCATATAATAAATTGATTGGCCTTGCCAATAATGCATCTAGTGTAGGGAGTAGGGACATGCATCTGTTATCTCATACAGTACGTTGGTCACATGTTCAAATGACGACAATATGTTGACATTGTCAATAATTTAACTAACATGTGGCCATGGTTCAAGAAGTCCGGTATGTTTCACATCACATGCAAAGTGATGCAAGAACGCGACGAGGTGGCTTTAGTAGTGGCTGTCGAGCGTGAAGGACCATCAAGTTATTAACAAGCATAACATCACCTTTCTTCCAAGGTATTATAACACATTCTTCGTCCATTATTCTCAAGCAGTCTTCGATGGCATCATATTCAAGCATGGGGTCTCCATTTCCATACGTAGCAAATGTATCTGGCTTTTGTGTTTTATCATTTTTCGAACCACTGTAAAGAAGCGTCAGAATATTAAACCAAGTTTTTCGCTGACTATCCTCTTTGCCAAATATTCTGATGGCTGGAAGTGGACCTGTTATTAACTTTACACCATTCTCTATCCATTCCAGTCTTGTTTCCTGCTTTGCCGCCCTATAATTATTGGACAGATTGTGTTATCTTCCAATGGAATGAATTCCTAGCTTACACCAAAACTTATAGTAAGGTTTAATTTATAACAAAGTACTGAACAAAAAATTTGTGTGTTAATGTCTCAATAACAGTCATAGAATATAAAAATGTGTATATGTCGATGTGTAAGTTTTTTCAGTTAAAAAATAAAATAAACACCTTTCTTCTGCGACATTCTTGTCATCAGTCATGTATGCAGACCTCCAATCAATGCCTCCAAAGTACGATGTACTGACTTCGTCACTCATTATTTTTATGTATGTCAATCCATGCTCCTCAAGTCGTGAAACAAACTCTGGGTGCTTCTCTTTCATTTTTTCATATATGATATGACTCAAGACAACCGGAGTTTCTCCCCCGCTCCCCGGTTCTTCTTCACAAAAGAAGAATAACTTGTTTGGGAAGTCCGGAACCTGCAGTCAATTTGTATAACTTCATTCGAATGAATTTCACATAATGAAATTTTGCAATTTTGCAATTTTGCACTTTTCAAGATCCACAAAGGGTTATTTGTACTCTTATATGTACTGTCTAAGTTATAACACACATGCAAATTAGTAAAATGTCATAGGATTTAGTAACTCTAGCTAATGTAAGGTAAGATGATGAATCACGTATTTTAGGTGCATCATTTTTTTTTGAACAACGGATTTTGTTGAGTCGTCTAGGATTTAGTAACTCTAGCAAGTAGCTAGAGACGATAATCATCACAAAGTGACATTGCAAGCAAAGATTGGATTAATAATCCAATCGGTACACGAGGGAGGTACACGCTTATTCATATGACTAATCCAAGCAAAGGAATTCTAGGGGCATCACATAATTCATAATCGTTATTGTAAGGGAGGTGATTGAGAGTAAATTAGGTGGTGTACAAATCACCTAATCTGAACTACTCCTATAAAAGTGAAAAAGAGAAAAAGAAAAAACACATTAAAGTGTATTTGACCTTTCCTTAAATTTGTTTTTATCATGTTGAAAACTGGAAAAAAAAAAAAAAAAAAAAAAAAAAAAAAAAAAAAAAAAAAACTTATTTATGAAAGCATATGGATGGATCATGATCAAACTTATATATCTATAGAGCAAAGAATTTACGTAAGCCATCTCATGATGAAAAGGAATTCGCTTATCCGGAGGGGCTTCATTAGCGGTGTAAATCCTGCCAACAACTTTGGTTCGAACGGCTCGGCCACCAAGATAGGGAGCTTCAGGGAATCCAAAAGCTTCAACAACATCGTTGAAGTCCGAAGGAGTCTCAACATGAAATCCTCTAAAGAAAATAACACCATTTTTTTCTAGCAGAGACTCTAGCCACGGCTTTTGAGCTTTAATCGCCTCAATGAAACTACAAGTGTTAGAAGCTGGTGACAACACCGTTGGGAAGACAACGCCGTCGGCATATGATTTTTGCTCAGGTAAGTTAACTTCTTGGAAGAATTTACCTGTACTCATAATAATTGATGAGTTGGGTATGAAATAATGCAGTTGATGATGAGCCACATATATAATATACTCGCCGGCCTGCTAATAATGGAATGGTCCATATTGTAGAAACGTGTTAAGTTCTTAATATGTGTTCAATTGAAAAATGCATACATCTATTTTTATTTACTAAATATCCATATGGCTGCTATAGAGATATTTTTTCTAAAGGATTAATTGGTCGACATTTCAAAGTTAAATGGGGTTGGTAAGGGAAAAAAAAAAAAAAAAAAAAAAAGTGCTTGAATGGGAAATAATTAGCGAGTGGTCCACCAGGTTTGTTTGTTTTTTCCTTTTAAAGTTCTTACTAAAATTTCCTATATTGTAGTTAGATCTTTGGGTTCTTTGTGACGAGTGGCCGGTTTGAAGCTTTTTTTTCACTGTTTAGCTTTTATTGTATATTTTGGATGCAAATATTGTTTGGCTAGGAGCAATTAGTGTCAGCATTATTTTCACTGCTAAGCTCCTTTTGGATGGATCCTTCATGCTTGACAACCTCTACTAAACCCTTACATGAGAGTAACTGCGGGTAGGAACTAGGAATAATGCTTTAAGAGACCTCCAACAACTATATGAGATTTGATGAGTAATGGTTAGGCTGAAATATTGCAAGTTTAAGTCATATATAAAAGAGAAAAAGATGATGTATCCATATCAAAATAAAATAGGATGAATAACTAGTTTTATAAAATTTTCATTTAATATTTGAGCAGTGATTAAGAGAATAAATTTTATGACTAAAGTTGAATGAAAGTAATGGGAAGAGCCTTGTTTGGCATGCCTAATTACCTTTATATGCAGTTTTCATTAATATTTCCTTTTACCAAATTCACCTCTTTTGAGTTTCAATGTTGGGTTCAAACTTACTGCATATCGGCAAAAGATGAATTTCTAATCTAACATATCAGTAAAATCAGATTGATCAACTATCCTAGTTTGAACTAAATACTTTATAATGAAAATTACGTGGTGTTACATGTCGTGAAATAGTGATCTTAACATCAACAAAAGAAACTAAATACGTCTTTTTGAATGAAAACGGAAGTAATTAAGAATGGGAGCTTATATCAACGATGACAAACTTGTAAATATGGTTGATTTATGATATTCATTTATGTTTTAACAAATTGCTGTTTCTAAAATGAAGCCATTCTTATATAACATGTTCAGAACATGATGCACGTTTTTCATCATCACATATATTCATTAATCTTTCGAGAAAGCCAGATCTTGTGGCTAAAGAGATAATCATTCCCATCACTTGCAAAGAGATGCAAGTACGCGTCGAGGTGGCTTTAGCACCGGCTTTCGAGCATGAAGGACCATCAAATTATTAACGAGCATAACGTCACCTTTCTTCCAAGGTATAACAACACACTCTTCTTCCAATATCTCCAAACAGTCTTTCTTAGCTTGTTCAGGCACAAGATCTCCGTTTCCAAGCTCAACAAATGCTTCTGGATCATGAATATCATTAGTCATTGGACTAATTTTACCAGTCGAAAGATTATTGAACCAAACTTTGCGTTGACTTTCTTTGTCAAATATTCTGATGGCTGGCAATGGATCTGTTATAAGCTTTACAGCATTCCCTATCCATTCCAGCTTTGTTCCTAACTCCGCCACCCTGTCAAACAAACATTGTTCCAGTGAGCGGATTAACATATTTAGAGTCAGTTTATTTTCTTAACGCGGTATAACTTATAAGTTTTAGCAATGTAGTGAACCACAAGCATACATTTCCATAAGATGATTCTTGTCATCGGTATTGTATGCAGACTTCCAGCCTCTGCCATTGTAGGACGATGGATGGTCCTCATCATTCATCATTTTTATATATCTCATTCCATATTTCTCGAGCTTTGCAACAAACTCTGGGTGCTTTTCTTTCATCTTTTCATATATGATATGACTCAATACTAATGGTGTTTGTCCCCCGCTTCGTGGTGCTTCTTCACAAAAGAAAAATAACTTGCTGGGGAAGTTTGGAGCCTGCTGCTTGACCAATTGCATAGTTTTATATTAGTGAAATTAAATTTAGTCAATAGTTTCATTTAGTTTACGCATAACTTGGGGACAAAATCGTAAACCATGAAACCAAACTATTTGAGAATTGTATATCTTTCTGTAAAAAGATTTTCATAAGCCTGAAAGGCAGGTTAATTAAGACTGGTTTTCGTACCGTTCAGACCCAAATAGTCCTAGTATTTTGGTCCTGGTCCATTGCTTAATCTAGGCTTTATGCATCTCTAACTATACATATAGTTAAGTTTCTTTAATCATATTCTCATCAGTTTTTGGGTCTGGATTTATGGTTTATCTCTAAAAAAGAGTCAGATACATGATATATCATAGATCTGTTACATAGTTATAGAATCAAAGATCTTACAGAAGCCATTTCATGATGGAACGGAATAGCATTCTCGGGAGGATCTTCATTAGCAGTGCAAACCCGTCCCACGACTTTAGTTCGACGAGCCCGACCACCCACGTACGGCAACTCAGGAAACCCAAAAGCTTCGACAATGTCATTAAACTCAGAAGGAGATGTAACAGGAAAGCCTCTAAAGAGAATAACACCTCTCTCATTTAGAAGTGACTCTAGCCATGGCTTTTGAGCTTTTATAGCCTCAGTAAAACTATGAGTGTTAGTGATTGGTGACAACACCGCCGGGAAGACAATACCATCTTCATAAGATTTTTGTTCAGGTAAATTCACTTCTTGGAAGAATTTTCCTTTGTCCATTTTCTTTTGTGTTCAATAGTAGTAAGTAGAAAGATGGCTTTGTTTATGATACGATGTTGAATTTGGGCATATGCTAAGAAGCATATATATCTTATAGGAGGAGTGTTGATTGCTGTAGCAAAGAGAAGAATGATAAAATATATATAAACACACCGATCAACACATGACAAATAATGCAGCTGATAAGCTGCATATATAATAATGAAATGGTCCATATTGTAGATACGTGTTAAGTTCTTAAGATGTGTTCAATTGACAAATGCATGCATCTATTTTTATTTGCTAAATATCGATATGGCTGCTATAGGGATATTTTTTCTAATAATGGATTGGTCAACATTTCAAAGTTAGTGGGCCTGCAGGTTTGTTTGTTTTTTCTAATAATGGATATGGCTGCTATAGAGATATTTTTTTTCTATATTCGGGTTCTTTGTAACGAGTGGCCGGTTTGAAACCTTTTTTTTTTTTTCTTTTTTTCTATATTGTATATTTTGGATGCAAATATAGTTTGGCTAGGAGCAATTAGTGTCAGCATTTTTTTTCACTGCTAAGCTCCTTTTGGATGGTCCTTCCTGCTTGACAACCTGTACTAAACCCTTACTTGAGAGTAACCGCGGGTAGGAATTAGAAATAACGCTTTAAGAGACCTCCGACAAGTATATGAGATTTGATGAGTGTAGTGGTTAGGCTGAAATATTGCAAGTTCAAGTCATATATAAAAGAGAAAAAGATCCATATCAAAATAAAATAGGAAGAATACCTAGTTTTATAAAATTTTCATTTAATAATTGAGCGGTGATTAAGAGAATAAATTAAATGACTAAAGTTGAATGAAAGTAATCGGAAGAGCCTTGTTGGCATGCCTAATTACCTTTATATGCAGTTTTCATTAATATTTCCTTTTACCAAATTCACCTCTTTTGAGTTTCAATGTTGGGTTCATACTTACAGCAGATCGGCAAAAGATGAATTTCTAATCTAACATATCAGTAAAATCAGATTGATCAACTATCCTATTTTGAAATAAAAACTTTATGATGAAAATTTACGTGGTGTTACATGTCGTGAAATAGTGATCTTAACATCAACAAAAGAAACTAAATGCGTCTTTGTGCATGAAAATGGAAGTAATTAAGAATGGGAGCTCGTCAACGATGACAAACTTGTAAACATGGTTGATTTACGATATTCAGTTATGTTTTAACAAATTGCTGTTCCTAAAATGTGACAAGCCATTCTTATTTAAAATGTTCGGAACATGATGCACGTTTTTCATCATCACATATATTATTCATTAATCTTTCGAGAAAGCCAGATCTTGTGGCTAAAGAGATAATCATTCCCATCACTTGCAAAGAGATGCAAGTACGCGTCGAGGTGGCTTTAGCACCGGCTTTCGAGCATGAAGGACCATCAAATTATTAACGAGCATAACGTCACCTTTCTTCCAAGGTATAACAACACACTCTTCTTCCAATATCTCCAAACAGTCTTCCTTACCTTGTTCAGGCACAAGATCTCCGTTTCCAAGCTCAACAAACGCTTCTGGATCATGAATATCATTAGTCATTGGACCAATTTTACCAGTCGAAAGATTATTGAACCAAACTTTGCGTTGACTTTCTTTGTCAAATATTCTGATGGCTGGCAATGGATCTGTTATAAGCTTTACAGCATTCCCTATCCATTCCAGCTTTGTTCCTAACTCCGCCACCCTGTCAAACAAACATTGTTCCAGTGAGCGGATTAACATATTTAGAGTCAGTTTATTTTCTTAACGCGGTATAACTTATAAGTTTTAGCAATGTAGTGAACCACAAGCATACATTTCCTTAAGATGATTCTTGTCATCGGTATTGTATGCAGACTTCCAGCCTCTGCCATTGTAGGACGATGGATGGTCCTCATCATTCATCATTTTTATATATCTCATTCCATATTTCTTGAGCTTTGCAACAAACTCTGGGTGCTTTTCTTTCATCTTTTCGTATATGATATGACTCAATACTAATGGTGTTTGTCCCCCGCTTCCTGGTGCTTATTCACAAAAGAAAAATAACTTGCTGGGGAAGTTTAATTGGAGCCTGCTGCTTGACCAATTGCATAGTTTTATATTAGTGAAATTAAATTTAGTCAATAGTTTCATTTAGTTTACACATAACTTGGGGACAAAACAGTAAACCAAGAAATCAAACTATTTGAGAATTGTATATCTTTCTGTAAAAAGATTTTCATAAGCCTGAAAGGCAGGTTAAGACTGGTTTTCGTACCGTTAAGACCCAAATAGGCCTAGTATTTTGGTCCTGGTCCATTGCTTAATCTAGGCTTTATGCATTTCTAACTATACATATATTTAAGTTTCTTTAATCATATTCTCGTCAGTTTTTGGGTCTGGATTTATGGTTTATCTCTAAAAAAGAGTCAGATACATGATATATCATAGATCTGTTACATATTTATAGAATCAAAGATCTTACAGAAGCCATTTCATGATGGAACGGAATTGCATTCTCGGGAGGATCTTCATTAGCAGTGCAAACCCGTCCCATGACTTTAGTTCGACGAGCCCGACCACCCACGTACGGCAACTCAGGAAACCCAAAAGCTTCGACAATGTCATTAAACTCAGAAGTGTTGGTTGTTATTTGTAAACAGGTTCCTAGATTAGGGTTTAGATAATCAATAAAGGTACCGGATATTCACTTGAAATCGTGGTATCACTTTCCAATAGAAACTATTCGACCCTATGCCTGGGTTACACGAATATCTCTATGGGATAAGACCAAGTGATGTTCTTGCTTTAGGCACAAACCAAGAACCAGATGCGTATTGAAGTGTTTAGGGTTTTGTGTTTTTCGTATTGTATCTTGTATCGTATCTCATGCAGAATGATGTGACCTCTATTTATAATAGAGAATACTCAAAACCCTAGCCCATGGAATTATGTATAATTAACGACCCATTAATTATATCATAATACTTTCCATAATAATAGGGATCGGTGGTTATCAGTGGAAACATTATCACTAGCAGTGGTAATGTTTACACTAGCAGTGGAAACAATAACCCTTGCAGTGGTAATGTTAACACATCAGTGGAAACACACTAGCATCAGAATCTACTATCAGTAGAATCACACTTCAGTGGAATCACACTATCAGCAGGATCAGCTATCAGCAGGATCATGCCATCAGTAGAATCTACTATCAGCAGATTTAATACATAACCACTATTGAGTCAGGGGATTCAGTGACCAAATGGGTGTATACTCCATACTTCCAAACCCATTACCAGGTGTGAATTGATCCCTCAAGAGCACTAAATTTTCCAACAATCCTCCCCAAATTTAGTTCTCTTTCTTTGCATGAAAAATCAAACACAAACCAAAACAAGTGCATAAATGAAAATATCCTGAGGATTGAATTTCCACATTAGTACATATACTTTCAAATATTCGAGAATCAGGGTGTTCTAAGAATTGAACCCTTCAACCCATTTGAATACCTGATGATAAATACACACAAGTTTTCAAACACTAAAATACTCCTGACACTATACAAGCCATGTGTCCATATCCAAATCATAAATGTTGTAAAAGCTAAAAGTCCAAAGCTTCCTGAAGCGGCAAAACTTCAACATTTACATAGGTGGTTCATCTTTAATTCATGCTCCTGCTTAGCACTTTGTCATAGAAAATTAACCATTAAGAAGTGAAGACTTCATCCTCCTTTCCAGCAGGTAACAAGCACAACCTTGGGATGTTTATGATACATGTGCTTCAGTCCACTAAATGATCAGCTTTCCACATTGAACTCAGCTTCCAAGTTTCCTTAGAAGGGAGTTGGGTATCCTTGCATTCAGTGACTAAGTTGGACTTAAACCCATCCCTTTAGCAGACTTCAAAACCAAGTCTCTAGCCAAACCCTTCGTCAAGTGGTCAGCTAAATTTTGTTGAGATTTAACAAACACTATAGATACCACCCCATTCATGATAAGCTCACGAATCATGCTATGCCTGACACCTAAGTGTCTAGACTTCCCATTGTACATCTGGCTATAAGCCTTTGCCAATGTAGCAGCACTATCACAACGGATAGAAATAGGTGCTATAGGTTTAGACCACAATGGAATCTCAAGAAGCAAGTTTTTCAACCATTCAGCTTCTTTGCCAGCAGCAGCTAAAGCTACAAATTCAGATTCCATGGTTGAACTGGTAATGCAAGTTTGTTTCTTGGATGCCCAAGAAATTGCACCTCCACCAAGTAGGAATACCCAGCCACTAGTAGACGAATTGTCTTCAGTGTTACTGATCCAACTTGCATCAGTGTATCCTTCTAAAACTGAAGGATAACCAGTATATGAGAGACTATAATCCATAGTTCTCTTCAAATACTCAAAGACCCTCTGAATTGCTTGCCAATGATGAGCACTAGGATTACTAGTATACCTGCTCAGTTTACCCACAGCAAAAGCAATATCAAGTCTTGTACAAGTCATGGCATACATCAAGCAGCCAATCACCCTAGAATACTCAAGTTGAGATACAGCTTTACCAGTATTAGGCATTAGCTTCTCACTTGTATCCATAGGAGTACTCACTGGAGTACAATCAAAGTAATTAAATTTCTTTAACACCTTCTCAATGTAATGAGACTGAGATATAGAAATTTTGTTACTTTCATGTTTAATCCTTATGCCAAGGATAACATCTGCCTCCCCCATATCCTTCATGGAGAACTTTGATGACAAAAATTCTTTTGTAAGATCAACTTGATTTTGGTCAGTGCCAAAAATCAGCATGTCATCAACATATAGACAAATGATGACTCCTTTACCAGATTCATCAAATTTGCTATATACACATTTGTCAGCTTGATTAAGTAAATATCCACTAGACAAAACCACTTCATCAAACTTTTGATGCCATTGCTTAGGTGCCTGTTTTAGTCCATAAAGAGACTTAATCAGTTTACACACCTTGTTTTCATTGCCAGGCATGATGAAGCCCTGAGGTTGGTTCATGTAAACCTCCTCATCTAAATCACCATTCAAGAAAGCTGTCTTCACATCCATCTGATGAATAATCAGATTGTGAATTGATGCCAAAGCAATTAGCAATCTTATGGTACTGATACGTGCCACTGGAGCATAAGTATCAAAGTAGTCTATTCCTGACTTTTGTTTAAAGCCTTGAATAACTAATCTTGCCTTGAACTTTTCAACAGTTCCATCTACCTTCATTTTCTTTTTGAAAATCCATTTGCTACCTAGAGGTTTGCAACCAGGTGGTAGATCAGTCAACACATAAGTGTTATTGCCCATGATAGAGTCCATCTCATCATTAGTTGCTTCTTTCCAGAAAGCAACATCCTGGGACTTCATTGCTTCTTCAAATGTTTTGGGATCATCCTCCACAATGAAGCAATAGGAGTATTGGTCAGAGACCTCACTCCTTGTACCTTCAATTAAGTATAATTGAAACTCAGGTCCAAATGACTTTGGAGTCCTCACCCTATTGCTCCTTTTGAGCTCAGGTTCAGGTTGTTGTTCCACAACCTTAACAGGAACCTCATCAGCAGGAAACTCATCAGTAGGAACCTCTGAAACACCATTGTCATTGGTTCCATTTGGAATCCTTTGACTTGGTCTAGGGATAGATGAGAATCTGTTCTCATCAAAGAGTGCATCCCTTGATTCAATTATTGAGTTAATTGAAACAGAATCATTAGGTTCTATAACATAAAACCTATATGCCTTGGAATGCTCAGCATATCCAACAAAGATGCATTCAATGCCTCTTTCACCCAAAGTTTTCTGCTTTGGATCAGGGTGTCTTACAACAGCCCTACAACCCCATATCCTAAGATAATTAAGGTTAGGTTTCTTTTTAGTCCAAAGTTCATAAGGGGTAACTTTGTTCCTTTTGTTGGGAACTCTATTTAATAAATAGCAAGCTGTTAACATAGCTTCACCCCAGAACCCTTGACTCAGCCCAGAATAGGACAACATGGAATTAACCATCTCCTTCAGCACCCTGTTTTTCTTTTCAGAAATACCATTTTGCTGAGGAGTATAAGGGGCAGTCGTTTCATGGATTATACCAACAGACTGAAAATACAGAGTATCCATGTACTCACCTCCCCTATCAGTCCTTAATCTTTTGATCAGGGAACTTTGTTGCAATTCAACTTCAGTTTTAAATACTTTAAATTTATCTAATGCTTCATCTTTAGAATGTAATAAATAAACATGACAAAACCTAGAAGCATCATCAATAAAAGTCACAAAATATTTCTTATTCCCCAAAGAGGGAGTTGCATGTAAATCACAAAGATCACTGTGAATTAACTCCAAAACTTTAGTTTCACGTTTTACTCCTTGAAAAGGTTTCTTAGTTATCTTGTTCAACATACAAGTTTTACACTTTTCAGTGTTCATATCAAAAGTTGGTATTAACCCATCCTTGGACATATCTTGCATTCTTTTAAAATGTACATGGCCAAGTCTTGCATGCCATAGGTTTGAATCATAAAGTTTAGATGTAGATATAACAGCAGAATCAATATTATCATGAACAATATTAAGTCTGAACATTTGATTACACAAATAACCAAAACCAATAAACACACCATTTTTAGACAAAACAAACTTATCAGATTCAATAACCTGTTTATAACCACAATTATTCAAAACACTACTAGAAACCAAATTCTTTCTAATATCAGGAACATGTAAAACATTAAATAAAGAAACAATCTTTCCAGAACTAAACTTCAACTCAACACATCCTTTTCCATGCACCTGGGCAGTTGACTCGTTTCCCATGTGAAGAATAGAACCATCATTCATTGACTTGTAGGTCTTGAACCAGCTTCTATCTTTACACACATGAATTGTTGCTCCAGAGTCAACCCACCACGCAACATCATCATCCTGCACAAAGTAAATGTCAGATATATATGTAACATAATAAATCTTAAAAGACTTATTAAACACATTCTGACCTTTCAGAGAATTGGTGTTACCATTCCCTCCACTTGTGCCTGATCCATTGGATTTGTTTCCAACTTTACCACCCTTGCAATCTTTCCTGAAGTGTCCAGGTTTCCCACACTTCCAACAAGTCACCTTAGGTTTCTTGTTAAGATCAGATTTGGTGTTATCTTGATGCTTACGCTTGCCCTTGTTGTCATTGTACTTGGTGGAGTTGTTATGCTCCACCATATTGACAACTGATGGACCAGTAGCAGTGCTACTCTTTGGCTTGTCAATGTCTTGAGCTTTGAGTGAATCCTCAATGCGCAAGTGACTGCCCAACTCAACAAGAGTTAACTCCTCCTTCTTATGTTTAAGCATATGCTTGAAATCTTTCCAAGAGGGAGGTAGTTTATCGATGATACAAGAGACTGAAATAGCCTCATCCATGTTCATCTTGTGTTGTGTGAATCGACCAAGTATACTAAGAAGTTCATTGTATTGTTCCATGACAGGTCTAGAATCAACCATTTTGTAATTGTTAAAATTACTTACAATGAACTTCTTACTTGATGCATCCTCAGCCATAAATTTGGCTTCCAAGGAATCCCATAGTTCTTGAGAAGTTTCAACATTCTGATAAATATCAAATAGAGAATCAGACATACCATTGAGAATTAAACCTCTGCATATGTAGTCATCATTCTCCCACTTGCTCCTTGCCCTCATCTGATCCATAGTAGCATCATCTCCATGATCTTCTGGAATCTCAGTCGTGAGAACATACACCACATTCATACTTGACAATAAGAAGTGCATCTTCTTTTGCCATCTTCTGAAATCAACACCTTCAAACTTTTCCAACTTGGAAAAGTTAGCAGCTATTTGTCTCATAGCAGCAGCCATTGATTATCACTAATAGTTTCTATTGATTGTTGGTTGTTATTTGTAAACAGGTTCCCAGATTAGGGTTTAGATAATCAATAAAGGTACAGGATATTCACTTGAAATCGTGGTATCACTTTCCAATAGAAACTATTCGACCCTATGCCTGGGTTACACGAATATCTCTATGGGATAAGACCAAGTGATGTTCTTGCTTTAGGCACAAACCAAGAACCAGATGCGTATTGAAGTGTTTAGGGTTTTGTGTTTTTCGTATTGTATCTTGTATCGTATCTCATGCAGAATGATGTGACCTCTATTTATAATAGAGAATACTCAAAACCCTAGCCCATGGAATTATGTATAATTAACGGCCCATTAATTATATCATAATACTTTCCATAATAATAGGGATCAGTGGTTATCAGTGGAAACATTATCACTAGCAGTGGTAATGTTAACACTAGCAGTGGAAACAATAACCCTTGCAGTGGTAATGTTAACACATCAGTGGAAACACACTAGCATCAGAATCTACTATCAGTAGAATCACACTTCAGTGGAATCACACTATCAGCAGGATCAGCTATCAGCAGGATTATGCCATCAGTAGAATCTACTATCAGCAGATTTAATACATAACCACTATTGAGTCAGGGGATTCAGTGACCAAATGGGTGTATACTCCATACCTCCAAACCCATTACCAGGTGTGAATTGATCCCTCAAGAGCACTAAATTTTCCAACAATAAGGAGATGTAACAGGAAAGCCTCTAAAGAGAATAACACCTCTCTCATTTAGAAGTGACTCTAGCCATGGCTTTTGAGCTTTTTTTTTTTTTTTTTTTTTTTTTTTTGGGTAAAAGGTCAACGACCCGGTAAATATATTACTCCAAAAAATATTTAAGTACAACGGATATGAGTGAATCCCATATCTCAGCCCGTTACATAGGCGAAAAGCTTACATAACAAGATACTTCCTATTTTCTAGACAAGAAAACAAAACCACTACCACATAATATTGAAAGACTCGGACAAACATATAAACTACTTCCTACGACCTTGGAGATTAAAGCCATAAATGGCATTAAGAGCATCCAACAGCTGATCCAACACGGTGACAATAAATGCTCTCACAATCACAGGCTTGGTCATTGATAATGGGCAACAGTGGTCCTTTAGGTAGAGTTCAAGTTTAAACTGTAATTATTCTCAAGTTTCATTGTTTTCAAGAACATTTTTGGTGAACCTGATGATCTAATTGTGCCCACATTTATCCTGATTAATATTAGTCCCACATCTCGTTGTAATCAGCTCCTGAACTCCAAGTTTTATTTTATTGTCTCTAGTTTCCCAGGCAAAAGGCAAAAGTTGTTCAATGACCTGAGGAGGTCAGTAAAATAACGCATTATTAGGATGAACATATTTTGAAATAGAAAATCTTTGCAAGACTATGTATGTGAAGACAAATATGTATGTGAAGACAAATTACATAAATAACTAAGAGGATAAAATGAGAAATATCATAGCAAAGTACCACCGGCCTTATGTTCATTTATTGTCAACAAATGGACCCTTTAAGGGATTTGGTAGGAAAGCACCTTTTTTTATTTTCTTTCTTCATTGTACTTGATATTTTTGTTATATTTTTCTAAGATGCATCATATCTATAGAAAAATTGAAGTCAAAGTTTTTGCAAAGGCTTTTCTAGCATCTTTGTCATCTATTTATTATGAGAAAAGACGGAGAGTTGATATACAGGCCTAAACTTGTAGACCTAAATATGGGCCTAACACTCCAACAATGACACGTGTATTCCCCTGGAAGATCGTAAATTTGCTTTGAGTAATCATCATAGTCATCAAGATCATCTTCACGTTCATGACCTCCACCAAAAATATTAGCAAATTCGTCGAACGTGTTAAGAACCTCCTCCTCCTCACTATCAGAAACCACAACCTCACCCACCTTGGAAAATGGGTTAGCCCTCTTAGTGACAGAGACGGACGGAATAGGATGACCTTCATCATCCACAAGAGTAGCTTTCCCATCAATAAGTAGCTTTTCAAGCTTACTAATTTTATCAACTATAGGAGTAGAACCAACTTCCTTAGTTCCCATTGAATCACTCACAAGCAGTTCTTGTGATGTAGTACCAATCTTAACCGACTCATCCTCATTAACTTCCATTGTACGGCTAGCATCCATATCCTTGATGGTGTCATAAGTAGGAATACCAAATGTATCCGTATCATCCATATAAAGAGCATCAAATTGATTAGATGTAGCAACCTTAGTACCACTAGAACTAGCCACATCCGATGTCTTCTTCTTAGTGCCACCAGCTTTCTTAGGTTCAGGAGGAGTCTTTTTGGGTTGATATTGAAACTGCTTACCCACAACAGGTTTAGTAAACCCCCTTGACCCGGAATTGTAGAACCTCCTTGCTTTCCCTTCTTCTTGTGATTGACAGTCTTGAAACTATCATTAACAGGCTTAGTAGGCTGAACAGGAGGTATGACAACTGTAGGACAATTAGTCAGAGTATGACCAAATATCTTACACTTGTCACAACGAGGTGGTTGCCATTCGTATTCAACCCGTATCTTCTCGATAGTAGAACCCGAACCATCAAGTAATGGTATCTCAACAGTGAGGTTGTCCCGAAGCACCTCATCCGATCTCACTTCTATCATGCATCTAGCAAAACTACTACGGCCCCACGATTCCTTGCACATTTGGCTTGTAAATGCATCTAACCTTTTGGGCGTACCAATCAGTGTGGCAAGAAGACTGAGGCCATCATCAGAGAACATAGCAAGGGGAACATCATGGAATTTAACCCACACCGGGATGTTAGTCAAATCCTCTTTAAGTAGGTTTGTGTTCAAAGTCCATGGTTTAAGAATAATAGGAACATTTCTGATCAACCAAGGACCGTTTTCAAGCACATCATCAACACCTTTCTTCGAGTTGAATTTAAAGAAGAAGAACCCCTTAGCATTCATCATTACCTTTTGAACACCAAACTTAGCCCATGCATTGCGGACATAGTAATCAACAACCGGAAAAGCAAGGCGTTGGCCAAGAAAGTAACCGTAGAGAGTATTCTCAAACCGCGTGTTCACCTCTTCCACTACTTTCATTGGAACTGACAGGTCAACATCAGCCTTCTTCTTGCTACATTCCAACCTACGAAAGTTTGAAACATGTTTCAGAGGTTCATTAGAAGTAGCACCCGCATAAGAAACCAACTTTACTCCCGTACCATTAGTAGTATCAACCTTGTGAGCATTAGGACTAGAAGTAACACTCTTATTCATATTCACATTTATCCCGAGCGAAGGAGGAGTACTAGTAATATTAGCTTCATTAGCTCCAATCTCACTTTGAATTTTATTCATGGCATCATCAAAATTCAGATTTGCATTATCAATCAATCGCTTCACAGTAGCAACACTTGTAACCTGCTCCAAATCATCACCAAGTGATGTATCTTTCGTAAGTGGAATCGGCTCCACATACGGAGTACCATTCATAGAACAATCAGGTGCATCATCCACATTCAAACTAACACTACTAGGGTTCATCATTGGGGGTGAACTCAACTCACCAAAACTAGTAGTGGCCTTTTGAATATTACCAAGTGGAACCGGCTCCACCAGGTCTTGTTTGCTTCCAACCAAATTATAATCAATTATACCAATACTACTCGCATCATTATCTTTCTTTTTCTTTTTCTTACCTCCCCCACCCGAATCAAAAAAACCCGATTTCATCATCACAAAACACCAACGAAAATCAAGAAGAAACAGCAGCGTCAATCTTCAATGAACGCAAATAAACCCTAACGAATTAGGGTTTTAAAATTAAACCAGCAAGCACGTTACATCAATAATAAAAAAGAAGTCCACTCAATCGAAAAGAATATAGTAATAAGCAGCAGTTGAATGAATCAATGAATGCAGTCAAAGAATTATATGAATTATACTCAATCGAATAGAATATTATTAAACCTTAGTGACTATAAGCAATTGATAGCGATAGAATAATAATAAAGCCTTCAAAAAGTGATCAAGAATTAATACTTTGCAACCACCGAGACCCACGATGAGTATCGATTGAAGAAAATAATAAAATTATCGATCGACTAGTAAGGCTTTTGAGCTTTTATAGCCTCAGTAAAACTATGAGTGTTAGTGATTGGTGACAACACCGCCGGGAAGACAATACCATCTTCATAACATTTTTGTTCAGGTAAATTCACTTCTTGGAAGAATTTTCCTGTGTCCATTTTCTTTTGTGTTCAATAGTAGTAAAGATGGCTTTGTTTATGATATGATGTTGAATCTGGACATATGCTAAGAAGCATATATATATTTTTGGAGGAGTGCTGATTGCTGTAGCAAAGAGAAGAAAGATAAAATATATCTAAATACACCAATCAACACATGACAAATAATGGAGTTGATAAGCTGCATATATAATATATTGATTGGCCTGCCAATAAAGGATGATTATTACATAGCATGTAAAACGTGTTAGTCTTTCTATATGCATCTAGTGTTGGACATGCATCTGTTATCTCGTGCAGTTGGTCACATGTACGTTCAAATGACGACAATCTATTCCTATTTATGGTGAGGTAGGAAGACTTTTGACAATTGCCTTATGAAGACTCGCTTTCACTACAGCTCCGGTGGGTTACCTGGTAGTGGTCAATTTTTCAAATTTAATTAGAAAAAATAAAAGTGCAAGTTGGCAAGTCTAGTAACAACGAGTGGGTGTGGTTCGTTTGGTTTCTTCTTTTGATTTTATAGTGGTTAAGTGTTTGATTTTTTGGGTTATTGTTATTTTTATTTACTCTAATTCTGTTTAGAATATCATTACTCTAGATTGCACACACTTGCTATTAGTTTACAACATTGACGAGTAAACAATTCATGCACCCGTTCTTGTTGAAAATATTTATTAACAATATTGAACAAAGAATGCAAAGGTAAACAATTGAAGTATTTTTTTATGCAACATTTCATTCTTTTTTAGCGAACTATATATATGTTGACATTGTCAATAATTTAACTAACATGTGGCCATGGTTCAAGAAGTCCGGCATGTTTCACATCACATGCAAAGTGATGCAAGAACGCGACGAGATGGCTTTAGTAGTGGCTGTCGAGCGTGAAGGACCATCAAGTTATTAACAAGCATAACATCACCTTTCTTACGCTGTTTTTTGAATGGCCACACAGTTTGATTTTTATGTGACTAAATGTACAAGAATAAAAGAAATAGTCACACTTGATCCGACTTGTGTGACCATTTCGAAAGTTCACTGTCACACATTTGGATATTTATGTGACTATATGGAACTGTTAATTTTTTTTTGATTATTTAGTCATTTATAATTTGGGACGTGTGACAGATACAAAAAAATGTTAAACATTAGTCACACTATATATATACATATGTGACAAATATATGTCACACAATTGAACAGTGTGACCAAAATTCATATATGGTCACATGAAGTAATTGTGTATGTAACTAAGTCATATAGTTAAATTTGTCACACATTATTTAAAAGTGACTAAGTCATATAATCAAATTTGTCACACATTATTTAAAAGTGACTATTAAATTTTTACCAAAAAATCAAATTGCCCTATCAACTTTTCACAAGCCCCGCCTAAATTTTTCCCCAAAAATCAAATTCCCCCTCCACCCTTCTTTATCTTCTTCTCAGATCTCATATATCATCTATAAGCCAAAAAATAAAAATAAAACCTCCCCTCCTCATAGATCCTTCGACATAATCAACCCTAAAAAATATGAAAGAATGTGTGTTTCAATGCCCTACTTTCACACACACTTAATTAGCCGCCGTTCCTCCCTCCCTTCACCATTTTTCTTCCTTTCCGTATATCACTGCTACCCAGCTAATGGTGAATCATCCCCCTTTCCTCCTTGTATATTTAATAAAAAATTAGGGTTAATCCTTATATTCTGTGTTTGTTTTAGGCTTAATGTATAAATATGAATGTGTTACTTTTAGGGATAATGTATGTTTGTTATTGTCAAGTCCTAATTTTAGGGTTGAAAATGTTTGTGTTATATGTATGTATCTATATGTGTTAATTTTAAGAGTTAGATTTCAGATTTATGTAATGAATGTAGTTACATTTCAAAACATAGAGGTAGTACTAATCAGTAACCAAATTGTCATTCTCTGCAATTATATCGTATACATAAATCTTAACCAGTTGGAGTTTTTGTTATCGATTCAGTGGTTTAAGGGTGGTATCACAAACATTTGCTACAACTGTCTTGATAAAAATATAGAATCCGGACATGGTGAAAAGATTGCACTTCATTGGGAAGGAAATGAGTCTGGTCTTGATGACTCGTTGACTTACAATCAGCTGCTAGATAGAGTTTGCCAGGTTCACTATTTCTTTTTTCTTTGTACTAGTTGTTAGATTAATATTTGTGTTTTAAATTATTAATGTTTTGTGACAGCTTGCAAATTAATTGAAAGAAAATGGTGTTAAAAAGGGAGATCCTGTTATTATATACTTGCCTATGCTCATGGAACTGCCTATCGCTATGCTTGCTTGTGCTCGTATTGGTGCTGTTCATTCGGTATGTAATTATTAGTGCCATTTTTTTCTTTTTTTTAAATAAATATTGAATGCTTGATATCAACTTGCCTTTAGCTTTTCAGGTTGTTTTTGCTGGATTCTCAGCAGAATCTCTTGAGCAACGGATTTCCATCATTTTTGGGCTCATTATCCTCCTGATTTTCTCCGTGAGGTAACGTACGATTTCCATCATTTTTGCTTTTTATACTTATGTTATCGGCTAGCAGGTACAAGCATTCCATTTTCATGGTTGTATTAAATAAAGGCATATAAATAATAATTGAAAATCAGTAACCATATGAGTTTCTCCCGTGCCCTTTTATTCGTATATTTTCTGAATATGCTACAGGTTGTGGCGGAGGTGGTGGCAACCTTTGTGTTGGTGTTTGTATCATGTGGATGTGCAGCGCTTGGTGCTAGTGATGA
Source organism: Artemisia argyi (assembly GCA_030686995.1). Lineage (NCBI taxonomy): Eukaryota > Viridiplantae > Streptophyta > Magnoliopsida > Asterales > Asteraceae > Artemisia > Artemisia argyi. Next base: position 11,836,176 of record CM060689.1, on the reverse strand, counting down.
ACCCAAAGTGTCACAGCTTGGAATTTTGGTTGCTAGTGGTTTGATTGTCACGGTTATGATCTATGCAGTTGGACATATATCCGATGCACATATGAACCCTGCAGTCACTATAGTTTTTGCAACTGTTAGACATTTTCCTTGGAAACAGGTACATTATCAAGTACTTATCAAATACTCAAATGCATTATTATATCATATCGTCAGAAAGTTGGTACTCCATATTTTTTTTATATGATAATGGGACTATTTGTGTTATACAGGTTCCTTTCTATGCGGTAGCGCAATTTACAGGATCCATAGCAACATCATTTGCCCTAAAAACTCTATTGCAACCAATGGAAAATTTAGGGACAACGACGCCCTCAAGGACAGACTTACAGGCTTTGATCATGGAAATCATTGTAACCTTCATAATGATGTTTGTCACTTCAGCAGTGGCAACTGATTCTAAAGCTGTAAGTACAAACAAAATAAACATATGTTACATGTATTTAATCCTTGTGGACATGCCTAATAAAAGTGTTAATATGTTGCCACTGTTTTCCTTCAACAAGGCCCTACACATTACCAGAGTGCGTTGGCGTTGTTCACCATCTCTCGTTGGGAGTTTGAGCAAGGTCTGCAATGTAGCCCCAACAACTGTAAGTCTTCACTTATTTATCTGTTTGCGTTGTGTTTACGTATATGAGGTGTCCTTAGAATTCATTTTTGGATGGGTGGATGTGTTAGAATTCATTTTTGGATGGGTGGATGTGTTTATAGCTTGAAGACGAGTTGGAACTTAATGCAGATTCGGTATGATGTCGTGGGTTATTCTTGCTGTGACATACTGCATCAAGCAGATATGCACTCCAACATCGTTAACATCAACAGTTGTATCGTGAGATTCTAAGATTCAGAGGCTTTAAAACTAATATGATTGTTTTTATTTGTACAGAGATTCGGTAATATTGTTTTTATTCTATGATTCAGAGGCTTCAAAACTATGTATATGGTGAGTTTTCTGTTTTTTATTCTATTTTCAAGTTACCGTTTTTCTGTTATAAAATGTTTATGTAGGCTTTTTTCAAGTGGTTTTAACCAGGAGAAACATCCTTTGGTGCGAGAATGGGCCTACACTGAAGATAATGTAGCTCTTAGTCTCAAATCTGAATACGGCTCTCAAGAACGGTTTGAAAGTACTTGGGAATGCTAAAGGTTTCCGGCTTAGAAATTCTAACCAAGCAGGGGTGCTTCTACAAGGATGTAATTGTGTAAGGTGGCATTATAGGCGGGCTGGCTTATACTTCAAAGTTTAAACTCATAAATCAAACAGGTAATGTCAGGGCTTAACATGCTTAATCTGACAGTACAACTCATTAAGTAAGATAAATGTTTTAAACTTTAGGTGAAATAACAGTTATCACAATGATTATTTAAGAGCCAAAACAGAAGCTGTACAGACATCATAATTCATTTTAATCTTTTTAAAAAAGGGAGAACCTTCATTTTAATCTTGTATAAGTATTTAAAAGGTCCTTGATACACGGGTCACCAGATTGCGCTCACTGTTAGGAGTGCAATATTGACCCATTTACTTGTGAATGTGTCTATTTGGGTTGTGCTTTATGAAAAGTGCTTGTTCAATTTTGCGTCTGACTCATTATCTAATGTACCACTTAGCTCCCGCTGCTTACTGTTAGAAGTGCAATATTGACCCATTTACTTGTGAATGGGTCTATTTGGGTTGTGCTTTATGAAAAGTGCTTATTCAATTTTACATCTTACTCATTATCTAATGTACCATCTGATTCTTCCACATTAGTCTCTCCACCAGCTGCAAATATGCCACTGCCAGTGATTTCCTTTAACTTATACCCTGAAACAGTTCCGTGCTGGATGATGGGCTTATAGGGAAGGTATACATTCCTTTTATTATGTTGTAAATTATATTAATTTATTTCATATTTGGGAGGACTATTCCAAAATCATAGTAAACGAAACCTGTTTGCAGATCGAGTAAGTATGGTTCTTTTTTTGTATCCTAATCAAAAAGAAACTGAACCATAGTAATTGTAAGTTGCTCTTAGTTTGGAAATAAATCATAGGACTGTTGTTGGGAATTATTCTATCAGTTACCATGGCTAGTGAAGATATTACAACTGCAGAAGATTGTACTTGCAGTGGAAACTCATTACCACTGCAAGAACAAACATTACCACTGCTTGCATGATAACTATTAGAGAAACGCGCTTAGATAAACATAGAAAAGATATTGTGTATATCATATTCTATTAGTATTATACTTATCTTGTACAAGAGGACTCCTTGTTGTATAAAAGGAGATCCTAGGTTATAGTTAGAATATATCTTTCTAATACGTTTTTCTTAGAGCTTCAAGGTGTAACCCTAGTGATATCTCAGATCACTCGTATTATTATTATTAATAATATTGGAGCTAGTTGTTTTGTTACATTCATTGTTCATACATAAAACTGTTTCATTTACAATCAATCTTCTAAGTATCATTAAGTAGATTCCGCATACTTAGTGATATCACTCAAAGTATCATTATTAACACAAGTTCAAGGTGTTCACGATCCAACAAGTGGTATCAGAGCAAGGCTTTGATATTTTGATTTAGAAGATCCTATGGCAGATTCAAAAGAAACAATGGAGACAGAAACAAGCCAATCAAACATTGCTGCAAAGCTTCCCAAGCTTAAAATTAATGACTTTGAGATGTGGAGGCTTATGATAGAACAATTTTTTATGGTTCAAGACTACACATTATGGGAGATCATAATGTGTGGAAATTCATTCAAACCTGGTACAACTGTAGAGATGGTTGGTGACAAGCCAGTAACTAAAGTAAATGCTGGTCCTGTTACTAATGAAGAAAGAAACCAACTAAAGAATGATTTGAAGGCTAGAGGTTTGTTATTGATGGCTCTACCCAGAGATCAAGTTCTGGATTTTACCAAATACAAGTCTGCAAAGACCCTCTTTGAAGAGATCTGTGAAGTGTTTGGTGGTAATGACTCTACCAAGAAGACTCAAAAGACTTTACTGAAGCAGACCTATGAGAATTTTGGTTCAACTAGCAATGAATCTCTTGATAGCATATTCACAAGGCTACAAAAGATTGTTACTCAGCTGACTGCTTTTGGAATTGAGGTGGAAAAGGAAGACCTCAATCTTAAATTTCTAAGAAGTTTACCTGCTGAGTTTGATACCAATGTTGCTGTATGGGAAGATAAGTCAGATCTTGAGACCATGAAGCTTAATGATGTGTACAATAACTTCAAAGTTATTGAACAAAGATTAAGGAAAGCTGGCAAGTTAAAAACAAGTTCTGCAAGTGTAGCACTCATATCATCATCAGGTAATGATAGTTCAGATGATGAAAGTGATAGTGATGATGACAGTGGTAACATGATTGTTTCCACTGGTAATGGAAATGTTTCCACTAGGAGCTCAAAGAAACAGATTGCAGGACTAAGTGATGCTACTTTCTATGCCTTTATATCAAGCCATGTGGGTGGTTCAATCCTCAATCATGAGGACTTGGATCAAATTGATGAAGATGATATGGAGGAGATGGACATCAAATGGCAGGTAGCATTACTCAGCTTAAGATCAAAGAAGTTTTGGAAAAAGACAGGAAGAAAGATACATATAAGTGGTGATGAGACTGTAGGTTTTGACAAAAAGAAGGTGGAGTGCTATAATTGTCACAAGAAGGGGCACTTTGCAAGAGAATGCAGAAAACCAAGGAAATCTGACAATAAGTCAACTTGGTACAAGAAGGAAAAGAATAAAGAACCTACAACAGAAGAGCCAAAGGTGCTATTGGCTATTGATGGAGTGAGCTTTGATTGGAGCTTTATGTCTCAGGATGGAGAAGATGATTCAGAATCTGCAATGATAGCCACTGAGCATGCACTCATGGCTTTCTCTGACTCTGAGGTATATACTGATAATGCTTGTTCTAAAAACTGTAAGGCTGTAAAAGAGTTAGAGATCTCTAAAACAAAATTTGATGAACTGATGCTAGATTTACATCATACTAATTATAATTTAGCAAATCATAAAAGAGGTCTAGGTGTTTTAGAAAAACAGATAGAGCATTATAGGGCTAATGAATCTAAGTTCAGTGATGACATTGCTGTTTTAAAAAGAGACTTAGATTTTTATCTTGAAGTAAATAAAGCTCTTAGGGAAGAGATTGAAAAAGTTAAAAAGGCTAGTGAGAATATTCAGATAACTAAGAAAACACTAGATCATCAATCCAAGAGCATTGACAAAATTTGGGAAGCCCAAATTGTGAGCAAAGCTAAATCAGGTCTTGGATACAATACTGTACCACCACCTCTAAGAGGTGTTCCAGCACCTCCTGGCATTGACCTAGCTCACACAGGCTTAGAAGAGTTTCAGGATCTACCCATGACCTATGGACCAAAATTTGTTAAACCAGTTGAAACTGAAAAGGTTCAGGTTGAGGTTGAGACTTTTGATAGTGCTAGTGACTCATCTCTTAAAGATGAATGTTTGAATGTTGAGTCTAAAACTAGTGTTACTGAAGATGTTAAAGTTGAGGAAAGAAAAAGTATTCCTGAAGAAGTCAAAGAAAAGTCTAGAACACAGTCAAATTTCACTAGGTCTACTACTAGGTATGCAGAAATGTACAGGGATAGGCCTAAATCTCCTAGAGGGAACATGAGAAGTTGGAATCATGTTAAAACTAGGCAGTTTGGTAGTGACTTTGTGTTCAACAATAAGGCTTGTCATATATGTGGTAGCTTTGACCATTTAGCTAAAGACTGTACCTACCACATGGGAAGAAGGGAAGTATTTGTGAATACTAGGGTGAATGGACATAATTCTAATAAAATGACTCACCCAAACCCCCTAAGCAAGATGGTTCCCAGGTCTGTTATGCTTACCACTGGCATTAAACATGTTTCCACTGCTAGACCAGCAGTTACCACTGCCAGAAGTAATAACAGAGTTTATCCTAAGTCCCCTGTCACTTCTTTTGTTAAATCTTATCAAACAAGGAAAAAGGCTTATTTTGAAAAGAATGATCACAAGAATCACATGTGGAGACCCAATTTTTCTAACCCAGCAGTTTCCACTGCTAGGCATGCAGTTACCACTGAAAGACCAAATGTTTCCACTGATGTTCATAAGAAAAGGGTAAACTTGGGAAAAGCTGTTAAGGCCTCAGCTCGTTGGGAATGGAAACCAAAAGGAACAACAAACAATCCCAATGGTGTATCAATGACCTTTGATAGATACAATTATATTGATACACGAGGCAGATACAAGTCATTTGTGGCTTGGGTCCCCAAAAGGTACTAATTCCTTTATGTTGTGTGCAGGGACAGTCAAAGATTACTCATGATTATGAATGACTTGATAATATTTTCTGAGTTTAACTAATATGTTTTCAAGTTGTTTGGTATATGTCTGTTCTGCAAATGTGAATGAGATTGCAAGAAGTGTGTTATTGTCACCAAGTGGTGTAGCCAAGGAATGTGGTCAAATAAGCTGAACATAGTTTCTACTGCAAAGATGATAATGTTGAAGGTCTTACTATATTGATTTTATTAAGATCTTTTCATTCATTCAAAGACACATGTTACAGTTTACATTCAAAGTTCCAACTGAATTACAAAGACCATTCCTAATACATTTGGCTAATTGTAAACTACTAGCTTCTATCAATTATTACTTAATACTTGAGGCTATGTCAAGTACAATGAAGAAGCTGAAGATGAAAATGGAAAAAGAAGAGAAGAAAGACTGTGAAGATGCTTAAGTACCAAAGTCAAGATAATACTCAAGAACTTTGGTACCTGGCAACATTCATCAATCATCTATTTCTGCTTCTCCTTTCCCTTATGTATGATCTGAGCTTTCTTGCTCTGTCCAATATGCTCTTGATGTAGAAGACAAGGTTCTGGAGCAGGAAGATCCATCACCAAGTTTGATGATGTTGGGAGAGATGGATCTCTCTTATTTGATCTTGGTTGGGATCTCTTTGGTGTGGAAGGAGGAAGAAAGGATGGATCTTCATTCTCTTCCTCTGAAGATTCTTCATCAGATGTCCAGATGAAGGGAGAGACAAGTTCTCTCTCAGCAGGATTCGGATCATGGCTTGATTCACCCTCTATGTGTGCATTCCATTGTTTTTCTTGCACATCCCATCGTTTCTCCATCTCTCTCTCATAGTCAGAACCTTCAAGTCCCCATGGATATGGTGGTATATCTTCTTCTGATGTTGGAACAGAAGAGTTTTGATTAGTGGACTCAGGGTTTGATGACATGATTTTGGAAGAAAATTGGATTGATTGGGATATTAGGGTTTGAAAGATTATTGGTGACTGAAATGTGTTGTTTGGAGGAGGTTATATAAGCCAAGATTAGGTGTTATGCTAATTAATGAAGGATATTTACTTCCATCTGTTTTGGTTGGTTTGAGAAGTAACTGTGGTTTGACTTTTGAGAAGATATTTTTGTGTATAGTAACTTGGTTAAAAAGTTACTTGGGTTAATTTTTGTGAGTTAAGATGAGATTTGTTTTGTATTTTAGAATACAACTTATATCATTGGAGTAATAAGGTGTGTATCTTAGACACACAACAAATGGTTATTGATTCACCATGTCTAACCCACATAAGAATCAGCTAGTCCATAAGCAAACGGCTTCTGGTAAAGACTTATCAAATCCGTTGATAGCTGATAGTTTGCTAAAAACTATGATATGAGCAGCAAATTTTACATGTTTTACTTACCACTGCTCTTTGAAATTTTGTTGATTTTTACCACTGCAAGTTCACCGTTTCCACTGAAAGTGTAAATTTTACCACTGGTGAACTAGCCGTTACAACTGTGTGTCAGTAATCTTATTTTTACTAGCCGTTGCAATTATAACTGTCTTTCCTTATTAATAGGGTACAATTTTTGGGAATTATCTACTTACCAAATTTTATTTATTCTTTTCTAAAGATAATTCACCATACGCGTTTTTCTCAAAACCCTATTAGTATAAATTGATTTTATACGGCTTGCTTCTTATTCACGATTACTAACACTTTTCTCTCTCAAATCACAAAATCATGGTGTCTCTCAAGTTTGCAGATGAACACAATCAAGTAGCTTACCTTCAAAAGTCAAACGACAAGAGTGGACCTATTTTTCATCAGATTGTGGACTTCCTAAACACAACTCATATAAGGTATGCCCTAACTATGAATCCCACAATCTTTGTTTCTCAAATCAAACAGTTTTGGAACTCTGTGGAGTCCATCACCCTTGAACAGGGAGACATACATGAATCTGTGGAAGCTCTTAGAGCCACAGTGGATGGGGTAACTATTGATGTTACTGAGTCATCTTTAAGGAGAATTCTCCAATTAGATGATCTCAATGGTATCATCACATTACCTAATTCAGACATGTTCAAATACATTGCTTTGATGGGGTATGATACATCTGACCAAAAAGTAACTTTTAAGAAAGGATGTTTTTGTCCCCATTGGAGATTTTTGATACACACTCTATTGCATTGCCTAAGTCCTAAGAAAACTTCTTATGAACAATTTGGATCAACCATGGCTTACCCTTTAGTTTGCTTGGTTTCTGATAGGACTTTTAATTTTTCAAGGTTTATATTTAATAACATGAAAGGCAATGTAACAAATTCATATAAATTTTTGATGTATCCAAGGTTTGTGCAAGCAGTGTTAAATGAATTTCAACTGCAAAATCATAATAGGATTTATGACACTCCATGTCTTAAGCCTAAAGTATTTTAAAACATGTGTAAGGCTTCAGATTTTTGGAATGGAGTGATTCATCCTCTTTTACCAAACATGCTTGCAAAGATTTCACAGGTACAGGGAGAAGATGCAACAATCCCAGTTGTATCCCATCACACACCCACTATTATTGTTCCACAAATTCAACATATCCCTGCTGTAACTCACACTTATGAGAGAAGGTCTAAACAGCCAACTTCTTTCATCTCAACATTGCATGTTGCTGAGCCTTTTGGTGTAGGCACAAGCAGTGGTGGTTCAAGGCTTCCATCTAGTCCAACTAGAGAAGAGCCTGAATCAGTGCCTTATGATTCACCTCTCCCAACAGGTAACACAGTTGGAAGTGTTGAAGGCAGTGTGACACTCACTGAATTGATGGAATTATGTACCAAATTAGTCAAACAGGTTCAAACTCTGGAGAAAGATCTGGCACAGACCAAAGTACAACATGCCACAGAGTTAAATCTATTGAAGGCTGAGATTCAAAAGTTTCAGAATGAAGTTGAGAATCTCAAGAAGAAAAGATCTCAGGTTGTATTATCATCATCTTCACATTCAGATGAGTTTTCTGCAAGTTTGGGAGATTCTTCCAAACAGGGGAGGGATATTGATGCAGAGCTTAAGGGGAGGAGTAAAAATTTTGATAAAGAATTTGCTGAGCTTCCTGATTTTGATAATGATCAAGTAAAAGATGATGATGCTGAGACTGAGGGGAGGAAATTGGATTTTGAAGATATGGATGCTGATGCAGGTTTTAACTTTGATGATTTAGTTGGAACTGCTCAACCAATTTCCACTGAAACAGAACATGTTCCCACTGATCAACCAATTACCACTGCAAGTGAAAAAGTTACCACTGATGTTTCATTACTTACCACTGCAGAGGAAGATGCTGCCAGAAAAAGATCAGTTAAGGGTAAAGCAATGGTACTTGATGCAGAACAAGTTCTTACAAGGAAGATTTCTAAGAAAGATCAAGCTCAAATTGATTTTGATGCAAGATTAGCAGAACAATTTGAAGCTGCAGAAAGAGAAAATATGAAGAAGCAAAAGGAGATGGATGTTGCTAGTTTTATGGAAGCATAGAGGCTAGATAAACTTGAAGAAGTAATGGCACAACCACTCTCAGTGGTTCCACCAACCATCTTACATGAGAAACCCCCTATGTTCTCATATGTGCCATCAGATGAAGAAATTGAGCATATGATTAAGCATGATCCAGTTGTAAAGAAGAAAGCTATTGAGCTTATTACTAACAAGTCCTTAACTGAAGATCAAAGAACAGCTCAATTGGTTGATTTCATTCAAATGAAGAATCAACAAGCTCTGGATGACATTATTGGAAACTTTAGAAAAGGTCAAAAGAAACAAAGACAACCTACAAAGGCACAGATCATTCATGAGATGAAAGTATATTGCTGTCATGTTGGAACTTGGAAGATGGCTGACTTCAAAGGTATGTCTTATGAAAGAATTGAAGGTATCTACTACAGAATTAAAAGGCAAGATAATACCTTCAGACCTATTGATTTTGAAGAAGTTGAAAGATTCAAACAAAGTAAAAGGAAAGCTTCAACAGTTGAAGATCATGTCACTAAAAGAATGAAAGTTCCTTAAGAGAATGAATCTCAATCTGAGAAATGTGCAGAAGATCTACATAGTGCAATTATCATTGTTGAAGAAGAAGATTTCTATCCTGATCCTTTACAAACAAAGCATCAAATTATTGATTGGGAAGTGTACACAGCAAAGAATTTTGCTCCCACTTGGAAAATTATAAGACTGGGAGGAGAATCTTCATCATTCATTCAGTTTGAAGATCTTCTTAAAGCATGTGACAGAGATGATCTTGATACCCTTTGGAAGCTTGTTAATGAAAGATTCAAGGCTGATACTCTCAAGGATATGAAAGAAATGCAGCTCTGGGTTGACTTAAGAAGATTATATGAACCAGATCTTAATGATAAGTATTGGAAGTTTAATTCATCAAACTTGAATACTACATGGATATATTTTGATAAATGTGAGGTTCATCAAGTTTCTACAACAAATAAAGTGGATGTGTTTATGTTTGCTGAGAAGGAATATCCACTTAGAGCTACAACTCTCTCTGCAATGTTGAAATCAAAGTTAAGAGTTTATGCAGATAGTGAAAAGATTAGAGCTTTGATTTAGAAGATTAAAGATCAATATGCAAGAGCTGATAAAGGATTAAGAAAAACAAGATAAGTGTTTGGAAGAATTCCCATATCCTCAGGTTTATTGTATACTTGAAGAAACTTATTGATTTACAAATAAATCATAAGTTTAGGGGAGGATTGTTGGGAATTATTCTATCAGTTACCACGGCTAGTGAAGATATTACAACTGCAGAAGATTGTACTTGCAGTGGAAACTCATTACCACTGCAAGAACAAACATTACCACTGCTTGCATGATAACTGTTAGAGAAACGCGCTTAGATAAACATAGAAAAGATATTGTGTATATCTTATTCTATTAGTATTATACTTATCTTGTACAAGAGGACTCCTTGTTGTATAAAAGGAGATCCTAGGTTATAGTTAGAATATATCTTTCTAATACGTTTTTCTTAGAGCTTCAAGGTGTAACCCTAGTGATATCTCAGATCACTCGTATTATTATTATTAATAATATTGGAGCTAGTTGTTTTGTTACATTCATTGTTCATACATAAAGCTGTTTCATTTACAATCAATCTTCTAAGTATCATTAAGTAGATTCCGCATACTTAGTGATATCACTCAAAGTATCATTATTAACACAAGTTCAAGGTGTTCACGATCCAACAACTGTTAACATTTTCCTTGTATTAACTAATTCTCTTTAGATATGGTTCCTTATAGCAACTTAAACTCTGCAGATATTTGATCTTTTTGACGTGAATAAGAGTGGGCATATTGACTTTAACGAGTTTGTCCGTTCGTTGAGTGTATTTCATCCAAAAGCTCCTTAAGCAGACAAGATGGTTACTTCCCATTCTGCAAATAACTTCAGTTACTTTCATGAATCAGAGAAAAGATAAAAAGGTTGGACGAAGAACATGAAGCCCTCATTGAAACTGCTAGTGTATTAGTTACAACTGTTAGTACTGCTAGTGTATTAGTTACAACTGTTAGTTATAAGTTAGTACTGTTGGTTCATATGTATTAGTGATTCAGTTATATACATTTCAATTTTATTGTATTTGAATTTGATTTGATATATATTTGAATTTGTTTTGATATATATATATATTGATTTCTTAAATGTGACTAAAAGATGTATGTAGTCACACAAAATACAAATTTCTTCACTTTAAACAGCATATGCTCACACTTATTAACACTTTTGGTCACTTTACGCTTAATTGTATGCGACTAAATACTCGAAACAAACATGCTTTGTGTGACTAAATATTACAAAAGGCCACACAAAAAAAATTCATGTGACCATTGGATGATCAATAGTCACACAAAATAAACATTTCTTCACTTTAAACAACATATGGTCACACTTATTAACATTTTTGGTCATTTTTTTTAAATTGTACGTGACTAATTAAAAAAAACAATACATGTTGTGTGACTAAATCATCACAAACGTCACATTTATTATATATTCATGTGGCCACAGGACGGGATATAGTCACACATAATACACATTTACTTGAATAAATCATCTCTAATGTCACATATATTATATATTTATGTGGCCAAAGGACGAACAATAGTTACTTTTAAAAAACATTCGTGTGACTATAAAGTGTTTACAGTCACTGATAATGACTAATCCAACTAAACTGGTGCCTAATTTGTCACACATATTCGGGGTTTTGGTCACTCTTTTTCGATGGAAAAGGTCACGAACTCAACAATGTGACCATATGCCACCTACGGTGGCGGCACCTACGGTGACACATGACGAAAAAAACGTGTATGACTATATACATATCGTCACACATTTCTGGCGTGACCAATACAACTTTTTGTACCAGTGTTAACAGCTTCACAAAGACAAACAACACAATCAAGATAAGTGCCTCTAAGCAACATCTCAACAGAATCAAAGTATTGAGAGATTGTGGAACTATGTGACCTGTATAAGTGTTGTATCAGTGTTTTTAGATATGTTGTACTTAATGCATTAGAACTTAATCAAGAGCTCCATGGTTAACAGCTTCACAAAGCCAAACAGCACAATCAAGACAAGTGCCTCTAAGCAACATCTCAACAGAATCAAAGTATTGAGAGATTGTGGAACTATGTGACCTGTACAAGTGTTGTATCAGTGTTTTTAGATATGTTGTACTTAATGCATTAGGAGTAGTACAATCAATGTAACTGTAGTGTAGCTAGTGCAACTAGTATAAATATTGTAATCTCTTATTTCTTGTAATCAATTCCTTCAGTAATGAAAATTCACATTTCATCTAAATCTCACTCTTAACAAACTTCAATATGGTATCAGAGCAGTTGCTAATTCCGGCTACCTGCAACTGACTCACCACCACTCCAACAACCTTTCACCACCTTAACAGAATTTTTCCGACCATCATAACTAACTCCCACCACCACTAATCTTCATTATTTTCTTCACTTATCTTCATCTTTACAATCATTACTTCATCAACAACCACCAATAACCATCAATAATCACCACTCACTCTACAATACTCTGTTTTTCTCTCTGTTTCAACCACCATTTTCTTGCACAAAATCACCAGAAACCACCACAAACAGTCATAATACCACCATTCTTGAGTAACAAACACCAATAACAATCATTTTTTCAACAGAATTCAATCGATCTATTTCACAATGACATCAACAGAACAAGGAGAGAGTAGCACATCAGTCAATGACATCAACTCACCCAATCACCCTCTTTATCTCCATCCAAATGATCATCCTGTACTAATCTTGATCTCTAAGAAGTTGACTGGGTCTGATAACTATAGTACATAGAAAAGGTCCATGATGATTGCACTCCATGCAAAGAACAAACTCAAACTGGTAACTGGAGAGTTTGAAGAACCTGTTCTCACACCACCATTCAGAGCCATGTAAGAGAGGACAAATGATATGATTATATCATGGATTTTAAACACCATCAGTGTTCAGATAAGCAACAGTTTGAACTTTGTGAATTTTGCTAGTGATTTGTGGTCAGAGTTGCAAGAACATTACACTCAACTTGATGGTCATAGAATCTACCAGTTAGTGAATGATATAGTGCAATTGAAGCAACAAAACTGCAGTATTAAGGTGTATTATCACAAATTGAAAGGCTTGTGGGATGAACATGATGCTCTTGAGGCTCCTTACATATATTTGTGTGCTTATAACTGTGAAAATGGCAGGTTTAATGGTGATATGGATCAAAGAAAGAGGTTAATTCATTTTCTCATGGGGCTAGATGAAAGCTATGCTAACATTAGAGGTCAAATCTTACTGATGCAACCACTTCCTACGGTTGCTAAAGTATATAGTATGATAAGACAAGAGGAGAAGCAAAGAAAAGGCATACTACCAAAACCATCCACCCCTGCTGCATTCTCATCATACAGGAACAATAACAATGGTTTTTCATCATATTCTAATGGTCAAACATCCAGAAACAACAACACTAATCAGAGAAACAACTCAAGGTCACAACCTGAAAGAAGAAGCACTTTCAAGTCTGGTGTTTACTGAGGCAATTGTGGAAAAGAGGGACATTACAAGTCAGAGTGTTACAAGTTAAAGGGGTATCCTATTGGTCATCCATTACATGGGAAGTACAAACCACCAGTTGTAGTTAATGTGGCTGAATATAAGGGCAAGCCCGTTAATGCAGTAATTGGACAAGATGGCACCACACAGTTTGCTACACAAGACAACTCAAGTTCAAGCAATGGAGATACTAATGATGTTGTTTTTGTGAGAATGGATCAGCTTCAGAACTAGTTGAATCAAGTTATGATGATGATGCAACAAGTCCACCAAAATCCTCCAACTGGTATAATCAATTCTATCTCTATTAGAAGACCTAAATTCATAGCATCTATCATGATTAAGTTTAAGACTGCTTGGGTTGTAGATAGTGGAGCAACTGACCATATTTGCATCACATTAACCATCATGCGTAATCTTAAAACCTGTAATTCACCTATCTTAATCACACTACTAAATGGACAACACATAAATGTAACCCTCTATGGATCAGTGAGAATTAACAAAGATATCACACTCACTAATGTATTTTATGTACCATCTTTCTCCTACAATTTGCTATCAGTCAGTGCTTTAACTAAGCAAATGCCAATCACAGCCATTTTTCACCTCTTTATCATGTTATTTTCAGGGTCTCAACAGGAGGATTGCTCATGTCAACCACTGTGATGGCCTTTACATCATCTATCCAGATCCTTGCCTACCTTAACCCAAAACCTCCACAGCTTTGACCATCAACTCAGACAAGACAAGTCTCTGGCACTCAAGATTGGGACATCCTTCTTTTCATATTCTCAAACAAATAAAGTGTATTTCTACTTTATGTAACCAAACTGCTATGCTTTGCAATGTCTGTCCTTTAGCTAAACAACATGCTTTGTCATTCAATTTGAGTTCTTCTCATGCTTCACAATCATTTGATCTCATTCACATTGACTTATGGGAACCATACAAGCATTCAACAATGAACAAATTCACCTACTTCCGAACCATTGTTGATGATTTTTCAAGAGGAACACGGACATTTCTATTACCAAGCAAACATCATGCAACTTCTCAAATAAAATCATTTCATGCTTATGTGAAAAATCATTTTAACAAAACAACAAAAACCATCAGAAGTGACAATGGCACATAATTTCTAAATTCATCACTTTCAACATTTACTCAACTCCATGGATTTATTCACCAAACAACTTGTCCCTACACACCTCAATAAAATGCAAGAGTGGAAAGAAAGCATAAAGAATTGCGTTGCAAGGTCTTTAAGATTTCAGGCAAATTTTCCTATTCATTTTTGGGGACAATGCATTCTCTCTGCCACTTACCTGATAAACAGATTGCCATCCAAACAACTCAATAACAAAAGTCCTTATGAATGCTTATATGGTGCTCCTCCACCACTTGATCACCTGAGAATAATAGGATGTCAAGCCTATGCTCACCAACATCTCACAGATAAATTTGAAGCAAGAGCAATACCATCTGTTTTTGTTGGTTATCCATCAACACAAAAAGGATACATTCTTTACAACCTGGAAACTCACAAGTTCTTCACCAGTAGACATGTCACTTTCTATGAATCTATTTTTCCTTTTCACAACACACCACATTCTACTTCTCCAACACAGTCTAACTCATCATCACCAAAGTTCCAAACACCAACACAACAAGCTGACTTTGCACCTCAAACACCACTCACACCTTTCTATTTTCCTCAACCTTCTCAAACCACAACTTCTACCACCTCATCAAACACTCACACCATCCCCACTCCTTCTGCAACAACAACAAACACACCTAACATTTCTATCCCAAACACTTCTTCATCCAATCATAACTCATCATCACATTCAAACACCTCACCTCCACCTATTCTCACTGATCCCACAGGTACCTCCACACCACCTATACCTCCCATCAATGATTCATCACCTAAAAATCCAAGCACCACCACAAAATTCACCCAGAGCATCCACAAGAACAACTAAACTTCCAACTAGGCTGCAAGACTATCTCATTAAACTTCCAAAATCACTCACTTTATCAAAACATCATTTTGTTAATTTCATTAATTATAAAAACGTTCACACACCCATACACAGACATCTCATTCATAACATTAATCAGATCATAGAACCTCAAACATACAACTAAGCAGTTAAAAACCTAAAGTGGATTGATGATATGAAATCTAAGATAAACGCTCTGGAGACTAACAAGACCTGGATTGTCACTGAATTACCACCAAATAAGGTTCCTATTGGATGTAAATGGGTCTACAAGGTCAAATGCAAGGCAGATGGGACACTTGATAAATACAAAGCCAGACTAGTGGCCAAAGGTTTTACACAGAAAGAGGGTATAGATTTTCATGAAATTTTTGCACTTGTGGCAAAAATGGTTACAGTCAGAGCCCTTCTAGCAACAGCAGTCCACAACCATTGGCATATTGCTCAACTTTGCATCAACAATGCCTTCCTCCATGGTGATCTCACTGAAGATATTTACATGTCTCTCCCACCAGGTTATCCAACTTCTGGTCTCAATCATAAGCACAGTGTTTGCAAGCTGCAAAAATCCCTGTATGGTTTGAAACAGGCTAATAGACAATGGTTTCTCAAGCTTTCAGAGTTTCTTTCTCACTTAGGCTTCAAGCACAGCTATGCTGATACTTCTTTATTTACTTACAAGCATAATCACACATTCCTCTGTCTATTGGTCTATATGGATGATTTACTTATAACAGGCAACAACATCTCCTTCATGCAAACAGTCAAGCAAGAGCTCCATAAGGAATTCAGTATCAAGGATCTTGGTCATCTCAACTATTACCTAGGCATTGAATTTCTCAAAAATTCCTCTGGCCTTGTGATGACATAGAGGAAGTATGCATTGGAACTTATCAATAGTGCTAGTCTCCTCAACGTTAAACCCTCTTCTACACCCATTGATCCTTTAGTCAAGTTAAATCATGATGATGGAGAGCCGCTTGAGGATTCAACTCTGTATAGAACACTGGTTGGGAAGTTGTTATACTTAACTATCACAAGGCATGATATAGCTTCTGCAGCTCAAACCTTGAGTCAATTTTTTCAGGCACCTAAAACACCTCATCTTAAGGCTCTAATCAAAGTTCTAAGATACATCAAAGGCTGCCCTGGACAAGGTCTTCACTTCCCTCACACTACTGATCTACAACTGCATGCTTATTGTGACAATGATTGGGCAAATTGTTATTTCTCAAGGAGATCAGTTTCAGGTCATTGCATTTTCCAAGGATCTTGTCTGATATCTTGGCAATCTAAGAAACAATCAGTTGTTTCTAGATCCTCCACAGAGGCAGAATACAAAGCTCTAGTAGACACCACATGTGAACTCACTTGGCTCAAATGTTTATTCAAAGATCTTGGTGTCCACATCATAACTCCTATTCCTATCTATTGTGACAATGCTTCTGCAATTGCTCTTGCCTCAAACCCTGTTCAACATGCTAGAACAAAGCATATTGAAATAGATTGCCATTTTGTAAGGGACAAGATCAAACAGGGTTCTATTCTACCTAAATACATTTCTACCAAAGATCAGGCAGCATATATACTTACTAAAGGTCTCTCAAAAGCTCCCCATTATTATTCTTTATCCAAGTTTGGCATATGTGATCCTTACACATTGCCAACTTGTGGGGGGGGGGGGGGGGGTAAAGGTGCAAACTCAATCAAGAGTTCCATGGTTAACAGCTTCACAAAGACAAACAGCACAATCAAGACAAGTGCCTCTAAGCAACATCTCAACATAATCAAAGTATTGAGAGATTGTGGAACTATGTGACATGTATAAGTGTTGTATCAGTGTTTTTAGATATGTTGTACTTAATGCATTAGGAGTAGCACAATCAATGTAACTGTAGTGTAGCTAGTGCAACTAGTATAAATATTGTAATCACTCATTTCTTGTAATCAATTCCTTCAGTAATGAAAATTCACATTTCATCTAAATCTCTCTCTTAACAAACTTTAATAGTATTATAACACATTCTTCGTCCATTATTCTCAAGCAGTCTTCGATGGCATCATATTCAAGCACGGGGTCTCCATTTCCATACGTAGCAAATGTATCTGGTTTTTGTGTTTTATCATTTTTCGAACCACTGTAAAGAACCGTCAGAATATTAAACCAAGTTTTTCGCTGACAATCCTCTTTGCCAAATATTCTGATGGCTGGAAGTGGACTTGTTATTAACTTTACATCATTCTCTATCCATTCCAGTTTTGTTTCATGCTTTGCCGCCCTATAATTATTAGACAGATTGTGTTATCTTCCAACGGAATGAATTCCTAGCTTACACCAAAACTTATAGTAAGGTTTAATGTATAACACAGTAGTGAACAAAAAATTTGTATGTTAGTGTCTCAATAATAGACATTGAATATAAAAATGTGTATAAGTCGATGTGTAAGTTTTTTCAGTTAAAAAATAAAATAAACACCTTTCTTCTGCGACATTCTTGTCATCAGTCATGTATGCAGACCTCCAATCACTGCCTCCGAAGTACGATGAACTGACTTCGTCACTCATTATTTTTATGTATGTCAATCCATGCTCCTCAAGTCATGAAACAAACTATGGGTGCCTCTTCTTCATTTTTTCATATATGATATGACTCAAGACAACTGGAGTTTCTCCCCCGCTCCCCGGTTCTTCTTCACAAAAGAAGAATAACTTGTTTGGGAAGTCTGGAACCTGCAGTCAATTTGTATAACTTCATTCGAATGAATTTCGCATAACAAAATTTTGCAATTTTGCACTTTTCAAGATCCAAAAAGGGTTATTTGTACTCTTATATGTACTGTCTAAGTTATAACACACATGCAAATTAGTAAATTGTCATAGGATTTAGTAACTCTAGCTAATGTAAGGTAGGATGATCAATTACGTATTTTAGGTGCATCAATGTTTTTTGAACGACAGATTTTGTTGAGTCGTCTAGGATTTAGTAACTCTAGCAAGTAGCTAGAGACGACAATCATTACAAAGTGACATTGCAAGCAAAGATTGGATTAATAATCCAATCGTTCCACGAGGGAGGTACACGCTTATTCATATGACTAATCCAAACAAAGGAATTCTAGCTGCATCACATAATTCATAGTCAGGGCTGGCTTTAAGGGAGTGCAAGAGGTACCATTTCACAAGGCCACAGCTTAACGAGGGCCACAAAATTCCATGCACTTTATTATATGTATATACACAACAAGAGGCTTGAGTTTAATTAGTTCACGCACTAGTGATACATGTGTATTTTGTATGTGTATTTAAGGGCCTCTTTGTGGTGATGGCACGGGGCCACCGCAATCCATAAGACGACCCTGTTCATAATCGCTATTATAAGGGAGGTGATTCAGAGACTTTCTATTTGGGATCTACAAGTAAATTAGGTGGTGTACAAATCACCTAATCTGAACTGTTGGCGAATTCCTAAGTATGGATGTGGCTTTAGGCATGTTACCAGATTCAGGAATAACAAGTTAGAAAACAAGTTGGAGTGCTAGTCTAACTCATCTAATGTTTATCCTAATATGGAGTAGTCCTCATTGTTTTAGGATAGGTTTTTAATGTAATCCTAGTTATAGTCTAATGAGTATTGTTTAGTCTATATATACCACGAGGGGTAGGGAATTACATTGTATCTTATTGGAGTTTTGTGTTAGTTTCTTCAATAAATAAAATCTGCGTGTTTGGCAGCAATACCTTGTGTCGTGTTCTTGTTATGTGCTTCTGCTACTTGACCCTATGATAACCACACTGAACTACTCCTATACAAGTGAAAAAGAGAAAAAGAAAAAACACATTAAAGTGTACGTTGACCTTTCCTTTAATTTGTTTTTATCATGTTGAAAACTGGAAAAAAAAAAACTTATTTATGAAAGCATATAGATGGATCATGATCAAACATATATATCTATAGGATAATTACCAAAATAGACCGGGCAACCATGATGAATTTGGTTTCTGCCCCCAGATCCAAAAATGTCTTTTTTAGACAGTGCAACTGGGCAACTCGACCTATATGATGACAAGTGCCCCCAGTTGCCCAAAAATTGGCGACTGCTGGCCAAAAAACTGACAAGTTAACAAAAAAAATGATAGACAATCAACACTTGTCACTTGTAGAAAGTGACACTTCATCAGTTGCCCAGATGCCCTGTCTAAAAAAGACATTTTTCAATCTGGGGACAGGAACCGAATTCATCATGGTTGCCCGGTCTATTTTGGTGATTATCCCTATATCTATTCAGCAAAGAATTTACGTAAGCCATCTCATGATGAAAAGGAATTCGCTTATCCGGAGGGGATTCATTAGTGGTGTAAATCATGCCAACAACTTTGGTTCGAACGGCTCAGCCACCAAGATAGGGAGCTTCAGGAAATCCAAAAGCTACAACAACAACGTTGAAGTCAGAAGGAGTCTCAACATGAAATCCTCTAAAGTAAATAACACCATTTTTTTCTAGCAGAGACTCTAGCCACGGCTTTTGAGCTTTGATCGCCTCAATAAAACTACAAGTGTTAGAAGCTGGTGACAACACCGCTGGGAAGACAACTCCGTCGGCATATGATTTTTGCTCAGGTAAGTTAAATTCTTGGAAGAATCTTCCTATAGTCATAATAATTGGTGAGTTGGGTCCGAAATAATGCAGTTAATTAATTACATATATAATATATTCGCCTGCTAATATTGGATTTGTCCATATTATAGAAACATGTTAAGTTCTTATAAGATGTGTTCAATTGACAAATGCATGCGTCTATTTTTATTTGCTAAATATCCATATGGCTGCTATAGAGATATTTTTTCTAATAATGGATTGGTCGACATTTCAAAGTTAGATGGGGTTGGTAAGGAAAAAAAATGCACTTGAATGGGAAATAATTAGTGAGCGGGCCTGCAGGTTTGTTTGTTTTTTCTTTTAAAGTTCTAATTAAAATTTCCTATATTGTGGTCAGATCTTTGGGTTATCTGTGACGAGTGGTTTGAAGCTTTTTTCACCGTTTAGCTTCGATGCAAATATTTTTTCACTGCTAAGCTCCTTTTTGGATGATCCTTCATGCTCGACAACCTGTACTAAACCCTTACATGAGAGTAACCGAGGGTAGGAAACTAGGAATAATGCTTTAAGAGACCTCCAACAAGTATATGACTATATGAGATTCGATGGGCAAATTTATGTTATATACTATAAAACTGCAAACTCAGAAGAGGTGAATTTGGTAAAAGGAATAAATTTTATGACTATAGTTGCAGCGGATTGCAGTGAGTAAATATTTTTACTTGTTCGGTAAATTTAGAATTTGTAGTTATATACTATAAAACCGCAAATTCACCTCTTTTGAGTTTCAATGTTGGGTACAAACTTACTGCAAATTGGTAAAAGATGAATTTCTAATCTAACATATGTATCAGTAAAATTAGATTGATCAACTGTCCTATTTTGAACTAAATACGTTATAAGAAAATTCATGTGGTGTTACATGTTGACATGTCGTGAAATAGACGTGGTAGTGAATAGTGATTTTAACATTAACAAAAGAAACTAAATGTATCTATTTGCTAGAAAACCAAGTTAGAATTGGAGTTGTATCTATTAGTCGTATTGTTTCTATAGCCCATTAGTTGTTTGTATGGGCTACAGCCCGATAGTATTATGTTTTAGGGTTTCATGGCTATATATTGTAAACTTGTGTTATGATTAATGTATGGAATATTGAAATCCTACATGGTATCGAGCCTAACCTCAATCCCTAACCGATCCTTATTTTTTTCCTACCGTTTCTTTGAGTCGATCGTTGGATTCTGATATCCAGTCGACGTGTTTCCCTGTTTGTTTAAGTTGATCGTTGGTTCACTGTTGATAACTAGTCAACTTGGGTGTTCATTGGTTGTTCTTTTTTCTGCTGGTATATTTTTCCAACCCTAACTCACCTTAATCTCAAAGTCTTACATTGATAGGCGACCCTTCTACCCCTAATCCCCCTGCTATTCTATTGTCAGACAAGCTCATGGCACTCACAAACCTTACCACTCGTGTCCCGGTTATGTTAGATGTGGATGAGATGAATTACTCATCTTGGACATATTTTTTCCAAAATTTATGTCGCGGTTACACCTTGTTGGATCACATTCTACCTACGGATGTGGCTACTTCTAGCACTAAGCCACCACCCACCGCCGAGTGGCTCGCTATTGACTCCATCATTCTTTCTTGGATATTTAGCACAATGTCTAAACCCCTACAACAACGGCTCATGGTTGAAAACCCTAAAACGACCAATGAGGCTTGGGATATTCTCTCGTTGATCTTTAATGACAACAAATGATCTCGTTCCATAGCATTGAAGGTGGAGTTGAGATCTATGAAGCTTGGAGATTTATTGATCGATCCCTACTTCTGAAAGATTGAATCCATTGCCACTGTTCTAAATAGCCTGGATCTCCTATCACCAATGATGATGTGGTGAACATTGCTCTCGATGGGTTACCAGAAAAATATGTTCATGGGACACAGCCTACTTATGTTCAACAGTTGGGTGAAGGTTTCCATACAGGTCAACCTTCTATTCTTGGTCCACATCTGGGTCAGCAGGGTTCACAGTCAGGTACTACGGGCAATCTCCCTGGACAGGAAACAATTTTACCCAGTGCTTTTATTGCCGGCACACTTCAGGATCCTATGCATCATCTCATCTTAATGACTTTGTCAATTGTCTTAGTAATGTTTTTAATTCGTGCATTTACCCATCTGTTGCAGTTGGTGACGGGCATTCAATTCCCGTTATCAACTCTGGACATAGTATTTTGCCTACTCCTCACCGACCACTTCATTTAAATAATGTCTTCATTACTCCTAATATTGTCAAAAATTTGATCTATGTTCGTCAGTTTGTTCGGGATAATTATTGTACTGTTGAGTTTGACCCTTTTGGTTTTTCTGTTAAGGAGTTTCAAACACGTCGGGTGCTGCTCCACTATGATAGCAATGGAGACCTTTACCCAGTCACTCAGCCTCCACCATTCCGCATGCTTTTCTCGCGAGTCAGTATACGTGGCATCAACGACTTGGACATCCAGGAAGTGAAGTGTTACGTCGTATCCTTTCTAGTAATTCTATTTCATGTAATAAAGGGCAGTCTCCCACGCTTGGTCATGCTTGTCAGCTTGGAAAACATGTGAAACTTCCATTTGTTAGTTCTAGTAGTTTGGTTCAGTCTACGTTTGATATTGTACACTCGGACTTGTGGACTTTCCCAATTCCGAGTCTTTCTGGTTTCAAATACTATGTCTTGTTTTTGGATCATTATTCTCAGTTTGTTTGGGTTTATCCTTTAGTTAATACTTTTGATGTTTTGTCTAAATTTATGTTATTTCGTACCTTTGTTCGTACTCAATTTAAATGTGACATTAAAGCTTTTCAGTGTGACCATGGTGGGGAATTTGACAACAAAGCCTTTCATAAGCTCTTTTCAGATAATGGGATTCAATTTCGATTTTCTTGTCCTCGTACCTCTCAACAAAATGGGAATTCCGAAAGGATGATTAGAACTATCAATAACCTTATCCGTACCTTGTTGTTTCAAGCACATCTTCCTCCTAATTATTGGACTGAGGCTCTTAATATGGCTGTTTATCTTTTAAATATATTACCATCACGTGCCATTGACAATGAAGTCCCATTTACTCGCCTTTATGGTTTAAAACCTGACTATAGTCTTTTGCGTACTTTTGGGTGTCTTTGCTTCTAAAGGTAATGTTTTAGGAGGAGGTGGTGTTTCATCAAATATTACATTTAGTGATTCCTCTACTTTCATGGAGTGTTTGTTAAGTATTATATATGCTTTACTATTTTGTGAGTATCCTAAAAATATTCCTTCATATGATTTTGGATCAAACTTAGTGAGGTAATCCTAAGTGTTCAGAATATAACATTTACTTCCAAATACCCTAAAGTAGCTTAAGTTTGGTTTTCTACCTCTTAATAACTCATAAGGAGTTTTTCCTAGAATTCTCCTAATTGATACCATATTTAAAATATAAGTAGATGTATCTACGGCGTGACACCAAAATTTTTGTGGGATGGATTGTTCATTTAACATAGTTCTACTCATTTCTTGTAGTGACCTATTTTTTCTTTCTGCTACGCCATTTGATTGAGGAGTACGAGGAGCGGAGAAATTGTGAGATATTCCATTTAATTCACAATATTTTCCGAATTGTACTTCGTTATCAAATTCCCTACCATGGTCCGTCCTAATGGCAACTATTGAGCATCCTAATTTATTTTGAATCATTTTACTAAATATTTCGAATTTTTCAAAAGCTTGGGTTTTGTCACTTAAAAACCTAGTCCACGTGTATCGTGAGTAGTCATCTACTATTACTAAGGTATATTTGTTTCCTCCATAGCTCCGCACAGCGGATGGACCGAAAAGATCCATATGTAATAATTCTAGGCACCTAGTAGTGGATACTATATTCTTAGCTTTGTGACTAGCATGAGCTTGTTTTCCAATTTTACATGCATCACAAAAATGCATGTCATATTTTAGATTAGGCAAATTTCTAACTAATTCCTTAGAGGCCAAAGATTGTATTTGTTGCATGTTAGCATGTCCTAATCTCCTATGCCACAATGTAGAGTTTTCATCTAGGGTCGTTAGGCATATCCTATCCTCAGGTTTGTTTCCTAGTTTCATAACATATATGCCACCTTTCCTAATTCCTCTACCTATAATTTTCCATTCTTAACTATTTCGCTATCCTTTTCGGTAAATGTGACTCTACATTTATTATCACATATTTGTCTTACACTAAGCAAGTTGTATGTTAATTTATCTACATGCTCTACATTTTCAATAGTAAGTGAGTCTTGAGAAATCGTACCTTTGCCAATGATTTTTCCACGTAAGTCACTACCGAAAATAACGTTACCTCCATTGTATGCCTTGTATGTAGAGAATAGCTTGCGGTTCCCCGTCATGTGCCTCGAACATCCGCTATCTTTGATCCATTCGTCAGGTTCCAAGTCAATTCCTAAACATATTTCGTCGGTTTCTTTTGCCATAAAACACTTTTCGTCTCTTAGCTTTTCAACTTCTTCTTTTTCACTATCACTCCATCTTCCACTAACAAAAGCGCCTTGATTTTCATAACCTGGCGGCTTTAGGCATTCACCA
Source organism: Artemisia argyi (assembly GCA_030686995.1). Classification (NCBI taxonomy): domain Eukaryota; kingdom Viridiplantae; phylum Streptophyta; class Magnoliopsida; order Asterales; family Asteraceae; genus Artemisia; species Artemisia argyi. The sequence goes on along the minus strand of CM060689.1, from coordinate 11,811,425 downwards.
ATGAGATGATTTGGACTTCCACATCTAAAGCACTTTCTTTCACTACTACAAAAAATGCCATGGAAACTGGTTAGAATTGCTCATGGAGAGTGGTTTTGGAACCACTCTCTGTGAGGGGGTATCTCTATAAGTGAAACATATAGAAACCGGTTTTCCAACCGGTCTCTGTTAGTCACATCGAGACCGGTTTTCCACTCTAAACCAATCTTTATTATAGAGTAAACAAGCAAGTTGTATTTTTGTGAGAGACCGGTGTATATCGTGAAAACCGATTTCTATTATATTTCTTTTATTTAAAAAAAAAAAAAAAAAAAAAAAAAGCCACTAGGCTGCCGGGGATCGCTTATTTAACTTCCTTATAGGTAATTTTTAAGATTGCTTATCGAAACTGCTTATCAAAGGAGCTTCAGTAAGTAATACAAATATTCCCTATAAGTAGTACATGAATTAGCAATCCCTTACAGCCCTTTTAAGCCTCTGAGTAATATTTAAATCTACCCAAACAAAAACTACTGTTAATAAGTAGACATGTCAAACCAAGTTTCCAGTTTTTAACATGAGCAGAATTATACATGCGCGAGACTTTGAGTGAAAATAAGATAAAGATAATACTTCTCGAGTTGCTCTTTGCATGTTCTTTCTATATGAAAAATGGAAAGATGCATCGACTTTCTTAATATGTAGCACAAATATCTCCTCAGTATAATGTAAACAAAAAAAAATGCACACAAACATTTGTAAACAAAAAAGTTATTCAAACATTACTTTAAGTCAGCACACCCATCTCTTGAACCATCTCCACAGTCACCAATCACTCTCTAAAGATCTTTTCCCTTGCTTATAACTTCTTGAATGATGTTTACATCTTCTTCATCAAGTTTAACTGAGAATATTGCAGTTGAGTCTTTGATATGTGCCGATAACCCAAGTCTAACACCCACCATTGACCCTACCACAGATGGGTCTAATTACAGTCGTGTTGCAGCATTCAGTAAAAAAAAAGACTATTTGACAACTTGTTAGTTTATTTGTTTAACAGACAAATTTGAGTGAGCGAGTTTACCTGATCTAGTACAAACTTTACAGCAACACTTAGTTTGGAGACTCCATGTTTTCCTACTACCTGATTTAGAGTTTTAAGAAGTGCTTGGAAAAGACTCCATCCGCCTCATGCATCAACCATTTGGTATATAAAATATTCAGTATTGTCTGAAACTTTTTTACTTATTAATGGTGATGCTTTTATACAATGTTTTCTTAATATAATATTTGAGAAGTTAACATACCCGTTTGTATTTTTGAAGCGAAGGAGTATTAAGTGGAGGTCCTGCAAAAGAGATTGACAAGTTGGTATTTAAGAAGTTCTCGGATAATAGTCCGCCCATTACTGTTCCATAACTACCAAAAAAGCATTGTGTAATACTAACTTATAAGCATGATTGTATGTGTATGTGTGTGCACGCGTGCCAGGCGGAGAGACATATGTTATGAGTTTGACTCCAGTGAGCTGAAAGAGTTCTGCCATTCTTTGTTGAGGTCGCATATCCACAAGTGAATGTTGAACCTGGTTATAGCAGCAAACACATAGTAATGCCACATTTAAACTAGATCTCAGAATAAGATATAAATATGGAACCGTGAGTATTACACTTAATTACCTGATTGCTAACAATTGGGATGCCGTTTTCCAATATAGTCTGTAACCGTGGGGTATCAAAGTTAGTTAAAGCTACCGTTTTAATCTTACCTGCAAAACAGAAGCTAAAGCTATCAGGTTACATACTAATTTCAACCCACAACCTGACTCATTCAGAATATACCGCATTATGACATTAGCTTATTGTTAGGACCAACATGGCAGCTATACTTCTTTTGGCATAATATATAACGAAGAAAACAAGCATTAACAACTCCAATTAGTGTGGAATTTAATTTGACAGTAGGCATATTTGTTACATTTTTACCAGTAGGCACTATACAAGTATCTTATGACATACTAAGTAACTTGATATGTTGAAGTTTGGCGGTTCAGTGTCAACCCCATCATAAATTCTATTCACACGATTACCTGTAAAATATGTTCAAAAAAAGTTCCTGACCTAGTCATTTAACAAATAGAAACTTAATGGATTATCAGCTAATCTATTACTGTATTTATTAAACTAACTTACAAAAATGTTGTAAAACATTGCAATTAAAGATATAGTGTCATATGTAAATGTCATTTGCTGTTAGGAAATCCATCACCACTAATAAGTAAATTCTACTTTACCTTCCAATGTCCTTATCAAGTTACTCATTGACTTCATTTCCTTTACTTACATGTCCAATAGACTCAGAAGTTGCCCAAAGTATTTCTTCTCTATTGAAAGCAAAGAAAACAAAGAGAGATTAAATAATTTAGGCATGGCAAATTTTATAACACAATTCACATATACTGAGACACATTGATCAAATAACCAATGTAAATATTATACGCATATCAGATATGGCAATCTTCTATTATTTGGGATAATATACAAAACAAACTAGAAAAGCTTATATATTTTATAGATTTGTTAACGGGTCATTATAGCTTATCGGGTTTATCGGACCAACCCAATAACGAACCAATTAAAACCCTAACCCGACCCTATTAGGCTATCGGGTTGACCCGATAAGCTAAGTTAGACCCGAATCAACCCAACCCTATAAAGCCTTATCGGGTTCGGGTCAGGTCGGGTCGACCCATTTGACACCCCTACTCGTAAGCTTACAAGTTAGTTTTATCTATAAAGTACAAAATTTAGTAAATAAATAGTAAAACGATCTAATGATATCACGTGTCACTATTAACCAACAATAATAAACTCATGTTACATCACTTTCCAACTAAGTTGACCATCCGCCTTGCTCTGAAAATAACAAAGTTGGACAACAATAAGGTGAAAGTCCAGTATCTAAAAGAACAAAATTTCTATGGAAATTTAAGATATTAACTATACCTTATTGGAATAAATGTGTCTAACTAGCTGTGGTTAAAGGGATATATATAGCTCCATTGATACTATCAAGTGTCTCACAATCACAACAATACTCCACAACAGTATCGACAGATTTATGCGGGTCTTGTATATTTTGAGAAGCTGTCAATTTAGCAATAGTGATTATATCTAAATAACCTATATATTTATATACACGAGTAGTGTATTAAATTAGAGATAACAACTAAGCTATAAACACCCATATTGAACTGTAATTCGTAATTTGATTAACAATTTTTTATAAAAATATCCTAATTTTCGCTTAGGGCCAGGAACCCTAATTTCGGATTTAAGAAAGTATCTAAAAGATCATTTGAAATAGAAGATAAAACAAATTAAAGTACCTAAGTTATAAGGAGATCGAATCGGAATGGCTAATTAGATAGCGACCCACGATCATAGTGGAACCAACAGAGGTGTATGGGTGGATTATGGTTTGTGTGTTTTGATAGAAGAAGAAGAAGAATGAAAAGTGGGGTTCAAATTATTAAAAGTGATATATTTTAGTTTTTGAACTAAATTATTGAAAGTGATAAATGTGGGGAAACCCCCGCTTAAAATTTTGGTACATATAAACCGGGTTTTATGAAGACCAGTCCTTTAATCTTTAACATTTTAAATCTCTATGTAATTTTTCTTTTAAAGACAGGGTTTTTCGTAACCAGTCTCTATTTAAGGATCTCTTTGACCTTTTGTGTAGTAGTGTTTTCCGGTAGTTTTCACTTCTATTTCTTTGGAACGCTTTTCTTTCGTCTCGTGATGATCTAGTGAATCTTCCTCGTCTCTTGAAGAATTTCTTGAATTCTCTTACGGCCATTGCATATTCTTCGTCTTCACTTTCGTCACTTGAATCATCATCATCACTAGGTTCCTTTTTGGCTTTTAGAGCAATGGATTTGGTTTTTTCTTTCTTGACTTTGACCGTTTCCGAATCTCTTCTTATGATTTCTTCATGAACCTTCAAGTTGCCAATTAGTTGATCTAGTGATAACGTCATCAAGTTCTTTGATTCTTCAATTGTCGTGACCTTAGCTCGCCAGTTTGGATGCAATGCCCTAAGAAATTTCCTAACACAATTTTTACTAGAAAATGTCTCATCAAGTGCTTTTAAATTTGTGATAATAGTGTTAAACTTAGCAAAAGCATTATCAATTGATTCCTCTTCCGGAATTGTAAATTGTTCATATTGTTGTACAAGAAGATCTATTTTATTATCTTTGACTTGACTATTACCTTGGTGAGTGATTAGTAAAGAGTCCCAAATTTCTTTGGCGGTTTTACACATAAAAATTCTTTCATACTCTTTGCGTGGTAACGCATTATAAATAACCATTTTAGCCTCATTATTTTTTGCTAATTTCTTTTTCAAATCATCATTTTGTTCTTCGAAAGATACAATTTCATTCATTTTAGTTTCAACATTATATTGAATAGGGGGAAAATCACCAAAGGTAATAATATGCCAAAGATCAAGATCTTTTGATTTCACATACGTTTCGAATCTATTTTTCCAATATAAAAATCCATCACTTTCAAATAGTGGTGGTCTTTGCATAGATTGCCCTTCTAAATATTTTTCAGATTCCATAGATCGTTACAAGTTTTAAAATACAATATATTTTAAAAATCTTGCTAGACGTGGCTCTTGATACCAATTGTGGAAAACTAGAAGGGGGGGGGGTTGAATAGTTTTACGTCTTTTTAATTCGTTATAAAAGATAGTTTTAGTGTTTTCTTAGCTTTTAAAAACTTAGATTCGATAATATGTGATCTCAAGTCTTGCACAATATAAACAACTATCAATACACAATATATAACAATGATAAGTAATGAAATAAGTAAGAGATGGAAAGATCGAACTGCGAGACAAGAGATTTATAATGGTTCGGCTACAAGGACACCTTCCTTGCCCTACTCCACTCCCCGAGCACCTAACTCGAGAGTTTTCTTCACTATATCAACAAGCTCCCTTATGGCGGAGAAAACCGTACACACCAATTTACACACCAATTTTCACACCACAACTTCTTCACACCTAAGTCACAACTTCTACACTACTTCTTCAAATTAATCTACTTCACAACTAACTACTCCACACCTATCTTCTTCACACCAATCTAGTTCCTAACTTTTCTTCTTCACACCAAGCTACTAACTAATCACACAATCTATATATCTAGCACAACTATCTACAATCAAATATTCACAACAATCTTCACAAAGAATAATGTAAATGATCTTTGATGATGCACCAACAACTTGGATGTGGAGATCACAACAAGTTGTAATACTTCTTGTCTTGGGGGATAGAAGTATTCTTCTCTTGCACTTGAGAGGATGAAGTTTGGATCACTTTGAAACAAAGAATTATACACTTATGATCAAAGGATAAGAGAATAGAGATATAGATCTAGATCAGAAAGTTTAGAAGTGCAAAAGGTAAGAAAATTCTGAGGGATGAACCAGTATTTATAGGGGAGAAAAATACTCTTCTGGAGCGTGGCCGGTCCCCTTAATTAATGGCCGGTCCCCTTAATGATTAAGGGGGCCGCCTAAAGAATTAAGGGGGCCGCCCCTTCAGAACGTTGGTTTTTCTTGTCTTTTAGTGGGGAATATTTTTCTGGATAAAATTTGCCATTTTTGGTTGAAAATTTGAAATCATATATTTATAATGAATTAAACATATTCTTTTAATTCCAAAAGTAATTTTGTAAAAGATATAAAATGTTTAATGCATTTTATAAAAATCCTAGTGATTAGAGAAATTTCCTTTGATCATGAAATGTAATAAACCCTTTGTTTATTCATACCTTAAGTGATATGGAAGCAAAGACAAATATTAAGCACTAAAAACTTGTTTACGTCATAAGTTTTAGATTAATGAGTTTATGCTTTGTAATTATCAAAACATAAAGACATTGTTAATATGCTAACAATGTTTTAAGACATTATTTATGTCAACAATGTTACCTTTGATTAAACTGTTTTCCTGTTTGCCACTAAGACATCAAATACCACCACTCCCACTCCTAGTTCTTCTTATGAATTTTTAGATGACTCATCTAATTTCATTTCTCATGTTCTAAGATTATCCCCCACCACTACACCTACTGCTCCTACACCTGATGCACCTCTTGAGCCTCTTAGTCCATCTCCTACTCCTACACCACCTCTACAACCGCCACCAAGTCCATCTCCTACACCTACACCACCTCCACAAATGCCACAACCACCACTAACTCCAACAACGCCACAAACGCCTGTTGTTTCTCATCAATCACCTCCTCCTCCAATTCAACAGCCAACTAGTTCGATTCACCCCATGGTTACACGTGCTCGTGTCAGGATTACTCGTCCCAATCCTCATTATGCTGGTCATGTATCTATGATTTCTCCTTTATGTCGGTTTCCTAGTGATGCATTTCATGATTCGAATTGGCAAAATGCTATGTGTGATGAGCATGATGCACTTATTAAAAACAAAACTTGGACTCTTGTGCCAAAACCCCCGGATGCAAATATTATTTGCAGTATGTGGTTGTTTCGTCACAAGTATTTAGCAGATGGGACACTTAGTCGCAACAAGGCTCGTCTTGTTGCGAATGGTAGTAATCAGATAGAGGGTGTTGATGTTGATGAGACATTTAGTCCGGTTGTTAAACCCCGGTACTATTCGGACCGTTCTTAGTTTAGCTATTTTTCGACATTGGCTGGTTCATCAGTTGGATGTCAAGAACGCTTTTTTACATGGGGATTTAGCTGAAATAGTTTATATGTATCAGCCACCTGGGTTTCGTGATCTTGTTTATCCTGACTATGTATGTTTATTGCAGCGTTCGTTATATGGTCTTAAGCAGGCTCCTCGGGCATGGTTTCAGCGCTTTGCTAACTACATCACTATTGTTGGCTTTTCTCCTAGTTGTTGTGACTCCTCTTTATTTATTTATAAACAGGATGATGATACTGCATTTTTGTTACTCTATGTGGATGATATTGTGCTCACTGCTTTGTTTGATGGTTTATTACAGCAAATCATTGCTTCATACATAAGGAGTTTGCTATGACAGATTTGGGTGCTCTTAATTATATTTTGGGTGTTTCAGTTACGCGTGACTCTTCTGGGATGTTTTTGTCACAACGTCACTATGCTATGGAGATATTGGAACGTGTACATATGGTCAATTGTAACTCTTCTCGGACTCCTATTGACACAGAGTCTAAATTGGGTGATAATGGTGATCTGGTTTCTGATCCTAAGTTATATCGGAGTCTTGCTGGTTCTCTGCAGTATCTTACTTTTACTAGACCTGATATTTCCTATGCCGTGCAGCAGGTTTGTATATATATGCATGATCCTCGAGAGCCTCATTTTAATGCTCTCAAGCGGGTTTTGAGGTACGTTCGAGGCACATTATAATATGGTTTGCAACTGTTTTCATCCTCTACTTCCTCATTAGTTGCTTATTCGGATGCTGATTAGGCTGTTTGCCTTACTACAAGGCGCTCTACTTCTGGCTATTGTGTTTTCCTTGGCAACAATCTCCTCTCCTAGTCCTCCAAGCGTCAGCCAACACTTTCTCGTTCTAGTGCAGAGGCAGAGTACCGTGGTGTTGCCAATGCTGTTGCTGAGACCTGTTGGTTGCGAAACCTGTTACGTGAGTTACATACGCCTTTGTCTTCCGCTACGCTTGTCTACTGTGATAATGTTAGTGCTGTATACTTATCTTCTAATCTGGTTCAGTATCAACGTACGAAACATATAGAGATTGATATTTATTTTGTCCAAGATTTGGTTGCTGCTGGTCATGTTAGAGTTCTTCATGTGCCGTCACGTTATCAGTATGCCGATATTTTTACCAAAGGATTACCTTCAGCTTTGTTTGAGGAGTTTTGTACCAGTTTGAGTGTCCGATGTCCTCCCGCTCAAACTGCGGGGGAGTGTTAATCGTATTATTTCTATAGCCCATTAGTTGTTTGTATGGGCTACGGCCCGATAGTCTTATGTTTTATGGTTTCATGGCTATATTGAAATCCTACAGTATCAACGATGACAGACTTCTAAACATGGGTCTACATTTGTTATAATCAAGCATTACTTGCGAAGGAAAAAAAAAATTATAAGTGATGAACAGTTTGACCATATGCTGTTTATATTCACCTAGTAAATTCGGTTTCCGTTTGGTTTACTGTTATTTATACTGTTTATATTCACTAGTAAATTCGGTTTCGGTTTGGTATAAGGTTATTTTGGTTAAGCATTGATGATTAGGCTTTGATCAGTTTGGCCCAATAATTATTTTTTGGCGTAGAAAATTGTGTTTATTTTTACTAATTACAGACCCAACAATATAAACATTAAACATAACAAAATAAGCCAAACAAACTTGTTTATTAAGGTTCCGTTGGGTTCCTTTAAATATTTGTTTTGGTTTTTAGGCTTTTATTGCTTACGTCGAGAGGTGCAAATACATAACCGGTTTTTTTTTAACCGGTGGTTTAACCGTAACCGGTTTTTAAAAAAACCGAACCGGTTAGACCGGTTTAACCGTAACCGTTTTAACCGGCTTTTAAAAATAACCGGTTTTAACCGGTTATTTTTTATTTTATTTTTTTAATACATTGGCCCGTTTTACGTCGAGGACACAAAATGATCGCGAGTGAATAAATAAACAAAGCGCTTTACATATTCAAAAGCTTTACAAAAGGTGGAAAAAAATCTTCATCCAATCCCATGTATTTGATAAGCAACGCACAGGAAGTTTAATGTTTTAATTTCCCATGTTTAATATGCTTGCATTTACAACACAATTACATATTATGTTACATTTTCACACAGTTTTTAGTAAAATTCCGAAAAAACGAACCGGTAAATAACCGATAAAAAATATGAATCCGAACATTTATAACCGAAAAAAACGAACCGGTAAAAAACCGATAAAAACCGATTCCGAAAATTTATAACCGAAAAAAACCGATTCCGAACATTTATAACCGAAGAAAACCGATTCCGAAAAACCGAAACCAAACCGAACCGAAACTGGTTATTCGAAAAACCGGTTTTTTTATAACCGGTTATTAAAAAACCGAAAACCGAAAAAAACCGATTTTTTTCACCTCTACTTACGTCTTGATCTTGGTGAATGCAACTCGATATAATATTAAAGATTTCAAGTTCATAACAAGCAAAGGTATGCATGCATAAACTTTATTTATACATTCTACGTCTCGATTATATATGTTGTTTTGCTCTATAAAGCATAGATGTTAATTATATGTGAGCATGTTACTAGCTGTAACTCGATAATAAACCCTTCAAATTTTGTGATTACCTGTGCAGATAAATCTCAAATATTGTCAGTATGGATTTAGAACGACCATTCGTTATGAGTTTCCGTATCTGTGTCGATGTCCAATACGTGAATGAGCTAATCAAGCGTGGCGGATTAAACTTGAGTTTCACGGTTGTGGCCAGGCGTAAAATGCCTTATCACTGAGTTTGTCAATTTGATCTACAAACATGCTGGGGTTGACAAAAGTACTGAATTCAAGTTGAAAATTACTCTAGATTTGCAAGATTTTCAGAAACCTAAGCCGTCGCCTATTGAGAGTGAAGAGTGTTTAGACATGACTTGTTCAAAACATGGGAAACCTAAGTCGTCAACGTATTTGCAATCTTGTGGGAAAATTACGCCTATTATGAGTGAAGAGACTTTAGACTTGATGTATTTCTTGGCCGAGAGAGATGAAAGTTTTTGGCCTCAGATTTGTGTTGAATTCGTGCAGATACCGAAAACATATCGCCTATGAGCACAATCTTTGGCCGCTGCATTGAAGCGTGTTTGCATCCCTTTGCAAGCTAGTGACGTGAATCAGGACTTCTTTAATCTCTACATATTTTTTGCCGTGATACAAATTGAGTCCTTAGTTTATTTAAATTTTTTTTTTTTTTTTTTTTCTTTCTGAAACTGATTGAGTCCTTAGTTGATGTTAAACAAGTTATATTTTTGCATACATTAGTAGCATTACTATTACTAAAGTGAATGTTGGATCGAACTTATGTGAGTTTGGAAGTTTTTATTGTCTCACTTTGTGGGTGAATCGAAAACCAAAACTCAAAGATGAACTATAATTTAGGGACATGGATACCTGGTTGTGGTCTTGACTCATAACTAAAAAAAGGCTAATCATGTTGGATTAAGGTGTTTTGTTTAATATCAATGACACGTAATACTCGCGTTTGTCTTATATAACATTTTTTATCCATGAGGTTTTGGATACCTTGTGCAAGTTGGTAATTGTTAGTACTATTGAAAGCTGCATCCATCGTTGTATATGTTATTTGATTTGTACACGACAAAAGTAGTTATGTACACACCCACATGTAGTAGCTTGCATGCGTTTGTCGAATAATGTAATAGTAAAATGGCAAATTCGTACATGACAAAACAGATTAGAAACAAAACAAAAACAAGTCACAAGTTTATGAAACAAGGTATCTAAAAGATATATATGCTTCTTAGCATATGTCCAGAGTCAACTTAACATCATATCATAAACAAAGTCATCTTTGATCTTTCTACTTAATTAGTATTGAACACAAAAGAAAATGGACAAAGGAAAATTCTTCCAAGAAGTGAATTTACCTGAACAAAAATCTTATGAAGATGGTATTGTCTTCCCGGTGGTGTTGTCGCCAATCACTAACACTCATAGTTTTACTGAGGCTATAAAAGCTCAAAAGCCATGGCTAGAGTCACTTCTAAATGAGAGAGGTGTTATTCTCTTCAGAGGCTTTCCTGTTACATCTCCTTTGGAATTTAATGATGTTGTTGAAGCTTTTGGGTTCCCTGAGGCACCATACGTGGGTGGTCGGGCTCCTCGAACTAAAGTCGTGGGGAGGATTTACACTGCTAACGAAGCTCCCCCTGAGAATGCTATTCCGTTCCATCATGAGATGGCTTATGTAAGATCTTTGATTCTATACATATGTATATAACATATCTATGATCTATGCATTTATCTGACTCTTTTCTAAAGGTAAACCATAAATCCAGACCAAAAAACTGATGAGAAATGATTAAAGGAAAATAACTGTATGTATAGTTAGAGGTGCATAGAGTCTGGATTAAGCAATGAACCATGACCGAAATTCTTGGCCTATCTGGGTTCAAACTGTCCGAACCAGTCTTAACCTGCCTTTCAGTCTTATGAAAATCTTTATACAGAAAGATATAGAATTCTAAAATAGTTTGGTTTCATGGTTTACGATTTTGTCCCCAAGTTATGCGTAAACTAAATGAAACTATTGACTAGATTTAGTTTCACTAAAACTTTGCAATTGGTCAAGCAGGTTCCAAATTTCCCCAGCAAGTTATTTTTCTTTTGTGAAGAAGCACCAGGAAGCGGGGGACAAACTCCAATAGTTTTGAGTCATGTCGTATATGAAAAGATGAAAGAAAAGCACCCAGAGTTCGTTGCACAGCTCGAGAAATATGGAATGACATATAAAAAGATGATGAATGACGAGGACCATCCATCGTCCTACACAGGCAGAGGCTGGAAGTCTGCATACAATACCGATGACAAGAATCTTCTTAAGGAAATGTATGCTTGTGGTTCACTATATATATATTTTTTTGAACTGCATATGTATGCTTGTGGTTCACTATATTGAGCTAAAACTTTATAAGTTATACCTCGTTAAGAAAATAAACTGACTCTATGTTAATCGCTCACTGGAACAATGTTTGTTTCACAGGGTGGCGGAGTTAGGAACAAAGCTGGAATGGATAGGGAATGCTATAAAGCTTATAACAGGTCCATTGCCAGCCATCAGAGTATTTGACAAAGAAAGTCAACGTAAAGTTTGGTTCAATAATCTTTCGACTGGTAAAATTGGTCCAATGACTAATGATATTCATGATCAAGATGCATATGTTGAGATTGGAAATGGTGATCTTGTGCCTGAACAAGCTAAGAAAGACTGCTTGGAGATATTGGAAAAAGAGTGTGTTGTTATACCTTGGAAGAAAGGTGATGTTATGCTTGTTAACAATTTGATGGTTCTTCATGCTCGACAGCCAGTGCTAAAGCCGCCTCGACGCGTACTTGCATCTCTTTGCAAGTGATGGGAGTGATTATCTCTTCAGCCACAAGATCTGGCTTTCTCGAAAGATTGATGAACATATATGCTGATGAAAAACGTGCATCATGTTCCGAACATGTTATATTAGAATGACTTGTTCCATTTTAGGAACAGCAATTTGTTAAAACATAACTGAATATCATAAATCAACCATGTTTATAAGTCTGTCATCGTTGATACAAGCTCCCATTCTAACTTGGTTTTCTAGCAAATAGACGCATTTAGTTTCTTTTGTTAATGTTAAAATCACTATTCACTACCACGTCTATTTCACAACATGTCGACATGTAACACCACATGAATTTTCTTATAACGTATTTAGTTCAAAATAGGACAGTTGATCAATCTGATTTTACTGATACATATGTTAGATTAGAAATTCATTTTTACCAATTTACAGTAAGTTTGTACCCAACATTGAAAATCAAAAGAGGTGAATTTGCGGTTTTATAGTATATAACTACAAATTCTAAATTTACCGAACAAGTAAAAATATTTACCCTCACTGCAATCCGCTGCAACTATAGTCATAAAATTTATTCCTTTTACCAAATTCACCTCTTCTGAGTTTGCAGTTTTATAGTATATAATGTTGGTAGTTAATTGTAAAACAGTTTCCCAGATTAGGGTTAAGATAATCAATAAAGGTACCGGATATTCACTTGAAATCGTGGTATCACTTTCCAATAGAAACTATTCGACCCTATGCCTGGGTTACACGAATATCTCTATGGGATAAGACCAAGTGATGTTCTTGCTTTAGGCACAAACCAAGAACCAGATGCGTATTGAAGTGTTTAGGGTTCTGTGTTTAGTATATCGTATGATAACTTTTATCCATGCAGAATGATGTGATCTCTATTTATAATAGAGAATACTCAAAACCCTAGCCCATGGTATTATGTATAATTAACGGCCCATTAATTATATCATAATAATTTCCATAATAATAAGGATCAGTGGTTATCAGTGGAAACATTATCACTAGCAGTGGTAATGTTAACACTAGCAGTGGTAACAATAACCCTTGCAGTGGAAACAATAACCCTTGCAGTGGTAACATTAACACATCAGTGGAAACACACTAGCAGCTGAATCTACTATCAGTAGAATCACACTTTAGTGGAATCACACTATCAGCAGGATCTTGCTATCAGCAGATTCAATACATAACCACTATTGAGTCAGGGGATTCAGTGACCAAATGGGTGTATACTCCATACCTCCAAACCCATTACCAGGTATGAATTAATCCCTCAAGAGCACTAAATTTTCCAACAATCCTCCCCAAATTTAGTTCTCTTCCTTTGCATGAAAAAATCAAACACAAACCAAAACAAGTGCATAAATGAAAATATCCTGAGGATTGAATTTCCACATTAGTACATATACTTTCAAATATTCGAGAATCAGGGTGTTCTAAGAATTGAACCCTTCAACCCATTTGAATACCTGATGATAAATATACACAAGTTTTCAAACACTAAAATACTCCTGACACTATACAAGCCATGTGTCCATATCCAATTCATAAATGTTGTAAAAGCTAAAAGTCCAAAGCTTCCTGAAGCGGCAAAACTTCAACATTCACATAGGTGGTTCATCTTTAATTCATGCTCCTGCTTAGCACTTTTTCAAAGAAAATTAACCATTAAGAAGTGAAGACTTCATCCTCCTTTCCAGCAGGTAACAAGCACAACCTTGGGATGTTTGTGATACATGTGCTTCAGTCCACTAAATGATCAGCTTTCCACATTGAACTCAGCTTCCAAGTTTCCTTAGAAGGGAGTTGGGTATCCTTGCATTCAGTGACTAAGTTGGACTTAAACCCATCCCTTTAGCAGACTTCAAAACCAAGTCTCTAGCCAAACCCTTCGTCAAGTGATCAGCTAAGTTTTGTTGAGATTTAACAAACACTATAGATACCACCCCATTCATGATAAGCTCACGAATCATGCTATGCCCAACACCTAAGTGTCTAGACTTCCCATTGTACATCTGGCTATAAGCCTTTGCCAATGTAGCTGCACTATCACAACGGATAGAAATAGGTGCTATAGGTTTAGACCACAATGGAATCTCAAGAAGCAAGTTTTTCAACCATTCAGCTTCTTTGCCATCAGCAGCTAAAGCCACAAATTCAGATTCCATGGTTGAACTGGTAATGCAAGTTTGTTTCTTGGATGCCCAAGAAATTGCTCCTCCACCAAGTAGGAATACCCAGCCACTAGTAGACGAATTGTCTTCAGTGTTACTGATTTAACTTGCATCAGTGTAACCTTCTAATACTGAAGGATAACCAGTATATGAGAGACTATAATCCATAGTTCTCTTCAAATACTTAAAGACCCTCTGAATTGCTTGCCAATGATGAGCACTAGGATTACTAGTATACCTGCTCAGTTTACCCACAGCAAAAGCAATATCAGGTCTTGTACAAGTCATGGCATACATCAAGCAGCCAATCACCCTAGAATACTCAAGTTGAGATACAGCTTTGCCAGTATTAGGCATTAGCTTCTCACTTGTATCCATAGGAGTACTCACTGGAGTACAATCAAAGTAATTAAATTTCTTTAACACCTTCTCAATGTAATGAGACTGAGATATAAAAATTTTGTTACTTTCATGTTTAATCCTTATGCTAAGGATAACATCTGCCTCCCCCATATCCTTCATGGAGAACTTTGATGACAAAAATTCTTTTGTAAGATCAACTTGATTTTGGTCAGTGCCAAAGATCAACATGTCATCAACATATAGACAAATGATGACTCCTTTACCAGATTCATCAAATTTGCTATATACACATTTGTCAGCTTGATTAAGTAAATAACCACTAGACAAAACCACTTCATCAAACTTTTGATGCCGTTGCTTAGGTGCCTGTTTTAGTCCATAAAGAGACTTAATCAGTTTACACACCTTGTTTTCATTGCCAGGCATGATGAAGCCCTGAGGTTGGTTCATGTAAACCTCCTCATCTAAATCACCATTCAAGAAAGCTGTCTTCACATCCATCTGATGAATAATCAAATTGTGAATTGATGCCAAAGCAATTAGCAATCTTATGGTACTGATACGTGCCACTGGAGCATAAGTATCAAAGTAGTCTATTCCTGACTTTTGTTTAAAGCCTTGAATAACTAATCTTGCCTTGAACTTTTCAACAGTTCCATCTACCTTCATTTTCCTTTTGAAATCCATTTGCTACCTAAAGGTTTGCAACCAGGTGGTAGATCAGTCAACACATAAGTGTTATTGCCCATGATAGAATCCATATCATCATTAATTGCTTCTTTCCAGAAAGCAACATCCTGGGACTTCATTGCTTCTTCAAATGTTTTGGGATCATCTTCCACAATGAAGCAATAGGAGTATTGGTCAGAGACCTCACTCCTTGTACCTTCAATTAAGTATAATTGAAACTCAGGTCCAAATGATTTTGGAGTCCTCACCCTATTGCTCCTTCTGAGCTCAGGTTCAGGTTGTTGTTCCACAACCTCAGCAGGAACCACATCAGCAGGAACCTCATCAGTAGGAACCTCATCAGCAGGAACCTCTGAAACACCATTGTCATTGGTTCTATTTGGAATCCTTTGACTTGGTCTAGGGATAGATGAGAATCTGTTCTCATCAAAGAGTGCATCCCTTGATTCAATTATTGAGTTAATTGAAACAGATTCATTAGGTTCTATAACATAAAACCTATATGCCTTGGAATGCTCAGCATATCCAACAAAGATGCATTCAATGCCTCTTTCACCCAAAGTTTTCTGCTTTGGATCAGGGAGTCTTACAACAGCCCTATAACCCCATATCCTAAGATAATTAAGATTAGGTTTCTTTTTAGTCCACAGTTCATAAGGGGTAATTTTGTTTCTTTTGTTGGGAACCCTATTTAATAAATAGCAAGCTGTTAACATAGCTTCACCCCAGAACCCTTGACTCAGCCCTGAATAGGACAACATGGAATTCACCATCTCCTTCAGCACCCTGTTTTTCCTTTCAGAAATACCATTTTGCTGAGGAGTATAAGGGGCAGTCGTTTCATGGATTATACCAACAGACTGAAAATACAGAGTATCCATGTACTCACCTCCCCTATCAGTCCTTAATCTTTTGATTAGAGACCCTTGTTGCAATTCAACTTCAGTTTTAAATACTTTAAATTTATCTAATGCTTCATCTTTAGAATGTAATAAATAAACATGACAAAACCTAGAAGCATCATCAATAAAAGTCACAAAGTATTTCTTATTCCCCAAAGAGGGAGTAGCATGTAAATCACAAAGATCACGGTGAATTAACTCCAAAACTTTAGTTTCACGTTTTACTCCTTGAAAAGGTTTCTTAGTTATCTTGTTCAACATACAAGTTTTACACTTTTCAGTGTTCACATCAAAGGCTGGAATTAACCCATCCTTAGACATATCTTGCATTCTTTTAAAAATGTACATGGCCAAGTCTTGCATGCCATAGGTTTGAATCATAAAGTTTAGATGTAGATATAAAAGCAGAATCAATATTATCATGAACAATATTAAGTCTGAACATTTGATTACATAAATAACCAAAACCAATAAACACACCATTTTTAGACAAAACAAACTTATCAGATTCAATAACCTGTTTATAACCACAATTATTCAAAACACTACTAGAAACCAAATTCTTTCTAATATCAGGAACATGTAAAACATTAAATAAAGAAACAATCTTTCCAGAACTAAACTTCAAATCAACACATCCTTTTCCATGCACCAGGGCAGTTGACTCGTTTCCCATGTGAAGAATAGAACCATCATTCATTGACTTATAGGTCTTGAACCAGCTTCTATCTTTACACACATGAATTGTTGCTCCAGAGTCAACCCACCACGCAACATCATCATCCTGCACAAAGTAAATATCAGATATATATGTAACATAATAAATCTTAAAAGACTTATTAAATACATTCTGACCTTTCAGAGAATTGGTGTTACCATTCCCTCCACTTGTGCCTGATCCATTGGATTTGTTTCCAACTTTACCACCCTTGCAATCTTTCCTGAAGTGTCCAGGTTTCCCACACTTCCAACAAGTCACCTTAGGTTTCTTGTTAATATCAGATTTGGTGTTATCTTGATGCTTACGCTTGCCCTTGTTGTCATTGTACTTGGTGGAGTTGTTATGCTCCACCATATTGACAACTGATGGACCAGTAGCAGTGCTACTCTTTGGCTTGTCAATGTCTTGAGCTTTGAGTGAATCCTCAATGCGCAAGTGACTGCCCAACTCAACAAGAGTTAACTCCTCCTTCTTATGCTTAAGCATATGCTTGAACTCTTTCCAAGAAGGAGGTAGTTTATCGATGATACAAGAGACTGAAATAGCCTCATCCATGTTCATCTTGTGTTGTGTGAATCGACCAAGTATACTAAGAAGTTCATTGTATTGTTCCATGACAGGTCTAGAATCAACCATTTTGTAATTTTTAAAATTACTTACAAGGAACTTCTTACTTGATGCATCCTCAGCCATATATTTGGCTTCCAAGGAATCCCATAGTTCTTGAGAAGTTTCAACACTCTGATAAATATCAAATAGAGAATCAGACATACCATTGAGAATTAAACCCCTGCATATGTAGTCATCATTCTCCCACTTGCTTCTTGCCCTCATCTGATCCATAGTAGCATCATCTCCATGATCTTCTGGAATCTCAGTTGTGAGAACATACACCACATTCATGCTTGACAACAAGAAGTGCATCTTCTTTTGCCATCTTCTGAAATCAACACCTTCAAACTTTTCCAACTTGGAAAAGTTAGCAGCTATTTGTCTCATAGCAGCAGCCATTGATTATCACTAATAGTTTCTATTGATTGTTGGTAGTTAATTGTAAAACAGTTTCCCAAATTAGGGTTAAGATAATCAATAAAGGTACCGGATATTCACTTGAAATCGTGGTATCACTTTCCAATAGAAACTATTCGACCCTATGCCTGGGTTACACGAATATCTCTATGGGATAAGACCAAGTGATGTTCTTGCTTTAGGCACAAACCAAGAACCAGATGCGTATTAAAGTGTTTAGGGTTCTGTGTTTAGTATATCGTATGATAACTTTTATCCATGCCGAATGATGTGATCTCTATTTATAATAGAGAATACTCAAAACCCTAGCCCATGGTATTATGTATAATTAACGGCCCATTAATTATATCATAATAATTTCCATAATAATAGGGATCAGTGGTTATCAGTGGAAACATTATCACTAGCAGTGGTAATGTTAACACTAGCAGTGGTAACAATAACCCTTGCAGTGGAAACAATAACCCTTGCAGTGGTAATATTAACACATCAGTGGAAACACACTAGCAGCTGAATCTACTATCAGTAGAATCACACTTCAGTGGAATCACACTATCTGCAGGATCATGCTATCAGCAGATTCAATACATAACCACTATTGAGTCAGGGGATTCAGTGACCAAATGGATGTATACTCCATACCTCCAAACCCATTACCAGGTGTGAATTAATCCCTCAAGAGCACTAAATTTTCCAACATATAACATAAACTTGCCCATTGAATCTCATATAGTCATATACTTGTCAGAGGTCTCTTAAAGCATTATTCCTAGTTTCCTACCCTCGGTTACTCTCATGTAAGGGTTTAGTACAGGTTGTCGAGCATGAAGGATCATCTAAAAAGGAGCTTAGCAGTGAAAAAATATTTGCATCGAAGCTAAACGGTGAAAAAAGCTTCAAACCACTCGTTACAGATAACCCAAAGATCTGACCACAATATAGGAAATTTTAATTAGAACTTTAAAAGGAAAAAACAAACAAACCTGCAGGCCCCTTACTAATAATTATTTCCCATTCAAACGCATTTTTTTTTCTCGTTACCAACCCCATCTAACTTTGAAATGTCTACCACCATATCACAAGTCACAACTACAAATGCTAGTAATAAAAAATATCTCTATAGCAGCCATACGGATATTTATTAAATAAAAATAGACGCATGCATTTGTCAATTGAACACATCTTATAAGAACTTAACACGTTTCTACAATATGGACAAATCCAATATTAGCAGGCGAATATATTATATATGTAATTAATTAACTGCATTATTTCGGACCCAACTCATCAATTATTATGACTACAGGAAGATTCTTCCAAGAAGTTAACTTACCTGAGCAAAAATCATATGCCGACGGCGTTGTCTTCCAAGCGGTGTAGTCACCAACTTCTAACACTTGTAGTTTTATTGAGGTGATCAAAGTTCAAAAGCCGTGGCTAGAGTCTCTGCTAGAAAAAAATGGTGTTATTTTCTTTAGAGGATTTCGGCTATGTTTGGCGCGGAGCTTTTTTTGGAGCTTTTTGGGGTAATGAGCGGTGAGAATGAGCTTTTTTATTTTTGATGTTTGTTTGGCATGAGAGCTGTGGGCTTTGCTATTTTTTAAGAAAGCTCATTTTCCCAATGCTTCTTTATAAAGCTGTGAGCCTTTTTGGCTACTGCTCACAGCTCACAGCTACTGCTCACTGCTACTGCTCACAGCTACTTTTGCCAAACATAGCCTTCATGTTGAGACTCCTTCTGACTTCAACGATGTTGTTGAAGCTTTTGGATTCCCTGAAGCTCCCTATCTTGGTGGCCGAGCCGTTCGAACCAAAGTTGTTAGCAGGATTTACACCGCTAATGAAGCCCCTCCGGATAAGCGAATTCCTTTTCATCATGAGATGGCTTACATAAATTCTTTGCTCAATAGATATAGGGATAATCACCAAAATAGACCGGGCAACCATGGTGAATTCGGTTCCTGCCCCCAGATCGAAAAATGTCTTTTTTAGACAGGGCAACTGAGCAACTGATGATGTGTCACTTTCTGCAAGTGACAAGTGTTGATTGTCTGTCATTTTTTTGGGTAACTTGTCAAATTTTTGGGCAACAGTCGCCAATTTTTGAGCAACTGAGGGCACTTGTCATCATATAGGTCGAGTTGCCCAGTTGCCCTGTCTAAAAAAGACATTTTTGGATCTGGGGCAGAAACTGAATTCACAATGGTAGCCCGGTCTATTTTGGTGATTATCCCATATATATATATATATATATATATATATATATATATATATATATATATATATATATATATATATATATATATACACTAGACTTCGAAGCCCGCCCGATGGGCGGGCATGACTTGTAATTATCGATGGAAGGTATTAGTTAACGGAAAAATAATTAGTGATTATGACTTCCCATGAACCTATAAACATAAAATTTTTTAAGTTTGATACATGTATATAAGCTTTAAAATTGAAAATCACATACCAATATTTTAATTGATAAACACAATGGAGTAGCATGATAGCATGTTATCACCAAAATGTGTGATCTCAATTTAGAACATCACCAAAGTGTGCTATTTTTTGCGTATTTGCGGCTTTAAAATATGTAATCACTACTCTTGGATTCATTGATGCATGTAAGAGAATAACCATACAAAAGCAAATCTAAGCATATTGCAAAGATGGGGAATGCAATACTCGTAATTTCTTTTACCAACATCAGAGTAAAAATGAGAATATATTATGTACTATTATGTACACATTCAAATAAAAACAATATAAATACTTCACGACAGAATAAAATATGTATAGATTATTGAAATTTTTGAAGTCGAGGAAAAAACATAAACCCGTTAAGACTTTCTAATAGTTAAAACAAAATGGTTTATCTTGTTGCTGTTTCAAAAACGTTTGGGTTTTGCTGACCAGGTACATAATATCTTCCGTACACGAATATCTTTAATGACTTGATGCATTATTTGTAGGTGGACAAAATACACTTACTTTTGAGACTCAAGAACACTACTTTGGCTCTTTTGTTTATCCTTTGTATAGGAAACATGCTCACCATCAATAGAACTCCTGATGATACCACAGGAAATTAGCGAACCGCAACTAAAAACTTGCAAGTACCTCTTAAATGTGCTTGTGTGATGCAAATTCAGTAAGAACCTCATCAAACTCAAATGTGTCTGAATCCTAGTTATTCGTATGGACTTTCGTCCTTTTAATCTGAAATAATTCCATAAAAAATTTTGATGAATTTTTATATCGTTACAAAGCACATAGTTTCCCAATAGCGACCAAATAAGCAACAAACATTAATTCAAAATACGCCAGGCTGCAATTCCACAGAATGTGCAAAATCAGCAGCAGTTGTGACCGCTAGATTGTTTCATGGCTGGAACCTTACAGCGCTGCGCGGTTTGTGTTGGGGTTTCCGCTGCCATTTGATGTATTTGTTTAGGCTGATTGTTTACATTAGCAATCGTTGTTGGACCTATATTGTTTCTGATACTCCTCAGTTTGTTCAACCCTCATCTGCTCACGATATGTTGCATAAAAGCGTTCCAACTCTTCTTTGCTCTTTGTGGTCCATAGCATGTTAACCTTTTTATGGAAAGAATAGGGGCAGTAGTTGCGACAGTAACCAAAAATTGAATGATGTGGTAATTTCATTTTTCTATCTAGTTTCTGTTTATTTAAGATGCATATGTATTAGCAAAATAGTTAATGCGTGAAGGCTTAACTTTCCAATAAAAGCATTATAACAATGTAAAATACCAAGAATATGCAAATTAACTATTTAAAACCAGGTAGGTTGTGCCCTTCCAGTTGAGAAGATGAGCAACTTGTTCAGATGTCATAGGATGCAACGTTTTAAAATCAAATCCAAACTTTTCATGTTCAGTTGCTATCCTGCCAAATCAAAAAAGTATGATCAATCAACATAGATATGAATAGGTGCAACAATCTGCGTTAGCACATTAGTAGAGCCTTTTGAACACGCTTCCGCCTTCAACCACAGGAGGAATAGACACCTTTGATCAATGATTTTAAAAAATAAAAAACGTGAATGGATTCTCTTAATACCTCATAACACCATATTCCCAAACAGAAACTATAAAGGCAACCGTAAGTTATGCTCACCTTGTATGTCAATGGACTGCAGGTTTCTCGATAATCATAAATACCCCATCTCGCGTGCATGACAACCAACAAAGAAAAAAAATCATTTAATAAACCAAACACCATACGTAAAAAAAAAAGATAAAATTTCTTAAATGAATTTTTATGTTAGTGCTTTAGCAAAATGAACCGCGCAAATTTATTTTATGAAAATAAACTTTGTAGCCAGGTGCTGCATATAAATCTGTAACAGTTACACAAACAAAATTATACAGACTCTGCACAAATTATAATCTTCTGGTATCTTTTAACAATTCTGGGATACAGCAGGATTATACCGAGTAGTGTTCAAAACGACATAAGGAATCACTAACACAATGCTATAGTGCAAGCATGTTTTGAAGAAAAATATCAACCAATCTAAAAGATCACGAAATCCTTACCAGCAGAAGTACCTGAGCTTGTAGTCGTTGTAGCATCAAGCACGTCAATAAATGGTGCAGCTGGATGTCATTCTCCTGTGGGATCACTGAAAGAGGTTCCTTACCTTTCCCTCTGGGACGAAACCAAATGATCATCGAACTGTGTGCCTTTAACAAAATTAACACCCTTAGATTGATAAAACTATTCATAACAATTTGTAAATTTTGAGGTGAATAAACAGCTCACTACAAAAAAAGATGCGATAATATTTATAATTATAGAAGATTAGATAAAGGTACAAAGGATATAGTAAGTTTTGGATCCGGAAGTGCTTACTTCAATGTGCCGCAGGGAACACCTATCACCAAAGAATGGTGATAAATGGGTATATTCTTGTCAATAGCTGGTACAGATACAGCACGGGGCATACACTCTACTTAATAAGAACCTACAGCTTATTTGACACAAATAAACATGTAAACTATAAGCTATTTGGAAAATCAGGTCGTGCGTGAAATTATAGTTTGTTTTCCACTTATAAGCATACGCACATAAGCAACATAAAAATTAACAATTTCAAAATGTGTCCGGGTTTGCTCGTTTCAGGATCGATTATTAAATCTGATGATTACGATTCAATACATTGTCTAATGATATGTGAGTTAAATAAGCAGTTAACAATTCTCCAAACAGCTAATTTGAAAAGACAACGACCACTTTTAGTAAGCAGTCCAAAACACCCCCTTTTCATCTCCATGTGTGTGAACCATTCATAAATGCAAGCGAAACAAATAAGTATGAAATTACCTCGACCACTGATACGCAACTTAGGTGTAACGAACTACCGCGCCACAATTAAACACTCATGATATCCAACTTTCATTACATATATATACACTCAATTGTAGTACTATTGGTTTTGGTTTTAATAAATAAAATACCTTTTTGCAGCAAAAGCTATTTGGAGTGCTACTTAGATACTCATCCCAACTTGGCATCTTAAAGTGTTAAAACATACTCATCCACACCTTTAGGCAATATTTGTGTGACTTCGTGCTCTCTTTTTTAATGTACCCTATACAGCATGTAAACAAAAAGTGTAGGACAGTATGGGTTAAGCCTCTTCCTATAATGCTAAAACGCATAAATGAGCAAGCAAATAGATAAAATGAAGTCCAAATATTTCATTAGAAAATAGGGAACCGAAAATTTACATGAAATATGAATCCAATGTTCTCATTGCTATCAAGGAACTCCTTTTACTGTCTTTGATTATCTGCAAACAAAATAAATACATTCCAATTATATCGTTTTAGCTCGTGTTTGGGAACATCAAACATGTATGTTAAATCATTATATTGTGACCCTAATTATCAATGGTAAATTGATATGAAATTCATAGTTAATGCGTAAAATAAATAGTCAGTGTGTACAAACCTTATATTCACCATGAGCGCAACTGATATCGATGCAAAAGCATATGGAGGAGGGACGTTTCCAACAGGAAGAATTCCATATGTAGTTGTAGCTGCACTTTTACCAAACCGTACATATAGGTCACTACATAGCTTATTAATTACCAAGACGATGAATCTGAGGAATTTAGTTCTAATTTACCTTCTCATCAAACCAAATGATGAGAGGGAGAGAGGCTGGACGAGCTGTTTTTGGTTAAGTTAGCATTCTGATCTCCTGAAGCTGGCGAGCTATATCTTCCGTAAGTTGTAGTTGCAAATCATCTAAGTTGGGGCTGGTGTGATGGGATCAGCCTCCTTTACTTTCTTCAATGGAATCACACGGACATTTGAATATGTTCTTTTGATACTTGGATCTTTATTGAGGTCGGGGACTGAATGTCATCGAGAATTCGAGACATGTGTTTATGGACTTTAGCATACGAATAATCATAGCAAATATTACATATTCAATTCATCTTGAATATTTGATGGTCAAAATTTCACTCACTCTCATTTGAGGTAGCAAGATGGCCAGGTTGGGTCATAGGTTAAAACGGGTCATTTATAGTATGGGTAATGAGTTGGACCAGATTGACCCTCAAGAAATTTTGCTCTTTATCGTAATGGTTTTAAACAATTAAGAAAGACAATATTAATATAAATCTTAGAATAGAATAAATATTTATAGTCATTAGTAGGGGTGCAATCAATCCAAGCTTTTATCAAGCAACTCGAGCTCGAGCTTGAGCTTGACTCGATCGAGTCGAGCTTTTATCGAGCTCAAGCCCGAGCTCGAGCCTAATAAACAAGCTCGAAATACATAACGAGCCGAGCTCAAGCTTTTAATAGCTCGAGCTCGAGCTTTTATCAAGCTTTTCAAGCTTTCAAGAACATATATATTTTTAGTATACATATTTAAATAAACAACTTAAAACTAACGTGAACATTAGTATAATAATTAAATACTTGTAGGAGGACTATTTAAACCCTGATTCTCTTAAATGTTTTGCAAAAATTCTTTCCTCTCAAGTTCATCGCATAGTTTTTTTGAATTTATTGAAGAGTTTGGCTATCAAATTTAATGTTTATATGTAAATTCAAGCTTTTCGAGCCGAGCTCAAGCCTACTCGAGCCTTACACGAGCCGAGCTCAAGCCTGGTTGATTAAAGCTTGTCAAGCTATCAAGCCAAGCTCAAGCCCACCTTATACATTTCAAGCCAAGCTCAAGCCCTGTCAAGCTCGAGCTCGGCTTGACTCGATTACACCCCTAGTCATTAGGAATATATTTCATGAGACTTCAACTTTCAACCTTTTTGATCCATCTGACTTGTAAGCCTTTTGGCTAGTTTTCGTTGGACCGATTTGAGTTAAAATGCACCCTAAACTTACCCAATTAACTAAATGGGTCAAATTTGTTACCTCAAATGATGAACAGATCCAGAAACATTAAATTAATAGAAATGAGAATCGACATACCTCCAATATTAATAGAACCCCTTGAGCTTCCTATTAAGTTCAAGTTCAAATGTTCAATTGCAACTTTTGACTGCTTAAATCTTGTATTAAGATTAAAATGGAGGCTTTCCGGAGCTGTTGGATCAGGTCTATGCCTCTGGTCTTTATACTTGTTCAGCTTGGTAAGGTGATTACTGATTATCTCACAAAGTGTGCAAAATTCAGATGTCCTTTTTTGTATTGTTTGCAGAACTAAAAAGCACAATGAGCGGTTTCGAGCGGTTTCCTGTATATAAGTAATTAAATCTTATGTTTGATATGAACAAAAAGCATCAAGCAATTATATTGGCACCGGCATACTTAAATATAAGAAACTGTAAACATATCTTAAAAGTACATGAAAATAAATAAAAGGCCCCATCGAAGTCATGTATGAACAATTATTGCCTCAAGAAATGCAAAAAGAACAACCCATAACAACTTCACTTACATGATAATAGAATATTATGAATAACATCTGAACATACTGTATAACTTAGGGGTGTTTGGCATTGCGTTAAAGAAAATGGTTCATAGGAACAAAAGAGAAAAAAAATCAAACTCTGAAGTCAATTATAGCAAGGAGGCTTAAACACTATGATGGTGTTTGGTACAGGACTACAGGTCAGTTTCAAAATAAAATAAAAAATAGCTATTTTCTCATTTTTTGAATAAAATAATTAAAGAGATTATGTGCAACAAAAAACACTTTGGGCGACTTTTGACCCAATTCTTATTTAGCTACCTCTTTTACCTTATTCACCTGTTAACCTGAATCAACCCGGTTATGTGTAACTGGGAATTGCCACCTCTATAATTACTATGTTATATTCATCTAACCTCATCTTCAGTAGCCCATAATATTTCATCAAAGAGACCATCATACAATGGTGGTAGAAGCTGAGGTGGCAGATTTACTATATATTGCGAGACCAGTAGACCACATCAGCCACTTGTGGTCCTAAATATGACTGCATTTTATGATCCTGAATAATAATACAAAACCATCAGATGAATATATAAAGATTACTGGATGTTGCAAATGAATATGCACCTTATATCTCTGCAAGTTAAGAGCAGAAACAAAACCATAAACTCCATTATCTTAGTCTCCTTCTATCTTAATAACAGTTACCACGGTAGTTTGTTCTAATGGCATACGCTGTGACTTTTATTTTAGTATACCTAGATTCATTATAAGTATTAGATTAGCATCCTTGAATGACTATCAACGACATCTACAACAGAGAATGCATATATTCCTTGATTAGAAAAGGGAAATAACGATACTTTTTCATGAGCAAGGTCTGCATAACATGTAAACTTAGTCTCCTGCACATGCTGCAGCCTAAGTTCAGCAACAATAAAAGCAACCTAAAAATAGAAAATGAATATTAAAAAATGGTTGTTTCAGAAAGTTTTAGATAATTAAAATGAGAACACGTGTTCTGTTATAGTTAATCAGAAAGTGATATAACCTATGTACATTATCAAAAGTCGCATTTTGGGCTGCAAATTTTGAAGCAGTACCAAGCAGCCAGCATGGCTGCAACGACCATCCGTATATGGGTAGCAATAGTAAAAAATCAGGTTCATAAGAAGAACATGAAAGAAACCTAACGTTGAACACTGTTTGATAATAGAAAACATTCGTTTGATCATGACTTGGCTCCCAAGAACTGCAGCAAGAATCACAATTCCAAGAGCCAACCATTCTATTTTTCTGTCATGTTAATAATTACACAGTTCTTAAGGAACACTTGTACAGTTCTTTGTAGAAGATAACTTTAAGAAATGTTGGATACACAACTTCTGATAATGGAGGTCATATGTTTAGTTAGTCTAATCAACTACATGTGTCTAATATTAGAATATAGTTTCTTTGTGTATTTATCATGCACTTGCACAACTGAAGCACACACGCACACACACATACCTCTTCATTTGCCCAAATTCATGTCACTGAAATAGTGAAAAGAACATGAATAAGATCAATATAAGGTTATCAAACATGGATTAATATACTCCTATGAAGCACCTAAATACATAAAATTCATAGATATGAGCCAAATACCGAGAAACTCGATCGATACTAAATATATATGAATAGTATGTAAGGGATTGGAAACATACCCAAAGTTCAGAAAGCCTTTCCTTCAACTTTTGTTTTAGGTTCTTTCAATTTTTACAAATATCAACATTAATAATCTATTATTTTATTTATCATAAGTGAGATAGTGAAAACATGCTATTATCAAGTTGCAACACACATGCAAAACCTTTCGTGTCTTTGTCAAACTGAAAACATCATGCTGCTACAAATATTAAGAATATAAGCAATTGCAAGAAAAATACGATTAAAATTCTTAACAAAGTTTCATCATTAGTTTTACTTACTGATGTTA
Source organism: Artemisia argyi (assembly GCA_030686995.1). NCBI lineage: Eukaryota > Viridiplantae > Streptophyta > Magnoliopsida > Asterales > Asteraceae > Artemisia > Artemisia argyi. Next base: position 11,783,494 of record CM060689.1, on the reverse strand, counting down.
AACCCTAATGACCGAATGAGAATCATAGGGTGCGTGTGCTGATTATAACTTGAAACATACTTGTAAACATACAAAAGAAGTATTATGAAGATCAATCATGAATTACGAATAGATGAAATTAAATTCCAAATCGACTGCACAATAAAAACTCACAATCATTACAGGAGATGGCTCTGGAAAAGATGATATTAGGGTTCGGAAAAAATAGTATATTATGAACGTGTGAGATTTTTTACGTTAGATATAGGGTTTTATCTTATTAAAATGGTCAATAATTGGTTGTATAGGTTTATAGGTTTGGACTTGCAAAATATAAACCAAAAAATGTGTTGGTCTAGTAGTTATCAAGTTTGTTGATGTTACCAACACCACAAGTTCGAACCCCATGGTTGTCATTTTTAAGACAAATATATCCGAATTTTACAAATTAAATTTTAATATGAATTATCTAGACAATCATGATTTCATATAGTGCTTATGTAAATATATCCGAATTTTACAAATTAAATTTTAATATGAATTATTTGGACAATCATGATTACATCTTGTTAATTAGAAATTAACATTAATTAATTAGAAAAATACAAAATTAATTAGAAATTGCTGACATGGCCTAAATGTGATGACATGGCAGAAATTGAATTACATGGCAATGACTGGGCAATGAGGTGGCAATACACGTGTAATGCCTCCTGTTATATATATATATATATATATATATATATATATATATATATATATATATATATATATATATATATATATATATATATATATATATATATATATATATATATATATATATATATATATATGTTTGATCATGATCCATCTATATGCTTTCATAAATAAGTTTTTTTTTCAGTTTTCAACATGATAAAAACAAATTAAAGGAAAGGTCAACGTACACTTTAATGTGTTTTTTCTTTTTCTCTTTTTCACTTGTAGTTCAGATTAGGTGATTTGTACACCACCTAATTTACTTGTAAATCCCAAATAGAAAGTCTCTGAATCACCTCCCTTACAATAGTGATTATGAATTATGTGATGCACCTAGAATTCCTTTGCTTGGATTAGTCATATGAATAAGCGTGTACCTCCCTCGTGGACCGATTTGATTATTAATCCAATCTTTGCTTGCAATGTCACTTTGTGATGATTGTCATCTCTAGCTACTTGCTAGAGTTACTAAATCCTAGACGACTCAAAAAAATCCGTCGTTCAAAAAAAATGATGCACCTAAAATACGTGATTGATCATCTTACCTTACATTAGCTAGAGTTACTAAATCCTATGACAATTTACTAATTTGCATGTGTGTTATAACTTAGACAGTACATATAAGAGTACAAATAACCCTTTGTGGATCTTGAAAAGTGCAAAATTGCAAAATTTCGTTATGCGAAATTCATTCGAATGAAGTTATACAAATTGACTGCAGGTTTCGGACTTCCCAGACAAGTTATTCTTATTTTGTGAAGAAGAACCGGGGAGCGGGGGAGAAACTCCAGTTGTCTTGAGTCATATCATATATGAAAAAATGAAAGAGAGGCACCCGGTGTTTGTTTCACGACTTAAGGAGCATGGATTGACATACTTAAAAATAATGAGTGACGAATCAGTTCAGCGTACTTTGGAGGCAGTGATTGGAGGTCTGCATACATGACCGATGACAAGAATGTCGTAGAAAAAAGGGTTTATTTTATTTTTTAACTGAAAAAACTTAGCCATCGACTTATACACATTTTTATATTCTATGTCTGTTATTGAGACATTAACACACAAATTTTTTATTCAGTACTGTGTTATACATTAAACCTTACTATAAGTTTTGGTGTAAGCTAGGAATTCATTTCGTTGGAAGATAACACAATCTGTGTAATAATTATAGGGCGGCAAAGCAGGAAACAAAACTGGAATGGATAGAGAATGGTGTAAAGTTAATAACATGTCCACTTCTAGCCATATCAGAATATTTGGCAAAGAGGATAGTCAGCAAAAAACTTGGTTTAATATTCTGACGCTTCTTTACGGTGGTTTAAAAAATGATAAAACACAAAAGCCAGATACATTTGCTACGTATGGAAATGGAGACCCCGTGCTTGAATATTATGCCATCGAAGACTGCTTGAGAATAATGGACGAAGAATGTGTTATAATACCTTGGAAGAAAGGTGATGTTATGCTTGTTAATAACTTGATGGTCCTTCACGCTCGACAACCACTACTAAAGCCACCTCGTTGCGTTCTTGCATCACTTTGCATGTGATGTGAAACATGTCGGACTTCTTGAACCATCACTTCTACAAAAAGTGAGATTGTGCATGGTTATTTATCCTTGGTTTAAATAGGCTGGTATTTTATTTTGTTTTGTACACGCACAAACTTGTGTATAAAATATTTATAGTAGTCACACTAAAATGTGTGTATATTATAAAAAGTTAACAGTTTTGAGTTTATTTATTTATTATTCATTTAAGAGGGTTTAAATCAAATATTAAAGTAGTCAAACTTCAAAGACCTGTCATTTTTTTAGTCAAACGAAAAGGACTGTTTGAAAGGCTGATTTAAAAGGCAATTGAAAGACAAAACAAAAGTACACGTGTCAAGCTGAGAATAAGTGTTATTTTAGGAAAAAATTAATTAGTTCGCTTAAAAGGGTTGTACAGTAGGTTGCTTAAAATGGTTGTACAAAACTCTGTTTTATTAGATAAAATAGATGAATTGAAAATTGTCTGCGACACTCTGGGTAGGATTAGTTACAGACACCTCATAGGCTTAGGACGGCTTTCATACTGTTTGACCCATTCTCTGTTTTCTATTTCTTTTACCCCTTTGACCCGTTTGAGATTAAACATACTCAGTTTGACCCATTGGTCAGTAAGAGGGCTGAAATTTCCCTTTTAGAAAGCTGCATTTCTGTTTAGACACATGGATGTTTGTGTATAAGAGATTAATTTAGGAACACATTCTTGGTTTGTTTACCGAGTAATTTCCTATACAGGTTATTTGTCTTGCTATTTACTAATGAAATAAACTCTCATGGCTTGTCTCAATACAGGTTTTGGATCGTGATGAGAAGATTGAACTACTAGTCGATAAGACAGAAAACCTTCAGTTCCAGGTACGACTCATTGGATTTACTCGAACCACCAGAAAACTTCAATGACCACCAATGGCAAGTGTATAAAAGTCATCTTCGAAAGCCGATAGCAAAGGTATTAATTTTTTCCACTCTTGATGTCTATATAGAAATAATGATTTTAGCATCCTGTTTTGGGTTGTTTCTGTCGGGTTTAGTAAGATACCAGGAGTAATGTCATGAATTTCTTTCCCACATTGGCTTAGGGTGTCGAATGCAAGATCCTTCTAAGTCATAGATAGTGGATGATAATAACTTCTGAACATGGTTTAGCTTATTGCTTAATAGGTTGGTTTGTCACACTGAGATTCGGTGCTTCTCTTATGACAGAATGTCACTTGAGGCAAACTTAATACATTAATTATCAAATTCATCACCATTGCATTGTTTATTAATAACTTCTGAACATGGTTTAGCTTATTGCTTAATATATTGACATGAATTTGTTTTTGGAAGTCTGAATTGCAATGTACAGTATCCTAACAAACTTTAAACCTTAGGACTTTGGCAAAAGCATATTTGTTTATTATTATTTTTTTTAAAGTTTTATACCGCTATAAGGGTCAAGCATCACTTACAAGAACAACTTAGGACCTGAATACATTCATTCCTGTAAATTTGCTGGTGTTCAATATGTGTGGCATCAATTGTAGTGTACTGGATTCTTTTTTGTTCTGATCTACTTATCTGTACAACAGTTTCGTTGATCACCGGTTTAGATAAACTTATATTTTGTTGGAAAATTTAGTGCACTTGAGGGATCAGTTCACACCTGGTAATGGGTCAGGAGGTACGGAGTGTACACCCATCAGGTCCCTGAACACCCTGACTCTGATAGTGGTTGAGTGTTATTCAGTGTGTGATGAATTTCAGTGAGTTCACTCTTTAGTGAGTGACACTATGGACTGAATGATATTCATAAGGATGATGACTGATGAGTTCAGCTCAGGCTGAAGGATCTCATCAGAGAGCAACCCTTTCAGGGACTAGCTCATCAGTGAGTATGATTAACTCACTGGACTGAATTCAAACTTAGATTGTAACTGTTTTGACCTATTCAAGTGGCAGTTATAACCGTATTAATGACCACATTTAATTGGTCGTGTAACCACTAATACCTATTATTATGGAGGCTAATTATTAGAGATTAATGGGCCGTTAATCTCTCATTAATTCCATTGACTAGGTTTGAGTGATCTTACCTATAAATAGGTGATCAAATACAACTGCGTGAGACACACTGAAAACGCATAACACTTAAACGCAAAGGGTTATTGATTTGTGCCTAATTCAATAACAACATTTGGTCTTATCCCAAGTAGATATTCGTGATACCCAGGCATTAGGGTCGAATAGTTTACTTTGGAAAGTGATAACACGATTCCAAGTAATATTCGGTAACCATTCAATTGGTACGTAGTTAGGCTATTGATTGTCTTCACCATGTTCTGGGCTCATGACTACCAACAATCAAAGTAAACTATTTTGTGATAATCAATGGCTGCTGCTATGAGGCATATGGCTGCAAACTTTTCAAAATTGGAAAAGTTTGAAGGTGTTGATTTCAGAAGATGGCAAAAGAAGATGCACTTCTTGCTGTCAAGCATGAATGTGGTGTATGTTCTAAGCACTGCTATTCCTGAAGATCATGGGGATGATGCTACTGTGGAACAGATAAGGAATCGAAGCAAATGTGAGAATGATGATTATGTCTGCAGAGGTTTAATACTCAATGGTATGTCTGATTCTCTCTTTGAAATTTATCAGAATGTTGAATCTTCCAAAGAACTGTGGGATTCCTTGGATGCCTAATATATGGCTGAGGATGCTTCAAGTAAGAAGTTTCTTGTAAGTAATTTCACAAATTACAAAATGACTGATTCAAGACCAGTTATGGAACAATACAATGAACTTCTTGGAATACTTGAAAGGTTTACACAACACAAAATGAACATGGATGAGGCTATTTCAGTCTCTTGTATCATTGACAAATTACCTCCTTCTTGGAAATATTTCAAGCATACCTTGAAACATAAGAAGGAAGAACTGACTCTTGTTCAGTTGGGTAGTCATCTGCGTATTGAGGAATCTCTCAGGGCGCAGGATAATGACAAGCCAAAGAGTAGCAATGCTACTGGTGCATCTATTGTCAATATGGTGGAACATAACAATTCCACCAGGTACAATGACAACAATGGCAAACGTAAACATCAGGATAACACAAGGGCTGATCCTAACAAGAAGGCAACACCTACTTGTTGGAAATGTGGCAAATCTGGTCACATTAAAAGGGATTGCAAAGGTGTTAAGATTAGAGGTAAATCCAATGGTTCAGGCACTAGTGGTTCAGGGAGTGGAGGTTCTTCCAACTCACTGAAAGGTCAGAATATGTTTAATGAATTTCTTCAGGTTTATTATGTTACATATGTATCTGAATCTAACTATGTGCAGGATGATGATGTTGCATGGTGGGTTGACTCTGGAGCACCTGTTCATGTGTGCAAAGATAGAAGATGGTTCAAGACTTACGAGTCACTGAATGATGGTTCTATTCTTCGCATAGGAAATGAGTCAACAGCCTTGGTGCATGGTCGTGGTTGTGTAGATCTTAGTTTTAGTTCTGGAAAGATTGTAACTTTGTTTAATGTTATTCATGTTCCTGATATAACGAAAAACTTGGTTTCAAGTAGTGTTTTGAATAATCATGGATATAAACAAGTTATTGAATCTGATAAATTTACTTTATCTAAACATGGTGTGTTTATTGGTTTTGGCTATTTGTGTAATCAAATGTTCAGGCTTAATATTGTCACTGACATTGTTAATTCAGCCTTTATGTCAACCTCTAAACTGAATGACTCTACCCTGTGGCATGCTAGACTTGGCCATGTACACTATAAAAGGATGCAGGATATGTCTAAGGATGGGTTAATCCCAGCATTTGACATGGACACTGAAAAGTGTAAAACTTGTATGTTAACCAAAATTACTAAGAAACCTTTTCAGGGTGTTAAACGTGAGACTGAGCTCTTGGAGCTAATACACAGTGACCTGTGTGACTTGCATGCCACTCCCTCTTTAGGGAATAAGAAGTACTTTGTGACATTTAATGATGATGCTTCTAGGTTTTGTTATGTCTATATATTACATACCAAGGATGAAGCATTAGATAAATTCAAAGTATTTAAAACTGAAGTTGAGTTGCAACTTGGGTCCCTGATCAAAAGATTCAGGACTGATAGGGGAGGTGAATACATGGACACTTTGCATTTTTAGTCTGTTGGTATAATCCATGAAACGACTACTCCCTATACTCCTCAACAAAATGGTATCTCTGAAAGAAAAAATAGGGTACTGAAGGAGATGGTTAATTCCATGTTGTCCTATTCAAGACTGAGTCAATGGTTTTGGGGCGAAGCTATGTTAACAGCTTGCTATTTATTAAATAGGGTTCCCAACAAAATGAAAAAAGTCACCCCGTATGAACTCTGGACAAAAAAGAAACCCAACCTGAATTATCTCAGGGTTTGTGGTTGTAAGGCTGTTGTAAAACTCCCTGATCCAAAATTAAAAACTTTGGGTGAAAGAGGCATGCATCTTTGTTGGATATGCTGAGCATTCCAAGGTATACAGGTTCTATGTTATTGAACCTAATGAATATGTTTCAATTAACTCAATAATTGAATCAAGGGATGCACTCTTTGATGAGAATAGATTCTCATTAGTCCCTAGACCAAGTCAAAGGATTCCAAATGGAAATGATGACATTGGTGTATCAGAGGTCCCTAATGAAATATTGATGCGTAGGGATTGCACCAGGCTTTACCTCTCAAGGGTTCTTGAGAAGCTTACAACCCCCACCAGGCAGTGTACCTGATCGATGTAGTATAGTATAATGACAAGTACCGGGGGATTGATCGTTCAACTAGGAATAGTGTCGCTAGGATTAGAAAACCTAAAGACTAGGTCTAGAGACGAGAGATGATTCTTTTTGTATTTTTATATTTTTTAGAAAGCAAATTAAAATCTCGGGTTTGAAGGATTTGGGTGGAATTAGTTGCTAGTCAACTAACCCAATACTAAGATGCAATCAAAATAAAATACTAAAAATGAAATTAAACTATATTAAACTAAGGTTGTGAGCAATATATGGGAGAAATGTGTTTACTTAGATTTCACTACTCCCTAGATATCTTTTACATGTTAATTACTTGTTATAGTTGTGTGGATGACGGATTGTATTCCTTAATACCATTCATGGGGTGGCATACTACTTCCCCAATCCTATGAGTGCCTACTTCACTCCTATGTCGAGCCGGCTAAGAAGCTCCTAACATGGGATCATTAGAATTTACTCATGCATTAAATACAACCAATAAAACCTAGTACACATCGGTTCATGTTTCCTAAGACGTTCAAGCATGTTACACAATGGAGATCTGCCAGTTTTCTTAAGCCTAACATTGAAATCATTCATCCAATACAACCATAAACAAGTAATCAACACATAATTAACATCTAGGTTTCATTAGATCCAAGCAAACACAAGATAAATCTAGCCTAGCATGTTGAAATTAAGACAAGCACAAGATATAGACAACCAACACATAGACATATTGATTGAATTAAGAGAAGACTTATCTCAATAGCACATGAAAGGATTCAAGGGCCGAAAACCCTTGAAAAAGCTGTAAAATACGTACAAGGTTTGGCCCTAGGGTTTCTCCACACAAGTTCCTCCTTAATGAATGAAAAATAGAAAACTATATATAGAGTTTAGAAGGTGACGGCGTCAAGAACAAATTTCTGACGCCGTCATCTCGCCGCCAAATAGTTCCTCGGACTGCCTAGATCTGGGTCTGACGCCGTCATGTGTACACCTTATGCAGGCCGTCATGATTTTAACTCTTGACGCTCTTGTTGTGACGCCTTCACGTTTCTTCTGGGCCGTCACCACTTTTACTCTTGACGCCGTCATGAATTTCCTCTTGACGCCATCATACACTGTTCTCAGCAAGGAAAATTAAGTCTTTGGCGTTTTCTTCACTTTTATGCTCCAAAAACATTTGAATTGCTTCCTTTTCCAGATTTCACTCTCAAAGTACCTAAAATCACAAAAGGAACGATTTAGGGCAATATTTGATCAAATAAATTCAATTTCGGGCTTAAATGACCCTTTAAAAGTGGTTCATTTTTCGCCTCATCATATACCCTTACACTTGAGATTTGCTTGTCCTCAAGCAAATGCGCTTTTATTCTAATCAAAATACAAGTTAAGGGTCATTTAACACTAATATAAAAGTAATTACAACAAATAATCGTTCCACTAAAGACCAAAGACAAGCACGGAGGTCATACACTAGCACCTCACAAATAGTGTTTAGATACTCACATCTCTCGGGTGTAATAAAGTATAAATTACAATATGGAAACGAAAGATATCTCTCACTACCTGTCATAGCAAAATAGATTACCATAGGCTTGGGAAAGGATCAAACCTCCACCACATGGCGTAAGCACCTAGGATAAACTATCAAAGAGGTCTTTTAAAGGGTTGTAACGTTAGGTGTAGCGATATGAAATACACGGTTTTGTTGGGTATAGGCAGTCTTTACTGGTGGCGAGTTAACAATCTTGGTTAATTACATGTACAATATGTCGTTGCTAAGCCAAGACTAGACTCGACTTAAGCTAATAAATGAAAAATAACAAAAACATAAAATGAACATAGAATGAAACGGGATGGTAGTCCGTATGTTTTTTCTCTCTTTTCTTTTTCTATTTTTTTTCTTTTTCTTGATTTTTTATTATTACTATTATTATTTTTATTTTTATTTTTTTGCATACACTCTTACCCTACCATCCAAAATAATACATCTGATGCGTAGGGATTGCACCAGGCTTTACCTCTCGAGGGATCTCGAGAAGCTTACAACCCCCACCAGGGAGTGTACCAGATCGTTGTAGTATAGTATAGTGACAAGTACCGGGGGATTGATCGTTCAGCTAGGAATAGTGTCGCTATGATTAGAAAAACTAAATACTAGTTCTAAAGATGAAGGATGATTATTTTTCTATTTTTATATTTTTTTAGAAAGCAAATTAAAAATCTCGGGGTTGAAGGATTTGGGCGGAATTAGTTGATAGTCAACTAACCCAATACTAAAGATGCAATCAAAATAAAATACTAGAAATGAAAATAAACTATATTAAACTAAGGTTGTGAGCAATAAGTAGAGAAATTGTGTTTACTTAGATTTCACTACTCCGTAGATATCTTTTACACGTTAATTACTTGTTATAGTTGCGTGGATGACGGATTGTATTCCTTAATACCATTCATGGGGTGGCGTACTTAACTCCCCAATCCTATGAGTGCCTACTTCACTCCTATGTCGAGCCGGCTAAGAAGCTCCTAACATGGGATCATTAGAATTTACTCATGCATTAAATACAACCAATAAAACCTAGTACACATCGGTTCATGTTTCCTAAGACGTTCAAGCATGTTACCAATTGGAGATCTGCCAGTTTTCTTAAGCCTAACATTGAAATCATTCATCCAATACAACCATAAATAAGTAATCAACACATAATTAACATCTAGGTTTCATTAGATCTAAGCAAACACAAGATAAATCTAGCCTAGCATGGTGGAATCAAGACAAGAACAAGATATAGACAACCAACACATAGACATATTGATTGAATTAAAAGAACACTTATCTCAATTACACATGTAAGGGTTCAAGGGCTGAAAACCCTTGAAAAACCTGTAAAATTCGTAATAGGTTCGGCCTTAGGGTTTCTCCAAAACTTCTCTCTCTAATGAATGAAAATTAGAAAACTATATATAGATAATTGAGGCTGACGGAGTCAAGACCAAATGGGTGACGCCGTCATCTCGCCGCCAAAAGAATTCTCGGACTGCCTTGATCTACATCTGACGCCGTCATGTAATAAGTTTTTCCAGGCCGTCACGTATTTAACTCTTGACGCTCTTCCTTGTGACGCCTTCATTTTTGCACTGGATCGTCATGAAATTCACTCTTGACGCCATTAGGATAGTACTCTTGACGCCGTCACATACTGTTCCCAGCTTGGAAAATTAAGTGTTTGGCGTTTTCTTCACTTTTATGCTCCAAAAACGTCCGAATTGCTTCCTTTTCCAGATTTCACTCCCAAAGTACCTAAAATCACAAAAGGAACGATTTAGGTCAATATTTGATAAAATAAATTCAATTCCGGGCTTAAATGACCCCCTAAAAGTGGTTCATTTTTCGCCTCATCATATACCCTTACACTTGAGATTTGCTTGTCCTCAAGCAAATGCGCTTTTATTCTAGTCAAAATACAAGTTAGGGGTCATTTAACACTATTATAAAAGTAATTACAACAAATAATCGTTCCACTAAAGACCAAATACAAGCACGGAGGTCATACACTAGCACCTCACAAATAGTGTTTAGATACTCACATCTCTCGGGTGTAATAAAGTATAAATTACAATATGGAAACGGAAGATATCTCTCACTACCTGTCATAGCAAAATAGATTACCATAGGCTTGGGAAAGGGTCAAACCTCCACCACATGGCATAAGCACCAAGGATAAACTATCAAAGAGGTCTTTTAAAGGGTTGTAACGTTAGGTGTAGGGATATGGAATACACGGTTTTGTTGGATATAGGTGTAACACCCCCAAAATTTGATACAGCGGAAGACTCAACAAGCTTTCGGGGTGCTACGGGGATTGGTATCCAACACAAGACAATATAGAACGAGATAAAGTAAACATAATAAAAACACAACCAAAACGGGGTTTTAAGGTTTACATTTATCCCAACCTCATTCAGAGTCAGGCCCAAAATAAAATAACAATAGGTCCAAATATAATTATCAGAGTTTAGAAAAATAGATCCATAAACCGTATGCCTTGGCCGAGCCTTCCATTCCAAGCATGCATCTCAACACTTAATTACCTAAGAAAACGTGCTAAAAGTCAGCTTTCGTTGGTGAGATCATAGGTTTAAATTCAACTAATAATATAGTGGACATATACGCAAAACGCTTGCTAGCTAGACTAGGGATTCGCTAAAAGCCTGCGGATACCCTCCGCTCCAACATAACACACGGATACCCTTCCGTACTAAGAAAACACACGGATACCCTTCCGTACTAACATAGATATTCGGGTAACCCCCGCAATACCAATAATAACTCGGATAACCTCCGAAATATTAATAACCTATAGGTGCACACTACAGTATCTAAATAAGCCAACCTTGAATAGTACACACAACATATATGTGACTAAAGCTGACAATTTCACATAACCAAATAAGCCAACCTTGAATAGTACACACAACATATATGTGACTAAAGCTGACAATCCACCAATAACCAAATAAGCCAACCTTGAATAGTACACACAAAAGGTGTGACTAAAGCTGACAATATATCCTAGTCCATACGCATAGCAAGTTTAGAAAGAATATAAAAGCGATAACAGTCCACGTAAAATGATTTGCATGTTTCTCACCCCAATCATTGAAAACATAGTTCAAGAGTAAAAAGTGGGGCTATGACTCACCTCAAGTCCAGAAAATAGCAAGACGAGGTAGGTAGTAATAAGATGTATGATAACTCACGAAACAGCAACTACGGACTTGGCACGACCTAACAATATTAACTCTTTCAGAAATCATTCCCAAAAATATATACTATTCCCAAACCCGGACGAGAATCCGTTTTATTTCCGAAAATCCATTTCGTATTAGTTTGGTGTATTTGCGTTTGGTATCCATACGGGTGGTGGGTCGACTCAAAACAAACCAACAAGATCACACATAGCAAGATAAGATAAACTATAGATCTAATATTAGCCCAATATATTATTTAAATAAATCGCCAAAGTTTACCAAATCCGTCGATTTGATAATCCTCATATTTATTTACGTAATATACCGTTCCAAGATTACACCCAATCTAAAACACATATAAAGCACATAGCACATATATACTATATAGTATATATTGTAGTTTAATAAATTCCTCATATATATCGTCAAATTGGCCAGATTTCCCGATATATACACTCGCAATCTATTACACTTTACATATACTACAACCTATGGGCGTCGTAGGATACGATGCCCACTAATATAGTTATTTCGTATAACCAAACAACCCGGCTCAACCTTACGGTTAAGTGGTTATTTAATTATAGAAAACGTCGATATTAGTCGTCATATATCCGTGACAACACGAACGTCGCAAATAATAACTTACCTGGACCCGAGCGACGACAATTTCGTCTAACTCAATAAGTTTATTTGTTATATATCCGAAATGACTTTTTATTAAACGTTTCATAATTGTCGGGAGTTTCCCGTTTATAACACAATTTTTATAATAATAATACGTTTAATAATATTACGCCACTTTCGTAGCCTAATATATATCTAATCATATTATTTATAATACGACTCGTGATTATTATTATTATTATTATTAATATACGCGTTTATATAGTTATATATACGTTATTCACGTATATACTTTCATATAAACGTTCATATTATCAATAATTATTATTACGAGTTTTATTATTTCCGTTTCAATTTTGTTAGTTATTGAGTTATACGAAATGGTCATATGTCCGAGTCATGACTCTCGGCTCATTGTCCAAGTCCAACAATAAGAAAAAGTCATAAATAATAAATCTCCGTCCAATCACAATCTCAAACCACGGGCTACAACAATAAGGTCCGACTACGGCACCCGACTAACCTATCTCCGTCAAACTAATGACCGTCTCACAATCGGTCCCCAAACACTTACCAATCGGCAACAACTCCTCAATACCAAAAGCCAATATCCAATTCAACCCATATGTATTTGGCCGAGATATTAACCAAAACAACAAATATACCAAAAACAATTATAACAAATAACAAATAGTTCACAATTATTACAAGAAGAAATAATCATCAACCAAGTTAGTGTTCGGGTCGGTTTACCAAGCCGAACCCGAGTCAACACTTCACCACAACTAGTGTGGGTCCCACCCGAGACCTCCATGGTCTCGGCTAGCTCTAAATGAGCCAAACTAACCACACGACCTACTAGGGTCGTCGGCCAAGAATCCATGCGACAACAATGGTTAACCATGACCATCAAGAATCGGTCAAACAACAAAAACGAGGATCCAAACACCCTCATCGAACACCAAGAATTATCAAAGATCAACTGTTCGGCCAAACAAGCACAATCCGAGGGTTTCACCCTCGGGTACACCTCGACCCAACAAGAATAAACCAACCCGGATACCAAACTTCATAGAAAAACATGTTTTCATCCAAGATCTATAAGTGTTACACGTTTTTAATAAAAACCCATTCGAATATCATCAAGTCGTGACCTTAGGTCACGATTTTATTAACAATACGAGTGAAAACTCGTCTCACCTTCGATCTAGAGGCTCAAAACCGTGATATCCCTTCAAAAACAACGAATAGTGGTGAAGATAATGGTGATTCGTGTGGTAAAAATGATGGAATGAATCGCGTGGTGTGCTAGATCTAAAGGATTAGATGATGGAGGTTCGATTTATGGTGGTGGTGTAGAGTGGTGGCCGGCGGTGGCTATGGTGGTGGCCGGAATTTAAAGGGCGGCTAGGGTTAAGAAAGTAGGGGAAGAAGAGAGGTGAGAGAGAGATGGGTTTGTGTTGTGTTGGTGTGTGTGTATACCGAGCCACAAGAACCAGTTTTGTAGTTTACATATTTTTTTTTCTTTCTTTCTATTAATAATAATAGTAATTAAAAGTAATAATAATAATAATAATAATAATAATAATAATAATAATAATAATAATAATAATAATAGTAATAATAATATTACTAACGGTGTGGAGCGGGTAACGCAGGTAAATGTAAAAACACGTGGCCCGAACCCGAACTCATTTTAAAATTTCCATATCTCACGAGAACCTCTCGTAATTAATTAAAATATATAACGGACTCGTTAAGACGAATCATAAAACTATGTTAGGTAATCCTAGTGCCAAAGTCAACGTAGTACCAAGTGAGAATTCAAATATACATCACCGATCATATAATCAAAATGAATTATGAACATAATTCACGAATTCCATAACGTCATTAAATAAAAATATCCATAAAATAGGTCTTACAAGTTCGTTGTGAAATGAAAATTTCAAATAAAAATTATAAACGAACTTAAGTTGTAATGCGGGTTTTAAAAATAGCTCCCTAAACTGCCGGTTGTCACATCCTTCCCGTCTCAGAAGGAAACCCGTCCCGGGTTTCACTCGGAAAAGTTCATCTACGAAGTGAAAAGCTTCGGATATCTCTTCCTGAACTCGTCCTCACGTTCCCACGTAAATTCTGGTCCATGTCGGGAATTCCAACAAACCTTGACGAGTGGAATGCGACTCCTCTTGAGTCGTTTAACTTCACGATCTAAAATCTCAATTGGTTCCTCCACGAAATTCAGTTTCTCATCAACACGAATGTCCCTCATTGGAATGACGGGCATTTCATCAGAAAGACATTTCTTCAGGTTACTCACGTGGAACACGTCGTGAACTTTGCTCAGTTCGGACGGTAATTCCAACCTATAAGCCACGGGCCCAATTCTTTCTAAGATCAAGAATGGTCCAATGTAGCATGGGTTGAGTTTACCACGTTTCCTGAAACGTATTACACCTTTCCAAGGCGAGACTTTCAGCATCACTTTGTCTCCAACCTGGAACTCTAAAGGTTTACGTCTCTGATCGGCGTAGCTCTTCTGCCTATCTCTGGCGGCTTGCAACCGATCACGAATCTGAGTTACTTTCTCGGTAGTTTCCAAAATAAGCTCAGGGCCTGTAAGTTGACTATCTCCAACTTCTGCCCAACCAATAGGCGAACGACACTTTCTGCCATACAAAGCTTCGAATGGTGCAGCCTTAAGACTTGTATGGTAGCTGTTATTATAGGAGAACTCCGCAAGGGGTAAATACTTCTCCCAGCCTTTACCGAAGTCTATGATGCATGCACGAAGCATATCCTCTAACGTCTGAATGGTCCTCTCACTTTGACCATCGGTTTGGGGATGATATGCAGTACTCATATCAAGCCTCGTCCCCAAAGCCGTTTGAAGTGATCGCCACAAAGCTGACGTAAAACGACTATCACGATCCGAAATAATAGATATCGGGACTCCATGACGCGAAATAATTTCCTTCACATATAGCCTCGCAAGCTTATCCACACTATCATCTTCACTAATAGCTAAGAAATGAGCAGACTTTGTCAGACGATCCACAATTACCCAGATAGCGTCACAACCGCTAGCTATTCTCGGTAATTTGGTAATGAAGTCCATAGTAATCCGCTCCCATTTCCAGACTGGAAGTTCTGGTTGCGTTAGTAATCCTGACGGTCTCTGGTGTTCAGCCATAACCTTGGCGCATGTCAAGCACTTACTAACGTACGATGCTATATCTGCCTTCATATTTGGCCACCAATAGAACTTCTTAAGATCCTGATACATTTTATCGGAACCAGGATGAATGGAGTACTTTGACTTATGCGACTCATGCATAATCAATTCCCGAATTCCTCCATGTAAAGGTACCCAAATCCGATCTCCAAAACATAATAATCCATCAGAACGCTTAACAAATCCTTTCTCGTTATCAGCCATCCCAAATATATTCTCGGCAGGTCTATTTTCTGCCTTCATCGCTTCCGTTTGAGCTTCAAGTATTTGAGACGGTAATGGCGATACGATAGTCATTCCTAATGACCTAACTCGTAATGGTTGTACTCTTTCCTTTCAACTAAGAGCATCAGCAACAACGTTTGCTTTACCAGGGTAGTAGCGAATTTCACAATCATAATCGCTTAGCAACTCGATCCAACGTCGCTGTCTCATGTTGAGCTCTTTTTGATTCAAGATGTGTTGTAGACTTTTATGGTCAGTAAATACAACACATTTGGTTCCGTAGAAGTAATGTCTCCATATTCTTAAAGCAAAAACTACAGCACCTAGTTCCAAATCATGGGTAGTGTAGTTTTTCTCATGCTTTTTGAGCTATCGGGAAGCATAAGCTATCACTTTCTCTCGTTGCATTAACACGGCTCCTAAACCTTTATGTGAGGCGTCACAATAGATGACGAAATCCTCGTTACCTTCTGGTAACGCTAAGATAGGAGCACTACACAACATTTTCTTAAGCAATTGAAACGCTTCCTCTTCTTTATCTCCCCATTCATACGTAACACTCTTTTGAGTCAATTTGGTCAATGGTTTAGCTATCTTCGAAAATCCCTCAATGAATCTTCGGTAATAACCAGCTAAACCCAAAAATTGACGAACTTCGGTCGGGGTTGTAGGTGCAGCCCAATCTTTTATCGCCTCAATTTTTGCAGGATCCACATGGACTCCTTGTCTGTCAATCACATGACCCAAAAATTGTACTGTCGGAATCCAAAATTCGCATTTCGAAAACTTGGCATAAAGTTTCTCCTTCCTGAGCAATTCCAAAATGAGTCTTAAATGTTCCTCATGCTCTTTCTCACTCTTTGAATAAATCAGAATGTCATCGATGAATACAATCACGAACTTATCCAAGTAAGGCTTACACACATGATTCATGAGATCCATGAATATTGCTGGTGCGTTAGTCAACCCAAACGGCATCACCTGAAACTCGTAATGCCCGTAACGGGTTCTGAAAGCCGTTTTCGGAATATCTTCTTCGCGAACTCGAAGTTGATGATATCCCGATCTCAAATCGATCTTCGAATACACACTCGATCCTTGAAGTTGATCGAACAAGTCATCGATCCTGGGTAACGGGTATCGATTCTTCACCGTTAACTTATTCAACTCCCTATAATCAATACACATACGAAACGATCCATCCTTCTTCTTCACAAATAAGACTGGGGCTCCCCAAGGTGAAGAACTTGGTCTTATGAATCCCTTTTCGGCTAACTCCGCCAATTGTTTCGAAAATTCTTCTAGTTCGGTAGGTGCAAGACGATAAGGTGCTCGTGCTACAGGTGCAGCACCAGGTATCAACTCAATCTGAAACTCCACTTGTCTAGTCGGCGGGATTCCCGGCAAATCATCGGGAAACACATCAGGAAAATCACGAACTATAGGCACATCTCCAATGCACCTTTCCTTTTTCTTCGTCTCTCCCTTCTCAGAAATTTGAGCTAAGAAAAGATAACATCCCTTCTCCATTAGCTTCGGTAACTTTGTGCAAGATATGACTGCTAAGCGGGATGGGCTCCTAGAATCCTTTCGGTCTCCTAATATATTCAGGACTTCCTTTCCGTATGGTACACGCACGATTTTCTCGTCGCAAAGTATGTGAGCACGATACTTCGACAACCAATCCATACCAATGATTACATCAAAACTTCCTAACGTGACGGGAAGAAGATCTATGTTGAAAGGGTGGTTCAAGAAATTTAACGTACAACCACGAATGATAGTATTAATCCTTTCTATGTTTCCATTAGCTAACTCAATATCATATCCAATTCCTAAGGCCATCGGGGGTTTTTCTAGTAAGGGTGCATACGTAGTGGACACAAAACTTCTATCGGCACCAGTATCAAATAGTATGGAAGCATAACGATTATTGAGAAGGAACGTACCGGTAACGACGTTCGGATCTTCTCCTCTCTCGTTCCCGAGTGCATACACTCTTCCCTGAGCAGCTCCAGCTTCCACACGTTGGTCCCTATTATCTTGTCGTCCACGGTTTCCTCCAGTTCCACGGTTTCCATAATTGTACCCATTACCACCCGAGCCTTGATTTCCACGGTTACGCGATTCTCTACACTCATTCCTATAGTGTCCCTTCTTTCCACACCCATAACAAGTAACATCTGCCTTATTTCTCATCTCAGGAGCAGCTTGAACCATAGCAAGAGGTCGGGCTCTACAATCCCTAGCTGTGTGTCCTTTCTTTGAGCAATTCTGGCATTTCACACTACACCATCCAGTGTGATGCTGGTGGCAACGATCACACTTGGGTGAATCACCGTTCTGATTCTTCTTACCTCCATTCCCAATAGCATAAGCCTTAGCTTGTCTCTTGCTTCGGTGATCATTACTCTTAGAGTGACGGTCTCTCTTTCTCTTTCCATTCTTCTCCTTATCAGCTTCTTCTAATTCCAACGAATCCATAAGTTGTTGAGCGATTGTGATTGCCTCATGGATGTTTGCAGGCCTAGCAGAAATTACATCATTCCTCGTAGTTACAGGCAATCCATCAGTATACCTTTCAATCTTTTGAGTCTCGGTTTTCACCATATCTGGGCACAACAAGGCTAACTCCTGGTAACGACGATTGTAAGTCGTCATATCATTACCTTTCACCTTGTGGTTCCAAAACTCAATCTCTAGCTTCTTGACCTCATTCCTTGGGCAATAAGTCTGAATCAACAAGGACTTAAATTGCTCCCAAGTCATAGCATAAGCTACATCACTCCCAACTGCATTTCGGTAGTTGTTCCACCAAGTCAAAGCTTCATCCTTGAAAGTAAAAGAAGCAAACTTTACCTTCGCATTCTCCGCACAACCACTGACATTGAACACTGACTCAGTCTTCTCAATCCATCTGACTAAGTAAACCACTCCCTCAGTTCCACCAAACTCAATGGGTCCACAAATCTTGAATTCCTTGTATTGACATCCATTAGCACGAACAGGTGGAAAAGTTCCAGCAGAATTGTTGGAATGATTTGACTCAGCTAGTAGTTCAGCAACTCTTTGCTCCACGAGTTGGTTGATCATGGCTTGATCCACAGTAGGTGCATTAAGTGGAACATGATCATTGTCTCCCTGAACATCAACATTTTGATTCCTGTCGTTGCGGTTTGTGGTGTCCAGGTTGTCAGGAGTAGGGGTTTCAACATTTCGAGTAGGTCGGCTACCTCGACGGGCAGGAGTAGTCACAGCAGGACCAGTCCTGGTAGACCTAACAGGGTTTCGACGGGGTGCCATTGATAAAATACATCAAAATATGATAACTAGCTTTTCTAACCGAACACTCCTCGGCTAAGAAAGCAACAAGATAATATAACTCAAACAACTAGCCACGTGGCTGACGGAGAATCCTCAACTCCTGCCTCAAGCCATCAAGATCCCTCCATAACGATCCTAACTCCACGCTATGGGTGTCTCGGTCTCTCTTGAGGTCAGCCACCTCCTTCTCTAGCTCGGCATTCCTTTGCCAAAGCTTGCGGTCGGCCTCACGAGTAGTAACGAATCCTCGCTGCAAACTATCGATATGCTCGTGGACATCCATCATAACTCTCCTCAGCTCAGTAGCCCTGCCCACAGCGACAGTCAAATCAACTCTCAAATCTGCTAAAAACTCTCCAATAACTCTCTCAAGTCGATCAGATACACGTGCAACTCTGTCACTAAGCTCAGTAATTCGAGCCCACAACCTGCCAACCTCACCCAACTCTGCATGCTCAGCAGAAACCTCCGAAGATGCATCCGACTCCACGGGACTACCAGGTGGCAACTCAAACAAGAACGGATGATCAGGTGAATCAGGCTCAATCGGGTGTACAGGTGAATCAGGCTCCTCAGCCTGAGCTAGTGGTGCTAACTCATCATCATCATCATCAGGCATCTCATCCTCCTCAGGGTCATCATCATCACCATGCTCAGCCTCCTGAGGGTCATCCTCCCGCTCAGGGTCATCAGCCTCATCCTCACCCTCGTACTCCTCCTCCTCCTCATCGGAAGAGTACCTCATCAATCGTCGTCTCCTACTAGGTGAACCATGTGAAGATGTAGTAGGTGATCTAGGACGACGACGCAGTGATGTGGGCGGCGCCTCAGACAGAAGAGAATGAGCATCAATCTGTAAAGGTGATGGAGTAGGGCGTACCGACATGCGTGCCGTAGCTCGGTGGGCAAAGCGTGGTGCCACACGAGCCAAAGCCTGATGAAGAGTAAGCTGCCTCGATGTACCAGGGAGCTCTAAAGAAGATGAGGGTCCCTGCGTAGATGCAGCAGGTAGTGCTGAAGTAGAAGCTGCCTGTGATACAGTAGCTGAAGACATGGCCATCTGGTAAAGGTCATCAGATGCCATCGTGAACTGTGCAGGTAAAACCGGTGCAGTAAAAATATCCTCGACGACATCGGGCATATGGGAGGCCATGGTTTGTGACAACGGCGTAGGGTAGGTGTAAGTGTTTCAAAAACAACTTAAATCACAACTCATAAAACCATACCAACATACTCATCAAATAGTTCAATATATAATCTTAATAAAAGAATTTCAAACACCGCATTACTAAAATGTTTATAAAACATATAGACCATATAAATCCTCGAGAACGCCATCTTATTACTAAAATCCATAAACCTCAAATCATCTCAATAAGTTCCAAATCTAACAATCATCTCAAATATCTCATAATACCTCAAATAATAGAAGATGCTTCGGCTTGGCGGGCTGGCGGGCGGTGGTAAAGGATCATTTTCTATAAAAATACGGTTATAGTTTAGGCGTTTATTTACCTAGTTCTCTATAACCTTGGCTCTGATACCAATCTGTAACACCCCCAAAATTTGATACAGCGGAAGACTCAACAAGCTTTCGGGGTGCTACGGGGATTGGTATCCAACACAAGACAATATAGAACGAGATAAAGTAAACATAATAAAAACACAACCAAAACGGGGTTTTAAGGTTTACATTTATCCCAACCTCATTCAGAGTCAGACCCAAAATAAAATAACAATAGGTCCAAATATAATTATCAGAGTTTAGAAAAATAGATCCATAAACCGTATGCCTTGGCCGAGCCTTCCATTCCAAGCATGCATCTCAACACTTAATTACCTGAGAAAACGTGCTAAAAGTCAGCTTTCGCTGGTGAGATCATAGGTTTAAATTCAACTAATAATATAGTGGACATATACGCAAAACGCTTGCTAGCTAGACTAGGGATTCGCTAAAAGCCTGCGGATACCCTCCGCTCCAACATAACACACGGATACCCTTCCGTACTAACAAAACACACGGATACCCTTCCGTACTAACATAGATATTCGGGTAACCCCCGCAATACCAATAATAACTCGGATAACCTCCGAAATATTAATAACCTATAGGTGCACACTACAGTATCTAAATAAGCCAACCTTGAATAGTACACACAACATATATGTGACTAAAGCTGACAATTTCACATAACCAAATAAGCCAACCTTGAATAGTACACACAACATATATGTGACTAAAGCTGACAATCCACCAATAACCAAATAAGCCAACCTTGAATAGTACACACAAAAGGTGTGACTAAAGCTGACAATATATCCTAGTCCATACGCATAGCAAGTTTAGAAAGAATATAAAAGCGATAACAGTCCACGTAAAATGATTTGCACGTTTCTCACCCCAATCATTGAAAACATAGTTCAAGAGTAAAAAGTGGGGCTATGACTCACCTCAAGTCCAGAAAATAGCAAGACGAGGTAGGTAGTAATAAGATGTATGATAACTCACGAAACAGCAACTACGGACTTGGCACGACCTAACAATATTAACTCTTTCAGAAATCATTCCCAAAAATATATACTATTCCCAAACCCGGACGAGAATCCGTTTTATTTCCGAAAATCCATTTCGTATTAGTTTGGTGTATTTGCGTTTGGTATCCATACGGGTAGTGGGTCGACTCAAAACAAACCAACAAGATCACACATAGCAAGATAAGATAAACTATAGATCTAATATTAGCCCAATATATTATTTAAATAAATCGCCAAAGTTTACCAAATCCGTCGATTTGATAATCCTCATATTTATTTACGTAATATACCGTTCCAAGATTACACCCAATCTAAAACACATATAAAGCACATAGCACATATATACTATATAGTATATATTGTAGTTTAATAAATTCCTCATATATATCGTCAAATTGGCCAGATTTCCCGATATATACACTCGCAATCTATTACACTTTACATATACTACAACCTATGGGCGTCGTAGGATACGATGCCCACTAATATAGTTATTTCGTATAACCAAACAACCCGGCTCAACCTTACGGTTAAGTGGTTATTTAATTATAGAAAACGTCGATATTAGTCGTCATATATCCGTGACAACACGAACGTCGCAAATAATAACTTACCTGGACCCGAGCGACGACAATTTCGTCTAACTCAATAAGTTTATTCGTTATATATCCGAAATGACTTTTTATTAAACGTTTCATAATTGTCGGGAGTTTCCCGTTTATAACACAATTTTTATAATAATAATACGTTTAATAATATTACGCCACTTTCGAAGCCTAATATATATCTAATCGTATTATTTATAATACGACTCGTGATTATTATTATTATTAATATACGCGTTTATATAGTTATATATACGTTATTCACGTATATACTTTCATATAAACGTTCATATTATCAATAATTATTATTACGAGTTTTATTATTTCCGTTTCAATTTTGTTAGTTATTGAGTTGTACGAAATGGTCATATGTCCGAGTCATGACTCTCGGCTCATTGTCCAAGTCCAACAATAAGAAAAAGTCATAAATAATAAATCTCCGTCCAATCACAATCTCAAACCACGGGCTACAACAATAAGGTCCGACTACGGCACCCGACTAACCTATCTCCGTCAAACTAATGACCGTCTCACAATCGGTCCCCAAACACTTACCAATCGGCAACAACTCCTCAATACCAAAAGCCAATATCCAATTCAACCCATATGTATTTGGCCGAGATATTAACCAAAACAACAAATATACCAAAAACAATTATAACAAATAACAAATAGTTCACAATTATTACAAGAAGAAATAATCATCAACCAAGTTAGTGTTCGGGTCGGTTTACCAAGCCGAACCCGAGTCAACACTTCACCACAACTAGTGTGGGTCCCACCCGAGACCTCCATGGTCTCGGCTAGCTCTAAATGAGCCAAACTAACCACACGACCTACTAGGGTCGTCGGCCAAGAATCCATGCGACAACAATGGTTAACCATGACCATCAAGAATCGGTCAAACAACAAAAACGAGGATCCAAACACCCTCATCGAACACCAAGAATTATCAAAGATCAACTGTTCGGCCAAACAAGCACAATCCGAGGGTTTCACCCTCGGGTACACCTCGACCCAACAAGAATAAACCAACCCGGATACCAAACTTCATAGAAAAACATGTTTTCATCCAAGATCTATAAGTGTTACACGTTTTTAATAAAAACCCATTCGAATATCATCAAGTCGTGACCTTAGGTCACGATTTTATTAACAATACGAGTGAAAACTCGTCTCACCTTCGATCTAGAGGCTCAAAACCGTGATATCCCTTCAAAAACAACGAATAGTGGTGAAGATAATGGTGATTTGTGTGGTAAAAATGATGGTATGAGGCGCGTGGTGTGCTAGATCTAAAGGATTAGATGATGGAGGTTCGATTTATGGTGGTGGTGTAGAGTGGTGGCCGGCGGTGGCTATGGTGGTGGCCGGAATTTAAAGGGCGGCTAGGGTTAAGAAAGTAGGGGAAGAAGAGAGGTGAGAGAGAGATGGGTTTGTGTTGTGTTGGTGTGTGTGTATACCGAGCCACAAGAACCAGTTTTGTAGTTTACATATTTTTTTTTTCTTTCTTTCTATTAATAATAATAGTAATTAAAAGTAATAATAATAATAATAATAATAATAATAATAGTAATAATAATATTACTAACGGTGTAGAGCGGGTAACGCGGGTAAATGTAAAAACACGTGGCCCGAACCCGAACTCATTTTAAAATTTCCATATCTCACGAGAACCTCTCGTAATTAATTAAAATATATAACGGACTCGTTAAGACGAATCATAAAACTATGTTAGGTAATCCTAGTGCCAAAGTCAACGTAGTACCAAGTGAGAATTCAAATATACATCACCGATCATATAATCAAAATGAATTATGAACATAATTCACGAATTCCATAACGTCATTAAATAAAAATATCCATAAAATAGGTCTTACAAGTTCGTTGTGAAATGAAAATTTCAAATAAAAATTATAAACGAACTTAAGTTGTAATGCGGGTTTTAAAAATAGCTCCCTAAACTGCCGGTTGTCACAATAGGCAGTCTTTACTGGTGGCGAGTTAACAATCTTGGTTAATTACATGTACAATATGGCGTTGCTAAGCCAAGACTAGACTCGACTTAAGCTAATAAATGAAAAATAACAAAAACATAAAATGAACATAGAATGAAAAGGGATGGTAGTCCGTATGTTTTTTTCTCTTTTCTTCCTTTTCTATTTTTTTTTTCTTGTTTTTCGATTTTTTTTTTCTTTTTTTTTGTGCATACACTCTTACCCTACCATCCAAAATAATACATTATAGGGAATGAAAATTCCCTTTACACTAGAATTTTTGCATACTTTACAATAAACTAATCTAATGACTCGAATTAAGAAAATCAAAACATTTGGAGTACTTTTAAGATTAACGCACATATGGGGGTAATATATGATGTTCTTCCCCATTACTCCATAAAATTAGTACTTTACCCATGAGTCCCGATCGTCCCAAAACAATATGTACAAGGATATGACTCGACTTAGTAACCATGTAATCAATTAGATAGTTAACTTAGGGTTTAACAAATAACAATAATGCACTAAAAATGAGCGCATACATGGAAGGCTAAGGCGATTTGGGTGTACATTTAAGTGGTGTGTAACAAATTCTTCCTTTAAGTAAGATGCTTAAAGTTAGAAACGAAAAGATAGGCTCGGAGGGGTGTACTAGGGGTTTCGTGTACTAAAAATGAGTACAACGCTAAGGGTGTGGGAAAAATTAGTTGACTTAACTAGCCAAGTAATATGACTTAAATGGTCAAGTAATTATAATACGGGTTTAACACAAGGGATCCTAATGCCTCTTATCATGTAGTAAATCCTACTACACGAATGTAGTCTCACTAGCGGTCTCGTGATGCCGTCAGAAGTGACCTGCAGAAATTCTTATGTTAAGTTTCTGGAAAATTTATGGAAAAACTTGGTCCTACTTCCTGGAAAATCCTGCAAAACTTCATTATGACTCAATACAAGCATTTGACTCTAACAAATACGAATATACATGTTCACTTAATATTGTGGAGAATCATGATCGGTTTGTTTCTTTAAAAACATATTTGGGGTTTCCCCTTACACTTATCTTTTGCAAAAATACCTTTAGGTGGAGTTAAGACTAGACTAAACAACAAAGTAAAGTATTTCCACTTTTTAGTTTAGAAACATGATCTACCAACAATAAAAATAAAGCATGCATACGGAAGCAAATAACAAACAAACAAAATAAAATCACACAAAACATGGGTTGCCTCCCAAGAAGCGTTTTTCTTTATTTACGAGTCTTGTAGCTAGACTCAAGGTCATAGGTTACTACGTGATACGGGTGAGTTCCTCATTGAGGAAATCTTTGGGATCAAACTTAGGTTTTAACTTCCTATCGTTTTCCTTAGTATTGTATGACCTTTCAAACTTTTCTCCATCCGGATCATACAAAGTCATCCTCATATGCCATGATCCGTCACCTTCTTTAGGTGGCTTATCCCACCTCCATTTACACTTGTCTCCTTCTCTTTTCCACTTATTCACCTCTATATTAATAGGCATTACGCTCAAGAAATCAATCATCTTTCTAAAGACTAAGGGGTCCTCAAAGGGATCTAGCTCTTCATCTCTAGCTATGAGTTGTTCCACCGAATGTGTCTTTTCAATGAAATCTTTTTCAAGAGAGAATGGACATTGAGGTCCTATAAAGTTCCTTTCAATCCAAGGTCCATATCTAGAGGGTCTCCTATTCATCTCTACCCAATGTGGTGTCGGTTCATCATCACAATCATAACTATGCTTCTTAACATCGTACACCGACCAAGTATCGCCTTCACCTACCGCTATCTTAGACTCCTTACAATCTATCATGGCGCTAGCGGTTGTTAAAAATCATCTTCCTACCAATAATGGGCATGTAGTGTCACTAACCATGTCTAGGACGTGAAAATCCGCTAAGATAGTTAACTTTCCTACGTGAACAACTACATCCTTAATCATTCCAACCGGGTGGGCAATACTTCCATCCGCTAGACCTATCAACACCTCCGTTTCCTCTAACTTTCCTAGCTTAAGAGTGGTGAATAGGGATAAGGGAATCAAGTTGAGGCTTGACCCTAAATCGGATAGTGTGTCGAAAGCTTCGGATCTTCCTATTTTACAAGGCAAAACAAATATATCCGGATCATCAAGCTTTTTAGGCAACTTGTTTTGAACGAAGGCGGTCCCATTTTTACCTAGCTTAAACTTCTCATATTTTTCTAGGAGGGCACTATAGTAAGGAGCACGGGCTAAGACATCAATGACGGGGCGTTCAAGGTGAAGTTCCTTGAATTCATCATCAAGGTCTTGCGTTGTGTTTCAACTATACTTTTGACTGGTTCTATATCGGGTGTTTTATTTGGTTGGTCCTTTTGAAGAATTTGGTTTTATTTGAAACATGTGCTCGTTGATTTAAACGAGTAGTATTGTGGACACGAAGTTGGTGACGAAACTGATGATATGGAATTAACGTTTAGTTTTGGATTCTTGACCGTGTCGCTTGGGAGTGCTCCCATTTCTCGGTCATTGAGAACTTTCAACAATGTGTCAATTTTGGTGGTCATCTCGCTTTGCTTTTGTTTGAAATCGGCTTCAAACTTAGATATGCGAGCTTCTTGAGATGCCTTGAATTTAGACAACAACCCTTCAAGATTGTTGGTACTACCATAGTTGTTAGAAGGATTGTTGTTGAAAGTACGGTTGGAGGGTGGACCGTTTGGTTGGTAGCGATTAGGCGGATTGGAAGAATTGGGTTGATTTTGTTTCCACCTAAGGTTTGGGTGATTTTTCCAAGAGGGGTTGTATGAATCACCGTAAGGGTTTGGCTCGGGCTTGAAAGTGTACCACTTATCTCCCGCTTCGTCGGTAGGCGAGGATGCGTAGTCCGCAAAAGCTGTTCCGGGGAGTTCCACACAATCACGAGTGTCATGGGGACCACTACATAATTCGCATGAAGAAGTGATTTTGTTCACTTGGCTTGAAGGCTTAGGAGCTTCGTAGGATTTCATGAGAAACTTGACTTGGTCCTCAAGTTCCATGATCCTACGGTCGGGAGTGCTAGAGTTATTCGAAGGCAAAGATATTGCCTTGACCGTTTTGTTCAAATCACGGGGATCATTCCAACTTTCGTTGTCATAGAGAGCAAGATCTTCTATGAGTTCCCATGATTGTTCCGCACTTAGATCACGTAGCTTACCACCGTCCGATTGGTCAATGGCTCGCCTCGTGGAGAGATCGATATGGTCATAAAAGATTTGGACTTGGAGCCAAAGATCTATGCCATGATGAGGGACTTTTTGGAGTAAGTCCTTGAAACGAGTCCATGCTTCATAAAGAGATTCATTTTGACGTTGTTGGAACATCAAGATGTCATTTCTAAGCTAAATAGTTCTACCCGGTGGGAAAAATTGAGCAAGGAAACGAGTGGTGAGATCATCCCATGTGGTGATGGATCCCGCGGGTAAACGCTCAAGCCATTGACTAGCTTGATCCCGTAGAGAGAATTGGAATAGGCGTAATCGGGTTGTCTCTCTAGTTTCAACATCTAGGTCTATGGAGTCTACGATTTTTAGGAAGTCCTTAAGATGTTGGTTTGGATCTTCAGAACGAAGTCCATGGAATGCACATCCGCTTTGCACCAACCGGATGGTGTCGGATCGCAAGGGGGTCACATTGGCTCCGGTGAGCTCAATGGTGTTTCGATAGCCTTGGTGGCTAGGTCGGGAATACTCTCCTAAGGTTCGGGGCCTAAGAGGTTCTAGTGGTGGGTTTTGTTGTGGTGGAATGACGGGTTCAAAGATGTTCCCGTTGTCCATGATGTCGGGTGGTGAAGAGTTATGAACAAAGACACAAAGAAATAAGATAGACTAATGAAAACCTAAAAATAAAAATAAAATCTTACTAGAAAGGAATCTAGCAAGTAGACCTAATAAAAAGAAATTCTAACCTAGACAATAACTATTCCCCGGGCTGCGGCGCCAAAAACTTGAAGCGTAGGGATTGCACCAGGCTTTACCTCTCGAGGATCTTGAGAAGCTTACAACCCCCACCAGGCAGTGTACCTGATCGTTGTAGTATAGTACAGTATAGTGACAAGTACCGGGGGATTGATCGTTCAGCTAGGAATAGTGTCGCTAGGATTAGAAAAACTAAATACTAGTTCTAAAGATGAAGGATGATTATTTTTGTATTTTTATATTTTTTTAGAAAGCAAATTAAAAATCTCGGGGTTGAAGGATTTGGGCGGAATTAGTTGCTAGTCAACTAACCCAATACTAAAGATGCAATCAAAATAAAATACTAGAAATGAAAATAAACTATATTAAACTAAGGTTGTCAGCAATAAGTGGAGAAATTGTGTTTACTTAGATTTCACTACTCCCTAGATATCTTTTACACGTTAATTACTTGTTATAGTTGCGTGGATGACGGATTGTATTCCTTAATACCATTCATGGGGTGGCGTACTTAACTCCCCAATCCTATGAATGCCTACTTCACTCCTATGTCGAGCCGGCTAAGAAGCTCCTAATATGGGATCATTAGAATTTACTCATGCATTAAATACAACCAATAAAACCTAGTACACATCGGTTCATGTTTCCTAAGACGTTCAAGCATGTTACCAATTGGAGATCTGCCAATTTTCTTAAGCCTAACATTGAAATCATTCATCCAATACAACCATAAACAAGTAATCAACACATAATTAACATCTAGGTTTCATTAGATCTAAGCAAACACAAAATAAATCTAGCCTAGCATGGTGGAATCAAGACAAGAACAAGATATAGACAACCAACACATAGACATATTGATTGAATTAAAAGAACACTTATCTCAATTACACATGTAAGGATTCAAGGGCTGAAAACCCTTGAAAAACCTGTAAAATTCGTAATAGGTTCGGCCTTAGGGTTTCTCCAAAACTTCTCTCTCTAATGAATGAAAATTAGAAAACTATATATAGATAATTGAGGCTGACGGCGTCAAGACCAAATGGGTGACGCCGTCATCTCGCCGCCAAAAGAATTCTCGGACTACCTTGATCTACATCTGACGCCGTCATGTATTAAGTTTTTCCAGGCCGTCACGTATTTAACTCTTGACGTTCTTCCTTGTGACGCAATCATTTTTGCACTGGATCGTCATGAAATTCACTCTTGACGCCGTCAGGATAGTACTCTTGACGCCGTCACATACTGTTCCCAGCTTGAAAAATTAAGTCTTTGGCGTTTTCTTCACTTTTATGCTCCAAAAACGTCCGAATTGCTTCCTTTTCCAGATTTCACTCCCAAAGTACCTAAAACCACAAAAGGAACGATTTAGGGCAATATTTGATAAAATAAATTCAATTCCGGGCTTAAATGACCCCCTAAAAGTGGTTCATTTTTCGCCTCATCAACATCATAGGGAATGAACATTCCCCTTACACTTGAATTTTTACATACTTTACAATAAACTAATCTAATGACTCGAATAAAGATAATCAAAACACTTGGAGTACTTTTAAGATTAACGCACATATGTGGGTAATAATATGATGTTCTTCCCCATTACTCCATAAAATAAGTACTTTACCCATGAGTCCCAATCGTCCCAAAACAATATGTACAAGGATATGACTCGACTTAGCAACCATGTTATCAATTAGATAATTAACTTAGGGTTTAACAAATAACAATAATGCACTAAAGATGAGTGCATACACGGAAGGCTAAGGCGATTTGGGTGTACATTTAAGTGGGGTGTAACAAATTCTTCCTTTAAGTAAGATGCTTAAAGTTAGAAACGAAAAGATAGGCTCGGAGGGGTGTACTAGGGGTTTCGTGTACTAAAAATGAGTACAACGCTAATGGTGTGGGAAAAATTAGTTGACTTAACTAGCAAAATAATATGACTTAAATGGTCAAGTAATTATGATACGGGTTTAACACAAGGGTGATCCTAATGCCTCTTATCATGTAGTAAATCCTACTACACGAATGTAGTCTCACTAGCGGTCTCGGGATGCATCACTAACGCAAGTTCTAGAATCTAAATGCTACCGGTACACTCATAAGCACTAAAAGTAAATGCTTTTCCTATCAAATCTAAAGGCGAACCTCACATATTTGGGTGGAAAATTTTTCTGAATAGTACGGTTTTGTGCTAGTCATACAATCTCCTATCCATGAGACGCTTGCTATGGCTAAAGTTTCACTCCTAAATGTTGTAAAAAAATTTAAATTTGGCGCTAAAATTGCACTAACAAGTATTTCTCATAGTTTTATTACACATCTACTATCAAACAAACAAACTCAAGCGAAAGTATATTTGTAAGGTATCATCATTTTACCCTCCTCTTACACTTAGGATGAACATTGTCCCCAATGTTCAAGTAAAGAATGTAAAAGTGAAATAAGTAAAACAAATGAAATCAAAGACTCCCCTGATTCGCTCGGTATGGATAATAAGGTGGCCAGGTTAGATCTTCCTCCAAGAAGATGAACAATCAAAGCTTCCCTTCCAGAAAAATAATCATCTTCTTGTCATACATAACCTGTAAATCCTGAAAAAACAGACAAGGCAACCTCGCATAAAATCGGTGGCAATCTACATATGTTACTAAATCCTAGAAAACAAAATAAGATATAATGCTTGTGGAATGATGTTTGCAGATTTCCTGGAGATTATAAAACTAATAATTCAACAAAAACTTTAAGACTCCGTTAGAAAAACAAAACTGGTAAAATTTCCAGATTTTTACACGTGACGCCGTCAAAAGTGACCTGCAGAAATTCTTATGTTAAGTTTCCGGAAAATTTTTGGAAAAACTTGGTCTTACTTCCTGGAAAATCCTGCAAAACTTCATTATGACTCGATACAAGCATTTGACTCTAACAAATACGAATATACATGTTCACTTATTATTGTGGAGAATCATGATCGGTTTGTTTCTTAAAAACATATTTGGGGTTTCCCCTTACACTTATCTTTTGCAAAAATACCTTTAGGTGAAGTTAAGACTAAGCCAAAACAACAAAGTAAAGTATTTCCACTATTTAGTTTTGAAACATGATCTACCAACAATAAAAATAAAGCATGCATACGGAAGCAAATAACAAACAAACAAAATAAAAATCACACAAAACATGGGTTGCCTCCCAAGAAGTGCTTTTCTTTATTTACGAGTCTTGTAGCTAGACTCAAGGTCATGGGTTACTACGTGACCTCATCGTTGGTTTCACTCTCTAAGTCGTCTTCTAAACCAGTATCGCTTTCATAGTGTAAGTACTTCGGGTCTTCAAACTCAAAGACATCTTCTCGATACTTAGAACCAAGTTTACTAACATCTTTAAAGAACCCACATGATAGATCGGAAGTGTTCTTACATCCTCTCCGCACATCTTCTTCACACAAAATAAGTTGGGAACTTAGCCTATCAAGCCCGTCACAATCGATTTCCTTGAGATCTTTTCTCTTGTACGGTGTTTGGTATGAATGTAACACCTAAAATCTGAAAGCAAGTGAAATGACCAAAATGCCCCTACGTGTTTAAAAAAATTATTAAAAGCTTATTAAAGTATCCAAATAAATCCTAAACTCCTAACAATGCATAAGTTATAATACCAAATATTTTTAACAATTTCATCTAACATTTATACAAGTGGAAAATTACCAAAATACCCCTCATAGGGCCGAATGAAATAAAATGAATTTTAAAGAGATTTAAAATGATTTAAATATTGATAAATAAGGAAGATAATCACAAGAATATTTTTTCAACCTAAATTTCGAAATTTCTGGTCTCTCCCCCCCCCCCCTTATATCACACGGCATTCCTATTTTAAAAAAACCAATCCATATCTTTTCCACAAGAAACCCTAAATGCCGATTTAATAAACACACAAAGAATTCCCTTGGCCTCCATTCGACAACCCCATCATTCCTAGGCATTTTTCTGTGATCAAACAACATCCAAGAGGTCCTAGAAAAATACCCTTTTGAATTTTTGAAGCTTGGTTCGATCGTGGCACATTTTTCCTTTTGTCGAGCCCTATAAACAAGGTAATTCGTTTTTGATTCATTCGACCTCCACAAAAATTATTTCTTATTTTTCTGGTGATTCTTACATAATATACAACCCACGAAAATTGGTTTCAAGGTTGGAAGGTCATCGGTGAAGTCGTGGTGATTTTTGGATCATTTGGCCTCTACGCGTAGGTTATAAATCGTACAGCCCTCTCCACACGTTCAAGCCTTGGTTTGGTATTTTTCTCAGGTCCCTTACATCCTATAAACATCAAATAAAATGGTTGATTTGATCCATGCATGCTCTACATCGTTTTGGTAAATTAAACCCTAAAAACATGTGTAAATCGTAAAATACACCATGCGATCCATAAGAATTCCAAATACAATTTATTTACACATGTTATAATGTAATGTGATCTGTAAAAATGTTGGAAGCATTATCATGGCCTAAAACATTGTGTTTCGTAATTATTTTGTTTTGGTTAAATCGTATAAAGAGAAAAAGAAAATAAAATCGTGTAACCTAGGGTTTATGAACTAGGGCTTGTTTTGATTTTATTAATGGCTCTTAAATGATTAAGTAATGATTAAAAATGATTTGGATGGATTAGGGTTTCTAAATTCTTACTTTTGTGTTATACGATTTGTATGTAAATGTTTTGGGTGAGTTTTGTAAACTTTAAAACTTAAGGGTTAATTCTGGAACTTTATTTGAGCTGTATAATATTCGAATAAAATATATAATGAGGGTGCTAAGTGTAAGTTTTGCATTTAAATGGATTAAAATGTATTTTAAACCTAATTAGGGTTTGTTTTGAAAATAATTAAAAGAGAGGGACTAAACATGTAATTTCTGGAAACTTGGGACTGATTTGAGTGATAAAATATATTCAGGGGGTTTTGTGCTAATTTGGTAATTTAATGGCTTAATATGTAATTATTGATAATTAAAAGTTGAAATTATAAATTAAAGGGTTAAATATGTAACTTTTATAACTTGAGGGACTTAAAGTGTAAATTATGAATATTTGAGGATTCATTCGAATAACTTAATAAAATAAGTGCTCATTATGTAAAATGGATAAGTTAAGGGTTTAATGTGTAACTTTGAATACTAAAAGGTTTAAAGTGTAATTTTGGAAAGTAAAGGGTATAAAATGCAAAGTTATGAAAACCTAAGGACCAAATGAGTAAAAGGTTAAAAGATACTTTGATTCCATTAATAATGATTCAACTTTCTAATTATGGAAACCTGCTAAAAGTGGAAAGTCACTTTAAATGGAAAGTTACTAAAACTGGAAAGCCGACTAAAATGAGAAATCTGAATTGAATAAGTTATTAATAATAAGCCGATCATTAATTCGTGTAGATTCGCTGAAGAAGGAGTTTTGCTTTCGACCTTTATGTTTCTGTCATGTGTGCACTTGCGGTTTAAGGTACAGATATTCTGACCTTTCTCAAAAGGTTTCTCATGATCTCTTTCATATTCTGATCCGTTAGTTCCCGAATTGATGCCATTGCTATGATCCCCTTTACTTGAACCTTCTCTGTTGATCCCACTTGATATGAACTCCGTTATGAACCTATGCTATGAAAACCTTCTTAATGATACCATGGAAATGTTTTGAGAAGAACCGATTTGAAAAGATGTTTATAAATGATGCTAAATTTCTTTTTAAAAGAAAGGTTATTTAACTTTCATGAACACTATATTTTGAAAGACCATTTTTATGAAAACTGTTTTAAAAGATTATTTAAATTGGACTTTTAATAGAAACTTTTGAAACGGACTTTTGAACTGAACCATGAATTGATTTTTGAATGTGAACCTTGACCTGATAAACTCTGATTGGACCTTGAATACTATTTCTGATATGAACCCTTTGTT
This sequence comes from Artemisia argyi, assembly GCA_030686995.1. Taxonomy (NCBI): domain Eukaryota; kingdom Viridiplantae; phylum Streptophyta; class Magnoliopsida; order Asterales; family Asteraceae; genus Artemisia; species Artemisia argyi. The sequence continues at coordinate 11,749,250 of CM060689.1, read as the reverse complement.
ATGAACTGCTATTATGAACCTTGATATGATTCTGAGATAAACCTTTGCTATATGACCTTTTGCATGACTTTGAGACCTGACTCTTAGTTTGATACCCGAGCCATTTATGTTTTCCCTACCTATGGAGGTACCATAGGCATGTCTGTGATGCACCACTGGCATGACTCATGTGTGGGTGAGTGATTTCTCACGCCGTCCCTTTTATGATTATCTGCCGGCTATTATGACTTTGAGTATATGACTTTGAGATTGATTTGAGTAAGGGGCGTATGGATTGCAATCCTAGATCTGTTCTGTTTAGTGGATTTAACTATGACTTTGAGTTGACTTTGAGGTGACTGGTGCTGTGTGCAATACACGCCTTTCACAATTTCTGGGAGCTAGCTACTCCACCCTTTTGATACATGAGGACACCCCTCATATTATCTGGTTACCTGAGAGGTATCCCCTCTGATTGTGAGATTATGACTTTGAGAATTATGACTTTGAGATTTATGACTTTGAGTTTCTGGGCTCGTGGTAGATGACTATCCTTTCTTCTTTCTATTCTATTTCTCTTTTATCTATTCCTTATTCTATTTCCCCAATGCACTATATTTCAGTTCTGTTTCATTATCATTGCTTTGTATATGTATCTGTTCACTGGGCTTTTTAAGCTCAGCCGCATTTCCTTTTCCTGCGGCAGGTTTTAGTAGGAAGCTGGGTTATGGGAAGAGAGTGTGACTGGACTTAGAAGACTATGCTTTGGACTAGAGATGATTAGATGAAGTTTCACTTTATCAGACATAGTATTTATTGTTTTGTAACCTTGTAGTTTCAGATTTTCATTTGTAACCCTGAATTTCGTTGTATGTATGAATCATATGCTTGTGTTTGTTCTGATATGTCACTGTAATGTAATACTTCTACCCTTATCGGGTTGGGGTGTTACAATTATGGTATCAGAGCCCAGGCTGCGATTCGTAATACATTTACCCTTGACCTGTGAAGTTTGGACCCCTAAGTTTCCCTGTAGGCGCTCATAAGACAACCTTTGAAACTTTACATTAGGATTCCCCATAGGAACCCAAGTTATTACCGGCGAGGAATGGGTAGACTAAGACATTCATGTAAGTATCATTTGTTTCCGCATCACTCTGATCATGCCTTTGCTCTTGGATAAGCCTTATAAGGACCCTTGTTTCAGAAGTTAGAAGTTTTGCAACTTAAGTTTAGTAACCAAGTAAGTTTGGAATACCTCGGAAGGCTACCTGGATACCTTACACATTTAAGTTTCACCTTCAGATTTTGATCTCCGCCTCCGATTTGTTTGATAAGCTGTTGACACCTTTTCGACCACATCGTAGGTCATTCAACAACAATGTGTTCGACACATTCTGTAAATTCATTTCTTATGCCGGGTATGAATGTATCATCCGATACTACTTAACTCTGTATGATCCATTATTACTCCTATGAGAATTTTGGTAATTATGAACCACGAATATGAGAAGTTTTGTTTCCTCTCTTTGAATGATGAAACTTGTTCTGCCAACCGTTTCCTTTGGAAGGGTATGATGTAAATACTATCTCTATATGGATTTGTTAACTAAGCATGATGATGCTGATAACTGAGATTCTGTACCTCTCACAATTGACGATTATACGATATTCGTATTACCAATGATACACATCCTACCTGCTACTTATGATAATAAGCTAAACGAAATTCCCACACATTGAACTGTTCGTTTATCCATCCCAACATTTTTGTTGAACCATGTACTTGACTCTGATATATGAACTATCTATATGATTTGACGACTGTGTTCACTCTATGAATCCTTTGACTTTGAGATGTCTGATTGTACGGTCTTTTGGACTGAATGGCTATTCGTGAAGATACCATAGACTACCATATCTGAAATGTGACCTTAAAAATCTGCTTCACCCTATTCCATTATGATGACTCTCTACATCTGCTAAAATTTCTGTCACTATGGAAACACCTACCCCAAACTCATGTGATTACCAAGTTGTCCTGAAAACCATTATTATCAACCCTTGGAAAGTTCTACTATTGGGAAATATTTTGTCATACGAAGATTTCCGGTATTCTCTGATGAACTTTTTGGTACTCCTTCCTGCTTAGGAAGTGGAGTGGGCATTGAACTGATCTCAGTTGCAGAAACCATGGTGCTATAAAAGTTGAGTATTTGAAGGAGCTGATGGAATATGATTTTTAACTTTGGTGATTCCCTTTAGATGCTCTTGTTTGTTTATGAAGAAGAACGAGAGAAGTATGCGATGACGTATCGACTATCGTGAACTTAAACGTACCACTATCACTAATCATTATCTGTTTCCGCGTATCAATAATTATTTGGTCTTCCTTTGAAACTCTGCATCTGATTGCCTCATTTTAGATTTGAAGGACTAGGGAAGCAACCACAAAAACTTCTAAGAAGGGGGTTAACTAACCGAGAGTAACCTTTGGGAAGTATTTCAGTCCCTGAAGAAGAAAGAAGGCGATGTGAAAATTTCCTGAGATGATTTCTGAAGTTGCCTTTGCACTCGTTATAACATTTATGAGCTTGAATGATGCCAATGGTGTTGGCTAGAATAATCATGTTTTTCGCATGTTTTGGACAAATTGTCATAGTATGACATGGTGTTGTGTTCTAAAACGAAAGAAGAACATAGAGGTTATTGGCGAGATGACCCTTTGTTCTGGAAGAGAAATTTGATTGACGTTCAGGAAGCATAGTAGACAACGCTACCTTGTAAAATGTGAAGACAGAGTTTTCACGAGAGGGACCAAGATCGAAGACCGTTATTGGAGTTAGAAACCTGGTGGAAGAGTAGTAGGAGATGGTTGCGACAAGCATTACCATGGAAGAAGCATATAAGAAGAAGAGAGGAACTGGGATAGAGCTCAATCATACATCATGCAACACGTGAAGATTTCAGTTTGGGCACCAAGACAACCAGACCAAAGAAGACGAACCATTCAACACACAACCTGGAGTCGACAACAACATCATGTACCTTAAAACCTGGAGCTATGTTAGAAGACCTGTCGAAGAAACGCAGTCTTGTTTCTCTATTCATTTTAGTTGTACTAAGATGAATTGAGAGCAGAAGCAGACCTGCGGATGGAGGGATGCACAGTGATTGCGTCAGAGACTGCTGTTACGATGTCACACTACCAAGAGGAGCTGCTGAAGACCGAAGGAACCAGACTCGAGTTTAAATTCTTTTAATCATGAGGCAAGATGGACAAGAGTAAACAGACTACCCCAACTTGGAAGAAATTTTGAAATTTGTATTTGAGTGGACGGATTTTGAAGCGGACATTGTGTTTAGACGAGATGATTCTGTAAAGAATTGACGTTACTGATGACGTACCTTAATTTTGAATGACATTCTCGGATTTCCGTTACTCTTCAAGTAATTTCGTTCTCTTAGTTATGTTGTTTGATTCTGGTGACCTCTGTGACTGTAGGTGGACTAGGTGGATTTAGATAAGTTGTATTGTTCACGACTTGAGATAAAGTATGACCATCATGAGGGCATATGTATATGATGCCAGTATTATGACGCCTGGCCAACGTGATAATACTTACATCATATAACGTGCACTTATGGTGATCATAGGATATTTCGAGGAGTGCCTTAGAAGCTTTAGAATTCTGTCATCCGATCAAGATCATCTGAGTTTAGTGAGACTTTAGGTTCATTCTACCTATACGTTTGATCTGCTGTCCTTGATATACGATTCGATACGTTTGGACTCTCGACACGTGTTTTGCTGACCTTTGCAACTTCTGATAAGAATCTTAGGTTCCATTATGAAATTTCTGCCGTTGACGATATCTAACGATATGCTTTCTGTCCGTATACGATTTGCATTCGTGAAGTTGTTCATTATGATCTGCTATGAGTAAATATGTAATTGTGAACTTTGAGGGAATGAGACTTGTTTGTTTATGAGAATACCTTTGGAAGGTTATCTAAAATCCGAGACTATCTGAGAAGCTGAAGAGTTAAACCTTAAATCACCCCATGTTTGCTACAAATCAATGTATTCCCATCTGATTCGCCGAATCAATTCGATGAAAATCCTATGTATTGTTATACCTCTTCCTGGAGAATTCGTTTATCATCCGTTATGTTTGGTACATTATCCTTTTGATTCAAATTCAGTATGATATGCCCTTCTGAGAAATCTGGAACTGTTTTTGACAATAATTACGAGTCATGAGAAACCAGTTGGTCTGAATATCTTTTGGAAGAACCTCCCCGGACGTGAGGTCGTTTGTGACGACCTGTTGCGGTTTACTACGACTTCGTCTAACTTTGCGACTTCAAATTTCGAGGACGAAATTTCTCTTTTTAGGGGGGAAGAAGTTGTAACACCTAAAATCTGAAAGCAAGTGAAATGACCAAAATGCCCCTACGTGTTTAAAAAAATTATTAAAAGCTTATTAAAGTATCCAAATAAATCCTAAACTCCTAACAATGCATAAGTTATAATACCAAATATTTTTAACAATTTCATCTAACATTTATACAAGTGGAAAATTACCAAAATACCCCTCATAGGGCCGAATGAAATAAAATGAATTTTAAAGAGATTTAAAATGATTTAAATATTGATAAATAAGGAAGATAATCACAAGAATATTTTGTCAACCTAAATTTCGAAATTTCTGGTCTCCCCCCCCCCCCCTTATATCACACGGCATTCCTATTTTAAAAAAAACCAATCCATATCTTTTCCCCAAGAAACCCTAAATGCCGATTTAATAAACACACAAAGAATTCCCTTGCCCTCCATTTGACAACCCCATCATTCCTAGGCATTTTTCTGTGATCAAACAACATCCAAGAGGTCCTAGAACAATACCCTTTTGAATTGTTGAAGCTTGGTTCGATCGTGGCACATTTTTCCTTTTGTCAAGCCCTATAAACAAGGTAATTCGTTTTTGATTCATTCGACCTCCACAAAAATTATTTCTTATTTTTCTGGTGATTCTTACATCATATACAACCCACGAAAATTGGTTTCAAGGTTGGAAGGTCATCGGTGAAGTCGTGGTGATTTTTGGATCATTTGGCCTCTACGCGTAGGTTATAAATCGTACAGCCCTCTCCACACGTTCAAGCCTTGGTTTGGTATTTTTCTCAGGTCCCTTACATCCTATAAACATCAAATAAAATGGTTGATTTGATCCATGCATGCTCTACATCGTTTTGGTAAATTAAACCCTAAAAACATGTGTAAATCGTAAAATACACCATGCGATCCATAAGAATTCCAAATACAATTTATTTACACTTTTTATAATGTAATGTGATCTGTAAAAATGTTGGAAGCATTATCATGGCCTAAAACATTGTGTTTCGTAATTATTTTGTTTTGGTTAAATCGTATAAAGTGAAAAAGAAAATAAAATCGTGTAACCTAGGGTTTATGAACTAGGGCTTGTTTTGATTTTATTAATGGCTCTTAAATGATTAAGTAATGATTAAAAATGATTTGGATGGATTAGGGTTTCTAAATTCTTATTTTTGTGTTATACAATTTGTATGTAAATGTTTTGGGTGAGTTTTGTAAACTTTAAAACTTAAGGGTTAATTCTGGAACTTTATTTGAGCTGTATAATATTCGAATAAAATATATAATGAGGGTGCTAAGTGTAAGTTTTGCATTTAAATGGATTAAAATGTATTTTAAACCTAATTAGGGTTTGTTTTGAAAATAATTAAAAGAGAGGGACTAAACATGTAATTTCTGGAAACTTGGGACTGATTTGAGTGATAAAATATATTCAGGGGGTTTTGTGCTAATTTGGTAATTTAATGGCTTAATATGTAATTATTGATAATTAAAAGTTGAAATTATAAATTAAAGGGTTAAATATGTAACTTTTATAACTTGAGGGACTTAAAGTGTAAATTATGAATATTTGAGGATTCATTCGAATAACTTAATAAAATAAGTGCTCATTATGTAAAATGGATAAGTTAAGGGTTTAATGTGTAACTTTGAATACTAAAAGGTTTAAAGTGTAATTTTGGAAAGTAAAGGGTATAAAATGCAAAGTTATGAAAACCTAAGGACCAAATGAGTAAAAGGTTAAAAGATACTTTGATTCCATTAATAATGATTCAACTTTCTAATTATGGAAACCTGCTAAAAGTGGAAAGTCACTTTAAATGGAAAGTTACTAAAACTGGAAAGCCGACTAAAATGAGAAATCTGAATTGAATAAGTTATTAATAATAAGCCGATCATTAATTCGTGTAGATTCGCTGAAGAAGGAGTTTTGCTTTCGACCTTTATGTTTCTGTCATGTGTGCACTTGCGGTTTAAGGTACAGATATTCTGACCTTTCTCAAAAGGTTTCTCATGATCTCTTTCATATTCTGATCCGTTAGTTCCCGAATTGATGCCATTGCTATGATCCCCTTTACTTGAACCTTCTCTGTTGATCCCACTTGATATGAACTCCGTTATGAACCTATGCTATGAAAACCTTCTTAATGATACCATGGAAATGTTTTGAGAAGAACCGATTTGAAAAGATGTTTATAAATGATGCTAAATTTCTTTTTAAAAGAAAGGTTATTTAACTTTCATGAACACTATATTTTGAAAGACCATTTTTATGAAAACTGTTTTAAAAGATTATTTAAATTGGACTTTTAATAGAAACTTTTAAAACGGACTTTTGAACTGAACCATGAATTGATTTTTGAATGTGAACCTTGACCTGATAAACTCTGATTGGACCTTGAATACTATTTCTGATATGAACCCTTTGTTATGAACTGCTATTATGAACCTTGATATGATTCTGAGGTAAACCTTTGCTATATGACCTTTTGCATGACTTTGAGACCTGACTCTTAGTTTGATACCCGAGCCATTTATGTTTTCCCTACCTATGGAGGTACCATAGGCATGTCTGTGATGCACCACTGGCATGACTCATGTGTGGGTGAGTGATTTCTCACGCCGTCCCTTTTATGATTATCTGCCGGCTATTATGACTTTGAGTATATGACTTTGAGATTGACTTGAGTAAGGGGCGTATGGATTGCAATCCTAGATCTGTTCTGTTTAGTGGATTTAACTATGACTTTGAGTTGACTTTGAGGTGACTGGTGCTGTGTGCAATACACGCCTTTCACAATTTCTGGGAGCTAGCTACTCCACCCTTTTGATACATGAGGACACCCCTCATATTATCTGGTTGCCTGAGAGGTATCCCCTCTGATTGTGAGATTATGACTTTGAGAATTATGACTTTGAGATTTATGACTTTGAGTTTCTGGGCTCGTGGTAGATGACTATCCTTTCTTCTTTCTATTCTATTTCTCTTTTATCTATTCCTTATTCTATTTCCCCAATGCACTATATTTCAGTTCTGTTTCATTATCGTTGCTTTGTATATGTATCTGTTCACTGGGCTTTTTAAGCTCAGCTGCATTTCCTTTTCCTGCGGCAGGTTTTAGTAGGAAGCTGGGTTATGGGAAGAGAGTGTGACTGGACTTAGAAGACTATGCTTTGGACTAGAGACGATTAGATGAAGTTTCACTTTATCAGACATAGTATTTATTGTTTTGTAACCTTGTAGTTTCAGATTTTCATTTGTAACCCTGAATTTCGTTGTATATATGAATCATATGCTTGTGTTTGTTCTGATATGTCACTGTAATGTAATACTTCTACCCTTATCGGGTTGGGGTGTTACAATGAAACCCTCCTAATTCCATCAGCGAAGGTCATGATTCCGTTCCGGTCATCAACCATCAAATTAGTGATTTTACAAAAGGGTGCTCCAAAAACGACTTGTGATAACCTCGGGTCGACATAGTCTTCGATGTTGTCCACAATCGTAAATTCCATAGTGAATGCCATATTTCCTATGAACACCTGGATTTCTTGATCTCTACCAACCACATTCTCTCCCTCGCAAATCATTCCCCATCTGCAGATATTGTTATAATGGAATAGGGACATAAAATTCTTAGGCAGGAATACGTTAATATAGACATTATCGAAGTATTTGTGACCGATCATGCAGGGAATTTTGAGATTGTTCGGATCACGTCGCCTTATTCTCTCCAATCCTCCATCCCTTGATCCAATTAGGTTCCCTTCAAGGGAAGGACGGTACTCGTACACCTCCTCATTACCCCAACAAAAAATTACCTTCTTGACACCATTGGTGAACAATGCACTCCCATCCTTCTCATCAAGGATTACTCCCGATTCATTGATAAATGGTTTCCCTAGGACAAGGTTGGTTAATGTTAGATTAGTGACAGGGTCTATGTTATCGACCACAGTGAGGTCAATATTGTAGACAAGTCCTCCAATCATGATTGATAAATCTTTTATTACCCTTGCGTTATTGACTTTCTCATACACCATGCATTCAGGGAAGGCTTCGTGGTATAGGAAAAGAGGGATCATGTTGACGGAGAGGCTAGGATCTATATAACTATCGGTTAAGAGCTTTTTCTTAATGGTGCAGGAAATCTTGAAAACTTTAGAGTTGCATTCCTCAGTCCTATCACTACTCCCACTAGTATCATCCTCCATTTTTTTCTCGGGTTCCTCTACAACAGATTTACCCAAGATGGATGAATTTCTCGTATGCACTTCCGATCTCTCTTTCCCTTCATCCGATTTGCTAGATTCTTGCATGGCGGACTGCTCGAATGAGTTGGTAGGGCTTTTGGCTAATTCGTTGTCCAACCTTGAGGTTTCATCTTTAGCTGTATGACCCATATTTTCATTTTGTTGTTGGTTCAGGTTGGGTGTAGAAGCAGATATCGTGGTGATGGTATTTACGAAATGGATTAGTCCTACGGGTTGACAGGTTCTTTTACTTTTGGTGATAGATGTTTGAATAGCTTACTAGGACTTTTTATTTTCACAGGAGAGGTTGGCTGGTTCATGATGGTAACAGATTTGACCTCTTCAGCTTGAATCGGTTTATTAACAGCGTGCTCTTTGATAGCAGTTAACAGATTACAAATCTTGTTATTCATATCGGCCTGCTGTTGTCTAAATTTAGCCTCGAGCGTAGAGAGCTGCAATTCTTGAGATAGAATGAATTTTCGCAAGGCATCTTCGCAGCTTTGCCTAGGAGTGCTCTGTGATGGAAAATGCTCGGACCACTTGAGTGGTGAAGAGTCATTGAAGGATACGCTCCGCGTTTGGTACCCTCTGAAATTAGGTTTATCCTTCCATGCCTCATAGGCCTCGTCAGAGTTTCGAGGGCCTCGACCAACTTGTGATGATGTGAATTCGTTATAAGCGTGTTTTGGAAGCTCCATGCAGTTATGAGTTTCGTGAGGGCCATTACACAATTTACATGTAGAAGCGATTCTGCTTACTTGGCTTGAAGGCTTTTGAGCTTCGTAAGATTTCATGAGAGACTTGACTCGACCTTCAAGTTCCATGATCCTATGGTCGGGAGTGCTAGAGTTGTTCGAAGGCAAAGATATTGCCTTGACCGTTTTGTTTAAATCACGGGGATCATTCCAACTTTCGTTGTCATAGAGAGCAAGATCTTCTATGAGTTCCCATGATTGTTCCGCACTTAGATTATGTAACTTACCACCGGCCGATTGGTCAATGGCTCGCCTTGTGGAGAGATCGATATGGTCATAGAAGATTTGGACTTGGAGCCAAAGATCTATGCCATGATGAGAGACTTTTTGGAGTAAGTCCTTGAAACGAGTCCATGCTTCATAAAGAGTTTCACCTTGACGTTGTTGGAACATCAAGATTTCATTTCTAAGCTTGGTAGTTCTCCTCGGTGGGAAAAATTGAGCAAGGAAACGAGTGGTGAGATCATCCCATGTGGTGATGGATCCCGCGGGTAAACATTCAAGCCATTGACTAGCTTGATCACGTAGAGAGAATTGGAATAGGCATAATCGGGTTGTCTCTCTAGTTGCAACATCTAGGTCTATGGAATCTACGATTTTGAGGAAGTCCTTGAGATGTTGATTTGGATCTTTGGAACGAAGTCCATGAAATGTACATCGGCTTTGCACCAACCGGATGGTGTCGGATCGCAAGGGGTCACATTGGCTCCGGTGAGCTCAATGGTGTTTCGATAGCCTTGGTGGCTAGGTCGGGAATACTCTCCTAAGGTTCGGGGCCTAAGAGGTTCTAGTGGTGGGTTTTGTTGTGGTGGGGTGACGGGTTCAAAGATGTTCCCATCGTCCATGATGTCGGGTGGTGAAGAGTTACGAACAAAAACACAAAGAAATAAGATAGACTAAAGAGAACCTAAAAATAAAAATAAAATCTTACTAGAAAGGAATCTAGCAAGTAGACCTAATAAAAAGAGATTCTAACCTAGGCAATAACTATTCCCCGCAACGGCGCCAAAAACTTGATGCGTAGGGATTGCACCAGGCTTTACCTTTCAAGGGATCTTGAGAAGCTTACAACCCCCACCAGGTAGTGTACCTGATCGATATAGTATAGTATAATGACAAGTACCGGGGGATTGATCGTTCAGCTAGGAATAGTGTCGCTAGGATTAGAAAACCTAAAGACTAGGTCTAGAGATGAGAGATGATTCTTTTTGTATTTTTATATTTTTTAGAAAGCAAATTAAAATCTCGGGATTGAAGGATTTGGGCGGAATTAGTTGCTAGTCAACTAACCCAATACTAAGATGCAATCAAAATAAAATACTAAAAATGAAATTAAACTATATTAAACTAAGGTTGTCAGCAATATATGGGAGAAATGTGTTTACTTAGATTTCACTACTCCCTAGATATCTTTTACATGTTAATTACTTATTATAGTTGCGTGGATGACGGATTGTATTCCTTAATACCATTCATGGGGTGGCGTACTTACTTCCCCAATCCTATGAGTGCCTACTTCACTCCTATGTCGAGCCGGCTAAGAAGCTCCGAACATGGGATCATTAGAATTTACTCATGCATTAAATACAACCAATAAAACCTAGTACACATCGGTTCATGTTTCCTAAGACGTTCAAACATGTTACACAATGGAGATCTGCCAGTTTTCTTAAGCCTAACATTGAAATCATTCATCAAATACAACCATAAACAAGTAATCAACACATAATTAACATCTAGGTTTCATTAGATCCAAGCAAACACAAGATAAATCTAGCCTAGCATGTTGAAATTAAGACAAGCACAAGATATAGACAACTAACACATAGACATATTGATTGAATTAAGAGAAGACTTATCTCAATAGCACATGAAAGGATTCAAGGGCTGAAAACCCTTGAAAAAGCTGTAAAATACGTACAAGGTTCCGCCCTAGGGTTTCTCCACACAAGTTCCTCCTTAATGAATGAAAAATAGAAAACTAAATATAGAGTTTAGAAGGTGACGGCGCCAAGAACAAATGTCTGACGCCGTCATCTCGCCACCAAATAGTTCCTCGGACTGCCTAGATCTGGGTCTAACACCGTCATGTGTACACCTTATGCAGGCCGTCATGATTTTAACTCTTGACGCTCTTGTTGTGACGCCATCATGTTTCTTCTGGGCCGTCACCACTTTTACTCTTGACGCCATCATGAATTTCCTCTTGACGCCGTCATACACTGTTCTCAGCAAGGAAAATTAAGTCTTTGGCGTTTTCTTCACTTTTATGCTCCAAAAATGTCCGAATTGCTTCCTTTTCCAGATTTCACTCCCAAAGTACCTAAAATCACAAAAGGAACGATTTAGGGCAATATTTGATCAAATAAATTCAATTCCGGGCTTAAATGACCCCTTAAAAGTGGTTCATTTTTCGCCTCATCAATTATCATCTCAGGCCCCTGATGAAGTTGTGGTTCAACAACCTTAGCTTAGAAAAAGCAAAAGGGTCAGGACTCCAATGTCATTTGGACCTGAGTTTCAATTATATTTAATTGAAGGTACAAGGAATGAGGTCTCAGACCAATAGTCTTATTGCTTCATTGTTGAGGAAGATCCCAAAACATTTGAAGAAGCAATGAAGTCCCAGGATGTTACTTTCTGGAAAGATGCAATAAATGATGAGATTGACTCCATCTTGGGCGACAACACTTGGGTGTTGGTTGATCTACCACCAGGTTGCAAAACTCTTGGTTGCAAATGGATTTTCAAAAGGAAGATGAAGGTAAATGAAACTATTGAAAAGTTCACGGCTAGACTAGTCATTCAGGGCTTTAGAAAAAATTCAAGGATAGACTACTTTGATACTTATGCCCCTGTGGCACGTATCAGTACCATAAGATTATTGATTGCTTTGGCATCAATTCACAACCTGATTATTCATCAGATGGATGTGAAGACAGCTTTCTTGAATGGTGAATTGGATGAGGAGGTTTATATGAACCAACCTCAGGGCTTCATCTTTCCTGGAAATGAAAACAAGGTGTGTAAACTGATTGTCTTTATATGAGCTGAAACAGGCACCTAAGCAATGACATCAAAAATTTGATGAAGTGGTTTTGTCTAATGGTTATGTTCTTAACCAGGCTGACAAATGTGCATATAGCAAATTTGATGAATCAGGTAAATGAGTCATCATTTGTCTATATGTTGATGACATGCTGATCTTTGGCACTGACCAAAATCAGGTTGACTTGACAAAGGAATTTTTGTCATCAAGGTTCTCCATGAAGGACATGGGGGAGGCTGATGTTATCCTTGGTATAAGGATCAAATGTTAAAGTAATGGTATATCAATTTCTCTGTCTCATTATCTTGAGAAGGTACTGAAGAAATTTAATTACTTTTATTGTACTCCAGTGAGTACTCCCATGGATACCACTGAGAAGCTTATGCCTAACACTGGCAAAGCTGTATCTCAACTTGAGTATTCTAAGGTGATTGGCTGCCTGATGTATGCCATGACTTGTACAAAGCCTGATATTGCTTTTGCAGTGGGTAAACTGAGCAGGTATACGAGTAATCCTAGTGCTCAGCACTGGCAAGCAATTCAGATGGTACTGAAGTATTTGAAGAGAACTATGGATTATAGTCTCTCATATACCGGTTATCCTTCAGTGTTGGAAGGATACACTGATGCAAGTTGGATCAGTAACACTGAAGACAATTCATCTACCAGTGGCTGGGTATTCCTACTTGGTGGAGTTGCAATTTCTTGGGCATCCAAGAAACAAACTTGCATCACCAGTTCAACCATGGAATATGAATTTGTGGCTTTAGCAGCTGCTGGTAAAGAAGCTAAATGGTTGAAGAACTTGCTTCTTGAGATTCCATTGTGGCCTAAACCTATAGCACCTATTTCTATCCATTGTGATAGTGCCGCTACATTGGCAAAGGCTTATAACCAGATGTACAATGGGAAGTCTAGACACTTAGGTGTCAGGCATAGCATGATTCATGAGCTCATCATGAATGGGGTGGTATCTATAGAGTTTGTTAGATTTCAACAAAACTTAGCTGATCACTTGATGAAGGGTTTGGCTAGAGACTTGGTTATAAAGTCTGCTAAAGGGATGGGTTTAAAGTCCAACTTAGTCACTGAATGCTAAGACACCCAACTCCCTCCTGAGGAAACTTATGAGCTGAGTTCAATGTGGAAAGCTGAACATTCAGTGTACTGAAGCACATGTTTTACAAACATCCCAAGGTTTGTGCTTGGAACCTGCTAGAAAGGAGGATGAAGTCATTACTTCTTAATGGTTAATTTTCTTTGAAAAAGTGCTTGGCAGGAGCATGAATAAAGAGGAACCACCTATGTGAATGTTGAAGTTTTGCCGCTTCAGGGAGCTTAGGACTTTTGGCTCTTACAACATTTATGAATTGGATATGGACACATGGCTTGTATAGTGTCAGGAGCGATTAAGTGTTTGAAAACTTGTGTGTATTTTATCTTCAGGTATTCAAATGGGTTGAAGGGTTCAATTCTTAGAACACCCTGATAATATTTGAGCGTGTAATGTACTAAGATGGAAATTCAACCATCGGGATATTTTCGTTTATGCACTTGTTTTGTATTATGTTTATTTTCATGCAAAGGAAGTGAACTAAATTTGGGGAGGATTATTGAAAAATTTAGTGCACTTGAGGGATCAGTTCACACCTGGTAATGGGTCAGGAGGTACGAAGAGTACACCCAAGGTCCCTGAACACCCTGACTCTGATAGTGGTTGAGTGTTATTCAGTGTGTGATGAATTTCAATGAGTTCACTCTTTAGTGAGTGACACTCTGGACTGAATGATATTCATCAGGATGATGACTTTAGCTCAGGCCGAAGGATCTCATCAGAGAACAACCTTTTCAGGGACTAGTTCATCAGTGAGTATGCTTAACTCACTGGACTGAATTCAAACTTAGATTGTAACTGTTTTGACCTATTCAAGTGGCAGTTATAACCGTATTAATGACTACATTTAATTGGTCGTGTAACCACTAATACCTATTATTATGGAGGCTAATTATGAGAGATTAATGGGCCGTTAATCTCTCATTAATTCCACTGACTAGGTTTGAGTGATCTTACCTATAAATAGGTGATCAAATACAACTGCATGAGACACACAAAAAACGCATAACACTTAAACGCAAAGGGTTATTGATTTGTGCCTAATTCAATAACAAAATTTTGGTCTTATCCCAAGTAGATATTCGTGATACCCAGGCATTAGGGTTATTGTTTACTTTGGAAAGTGATAACACGATTCCAAGTGATATCCAGTAACCATTCAATTGGTACGTAGTTAGGCTATTGATTGTCTTCATCCTGTTCTAGGCTCACAACCACCAACATCTTTGTTGATGACAGTTTCATATATTTGTTTCTAAGTGTAATTTTCAATACCTCAAATTGATTTAAACCACTAACAGGTTCATGTTAATGCATATATGTTGAAATAATAATATCACAATTTTAACTATAACTTTTGGTTTTCTTTTTCATTATTTAGGAGGTTCTTGAAGAAAAAAGATCAAAGCTTGCAAGCTTGCAATGAATACTTGAAGACGTAACTTGACGAAGCAGATTTGAAATGCTACAGATTTATTTTGCAATGAAATCTTTTGTATGTGTAGTATGATATGCTACATATTTGAATATGCTACAGATTTTGAATATGCAGAATAGTTTTTTTTTTTTTTTTTTTTTTTTTGAATTTGTGCAGAATTGTGATTTTTTTTTAAAAAAAAGTGACATTTACAAGTGTGTACTTTTTAAAATTTGCCACGCTTTTTAGTGTGCGCTTTTGAAACTTTTCCACTATTTTGTGACTTAGTGACATTTAAAAGCATGTAGTTTCAAATTTTGCCACGCTTTTTAGGGTGTGTAACTTTTGAAAGTTTTCCACTATAATAAGCGTGGACTTCTTGATCAATTTCCCCACCCTCTTAAGTGTCGCTATAAAGTACGTTCTCCACGCTCAATTTTGTGTAGAATTTTGTGATGCCAAGATTTGACACGCTACTTTCGCTTGTACTTTTAGTTTTGCCACACCTAAAAACGTGGAGATAGGCTCTAATCAGTGTGTATAATTAACCCATTTTTTTTAGTGCATGGCCACATTTTAGTTAAATTATTAGCAATGTCAACATATACATAGTTCGCAAAAAAGAATGAAATGTTGCATAAAAAATACTTACCTTTGCATTCTTTGTTCAGTATTGTTAATAAATCTTTTCAACAAGAATGGGTGCATGACTTATTTACTCGTCAATGTTGTAAACTAATCGCAAGTGTGTGCAATCTAGAGTAATGAAATTCTAAACAGAATTAGATTAAATAAAAATAAAATAACCCAAAACCAAATTTATCTCCTGAAATTTTTACTGAGGTATTGAATGTTAATCGGAATCTAACACTTAACCACTATAAAATCAAAAGAAGAAACCAAACGAACCACACCCACTCGTTGCTACTATAATTTTTAACTTGCACTTCTATTTTTTTCTAAGGGACACGTTAACAATACACCTGCTATTTTACGACTAATACACCTACTAGTTATGAAAACAATGTAAGTCCAACTTGTGTGTGTCTGAATGTGTAGTACTATGTTTAGTACAAGTTTCTATTAAAACGATGTAAGTCCAACTTAATATCTAGTACGAAGTGTCACTTTCATTTAAATTAGTATTTTTCTTCTTTTGATTTTTTTATTTATTTTATATATATATATATATTTTTTTTTGTGTTGTGTTTTCGTTTTTCGTATTTTATGTATTTTGTGTTATTGACATATTTTTTACAACTAACATATTCTAATTTACTTTACGACATAAGAATGTTTCTATTAATAAAATGGTAATATGTAACAAGTGCAATAACTTTATAAAATAAGGATTCATGATTACATTAATGAAAATGATACATTCGTCATTGATTTTGATTATATTCAACATATCTGCGTTGTCTACTTAAATATATATATTTTCCCATGCAGCTGCAATCTCACTTCTATACCTGCTCCATTGTGGATGATTTTTCGGAATTTGACAACTTTCATCTAGCTCCAAATTAATGTAATGTTCGCGCACACGTGCAATCACAATTGGAGGATTTGGTTGTGACTCATTTGGACTGGACCAAAGCGGAAAACATATAACATCTCCTGCCATGGATATAAACACATAGAATGTAAAACCATGACTTCAAAATACGAGTTCTTAAAAAGTAATTAGTGATAGTAATTAGGGATAATAACTATTTTTTTGTAATAGTTTTTTGTTTTGTTGGTTGTTGAACATGACGTCAAAATCAAAATGTTAGTGCAAAACTCACATGTAAAACAAAGTAAAACCATGATTCGTTCTTTACTTTATGGCAAGCTTAGAAAAGATAACTTAATATAATGCAAAACTCAAGTAAAAAAAATAACTTAACATAATGCAAAACTCACAATAGTAAAAAGTACAAAAAAAAAATGCAAAACTCACAATAGTTAAAAGTAAAAAAAATTATTGTATAAAATATGTATTATACCTGATAAGTGCAAAATAAAGTTGTGCGACAATTTTTGTTTTGTCTTTTAGTAATTTTGTCTTTTAGTAAGCAATATGGGGGGTTTGGCATAGAGTCATGTCCTTCACACACCACTTAATTTATATTTACGTATCCTTATGTAAAAAAGCTGACACATAAAGCAGACACAGTAACTTTTTATTACTGTATTATTTTATTTTACCAATGCTAAAGCTGTCACAAAACACAAGTTTCTCTTTCATGTCTTCTTAAAATATAAACATAAACGAATCTCATCTCAGAATATAAACATCACAGCCGGATTTGTAGTTTACAAAATCGAAATCACAACGATGCTATAACCCTACAAAATAAATTCCGATCACCACAAACACCACCATAAATATAAATTCCGATCTCACGACCACCATCTTCCCCACCTAAACCCGACCAAACGGACCAACACCGGAGCCTTTTTGAACAACCAAATACAACCACCAGCTTTAACACTCAACCCCGACCAAAACCCCACTAACCAAACCACCATAGGTACGATCACGCACTGACACGCGCCGGCGAAAACTGTCGAAAACCTTATTTCGTATTTCATTTTCCGGCGATCTTGACAACGTTTGGAACACTACTTTCGGCGAGTGGATGCTCCTCCCACATTTCTAAGGCCGATCTAAGTTGCAGATTCGTCAAACCCAAACGGCCCACTTTGAAAATTTGACCAGTACCAGGTAACATGGTCCCCAGTACTCAAAGTAAACCTCGATCAACCATTTCCAAACACCTCATGCATACGACAAAAACACAAAAATTCACAAGTCTTCCCACCGAACCTTAATTTGGTTGGATGGTTTTATCAACAAATGAAGATTTGACACAACTATGAATACTAAATAACTTCACGTACTGATGTATATTGGTTAAGGGAACCCGAGCCGTAGTGAAAGCGATTCTTCATAGGCAATCGTCACTGCTTATGGTGCATGTACGTGATAACTAATAAATAGGAATAGATAGATGCATTGTCATCATTGAACATGTGTCCAATTTTACCTACTATGTACGGAGTAATAATCATCCATTTATTTGCAGAATTGCAGGCCAATCAATATATGTTATCTTTCTTCTGTTTGCTATAACAATCATCACTCCTCCTAAAAGATCTATATGCTTCTTAGCATATGCCCATATTCAACATCATATCATAAACAAAGCAATCTTTCTACTTACTACTATTGAACACAAAAGAAAATGGACACAGGAAAATTCTTCCAAGAAGTGAATTTACCTGAACAAAAATCTTATGAAGATGGTATTGTCTTCCCGGTGGTGTTGTCGCCAATCACTAACACTCATAGTTTTACTGAGGCTATAAAAGCTCAAAGAGTCACTTCTAAATGAGAGAGGTGTTATTCGATCTTTTTAGAGGCTTTCGTGTTACATCTCCTTCTGAGTTTAATGACAATGTCGAAGCTTTTGGGTTCCCTGAGTTGCCGTACGTGGGTGGTCAGGCTCGTCGAACTAAAGTCGTGGGACGGGTTTGCACTGCTAATGAAGATCCTCCCGAGAATGCAATTCCGTTCCATCATGAAATGGCTTCTGTAAGATCTTTGATTCTATAAATATGTAACAGATCTATGATCTATCATGTATCTTACTCTTTTCTAGAGATAAACCATAAATCAAGGCCCAAAAACTGACGAGAATATGATTAAAGAAACTTAACTATATGTATAGTTAGAAATGCATAAAGCCTAGATTAAGCAATGGACCAGGACCAAAATACTAGGACTATTTGGGTCTGAACGGTACGAAAACCAGTCTTAACCTGCCTTTCAGGCTTATGAAAATCTTTTTACAGAAGATATACAATTCTCAAATAGTTTGGTTTCATGGTTTACGATTTTGTCCCTAAGTTATGTGTAAACTAAATGAAACTATTGACTAAATTTAATTTCACTAATATAAAACTATGCAATTGGTCAGACAGCAGGCTCCAAACTTCCCCAGCAAGTTATTTTTCTTTTGTGAAGAAGCACCAGGAAGCGGGGGACAAACACCATTAGTATTGAGTCATATCATATACGAAAAGATGAAAGAAAAGCACCCAGAGTTTGTTGCAAAGCTCGAGAAATATGGAATGAGATATATAAAAATGATGAATGATGAGGACCATCCATCGTCCTACAATGGCAGAGGCTGGAAGTCTGCATACAATACCGATGACAAGAATCATCTTAAGGAAATGTATGCTTGTGGTTCACTACTTTGAGCTAAAACTTATAAGTTATACCGCGTTAAGAAAATAAAGTGACTCTAAATATGTTTATCCGCTCACCGGAACAATGTTTGTTTGACAGGGTGGCGGAGTTAGGAACAAAGCTGGAATGGATAGGGAATGCGGTAAAGCTTATAACAGATCCATTGCCAGCCATCAGAAAATTTGACAAAGCAAGTCAACGCAAAGTTTGGTTCAATAATCTTTCGACTGGTAAAATTGGTCCAATGACTAATGATATTCATGATCCAGAAGCATTTGTTGAGATTGGAAATGGTGATCTTGTGCCTGAACAAGCTAAGAAAGATTGCTTGGAGATATTGGAAGAAGAGTGTGTTGTTATACCTTGGAAGAAAGGTGATGTTATGCTCGTTAACAATTTGATGGTTCTTCATGCTCGACAGCCAGTGCTAAAGCCGCCTCGACGCGTACTTGCATCTCTTTGCAAGTGATGGTAATGAATATATGCTAAAGAGATAATCATTCCCATCACTTGCAAAGAGATGCAAGTATGCGTCAAGGTGGCTTTAGCACCGGCTTTCGAGCATGAAGGACCATCAAATTATTAACGAGCATAACGTCGCCTTTCTTCCAAGGTATAACAACACTCTTCTTCCAATATCTCCAAACAGTCTTTCTTAGCTTGCTCAGGCACAAGATCTCCGTTTCCAAGCTCAACGAATGCTTCTGGATCAAAGATCTTACATAAGCCATCTCATGATGGAACGGAATAGCATTCTCAGGGGGAGCTTCATTAGCAGTGTAAACCCGTCCCATGACTTTAGTTCGAGGAGCCCGACCACCCATGTATGGAGCCTCAGAGAACCCAAAAGCTTCGACAACATCATTAAATTCCAAAGGAGACGTAACTGGAAAGCCTCTGAAGAGAATAACACCTCTCTCATTTAGAAGTGACTCTAGCCATGGCTTTTGAGCTTTTATAGCCTCAGTAAAACTATGAGAGGTGTTAGTGGTTAGCGACAACACTGCCGGGAAGATAATACCATATCCAAATACATTAGATTACTCATGTTGCAAATTGATGGAGGGAATGGCCCCTCAATCAAGTTGGACTGCAGATAAAGTTGAGAGAGTCCATACCATTGAAATTGTTGTGGCAAGCCTGTTATGCAGTTATGTGACAGATTCAAATATTCCAACCCTACAATCTCCCCTGCTGCTCTTTTGCTTTAATCGCTCAAGTATAGAATGTTGTCTACGAAATATAATTTCATGCTGTTTGGATCTTTATCATCATAAGATTTTTGTTCAGGTAAATTCACTTCTTGGAAGAATTTTCCTGTGTCCATTTATTTTGTGTTCAATACTAATTGAGTAGAAATATCAAAGATGGCTTTTTGTTTATGATATGATGTTGACTTTTGTTTATGATAAGATGTTGACTCTGGACATATGCTAAGAAGCATATATATCTTTTAGATACCTTGTTTCATAAACTTGTGAATTGTTTTTGTTGTGTCTCTAATCAATTTTGTAATGTTCGAATTTGCCATTTTACTATTATATACGACAGACAAACGCATGCAAGCTACTGCATATGGATACTGGCATACTGCAATACTTACATTAACTATGTAAAACTTTTTATAGATATACAAAAAAAGAGTAACACTACAGTACTGTAATATTTTTCAACCTTTGATACTACATGTGAAAGTGAAAGGAGTAAAGAATATAACTTTCACTTTTACTTTCACTATCTTTCCCCTTTATATACCCCACTTGCTTTCACTTTCATTATTAAAATTCCAACGATGCACACTAGCATATCCAAAACAATAAAAGATTGAACTTGTAAGTTTGTTGGGTTCCCGTTGTGTGTACATTAGTTTTTTCGTGTACAAATCACATAACATGCATATACAACGATGGATGCAGCTTTCAATAGTACTAACAATTACCAACTTGCACAAGGTATATCCAAAACTTCATGTATAAAAAATGTTATATAAGACAAACGCGAGTATTACGAGTCATTGATATTAAACAAAACACCTTAATCCAACATGATTAGCCTTTTTTTAGTCATGAGTCAAGATCACAACAATGTATGCATGCCCTTAAGTTATAGTTCAGCTTTGAGTTTTGGTTTTCGATTCACATAAGTTCCAACATTCACTTTAACTAATAGTAATGATACTGTATGCAAAGGTATAACTTGTTAAACATTAACTAAGGACTCGATCAGTTTCAAAAACAAAATAACAAAAAAAACAAATACTAACTAAGGACTCAATTTGTATCACGGCCAAAAAAAAATAATAATAAAAATAAAAAAAAAATGTAGAGGTTAAAGAAGTCCTGATTCACGTCACTTGCGCAATGCAGCGGCCAAACAGTGTGCTCATAGGCGACTCAATAATATGGTTTCGGTGTCCGCACAAATTCAACACAAATCTGAGCCCAAAAACTTTCATCTCTCTCGGCCAAGAAATACATCAAGTCTAAAGTCTCTTCACTCATAATAGGCGTAATTTTCCCACAAGGTTGCAAATACATTGACGACTTAGGTTTCCGGCCATGTTTTGAACACGTTATGTCTAAACACTCTTCACTCTCAATAGATGACGGCTTAGGTTTCTGAAAATCTTGCAAATCTAGAGTAATTTTCAACTTGAAGTCAGTACTTTTGTCAACCCCAGCATGTTTGTAGATCAAACTGACAAACTCCTGATAAGTCATTTTACGCCTGGCCACAACCGTAAAACTCAAGTTTAATCCACCAGGACAGCTACGCTTGACTAGGTCATTCACGTATTGGACATCGACACAGATACGGAAACTCATAACAAATGGCCGTTCTAAATCCATACTGACAATATTTGAGATTTATCTGCACAGTTAATCACAAAATTTGAATGGTTTAATATCGAGTTACAGCTAGTAACATGCTCACATATAATTAACATCTATGCTTTATAGAGCAAAACAACATATATAATCGAGACGTAGAATGTATAAATAAAGTTTATGCATGCATACCTTTGCTTGTTATGAACTTCAAATCTTTAATATTCGATCGAGTTGCATTCACCAAGATCAAGACGTAAGCAATGAAAACCTAAAAACCAAAACAAATATTTAAAGGAACCCAACCGAACCTTAATAAACAAGTTTGTTGGGCTTATTTTGTTATGTTTAATGTTTATATTGTTGGATCTGTAATTAGTAAAAATAAACACAACTTTCTGGGCCAAAAAATAATTATTGGGCCAAACTGATCAAAGCCTAATCATCAATGCTTAACCAAAATAACCTTAAACCAAACCGAAACAGAATTTACTAGTGAATATAAACAGCATAAATAACAGTAAACCAAACCGAAACCGAATTTACTAGGTGAATATCAACAGCATATGGTCAAACTGTTCATCGCTTATAATTTTTTTTCTTCGCAAGTGATGCTTGATTATAACAAATGTAGACCATATCATTTTTACTACCCGCTTGAACAACTTTCACAGGATAGGAAAGATTGAGTTAATGGAGAACATGTCAAGTTTGCGTTATGGTTCTCAGCGCAAGCTTTAGGAAAATTTGGTTTTCTGGTTATCTACATATATACATCAATATGAATTTCATCTTATGAGTATAAAGAAACGTTCATATTTAGATGAGAAGTAGCAAGTTGAGGAAGTGATTAATTAATTAACATAACAAACGAGTCTTTAAATCAAATAAACATTGAGTTTAACTCCATCTCCTATTTGGAGCAATGAAAAGTTGAAAACATCCAAACACTTAAACAAGAGAACTCAACATTACCAATCATTCTGACATATCAGCTGTTTAACATTTATCCGAAACTCAGGACTAAATTTATTTCATGACATAAATAACAAACATAGAAGTTGAAGGTCTTTTTCATGTCAATTGCAAAGGCATCCAAACACGCATCAAGGTGGCTACCAACGATTGTGGATTGTGTTCAGAGGCTCAGGCGCTCGGACTCTTTAATGTGCTAAGACTATTTTTCGATTTCAACATGAATCTGAGCCCAAAAATTTTCATCTCTCTCCGCAAAGAAATACATCACGTCTAAAGTTGCTTCACTTGTAATTGAAGACGATTTAGGTTCCCCACAATGTTCAAAATGTAGAGTAATTTTCAACTTGAAGAACTGTCTTAAAACCCCAAGATGTTCGTAAATCATACTAACAAAGTCATAATAACTCATTTTACTCCTAAGCACAACCGTAAAAGTAGAAGTGGATTTGTCATGTTTGACTGATCCATTCGCGCATTCGATATTACCACCGTGATAGAAACTCACTAGAAGTGGTCGTGCAAAAGCCATACCGGTTATATTCGAATTTTATCTGAAGTCAATCACAAAATTTGCAGTGTTTATAAATTATAATTAACATTATAACATAAGAGCTTTAAATAAAAAAATATAGCCAATAAAAAATATTCTTCTTCCACTAAAAAAAATAAAATAAAATTCTTCTTCCACTAAACATACATAGGAACTGTTTGTCCCCAATTTGTATTTAGGATCCTAGGGCCTAGGGGTGTTTTAGGACTGCTTAGTTTCTCAGCTTATGCGTATGCTTCTGGTTACAAGTAAGCGCAATACCAAAGGGTGTCCCAATGGTACCCCATATTGTGTGAGAAACTCCCCAACTAAATGGTTGTGTTTCAAATACTGCTTAGGATATGTGAGATTTATTTGTGATGTAATGTTGAGATAAACACCCTTGTTTTCAATAAAATGTATTGTGAAAAACAAAGAAAATAGATATCGCGTTCAAATCAGCGTTTTTCAAGAAAATGGTTTGCAAAACACAAAATTCCATATTTCATAACTAAACAAGGAAAATTACAAAACAAATTTTAGTTGTTTTCATTGTTTTCCTTTTATAACCCACAACCCTCCTTATCTTTCTTCAATATAAAAAATACAAATATCAACTAAATGCGTTTTTTATATATTCAAATGTTTTATAGAGATAAATTTCCCTTTCAAATTTTTACAAAACTAAAAATAAAAAATAATATAATTTTTTCTCCAACTAAACGTAACTTTAAAATTGCTCTTATAATAATAATAATAATAATAATAATAATAATAATAATAATAATAAATTAAGCGCAATAATAATCCGCTTAAAAATAAGAACTTTGAGAAATAGTGTTTAAATTTGCCTATTTTGTGAAAAATACTACAATAAGACAAAAAACTTATTTTAAGAAACTTTAATCTGCTAATTAACTTTATAGTAAGTAGATCAACAATTGAGCCAAAAGAACAAGCAGATCAACAGTTATACAAACACCCTATTGGTTACTAGCTGCTGATTTTCTATGCTTAATGCAGATAAGCGGTTTGGATCCAAACTGCTTTTTAACACTTATACCCTGTTATAAACCAAAAGCCCCTAAATATATAAAATTATAAATATAAATGCATACCTTGCTTGTTGTGGACCTGATATTTTCAGTATTTGAGTTGCATTCACCAAAATCCAACAAATTACTTCATGTGAACCTCAGTATCTTATTTATTAAGAAAGGGGAAAAAGAAAAAGGAAAACCACAGGCATTAAAAGTCAGTATAATTGGTTAGAGCAAAAAGGTATCATGGCTAACATAATTAAGCCATTGGGTCCCGTTTCACAATCAACTTTTTCACTTTCAACACTCACACGATAAAATGCATATTTATTTCATTTTCAACACTCACACGTCAAAATACATATTCATTCACAACTTTTCTACTTCCATCAGAAGCTAAAAAAATAAAGACAACATTTACATCTTCTTCATTCACACATATTTGCGCGCGTGCGCACACACACTTATTCACACACAAAACACAATTGAAAAAAAAAATTAAAGAAAAATGTTTTTGTCATTTCTGCATCAAGGAACCGGCGAGTTTGGATACGGCGAGGTTTTGTGGTATCACGGCGTCCATTCGGCGGCGCCGAATGCACTTCCACGTTGAATTCGGCGAGCAACTTTGTTGTGCTTAACATGTGCCCTAGGGCACATGTTAGAAAAACCCTTTTACTAATTATTACTGCCTAGTTTAATAGTCATTACTCTTATTCAAAACTACTAAAAATTTACCCGCGCAAAACGACGGTTCAAAAACAACACAATTTTCATAAAATTTTTGAAGAAACGAATAATAATGTTCACAAGCACATGTGTTGTGGTCCTCTCAAAATTATTAATTTAAGTAGTTTCTTTTTGGGTAAAAGCCATATAATACCATCCTACTTTTCAAAATGTACCAACTTGACCATTCAACTTTTTTATTACAGACTTGACCATCCAACTTTCAAATATTTTTTCGACTTGACCAAAAACATATCTGAATATCCACGTGGCATTTTTATTTTTATTTTTTAATTTCCAGCGTGGCTAATTTGCCAGCGTGGATATGGACCCTTTGTTTGACCCTTTAACTTAAAACGTTTTCCCCCAATTTATAAAACCATTCCAACCCTAAATTGATAAATTTGCTCTCTCGCAAATCCAATCCACCACCTAGTTGATGATTTTCTAGTCAAGGGTCACAGATAATGGCAAAAGGTATATCATCTTTGTTTATTTAAGACTAATTATCTGTAAATTGAGAAACCCTAATTTGCTTTGAAACCCTAATTTTGCAGGTCCAAAATTCAAGAAAGCAAAGAAAGGGGTTTTCACAATACGTTTGAGGTACGATGGTCTGTTTGTTTCAGCCCCTTTGCAATACGTAGATGGTGAAATGAGAGAATTAACAGACGTTAATTTTGATGGCATGTCAGTCAAAAATTTTGTGGAAATTTTGAAAAGGTTTATTCCTGCTAATCATTCATTTCAAAGGTTGTATTATAGTAAAAATGATACCACTTTGGCCTTAGGTATAAGAGAGATTAAGTCAGATGAAGATGTAGGTGCTATGTTGAATGCTGGTTATGAAAATGGTAATTTGATTGATTTGTATGTGGAACACTATGACTATGATGTCTTGGAATACATCAAACAATCAGAAGTTGATGAGCAAATTATAGATAATGATGAATATTATTCTAGTGATGAATGTGAAGATATAGAAGGTGTGGACTTTCAAAGTGTAGGAGATGAGAATGTGGTCATTAAGGATTTTAGTACACCAGATACCTTCCTAAATAGGCTTTGCAGTAATAGGGTTACATTTAAGAAAGCACAAGTCCCTGAGAATGGTGAAGTACCACAGGAAGATCCTGATGGTGATAGTATTGACCCTGCCTGTAAGGTTAGAAAAGGTATGGTATATCCTGCTTTTGACCCTGAATTACCATGGGATAAGATGGAACCAGTTTTAGGGATGAGATATGAGAGTGCTTATCAGTTGAAATTAGCATTGACAAACTATGCTGTTGCCCATGGTTATCAACTATGGTTTATGAAGAATGATTGGAGAGAGCTGCTTGTATTTTGTGGAAGGAATGTTGCAGAAGGCAAGTGTGCAGGGAAAAAGGGTCAAAAAGACAAGGTAATGCCAAAAAAGGACATGGCTGCTGAGGTGGCTAAGAAGATACAGACACAGGCTATAATTGACTCTGGGGAGGGCAGTAGTAAGCAAACTAGGGCTAAGGGTAATAAGATTAAAAAGGTGTTGACAAAAAAGTTAATAAAACATACTGGGGAGGGTTCAAGTCAAGGGAGGTCTTCATGTCAGTCACCAAAGAGGAAAAAAAAGAATATTTCAAAAGGCAATTATGTTCCTTGCACATTTAGATTATATGCATCATGGATGAGTAATGAAAATTCATTTCAAATTAAGTCACTCATTCAAGATCATAAATGTAGTAGGAATTACAACTTAGGATCCCTTGTGAATTATAAGTGGATAGCAGCCCAATACATGAAAGAAATCATAGCTGATCCATTTATACCATACAGAAAAATGAAAGAGGATATAAGACAGAAGTATCGCATAGATGTTAGCCTAGGACAGTGTAAGAGAGCAAAGCAGAGAGCTTTGTATGAACATGAAGGTGGACTAATTGAGCATTATAATAAACTATATCAGTATAGGCAAGCTATTTTAGAGTCAAACCCTGGGTCAACTTGTGTGGTGGATGTTGATGGCAGTGCACACTTCAAAAGAATGTACGTTTGTTTTAAAGGTGTGAAGGATGGGTGGTTAGCAGGCTGTAGGAAAGTGATAGGTTTAGATGGCTGTTTTTTGAAACATACTTGTAAGGGTGAATTGTTGACAGCCATGGGTAGGGATGCAAATAACCAAATGTATCCCATTGCATGGGCTGTAGTTAGGGTTGAGAATATTGAGAATTGGGGTTGGTTCTTGCACCTGCTCAAGGATGATCTTTGTTTGTATGATGGTACTGGCATAACTATCATATCAGATTCTCATAAGGTATTATATTATTCATTTAACAATTTTTATTACTCAATATATGTGTACTTTATCAGTTACTAATTACTTGTCATTAACATATATTCAAGGGTTTACTTGATGGTGTCTCTGCTTGGTTACCAAATGCTGAACATAGAAGATGTACTAGGCATGTATTTGCAAATTTCAAGAAAAAGTTTAGTGGTCTTCAATTCCAGAGACTGTTTTGGATGGCAGCTTCAAGTACACTAGAGCAACAATTCTTGGTTTACATGGACTCAATCAAACAGTTAGACGAAAAAGCTTATGACTATCTTGTAGAAAGAAATCCCAATTCTTGGTCTAGGGCTTTCTTTGAAATGGATAGGAAATGTGCAGCTTTTGAAAATGGTATAAGTGAAAGTTATCACAGAGCAATATTGGGTCCAAGGCATAAACCCATAATAACCATGTTGGAAGAGATCAGATTGTATATCATGCAAAGGCTGGTGGCTATGAACAAGTTAGCATTTAACTTGGAAGACACAATCACACCCAACATTAGGAAAAGACTAAATTTTCTAATTGATCAATCAAGGTATGACATTTATTAAAGTATGACATTTATTAAAGTATGACATTAATTTTAATGTTTATACTTGTTTATTTTTAGGCATTGGTATTGCTATTCCAGTGGGTTTCAAGAGATGGAAGTAAGAAATGGAGATGAGGCTTTTGGTGTCAACCTGCAAAACAAGGTATGTAATTGTAGGATGTGGGAGTTAAGTGGTGTACCCTGTGTACATGATGTAGCAGGGTACTTGCATATAGGCAAGGAGGTAGATTTGGGTGTTAGCTATTGGTATAGTCAAGAAGCATGGTTTAATGCATATCAGTTCTCTATAAAACCTGTGTTAGGTTCAAAGTATTGGAAAAGGACTAATGATGAACTCCCATTACCACCTTTATTTAGAAAGATGCCAGGTAGACCACGAAAACAGAGAAGGAAATTAGCAGATGAAAATAATGGCACTCATGTTAGTAGAGTTGGTAGGGAAATGACATGTTCAAATTGTTGGCAAAAGGGTCACAATAAGGCTGGTTGTAAAAATGAAAGTCAGCCTAAACCTCAAATTGAAAAAAAACCATGTGGTAGAAAAAGGCAAAGTGTAACAGGTGAAACTGCATCTAGAGGTGGCTTAGGAAGTAGGGGTGGTGGTAGAGGTGGTAGGGGTGGTAGGGGTGGTAGAGGTGGTAGAGGGGGTGAGACTGGTGGAACAGGTGGTGAGAATAGTGGGACAGGGGTTGGTAATGGTGGAAGAGGGGGTGTTAGACGTGGTAGAGGTGGAAGCGGTGGAAGAGGGGGTGGTAGAGGAGGAAGAGGAGGTGGGAATGATGGAAGAGATGGGCAAAGTAGCACAGTTACAACAACCAATGTAGCAGGGCCAAATGATGGCTTCCATACAGCCAATGAGGATCAATTGAATATGGAAGCTTTTATGGAGGCTATGACTCAACAGGAAATGTTAGATGAAGAAAATGTAAAAAGACAGAATGAACAAGCAGATTGGGAGGCTAAGTTGGAGTACCTTAGTGCTGATGCTGAAAAGAATCAACTTGATGCAGCAGAATTACCTACACAACAATCTGTTGTAGGTAATCAGTCACTTGATAAACCAAAAGAAGATTACAAAGGTAAGCAAAAAGCTGATGAACCAACACAAGAAGAAGCTTCATCAATGAAAAAACCAAAGAGGAAAAGAAACAGCAGCAAGTGGCTGGAAAAGTGCTACACAGAAGATGGTCAAAGAATTTATCACAAGAACCGTGGGAGATCAGAAAGGATAAAAAACATCGAGATGAGCAGGGCTTATAACTTTGATCAATATGGCACAGGATCAACTCCTGAGAAAGCTTTTGAAGTTTCTGAATCTGAGTAGATCTAGTAGTAAAAAAAACTTAATTAAGTATGTTTTAAGTAGTTGTGGCCAATGTATGTGGACCAAAACTTAATTAAGTATGCTTTTCATGCCATATATTTTGGCCAATGTATGTGGACCAAGGCATGTGGACACACATTTTGTTGCATCTTTTGTAAACAATGGCATGTGGACACACATTTTGTTGCATCTTTTTGTTGCATCTTTTGTTAATGTAGTTGACCACTTTTGTAAACATTGTGCAGCTTCAATGATTCTATATTTTGTTGCTTTATGTGAAAGTGTTGAAAAATGCAGTAGCCTGCATCTTTCTAATGCATGTGACTTATGCAATTTGTGTTTGTGCTGTCCATATGCACACTCCAAAAGCATACAAAGAAAATGGTATAAGTGACAGTCAAATAAGGTATGCAATCCATGTACATTAAAGCTTGATTCCATTAATACATTAAACACTTGATACATAATACATCACAGTCCAAATACATACCCAAATCAGTCCAAAATACAAACCATTCTAACACTAGTTCATTAGATAAACAAACCAAGCTAAAACAACAAAGACAGCTTTTTTTTCAATTTTCTTCAAATCAGTCTTAAGTTGGTTGACTTCATCTTGGAGAAGCACAAGCTTTTCTTGGTTGCTTATTGCATTTTGTAGCTCTTGTCTTTGAGATGGATTGAGAAGCCTATGCATCTCAAACAAATGGTCCCTGTACCAATCATTATCCAACTCTGGATCAACCCAATCCCAAAACTTGCATTTCTTGATTCCTGGCTTGTATCTGTTAGGACAAACAAGATAACGTCTGCAAGGGTTTTCTTTGGTCCAAGAAGTGTATTGCTTAAGTGGAAGATGGCATTTGCATTCAGTGTCAACTGGTGCAAATGGGTAGGAATAGTTGGAGGAAGATGAAGACATGATTCGACTAGGGTTTGATTTTAGGTGATGAAGATGATGACAATGGTGGCTAGGGTTTGATTTTAGGTTATAAAAAGTGTTCGGGTTTGTTATAAAGGGGATAATACCCGTTTACAAGGTGGGTCAAACAAAGGGTCCATATCCACGCTGGCAAATTAGCCACGCTGGAAATTAAAAAATAAAAATAAAAATGCCACGTGGATATTCAGATATGTTTTTGGTCAAGTCGAAAAAATATTTGAAAGTTGGATGGTCAAGTCTGTAATAAAAAAGTTGAATGGTCAAGTTGGTACATTTTGAAAAGTATGATGGTATTATATGGCTTTTACCCTTTCTTTTTAAATACAGTTCGAAAACAACACAATTTTCTTTTTAAAAACTTTCTTTTTTGAGAGGACCATAATCGTACATTTTGCTATCCTCAAAATTTGACGAAACGAATAATAATGTTGACCTCTAGAATTATATACTACTACAAACTAACTACAAATGTCAATTTGATATATTCATAGAAAATATTGTGTGATGATATACTCAGTACCATTCATAAACAATCATATGTTTGTTTATTATTTCAGTAATGGTATATGACTTGTTAAAAATGTTTTTCAGAAGCAAACAATTAGACCTAGAATTTATATAAACAAAAGAAGCGTCATGTAATATTTAGTTTTTGGCATTAGCATTTCCATTGATTTATTTTTCATTATTACAATCAAAAGTATTTTATTTGACATTGGTTAAAAGAGTAATTGGTTGCAATGCAGATGCTTCATTGAGCTGATAACATCTCTAATCACTTGCAAAGGGAAGCTAGTATACGACGAGGCGGCTTTAGTAATGGTCGTCGGCTATGAAGAACCATCAAATTATTAACAAGCATAAGATCGCCTTTCTTCCAAGGTATCGCAACACATTCTTCTTCCAATATACTAAGAAAATCTTTCACAGCATCATCAGGAACAAGGTCACCGTTACCTAACTCCACTGATGTATTTCGTCTATTACTTTGATCACTTGCAGGCCCATTGTAGCTAACCGCAAGACTATTGAACCATGTTTTCCGCTGAGTCTCCTTGTGAAACCTAATGGCTGGCACTGGACCCGTTATAATTTTTGCAGCATTTCCCATCCATTCCAGCTTTGTTCCTAGTTTAGCAGCCCTGAGCATTGAAATGAGCCGTGGTTAAATATTGCAATGGTTTAAGAAGGTGTTTGGAGTTGCTTGTTTAAGTACTTATCTGCTCACACCTAAGCAAGTAAGCAGTTTGAGTAAAACTTTAAAATAAGCAGTCCCAAACACCCCTTAATATAAAGTTGGGTCGTTTTACAGAAACATACATTTGCTCAGCAACATTCTTATCTTCAGTCTTGTATGTGGACTTCCAACTACTGCCAGTGAAGGATGATGGATCGTCCTCTTCGCCAGCAACTTTTATATAGGTCAATCCATGCTCCTCGAGCTGTGCAACGAAATCTGGGTGCCTTTCTTTCATCTTTTCATATATGATATGACTCAAAACTACTGGTGTTTCTCCCCCTTTTCCCGGTTCTTCTTCGCAAAAGAAGAATAATTTGGAGGGGAAATCTGGAACCTGTCATAGTCTCAATTATATAAAGTGTTATATCCGTCCGTAACTATTGAAAAATTAAATATGGCTCTAAGATTGTAACTAACTGGTTCATGATATGAGTAGTAGCCTAGTAGGTACAGTGTTTGGATATGTTCTGTGCCAAACACCCTTCAATTGGATAAGTAATCAAAAATCACTATTTTCTTTCTAATCTATCTAAATGCATGAACAGTTTTAGTAAGCAATCCCGAGCACCCTCTAAGCAATTATAGTCTATAAAAACGAATCAAGAATTTAAAGAATCAAGAAACGCACATAGGCCATCTCATGATGGAAAGGAATTCCTTGATCAGGAGGACATTCATTCGCAGTATAAACCCTGCCAACAACTTTGGTTCGAGAGGCTCGACCACCAACATAAAAAGCTTCAGGGAAGCCAAAAGCTTCAACAACGCCATTGAAGTCAGAAGGAGACTTAACAGGAAAGCCTCTAAAGAAAATAACACCTCTTTCGTTTAAAAGAGACTGTAGCCATGTCTTATTAGCTTTTATAGCCTCTTTGAAACCATATAAATCAACTGCAGTCGTATCAGAAGGCGATAACACAGCTGGGAATAGTACGCCATCCTGAGATTTTTGCTGAGGTAATTCAAGTTCTTGGAAGAATTTTTCGGCTGCCATTTCGAATGCTTATCGGGTTTGATCCGATCAGGTGTTACACTGATAGTAACACTGCATATGTTGTTTGTATGCAAGACATAAGTCCAAAAGTGATCACATGTGGTAGAACCGTAGAAACACATGCGTTGATACTCTGTGGACAAATTTTCTATGATGATCAGGACATGTATTCATCTGCGCATTATTAAAAAAGTGATTGCAAATGTAACACGTTACTTTGATGTGTACATATTAGTTTACAATATTCATGTTGGTAGTACATATTGGAAATATTTGTTTTCTTAGTCTATGAAATTAATTTAGTTATAGTTTCTAATAATATTCAAGTTGCTAGTACATATTGGAAAGATGTGTATAATTTAAAACACAAAACTTAATTTGTGAATGATAAAAGAGAACGGCTAAACTCACGTAATTTTCACAAAAAAAAGTTCCACCCATATATGTGACGGGCGGAAGTCGTTGAATCCCCACTACGCCAGCGTGGGCCCGGTTAAGACAACATAGTCTGGGTATGTGGTGGATGAGGGCTTGCCTATGGCAGGTGTGACTCTCTAAACCAAATAAATTGAAAGTCACCTTCCAAAAAAAATATATGTGACAAATGAGGCGTGCCAATTAATTGTACGTACGGAGTATTATGTTTTATTCTGTATCTTTTTTCACTCTCTTAAGTGACACATGTGGTGTGAACTTTCTTTTATGAAAATTGTGTGAGCCAATCATTGTTTTCAAACTATATTTAAAAAGAATTTTTTTTTTTTTTTTTTTTTTTTTTTTTACATTTTGCCATCCTCAAAATTTTGATGAAAACGAATAATGTTGACCTCTAGAATTATACTACAAACTAGCTGCAAGTGTCAATTGTTTGATATATTCAAAGAAAACATTGTGTGACATTGTGTGATGATATACCATTCATAAAGTTTTTGGCATTAGCAGTTCCATTGATTTATTTTTCATTATTACAATCTAAAGTACTTTATTTGACATTTTGGTTAAAAGACTAGTTGGTTGCAATAAAAAGGCATATACTTCCTTGAGCTGATAACTCCTCTAATCACTTGCAAAGGGAAGCTAGTATACGACGAGGCAGCTTTAGTAATGGTCTTCGGCTATGAAGAACCATCAAATTATTAACAAGCATAACATCGCCTTTCTTCCAAGGTATAGCAACACACTCTTCTTCCAATATACTCATAAAATCTTTCACAGCATCATCAGGCACAAGGTCACCGTTTCCTAGCTCCAGTGATGTGTTATGTTTATTACTTTGATCACTTGCAGGCCCATTGTAACTGACCGCAAGACTATTGAACCATGTTTTCCGCTGAGTCTCTTTGTGAAACCTGACGGCTGGCACTGGACCCGTTATAATTTTTGCAGCATTTCCTATCCATTCCAGCTTTGTTCCTAGTTTAGCAGCCCTGTTAATGGAGCATTGAAATGGGCCGTGGTTAAATATTGCGATGGTTTAAGAGGGCGTTTGGAATTGCTTATTTAAGTACTTATCTACTCACACCTAAGCAAGTAAGCAGTTAGGGAAAAACTTTTGCTTTTCAAGCAGATAAGCACTTTAAAATAAGCAGTCCCAAACACCCCTTAATAAAGTTGGGTCGTTTTACAGAAACATACATTTGCTCAGCAACATTCTTGTCTTCAGTCTTGTATGTGGACTTCCAACTACTGCCCGTAAAGGATGATGGATCGTCCTCTTCGCCTGCTACTTTTATAAATGTCAATCCATGCTCCTCAAGCTGTCCAACGAAATCTGGGTGCCTTTCTTTCATCTTTTCATATATGATATGACTCAAAACTACTGGTGTTTCTCCCCCTTTTCCTGGTTCTTCTTCGCAAAAGAAGAATAATTTGGAGGGGAAATCTGGAACCTGTCATAGTCTCAATTATATAAAGTGTTATATCCGTCCGTGACTATTGAAAAAATATGGCTCTAAGCTTGCAATTTTAGTCTATAAAAATGAATAAAGAATATAAAGAATCAAGAAACGCACATAAGCCATCTCATGATGGAAAGGAATTCCTTGATCAGGAGGATATTCATTCGCAGTATAAACCCTGCCAACAACTTTGGTTCGAGAGGCTCGACCACCAACATAAAACGCTTCAGGAAAGCCAAAAGCTTCAACAACGTCGTTGAAGTCAGAAGGAGACTTAACAGGAAAGCCTCTAAAGAAAATAACACCTCTTTCGTTTAAAAGAGACTGTAGCCATGTCTTATTAGCTTTTATAGCCTCTTTGAAACCATATAAATCAACTGCAGTCGTATCAGAAGGCGATAACACAGCTGGGAATAGTACGCCATCCTGAGATTTTTGCTGAGGTAATTCAAGTTCTTGGAAGAATTTTTCGGCTGCCATTTCGAATGCTTATCGGGTTTGATCCGATCAGGTGTTACACTGATAGTAACACTGCATATGTTGTTTGTATGCAAGACATAAGTCCAAAAGTGATCACATGTGGTAGAACCGTAGAAACACATGCGTTGATACTCTGTGAACAAATTTTCTATGATGATCAGGACATGTATTCATCTGCGCATTATTAAAAAAGTGATTGCAAATGTAACACGTTACTTTGATGTGTACATATTAGTTTACAATATTCATGTTGGTAGTACATATTGGAAATATTTGTTTTCTTAGTCTATGAAATTAATTTAGTTATAGTTTATAATAATATTCAAGTTGCTAGTACATATTGGAAAGATCTGTATAATTTAAAACACAAAACTTAATTTGTGAATGATAAAAGAGAACGGCTAAACTCACGTAATTTTCACAAAAAAAAAGTTCCACCCATATATGTGACGGGCGGAAGTCGTTGAATCCCCACTACGCCAGCGTGGGCCCGGTTAAGACAACATAGTCTGGGTATGTGGTGGATGAGGGCTTGCCTATGGCAGGTGTGACTCTCTAAACCAAATAAATTGAAAGTCACCTTCCAAAAAAAATATATGTGACAAATGAGGTGTGCCAATTAATTGTACGTACGGAGTATTATGTTTTATTCTGTATCTTTTTTCACTCTCTTAAGTGACACATGTGCGTGTGAACTTTCTTTTATGAAAATTGTGTGAGCCAATCATTGTTTTCAAACTATATTTAAAAAGAAACTTTTTTTTTTTATTTTATTTTTTTTTTTTACATTTTGCCATCCTCAAAATTTTGATGAAAACGAATAATGTTGACCTCTAGAATTATACTACAAACTAGCTGCAAGTGTCAATTGTTTGATATATTCAAAGAAAACATTGTGTGACATTGTGTGATGATATACCATTCATAAAGCTTTTGGCATTAGCAGTTCCATTGATTTATTTTTCATTATTACAATCTAAAGTATTTTATTTGACATTTTGGTTAAAAGACTAGTTGGTTGCAATAAAAAGGCAGATACTTCATTGAGCTGATAACTCCTCTAATCACTTGCAAAGGGAAGCTAGTATACGACGAGGTGGCTTTAGTAATGGTCTTCGGCTATGAAGAACCATCAAATTATTAACAAGCATAACATCGCCTTTCTTCCAAGGTATAGCAACACACTCTTCTTCCAATATACTCATAAAATCTTTCACAGCATCATCAGGCACAAGGTCACCGTTTCCTAGCTCCAGTGATGTATTATGTTTACTACTTTGATCACTTGCAGGCCCATTGTAACTAACCGCAAGACTATTGAACCATGTTTTCCGCTGAGTCTCTTTGTGAAACCTGACGGCTGGCACTGGACCCGTTATAATTTTTGCTGCATTTCCTATCCATTCCAGCTTTGTTCCTAGTTTAGCAGCCCTCTTAATGGAGCATTGAAATGGGCCGTGGTTAAATATTGCGATGGTTTAAGAGGACGTTTGGAATTGCTTATTTAAGTACTTATCTGCTCACACCTAAGCAAGTAAGCAGTTTGGGAAAAACTTTTGCTTTTCAAGCAGATAAGCACTTTAAAATAAGCAGTCCCAAACACCCCTTAATAAAGTTGGGTTGTTTTACAGAAACATACATTTGCTCAGCAACGTTCTTGTCTTCGGTCTTGTATGTGGACTTCCAACTACTGCCCGTAAAGGATGATGGATCGTCCTCTTCGCCTGCTACTTTTATAAATGTCAATCCATGCTCCTCAAGCTGTCCAACGAAATCTGGGTGCCTTTCTTTCATCTTTTCATATACGATATGACTCAAAACTACTGGTGTTTCTCCCCCTTTTCCCGGTTCTTCTTCGCAAAAGAAGAATAATTTGGAGGGGAAATCTGGAACCTGTCATAGTCTCAATTATATAAAGTATTATGTTCGTCGGTGACTATTGAAAGAATATGGCTCTAAGCTAGCAATTTTAGTCTATAAAAATGATAAAGAATCTAAAGAATCAAGAAACACACATAAGCCATCTCATGATGGAAAGGAATTCCTTGATCAGGAGGATATTCATTCGCAGTATAAACCCTGCCAACAACTTTGGTTCGAGAGGCTCGACCACCAACATAAAACGCTTCAGGAAAGCCAAAAGCTTCAACAACTTCGTTGAAGTCAGAAGGGGAATTAACAGGAAAGCCTCTAAAGAAAATAACGCCTCTTTTGTTTAAAAGAGACTCGAGCCATGTCTTATTAGCTCTTATAGCCTCTTTGAAACCATATAGATCAACTGCAGTCGTATCAGAACTGTAGTTAGGCGATAATACGGCTGGGAATAGTACGCCATCTTGAGATTTTTGCTGAGGTAATTCTAGTTCTTGGAAGAATTTTTCGGTTGCCATTTGGAATGCTTATCGAGTTTGATCTGATCAGGTGTTACACTGATACTAATTATGCATATATATGTAGTTTGTATGTAAGACATAAGTCCAAAAGTATAGTCAGCGCAAATGTCTAACACAGTAACACGTCTATTTGATGTGGACATGCATATCAGTCAATAATATTCAAGTTTGTAGTACATATTGGAAATATTTGTTACTTTAGTTTATAATATTAGTTATTATTAGAAAGATGACCAGTTTAGTTTTCATCCAATATTTTCCACCTAATTTATAAACGATATCCTTATATTAGTTTGTATGACCTTGAATATAAGACATAAGTCCAAAATTCACGTGTGGTAGAAACACATGCATTGAATACTTTGTGTCTTTGTGATCAACTAATTTTCAATGATGATCAAAACATGAATTCATGTGAGCATTAAGCAAAAGGTGTGGTGAAGCACCACTTCTTTTCATTTGGTCTTCATTAGTGCACCTCACCTTAACACTACTACTTCAAAATACCCTATCTATCATAACACAACGCATAATTGAAAAATCAAAAAAGAAAAAAGAAGTTAAAACCTGCAAAAAGTTCCTTGTCTTATTTGCTTTACTGCCCCGGCGAAGGAGCGAACTACGAGGCACAAAGAGAAGGGGCGGTGTGGTGGAGATCGAGCAACGGTGCTCGCTGTTTGATGTCCACATAGAAACGGTGAGGTGAGGCTCGTTGCTACACCTTTCGCTCTAAACAAGTGATTGCAAATGTCTAACACGTCACTTTGATGTGTACATATGAGTTTATAATGTTCAAGTTGGTACGTAGCACATATTTGAAACATTTGTTTTTTTAATTAAATCTAATGGCATTTGAAGACCAAACTAATGAAACTAATTAACAAAAGGGAAATTTGTATGTCTCAAGAAGAAATTTATTATAACTTGGCTCATGAGCCTATTTTCAAATCTAGAACTTTGTTTTTTAAATGATAAATTACTCTTTCTTCACATATTAGACAACTCTTTACATATATTGATGGAACCTGGATAAAAAAATAACCGGATGTACAAATTTTTTGGAACCGTAATATAGAAATACATTTCGCTAGACCGGGTGTATTTAGAAAAAAAAATAATATTTTTTTCAAAAATTTACACTACATTGAAAAAATTTATATTAAAAATTTAGATTTACATAGAGATAACAAATTGTGCCGCTAGCCTTTTTGGATTGCAAAACTACTTCTTTTGAAAATTACATCTGCGGATCTAGGTGTCATAACATCTATGCATAACTCGTTGTACTCTAAATTGCACAACCAGTCGCGTAAACTTTTTTCATTTTTCGACAGATTATGCAGTTTTTTAACGTTATATGAATTTTTTATTTAAAAAAGTCGTTCTGATAATCTTCATTTAATTATAGTGTAGTGTAAGGAT
Source organism: Artemisia argyi (assembly GCA_030686995.1). Classification (NCBI taxonomy): domain Eukaryota; kingdom Viridiplantae; phylum Streptophyta; class Magnoliopsida; order Asterales; family Asteraceae; genus Artemisia; species Artemisia argyi. The sequence continues at coordinate 11,710,369 of CM060689.1, read as the reverse complement.
AAAAATATTGTACCAATCAGGGTATAGACAGATCTTGTTGACGACCGATCTTTGGGATGTGAATAAGCAGATGATGCTTATAGCATGGGAGGTGATTTGCACACTCTCATATTTGATTGGGACACTCCAAACAGTGCATTAAACAGTTGTACTGTAAATATAAATTGCTTTAACTGTTTGTACATTGAGTGTCCCAATCAATTTTTTGAGTGTGCCAATCAACTCCCTTATAGCATTAAGTGTAGTTGAAGAGGTTTACCTCTTCATTCGGACTAAACGTGTGTCACATCATTTAACATCTCTTCAAAACTAACCCACTCATGATCACCAAACAACAAACCTAAACTTTTTAATTGAGCCCCACCACTTACAACTTTATTTTTTATTCATTTCATTAAATAAATTAAATTCATTTTACAAATACTTAAAAATAACACAACATATTAATTTTATTTCATCCAAATAAAAAATTTACAATACGGAAAAAAACCATATGATTTGCGGGAAAAAAACATACGATACGATACGAAAATAACGAAACGGATAAATACGATATGCAACATCATCAAGAATTTATAAAGACTTATAATTATCGATGAGTGCTGACTTTTCTTCCCAAACCTACAACACTTGTTCCCTGACCATTTTCAACGCGACTTGAAGTTGCAAATCTGTTTCATCATTTCTTAAAAGAGTTTCTAGACCGACGCTGATTATTGGATGGTCTAGAGGCCGCTCACGTTACCGTTCGACCTCTGGAGCCCGAGATGCATCTGTCAAATAGTACGAGCTATCTCACCTAACAAGTTGTTAATCAACTTAAGTTCATTTTCTTGTTTATTGCGTAATCGGGTAAGGATTGCTCTTTGCACCTCAGCTGGTTGGTTAGCCATAGTTTTTGTGTGAAATTTAGTTGTAATTGTGTGACAATACGAAGTTGATTAAAGATGGTATTTATAGGGAAACTAGCCGTTAGAGAATTTTATTGTAGAAACTAGCCGTTAAGCCTTTTATTCAAATTCATACGATACGGAAATACAAATAAAAACGATACAGAAATACAAACACAAACGATACAGAAATACAAATAAAAACGATACAGAAGAACATAAGGCATTAATCCCTATATCTGTTCCATATGGGGCTCCTTTTCAAAATGAACCACACGTTAAGATATTTGAAGCCTTGCCCACCATAGCGTTCTCTGAACATAGTGTTGGTAGTGTTCAGACGATCATTGACCTCGTCATTAAGTTGCACGCTCAAGTAAATATCATTGAATTTTTGACATTCATGGCTCATTCTTGTCCACTTACCCGTTATCTGGCTTTTGCTACGAATAAGACCGTTAGATAGGTTGTTGAACCTTTCTGTAACAGTATTCCAAAAAACGGTTTCGCTATGGAATTTCGTGAACGTTTAGCCACATGTCGGCTAGCAAGCATTCTTCTTCAACAAACCACCGATTAGCCATAGAAAAATTGTTTAGAAAGTGAAGTATGTGCAAAATAGTATGTTATGTGATGCTTTATATAGGGGTGTTTAGAAATTCAAATTTCAAAAACAGAGCGGGATACTTCTAAATTTCAAAGTTGAATTCAAACTGAAATTTTAAATGTTTAAATTTCAAATTCATTAAAAACGTGTGTATATATTAAACTGAAATTTTAAACACTTGGTGGTGTACTGGTGTAGTGAAGAGGAACGACGAGCTCCACGTAGGCACGACGAGCCTACACCGAGTCCTCTTATCACAATACCACGTACAAATGATTTTGATTTGATTGGATAATGATTCCAAAAAAGTGAAAATAATTTCAACAAAAAGTGAATATACAAGTGATCAAATAAAATATTTTCTTGTAATAGCATGTTGTTTAGAATTAAACTTTAGGAAAATATAATTATGACCGATATTAGTACCGTCAATTTAACGCAACATCAAATTTTCACTTTACAAGTAACATCATCACCTAACAAGTGCAATAAGACCAACAACTACACTATCAAACATAACCCACATATACCTCACAAAATTCAACGTCACTCTTGCACATGACCGAAATATCAAAAAAACTGTGATTACAACGCGTCTTATGGTGGTTGTCTTACAAGTACAACGAGTCCTCCAACCCCTATTACAGCCAACCTCAAAACAGTTCAACAAAACGTTTAGTAAGTGGGTGTTTGTTTTAGCTTATATAGTCGGCTTACAGCTTACTCCCTCCGTTCCTAAATAAATGTTTACTGTTGACTTTTAAAATCTTATCTTTTTTAACTTTTACCTTAAATTATTTTATTTGTGTGTATGTAATACTTGATTCAAAATATATGAATGGATTGAGTTTTAAATGTATTTTCATTTGTATAATTTTTATCAAGTATTATATAACACAAATGAAATAATTTAAAGTCAAAGAAAGAAAATGACTTTAAAAGTCAATAATGGACATTTATTTAGAGACGGAAGGAGTATTTTGTTTTCGTCTTATGTTTCATAAGCTTATTTTTTATAGCTTATTTTAAAATTTTAAGCTTGTATACAAGCTGATTTTATTATTATTATTATTATTATTATTATTATTATTATTATTATTATTATTATTATTATTATTATTATTATTATTATTATTATTATCTTTTCAAAATAAGCTTATGAAATATAAGTCGAAAATCAAATAAGATATAAGACGGCTATATTGAAATAGGGCTGAGCAAACCATCCGAACACACCGGACCGACCGAGACCGGACCGACCACATTCGGTCTGGTCCTCGGTCTCGGCTTTTGGGCTAATTCGGTCTTAGTCTTGATTGGTCCGGTCCGGTCTTGACTGACTATTTTGCCTTGTTAGACCGGACCGACAATATTCGGTCCAGTCCCCAGTCTCTGCTTTTGAGCTAATTCGGTATCGGTCTACTCTGTTCAGACCAATACTCAGCCCTAACTGAAACAAACACCCCCAAATTCAAAAACAAAAAACCTACTATAAATAGAGAAAGAACTTTCCAGACAAGCCCCCAATCAATCAAATTCAAAAAGTGAGCGGGTTAACAAAGTTACCGTTAAACACCATCACCACCATCATCAACCACCACACACACAAAAAATGCCTAAAATCACAACCAATAACAACAACAACAACTTAATCTCAAAATCCAAATCAAAACCACGAATCCGAAAGCCACTCAGAGAGCTATCCAATGCCACCGCCTTCAAACCACAACATCAACCGGGCAGAACTCCCGGCGGTTGCGGAAATGGCGTGGACTCGGTCGATCGGCTTATGCTGGTTCACTCCGATCTATCTGTTATTATGAATCAGGTATATTATTATTTAAGTTAGGGTTTGGATTTAATTTTTATGAAATTAGGGCACGTATTGTAGAGTTTACGGTGTTTTCGTTATGTATGTCTATCGTTTCATATCGATGATTACATTTTATATGTTTGAGGAGATTTGGTTAGGTTTCGTATCGAGTCGCATTCACTTATAAAAAGTAGCGTAGTTTAATTGAGACTCGAAAGCGTTATATACTTGTTGTTTAGAGGTTTATTAGTGTTGATTTGTGGATTTTTTGCGGCTTCGCTTGTAGAGAGGATATTTTACACATTGTTTGTGCGGTGATTGTAAATGTTTGTGAATAAGAGGTAAACGCGACTATTTTGAAGGTTAACGCGCACAAATGTGGCTGTGTTGTTTCATGTTTGTGTATAGGACTTCTGGTTTTGTTGTTTTGGAAGAGTTTGTGTGTATGAATACAGGCTCAGTTGATTTTTATTTGGCCGTTTTAGGCATAGGCTATCTGCTATTCTGCATACTGTTAGTTAGACAAGTCCTGGTTTTAGAGTGGATGTGTAGACGTCTGAGTGAGGACACTTGCTCTGATTGAAGCTGACTGTCTGGTGTTAACCATCTTATTAGATGAACTTGACGAGTATCTAGTTCTAAATCAGAAGCTTCTCTTATGTGTGTTCCCTCGGTTATCGACTTTAAAGGATGCTTTTTCGTATATAAGCTTTTTCAAATGCAAATCATTTGTCATTGAAGTATGTATAATAATCTGCACAGAAATAGAAAAGAAAATTAATAGTTAACTAAAGATGACTAGACCACAAAAGTGTCAGCTAACAAACGAATTGCGTTTTCGCATCATGAACTAAACAAAATTGAACTAAACAGAATAATGTTGAGACTTAAGTGATACTGGAAACTGGAATTATGATACACACTTATTGATTAGCTCTATGTAACACTAGAGTGAATGTATAAACAAGTATCTAACTAGACAAGTATCTAACTCCATATTACAGTCACTTCCGCATCAGTTATTAACTTACGATAAGGTCTTCTTCTTCCATGTCTGAGTTTTTGTTGAAGTCTGTAGTATCTATGTTTTCAGCATGCAGTTCATTGTTCATCGAAGGGTGTATAGTTTTGAGAATAATATAATCTGCACAAAAATGGAAAAGAACATTACTAGTTAACTTATAAATGCCAACTGATAAACGACTTGTGTGTTCGCGTCAGGAGCTTAGCAGTTTGTAGAGGGTTAAAATATACTGGATATTGGAATTATGATGCACCCTTTTCAGTTACCACCATGCAACAAATGATGAGACAATTCGCCTTGAAACATAGAAAGTCAATCTTGTTCTGCTGAATGTTTGAGATCCAATAAACTATAAACAATTCTGAGTTTGGTTATCGGTAGACATCTTAAGTCTTCTATTACACATCTGAATGGTTTAATCACTTATGTGCAGATCGACGAACTTGTTGTACAAGCAGTAGAACGAAAAGTGAGGAACAAGAAGGACATTGAATCTTTTGCTAATGTATTGCATGATATGCAGACAACACTAAAGGTTGAATTATTATACGCTCATCAGTATCTGTTCATTTTGTTGTATGTCCTATCTGTCTTGTGTATTATTCTTATTCTGACATTTGCATTCTAAATTACAGCCATGGGTATCAAGATTCAAAAAAGCCCTTTCGACGGAATCTACAGGGTCAGAAAATCATCTGGAAACTTGTTTAGCAAATCTGAAGATAGCTCCAACTGTGAACAAGGATAAGAGCAAAGTTCCTGAAAGCCCAAAGTTTGACAAGTTTGACTTTCTGGTTTCTCCTTCACCTCTCGTATCTTGGCGTGCTGACCACGCACCAGAAGGTAGTAGAAACCTTTTTCTGCTAACACCCCTGCCTCGACCTACACCATTTGCATCTAGAATCAAAACATCATCCAAATCTGTATTCGAGAAGATAACCGATAATATTGTTACTGTCGAGCCAGTGGTGGCTGCTTTTTCTTCTCCTGAAAAAACTGAAAAGAAGAACGATATTTTCCTTGATTCTACTCCTTACCTGAAAATGTCACCACCAAAATCTTGTATATTGCTTGAACCTCCTTCTGTAGGGTGCAACAAGATTAATGGCACTAAAAACCCAACCATGCTGCATCCAGTTGGTGGTGGTGGATCTGGAGAGTCTGAACCATCTACCATTCAACCTTCTACACATCTGGCTTTGAAATACCCTGAGCTTTTTGGTATCAGAACTGCTCATAAAGTGGGAAATACAAGAAGAGTTGTGGAATCATCACCGAATTGGTATATCTCACCACCTAAATCGTGCGTTCTGCTGGAGCCTAGCGATGATGATATTAAGAATGTTGATATGAACGTGCCTAAAGCTGGTGGTTTTACAAGTGTTGTTTCATGTAACTAAGGTAAACTTCTCTTCCAGAGGTGGCAAATTAGATAGGATGGGGAGGATAACGGGTCAAAAATGGGTTCGGGTCAAAACGGGCAACTTTGAATGCATCTGCAAACAGGTCAAGTTGGGTTGAATTTCATAAAAAGTGTCTTAGATAAGATTATACAGTACAATAAACTATACTTACACAATAAGTTATCCAATTTTTTTATAAAGTGATTTAGGAGCTTTTATGCATTTAAACACTTTTGGGTGACTTTCAACCAGGTGACCCATTTACGTTTTAGCCAAGTTTTTGGAGATAATCAATCTGAATCGACCAGTGTTAGGCAAATGGATTGAATTTCCTCCTCTACTTTCTTTGCTTTCACATTTTGCTGTATCGATAACTTGACTTTGGCTTGTCTGTGTGTAAATATTAGCAGTTATTGAAAGCACACCAATGTGTAAGGATCTTGACACCACAATTCTAAAAGGGAAGCGTGCTGGTGAGAACACTTTAAAGAAAGAACTGTGGACGAGATTTGAAGCAGCAACAGCTCATGGATTTCATTTGAAAGCATCGGTTGATAAAGAGATTGGTAATGCTAGTGACGGCAAAGGGTTTATGGATTTGTTGGAAGAGGCTTCCTGTGATGATACAATATTCTAGTGTCTTACTAGCAAATAACTGAACTTGCAAATTTTTTGACTATTGAAGGTTTATAATGATGTTCGGTTTTGGTCTCATTAAGGGTTCAAAAATTGTTATATGTGTACTATCTTTCATGCTACAAATATTTAGTAACAGAACACGTATGCGTACCATATGATTGTTTGAATTGTGCAAAAGGGCAATAACACGAGTAACACAATAACCACAGGCATGTACACAAGAGTAATAAATTTTTGCCATAATATGGTGAAGACAACCTGCATATTATGAGTTTATGCTCAGTACCAGGCTAGAATATTTTAATTAGAGCCATTGTTACTAACTTTATGCTTAGAGGGAGAGGTGTGGTGAGGAGCTTATACCTCCTCATTTGGGGCCCACGGGTACCACATCACCCCAACACTTCTTCACAACTAAGTAACTAAACTAACCCCTCATCACTCATAACTAACCTCAACTTACTCATTTGGGGCCCACCACTTACACCTTTATTTTTTTATTCATTTCACTAAATAAATTAAATTCATTACACAAAAATTAAAAATAACACACCAAACTAAATTTATTTCTTCAAATTAAAAAAGTTACAATACGGGAAAAAAATAACGATACGAAAATTAAATAAAAAAAAAAAAACAATACGAAAATATAAAAAACGACACTACATGCATATTAAACATTTTACTCATCGGCATCCTCATCGAGTTGTTGGTATTTCTTCGTTATTTTTGCTTGCCTCCTGCGAATGATTTCGGCTCTGACCAGGTCAGTAACCACGCTGGGATCTAGCATGAGCATCTGCATCATTTCCAAGGCCCTTTCTTCCTTCCTCCTCCTCGCCTTGTAACAAGCCGTTTGAGCGTCTTTGGCTTGCGTATACTTTTCGGATAATTGTCCCAAAAAAGTACTCGTTTGACTCCCACCGGAGCTCGCAGCGCTCGACGTATCCGTCGACTTTTGTTTTTTTCCAGCTCGTTTGTTGGCTCTTTCGGGACGAGGTCGTGCGTCCGGCCCGAATATATCCTCGAGACAAGAAACGTCCAGCGGATCCTCAGCATTCCATTCCGGGTAATTTCTCAACGTGAAACCCCTTGCACCAAAGCGTTCTGCGAAACTCGCCTTGGCATTGTTGATTAGATCATGCTCATTCTCACCACTTCGACGCCCCAAATGCTTATATATAGCGTTGAACTTTTGGCAGTCGCCGTTCATCCTCGTCCATTTCCCGGTAAGCATATTCTTGCCTCTAGGGTCATCCACACTTTGCTGATTGAACATTTCTGTAATTTTGTTCCAAAAGAATTCTTCAGATTTGTCGTTCCACATATCTTTGTCTTGCGAAAATGCTATCCAAGTTTCCGCAAGAAGCTTTTCTTCGGCCTTGGACCATTTCCGATTCACACGCGTTTGACCTGCAAGTTCCAAGTCGTCGTCATCGTCGGCATCTAAATTTACGACTTTTTTTTCCTTTGACGGCCTTGGTTTTCTTGCCTCTACCTTTGGCCGGTGACCGTGCTTTTGGAACTTTAAACTGGAGTTCGACCTGAGGTTGTGTTTCGACTTGCGGTTGTGATTGACGAGCTGGGAACGAGGATGCTTGAGACGGGTTAAAAAATTGTGGTGGCAACACTCATTGAGGATGAGCTGCGAACCCCGCTTGTTGCAGCGCAATTTGTTGATTAGTATAAACGTCCATCGAATTGAAAGGTTGTGAACCATATGGCGATGAAGGTTGTGGGGAATTTTGCGACGAGGGAGTAGAAGTGTTTGACGATCCCTCGTATCGTTGGTTTGAGTTTAGGAGGGTTGTGAAATAACTGGGTTCGTTCGGGTTTTGAGACATAGTGATGAAACTTATATATTTGTTAAGTTAAGAAGATATATATTGTTGAATTGTAGTGATGAAAGTATGTGAAAATGGTTTAGTATTTATAGGGGTTGTAAAAATTTTAAAATCAAAAAAAGAAAAAAAAAAAAAAAAGAAAAGAAAAAAACGTTTGTATTTAAACGGTAATATTACCGTTTGTAATATTTTAATACAATGCATCTCGTCTTTTTCAGTTGGTGTCAGAACATTTGCTTCGTCATCTGGGTGAGGAGGAGCCCTCCAACGAGCAACGGCGAGCTACATCCGGTGTGGTGGCGAGCCTTGGCGAGCTCCACGTCGGATGACGAGCTGCCATGGCGAGCCCACACCTCTCCCTCTTATAAAAGTCACAAGATTGTCTCACAAACTGACAAAAGTGTGGTTTGTATAAAGATTATTGAGTATCGACCTCTCTCAGATTGTGTAAATATGAGTCTTGACTAAATGTTGCAACTTGATGTGGTAAGGGCGGAGGGTGTAGCGACGGGTTTTCCTCGCCACATCAGCTTCACGTCACAAAAAACTCTCCATTCATTTTTTTATTTGTATTATTTTTTTGTTTTCCAATTTTTAACATTTAAAAATAATTTCAGAACACACAACAGCCAATAAAATACACTCTTTTTTCACAAATTAAATTTTCTCTCTCTCCTCAAAACTCATGGGTAAGGTGGTTTGCTTCTTTCCGCCGACATGGCATGGATTCCCTATGCTTTTCTCGCTCTACGCCTCATAGGCTAACACATCAACATTGTCGTACTAAGCATTCTTTATGCGATTATCCAAAGTCATTCTAACCCAGTTATTGCAATACAAAGTGTACACATTTTCATTAATTTTTCATTTCGACAAACTTAGTGTACAATCAACGTTTTGAACTATATAGATCGTTGTAGATAATTTTATTTTATATTTCCATATTTTAGTGGTCGACATTCGCTTATGGGGAAATAATATGAAATTATCGTTTTCTTTAGTTAAGCTAGAAAACAATCAAGTAGCTCAATGGGTGATTGTGATAAGTTCTCTTCAAATTTTTAGTTTAATTTGATTGTTACTTCGGCCAATGTTAAGTTTGTTCAATGCATACTTTTCTCAATTATTAAAAAAAAATATATAAATAAATAAATAAAAAAAATAAATAAAAAACCAATTAAAATTATTAACGCAAAAGAGAAGAATGAGGCCCGCACGTTGTGGACTAATTTGTAAAGCTCAATGGGTGGCACATTCACACCCCGTCACATAATCAAATTTTCATCATTTTTTATATTCAAAAGATAAATACTAGATTCATAAGAAGTTTACAAATTAAAATCCACACACAAGTGTCGAATGAAGAGAAAAAAAAAAAAGTAGAAGTTTTTACATCTCATTTTCTTGGGATTGTAGTTCAATCGGTTAGAGCACCGCTCTGTTAAGGCGGAAGTTACGGGCTCGAGCCCCGTTAGTCCCGACACCGGATTCAAAATATGTCGGAATAAAGAATATTAACAAAAAAAAAAAAAAAAAAAACCATCTTTCCTTGATGCGGCAATAAATGGTCATTACTTTCTTGAAAGCTTACTAAGGTGCGATGCGCCGACGCCTGATTGTAAGTTCGGGTTTTTGGTCGGTTCCCATTCACCTTCCCCTCATAGTCCACTAGTGGATAGGGCAGTAAACTAAGAGGCCGCCAACCTCCTCTTCAGACGTGTCCTCGACAACATAGCGGTTTTTTTGGTCTCCGCTTTTGGGGGCGAAAGTGTTTGGTCGCTGGACTTTTCTTTTACTCAATCAATTATGTAAATATAGTGGGTGAGAAAGATGAAAGAAAAAACACTATACAACATGATTGATCCAATTCACTTGTCATGTCATTGTGTGGATAAATTTTTGTTAACTTTGGATGGACAGACATAGCATTCCTCTATTCTAAATACATACTCGACCCCTGTAATCTTTATAAGAAACATGCAAATAGTCAATATTTTAGCTAACACCATTGCTCCACCTAACTCGCCATGAAATCTTACGAAGAACAAAAAAACACAATTTGAAAAACATATAAATGATTCGAAAATAACTTTAAGTTAGGGAAAATTGTCTAAAAATACATTTAGCTTGCCACTTTTTTCTATCGTGTGCATGAACTTTTTTTTTTCCCTGTTGTATGCATAAATTATCTTAATCTTCTTATTGTATCAATATTACGGGTTTTTATTCTGTTAATTACACCCTAATTAGTGTGATTAAGTATTGCAACCCCATAACTCAGCCGTAATATTGATACAATAGGAAAATTAAGATAGTTTATGCATACAATAGGAAAAAAAAATATGCATACAATAGAAAAAAATGACACGTTAGATGTATTTTAAACATTTTTCCCTTTATGTTATGAATTACCGGTTACCATCTAGTGAATTAGTGGTTACTATGTGGATTTTCACATTTTTCAAACTAGTTATAAATTACTTGTTCACTTAATAAGTGTAGCGAATGGTATAGCGTATGCATGTCTGTAGTAGAAATACTACACATAGAAGTAACGAAAGAAAAATGCACCAGGATCGACTTTCATAAGTGATCTTTACTTTTCCTAGCTTGTAAACTTCATGTTCTTTTTTAACTTTAGAATTATATTGTCATAGGCCTATCTTAATCATAACATTTAACTTTTTTTTTTCAAAGGAGGAAAGGTGAGAAATAAGTAGGGCATGATAAAATAAAACGAAAACCGACCCGACTCGACAAATCAAGCCGAACCAACCTTATTCGGTTCAATTTTTAATTTTGTATAATTATTTCGATTTTACTCGGTTCGATTAGGTTTCGGTTCGGTTTGGGTCAAAACCTAACTATTCGGTTCGAATTAGCTAAATCGACCGAACCAAACCGAACTTATTCGGATCGGTTTTGATAGGTTTTACTCGGTTCGGTTCTCGGCTCCCGACCTCAGGTTTTACCCTTGGTTGGTTTTCGGATCAGGTTGGGTTTGGTCGGTTCGGGTCGGGTGTTTGACCCGTCGCGCAGCCCTAAAAATAATTGTGTTGGACTAGATAGAGCCCATTAGTCAATTATTAGCCCACACAGACTAGCTTCTACTCTCTTTCTTTCTTTCATCTCTAGCACAACAACTTCCTCCCTCCCTGCTAAAACCCCTAAAACTAAAACCCTTTTACTTCTTCTTACATACAATTACAATCAATCAACAATGATTAATTGTATTGAGCACATCGAAACATACATCGATTCATCATCATCTCGATCTCCAGCTCAGCAGGTTGTTTCATTAATTAATTCTTATCTTCACTTGTTAATTTAATAACTAACTTATTTAACTATTTTAATTTCAGGAAGCAAGCTTAGATGCTATTGCTAAGCTCTTGATCAATGACGTCATCACTATTCAATCACTGGTATTATTATTATTATTTCTTACTCCACTACAGTATTATTTATTACTATTAGGGACTGTTTGGTCACTGTGTTTAGTGTAATTTGGATATAATTAACAAATTAAGTAAGTAAGTAGACTTCCCAAACAAATGCGGTTTATGTTACTACGCAATTCCAAATACTATTTCCAGTTTATTTTTTAGACTTATAGGTCGGCTTATGACCTTATTTCATTTCGGCTTATATTTTATAATCCCCAATTTTCCGGCTTATTTTTTAGACTTATAGGCTTATATAAGCATTTTATATCATATTAGGTGTTTGTTTCGGCTTATGTAGTCGGTTTATAGCTTATTTGGTTTTCGGATTATGTTTCATAAGCTTACTTTATGTGGCTTATTTTTATACTTTTCGGCTTATATAAGCTTATTATGACATAATAAACTTATATAAAACGAAAAGTTTCAAAGTAAGCCACAAAAAGTGAGCTTATGAAATGTAAGCCCAAAACCAAATAAGCCATAAGCCGGCTATATAAGACCAAACAAACACATACTAAATAAGTTTATATATAAGTCCCATAAGTCTCAAAATAAGCAAGAAAATTGGGGCTTATGAATTATAAGCCGAAATCAAATAAGCTCATAAGCCCACATATAAGCTTAAACAAACACCCCATTAGATTTGCTTATTTCGTAGAAAAGCTGCAATAAGACCCAAAAAAATAGATATGCATGTCTTAAACGGATTGGAAATTGCTTATTTTTTCAAAAATAAACAGATAGGAGGAAACAATTTGGATGACCCAACCACTGCAAACTGCTTATTTAGTTCTAGTGTTTGTATAGAATTAAATAAGCAGAATTGCCAAACACTCAAAAAACTGTTTTATTAAGCAAATCCAAACACTTTCTATGCAGCGTGCTGCGTTAAGCGTAACCACTTATAAGCTATAAGCACTTTAGGTAATAGTGTTTGCATTTTCTTATTTTGTAAAAACGGCAAAATTATTCGAAATTGTAATGATTTGTTGGAATATGTCAATCAAAATGCATTTGAAAAAGGCTTTAGGTTATATATAATGGTAAAAAGTTCTCAATTTCGCTTCAAATAAGCAGTTTAAAATAAGCTGTTTATCAGAAACTGCTTATTTTACACCTCAAAACAAGTAGATAAGCAGAAAGAATAACCACCTTCCTTAACTCTTGTTAAGTAATGAGTAATCTGGAACATGGAGTTGAACAACTTCTTTTTATTAATGTTTAGGTAAAAGAAATGGAGATGTATTTAACTACCACCGACAACATAATTCGTGCTAGAGGTAATTGTTTCTTTTTCAAGGGAGTTTATATTTGTTATGTTGTCGTTTTTGGTTTCACTAAACTTGTGATTGATGTTACCTTATTTGCTGTTTAGGCATTCTTCTTCTTGCGGAGTTGATGAAACGTCTTTCATCTAAGCGTTTAGAGGATAGGACAATTCATAGTTTAATCGGCTTCTTTTCAGATAGACTGGTGAGTTATATTATTTTTATGAGATTGATATAAACGAAATTGTATCTTCACTTGTGTGGCATATAAAGGAGTTTTAAGAGTTGGGTGACCTCAATGAGAAAAGTTGACTAATTGGGTGTCTTATACATTTATGTTGTGATTACACTAAAGTTGATACAAATTTCCAATATCAGTCAGATTGGCGAGCATTGCATGGTGTACTTGTTGGTTGCTTGGCTCTAATGAGGAGGAAGAGAGACACTGGTGCAATCAGTAGCAGTGATGCATCTGCGGTTGCTCAGTCATTCATGGAAAATCTCCAAGTTCAATCTTACGGACAGCAAGATAGGAAGGTGAGATAGATATACACGGTTCGCATTATTCCAGATATTTATCTTTCTGATTCTGCACTTCTTTGACTGTGTATCTTATGTTTGATTCTTCTTGCAGCTTTGCTTCGAGATTCTTGAATGCCTTCTAGATTCTTATTTTGACGCAGCTTTGACATTGGTATTTTTCTTATTATTTGTATGGATCAGATACATTTATAACTTATATGTGTTCCTAATATATAGATTGTTTTTAAATATGTAGAAAGATGAATTTATCTATGTAATCTGTGAGGCTATAGATGCCGAAAAGGATCCTCAATGCTTATTGATCACGTTTCATCTTGTGGAATTGGTGGCTTTGAAGTATCCAGAATCATCTGATGAACTAACAAGCTATGCTGAGGATCTTTTTAACATTTTAGGATCTTATTTCCCCATTCACTTTACACATGTGAGTCCCGTAAAATATTTTTAATGAAAAATATAACCATCCCGAATATCATCTCATGTTCTATTTTTCATTTTCTTCTCAGCCGAAAGGCGAGGATGACGTAAAAAGGGAGGAGCTTTCCAGGGCATTAATGGTAATACTTTAATATAGTTTTCCTAGTTATAGCTTGTATTTTTAATCTTTCTGTTTTACCCTTTCTAATGAATTTATTTTATCAGCTGGCATTTGCATCTACGCCATTGTTTGAGCCGTTTTCCATTCCATTGCTTCTCGAGAAACTTTCTTCATCTCTTCCATCTGCAAAGATTGAATCTCTGAAGTATCTTAGTCATTGCACAGTTAAGTACGGTGCACAAAGAATGCTGAAACATCACGAAGCTCTTTGGTCATCATTGAAAGATGCAGTTTTCACTTCTGCAACATCGTCTTTGGCTGTCGGTCCAGAGCACCAGGATAACAAGATTGTAGATGAAGCTCTCATTCTTCTGCAAAAGCTTATTCAGCAAGATAATGCTTCATTTCTAAATCTAATTCTGAAGGACGCGGAAATTAGCACGACTCTGAAGACCCTTTCGAATCACAAGAGTTCTGATGTTATTGCGGAGCCAGATAAGCAAAGATTAAATGCAGTTGGTCAGATTTTATATGTATCAGCTGCAGCTTCTGCTGCTTCTTGTAATGCAGTATTTCAAAGTTTTTTCTCGGGATTAGTAAATGGTTTGGGATCGATGACGTTAGATGAAAAACCTCATTTTGGGTACCTTTATATCTGTGTTGAATTACTTGCTGCCTGTAGAACTTTGGTTGTGGGACATAGCTCAACTACTTACCCTGACAGTGAAACATGGTGTGGTATACTTCATAGCATCTGTAGTTCTTTGGCTTCCTCCCTTGTAAAAAGTATGAAAGAAAGCACTAAGGATGTCGATAGTCATTATAGTGGTTAGTTCTTTGTATCTGACTTGTAGTTCATATACATTTTTTAAAATATCACAAAATGATCATATTCTTTTAATTTTGTTGCAGTTAAGGGTTTACAGATTTTGGCTTCATTTCCGGGAGATTTCATGCCTGTATCAAAATCCACTTTCGAGAATATCTTGGCAGAATTTATTTCAGTTATCAGCCTCAACTTCGACAACACGTCCCTTTGGAGATCTGTATTAAATGCATTAGCTGAAATCGGCTCATATATTGAAGAATATCATGATTCTGAGAAAACACCGAGCTTTGATGTTATTGTTCTAGAGAGTATGGTGGTTTTGTTGTCTTCTGAAGATTCAGCAATGCCTTTATCACTCAAAGTCGAAGCGGTATCTGAAATTGGCAAGACTAATCTGAAATATATGCTGAAGATTGTCCAAGAACTGAACAAGGCTATCTGTACCAGCTTACACGAATATTGGGTATGTATGTTGTACATTGCATCTTTTTCATTTCATTTTTTAAATGGAATTGCTTCTTTTACTTATTTAAGGCATTTGTTTCTTATAGCTTGATGGAAACTCGAAGTCAGCTGAACGTGCAATGCTCCTTTTGGAATGCTATGCTGTCAAGGTGCTACCATGGTATGTTCTGAATCGCTTTATGTTTTACAGTATATGTTTGACTTTATGACTTGTGATAACATGAAACAATGCTGCAATTGACTAGGTTTGACAATATTGAAGTTACCAACGATGTCCCGATGCATTTTGCATTAAAGATTTGGGATGAAATACAAGTTAGCACACTTTTTAGTGACAGCCTTAAAGAAAAGAAGCTTCTAGAAACAACAATGAATGCAATGAAGCATGCTGTCGCAAACTGTTCAGAGGTCAGTCAAAGCTTGATACTTGATAAAGCCTTCAACATACTTTCTTCAAGCACAAGTTTCCAGCTCGATGAACCCATGCAACCTGCTGAATATTCCTGTAGAGATGAGTGGATTATCTCATTATTTGATTCGGTAATAATAGCACTTCATCCTAAAGCACACTTGAATAACACGAATCAAATTCTGCAAATACTCATGAGAGCTCTTCAGAATGGCCACGTCCCATCAGCTCATGCATTGGGATCTTTACTTAACAAGATGCCCGTGAAAGATAACAAGTTAGGTGCTGACAGTGATGCACAATATTGTAGTTTGGAAGAAGCTATTGATATTACAATTAACAGGTACATTAGTGATGATAACAATGAGATAGGAGTTAGTAACTTAAAATCAAGCAACGTGAATGATGGCTTAGAGCATGTTAGTGTCCATGGCATTGTTGGTTTAGCATGGATGGGTAAAGGATTACTTATGCGAGGCCATGAAAAGGTAAAAGACGTGATCAAGTTTTTGCTGAATTGCTTGATTTCAAATGAGAGCATAGATTCATCAGCAGATTGTCAAGACCTGATGAGAGCCGCTGCAGACTCGTTTAGTGTAATAATGAGTGATTCGGAGGCTTGTTTGAACAAAAGGTTACATGCAACCATAAGACCGTTGTATAAACAGCGGCTTTTCAATATGGTGATGCCAATCTTACGTTCATCAGTAGTTAAATCTGATTCACCCATCACAAGGTATGTAACGCACCTTTCTTGAAATAATTTTGATATTAGCTATGATAGTTTGATATATTTATTGTTAACTGTGTATACGTACAGATCTATGCTACATCGAGCCCTTGCACATGTCATAATTAATACTCCGCTGAGTGCCATTATGGGTGAAGCCAATAAGGTAGGTTCTACATAGTCTAATTTTCATATGAAGTTGTGTTCTTGTTTGGTCATTTATACTTGCATTTAATTCAATGATTCGTTGTTTGCAGCTCATCCCATTGCTGATAGATGGTTTAACAATCCTGAGTGAAGATGTTCAAAATCGAGATATTGTATATAACCTTCTCCTTGTTTTATCAGGAATATTGACTGATAAAAACGGTGAGACTTGCTTTCTCTTTCTGATTAAACAGATTTTATATGATGATGCAAAAAGTTTAATTCTGATTTATGTGCAGGTCAAGAAGCTATAGTAGAAAATGCGTACATCATCATCAGGTGCCTCAACAAGCTTGTTTTCTACCAGCACATGATGGTATAACACTCGGTTTGAGTCATTTAATTAACCTCACTCATTTATTATAATTATATTTACATTTTGTAACTAAATTATTATTTTGTGACACATGCAGCTAGTACGTGAGACGGCTATTCAGTGTCTAACTGCCATGTCAGAGCTGCCCTATGCTACGATCTATCGTTTCAGCACAGAGGTTGGATTTTGTTACTAATCACTTCAACAGAAAGACAACTGTTTACCTGCATCTATGTGTCATATGTTATCACCCTTTTAACATATTTGAATTCACTTTCAGGTGCTACAAGCGTTATCAAGAGCTCTTGATGACCCTAAGAGAAGTGTTCGACAAGAGGCTGTCAAATGTCGGCATGCATGGTTAGATTAATTCAGAATGTCTTTCGAGTTTTATTTATTTTTCCAAATATACGTGCAAATTTGATAATTTTTGTCAATTTTAAACAGGACTAAAATCTCATCTTGAAGTCTTCCTTTTGAGAAGCTCTTAACAGAATTCTTCCATGGTGTGGTGGCAAGGTTTTTGACCCTTATAACACAGTATCATTTCCAATAATGTCATTATGTGCAACACTTGGTGTATATAGATGTCCTTATGATATCTTCAATTGTGCGATGTAGGTTCACTGTCTTCACTAATCCACATGCTCATCGTCTGATACTGCAATGTAAATAATTCGTGCATCTAACTTGAGAAAATTTTGGACGGAATTTACCTATCCGTGTGTATCTGTTTCTTATCTATGTTATACAGTTTTGATTCTTTATATTTTCAAATTTTATTTGTGATTGTATTAAGAAGTTTGTGGCGGATTCTTCGTATATTCTCAGACAGATTTGTTTTGATGTAAAAAGTTATTGGGAGTGCGTAGTCATTACTCATCTGTGTTGTGTTTTTTCAAAATTATGAATCATGTATCTTTTTCCTTAGTCATAAGGGGGATCATATATTCACGCGTTCAGAACTACATAGATACAATCAAATAGATCAGCCGACTTCCCAAATAACCAAACCTAACTGTTATAAAATGCATCCACTTCGTGCAAGCCGTTTAAATTGTTTATTGTCTACTTGCAAGTTGCAGCATGTTTAGTGTGGCTGCGTGGGAACAATTGATCTATCAAGTTGCGTGGTGGCGTTCTTTAACATTAGCAAAAATGAGGACGAACATGCTCATTTATATCCATTATAACATAGCTTTTTATGAAATTCTTCCTATTTTTGGTGATGAGATATAGCTCCGAAGTCAGAACATAATTCAGACAACTTGAGTTTTAACTTGTTGATATGCTCTGAAAGTTGGTGCACTGACAGGAAATGAGAACAGTCGGATTCCATTCACTGGACACTGGAGAACCAAAAGAAACCCGAAAATTCCAAAAGGTTAAGCAATGGACTCGATAGTTGATTGTTATCGAGGTAAGATGGCCTAAAAAGCATACATTGAAAAGTAAGCACAAAAAAAAAAAAAAAAAAAAAAAAAAAAAAAAAAAAAAAAAAAAAAAAAAACTGAATAATTTTAGCTGTATAAATAAAAAACCGAATAACTGTAAATGCTAATCTATGGCTGCTAACATTGCTACACTACCTGCTTATACCATCTGTCCCTCACCTCCTAAATGTACACTTTTTTAACTTACCAACAAAAATGGGCACACAACCAACAGAAAAACAACTCTCAACTCAATTCCAAACATCTGTGGTTTGTGTATTCCTATTTTCTCCACCCCTTTTTCCTAAAGAAGCCTCGCTGATATCAATCAGACACATATTCAGCGCCACTGGATTGATCCATATCACCATCATCTTGCATGTCCTTTTGTCCTTCACGGTAACCATCTTCCATGTCCATTTGTTCATGATGCCTACTCCTCTTTGAATCCTTTTGTTGTTCATGGTAACCATCTTCCATGTCCATTTGTTCATGATTCCTACTCCTCTTTGAACCTATATAACTCTGTACAATCTCCCTATGTCAAAATATATGGAATAACTGCATACACATTACAAGATATGGGAGACAAACGCACCTCAGATTCTTTCATGTCTACTGAGACCATTGATCTTTGCCTAACAGTGACACTTGCTGGCACAGGGAAATGTTCGACCTCGTCACTACTTTTTCCATCCCTAGCTCTCTTTTTCCTCAACATAAGTTTTGTTGGCAGAGGCTGTATAAGCAAATTTTTAGCAGTTTAGCGAAAATTAGTGGATAACAGTAAAGCCTGCTATATCCAGATATATTTGTTTTACCAAGTAACGAGCTTCTGATTCACCAAAAGCCACAAGGAAATTTGTAGGGTCATCTGCATCCTCACCCCGAACCTGTTAAAGCAACAAATGCATACAAGGCCACATCAGTTTGTGATGCGAAACTATAAACCCCACAATTTTAAGGGAACAGGTATTTGATACATACATCCCAGTGATATTCGCGAACCCACGTATAAGAAATATCCTCGTTTTCATCATAAATATCCTTGGATAGCTGCAACAATTAGGAAAAAAAAAGAGCTTATAGTAAATAACAGCCAAAATATGAGAAGAACAACACCAATAAAGGGAGATTTTGCAAGGGCTAACTTACCTCACCGACCGAAGGAACCATATAAGCCAGAAATTTGTCAGGTTTAGCTGAACCTGAGGTGATTGCCACAAAACTTTTCATAACGGCCTGCAATATCAAAAACAGGGGTGTAACTAGTAAAACTTAAGACTTTCTATTTGTCAACATACTGAGCCACATGATAATGCAAAGATCTTACCTGAGCTTCATGGGCATCACGGACAGACTTGTCCATCTTGTTATAGCTTTCTGAATCAGCCGTAGGAGCACCGTCAAAGGTTGCAACAACAAACTGATCATTCCACCTGATAACAATAAATCAAAAATTAGCATAAAAAGGATGAATAATTAAAATGGTCAGAGATACATTCATCTGATAAGCATATAATAGGGAAAGCCACTAAACTTCGTTATTTAACATTACTTATTTTGTTTCCTTTCCAGTTTCTAATCATCTATTCCCCTTTTGTTAACATATGCAAAATCTTATTATTCAACACAAAAGACAGTCGCCATACTCAGGTTCAAGGACATTAAACATGCTCAACACATTAAAACAAAAAATCAACGCAAAGCACATAACAGATTAATGGCGCTTAAAATGTAGATTATACAAATCCTTACCGTTCAAAATCAGGAAATAGTGGCAAAATTTCCACAGGCTGCAGCTTTTTATTAGTAGCATGAACAGGAAGTGATTTGCATGCCTCAAACGACGACACAATATCCTTAATTTTCTTTTCCCTGATATAAGTAAACGTTGGTCAACAAAACAAAGTCAATGACCATATCCAGCCTTCATTTTTTAAATATAAATGGGAAGGTATACAATATACCTGCTATTTAAACTATCAAGTATATCACGTCCTTGTGTTTCCCTGAGTTCTCTGGCATGCTTTTCAGCAAAAGACTGCAAATTTCATCAAAAAGTGTCAATACTTATTGTAAGGATATTAAAAAAATGAACGGTTTTACTTTTACACCAACCTGTACAGCAGCGTCGGTGCTAAGAGGCGATATGTATTGTGTTTTTACCAGCCAAGACATGCCTATATCTGCAGGGCGCTCCTTCCTTTTTAGGCCATCCTTTTTAACAGGGGTTGCTGAAACATCCTCTTGCAACAGTTTGTCGTCCTCTGGCGCAATATGTAACATTTGATCCTTTGGAGCACTAATCCAGGGAAAAGAAGATGGAACACATTAATGAACTATGGCTTTATTGAGGTGCCGATTTTATTTCAAAAAATAAGGATAGAATGAGCTATTACTTGTATACACTAATATCAAGTAGGTCAAGCGGTATTCCAAGGTCTTGCTCAACATACAATTGAGGTTTGTGAACATTTTCCAATGAAGTGATGCTGTATTTAGCAGCTCTGTGGGGATCAATGATTTAATACGCAAGAAAGGTTAGACATAAAATACTCATACTATCTTATAAAGCTAACGACTGTATTTATGACATTATAGCGCATAGTTGAGTAAATCTTCTCATTTAAGATTATGAACGCATACCGTTCTTTGTCTCTCCTTAAAGACAGAAACTTCGGCTGAGCAGTCACATCCGGTAACTCATCCCGAAACCTTCAATAAGCACAAACACACAAACCACATTCAGCATTACACATATACACGAAACCAAATAAAAACAGAACACGTCACAAAAAAATTACTCACTTCAACTTGCAGATAAAAGTGGTCGGCTTTTTCAACCGATTTTCTACCCTCCTATCACCCCCCATTTGCGAACCTTTAACCGAACCATGTGGCTTCACCAATACATTAGTCTTATTCAGAATCTTGTTCTGAGATTTCTCAAATTCTTTCTTCTTACGTATCCTCCTCTCTTCTTCCGTCTCAACTCTACGCGCCCCATTCGTTCTCACCGGCATTGGAGGCTTCACATGTGATTTCGCCTCCACCTTCTGCTGCACTTGAACCTGATCAAGCACTTTAGCACCAGACCCATTATAGTCATTCAGTGTAGCCTCTTTCGGCTGTGGTGGAGGGGACGCAGGAGGCGGTGGAGGGGGGATTGACTCGCTAGGCGGAGGTGGGGGTGGAGGCGGTTGCACCGGCTGATTGCTACCATTATTAAACGGCGTATACTGAGTGGACTGAAAGTACATTTGCCCTGGTGGGGGTTGTGGTCTGGGTGGGGGCGGATACGACGAATACGGTGACGGTGGGGCGGGATGTCGAAAACTGGGACTCGGATAGGTGTTCCAGTTCGGGGGATTCGGTCGAGGGCCGAAACTCGACTGCTGTGGTGGTTGAAGTGGAGGCATAAAAGGTCTGTACGACGTCATAAGGTTGCCGGAAAAAGTAAGGTTTAAGGTTGCCGGAAAAAGTGACCGGCAGTGGTTTGGGGTTTTTTATCGTTAAAAGTTATTAATTGTTATAAGTATAAGGGTAAAAATCCTGGTTATTATATTGCGGTTATTGTTTAGAGTTAATTACATAAATGGTCCTTGTGGTTTGTCGGGTATTACAGATTTGGTCTATAATTTATTTATTTATTTATTTATTTTTGCTAATATTGTTCCTGTGATTTTGACCCGTTACGGGTTTGGTCCATTGACCATCTTTTCTATTACTTTGATCGTCAAAGATGGTTGAAATGACACTAATACCCTCATATGTTTAAGCATACGGTCCATGTGGTTTGTCTCGTATCACGGATTTAGTTTAGTTCCTAAGGACTTTTTTTTTCTTTTTTTTTCAAATTTTTTTATTTTGATTTTTTTTTAGAATTTTTAACTAAGAAACTTCACTAAACAAACAATTAAGCAAATTGACATTTTCAAAACTTTTTTGCCAAAAAAAATTAAAAAAAAAATTCTTGATAAAATTTTTAACCAAAAAAAAAAAAAAAAAACCCTTTGTCAAGAAATTTATAAAAAATGGCCATTAAAAAGTATTCATAAAAGTTCAAAATCCGTTTTCGTTTGTTTTTATTATGTTTTCATATGTTTTATCTATTTTATATGTTTTCGTACATATTAAAACGAATGAAAACATATGGAACGTAAGAAAAATGGACGAAACCGTATAAAAACGGATGAAAACATATAAAAACGAATGAAAATCTATAAAAACGGATGAAAACATATAAAAAAAACGAATGAAAATGTAACAAAATATATAAAAATAGATGAAAACGTAAGAAAAACGTATAAGAACGGACGAAAGCCTATAAAAACGGATGAAAACGTATAAAAACGGATAAAAACGTAAGAAAGCGTAATAAAAACAGACGAGAACGTATGAAAACGGATGAAAACAGACGAAAACGTATAAAAACGGACATAAAAAGTATGAAAATGTAAGAAAAACGGATGAAAACGTATATAAATTGACGAAAACGTATAAAAACGTATGAATATATGTTTGAATATTTTTTAATTAAAAAATTACTAATATTAATAGTTTAAAAAAAAACAAAAACTTAGGGACTATATTCGTTATACCCCACACAACCATAGGGACCATACTATTAAAGGGTATTTATGTCATTTTAGCCCTTTAAACTTCCACTTAATGGTCAAAGTAACAAAAAATGTGGTCAAGGGATCAAACCCGTAACGGGTTAAAACCACAAAGACAATATCCGCAAAAAAAAAAAAAAAAAAAAAAAAAAAAAAAAAAAAAAAAGGACCAAATCCGTAATACCCGACAAACCACAAGGACCATTTATGTAATTAACTCTATTGTTTATGTTTAGTCATGCATTAACGGGTTGTACGTAAAGTTGGTTGGAATTAGTTAAATTCAGGGTGTGAGTGTTTAAAATTAATGTACCATAAGTTAATGTATAAATGGATACTTTAAACACAATAATTTTAGAAAATTACTATAAGAAGGAAACAGTTTTTAAATTTTGATGATTTTTATGATTAATATAAAGTTTGAGGTATTAAATTGAAACACTCATGAAACTTGGTTACTATTGGGTGAGATATTCCCTTTATATATAAAGACAAGATTAGAAAAGAGAAAGTTTTTTTTTTTTTTTTTTTTTTTTTTTTTTTTTTTTTTTTTTTGAACAGCTAAAGTATGGATTCTGATTTTTTTTTAAACCAATTAATCTATATTATTTGAACTCAATGGGATACAAGCTTAAACCGAGTAAAGTCTTTCTTTTTATATATGTTAACTTCAAGGTTGTTTCCATCTAACAAGATTGATGCAAATTCTTTTGGTGTTACTATATTTCGTAGTTTATATCCTTTACTAAAAAGTTTATAGACTTGTTTAATTACCTGATGAATGACAGTCGGTTCGTGTGTCTCAACAGATGATGGTGTATTATTACATAAATATATACGTTAATAACCTTCGAGCTCTTCATTCCAACAACAACATACCCAATCTCGTCGGAGCGAGCTATAGGGAGGTAGAATGTATACAGATCCTACCCCTACCCCAGGATAAACCCGAGAGTAAGGAGACTACTTCTAGGATAAACCTTCGAGCTTGTCATTTTTATGTCTTATTTGCATCACTTGGCTCACTAGATGAGGGCATACTATTACGAACCAAATCATAGCAGCCCCATTCCAAGAGAAACCTCGACGCGGCGACTTACCCAGATTGATCTAGAATTATACACTTAAGAATATCTATGATATTATGTCCAAAAATCCTAGATACTTATAAGGAATAATCTAAAATAAGGAATAATCTAGATTATGAATAATCTAGAGATTATCTAGAATTAACTTATGTAAATATCTAAGATACTTGTATGTAACTTTCTAGAACAATATTAGCCTCTAGTATAAATAAGGCTAATCACCCTCATTTGTAATCTATCAATTTGTAACCAATTAAGTTTCCAAGTGCAATATAAATCAAGTGTTCTCTAGTAAATCTGCAAGTCTTCACTGCTTATCTCTTCCATACTTTTTGGCTTAATTAGACGTTGGAATCAAGTCGCTAAGTGCCACACGGACATAGAATTAGTCTCGTGACAGGAAGAAGCTAAGCAAAATACAACCCTTATTATCGGCGACCCAGTTTAAAAAGGCAACCAAGGAAGGAGAATGTTATTTTGCAGCCGTAACGGAGTTCCTTGACGATGAAACCACAACACCCTCTAAAATCCCCGATGCAGTCAAAGTAGTCCTAGAAGAGTTCCAAGACGTAATACTGAAGGAACTGCCAAAGAAATTACCTCCTCGAAGGGAAGTCGACCACCAAATCTTGCTTTTCCCCGGAGCTAAGCCTCTTGCCATGACTCCTTCTAGAATGGCTCTGCTCGAACTTACGGAATTAAAAAGACAGCTCAAAGATTTGCTTGACTCACGATAAATTCAACCATCAAAGGTCCTATTTGGAGTGCCGGTACTACTTCAGAAAAAGAAGGATGGCTCGTCTCGCATGTGCATAGACTATCAGGCTCTCAACAAAGTCATCATAAAGAACAAATATCACATCCCGCTAATAGCAAATTTGTTCGATCAATTGGGAAATGCAAGGTACTTCTCCAAACTTGATATACATTCGGGATATTACCAGGCACACATTGTAGCTGGAGATGAATCTAAAACAACTTGTGTAACTCATTATGGTGTGTAACTCGTTATGGTGTGGTTGAATTTCTTGTTATGCCGTTTAGTCTCACGAATGTATCGCTACCTTCTGTACACTAATGAACCGAATTTTCAGCCCCTTTCTGGACCAATTTGTAGTTTTATATTTGGATAATATTGCGGTTTACAGCTTGACACTCAAAGAACATATAAACTTATAAAGCACTTGAGACAGATACTCAAGGTCCTTCGAGAGCACCAACTGTTCGTCAAGCTCAAGAAATGCGACTTTGTAAAATGGGAAATCGAATTCCTTGGCCATCGAGAAAACCGGGACTCGGATAGTTGTTCCAATTCAGGGGATTCGGCCGAGGGCCAAAATTCGACTGCTGTGGTGGTTGAAGTGGAGGCATAAAAGGTCTGTACGACGTCATGTCCTACGTAATCAAATTATAAACCAAACAAATTAGGGTTCTATAGAACTTACAGAGATTTTGTTAAGGTTTAAGGTCGTCGGAAAAAGTGACCATGTCGTGGTTTGGGTTTTTTTATCGGTTAAAAGTTATTGTTGCTGTTTATATAAGGGTGAAAATTTTCAATTTGGTATCTCAAACTTTATATCAATCTTAAAAACATCAAAGTTTCAAAATTGTTTCATTCTTATGCATTTTTTATGTTAGAGTGACCTGAATGAAATATTTTTCAAACTTGATTATTATTTTATGGTTATTGTTCATGTTTAGTCATGCATTAACGGGCTATACATAAAGTTGGTTGGAATTAGTTAAATTTATGGGTGAGTGTTTAAAGTTAATGTACAACATGTAAAAACCAAATCGAATTTATAACCGAACCGAATTTGTAAAAACCAAACCGATCTGAACCGAACTAAAAATTCGGTTTTCGGTTTGGATATGGTTTTAGCTATCTGAACCGAAAACCGAAATTATATAAATATATATATATTCCCACTATATTAATGAAAATTAAAATAAGAATAATAAGAATAATTTATAGCTACACATTTCAAGTAAGAGTGAGAAATTTAAGAAGAGATGCATCTTTAATAAGTGGTTGTGGTTTCTTTTTATTTTAATTATTATTCTTATTTGATATAAGACAATTAAAATTTTATCCTAATATAAAAAACACTTTTTATGCTTGAAATAGTTTTTTCTTGTTAAAAAATTATATAATTAAATTTAAAAGACAATATAAATGGTGTAATTCAAGTACAAAATTCGGTTTTTGGTTTTGACCAATAACCGTACCGAAATTCGTTCCGATTCTCGGTTCATTTTGGTCACAAATATTTTCGGTTCGGTTCGGTTTTCGGTTATGACCAAAAAAATTAACCGAACAAACCGAACCGAATAAACCGATTAACCCGAGACCCAAACAGATGAACACCTCTAGTCTAGAATCATCCTTGTAAATTATATATCCGGTGGAAATTATACTTTCCAATACATGTAACACGTTCCATATCTTCCACCAAAAGTACCCAACAAGTTATCTGAAATTTCCCGAGGGAGATTACCTAAAAAAAGTGTGGAAGTGGAACGAAGGAAAGCTTATTTACGAAGCCAGACAGTCATCAAGCATTCAAGACCATTTGTGCCTTGTATCCTAACAATAGGTTAAGGAAGTGAATCATTCTTTGGTTATATACTATCGTTTAGAATAGTATATATTTCGGATGTGTTATTGTGATGAAGTTTAGAATAGTAATATATTTCGGATGTGTTATTGTGATGAAGTTCGGTTAAAACTTCCACTAGCAAATCCCAAATTTGTATAACTTCTTAACATTTTAAAATATTTAATTTAACTATTTTTTTTTCTTAAAATGCACTTTTATATTTAAGACACTACGATTTTTTTTTTTTTTTTTGAACATATAAGACACTACGATTAGAGTCCACATTTTTACATATCCATATATTACTAATTATTTTTTAAAGTTAAATAATGCAGTTATTCCATTAAGAAAGATAACACAAAATGTTAGTGAATATAGTTAGAGTCGAGTTATATTACAAACCAAACATTACTCACATACCAAGGGACTCATCCCCACCATCCATCTAAAAAGGAAATCAATAGTTGAGATTAAAAGGATTTTATTATTTCACCCATTTTTTATAATTTAAATATCTCTTAAACCGTTAACCGTTAAGCGAAAATAATTACACCATCGCGACGGGCATTTAATTATCTTTCTATAGACGGGCACTTTGATATACTTTCGAAAAAAAAAATCATTTTTTTCACGTTTTTTTTTCCTGGCCGAAAAAAAAATCATATATGATATTGCATATCATATATGATATGCAATATGATATATGATATTGCATTTCATATATGATATTGCATTTCATATATGATATGCAATATCATATATGATATTACATATAATATCATATATGATATGCAATATCATATATGATTTTACATATAATATCATATATGATATTACATATCATATATGATATGTAATATCATATATGATATTATATGTAATATCATATATGATTTTTTCGGCCACGAAAAAAAAACGTGAAAAAAACGAAAAAAAATTTTTTTGTCAAAAATATATCAATTAGCCTATCTATAGAAAGATAATTAAATGCTCGTCGTAACGGTATATTTTTTTTCGCTTAACGATTAACGGTTTGAAAGATATTAATATTTGAAAAAAAATGATGAAAGTGGGTTTTTTAAATTGTTGTGATTAATCTCATCCATTAGATCAAATAAAGATGAAGGGAAGATGGAGGGTGGAGATTAGTCCCTTTGTATGTAAAAAAAGTTTGGTCCTCAAATGATTTTTACTCATATAGTTATCACTTATATTTGTGTAATTGTGATTTACTTGAAATCAAAGCCTTAGTCATATTTAGTTCATAATCGAATTATAAGATATGGAGTGCACACTTATTCTAGCTTGATGCCGCCACAACTAAATGCGGGCCGGGGTCAAAGGGGTTGTGCCCATTGCAAGGTCAAGGGGCATAGCCGACCTATTGTTGGGGTGACTTTTCTCAACATGTGTGGCTCTTCCCGCCAGCTGTTTTTAATTGCAAGTATTTAATTTTCGGTTATATTTTATATAACATAGTTGATATCTTCCAAACACAACTGCATAACACCGTTCTCTATATTGATTTGTTCTCTCATGCCTTAGAAACAAAGTACAATTTCACCGAATTATTCAATTAACGATTTCTTGATATCCTAGGCATACATAGTCGAAATACTTCAATTTGAAAATGATCTCTAGACGATTCAAAGAATTTATATACTAGAACTATTTGATTACTACATCTCACCCACACCAAAATTCTAACACAAAATACATACAATATGATTAATGATGATCACATCCTAAATATTTCTTCCTTTTTAATAATACTAGTAATTGTGACCCGTGCGATGCACAGGGTCTGAATGTAATTGTTGATAATGTATTCTTAGGCAGTCATTCTCGTCATTATATATTTTCACGTTATTATTGTTTTTCTTAATATCTTATGGCTTGTTAATGAAAGATGTTGTTCGTGCATAAGAAGCGTAGGCTATTAAAATTAATATGTTTAATTAGTTTATTGTAAACTTTTCTGTTTAGGTTTTGAGCTTTGTTTATGTACGTGTTTTTTATGTTGAAAATAACTTGCGTAGGTGATGGGTTTTTTTTTGAGGACACATTAGGTGTTTTTTGTTTATTAAGAGGCTCTGAATCTGAATCGTACTCGCACATCTGAATTTGAATCTAAGATGTAAATGTTTGAATCTGAATGAAATAATATCGATTTTTTTGTTTTTTCTTTTGTAAAACAATGTCTGAATGATATAACTATAATACAATATTTATCTTATGATACATAAACGTTTATAAACATTATATAAGACCCATGCGTTGCACATGGGCTTATAAAATAAGTGAAAATTGTTGTTGAACAATAACACTATCAACATTTATATCGAGCCCGTGTGCAATAACAAAATTTATACTTATATTTATTCAAATAGTCATGAAGACCCGCGTGTGGCACATGGGCTGTATATAAGTGTTCATAGCGTAATATTAGTCACTTATTTTCGTCATTATATATCTAAGTTGTGATGGTATCACACATTTTCTAAGCATGACACACATTTAAAATAATTTATTGACATTAAAAGAGTATATGTGAAGAGACTTTGTTCAAGATGTTACATTTAAAAGAGTTTGTTCACATGTAATTTTTTAATATGTATAGTCATGAAAGCCCGTGGGATGCACATGGGCTGTATAGAGATTTTCAAAGTTTAATATCGATTATTTATTTTCGTCATTTTATATTCGGCACGTATTTTTGTCATTATATATATAGTCAATAATTCACGTGCGATGCACATAGGCTGTATAGAAGTTTTCATAGATAGTGCGATGTACATGGACTGTATAGAAGTTTTCATAGCGTAATATTCGGCATTTATTTTCGTCATTTTATATTTAAGTTGTCATGGTGTCACACATTTACTAAGCTTCATAACTATTTAAAATACTTTATTGAGCTACACATGGGATGTATATAAGTTTTTATAGCGTAATCTTCGACACTTATTTTCGTCATTATATATCTAAGTTGTGATGGTATCACATTTCTAAGCATGACACACATTTAAAATAGTTTATTGACATTAAAAGAGTATATGTGAAGAAACTTTTTTCAAGATGTTACATTGAAAAGAGCTCTTCACATGTAATTTTTTAATATGTATAAGTTATATAAATTATTTTAAATATAAAGCGATGACATTAATGTTGGATACCTTTTGTATTCATCCCCGTGCGATGCACACAAGTTTGGACTGCCTTAGGACCCATGCAATGCACACAGTTTGGAACTAATTGTTTTTTTCGCAATGTTCGGGACTAATTTTCGGTTCATGTTTGAAACTCTCATTTTTTGTGAAAGACGGCTTTTGTTGTTCAAATAAATTACATTATTAAAAGCGAACTATAAAACAAATTTCGTTTTTATCAAAATTATAAAAATATAAAACATTAAAATAATTAGTATATTCAAGAGTATAAATTATAATTCGTATAATAAGAATTTAGATCCAATGACCTAAGTCCGAATCATAAACCCGCTCCAATCAATCAATAGACACGATATTTAACTAAACACAATTAGACTAAACATAATTTTCTTCTCCTTTATATACTTCTTCGATTTAGAAGATTCTTATTGTTAAGATGATAGTGTGAAAATATTTTTATTCTATTTTTATTATATACTACCATTTTCAATATGTAACATCAACATAATTTACATAGTCATATCAAATATCAAAGTCACGCAATATTCCAAGACGTTTAATTAAAAAAGTGACATTAACACACCGCAAGACAAAAAACTACATTAAAAGCAAAAGTATTAAAATGCACTAACAAAGTATAGTAATAATTATTGACTAAAAATTGAATGCTCATCACATTATTTTTAATAAACTTACTTGCTAACGAATCAATAATATTAGCATGTTTATCGATATTACATGAAGTAAAATATTGCATGTTTAATTTGTAACGTATATTAATATGAATGCTAAGTATCCATACCACCGATGGTCGTGGCGTTGTTCTTGTTTTTGTTGTTGTTGTCTTTGTCGTTGTTGTTCATTAGCCTTTTGCATGTTTTGTTCTTGATACAATTTTTGTGACATCTCGATCTCTTTCTTTAATGCTTCTTGACGCGCTACAAAAAATAATTAGATATAGTCGAGCGTTAGTAACTTAAATACATTTAATCAATATATTGCATTTTCGATCAAAGTAAAAATGTTAGTGCATGTTCTACTTAATTGATAAGACAACGATGTGCAGGATCTCTTAAACCATTAGAGAATATGATGTTACTACCAAACCTCCTAAGCACTATCGTTATGTCCTACATTGTTACACACACAAAACACACATGAAATTTACATAAAACAATATAAATCAATATGCTAAATAATTAGTAACACGATATGATTAAAATAACAAAAATGAAAATAAAGATGCAATCAAAATAAAATAACAAAAATGAAAATAAAGCTAATTGAACTAGTGGTGTGAACAATAAATGGGAAAATTGTGTTTACTTAGATTTCATTACTCCCTAGATATCTTTTACAGGTTGATAGTTTGTTACAGTTGCGTGGATGACGGGTTATATTCCTTAATACCAATTGTGGGGTGGCGTACGTACTTCCCAAACTCTATAAGCTCCTACTTCACTCCTATGTTGAGCCTGCAAGAAGCTCCTAACATGGGATCACTAGAATTCGCTCATGCATTAAATACAACCATAAAAACCTAGTACGCATTGGTTCATGTTTCTTAAGACGTTCAAGCAAGTTACACTATGGAAGTCTGCCAGTTTTCTTAAGCCTAACATCGAAATCATTCATTCGTAACAACTATAAACAAGCAATCAACCCATAATCAACATCTAGGTTTCACTACATCTAAGCAAACACACAAGAGATCTAGCCTAGCATGTTAAAATCAAGACAAGCGTAAGATATATTCAAACAACATATGGACATATTGAATGAATTGAAAGGATACTTATCTTAATTGAACATGAAAGGTTTCAAGGGGTGAAAACCCTTGAAAATACTGATAAAATCGTACTAGGGTTTCTCCAAGTTATCCCTAAAATTTTCCTCTCTTAATGAATGAAAATTACAGAACTATATATAGATTTTCCAACGTGACGGCGTCAAGAAGAGAATTCTAACGCCGTCAACCCGCCGCCCATAATAATATCGGATTGCCTAGATCCAGATCTGACGCCGTCAAGAGCAATTATCCTCTGGGCCGTCACGTGTAAAGGGACCATGACGGCCTTTGGTGACGCCGTCATGCCCTAGTGTAAAAACATTCTGGACCGTCATGGACTCTATCCTCTTCACCTCTTGTTTTCCTCATGACGCCGTCATTAAGAACTTGGTGATGTCGTCAGGTACTGTTCCCAGCAAGGAAAATTAAGACTTTGCCGTTTTCTTCACTTTGATGCTCCAAAAACGTCCAAAATGCTTCCTTTTCCAGAATTCACTCCAAAAGTACCTAAAATCACAAAAGGAACGATTTAGGGCAATATTTGATCAAATAAATTTAATTCCGGGTTTAAATGACACACTAAAAACGGATCATTTTTCGCTTCATCATATACCCTTATACTTGAGATTTGCTTGTCCTCAAGCAAATGCGCTTTTATTCTAATCAAAATACAAGTTAGGGGTCATTTAACACTAATATAAAAGTAATTACAACAAATAATCGTTCCACTAAAGACCAAAGACAAGCACGGAGGTCATATACTAGCACCTCACAAATAGTGTTTAGATACTCACATCTCTCGGGTGTAATAAAGTATATATCACAATATGGAAATGGGAAACATCTCTCACTACCTGTCATAGCAAAATAGATTACCATAGGCTTGGGAAAGGATCAAACCTCCACCACATGGCGTAAGCACCTAGGATAAACTATCAAAGAGGTCTTTTAAAGGGTTATAACGTTAGGTGTAGGGGTATGGAATACACGGTTTTATTGGATATAGGCAATCTTTACTGGTGGCGAGTTAATAATCTTGGTTAATTACATGTACAATATGGCGTTGCTAAGCCAAGACTAGACTCGACTTAAGCTAATGAATGAAAAATAACAAAAACATAAAACAAACATAGAATGAAACGGGATGGTAGTCCGTATTTTTTATTTATTTATTTTTTTTTCTGAATTGCATACACTCTTACCCTACCATCCAAAATAATACATCATAGGGAATGAACATTCCCCTTACACTTGAATTTTTACATACTTTACAATAAACTAATCTAATGACTCGAATTAAGATAATCAAAACACTTGGAGTACTTTTTAAGATTAACGCACATATGGGGATAATATATGATGTTCTTCCCCATTACTCCATAACATTAGTACTTTACCCATGAGTCCCAATCGTCCCAAAACAATATGTACAAGGATATGACTCGACTTAGCAACCATGTAATCAATTAGATAATTAACTAAGGGTTTAAACAAAATAACAATAATGCACTAAAGATGAGTGCGTACACGGAAGGCTAAGGCGATTTGGTTGTACATTTAAGTGGGGTGTAACAAATTCTTCCTTTAAGTAAGATGCTTAAAGTTAGAAACGAAAAGATAGGCTCGGAGGGGTGTACTAGGGGTTCGTGTACTAAAAATGAGTACAACGCTAAGGGTGTGGGAAAAATTAATTGACTTAACTAGCCAAGTAATATGACTTAAATGGTCAAGTAATTATGATACGTGTTTAACACAAGGGTGATCCTAATGCCTCTTATCATGTAGTAAATCCTACTACACGAATGTAGTCTCACTAGCGGTCTCGGGATGCATCACTAACGCAAGTTCTAGCATCTAAATGCTACCGGTACACTCATAAGCACTAATAATAAATGCTTTTTCTATCAAATATAAAGGCGAACCTCACATATTTGGCTGGAAAATTTTTCTGAATAGTACGGTTTTGTGCTAGTCATACAACTCCTATCCATGAGACGCTTGCTAAGGATAAAGTTTCACTCCTAAATGTTGTAAAAAATTTTAAATTTGGCGCTAAAATTACACTAACAAGTATTTCTCATAGTTTTATTACACACCTACCATCAAACAAACAAACTCAAGTGCAAGTGTATCCTATAAGGTATCATCATTTACCCTCCCCTTACACTTAGGATGAACATTATCCCCAATGTTCAATTAAAGAATGTAAAAGTGAAATAGGTAAAAGAATGAAATCAAATACTCCCCTGATTCGCTCGGTGTGGATAGTGTGGTAACAAGGTTAGATCTTCCTCCAAGAAAATGAACAATCAAAGCTTCCCTTCCAGAATATAAATCATCTTCTTGTCACACATAACCTGTTAAACCTGAGAAAACTAACAAGGCAACCTCGCGTAAAATCGGCGGCAATCTATATATACTAACAAATCCTAGAAAAATAATGTAAGATATAATGCTTGTGGAATGAATGTTTGCAGATTTTCTGGAGTTTATAAAACTAAAGATTCAACAAAAACTTTAAGACTCCGTTAGAAAAACAAAACTAGCAAAATTTCCAGAATTTTACACATGACGCCGTCTGGAATTAATTCCTGACTCTGTCAGAAGTGATCTGCAGAAATCCTTACGTTAAGTTTCCGGAAAATTTCTGGAAAAACTTATGTCCTACTTCCTGGAAAATCCTGCAAAACATCATTATGACTCGATACAAGCATTTGACTCTAACAAATACGAATATACATGTCCATTTAGTATTGTGGCGAACCATGATCAATTTTGTTTCTTAAAAACATATTTGGGGTTTCCCCTTACACTTATCTTTTGCGAAATACCTTTGGACGAAGTTAAGACTAAGCCAAACGACAAAATAAAGTATTTTCACCATTTTAGTTGAAACATGATCAACCAACAATAAAAATAGAGCATGCATACGGAAATAAATAACAATCAAACAAATAAAAATCACACAAAGCATGGGTTGCCTCCCAAGAAGCGTTTTTCTTTATTTACGAGTCTTGTAGCTAGACTCAAGGTCATGGGCTACTATGTGACCTCATCTCTCGAGATGATGTACCCCATATAATTGTGATCATTACTATTGTGGTGGTGGTGTTTCAATCGATCGATACTTGCAGTCACCTCTCCTCCTCCTTTACTGCTCAAATTAGCTATCCCATCTTGGCTTATGCCTTCAATTGTGAAGGGCCCATACCACTAGGGACTCGGTTTATCGGGAGGTATTGTTACCTCCGAGTGTCTTAAGAGTACTAGGTCCCCTTTCGCGAATGGTACATGATTCCTCGTTGGTTGACTATGTTTAAAATTGACATGAACTTTGTTGCTTTTGCTTTTGCTTCCTTCATGTTTAGTTTATTTGTAACTTTTTATTCTCGCTTCCCATGCAAGAATCTTTTCC
The DNA here is from genome assembly GCA_030686995.1 of Artemisia argyi. NCBI lineage: Eukaryota > Viridiplantae > Streptophyta > Magnoliopsida > Asterales > Asteraceae > Artemisia > Artemisia argyi. Next base: position 11,675,281 of record CM060689.1, on the reverse strand, counting down.
TGAACATGAATAGGCGATGTGTCAATGTTGTTTTTGAGCTTTCTCCTCATCAAGCTTTCTTGTGCACATCGCGGGGTCATAGAAAAGCTGATCTTTCTTTTTCCTGACTTAAGCTCAATTTTCCTATTTTCATACCTAATAACAGCTCTTGCAGTAGTGAGGAATGGTGCTCCAAGGATTATCGGCATGCATCCACCTCCTTTATCATCGATGATCATGAAATCAACGGGATATATGAATCCTGCGACGTTGACCAGCACATCCTCTGCGATTCCTAGGGGGTACACATAAGAGTGTCCGGCAAAGGATAGCCTAACATGAGTGGCGGCTGGCATTTCTGATGTTAGTTGGGTGTAGATAGTTAGGGGCATAAGATTTACTTCCGATCCTTGGTCGGCGAAAGCGTTTAGACATTTCAAATTCCCGATGCTGGCTGGTATCTCAAAGTTCCCACATGCCATCTGCTTAGTACCCACTTTTTGTACCAGTAGTTTCTCGAATATCGGTCCCCCAGGTAATGTATCATACTCATCTTTTCCCTCTTCCTTCTTCTCTGAACCCTGTTTGGAGGATTGGTTACGCCCGTCACCCTTTATCTATGGTGTTTTCGTTTATATCATGTTTTAGGTAGTAACTTAAGGATTGGGATTTTGGCGGTTCTTTTATGGTTTGTTCACTAGGGGTTTCTGCTTTCCCATTATCCGTGTGGACAATTGTGATGGAATTAACAAACCGGGTAGTTGGGGTGGCGCTTTCCTTCCTCAATAACATCCTTTCAGGGGTTTTCTGGTTTGCATACTCCTCCACTAGGCTCATCATCTCATTCATTTTCTCTTGCATCTCCTCCTTTTGTTTATAAACTGCTTCCTCGAATCTAGCAAGTTGCTCAGAATGGGTTACCATATATTCTCTCATTCGAGCTTCAAATTCCGGGCTAAGTTTTTCAGGAGGAGAATAAGGTGGAGCATAATTTTGAAAGGTCTCAACATTCTCTCTAGAAGGTGACTCTGATAATGGCGTTGGAGTCATTTTCGAGACAGAATTGACAGCAGCCCGACTAGGACTTAAAGGTCTCTTTTGCCTTTCCTCGAAATAGTCAACTTTTGCCTCAAGTTTGCAAAGGAGTTCATCGGAGATTTGATTAGTCCCTCCAGGTATCGATATTGCGTTGATGGCCGCTTCTATAGTGTGATTAAACTCCCATAATTCTTGATTATCGGTGGCAAGTTCATCAATAATTGCCCAAGATTCCTCGGCGTTCCTATCACGCAATCTACCTCCGGCGGCTCGATTGATGGTACGTTTGGTGTGATAGTCAACATGGTCATAGAAGATTTGAATTAATAACCAAAGATTTATACCATGATGAGGGACTTTTTGGAGTAGACCCTTGAAACGAGCCCATGCTTCGTAGAAAGTTTCACCCTGATGTTGTTGGAACATCAAGATATCATTTCTAAGCATCGCAGTTTTCCCTGGTGGGAAAAATTGAGCAAGGAAACGAGTGGTGAGATCATCCCATGAGGTGATGGATCCCGCGGGTAAACGTTCAAGCCATTGACTAGCTTGATCACGTAGAGAGAATTGGAATAGGCGTAATCGGGTCGACTCTCTAGTTGTAACATCAAGGTCTATAGAATCTACGATTTTAAAAAAATCCTTGAGATGTTGATTAGGATCTTCGGAACGAAGTCCATGGAATGCACATTTGCTTTGCACCAACCGGATGGTGTCGGATCACAAGGGGGACACATTGGCTCCTTGGGTGAGCTCAATAGTGTTTCGATAGCCTTGGTGGCTAGGTCGGGAATACTCTCCTAGGGTTCGGGGCCTAAGAGGTTGGTTTGCTAGTGGTGGGTTTTATGGGTGGTCTTGTTGTGGTGGGTTGATGGGTTCAAAGATGTTACCACCTTCCATGATATCGGATGGTAAAGATTACGATCAAAGGCACGGAGAAATAAGATAGACTAAAGAAAACCTAAAAATAAAAATAAAATCTTACTAGAAAGGAGTCTAGCAAGTAGACCTAATGAAAAGAAATTCTAACCTAGACAATAACTATTCCCCGGGCTGCGGCGCCAAAAACTTGATGCGTGGGAATTGCACCAGGCTTTACCTCTCGAGGGATCTCGAGAAGCTTACAACCCCCACCAGGCAGTGTACCTGATCGTTGTAGTATAGTATAGTGATAAGTACCGGGGGATTGATCGTTCAACTCAGGAATAGTGTCGCTAGGATTAGAAAGCCTAAAAACTAGGTCTAGAGGTGAGAGATGATTCTTTTTGTATTTTTATATTTTTATAAAAAGCAAGTAAAATCTCGGGTTTTGGAAGAGTGGGCGGAATTAGTTGCTAGCCAACTAACCCAATAACTAAAGATGCAATCAAAATAAAATAACAAAAATGAAAATAAAGCTTATTGAACTAGTGGTGTGAACAATAAATGGGAAAATTGTGTTTACTTAGATTTCATTACTCCCTAGATATCTTTTACAGGTTGATAGTTTGTTACAGTTGCGTGGATGACGGGTTATATTCCTTAATACCAATCGTGGGGTGGCGTACGTACTTCCCCAACTCTATAAGCTCCTACTTCACTCCTATGTCAAGCCTGCAAGAAGCTCCTAACATGGGATCACTAGAATTCGCTCATGCATTAAATACAACCATAAAAACCTAGTACGCATTGGTTCATGTTTCTTAAGACGTTCAAGCAAGTTACACTATGGAAGTCTGCCAGTTTTCTTAAGCCTAACATCTAAATCATTCATCCGTAACAACTATAAACAAGCAATCAACCCATAATCAACATCTAGGTTTCACTACATCTAAGCAAACACACAAGAGATCTAGCCTAGCATGTTAAAATCAAGACAAGCGTAAGATATATTCAAACAACACATGGACATATTGAATGAATTGAAAGGATACTTATCTTAATTGAACATGAAAGGTTTCAAGGGGTGAAAACCCTTGAAAATACTGATAAAATCGTGCTAGGGTTTCTCCAAGTTATCCCTAAAATTGTCCTCTCTTAATGAATGAAAATTACAGAACTATATATATATTTTCCAATGTGACGGCGTCAAGAAGATAATTCTGACGCCGTCAACCCGCCGCCCATAATAATATCGGATTGCCTAGATCCAGATCTGACGCCGTCAAGAGCAATTATCCTCTGGGCCGTCACGTGTAAAGGGACCATGACGGCCTTTGGTGACGCCGTCATGCCCTAGTGTAAAAACATTCTGGACCGTCATGGACTCTATCCTCTTCACCTCTTGTTTTCCTCATGACGCCGTCATTAAGAACTTGGTGACGTCGTCAGGTACTGTTCCCAGCAAGGAAAATTAAGACTTTGCCGTTTTCTTCACTTTGATGCTCCAAAAACGTCCAAAATGCTTCCTTTTCCATAATTCACTCCAAAAGTACCTAAAATCACAAAAGGAACGATTTAGGGCAATATTTGATCAAATAAATTTAATTCCGGGCTTAAATGACCCCCTAAAAACGGATCATATTTCGCCTCATCAGGTTAAAACCACAGGGATGATATCCGCAAAAAAAGTTTAGGGACCGAATCCGTAATACCCGACAAACCACATGGACCATTTATGTAATTAACTCTATTGTTTATATTTAGTCATGCATTAAGGGGTTGTACATAAAGTTGGTTGGAATTAGTTAAATTCAGGGGATGAATGTTTTAAATTAATGTACAACATGTTAATGCATAGATGGATTCTTTAAGCACAATAATTTTAGAAAATTACATAAGAATGAAACAGTTTTGAAACTTTGATTGTTTTTGTGATTAATATAAAGTTTAATGTATTAAATTAGAACACTCCTGAAACTTGGTTACTATTTGGTGACATATTCCCTTTATATAAAGACAAGATTAGAAAATGATTTTTTTTTCTTTTTTCTTTTCTGGAACGGCTAAAGTATGGATTCTATTTTTTTTAACCAATTAATCTATATTATTTGAACTCATTGGCATACAAGCTTAAACCGAGTAAAGTCTTTCTTTTTATATATGTTAACTTCAAGGTTGTTTCCATTTAACAAGATTGATGCAAATTCTTTTGGTGTTACTATATTTTGTAGTTTATATCCATTACTAAAAAGTTTATAGACTTGTTTAATTACCTGATGAATGACGGTCGGTTCGTGTGTCTCAGTAGATGATGGTGTATTATTACTCAAATATATACGTTAATAACCTTCGAGGCTGTCATTCCAACAACAACAACATACCCAATCTCGTCGCAGCGAGCTATGGAGAGGTAGAATATATACAGATCCTACCCCTACCCCAGGATAAACTTGAGAATAAGGAGACTGCTTCTAGGATAAACCTTCGAGCTTGTCATTTTTATGCATTATTTGCATCACTTGGCTCACTAGATGAGGGCATACTATTACGAACCAAATCATAGCAGCCCCATTCTAAGAAAAACCTCTACGCGGCGACTTAACTAGATTGATCTAGAATTATACACTTAAGAATATCTATGATATTATGTCCAAAACATCCTAGATACTTATAAGGAATAATCTAAACTAAGGAATAATCTAGATTATGAATAATCTAGAGATTATCTAGAATTAACTTATGTAAATATATAAGATACTTGTATGAAACTTTCTAGAACAATATTAGCCTCTAGTATAAATAAGGCTAATTACCCTCATTTGTAATCTACCAATTTGTAACCAAGTTTCCAAGTGCAATATAAATCAAGTGTTCTCTAGTAAATCTGCAAGTCTTCACTACTTATCTCTTCCTTACTTTTTAGCTTAATTAGACATTGGAATCGAGTCGCTAAGTGCCACACGGACATAGAATTAGTCTTGTGACAGGAAGAAGCGAAGCAAAATACAACCCTTATTATCGGCAACCAAGGAAGGAGAATGTTATTTTGTAGCCGTAACGTAGTTCCTTGACGATGAAACCACAACACCCTCTGAAATCCCCGATGTAGTCAAAGTAGTCCTAGAAGAGTTCCAAGACGTAATACCGAAGGAACTGCCAAAGAAATTACCTCCTCGATGGGAAGTCGACCACCAAATCTTGCTTTTCCCCGGAGCTAAGGCTCCTGCCATGACTCCTTATAGAATGGCTCCGCCCGAACATGGCAGAATTAAAAAGATAGCTCAAAGATTTTCTTGACTCACGATAAATTCAACCATCAAAGGCCCCATTCGGAGCGCCGGTACTATTTCAGAAAAAGAAGGATTGCTCATCTCGCATGTGCATAGACTATCAGGCTCTCAACAAAGCCATCGTAAAGAACAAACGTCACATCCTGCTAATAGCAAATTTGTTCGATCAATTGGGAAATGCAAGGTACTTCTCCAAACTTGATATACGTTCGGGATATTACCAAGCACACAATGCAACTGGAGATGAACCTAAAACAACTTGTGTAACTCATTATGGTGTTTAACTCGTTATGGTGCGGTTGAATTTCTTGTTATGCCGTTTAGTCTCACGAATGTGCCGCCACCTTTTGTACACTAATGAACCGACTTTTCAGCCTCTTTCTGGACCAATTTGTAGTTGTATATTTGGATGATCTTGTGGTTTACAGCTTGACACTCAAAGAACATATAAACTTATAAAGCACTTGAGATAAATATTCAAGGTCCTTCGAGAGCACCAACTTTTCGTCAAGCTCGAGTAATGTAACTTTATAAAATGGAAATCGAATTCTTTGGCCATCGAGAAAACCGGGACTCAAATAGTTGTTCCAATTCAGGGGATTCGGCCGAGGACCAAAATTCGACTGTTGTGGTGGTTGAAATGGAGGCATAAAAGGTCTGTATGACGTCATATCCTACGTAATCAAATTCTAAACCAAATTAGGTTCTATGTTTTCATTAAAACAATAAGCTAAGTTAAATAATTGTTGTGTAGAAAAACAAAACCAAGAGAACTTACAGAGATTTTGTGTAACAAACAGTAAGGTTTAAGGTCACCGAAAAAAGTGACCGGGTAAAAGGTGTCGTGGTTTAGGTTTTTTTATCGGTTAAAAGTTAAAGATTAATTTTTGTTGTTTATATAAGGGTGAAAATCAAGTTTTGTTTCAATTTGGTACCTCAAACTTTATATCAATAATAAAAATATCAAAGTTTCAAAACTGTTTCATTCTTATGTAATTTTTATGTTAGAGTGACCTGAATGAAATATTTCTCATACTTGGTTATTATTTTGTGGTTATTGTTTATGTTTAGTCATGCATTAACGGATTGTACATAAAGTTGGTTGGAATTAGTAAAATTCGGGGGGTGAGTGTTTAAAATTAATGAACAACATGTTAATGCATAGACGGATACTCTAAGCACAATAATTTTAGAATTGGGTGACATATTCCCTTTATATAAAAACAAGATTATAAAAGGGAATTTTATTTATTTGTTTATTTATTTATTATTATTATTTTTTGGAACGGCTAAAGTATGGATTCTGATTTTTTTAACCAATTAATCTATATTATTTGAACTCATTGGTGTACAACCTTAAACCGAGTAAAGTCTTTCTTTTTATATATGTTAACTTCAAGGTTGTTTCCATTTAACAAGATTGATGCAAATTCTTTTGGTGTTACTATATTTTGTAGTTTATATCCTTTACTAAAAAGTTTATACACTTGAGGGGTTAAAATTAAACTTTTTAATAAAAGTACAAAATTATGTCATTAAAATTAGGGTTTTGCTAATGACAACCCTTTGGGTTGTTGTTAACAACTAATATCCGAAATTTATGTTTATATGTTACACAATGTTCAAATAAAATCACTCAAAATCATTAACATTTCCAAAAATATCTCAAATACAAATACAATACACTCTTTTTATTGGTTATGTTAGCGAAAAATATGGAGCTTGTCTTTAGTTATGTCTTAATATCATCACATTTTGTGGAGATTTAGTTGTTATCAACAACCTTAAGGGCTGCTGTTAGCATTTCTCTTAAAACTAAAATATGAAATGTAGACTAAATTTTTGTCTTTTCTGGGTCATCTTTTTCAGTGACCTCAACCTCCATTGAAACAAAAAATATTAAATTGCTTATTATTTGCTTTTTGTCTTTCGTTTATCAACCTCAACTCCTCAGGTTGTTTCATGAGATTACATTCCGTGAGGCACCAATCCACTCACGCGCGACCCAACTTTTTAGACTCTACGGAATGGGCGTGACCCAACATTCCGTGAGGCACCAATTCACTCATGACTCCATTCGACAAGCCCTCCTCAAGCGCAAGGATATGGAAAAAAGGGAGGTCAAAGGTGACCGGCTCACCATTCGGTTTTTGAGCAAGCTTTATATTATTTATTTGGTTTGTGAGTGTGTGTGAGGTATTTAGATAGAAATGTGAGGTGGCACTAATGTGAATGGTGAGGGGGTGGTGACCACTCCCTTTAGCCTTAGAAAAGGTCTTAACCGGCTTATCCTTTTCTTTGATACTCCTCAAATAATGTAACGACAACACAAACATGTAACACGGTTCCATATCCTTTGGTGTTAGTCTTCAAAACATTTGCGAAGGAAAGCTTCTTCACAAAGCCATGCAGTCATAAAGAATTCAAGACCATTTGAGCATTGTGTCCCACGTAGGTTCAAGAAATTGTTGTTCTTTGGTTATATACTATCGTGTACATGTATATTACATGTTTAGAATAGTACTATGTTTCGGATGTGTTATAGTTTATGAAGTTCATTTACGAAATAAAATTCAACTTCGAAGTATATGATTCGTCCTAAATTTGTATAAGTTCTTAACATTTTGTAATATTTAGTTTAGATATTTTTTTCCCTTAACAAACACTTTAAAATTTGATACACAAAGATTGAGTCAACATGCTTACATATGCAGATATAACTAATTTTTTTAAAGTTAAACAATGAATCTTTTATGTAATAAAAGAATTACATCATTTTGGAATGTTTTGGCAAAACCCTTCTCATTGAAAAAAAAAAAAAAAAAAAAACAATAGGAGAGCTTGATTTTGTCACGTAGGCGAAATCAAACAATATGATTGGTCAATAGAAAGTCAAAATTAAATTGATTTTGGTCAAACTTAATAAATTTGGTGGAGAAATTTGGTAAAGAAAAAATTGTATACAAATATAGGTGTCAAATTTATGAAAACAAAAAGTTAAAAAAAGATGAAGTAATTAATAAAACTTTAGTGGTTGAGTTTTAAATAAATCATATAGAGCTAAGTGTAAAATTACAAATTTTCATATTTTTTAATAACTTGGAAAAAACACAAATAACCCCTTACACTTTATACCCTTTATAATTTATAATGTTAACTTTGTTTAAAATTACATGAGTATTAGTATTAGTTTTTAGACTTTCATCCATTAAAATTACAAAATTTGGTAAATATGCGAATTAGTTTTAATATTGTTAATTTTAGACTTTCATCCATTAGAATAATTTTTTTAAATAAGAACTCATGTTATTCTATTTAGAAGTTTAATGTATGCGTACTCAGGTTTGAATATTAAATATAGCTAAATTATTAGTAACGGGAATATAAATATCAAATGGTAAGCACGAGTTACTGTGATATGAAAGTAAATATACGCGATTATACTTATAACAACGACTCATAAAATTGTTATTTAAAATTTACATAGGAATATGCATTAAAAAAACATTTTAAAAACTTTATGGAGCTTATTTTAACTTCATTAACGCTCATTATGTGCTACTAAACTCGCACATTTTGTACAACATGATATCAATAGTTAAAGATAAACAATAACATAAACATCAACCTCAGCATACAGTTAAAAACGTTATACAAAGCTAATCTACTCATTTTGACAAGTGATATGCTCTATTTGGCTGAACCTTCTATTTTTTTATTACTTTAGCAGGAAGTGTATTGTGCACGTTGTTAAGCCCGAAAGAAATGAAGAAAAAGAGTGTACGTTTGGTGTCAATAGTTTGAGTATTAGCTGATTGATATTTCTTTCAGGATGTTTTATATACCAGTTGGTCCTTATGAGTTGTTTATTCGAACTTGACACATTAAGAGACTAGGAGTAAAAATTCATCACCAAGTATGCTAAAGTTGTAACTATAAAAACCCTCGAAACTACAGCTGATGCATCAACTACGGATTTACTTTGAAGGTTACTTAGAACATATATTTGATATAATAATTTGCTTATATGGTATATGTGTTTATTGAATTTTAAAATCAAGTTGTCTCTTGAATTTTCGTAGACTTAAACGGCTAACTCACATAATCCCAAGTTAACGTTATATAAATGCCTTTGTCTCAGACACTAATATGTGTTGCATTAACATTATTCCAAAGTTGCAAAAATAAATAAATAAATAAATAAATAAAAATCTCACAAGTATTTGATGAGTTAAGTGTTTTTGAATTTGTTGTAATATAGAATAATGATGATCTAGAAAGAGATGTAACTAATGTGTCTCATTCACTTGAAAATCTGCTGCGAAAAGAATGAACTGGTTTACTAAAGTAAGACTTGCTTAAGTTATTGGAGTTTGGGACTGTTATTTTCTACTAATTATAGTAAGTTTTTAAAAGATTTTGGGACCGTCTTAATAGTTAGATTCAGTGATGATTAGGATTGTTTTAATGGTTGTCTTAATAGTTATTAAAGGGTTTTTATGACTGTTTTAATTGCAGAATTCAAGGTGTTTGAGACTGTTTTTAATAGCTGAATTGATGGGTGCTTGAAACTGCCTTGATAGCTGAATTCAAGGGTGTTTGAGACTACTTTAATTGCTAATTTTAGGGATGTTTGGAACTGTAATAATAGCCGAATACAGGGATGTTGCGACTGTTTTTATTAATAGGCATTATTATTGCAAAATAAATTTGACTTATACTAAATTAATAGATGTAAAGTTCAAAACATTTTAAGAAAATATATTCGGTATTAAATACATGATAAAAAATTTTATGTCCAAACCCCGTACGTGCACGGGTATTATAACTAATTTATTTCTTTAAGAAAAACCAAAAATACGATATCAGTGATGATCACATTATAAATTTTTCTTCAAGTAATCATAGTATTGTAGAAAAATAAATACAAATACATACCCGACGACGCATAATGACATATTAATAGATGAAAGATGATATTTCAACAATACATTATCGTAAGTCTTAACCACTTTCTAATTCTATGAAGAAAAATGATTGAGAGACCCAACCACGTGACTAATTTTTTTCTTAAATTAACGTGGCAACAGTTTATTAGTTTGTGAAAAAGCGAATTCATGTGCTATCATCAACTGCCACATTAGCTTAGATATACAATTAGCAATGTCAGTCGATTCAATTTCTCGAATTAGGTAAGGAGACATAAGAGTTTAAGTGTTTTTTGTTCGTATTCTTTTCTTAAGTTTGTGGTAGCTAGATTTGTCGTAAATAGATAGGTACAAATTTTCTTTCATGTAATCAATTGCGTAACACAACAACCTACACTTAATTTCTTTACATGAAATTGAAGCATATCTTTACAATAGACTATATTGCTTAAAATTTGAAAATTTGTAAGTAAGTTATTATTTTGTATAGACTTTTGTCATCTAAAATAAAAACAAAAAAATAAAATAAAAAATTCGCAGGTCAATATAGTAGGGGTGTTCATTGTTTGGTAATACTCGAATAAACCGAAAACCGAAACCGAACCGAACAGAAAATAATCACTGAACAGAATTTGCTAAAACTGAACTGAACTGAATTAAATATTCGGTTTTCAGTCGGCTATGATTTTGGCAATCTAAATTGAAAACTGAATTCAAATAAATATGTATATTTTTTATATATTTATATAAAAAAGTATTAAGACTCTCATACTATAATTCTATAAATATAACATTTTTTAAGTTTATTATTATTATTATTATTATTATTATTATTATTATTATTATTATTATTATTATTATTTTTTATTATTATTTTTTTAATCCTAAATTGACTTCGGTTTGTTTTAGTAGAAATGTGATATACATGTATAACTAGATGGTTAAGGTATACATGTATAAGTAGATGAATCGAATGTACTACATACATATTCACTTTTTCATCTTATATACTTGGTTGTACGTAAATTTTTTAATGGCAACAACTGAAATTTCCATTGATGTTTGCAGTTATATTGAAATCATATTTTGGCGGGCCGTTTATGCTAACACAGCCATTTCGGTTTTTTCAGGTGATAGGCTGTGATCAATGTTGGTGGGCCCTGAAGAACTTGAGACTGTCCATATCTTGGCGGGCAACATGCTATGTTTGCAGCCACGGCGGGCATGTCCTGTTTTTACGGTGCGTACTTATCTGATCCTCGTTGTTGCACGTGTTGTTTTTGGATATAATAGATTGTCTTGAGACTTGGTGGGTTTGGCTAAACTTGATATTGTCCATATCTCAACACATTCACATGTATGTTTTAAAGAATTGACCGTTCATGTTATGCCTAACATCCTTTTCAGCATTCGGGATTGTTTGGCTTAGTTATATGTGTAGAAATTGCATACTATATTGGCCAAATAAGGCTATGATTCATTTGTCTATATAGCTGCGAGTGAAGTAGAGTTTTATAAATAAGAAACTGGACATTCATAATTTGAAATAAGCGATATAAAATTGCATGAATGGTTTAAATAAGCAATCCGTAACTCTCCATTTTAACCCAAGTCTTCCCATTCATAAGTAAACAGGTCAATATACATTAACTAATTTTAGGGGATGTTTGGTATTTTAAATGACACTACTTATAGGGTCGACTGGGATTTGATGTAGTTTTATGCTGGAAAGTGATTTTAAAGGGCTGCTTGGCTGCTGAATTTTTAATGTAGTAAACTAAACCTTATTTTCTTTTTAGTAATGCACATTATCGCAATTAAAGTTTTCTTTGTTCACTTGTTCTCAGATGCAACTATATTCGACTTCTGTTTGGTTGCTGAGTTTTGAAAATGCTTGGGATGGACCACAAATAACTAGAAAATGTAGAGGTATGTGATGCGAGGGAATTGCACCAGGCTTTACCTCTCAAGGGATCTCGAGAAGCTTACAATCCCCACTAGGCAGTGTACCTGATCGTTGTAGTATAGTATAGTGACAAGTACCGGGGGATTGATCGTTCAACTCAGGAATAGTGTTGCTAGGATTAGAAAGCCTAAAAACTAGGTCTAGAGGTGAGGGATGATTCTTTTTGTATTTTTTATATTTTATAAAAGCAATTAAAAATCTCGGGTATTGGAAGAGTGGGCGGAATTAGTTGCTAGTCAACTAACCCAATAACTAAAATGCAATCAAAATAAAATAACAAAAATGAAAATAAAGCTAATTAAACTACTGGTGTGAACAATATATGGGAGAATTGTGTTTACTTAGGTTTCACTACTCCCTAGATATCTTTTACAAGTTAATTACTTGTTATAGTTGCGTGGATGACGGGTTATATTCCTTAATACCAATCATGGGGTGGCGTACTTACTTCCCCAATTCTATAAGCTCCTACTTCACTCATATGTCGAGCCTGCAAGAAGCTCCTAACATGGGATCACTAGAATCCGCTCATGCATTAAATACAACCATAAAAACCTAGTACACATCGGTTCATGTTTCTTAAGACTTTCAAGCAAGTTACACAATGGGGATCTGCCAGTTTTCTTAAGCCTAACATTGAAATCATTCATCCATTACAACTATAAATAAGCAATCAACCTATAATCAACATCTAGGTTTCATTACATCTAAGCAAACACACAAAAGATCTAGCCTAGCATGTTAAAATCAAGACAAGCATAAGATATATTCAAACAACACATACACATATTGAATGAATTGAAAGAAAACTTATCTCAATTGAACATGAAGGGTTTCAAGGGGTGAAAACCCTTGAAAATACTGTTACAAATGGGCTAGGGTTTATTAAGTTCGGCCCTAGAATTCTCCTGACAAGTTCCTCTTTTTTGAAAGAAAATTAGAAAAGTATATATAGATTTTATAAGGTGACGGCGTCAAGAGTAAAATTCTAACGCCGTCATCTCGCCACCAAAAATCTTCTCGGATTGCCTAGATCTAGATCTGACGCCGTCATGTGTAATCTTGTTCTAGGCCGTCACCACATTTACTCTTGACACCCTTGTTCTGACGCCGTCACGTTTTCTCTGGGCCGTCATCCATTTTGCTCCTAACGCCGTCATAAAATCCTTCTTGACGCCGTCAGGTACTGTTCCTAGCAAGGAAAATTAAGACTTTGCCGTTTTCTTCACTTTTATTATCCAAAAATGTTCAAAATACTTCCTTTTCCAGAATTCACTCCCAAAGTACCTAAAATCACAAAAGGAACGATTTAAGGCAATATTTGATCTAATAAATTCCAATTCCGGCTTAAATGACCCCCTAAAAACGGGTCATTTTTCGCCTCATCATATACCCTTACACTTGAGATTTGCTTGTCCTCAAGCAAATGCGCTTTTATTCTAGTCAAAATACAAGTTAGGGGTCATTTAACACTAATATAAAAGTAATTACAACAAATAATCGTTCCACTAAAGACCAAAGACAAGCACGGAGGTCATACACTAGCACCTCACAAATAGTGTTTAGATACTCACATCTCTCGGGTGTAATAAAGTATATATCACAATATGGAAATGGGAAACATCTCTCACTACCTGTCATAGCAAAATAGATTACCATAGGCTTGGGAAAGGATCAAACCTCCACCACATGGCGTAAGCACCTAGGATAAACTATCAAAGAGGTCTTTTAAAGGGTTGTAACGTTAGGTGTAGGAATATGGAATACACGGTTTTGTTAGATATAGGCAATCTTTACTGGTGGCGAGTTAATCATCTTGGTTAATTACATGTACAATATGGCGTTGCTAAGCCAAAACTAGACTCGACTTAAGCTAATAAATCAAAAATAACAAAAACATAAAACAAACATAAAATGAAACGGGATGGTAGTCCGTATGTTTTTTTCTCTTTTCTTTTTCTATATATATATATTTTTTTTTTTTTTTTTTTGCATACACTCTTACCCTACCATCCAAAATAATACATCATAGGGAATGAACATTCCCCTTACACTTGAATTTTTACATACTTTACAATAAACTAATCTAATGACTCGAATTAAGATAATCAAAACACTTGGAGTACTTTTAAGATTAACGCACATATGGGGGTAATAATATGATGTTCTTCACCATTACTCCATAACATAAGTACTTTACCCATGAGTCCCAATCGTCCCAAAACAATATGTACAAGGATATGACTCGACTTAGCAACCATGTAATCAATTAGATAATTAACTAAGGGTTTAAACATATAACAATAATGCACTAAAGATGAGTGCATACACGGAAGGCTAAGGCGATTTGGGTGTACATTTAAGTGGGTTGTAACAAATTCTTCCTTTAAGTAAGATCCTTAAAGTTAGAAATGAAAAGATAGGCTCGGAGGGGTGTACTAGGGGTTTCGTGTACTAAAAATGAGTACAACGCTAAGGTGTGGGAAAAATTAGTTGACTTAACTAGCCAAGTGATATGACTTAAGTGGTCAAGTAATTATGATACGGGTTTAACACAAGGGTGATCCTAATGCCTCTTATCATGTAGTAAATCCTACTACACGAATGTAGTCTCACTAGCGGTCTCGGGATGCATCACTAACGCAAGTTCTAGAATCTAAATGCTACCGGTACACTCATAAGCACTAATAGTAAATGCTTTTCCTATCAAATCTAAAGGCGAACCTCACATATTTGGGTGGAAAATTTTTCTGAATAGTACGGTTTTGTGCTAGTCATACGACTCCTATCCATGAGACGCTTGCTAAGGCTAAAGTTTCACTCCTAAATGTTGTAAAAAATTTTAAATTTGGCGCTAAAATGACACTAACAAGTATTTCTCACAGTTTTATTACACACCTACCATCAAACAAACAAACTCAAGTGAAAGTGTATCATATAAGGTATCATCATTTACCCTCCCCTTACACTTAGGATGAACATTGTCCCCAATGTTCAATTAAAGAATGTAAAAGTGAAATAGGTAAAAGAATGAAAGCAAATACTCCCCTGATTCGTTCGGTGTGGATAGTGTGGTAACAAGGTTAGATCTTCCTCCAAGAAAATGAACAATCAAAGCTTCCCTTCCAGAATATAAATCATCTTCTTGTCATACATAACCTGTTAAACCTGATGAAAAAAAACAAGGCAACCTCGCGTAAAATCGGCGGTAATCTATAAATGCTAACAAATCCTAAAAAGCAAAGTAAGATATAATGCTTGTGGAATGAATGTTTACAGATTTCCTGGAGATTATAAAACTAAAGATTCGACAAAAACTTTAAGACTCCGTTAGAAAAACAAAACTGGTAAAATTTCCAGATTTTTACACGTGACGCCGTTAGGAGTTTCTTCCAGACGCCGTCAGAAGTGACCTGCAGAAATCAGTATGTTAAGTTTCCGGAAAATTTCTGGAAAAAACTTTGTCCTACTTCCTGGAAAATCCTGCAAAACATCATTATGACTCGATACAAGCATTTGACTCTAACAAATACGAATATACATGTTCATTTAATATTGTGGAGAATCATGATCGGTTTTGTTTCTTAAAAACTTATTTGGGGTTTCCCCTTACACTTATCTTTTACGAAATACCTTTGGATGAAGTTAAGACTAAGCCAAACAACAAAATAAGGTATTTTCACCATTTTAGTTTTGAAACATGATCTACCAACAATAAAAATAAAACATGCATACGGAAACAAATAACAATCAAACAAAATAAAAATCACACAAAACATGGGTTGCCTCCTAAGAAGCGCTTTTCTTTATTTACGAGTCTTGTAGCTAGACTCAAGGTCATGGGCTACCGTGTGTCACGTGTGCTCACATACCCAAGGGTGAGCCATCTAATAGTCGCCTCATCTTTCTTATAATCATCACTTAACTCTAAACATCCACGATAATACCTTTTATTTTTCTCATGAGTATATTTAAGTCTTTTATCATTCTCACTTAGCATTTCTAGGGGCGGATACCTACTACACTTCTCCATGGAGAAATCCTTGAACCTAGTGTGTGCACGGGGCATTTGGTAGACAAA
Organism: Artemisia argyi; assembly: GCA_030686995.1. Lineage (NCBI taxonomy): Eukaryota > Viridiplantae > Streptophyta > Magnoliopsida > Asterales > Asteraceae > Artemisia > Artemisia argyi. The sequence goes on along the minus strand of CM060689.1, from coordinate 11,659,138 downwards.
ATCTCATCCCCATCCGAGAATGTAATTAACCCTTCCATAAGTTTTTCATCAAGGTTGGTCAACCTTTTGAAAGTTTTCCCAAACACAACTTGGGTTAACTTACTATCAATAAATTCTCCTAGATTCTCCATAACCATGAACTCAACAAGATAAACAAAGCTCCCTACAAACACATGCAATGTCATTGCCCTAGCAATAATATTATCTCCTTTGTATTCTAACTCATCTACCATGATTTTATTATATTCATTACGCGAGATTAGGTTCATTGAGAAAGATAAGTTAAGGTAGGCATCAAAGCTCCTAAATCCAATCTTACAAGGAAATTGCATATTGAATGAGCTATCACTCTCAATCCTTGTTCGAGGGTCGAAATACCTAAGAGGCTTCACTTCACCTTCCATTCTATCCTCATTAATCACATCACCATCATCTAGATCCTCATCAGAGTCTGAATAGTAAAAAGGACTAGCCCTATGGTCATCATCATGGTCAGACTCCTCTATTTCAGAATTATTGTCAAAGTTGTGGTTAGGCGAGAGGTTAGGTGGGTTCTCATTTTCCACTAAAGGGATTGGGGCGGGCATTTGAAAAATCCTACGACGAAAAACACGAATAACAGGGATCAAACGATCAATGTTATTGTTATCCATCGAGATAGTTTACGAACAGAGGAAACAAAGAAATAAGATAGACTAAAGAAAACCTAAAAATAAAAATAAAATCTTACTAGAAAGGAATCTAGCAAGTAGACCTAATAAAAAGAAATCCTAACCTAGACAATAACTATTCCCCGGGCTGCGGCGCCAAAAACTTGATGCGTGGGAATTACACCAGGCTTTACCTCTCGAGGGATCTCGAGAAGCTTACAACCCCCACCAGGCAGTATACCTGATCGTTGTAGTATAGTATAGTGACAAGTACCGGGGGATTGATTGTTCAACTCAGGAATAGTGTCGCTAGGATTAGAAAGCCTAAAAACTAGGTCTAAAGGTGAAGGATGATTCTTTTTGTATTTTTTATATTTTATAAAAGCAATTAATAATCTCGGGTATTGGAAGAGTGGACGGAATTAGTTGCTAGTCAACTAACCCAATAACTAAGATGCAATCAAAATAAAATAACAAAAATGAAAATAAAGCTAATTAAACTAGTGGTGTGAACAATATATGGGAGAATTGTGTTTACTTAGGTTTCACTACTCCCTAGATATCTTTTACAGGTTAATTACTTGTTATAGTTGCGTGGATGACGGGTTATATTCCTTAATATCAATCATGGGGTGGCGTACTTACTTCCCCAATTCTATATAGGGGTGTCCACGGTACTGGAACCGTCCCGAACTGGAACCGTCCCGAAAGAACCGAGAACCGAAAATATGGAAAAAGTGGAACCAAGAACCGTCCCAAGTTCTTCGGTACGGTTCCGGTACGGTACTCGGTTCCGATATGGGAATTTCGGGTAATTCCCACAAGAACCTAAATGTTTAAATTTTTTTTTTTTGTCGTTGATCATTCATAAATACATGTTAATAATGCTATAACAATACAAATACACACGGTATTTAACTAATACACATGATTAAATATTGTACACTTAAACAACAACATATATACTTGATTTAGTTATTTAGTATACTTGATTAAATATTGCGCATCATATTGAATCGAAAAGCATGAAGTACACCAACACCAACTGACCAACATTTTTAAATAATATAACATGCATTCATACTTCCAACCCATTATACTCGTTAACTACAGATTCGTCATTCGTCACATATTGCATTATATATAATTCACTTGATTCTTCTATTACTATAGGTAAGTATCAAATTTACGATGATGATCTCAACTCTCAAGAAAAACATACTTTCATGTTGATAAATGATGATGATAATGATCTTTGAACGGATTAAAAGTTTAGGTTTTAATTTTATTATGTGTTTTTAAGTTTTAGATTTTTTATGTTACAATTTAATAATGAGTAGGTTTTTATTTATTTATTTGTTTCTCCTTAAAATGCTATACACATTACACAATGTCCCAAATAAACCCTATAAAATTTCATATTTTTAAAGTAGTCGGTTCTTTCGGGAAAGAACCGGAACCGGACGGTTCCGACCCGAACCGTCCCGAGAACCTAAAATTTGGAATTTTAGGAACCAAGAACCGTACCATGGTTCTAATATACAGTTCGGTTTCGGTACGGTCCCTCGGTTCTTTTGGTTCCTCGGTTCTTTTGGACACCCCTAATTCTATAAGCTCCTACTTCACTCCTATGTCGAGCCTGCAAGAAGCTCCTAACATAGGATCACTAGAATTCGCTCATGCATTAAATACAACCATAAAAACCTAGTACACATCGGTTCATGTTTCTTAAGACGTTCAAGCAAGTTACACAATGGAGATCTGCCAATTTTCTTAAGCTTAACATTGAAATCATTCATCCATTACAACTATAAACAAGCAATCAACCTTTAATCAACATCTAGGTTTCATTACATCTAAGCAAACACACAAAAGATCTAGCCTAGCATGTTAAAATCAAGACAAGGATAAGATATATTCAAACAACACATAGACATATTGAATGAATTGAAAGAAAACTTATCTCAATTGAACATGAAGGGTTTCAAGGGGTGAAAACCCTTGAAAATACTGTTACAAACGAGCTAGGGTTTATTAAATTCGGCCCTAGAATTCTCCTCACAAGTTCCTCTTTTTTGAATGAAAATTAGAAAAGTATATATAGATTTTATGAGGTGACGGCGTCAAGAATAAATTCTGACGCCGTCATCTCGCCGCCAAAAATCTTCTCGGATTGCCTGGATCTAGATCTGACGCCGTCATGTGTAATCTTGTTCTAGGCCGTCACCACATTTACTCTTGACGCCCTTGTTCTGACGCCGTCACGTTTTCTCTGGGCCGTCATCCATTTTGCTCCTGATGCCGTTATAAAATCCTTCTTGACGCCGTCAGATACTGTTTCCAGCAAGGAAAATTAAGACTTTGCCGTTTTCTTCACTTTTATTATCCAAAAACGTCCAAAATGTTTCCTTTTCCAGAATTCACTCCCAAAGTACCTAAAATCACAAAAGGAACGATTTAGGGCAATATTTGATCAAATAAATTCCAATTCCGGCTTAAATGACCCCCTAAAAACGGGTCATTTTTCGCCTCATCAGTATGCTCATCGTTTATCCCGTTTTTGAATCTCAAAATTAATTGGATTTATATTAATTGCATATTATATTTGCAGGCAACCAGTGAAGATTACTTTGTTGAGGCTGCAGATAGCAGGAAGCCGTTCCGCATTTATCCTAATGCTAGCCTGCTTAAAAAAAGCGATACTTAGATGAATCATATGGAGTTCAGCTTGGATCAAAAGGGATGTTTGGATTAGCTTCTTTTTATGGGCTTATCCACTTACTAACATTTGAAAAGCCAATAAAGCTCTCCGTTTTCGGATTATAAACTACCTATCACCTTGAACGTGTAGCTCAAGTGCATAAACTCAATATAATATGCCGAAAAATGTGAGTTTATATCGACTTTTACATATCATAGTAAGGTGACATAAACACTCCTTTAATATGCTACTCTTTTTTTCTTTTTTTATATACTTTTATGTTAAGGGGATCTTTGGGATTCATTATGTTTTCTGTTTAAAAATAAGTATTTTTTTTTTTTTGGGTAAAAGGGATAACACACCCTGGTAAAATATATTACGCCAAAAAACGTTGAAGTACAAAGGATAAGAGCGTACACCCCTCATCGCAGCCCGTTATATAGGCAAAACACGTACCAAAAAGTACTAACTAGAAACAGCCATAAACACTAAACAAAATGAGACTATGGCAAAAATGAAAATTACTACCTACGACCTTGAAGCTTCAAGCCATAAAACGACTTAAGAGCATTCATTTCACCTGGAAGATCATAGATTTGTCTTGAGTAATCATCATAGTCATCATAGTCATCACATTCACCTTCAAACTCATTACCACCCCCAAATAAATTAACCGGTTCGTCAACCTCATCATCACTTTCAGAAACCACGACATCGCCCACTTTAGAGAATGGGTTAACCCTCTTATTAGAAGATGTAGATGGAGTAGAAGAGATATTAATCATTGGAGGCTCATCCTGCTCCATAGAATGCACGGCAGACGGAACAGGATGACCATCATCATCCACAAGCGTACCTTTACCATCGATAAGAATCTTTTCAAACTCACTAATTTTGTCAACTAAAGGAGTAGAACCAACTTCCTTAGTTTCCAATGAAGCACTCACAAGCGGTTCTTGTGATGTAGCACCAGTTTTAACCAACTCATCCACATTAACTTCCATTGTACGGCCAGTATCCACATCCATGCTGGTGTCATAAGTAGGAATACCAAACGTATCCGTATCGTCTATATTAAGCGCATCAAATTGGTTAGATGTAGAGATCCTTGTTCCACTAGAACTAGCCACATCAGAAGTCTTCTTCTTAGTGCCACCAACATTCTTAGGTTCAGCAGGAGTCTGTTTGGGTTGATACTGAAACTTCTTACCCACAACAGGTTTAGTAAACCCTCCTTTACCCGGAATAGTAGGACCACCTTGTTTTCCTTTCTTCCTATTATTAACAGTCTTGAAACCATCATTAACCGGCTTACTAGGTTGAACAGGAGGAACAACACCTTTCGGACAATCAATAATAGTATGACCAAAAACCTTACACTTATCACAACGCGGAGGTTTCCACTCATATTCCACCCGAATCTTTTCAATAGTCGAACCTGTACCATCAAGTAAAGGTATCTCAACAGTAATGTTATCCCTAAGCATCTCATCCGACTTTACTTCAATCATGCATCTCGCAAAGCTACTACGGCCCCACGAATCCTTGCACATTTGGCTAGTAAAAACATCTAACCTTTTGGGCGTCCCAATCAAAGTAGCAAGAAGACTAAGCCCGTCATCCGAAAACATAGCTAGAGGAACATCATGGAATTTAACCCACACTGGAATGTTAGTTAAATCCTCTTTAAGCAAGTTTGTGTTCAATGTCCATGGTTTAAGAATAATAGGAACATTACGAATCAACCAAGGACCGTTATCAAGAACATCCTCGACACCTTTCTTCGAGCTAAACTTGAAGAAAAAGAACCCCTTAGCATTCATCATAACCTTTTGTAAACCATACTTAGACCACGTATTGCGAACATAATAATCAACAACAGGGAAAGCAAGCCGTTGGCCAAGGAAGTATCCATAGAGAGTATTCACAAACCTCAAGTTCACCTCCTCCACTACTTTCAACGGGACAGAAAGATCAACATTATCCTTCTTTTTGCTGCAAACTAACCTCCGAAAATTAGACACATAAGTATTTTTTTAGATTGTCAGTTTGGATTTGCTTACGAAACATTGATTTTCTGCTTATTAATAAGCATGAAAGCTTAATTAATAAGCGATCCAAACACCAGCTACCAAAACCTGGTCTAAATTTAGGTTTGGTTCTTTGCATTATTTTTCAGACAACAAACCCACTGCACGCAGTAGACGACTATTGGAGAAGCTAAAATCAGCCAGAGAAGATAAGTTTGCTTACTTCATTCTCAAGTTTTTCTAACTCAAGCATATGCAATAGCACTTAATCAGAGGTGCTTGGTGGGAATTTCATTTTATTATACCAACTATTTTATAAGATTACATAAGCTGCTAAGTCCATAAGCCATTAAAAATGATCTTATAAATCTTAATATAATTTGTTGTTAGTTCAAAATTCTTACCGTCCCTTCTGGTCTATTTATGTTTAATATCTGCAGGATATTGAGATGGTTAAGGGAACAGGAAGATTGGATTTTTTTCCAGCAATGGAGGTTTACTAAAGTGTGTAATTATCGACATGACTGGGGTACGTTATTAGTCGTTTAATTTTGATTTGTAAAAGGATAAGTTGATTATGAGTAAGAAAATTTACCCATCTGTTTCTTACTTATGCATTACAAGTTAATTTGGATTCGGTATATTGTTGACAGTTTCCAAACACAACACCAAACGGCTCTAAAATGTAAGGTGATGGATTCGGAACTGTGGTTGTTGGGAGTTAGTTCTCTTCAAGTAATTGATGGTTCTATGTTTCTATTTCACCTGGAACCAATCCACAGGAACTGATGTTTGATTTCAAGCATTTTTGTGCGAGTTTGAGTCTCAGTTAAAGTTTGACTGACTGATTGACTTACTGATGTTTATTGGTTTGCCAATATTTGCAGGCACATGGATTCCAAGGTTGGTTTAGAAACCAATTAGTCTTTGTAAGTCGATTGAAATGCAGATGATTAGAGCCGAGTATCAGGAATAGATAGGATCGCGAAAGGTTTGGGAATTTTTACATATTTGTTCTATGGAAAGCGATCTTCTGTGTAGAGCTGATTATTAAGTAATTCCATGATTAAGCTCATTTGTGTGATTGTCGATTGATTATGATTTTGTATATTTAATCAAGGTAAGTATTCATTATATTTAGCTGATTCAGTAGTATGGATCAATTATCACGTCAACCAATTGGTATGCGCTTGTGGTATGCTCTTTGTATATATGTCTTAACATAATGTTATTTTCGTTTTTAGAGGCAGTGCACAAATTTGTATGATCCATATCTTATTACTATCTTATGTATTTAATAGAATAGGTTTAAGATGAAAACTTTCTATAATATCTTGAGAGACCATCATTTTTCTTACTCGCTGTTATTAGTAGATGAATTTGAAGGCAATAGGCAAGCTAAAACGTAGGCTATTACCAAACTTATTTGGATTTACAAAGCTCCTTACAAAACGCCAACTCAAAATGATTTTAACAAATTGCCTGTAGCCAAGGCCAAAACTAGTTTGCCAAACCTAGGAAATTCATACTTTCAATGTAATATCAAATGAAAGTATTCATATGACCATAATCCGTGTGCACGTCTTCTCTAATCACGTAACGGGATTACTCCCTTATTGGTAGAACAAAGTCAAAAGTCACTTTGCGTAAACGCATCCTTTACCGCTATAGGATATGTTTTACTTGAGATGCAAAGCACTTAGCTTGTTTGCATCAAGATGATTATTTAAAACGTCAATTGTTACTTAATCATGTATTATGTTATTTGATTACTTGAATTTGTGATATTGGAAGTGTTTTTTTTTTTTTTTTTGGGTGGGGTTGGGGGGGGGGGGGGGGGGGGGTTTGGGGGATGAAATCTTGGAGATAAGATATCAAGTGGATATGAAATTTTGAATACCAGGTTTTGGAGGGCATATTTTTTGGAGGAGGGGGGGGGGGGGGGAATTTGATAACTTTTGAAATTTTGGAAATGAAAATTTAGTAGATATGTTTAAAAATTAACATAGAAATATGAATCAACTCAAATATTATAAAGTCTTAGGAAAAATATTCAAACATTACTTACTATTAAAACAAAAACATATAAATCAATGACTAATGACGTTCGCATGTACAAACAAACGTTCATAGATTGACTTGTCCGTTTCTCGTATTTTTTTAACACCCCATGCGAATATGTGTAAGAACGTCCATAGCTTGGCCTGATATTACTCAATTGTGACGAGTTTACTAATGTATAACACGGAGTTACTAGGTATTTAGTTAACCGTTCAATTCTTTTGTTTCACATATAGACTGTTTACGTATATTTAGGGTGTGTTTAGCAAAAGGATAATAATGAGCAATGGCTATAAGAAGTAGTAGTTTTTTTCTATAAAAAAAACATTTGGTAACGTACTTATAGGTAAAAAATAAAAATCATAATGTGTAAAACAACTCTTGAATGCTCAACGCTCCTAAATGCTACTTCATGGAGCGTTGGAAAATGAGAAAAATAGATAAAGCTACTTGCTATTTGTCAAACGAGAATTAAAGATCACAACAACGTTGACCGCTCACCACTCCTAAATGCTCTTAAATGATCCGCCCATAGTAAATCATAATTATATTGGTGTGGATCAAATATGTATGTATAATTTTGTGTGAATAATAGTGAAAATGACAATAACTTCTTATTATTACGTGATGAACCATGAATGTTTTGTTGTACTAGTAAGGCTGTTGCTTGATGGGATGTCGGGAGTGGATCAAAACAAAATACAAGTTACAAAAGATACAGTTAATTCAATACTCCAGTCTCGAGTTGCGCATTCATAGGGAATGACTTCTAGATGCTAAAATAGTATCTACCATAAGTACTATTCCTACCAAAAATATTACGACCATATGTGGACCTCATTAAGTCTACAACAAGAGGAAACTGCAAGGCCACAAAAAAAGTAATCGTTAGGCCTGTCAATGCCCCGATTGGGATCAGAAGCGACCCGTTATTTTGTCCAAACACAATGAACAATGCAGCACCAAAAGCTATGATCATGGTGGTTGTTGAGATGAACAATGTGACCAAGCCAATTATCAACTTCCTAGGCAACTTGTAGAGAAAATCTTCTTCAGCAAAACGTGTGGTGAGTATCGACAAGAACATCAACAATGACATAACAGCTGTGAATAATGACATAGCATCTGATATCGCAAATATTGTGAAGGCAGGGTTGTTAGTAAAAATGGGTACCCCTGTGTCCTGATTGTTGCCTCCAGGAACTGTAATAGCCGCCGCAAACACAATGGTTGTGATTAGAGCGGCTGTAATGGTATATGACTCTGCAGTAGACTTCATCCGTTTTTCACCCTCGGTCACCAACTCTTTGTGTGTTCTTGTAAATACCATTTGAGGTGTTTCTTGAGATGAGTTCTTTTGTGTTATGTTTAGTGGACACACAAATCTTTCAACTTCCTGTAAATATTACAATATATATGTTAATTATTCTCGTGTAAAAAATACATTTTGGAAGCATTCTTAACAGAATTGTAACATTTGAGTCGTTAGAGATCCCTACCTTATACCATTGTAGCTCATATTGTACTTGTAAAGCCGCCCCTGATATAAGATTCAGTTTTTCGGCAGGTGCCAATCTTGCAGCCAAATGTAAGAGGTTATTACGAGATGAGTCTTTGATTGTTTTATAAACGTTTTTGTGTTCACTCATTTCATATAATAGGTTGTAAATCTTTACTGAACGATTTATCACAGCATATTGAATAACATTGTGACCATCTTCACTTGCACTCCAAAATGCATTTGGAAAATAATACGCAAGTCTTGTAACAACCTCCAGAGCATTTTGTCTAGTGGCCTCGAGAATCGGATTGGTGTAGTAGTTCTTGTGAAGGCTGGAGCTAATGGAACGTTGTATCAATAAACATGCTTTGGTACATAACGAGAAAGCATCAGCATGGCTTCGAACTCTTCTTTTTAATGGAAATACTGTAACGTTAAGAATTGGTGTATCTTGAAACTCTACAAGATAAAAAATTGGTGTACATGAAATTGGTTTGAGATGCCTTATAATAAATTGAAAAGGTAATTTAAGAAACATGTAGTGATGCAGGTAGGTTCAAGAAAAATAAAATCTAACCTGCGACTCTTCTTTCCCAAAAACTGAGCCCGCGCAGGAGATTTTGAGCTATAGCCATCAGCACAACATCACTATCCAAGTTGCTGTAATATTCTTCAAGCAAACGCCGTGTCAATTCTGCATATATTATATAGTTAGTTTATCTCAGTTTAGAAATTAAGTTTTCATATCTTAAATCTGAAGTGAATAGACAATCACTTACTAAACTTTTTGGAAGAAATAGCAAGAACTAGAAGCTCGTCACCACTTGTGCCAGAAAACAGAGTATCCTTACGTATGTCGTCCGTTTTGATGTTATCCAGCAAACACTCAAACGTCTCGGTATGCATATTAGAAAGAGCTACGGCAAGCGGTGTTTGACAGTCATAGTCCTTTTGAATCAACATGTCAGGGTATCTTTCCACCAAGATCTTAGCAGCTGGAGTGTTGCCAACAATAGCAGCAATATGAAGCAGTGTGCTTCCATCGGAATTCTTTAAATCTGTTAGTAGTATGATCTCTGGTGTCTTTCCCAACATTGCTTCAAAGAATTCTGGATCCTTGGAAGTACCCACTGCTACATGGAGTGCTGTGTTACCATTACTTGTGATTATGTCTGTGACAGAAACTTCTCCTTTATCCAAAACTTCATTCACCCAATTCATCTTTCGTTTTATAGTATACATATAGAGCCATTCATTAGCCTCTGTTTTTCTTTCTATCTTGTATCTCTCTTCTTCGTTGGTTTCTTTTTCTTTTGACTTGTCTTCTAATTTTGCATCTTCGTCTGTTATTATTTCTGTTTCTCCTGCGGGGTCATGATTTATAATTCTCTTAATTTTTTTTATCCTTGTTATGAAGGTAAAAAAGCTAAAGCACAGAAGAATGAGACCACTAAAAGGCATATTAAAATAATTTGCGAGAAAGAATAAAACAAAAATGCATATACAAAATGTTATTTGTTTGATTTAATCAACCAAAAGATGAAATCTCTTAACTTTATTTCTTTCATGGTTTAATAGCAAATGAAAATAATACAGTATGATTCAAAAGAAAATAATGGTTGATCATGCGATTGAAATGGATGGTTTATTTCCTAGAAATATTTAAACCGAAAGCAACAAAGAGCCGGGTTGAAAAAAAGGGAAAATAATAAACTAGTAAATATCATACTGTCAAGTAGGTTTAGTTTTTCGTAGCTGATGATTGATAAAAGTAATTAAGTAAGGAATCCGACTACGATCGTCGTCACAACTTTAACTACAAAATGCACTCCAAGGATCCAATATGGAATGAGTAAAGAACAAGTCGCGACCTAATTGCGGGTTTCATCGTGCTTTTGATATTTCTATGATTATTTATTCTTCCGACATGTTAATTATATTAACAATCCTTGTATAACGAAAATTCTGAAAAAAAAAAAAAAAAAAAAAAAAAAAAAAAAAAAAAAAAAAAAAAAAAAAAAACCTTAAATTAAAACTTTTTTTTAATCATTTCAGTCAAATAGTCTCTTAGATTAGGAAAGAAGAAAACGTACCTGTTGCTTGTTGACGAATTTCAGGACCATAAATACATTCTAGTTCATCCCACAAATCCTTTGCTGTGAAATCTGCATTTGGGATTTTGCACATTAGACGATCAACAACATACATTGTTGCTTGTTCTGAGACCGAACCAAGAATCCAGCTTTTAACAAGTGAATCAGATCGTGTCCATGCCTCCAAATCTCCCACTTTCCTCTTTGAGTTCCCCGTAGGTCTCACAAACCTACCATCGATAAAACCAAGCATATCATTACTCACCAAGAGACACAGAATCTGTGTTTTCCATGCGTTGTATCTGTTGTTACCACTCAGCTTCACCGTAAGATGGTCTGGGGCACGAACATGTGATGGATTTGGGAACTCTTCTCTAATTTCCAAACTTGAATTCGAACTTGAGCCTGCCATATTTATTAAATTCTTATTTTTTTTTTCTCTAAGTTTTGCTTGATATAACCCTTCTATCTTCTTGACATTTATAGAAGATCTACTCTATTTATTTGTGCTGACATAAGCCATGTTAAAATTGCTTGCCTCAGCCCTTGTGAAGATTACATCATTAGGATTGCTTGGTTTCTAGAACATATTTGGAAATATAAAACGTGTTGTGTGTATCAGTGTATGTTATTAATGATGTATAAATTAAATGAGATGAAAAGATCAATGACACAAGGAAAAGATCAATGACATAAAGGAAAAGACCACTGAGTAAAAGAGAAAGCTTTTTAACTCGTGATAAATAAAATAAAAAGTTGATAAAACGCTACCATTTATTTATTTATTATTATTTTTTTTTATATATATTTTTTTTACTATATAATCATACTCTGAATAAAAATATATCAAAATTACTCGGGTTTTTTTTCTTTCACATATGTGCATCTTTTTACATTTACGAAAACATTATTTAATTCCATTATTCATTAGCTTGTGCCAAGGGAAGACAAATTCCAAATTATAAGGGTGTTGAAATGGTGAAAAATGAGCCACTATTGTCAGTTTTTATAATAACTAGCCGAGTACCCGCACCTAGCGGTATTTACCGCAAATATTTATATTTTGACAAACTGTATTTATAGCATTAGGTATCCTTTTCAGGAATTGTTTTCTAATGGCATAGTTGCATTGTTTTTGTGATAACGTCGATCTGTGTGTTTGACAATGTCTTTCTTCGATAGCATTGTTTTAAACTAGAGTAGTCAATTTATATTGTAATAAAAAATACATTGATCGTCGCATCTAATAAGATTCAAATTTGAACTACAAATGTGGACATCTATGATTATAGTAGATGAGTAGAGGTCTATTTGATTTTCAATAGTAGTTGTCCTTCTTTAGTAGCTGAACGAGTACATATTTCCCATATGTTTAGGTATAAAGTTTCGTAGCTCGCTTCTTCTAGGCTTTCTAATATATTTTCCACTTCGTATAGGTGTGGAGACTCATAGTTAGTTAGTTATACGCTTTCTAGGCGATATTAATAGTCTCATGTGTATATATTTGTCTCTACTTTTGGGTATAGAAGCTCTTAGCTATGCATATCTTCAAATTTTTAGCTTCATCCCTTGGTATATAGACTTTGATACTTATGTACCCCGTATAATTTTATTTATATATGCCCTTATTTTGTATCTCTCGTCACATAATGAGTATCCTTATAGTCATACACACTCACTCACATATACTTACACGTAATATTTGAGCACGTGCACTCCATATCCTCAGGTAAGGTTACGAGACTCTCAACTCTCAACATCGCACCTCCCTCATACCCTACTCTCGCAAGAGTGGGCATAGTTGTTCAAAGTAGATTTAGTTGGCCAAATATTATATATTATACTTTGTTAAACGTTTATTTGCATATGCCCTGATTATAAAGACATAGGTCAAATAAACTCATCAATTACTATTTATACTTGTTATACAATGATGACCAAGTAAAAGACTCGTATAGAATGTGTGGAAAACTAGAAGGGGGGTTGAATAGTTTTACGTCATTTTAAAATTTATAAAAACAAGTTTGTTTTAAAAACTTCGATTCTAGTTTATGTGATCTCAATACTTGCACTATATGAACAATTATATATTAACTAACTAACTAAGCTAATAAAGTATAGGTAAATAAGTAAGTAATGAAAAGAGTTGGAGAGATCAAACCACAACACAAGGATTTATAGTGGTTCGGTTACAAGGTCACCTTCCTTGTTCCTACTCCACTCCCCGAGTCACCTACTCGAGAGTTTTCTTCACTATGTCAACAAACTCCCTTATGGCGGAGAAAACCGTACACACCAATTTACACACCACAACTACGTCACAACTTGATCACAACTTCTACACAACTTTTTCGCACCTATTTACTTCACACATATCTTCTTCACACATTTCTTCTTCACACCAATCCACTACACACCTATCTTCTTCACTTTAATATACTACACACCTATCTTCTTCACAACTACACTACTTCACTACTAATCAACTTTTACTTCCTACACAACTTCTATTACATCTAAACTACTTATTACATATACAACACAACTTCACAAATATATATACACAATGCACAACTACTCTTCAATACTTCTTGAACTTAGTTGTAGAAGGAGTGTTCTTCTTTTGCACTTTGGATGAGGATGGATGAAAAGGGATTGAATCACTTGAAACAAGGATTAATATACAAATGATCAAAGGGTTTTAGAGGATGTTTAGAGAGTTTGAGATCTGAAAATTTCGTGCAAAAGGTAAGAGAAATTCCAGATTTAAGGTGATATTTATAGGCAACAAGTTCTGACAAAGGAGCGTGGCCGGCCCCCTTAAAATTAAGGGGACCGCCCTTTATAATTAAGGGGGCCGCCCAACTGTAACGGCTAGAAAACTTGTCTTTTAGTGGGGAAAGTTTATTTGGTGAAAAACTAACTGATTTTGGTTAAAAATTTGAAATCATATATTTAGTATGATTAAAACATTTTTCTTTATTACCAAAAGTGTTTTTCAAAAATATATAATATGTTTATATAATCAAATAAACTTTGTATTAGTTAATTAAATACCCCTTTGATCATGAGATGTATTAAACACTTGTTTATTCATACCTTAAGTGATTAAGTTGGATATAGTGATATAAACTAGCTTAATACTTGTTTACGTAGTAATCTTACGTTTGATGAGTTTACATTTTGTGATCGTCAAAATATAGAGATATCGAAAAATATAAATAACGTTTTCGTGCATTATTTATATCAACAATCTCCCCCTTTTTGATGATTACAAAATCTAAACTCACTAATCGAAAATTAGTATATATACAAGTATTATTGTGAGTTTATATCAATTCTTCCCCTTTTTGTTAGCATCAAAAAGGTTATCCTGATTTTATAGAAGCTCCCCTTTGAAGTATACTCCCCCTCGTTTTGAGGCCAAAAAGAAATTGAGATATGAATATCTTGCAAAAATATTTAGTGGACAAGCAACATATATATGTATATAGCATGCAAGAGTAGAGACTAAACATAACCATAACATTAATAATATGAAAAAGATACATCAAGCATTACATTAACAAACATAACAAGTAATGCAACTAACAAAAGCCTTAAATGCTTACAATCATCACTAAAATAATAAACCAAGGCTCAAACATGAGAGTCCTCTCTAGAGCTTGCCATTCAAAACGGTTTACGATAATTTTATTTGTAAAACACCAAGCATGTTTAATTGGGAGGAATGGATGGTGAACATGGAGATAGTGATGGTGGAGGGGTGTTTGTTGATGGTGGTGGAGGTGTTGTGTTTGTTGTTGGTGGTTGATGCAACAAGTTTTCAATATGAGAAAACATGTATTGTATCTCATCTCTTAGTCCGAACACAATTGTTCGGTTGTGAATGCAACAAAGGCAAGTGTCTCCATGAGCTTCAATTAAGCTCCATGGGACGGGGTTATAGGTTGGTGGATTGATAGGGGATGATGAGAAGTGTGCATCAAGAGGTGTTAATGGTGATAATGAGAGAGTGAGTGCAAGAGTTGTGTTTTCATTAGTAGGTTGTGATGATTGATCAATTATTGGAGGAGATAAGTGGGTGTTTATGTAGTCATTTATGGATGAAGTGGATGGTATGGAGGAAGTGGAATTTCCATTTGTTGATGGTGTTTTGGAGGGTGCATTTGGTGCACTAGGAGATGAGCATTGAGGTGGTGGTGATGGGGTAGTGTTGTCTTCATTTGTAAGATCAATGAATAATCGTTTTGGTGGAATAATGACAAGTTTTTGTTTCTTAGCATTGTTTGAATAGGTGGTTCTTGGTGATGACATGATAAAAGAATGATGTTTGATGAATGTTGAGGATGATGGAATGTGAATTAAACATGCATGGGGATTATATAGTGGGAAAACATGTTTAGAAGTGGAATTAATTTGAAATTGTAATGTTAGATTCCAAAATCAGTTTAGTTTTTAAGGGAAATGGTAGCTGGGACTAGCAAAAGAGATCACAAGGTGCAAAAGAAAATAGTGTTAAAACTGTTCCAGATGGCCGGTCCCCTTAAATTTAAGGGGGCCGCCCATCTGACGACCCGAAACCAGAATTTTTCAAAAAATTTCTGGAAAAATGTTGTGTTCTGTTTTGTATTTGCAGCAAACTCTATTTGAATATTTCACATTTATTTTGGTCTATTAGAAAGCATACAAGTCATATATATATATATATATATATATATATATATATATATATATATATATATATATATATATATATATATATATATATATATATACATATACATAAACTAATCATGCAAACACATATATAGATAAAGTAGTAAAGCATGCATTTAAAAGCATATATTAAACATAAACAATCAAGTTAGCATCCTAAACAAATATCCAAACAATTATTCAAGAAAATAACAAGTACTTCCGAATATACTTCGGACAAATAGCACACAAGACATAAAAGTAAGTATTGTTCAACAAACATAATCCAAGCACATCATCTCTTTTTCTTCCCGAATATGCCCTTCAATGTCTTCCCGATAGATTTGAAGCCACCTCTAACTTCTTCATGCAAACTCTTTTGCCTTCTAAGCATCTCGGTAGTTCGTTCATGAAGCACTTCTTCGGTTTGATCACTAGGAGATGGGGTAGAATACTCGGGATAGTCAAGATCCTCTAAATTGTCAACAAACTCAGAAAACGAAGGGGTACTAGCATCATGGATGTTTTCCTCCTCATCGTCATCGTCTTGTCTAGAAGATGATCCATGAAAGCTATGACGACGAGATTTTCCCTTGTCACTTCGAGTTCGTCGAGCTTGTTTTAGAGCGAGAGGACGTAAGGTGGGATAGATGGACTCATAGATACTATTGTCAAGATCGGGGTAGTACTCGATAACATGACGATAGAGACGAGTGAGGAACATTCCATATGGAAGATTGGCTTTGGGAGTTTTTCTAGCACACTCAATCCGTTTGATAAAGAAGTAGGCCAAATTGTACGGCTTTTCGACAGCTATACAATACAACATGTGAGCAAGGCACGCTGGAAGATGGTCCCGGTGACCTCCAGTACCAAACGCATTCTCACGAATCAGTTCTTCCCAACGCTTCATATGGGGGCCTAATTCTTTGAGGAGAAGTTAGTACGAAGAGATTTGAACGTTTTTGGATTTTATTTTTCGGGTAGTGGTGGCACGTTCCACACCAAGAATTTGACGAATTTCGTCGGGATGAGGGATATCGGATAGATAAGGACCAAAGGTTGGTCGACAACGATGAAGAGATTTGAGGTCCCACTCGTTTGTGAAAACGGCTTGACTTCTGAAAGGAATTTGGAGGATTTGACCAAATTGTTCGAGAGTTAAGGTGATGAATTCATTTTGAATCATGAAGGAAATGGTGATGAAACCAAGATCATTGGTTTGGATGGTGACTTGGCTAAAGAAATCGACTATGAAACGTGGAACGATTGGTTCATTAATTTCATAAAGGCAATGGAGGTTGATGCTTGAAAACAAGCGATCAATGTAGTCGGATTGAGCAAAGGCTAGATCTACTACACGTCCCTCATGAACGTTTCTATCTTCAATTTCACGATATATACGTCCAATGGAAGGAGATGTAGTAGGGAGTTGGGAAACTTTGGGAATGTAGTTTTTAGTGTGGGAAAGATCTTCGGTAGTCACTTTTGGCATTTTCACCTAAACGCAACAACAATACAAAAGACCAAAATAAATATAAAGAAGAATAGAAGTATATATATATTGTTAAGACTTATGTTGGAACGTAAACATACTTCGACACTAATCCTAGGAAGTAGTTTACCATGTTCCTTAATATTGTTTTTAACTCGTTCTAGATATATTTTACGATGTTTAGTAAGTGGTTATGGACAAATCCAAACGCCCCTTTAAACATCTTAATATATCATGAAATTTACTAGATTTACATTGGGTTGTAAAACTAGCTAATTCTTGCGAGTTTCTTATGCATGTGATTTGTTTTCGAAAAAGATGGTTTATATTTTGACTCAAAAATGTCGTTTTTCGTATTAAACCAAACGCTTCCTTAACTAGTTACTTATACTACTAGTATGTCAATATATATATATATATATATATATATATATATATATATATATATATATATATATATATATATATATATATATATATATATATATATATATGAATTATATATCTTGACAAGTCCGATTAGCAATTTTTAGGTTTATAATCATAACAACGTTTTATAAAAATTATAATGACTAAGTTTCAATATTATTTGGACATGATCCAGACACCCCCTTATTGTGAACTAAAATATTTTTTCTTGGTCGAAAAATGTAATTTCAAGTTTTACAAGTTATAAAAGTATAATGTGATTAGTTTTAACACTTTTTCAAAACATTATTCAACAATGTGTTTACTAAAATTTTTGAAAAGGAGTGTATGAAATTTTTCAAAAATTTTCGACAAGATTGTTTATAATTACTAGTTTCTAGTGTTGATTAATCATTCTAATCCTAGGGGAAGCATTTAGTTACGGAGTTTTAAGACTCAATTCGAAAGAAATTGTGAAATTGAAGAAATTTATAAAACATGCATAATCATGAGTATGACCAAATTAGATGGAATTAGATGAAATGTGTTATGAAAAACTTACAATACGTAATGGTGATTGTGTTAGATGAATTTGCCCTTTGCGAATTAACCCGAATTATGTGATTTGGAAGTGATTTAAGGTGTTTTTGGGTTTTGGTTTTCGTCACAGCAGTAGCAGGGGAAGGAGAGTATGAAAAAGTGGAGTGTTTGGCAAGAGGAATAAAGGGAAAAACGGGTTGGAGTATTTAGATGGCCGGCCCCCTTAAACATTAAGGGGGCCGCCCTTCATTATGCTGCCGGTCCCCTTAAACATTAAAGGGGCCGCCCTCCAAAAGTTTTATTTTTCGTGTTTTGTTTTCTGGAACGGACAAGGAAATATATATATATATATATATATATATATATATATATATATATATATATATATATATATATATATATATATATATATATATACATAAATATATATATATATATATATATATATATATATATATATATATTAGATTTATATTTAATCAAAAATACGTTGGAGAGTATTCGCACGAAAGGGATTGCATGACATTTTTTACTTGACATTTCGTCAATTAAATTTTCTTGATTATTTCGGATGAAATTCATCAAGTTGTCAAGTGGACGAGAAAGTTGTGGAAGGTTCATAAGTATGTATATATATATATATATATATATATATATATATATATATATATATATATATATATATATATATAGTAAGGGCTTATAAATCGAGAATATAGGAGGGAGACGTATGCAACGGAAGCCGGGAGTTTGTTTCATCCGTAGATTTTTCGACTCATCTCTCTTCTTCAGCATGAGTGTTGTTGAACATTAAAGTTCAATAAGGCAAATGGGGGAAAGAAAGGGTTCGTAAACGAACAATTTCTAGTTCTAGAAAATCAACAAATGAATTTTCTAGGTTATATGATCCTGATGTAACTATATATATATATATATATATATATATATATATATATATATATATATATATATATATATATATATATATATATATATATATATATATATATATATATATATATATATATATAGTGAGACTTTCTTGCGAGAACCATCTTATCAACGAGAACTGAGAGAACCACCAAAAACATACATGCACGCCTTCAATAATTGTATTTTTGCACATATGTTCTAAAAACAGCATATATGGTTTAAAAAAACGTAGTTGTTCTAAAGAATTTGATAAGAAATTGGAAATACAAAATTTTTCTTTAAAGGTGTGCATGTATGTTCTTATAAGGCGTGCAACGGAAATATTGCGGCCGTGTGCAAGTTTTTTGAGAAAAAAGAGGATTAGTTCATGAGGATATTGAAGAACATAGGTGGATACTTACGATTATTGATGATTTGCATGTATTTTTATTTTATTTTAAAAAGTGTGCATGTATGTTTTTGGTGGTTCTCTCAGTTCTCGCAGATAAAATGGTTCTCGTAAGAAAGTCTCCCTATATATATATATATATATATATATATATATATATATATATATATATATATATATATATATATATATATATATATATATATATATATATATATATATATTTAGATATAGTATAATTAGATAGGTATATATATATATGTATAGATATAAAAACTAGAAGAAACAATGAGCCAAACAAAATTACATAACAACTAGATACTAAACTAAGCATGCATTTCTTGACAAGGAAATAAAAGGAAATGTGTACCTTTCGTCTTCAACGCGTTTATCTTCAAAGTCTTCAAGGAATAGTCCGAACAAGAAGTGACATCAAAAGTTTCCATGTTTGAATGGCGAATATTTTTACGTTGGTCCCCATTGTCTCATTTGACCAAAGTTATTTGATCCAAACATGTTTTGTATTTGACTTGGGTGCATATATGGTGAAAACATTCCCCACGGATTGAAGTTTCACATTTGTTGATTATTGTTAAAGTTTCGTCTATTTTGGTTTGATCTTGATTGAGGTGTTTTAGGTCTAGGGTAAGAATTATTTGGTTTCCTAGGTGGTGGAGTTTTAGATCTTGTTTTAGGTTTGGACGATCCTACTTCGGTTTTTAAAGATGGTTTATAAAACGGTTTTATTTCATCATTACTAGAAATAGGTATTTTCTTATCATTTATGAGTATATACTTGGGATTAGATTTTGAAGGTTTTAATTCCTTGAGTTCACTTTCAAATTTAACATTTTTAATTTCACTTGTTGAAGCTTCAGTTGAATTAAATCCTAAACAGGTTTTATCTCCGGATACTCATTGAATACTTATGATTTTACTAAGTGAGTTACTACTATTTTCAAATTTATCAAGTTTGCAAATTTCTTCCCTAAGTTTGTTGTTTTCACTTTTAAGCTCTTGACATGATTTACATTTTTCAGCAATTTCTTTATCTTTTTCAAGTTGATGTATTTTAATTTTTAGTTCTAGTACTTCATTTTCTAGTTGGTTGTTTATGTATTTTAGTGGTTTGTTTTTAGCCATTACTTGTTGTCATAGTTTGCATAATCTATTGTATTCACTATCTAAATCTTTTTCATGTAATGATAAATTTTCATCACTAAAGTATTCGGTTTCGGAACGTACCTCACTTGATGTCTTAGCCATGAGACACTTTTCTTCCTTTGTTGTTTCTTTCTCATCTTCATCGCTATCACTCCAAGCTCCTCCAACAAACACTCTTTGATTTTGATCTCTTGTCATCATTGGACATTTTCCAATGAGGTGATTCGGATCACCACACTTGAAACACTTTCTCTCATTCTTGCTATACTTGTCATCATTATTCTTTTGAGGTGCTCTCCTTTCATCGTGTGGTTGTCTAACGAATCTTCCTCGCCTTTTGAAGAATTTCTTGAAATCTCTTACGTCCATGGCATATTCTTCATCATCGCTTTCGGAAGATGAGCTATCTTCGTTGTTGGATTCCTTTCTAGCTTTCAAGGCGATTGACTTGCTTTGTTCTCGTTTTCCTTTAACCATTTCGGAGTCCTTCTTTATAATTGCTTCGTAGACTTTCAAATTTCCAATTAATTCATCAAGTTGTAGTGTTGACAAATTCTTTGATTCCTCAATAGCCGTCACTTTAGCTTGCCATTTTGGGTGAAGAGCTCTAAGAAACTTCCTAACAAAATTCTTACTTGAAAAATTCTCATCAAGTGCTTTTAAACTTGTGATGATAATGTTAAATCTAGCAGAAGCATTATCAATTGATTCCTCTTCCGGAATCGTGAATTGCTCATGTTTTTGAACAAGTAGATCTATTTTATTATCTTTGAGTTGATTATTACCTTGGTGAGTTATTAATAAAGAGTTCCAAATTTCTTTTGCGGTTTCACACATAAAGATCCTTTCGTACTATTTACGTGGTAACGCACTGTAAATAACCATTTTTGCTTCATTATTTTTAGCAAGTTTTCTTTTTAAATCATCATTTTATTTTTCAAAAGGTACGATTTCATCTTTCTTAGTTTCGGGGTTATTTTGAATAGGTAAAAAGTCACCTTTGGTAATAACATGCCAAAGATCTAGATCATTTGATTTCACATAAGTTTCGAATCGATTTTTCCAATATAAAAATCCATCACTTTCAAATAGTGGTGGTCTTTGCATAGATTGCCCTTCTAAATATTTTTCAGATTCCATAGATCGTTACAAGTTTTAAAATATAATATATTTTAAAAAATCTTGCTAGACGTGGCTCTGATACCAATTGTGGAAAACTAGAAGGGGGGGGGTTGAATAGTTTTACGTCATTTTAAAATTAAAAAAAAACAAGTTTGTTTTAAAAACTTCGATTCTAGTTTATGTGATCTCAATACTTGCACTATATGAACAATTATATATTAACTAACTAACTAAGCTAATAAAGTATAGGTAAATAAGTAAGTAATGAAAAGAGTTGGAGAGATCAAACCACAACACAAGGATTTATAGTGGTTCGGCTACAAGGTCACCTTCCTTGTTCCTACTCCACTCCCCGAGTCACCTACTCGAGAGTTTTCTTCACTATGTCTACAAACTCCCTTATGGCGGAGCAAACCTTACACACCAATTTACACACCACAACTACGTCACAACTTGATCACAACTTCCACACAACTTCTTCACACCTATTTACTTCACACCTATCTTCTTCACACCTTTCTTCTTCACACCTATCTTCTTCACTTTAATATACTACACACCTATCTTCTTCACAACTACACTACTTCACTACTAATCAACTTCTACTTCCTACACAACTTCTATTACTTCTAAACTACTTATTAAATACACAACACAACTTCACAAATATATATACACAATGCACAACTACTCTTCAATACTTCTTGAACTTAGTTGTAGAAGGAGTGTTCTTCTTTTGCACTTTGTATGAGGATGGATGAAAATGGATTGAATCACTTGAAACAAGGATTAATATACAAATGATCAAATGGTTTTAGAGGATGTTTAGAGAGTTTGAGATCTGAAAATTTTGTGCAAAAGGTAAGAGAAATTCCAGATTTAAGGTGGTATTTATAGGCAACAAGTTCTGACAGAGGAGCGTGGCCGGCCCCCTTAAATCAAGGTCGGACCCCTTAAAATTAAGGGGACCGCCCTTTATAATTAAGGGGGCCGCCCAACTGTAACGGCCAGAAAACTTGTCTTTTAGTGAGGAAAGTTTATTTGGTGAAAAACTAACAGATTTTGGTTAAAAATTTGAAATCATATATTTAGTATGATTAAAACATTTTTCTTTATTACCAAAAGTGTTTTTCAAAAATATATAATATGTTTATATAATTAAATAAACTTTGTATTAGTTAATTAAATACCCCTTTGATCATGAAATGTATTAAACACTTGTTTATTCATACCTTAAGTGATTAAGTTGGATATAGTGATATAAACTAGCTTAATACTTGTTTACGTAGTAATCTTACGTTTGATGAGTTTACATTTTGTGATCGCCAAAATATAGAGATATCGAAAAATATAAATAACGTTTTCATGCATTATATATATATATATATATATATATATATATATATATATATATATATATATATATATATATATATATATATATATATATATATATATACTAGGAGATGGGGTAGAATACTCGGGATAATCAAGATCCTCTAAATTGTCAACAAACTCAGAAAACGAAGGGGTACTAGCATCATGGATGTTTTCCTCCTTATCGTCATCGTCTTGTCTAGAAGATGATCCATGAAAGCTATGACGACGAGATTTTCCCTTGTCACTTCGAGTTCGGCGAGCTTGTTTTAGAGTGAGAGGACGTAAGGTGGGATAGATGGACTCATAGATACTATTGTCAAGATCGGGGTAGTACTCTATAACATGACGATAGAGACGAGTGAGGAACATTCCATATGGAAGATTGGCTTTGGGAGTTTTTCTAGCACACTTAATCCATTTGATTAAGAAGTAGGCCAAATTGTACGGCTTTTCGACAGCTATACAATACAACATGTGAGCAAGGCACGCCGGGAGATGGTCCCGGTGACCTCCAGTACCAAACGTATTCTCACGAATCAGTTTTTCCCAACGCTTCATGTGGGGGCCTAATTCTTTGAGGAGAAGTTGGTACGAAGAGATTTGAACATTTTTGGATTTTATTTTTCGGGTAGTGGTGGCACGTTCCACACCATGAATTTGACGAATTTCGACGGGATGAGGGATATCGGATAGATAAGGACCAAAGGTTGGTCGACAACGATGAAGAGATTCAAGGTCCCACTCGTTTGTGAAAATGGCTTGACCTCTGAAAGGAATTTGGAGGATTTGACCAAATTGTTCGAGAGTTAAGGTGATGAATTCATTTTGAATCATGAAGGAAATGGTGATGAAACCAAGATCATTGGTTTGGATGGTGACTTGGCTAAAGAAATTGACTATGGAACGATTGGTTCATTAACTTCATAAAGGCAATTGAGGTTGATGCTTGAAAACAAGCGATCAATGTAGTCGGATTGAGGAAAGGCTAGATCTACTACACGTCCCTCATGAACGTTTCTATCTTCAATTTCACGATATATACGTCCAATGGAAGGAGATGTAGTAGGGAGTTGGGAAACTTTGGGAATGTAGTTTTTAGTGTGGGAAAGATCTTCGGTAGTCGCTTTTGGCATTTTCACCTAAACGCAACAACAATACAAAAGACCAAAATAAATATAAAGAAGAATAAAAGTATATATATATTGTTAAAACTTATGTTGGAACGTAAACATACTTCGACAATAATCCTAGGAAGTAGTTTACCATGTTCCTTAATATTGTTTTTAACTCGTTCTTTATATATTTTACGATGTTTAGTAAGTGGTTATGGACAAATCCAAACGCCCCTTTAAACATCTTAATATATCATGAAATTTACTAGATTTACATTGCGTTGTAAAACTAGCTAATTCTTACGAGTTTCTTATGCATGTGATTTGTTTTCGAAAAAGATGGTATATATTTTGACTCATAAATGTCGTTTTTCGTATTAAACCAAACGCTTCCTTAACTAGTTACTTATACTACTAGTATGTCAATATATATATGAATTATATATCTTGACAAGTCCGATTAACAATTTTTAGGTTTATAATCATAACAACGTTTTATAAAAATTATAATGACTAAGTTTCGATATTATTTGGACATGATCCAAACACCCCCTTATTGTGAACCAAAATATTTTTTCTTGGTTGAAAAATGTAATTTCAGGTTTTACAAGTTATAAAAGTATAATGTGATTAGTTTTAACACATTTTCAAAACATTATTCAACAATGTGTTTACTAAATTTTTTGAAAAGGAGTGTATGAAATTTTTCAAAAATTTTCGACAAGATTGTTTATAATTACTAGTTTCTAGTTTTGATTAATCATTCTAATCCTAAGGGAAGCATTTAGTTACGGAGTTTTAAGACTCAATTCGAAAGAATATGTGAAATTGAAGAAATTTATAAAACATGCATAATCATGAGTATGACCAAATTAGATAGAATTAGATGAAATGTATTATGAAAAACTTACAATACGTAATGGTGATTGTGTTAGATGAATTTGCTCTTTGCGAATTAACCCGAATTATGTGATTTGGAAGTGATTTAAGGTGTTTTTGGGTTTTGGTTTTCGTCACAGCAGTAGCAGGGGAAGGAGAGTATGAAAAAGTGGAGTGTTTGGCAAGAGGAATAAAGGGAAAAACGGGTTGAAGTATTCAGATGGCCGGCCCCCTTCGTTATGTTGCCGGTCCCCTTAAACATTAAATGGGCCGCCCTCCAAAAGTTTTATTTTTCGTGTTTTGTTTTCTGGAACGGATAAGAAAATATATATATATATATATATATATATATATATATATATATATATATATATATATATATATATATATATATATATATATATATATATATATATATTCGCACGAAAGGGATTGCTTGATATTTCGTCAATTAAATTTTCTTGATTATTTCGGATAAAATTCTTCAAGTTGTCAAGTGGACGAGAAAGTTGTGGAAGGTTCATAAGTATATATATAGGAGGGAGACGTATGCAACGGAAGCCGGGAGTTTGTTTCATCCATAGATTTTTCGACTCATCTCTCTTCATCAGCATGAGTGTTGTTAAACATTAAAGTTCAATAAGACAAATGGGGGAAAGAAATGGTTCGTAAACGAACAATTTCTAGTTCTATAACAAATGAATTTTCTAGGTTATATGATCCTAGATGTAACTAAGTGTATATATATATATATATATATATATATATATATATATATATATATATATATATATATGTGTGTGTGTGTGTGTGTGTGTGTGTGTATTTAGATATAGTATAATTAGATATGTATATATATATGTATAGATATAAAAATTAGAAGAAACAATGAGCCAAACAAAATTACATAACAACAAGATACTAAACTAAGCATGCATTTCTTGGCAAGAAAATAAAAGGAAATGTGTACCTTTCATCTTCAACGCGTTTATCTTAAAGTCTTCAAGGAATAGTCCGAACAAGAAGTGACATCAAAAGTTTCCATGTTTGAATGGCGAATATTTTTACGTTGGTCCCCATTGTCTTATTTGACCAAAGTTATTTGATCCGAACATGTTTTGTATTTGACTTGGGTGCATATATGGTGGAAACATTCCCCACGGATTGAAGTTCCACATTTGTTGATTATTGTTAAAGTTTCATCTATTTTGGTTTGATCTTGGTTGAGGTGTTTTAGGTCTAGGGTAAGAATTATTTGGTTTCCAAGGTGGTGGAGTTTTAGATCTTGCTTTAGGTTTGGACGATCCTACTTCGGTTTTTAAAAATAGTTTATAAAACGGTTTTATTTCTTCATTACTAGAAATAGGTATTTTCTTATAATTTATGAGTATATACTTAGGATTAGATTTTGAAGGTTTTAATTCCTTGAGTTCACTTTCAAATTTAACATTTTTAATTTCACTTGTTGAAGCTTCAGTTGAATTAAATCCTAAACCGGTTTTATCTCCGGATACTATTTGAATACTTATGATTTTACTAAGTGAGTTACTACTTGTAACAACCCGATATTTTCCACGTCTACGTTTATTTTCCAACTTTGGAAATTTCACTATTCATCGATTACTATTCATCAAAACACTATTCATTATTTTACTATTCATCGTTTTTGATGTCCGTTTGATATTCTGAGAAACATTTGAAAATTTTACTATTCACAGAACACTATTCATTCCGGAAGAAATTCCACTATTCACGTGCATTATTAGTAAGGACCTCTCATACGGACTAGAATAGTCTGCATATCATCATAATGTCATTTACATGCTATACCACTCTTAGGATTCTCAAATTAATATATTTAGTATATTTAACGTTTTACGTGTAAGTATTTATAATTAAATGTTAACACCCGGTTTATACACGACGAATATATCTAAATATTCCCACAATGGTCCCGACATATTTTTATATCCATTTTAACATCATAAAAGTTATAACATTCAGTTACCCAGTATTTTGGAAATTTATTTTATTTAGAACGTACGCGTATGAATATAACGACGGTTTTCGTGAAAACTAAACAATAATCACCCGATCACTCAGTAAATGTACCCAACATATTTTTAATATGTTTTTAACATTATTATGACTTTTATTTCATCCCGGTTAACTTCGTGAACGTTTATTGTTATTAAAACCGGTACCCGATTTTAACGAATAACGCGTAATAACACTTAACGCTACACTATATTTTCTAAGTGATCAAAACCGTTTTGGCTACTCCTTTTCACACCCAAAACCAGCCATGAAACACCCCTTTAACCATGTGCATTGAATTCTATTATATTACTAATAAACCTCTAAAACATTACTTAACCAAAAACCTAAAATCAAAACATACACTTTTTAGATAAGAAAGAAACTTATCTCACCCTCTTTCTCTCTTGCACTCCACGACCAAACCCAAAAACATAGATCCATCCATTGTTTTTCAAAAGCTAAAGCACTAAACTTGTTCATTATACTTGCCTAATCAAGAATCAAACAAGAAAAACACAAGAACAACAAGCATAATCATCATCTAATCATCTCATTTTATCAAGTAAGTTATCAAATTTATTTTTACATGAAACATCTTATATTTACTTGTATTACATGATTTCCATGCTAAAAACCATGTACAACTAGCTATACCACCATTTATTTTGTCTAAAATGGAACATACAAACCCTAACTTTTTATTTATGAATCCTCTTGCTATAATAACTTGGTTAGGATCCCATGGCACCCTAAGAAGGTGTATGGTAAGATTAGATTAGTCATGTGGTGATTACAAGAGGTTTGGTGATGGTAGAAATTGGTTTTTAACCTTGGAAACTTGATTTGGAACCTATTTTAGACATGCTGTCCCGTTTTGTAAAAATCTGGAAAATCAGTAAACACCAAGGAAACTTTGGCAAAATTTTTAGAAAATACTTTCAAAAACGAATCCGTAGGCGAAAGAACGGATTAAAAAGAGTCTATAACGAAGGAGTTATGATTTTTGCAAGATTGTTGACGAAAAGTATTTTCTGGAAATTAGTTGCTGTTGGACGTTTTTCGTCGGTCAAAAAGAGGCTTTAGACGTAACCCGGAGGAGCCGAGCTTTCCAAAATATATTACTACATACTAAGACGTAACCGTGGACATAAAGAACAAGTAAAACGGACAAGTAACGACAAAGATATACACGTTTGAATATCGGCTAAAACCACTTTATATTTGACAGCTTTTATTAAATTTTGGCGCAAAAACTACGAAGTACATTTTCAAGCTAGAAGTAATATTAAGTACCAAGCTTTATAACTAATGTAGTATTAGTTATCACGAGTATGTTTTCATCATTTCAAAGATTACAACCCGAGTATTTCAACGCTAACAAGGAAACTTACGTTATATATATATAAGTATATATATTATAACTAGCCATTTATATTTTCTAATAGCAATATTTTCCAAATTCTTGGATTATATATTTTGATAACACAAGTGTTTTTACAAAGAGTAGAGTGGTATAGGGAACATGTGCATGTACATTCCTTTCATCATTTCATGATCTAAAGTAGATCATATCATTCATTTAGGTTGCGGATAGAGTGCGCGCCTTACTTTAGTTCATACCTTTTTGTTATCATATCGCTTATATCAGGTGAGTATTCACGAACCCTCTTTTCTAACTATTTTAATCGTTTTGGGGTGGATGCATGAACAATACTGTTTACTCTTATATGAACTTAAAAGACTCTTGTTTCACTATTTATGCTAGTAAGCAAAACGTACTTAAACAAACTTGTTTACTATTTACGAACACTATTATCTGAACTTTTTGACTTGTCTTGACATTATAACTTGTTTGCACTCTTGAACCGTTTGACTTGAACTTTTAGACTTAATGTGCCGTACGTTCTAAGACTTAAAGTCTCCCTTGTTCGGAGCAACGTTATAAAGTCTCTCATGTTCAGAGCATCCTTAATAAATCTCGCCATGGTGGAGTGACTAATAAATCTTTGCCAAGTCGGTAAAGTGACTAATAAATCTCGCCTAGGTGGTGGAGTGACTTCAAGTCTCCCATGTTCGGAGCAACATTATAAAGTCTCCATTGTTCGGAGCGGCCTTGACTTATTATATACTTTGTGCCCTTACTGTGAACTATATTGACCTTATGTACTTGAAAATCAAACGTAATACTTTATATGCAAAGGGGTTGTGAACACATAGGTTGTAAGTCTTGTTATGGCCAAGACTTGCAACTGAGTGGATTCACAATGCCTTTGCCTGGCGAACTTTCTCAAATGGTTTTCTTATTATTTAAAACGTTTATACTCACCAACTATTTTTATAGTTGACCGTTTTCTCTCATGCATTTCAGGTGATCGTCAGTAAGCTTGTCATCAAGGTCTTGCATAATGAAGTTTTCACATGTCACTTCTTTTCATTATGTATTAAAATACCATCTTTTGGGAATCAAACTTATGTCTTTTATTTGCCAAAGTCGGCAATAACAACGTTGTAATGTTATATTTTTCCTTAATGTAAATTATGGTATTGTCTTATTTCTCTTTGGTGATGTATATCTATTTCGTTACACCTCGTGTTTCCGCCTTCGGCGAGGGTGTGACAGATTGGCATCAGAGCCAGAGGTTATAGAGAATGCCGATTTTTCTAAAATAAAAATCGCAACTATAACCAAAGTAACATTTTTCTTAAATACCAAAAATGATACGAGTCGACTAGTCTTAGCATTGCATTATTAATCCTCAAGTATGCATAGCCTGATCACCTATGTATAATTCAGGAAGAATCATGCAATGAAGGGAGTAGTAGTCAAAGATCATGTTTGGTCGGGTCTAGAGAGTCTGGTCACCTGAAGTTGCATTGGTCGGGTGGGTATGCATAACCTGTTTATATGTTTCAGTTTCTGTTACCGTACCTTATATATGCCTTCATGTATATACTTTCTCCTTGCTACCTTACGCCCCGTTAGATTAAGCATGCCTTTGTTTCCATCATTTTTGCGATCTCCATGTCACGACTGTTATTGTACCGTACATCCTCCGTCATCATTCATGTGTCGCTCACTCAACCAACTATTTTTGTCTATCGCAGAGACATGGCCGCAATAAACCCTCCGAATGACACTGCTGCTGGATTAGCAGACCTCCTCACTCAGATTGTTGCGCACATTGATGCTGGACGGACTAATAATGGAGCAGGTGCCTCGAACAACGGTCAGGGATGCAACTATAAGACTTTCATGACGTGCAAACCAATGGAATTTTATGGCACTGAGGGTGCCATTGGACTGCTATCATGGTTTGAGAATGTTGAGTCGAAACTCAGCATCACTAAATGTGCTGAAGGAGATAAGGTTGAGTTCTCTGCGGGTCTGCTTCAAGATCGAGCATTGACTTGGTGGAACAACCAGCTACAGACTCAAGGAAGAGAGGCTGCAAATGGATTATCTTGGAAAGCATTTAAGAAACTACTAACTGACGAGTACTGCAGAAAAGATGAAGTGGAGAAGCTGGAAGTGGAATTTTGGAACCACTTGATGGTAGGAGTAGAAGTTGACAAGTACACGGCCCGTTTCCATGAGCTAACTAAGATGGTTCCTCATATGGTCTCCACTGTGGAGAAGCTGATTGATCGATATGTTTGGGGGTTGATTCCTGAAATCAGGAGGGATGTCACTTCATCAAACCCAACCACTCTACAAGCCGCTGTGGGCATGGCATACCGCTTGACAAATGATGTGATCAGATCTGGTGAACTAACAAAAGGAAATAATGAAGGGCGAAAGAGACAGGAAGATCAGCAAGGAAGCCGTCATCAAAATCAACAGGACAAGAGACAGCGAGTAGCTGGAAACTACGGAGCAATAACTCAGGGGCCCGGAGGATATGCAGGCACACATCCTAAATGTACCCGATGTAACCTACACCACTCAGGAGATTGCCCAAGGTGCAGCAGCTGCGGAAAGACAGGCCATCTTGTTCGATATTGCAAAGGAAATCAAGTACGAAGGTCAGCATGTTACGAGTGTGGAAGCTTGGATCATCTCAGGAATACCTGTCCAAAGTTGAAAAGGACTCCCAACCAAGGACCGAATCGTCCAAACCTGGCGGCGGCAATTGAAGGGCCACAAGATGAGGCCGTTGAGATTCCACCCGCGCGTGGCAGAGCTTACTTCCTAGGAAATCCTATCACCCAACATGTCCACGATAGCATAACGGGTACATTCTCTTGAACAACTATATTATTTTCCTAGCACTTAAGTCTTAGTATAGAACTTATACACAACACCGACTAATCCGAGACCTAGCGTTTTCGACCTTAGTTGCTTCATCAAATTTAACAGCGAGCACATACACCTATAGAATGGATGAATTGAATCTCGAGGACGAGATTCCTTTTAAGGTTGGTAGAATGTAACAACCCGATATTTTCCACGTCTACGTTTATTTTCCAACTTTGGAAATTTCACTATTCATCGATTACTATTCATCAAAACACTATTCATTATTTTACTATTCATCGTTTTTGATGTCCGTTTGATATTCTGAGAAACATTTGAAAATTTTACTATTCACAGAACACTATTCATTCCGGAAGAAATTCCACTATTCACGTGCATTATTAGTAAGGACCTCTCATACGGACTAGAATAGTCTGCATATCATCATAATGTCATTTACATGCTATACCACTCTTAGGATTCTCAAATTAATATATTTAGTATATTTAACGTTTTACGTGTAAGTATTTATAATTAAATGTTAACACCCGGTTTATACACGACGAATATATCTAAATATTCCCACAATGGTCCCGACATATTTTTATATCCATTTTAACATCATAAAAGTTATAACATTCAGTTACCCAGTATTTTGGAAATTTATTTTATTTAGAACGTACGCGTATGAATATAACGACGGTTTTCGTGAAAACTAAACAATAATCACCCGATCACTCAGTAAATGTACCCAACATATTTTTAATATGTTTTTAACATTATTATGACTTTTATTTCATCCCGGTTAACTTCGTGAACGTTTATTGTTATTAAAACCGGTACCCGATTTTAACGAATAACGCGTAATAACACTTAACGCTACACTATATTTTCTAAGTGATCAAAACCGTTTTGGCTACTCCTTTTCACACCCAAAACCAGCCATGAAACACCCCTTTAACCATGTGCATTGAATTCTATTATATTACTAATAAACCTCTAAAACATTACTTAACCAAAAACCTAAAATCAAAACATACACTTTTTAGATAAGAAAGAAACTTATCTCACCCTCTTTCTCTCTTGCACTCCACGACCAAACCCAAAAACATAGATCCATCCATTGTTTTTCAAAAGCTAAAGCACTAAACTTGTTCATTATACTTGCCTAATCAAGAATCAAACAAGAAAAACACAAGAACAACAAGCATAATCATCATCTAATCATCTCATTTTATCAAGTAAGTTATCAAATTTATTTTTACATGAAACATCTTATATTTACTTGTATTACATGATTTCCATGCTAAAAACCATGTACAACTAGCTATACCACCATTTATTTTGTCTAAAATGGAACATACAAACCCTAACTTTTTATTTATGAATCCTCTTGCTATAATAACTTGGTTAGGATCCCATGGCACCCTAAGAAGGTGTATGGTAAGATTAGATTAGTCATGTGGTGATTACAAGAGGTTTGGTGATGGTAGAAATTGGTTTTTAACCTTGGAAACTTGATTTGGAACCTATTTTAGACATGCTGTCCCGTTTTGTAAAAATCTGGAAAATCAGTAAACACCAAGGAAACTTTGGCAAAATTTTTAGAAAATACTTTCAAAAACGAATCCGTAGGCGAAAGAACGGATTAAAAAGAGTCTATAACGAAGGAGTTATGATTTTTGCAAGATTGTTGACGAAAAGTATTTTCTGGAAATTAGTTGCTGTTGGACGTTTTTCGTCGGTCAAAAAGAGGCTTTAGACGTAACCCGGAGGAGCCGAGCTTTCCAAAATATATTACTACATACTAAGACGTAACCGTGGACATAAAGAACAAGTAAAACGGACAAGTAACGACAAAGATATACACGTTTGAATATCGGCTAAAACCACTTTATATTTGACAGCTTTTATTAAATTTTGGCGCAAAAACTACGAAGTACATTTTCAAGCTAGAAGTAATATTAAGTACCAAGCTTTATAACTAATGTAGTATTAGTTATCACGAGTATGTTTTCATCATTTCAAAGATTACAACCCGAGTATTTCAACGCTAACAAGGAAACTTACGTTATATATATATAAGTATATATATTATAACTAGCCATTTATATTTTCTAATAGCAATATTTTCCAAATTCTTGGATTATATATTTTGATAACACAAGTGTTTTTACAAAGAGTAGAGTGGTATAGGGAACATGTGCATGTACATTCCTTTCATCATTTCATGATCTAAAGTAGATCATATCATTCATTTAGGTTGCGGATAGAGTGCGCGCCTTACTTTAGTTCATACCTTTTTGTTATCATATCGCTTATATCAGGTGAGTATTCACGAACCCCCTTTTCTAACTATTTTAATCGTTTTGGGGTGGATGCATGAACAATACTGTTTACTCTTATATGAACTTAAAAGACTCTTGTTTCACTATTTATGCTCGTAAGCAAAACGTACTTAAACAAACTTGTTTACTATTTACGAACACTATTATCTGAACTTTTTGACTTGTCTTGACATTATAACTTGTTTGCACTCTTGAACCGTTTGACTTGAACTTTTAGACTTAATGTGCCGTACGTTCTAAGACTTAAAGTCTCCCTTGTTCGGAGCAACGTTATAAAGTCTCTCATGTTCAGAGCATCCTTAATAAATCTCGCCATGGTGGAGTGACTAATAAATCTTTGCCAAGTCGGTAAAGTGACTAATAAATCTCGCCTAGGTGGTGGAGTGACTTCAAGTCTCCCATGTTCGGAGCAACATTATAAAGTCTCCATTGTTCGGAGCGGCCTTGACTTATTATATACTTTGTGCCCTTACTGTGAACTATATTGACCTTATGTACTTGAAAATCAAACGTAATACTTTATATGCAAAGGGGTTGTGAACACATAGGTTGTAAGTCTTGTTATGGCCAAGACTTGCAACTGAGTGGATTCACAATGCCTTTGCCTGGCGAACTTTCTCAAATGGTTTTCTTATTATTTAAAACGTTTATACTCACCAACTATTTTTATAGTTGACCGTTTTCTCTCATGCATTTCAGGTGATCGTCAGTAAGCTTGTCATCAAGGTCTTGCATAATGAAGTTTTCACATGTCACTTCTTTTCATTATGTATTAAAATACCATCTTTTGGGAATCAAACTTATGTCTTTTATTTGCCAAAGTCGGCAATAACAACGTTGTAATGTTATATTTTTCCTTAATGTAAATTATGGTATTGTCTTATTTCTCTTTGGTGATGTATATCGATTTCGTTACACCTCGTGTTTCCGCCTTCGGCGAGGGTGTGACACTACTATTTTCAAATTTATCAAGTTTGCAAATTTCTTCCCTAAGTTTGTTGTTTTCACTTTTAAGCTCTTGACATGATTTACATTTTTCAACAATTTCTTTACCTTTTTCAAGTTGATGTATTTTAATTTTTAGTTCTAGTACTTCATTTTCTAGTTGGTTGTTTATGTATTTTAGTGATTTGTTTTTAGCCATTACTTGTTGTCCTAGTTTGCATAATCTATTGTATTCACTATCTAAATCTTTTTCATCTAATGATAAATTTTCATCACTAAAGTATTCGGATTCGGAACGTACCTCACTTGATGTCTTAGCCATGAGACACTTTTCTTCCTTTGTTGTTTCTTTCTCATCTTCATCGCTATCACTCCAAGCTCCTCCAACAAACGCTCTTTGATTTTGATCTCTTGTCATCATTGGACATTTTCCAATGAGGTGATTCGGATCACCACACTTGAAACACTTTCTCTCATTCTTGCTATACTTGTCATCATTATTCTTTTGAGGTGCTCTCCTTTCATCGTGTGGTTGTCTAACGAATCTTCCTCGCCTTTTGAAGAATTTCTTGAAATCTCTTACGGCCATGACATATTCTTCATCATCGCTTTCGGAAGATGAGCTATCTTCGTTGTTGGATTCCTTTCTAGCTTTCAAGGCGATTGACTTGCTTTGTTCTCGTTTTCCTTTAACCATTTCGGAGTCCTTCTTTATAATTGCTTCGTAGACTTTTAAATTTCCAATTAATTCACCAAGTTGTAGTGTTGACAAATTCTTTGATTCCTCAATAGCAGTCACTTTAGCTCGCCATTTTGGGTGAAGAGCTCTAAGAAACTTCCTAACAAAATTATTACTAGAAAAATTCTCATCAAGTGCTTTTAAACTTGTGATGATAGTGTTAAATCTAGCAGAAGCATTATCAATTGATTCCTTTTCCGGAATCGTGAATTGCTCATATTGTTGAACAAGTAGATCTATTTTATTATCTTTGACTTGATTATTACCTTGGTGAGTTATTAATAAAGAGTTCCAAATTTCTTTTGCGGTTTCACACATAAAGATCCTTTCGTACTCTTTACGTGGTAAAGCACTGTAAATAACCATTTTTGCTTCATTATTTTTAGCAAGTTTTCTTTTTAAATCATCATTTTGTTTTTCAAAAGGTACGATTTCATCTTTCTTAGTTTCGGGGTTATTTTGAATAGGTAAAAAGTCACCATTAATAACATGCCAAAGATCTATATCTTTTGATTTCACATAAGTTTCGAATCAATTTTTCCAATATAAAAATCCATCACTGTCAAATAGTGGTGGTCTTTGCATAGATTGTCATTCTAAATATTTTTCACATTCCATAGATCGTTACAAGTTTTAAAATACAATATATTTTAAAATATCTTGCTAGACGTGGCTCTGATACCAATTGTGGAAAACTAGAAGGGGGGGGGGGGGTTAAATAGTTTTACGTCCTTTTAAATTTTATAAAAACAAGTTTGTTTTAAAAAATTCGATTATAGTTAATGTGATCTCAATACTTGCACTATATGAACAATTATATATTAACTAACTAACTAAGCTAATAAAGTATAGGTAAATAAGTAAGTAATGAAAAGAGTTGGAGAGATCAAACCACAACACAAGGATTTATAGTGGTTCGGCTACAAGGTCACCTTCCTTGTTCCTACTCCACTCCCCGAGTCACCTACTCTAGAGTTTTCTTCACTATGTCAACAAACTCCCTTATGGCGGAGAAAACCTTACACACCACAACTACGTCACAACTTGATCACGACTTCTACACAACTTCTTCACACCTATCTTCTTCACACCTTTCTTCTTCACACCAATCTACTACACACATATCTTCTTCACAACTACACTACTTCACTACTAATCAACTTCTACTTCCTATACAACTTCTATTACTTCTAAACTACTTATTACATACACAACACAACTTTACAAATATATTTACACAATGGACAACTACTCTTCAATACTTCTTGAACTTAGTTGTAGAAAGAGTGTTCTTCTTTTGCACTTTGGATGAGGATGGATGAGAAGGGATTGAATCACTTGAAACAAGGATTAATATACAAATGATCAAAGGGTTTTAGAGGATGTTTAGAGAGTTTGAGATCTGAAAATTTCGTGCAAAAGGTAAGAGAAATTCCAGATTTAAGATGGTATTTATAGGCAACAAGTTCTGACAGAGGAGCGTGGCCGGCCCCCTTAAATCAAGGCCGCCCCCTTAAAATTAAGGGGACCGCCCTTTATAATTAAGGGGGCCGCCCAACTGTAACGGCCAGAAAACTTGTCTTTTAGTGGGGAAAGTTTATTTGGTGAAAAACTAACTGATTTTGGTTAAAAATTTGAAATCATATATTTAGTATGATTAAAACATTTTTCTTTATTACCAAAAGTGTTTTTTAAAAATATATAATATGTTTATATAATTAAATAAACTTTGTATTAGTTAATTAAATAACCCTTTGATCATGAGATGTATTAAACACTTATTTTTTCATACCTTAAGTGATTAAGTTGGATATAGTGATATAAACTAGCTTAATACTTGTTTACGTAGTAATCTTACGTTTGATGAGTTTACATTTTGTGATCGTCAAAATATAGAGATATCAAAAAATATAAATAACGTTTTTATGCATTATTTATGTCAACAATCTCTCCCTTTTTGATGGACAATTAGCAGCCAATCAGCCATGGTGCACCGGTAATATGTTCGAGGACATGGGTTTCGCATACGGGTGAAGAGTGAAGACATTATAATTGTTTACTTTTGTTTCGTTATGTATTAGTTATAAGGATTTATTAAGGACTTTTTATTTCGTTATGTATTAGTTAAAAATATTATTAGGAACTCTCGTTAAATTGTGAACTCGTTTTGTTTCGTTATGTATTTGTTATATTTCATTTTATTATTAAGGTCTCGTTTTGATATATGAGAACAGGTTCTTTAATAAGTCCCTTAACATGTCCTTAACAGGTTTACTTATGTTTTTTTGGTTTAAATTTAGTATTTTTGTTAACAGGTCCCTTAACATGTTCCTTATCGTGTAACCTGTTAATTTTCGTGTCGTGTTCGTGTTCGAAAAAAGTGACATGATTTTTTATCGTGTCGTGTTCGTGTTTAGGTCATTCGTGTTCGTGTCTTATCGTGTTCGTGTCTTATCGTGTCGTGTCAGACACGATATGCCAGCTCTAATCCACAACCTTTATTTGTGATGCATTCTAGCATAGCAAATACCTATAGTCGTATTATCACCTTGTCAGTGAGTAGATGATGTAAGTTTGACAAATCCCCAGTCATAATCTTTAGAAAGACTCCAATCGGGATTAACATTAGTAAATGTTGACAATCTGCTACCTCCGTCACCAACAACAATGTGGATTGTTCGCCTCATGGTTCCAGAATAGTTAGACCTTTCTGTGTTGACACATTGATTCTACACCACCATAATGGAGAGTAAGTTAGAAAGATGGAAATAAGTAATCTTTACATGTCGGTAATCTTTTTACAAAAAGAAAACGAATAGTTGTACCTGGTATATAGGACAAATTCTTTCATAACTATGAACATGTCCATAGAATGCAATGTCAACCTTGTATTTCTGTCGTAGCTTCTGCAAGTGTTCCCTTCCCATGGGCTCTTCAAAGGAGCCCTCAATACCATACTGACTACTAGAAGAATATCCAAGTACAGATTAGCTGCAAAAATCAACCATGGCAGTTTTTTATTGTCAATCGACGCAAAACACTTTTCTATCCTTGCATGCTGTTCAGAACCCTCCGTCCAGTCATGCTCAAAATCTGCTATACAGAAGTGAAACATTCCATAATTGGTTGAGTATCTGTCGAGAGAAGTATGAGCTGGGACTTTATATCTTAGTGTTAGTTTTATAGACATAAAATAATAGACGTATGTTAGGATCGAACTTGAGTTCACGGGATTGCACACATTATGTATGAAGAGTAAATGAATAATTATTTATAAGTGTTATATATAATTATTAATTAACACAAAACGAGTAACAACCGTTAGTATTTAACAGAAAATGGCTAACGACCGTTAGACGAAAAAAATGAAAGAATTATTGGTGAATAATTGGA
This sequence comes from Artemisia argyi, assembly GCA_030686995.1. Classification (NCBI taxonomy): domain Eukaryota; kingdom Viridiplantae; phylum Streptophyta; class Magnoliopsida; order Asterales; family Asteraceae; genus Artemisia; species Artemisia argyi. The sequence continues at coordinate 11,620,284 of CM060689.1, read as the reverse complement.
AGGTCAAGAAGGTTCCAGAATCCCTTGAGGAGTTCCATAACCGATCGGCCAAGAAGGAGGGCACCTCCTCTTTTGCTTGAGCTCCAAGTTACTTCAACTATATAAACAAACTCAAGGTTCATTGTTCTACATCTATGGTACACATAACCTAATGTTTTCTCTCTTTTTCTTTTCCTTGCAAAACCAATCGAACACCTCTAATTCCTTTAGGGTTTCGATTTTTTTTGAAGATTAAAGTGTTTTGTGTTTTAATTACTTGCAGTACATGTGTACAAGAACGTGATATAACCACACTTTTGGTTATATCTTTGATTGAATAACAAAAACGGTAAAGGGTTATTCGTGTAATCCACATAAACCCTAATTAGGGTTCATAAGTTGAAGATTTGCTTTAATTGATTGTTGGGTCACTGAATTCCCCAAACTTCCTCTTTCTAGGATTTGAACATAAAACAACCTAAGTGTTTAATATCCGTAAATACTTTCAAGTCACTGAGTGAACAGTTGGTCAGTAAGTCATCTTCAGGATGCTTAGACCGAGCCTAAGAAGAAAGGTTCTCCAGTCAGTGAGGCGGAACTCACTGAGTGGCATCTAAGCCAAAAAGTAGATGATGGGTTCAGTGAGGATGACAATAACTCACTGAACCCCCAGGACTCCTCAACAACTATTGAAGACTGAAGACTGAAGAATGGGCGGGACGGAGCAGGAAATGTTTGAATGTCTGAACAGGTGTCCCTATCGACCTAAAGTCAAACTTTTCCTGAAAGGCATCAAGTCAGGATGGTGTCATCACTGTGCACTAGAAAGATACTCCTCAAATGAAAAGACAACACGAACATACATATACATATATATATATATATATATATATATATATATATATATATATATATATATATATATATATATATATATATATATATATATATATATATATATATATATATCTTCGACCAAAAGTGCCCAACAAGTTATGTGAAATTTCCCAAGGGAGATATGTATACCTACAAAAGTTGTGGAAGTGGAACGATATAATCTGGGCGGAGATTGTTTTGCTGCTGAGGTTTCTTCTACGATTGTTCTTTTGGTGTTAGTCTTTAAAACATATGCAAGGAAACTGTTTTACAAATCCAAGCAGTGCACCAAGACGAATTCAACCTTACATCCCACATCGTTGGGGAAATTAAATGTGCTTTGGTCATATATGACTATGTATGCATTTTACACGTTTAGAATACTATAATTTTCGGACATAGCGTTGTTTGTGAGGTTCATATACAAAACAAACATGAACTCTGTATACTTGCTTGTCCTAAATTTGTATAAATTCTTAACATTTTAAGATTCTTCTTAACAAGTATTTCAAAATTTGATACAGAGGGGTTAGAGTCCATATATTTGCATACGAAATATTACTCTTTTACATCTTAAAATTTTAATAGTTGAAAGATTATAGTTCAAGGATACATTATCTTAACTACTATCTAATTCTACAAATATCATTCATGCAACTAGCTTAAATCTCACCCAAGCCTCTCTCCCTCTCACCTTTGATTAAACCCCTTATGTCAATTGTCTTAAACCTTGCAATTCAAGAAAACGATTTCGGTCGATCATTTTAATTACTAGCATTTGCAGATATCCACTTGCTTGACAATCTCTAGACAATTTTGCTTGAATATTACTAGCATTTTGCAATAACTCATAAGTTCTCTCAAAACTATCGAGTTTTCGTCCGGCTGAGATAAACTATTTTTAAGCTTGTGGATGCTCGGTTCATCAAGAACCACACAATGATACTCCTCAACTTGTTAGACAAGGTCTTAACCGGCTTCTCATTCTCTTTGCTTCCATTAAAATCCAACCTTATTATTTTTTTTTTTGTGCAAACACAACCCACACCCTTTGGGTAACAATCTGAATTTTATGAAACAAAAAGGGGAGCCTTTGGATTTAAAAACAACATGAACATGTAACACGGTTCCATATCTTCGACCAAAAGTACCCAACAAGTTATTTGAAATTTCCAAAGGGATATAACCTGGGCGAAAATTGTTTTGTTGCTGAATTTTCTCCTACGGTTGCTCTTTTGGTGTTAGTCTTCAAATCATTTGAGGAGAAAAGCGTCTTTACAAAGCCAGGCAGTCATCACGAATTCGAAACCGTTTCAGCCGTGTATCCCACATAGGTTAAAGAAATGAAATGTTCTTTGGTTATATACTATCGTGTACATTTATGCTACATGTTTAGAATGATATACTATGTTTCGGTTGAGCATTGATAGCAAATTTCATATAGAACTTTGATGTAGATATTCCATCCTAAATTTGTATAACTTATTAACATTTTATAATATGATATATCGAACTTTTTTTATATATAAACAAAAAGACAAATCTCAGCCACTCATTTTCTTTTTGAGAAAAAAGAGATATTAATTAATATTTAAATTAAAAACTCAATTACACCCATTTTTTATAATTTAAATATCTTATGAACTGTTGATCGTTAGACAAAACAAATTATACTCTCACGAAAAGTATTTAATTATCTTTCTATAAATGACCATTTTGATATACTTTCAACAAACTCTTTTTGGTCGATTTGGTGAGGGGGTGGTGACCCGCTCCCTTTAGCCTTAGAAAAGGTCTTAACCGACTTATCCTTTTCTTATACTCCTCAAATAGTGTAACGACAAAACAAACATGTAACACGGTTCCATATCTTTTGGTGTTAGTCTTCAAAACATTTGCGAAGGAAAGCTTCTTTATAAAGCTAGGCATTCATCAAGAATTCAAGACCATTTGAGCATTGTCCTGCATAGGTTCAAGAAATGAATTGTTCTTTAGTTATATACTATCGTGTACATATACCTTAAATGTTTAGAATAGTACTATGTTTCAAACGTGGTATAGTTTGTGAAGTTTATATACAAAATAAAATTGAACTTCGAAGTATATGATTCGTCCTAAATTTGTATAAGTTCTTAACATTTTGTAATATTTAATTTAGCTCCTTTTTCTTTCTTTTTTTTTCTTTTTTTTTATTTTTTTTTAATTTTTTTTCCTTAACAAAGACTTTAAATTTTGATACACAAAGATGGACTCAACATGCTTATATAAGTAACTGATTTTTAAAGTTAAACAATGCATTTATTTCTTTAAGAAAAACACAAAATACGATATAAGTGATGATCACATTCTAAAATTTCTTTTAGTAATCATAGATATTCAAGAAAAATAAATACAAATATCCAACGATGCATAATGCATGACATATTAATAGTTGAAAGATGATAGCTCAACGATACATTATCGTAAGTCTTGAAAGGAAAGTCTTTTAAACTTCACTTAAATCAACTGATCGATCGAAACTAAGGAAGATGTTTCAACAATTAAAAAAGACAATGTAATATCGTTCATATGTTTAGTTAGATAATGATGAATACACAAAAACTTTCCCCAACAACCAGTAGTTCCCTTAAAAGTTTCTTTGGACCATGCAATCCGAGGCAACCTTTATTTTCCAATCACAAGAACTTACTGAAATGGGCCTCCGTTTTTCGTCTAAATCGTCCGAGAATATTAACTTCGATCTAAGTTGTTTCTTGTTCTGTCCCAGATATCCACTTGCTCAGCAATCTCTAAAGTAGCAACAATGCCAAAATTTCCCCATCTTGAAAGACAGTTTGCTCTACTGTTAGCATTTCACATCGTGGATGCTCTAAAACTAATGACTTTTCGACCCACTGAAATAAGACACTATTTTGAAGCTTCTCTATGTTCGGTTCATTAAGGATTGTAGTGACACTCCCCAACTAATTGTTAGACAAGGTCTTAACAGGCTTATCATTTTCTTTGATAATACTCAAATGTAAAGGCAACACGAACATGTAACACGGTTCCATATCTTCGAACACAAGTACCCAACAAGCAGCGATACTCCTCAACTTGTTCAACCGGCTTAATATTCTCTTTGTTACTATAGAATGCAAACTCAATTCTTTTCTTGCAAACACAACCCACACCCTTTTACTAAAATCTGAACTCCATTTAACCAATTTAGCATCGTTTGCTTCACGACTTAAGCATTCGTATTTAATGAAACTAAAAGGGGAGCCTTTTCACTTAAAGACAACACAAACATGTAACACGGTTCCATATCCTCAACCAACGGTACCCTAAAGTTTATCTCAAATTTCCCGAGGAAGATTACCTATAAAAGTTGGAACGATCTGGCAAAAATTGTTTACTTGCTGATTTTTCTTCAGTTGTTTTTCTTTTTGGTGTTAGTCTTTAAAACATTTGAAAAGGAAAACTTCTTTCTAAATCAAGAAGTGCATCAACACCATTTCAATCTTACATCCCACATCAGTTAAAGAAATGAAATGTGCTTTGGCTATATAGGACTCTGTATGTGTATGTTGCATGTTTGAAATAGTATAATGTTTTGGGCATAGTAGTGTTATGGATTTGATGGAGCTTGAACCTAATTATTGGGGGCCTGAAATATCAATTTCCAATTTCAAGGGGCCATATTGTCAAAATATTTTTTTTAGCAGTAACCCATGTATAAATTAAATTAGGGGTAATAAATTTTGGCGGGCTGGGCCCACCCCTGCCCCAATAAAGCTCCGTCTAGGCCTACCCCTGCCTTAATAAAGCTCGGTCTATGTTGGTGTTAATGGACATAGACGCAACCAAATTGATAACAATTTATTAAAGTAGCAGTATCAATTACATTCTTCCATTACAGGGGACAGTTGCATATCGCTCGTAAAGTGAAGTATTTTCAGCGTTCAGGTTCCCCATTAAGCTCAGCATCAATCTCAGCCGTTACACTGCTATATTGCTCAGTCGCAAATACGGTCATTAGATAAATATGTCGGCGCTGAGTAATTTGGCCAATTTTGCTCAATTCCTCCTTAGTCAAAGACCAATCAAAAATTTCAAGGTTCTGCTTCAGTCTTTCAGTGTTAAAGCTCTTTACTGCAATGGTCACACCTTGCTCGTATAACCATCTTAAAGAAATCTGCATGTTCACTATAGTGTTATGATTGTGACATCAAACTATTACCGTAGTTCTTTTACATAATAGTTAATGTATCATCATTTACAATAAATACCAACCAACGGAAAAACTTTTAACATTTTTTTTTTTTCAATTTTTTGTAGAAAAAGTGGCTCTATATAACATTATAAGCCAGAATATTAAGTGTACCTGAGCCACTGTCTTCCCTTTGGACTTGGCAATGTCTTGGAGAACATCACATTCCATTACTCCATTGTGCCCCCATCTGTTATTGCCGAACGCACCTAAAGGAGAATAAGCGGTGACAAGTATACCATTCTCTTTGCAAAATTTGGTAAGGTTTTTCTGTTGCCAACATGGGTTCATCTCAACCTTCAGAACAAATCAACGAGAACAGTATGATAAATTATCTTATCGCAACATCTAGCAAGTAACTTGAATGGTTTATGTCAAGCCTCTATAGATATTCATACATTAAAAATCTTGCTTCAAAACAGTGAATCATGCACCTGGTTAACTGCAGGAGGAACTTTAGCAAATGAAAGGATTTGTTTGATCATTTTAGTAGAGAAATTGCTGACACCAATTGATTTGGTGAGTCCAAGGTCTTGACACTCTTCCATTGCTTCCCATGTTGCTTTCATATCGATTCTTGCTACGCTCTCACATGGAAACGGGATTTTGTATTCCTTTTGGGTTACTTTTATCGGGAAATGTATAAGATACAAATCGACATAATCTAGTTCCAAATTCCTGTGTTGAATCTTAAAATGTCAGTGTGTAGTCTCATTTGCGTTTGTAAAGTTGGTTTAGCATTAGAAACTAAACGTTATGAATGCATTGTGACCCATATTGGAAACTTTTTTAGAAAATAGTTAACTACAAAAAGTTTATACAACTTATTTTTTTAAATTAAAATTGATCGATACAATCATCTATGGTGTCGTATGCATGTACTACATATGTGACCGTAAGCTTGAGCCTTATTAATTAGTCGGCCAGAAATGAAGGTAAAAAACCTGACCCTGACTAAAACATCTTTACAATGGGTAGACTTCTTACTGTAATTTCTTTCTTCTTATTTTTACTTTTTTGTCTCGTCCCGTTATACTCCGTATTACGTACCATACAACCTATTTCTCCCCACACATTCGTTATCCACATCCTATCCTAAAGGAGCTCCTATGATCTGTTGCATTACATGTGATCCATTTTTTTTCATTTCATTTCCACGGACCAAGATCAAACATTTTGAAACATTTAAATATAAGAATAATTCACTTATAAATTTCAAATTAGATTATTTTCTTGCTACTTTAATTTAACTTTAGGACGTCTCGTCGTCATCTATAATTAAGAACATATATAACAATCTCTGTATGGCAAGGTCACAGTGCTAACAACTACGGTACTTTTATTTTGTGTTCTTTTGGAAATGGAACCCATAGGCAAATAATTAATGGCTTAATTTAAGATACTAGTACGTTAATTACATTGGCATGCAGATCTATCCAGGAGCGAGCATACGTAGCACATATTATTGATTGATTGAGTTCACGACATGTAAAAGTTTGCACGTACGTACGTACTCCGTATGTTTCATAAATATTTATTTATGGGTAACTAGCTAGTTATGGATTCTGATAAATTTTTCTGAACTGGATATTCGTAGCAAATGAACATGGATATTCGTAAAGATAATTATTGCTTAAGTTAATTACTCCCTCCATCAATATGGTTAACAGATTACATTTTACTATAAAGATGGTAAAAAGATGGAAGTTCTTACTGGAGACTCTTCTTGATAGCTGGTAAAACAAGAGGGCCTTCAGTAGAATCAATCCACAGCTTGGTCGTAATAAATAGCTCATCTCGAGACTTTATGAGACCCGACCTCAAAGCTTCCGAGATGGCTTCCCCTAGAGATTTCTCAGTTTGGTACACTGCCGCTGTGTCAAAGTGACGATAACCAATCTTAATAGCTTCAATTATAGTTAATGGCGACACTACGCCAATGCCTTCTACGCTTGACTCCGATGCTGTGCCCATTGCAATCACTGGAATAGGGCGAGGGATACCATCGCAAGAACTTATCATCTTCTCTGGAACAGTTACCATCTTTTTTCGTTGGTTCTTGTAAAAACTTTGCACTTGGTTCAGTGACCAGTTCTTGTTGGATTTATAACGCTATCAGTTTTCTTGAATTAATTAAGTGTCTTTTAGAAAGAGTATTATTTACATCTTAAAAGAGAGAGAGATAGGATTTTGTGGGTCTCCCAAATAAAAGGGAGTAAGAGTTTTGGGCCTACCCTCATCCCCAAGAGGAAAGTAAAGAATCCAGTTCTATTAGAAGTTTAGAACTAAATTATGCTTAGAAAGTAATGGCACAAGCTTTACATCTGTATTGTCTCAAGATTTTATGACAAAAGAATTGTCACGTGATAGAAATATTTCTTTGTTGGTTTCGGCTTGGTTAGACTTAGAATGTAGTTTAGTACCATGAACTTCGTTAAGTAGTACATTGGACTTTTAAAGGTGCAGAATAATACTACCATAATATCGTGAACTAGCTTGGCTAAGTGACGTTTCTACGAACTCCGGCTTAAATTGTTTCTTATTTTGTTTCTTGTATGCAATCGCTCGACATTCTCTAGCTAGAGTAGCAACAATGCCAAATTAAGCTTTCCCGTCTTGAAAGGCAGTTTGCTTGAATAGTGCAGTAGCATTTTGTGGTGATACTCCTCAACTTGTTAGAAAAGGTCTTAATAGATATACAATTAATCATGCCTATCAATGTTATTCTTGTAAGTGGTAAATTGTGTATGTCTCATTAATGTGTATATTCGGTACATAAATAGGTATACAAAGACTAGAATCCGGGCTTGAGCCCATTACAATATATCGGCTAACAATTCTACAAATATCTCCGTGCACCTAATACCTCACCCAAGCCCCTCTCTCTTCTTTAAGCAAACCTTACTCGTTAATATGCCAACTCTCTTAAACCTTTTAATTCGAGAAAAACGATTTCATTTTGAAAAGCTCAGAACTTACCATGTTAACTCTAATTTTGAAAGCCTGTTACAAATCTCCCTCTCGACACATCTTAGTAGCAACTTTGTCAATATATAAATCACCAAGTATATTACATGCTTCTCTTAATACGTACCTCAACTAAAGGACTCGACTTTTCGTCTTACCACTACAAACACTTGTAGGCTCTTCAACGTGAAAATTTGTATTGCTCAACGCATTATTATTTTCTTCATCATCACATCCAAATCGTCACAAACGCATCACTGTTTATGAACATTAATGAAGAAGAAGAAGATGTGGTCGAGGCTGAAAGTGAGTAGGTTAATTGTTTGAACATGGTTTACTTTGGTATATTGAATAACTTCTCATTTTGGACAATTTATGTTTATGATGTTGGAACAATTTACGTTTATGTCGTCGAATTAAATCGTTGAACCATGTAGTCTTTGAACAATTTATGGAATGTAGTTTGCTTTAGTTATTAGTTGTGTTGATTTGAAATTCTGGAAAATTTGGTTGCGGAAAAATCTGGAAAACAGGGTCGGAAAACCTGGGTAAACGCGACAAAACAGCCCAGCTGTTTTGCAGCAGATATCGCTTTTAGTGACAACATGTTGTTGCTGTTGGTAACCTTCCATTTTTTTATTTTCTCCCAGTGACAACTTGTTGTCGCTACATGTTGTCGCCATATGTTTGGTCAAAAAAAGTCAAACATTTTAGTGGCTACATGTTGCCACAACAAAGTTGCCACAAAAAACTGCCAAACTTTTGGTGACAACATGTTGTCACTAAAACATCGTCACAAAAGAAATAGGTCAATGAAAGTCAAGCCTTTTAGTGGCAACATGTTGCTGCTACAAATGTTGTCACAAAAAAAACACGAGTCAACAAGTCAAACTTTTGGTCAAACCTGTTGTCATAATAGGTGAAAAAAGTTGTCACAATAACTTATTGCGACGCGGTTATAGCGACAACGCTTCTAGTGGCAACATGTAACATGTTGTCACGAATATACCTATAGCGACAACTTTTGCACTTATCGCGACAACATTCCGTTGTCACTACATGCGCTGAATGGTGTAGTGAACTACAATTAAAACAAACATTTTGTATTTACATCTTCATTTTCTTTACAACGACAGTTTCATTTTAAGCCGAAAAATGACATATGGTCACTTGGTTAAGCGTATGTATATACAAACATTTTTTTTTTTTTTTTAAAGAATATGTACATGTTTAAAATTTTGAACCACAACAATTCTTTATCTGTATAATAAGTAAATATGCATGCATGAATGGTCACTATCACTTGTTAAAACTTTATTAGCCTTCTCTGAGAATGTAATAATGTACTCAACTACTCACTTTGTGACACAACCTTTATCTATTACTCGTATACGGAAAAACGCGTTTCAATTTATTAATTGCCAGAGTTCTATATCCGTATTTACTTTCATCCATACCTACCACTGTTATTCATCTTCAATTCATCTTTCTCTATTTAACCATCCTTGTAAAATTATATTTCTCTAACAAAACCAACATAAATATAGTAACATGCAAGTTTCTCAAATGGTTGTGGTGGTGGCAGTGGCGCAGCTTTTAAGGGGCCGGGGGGCGCCCGACCCCCGAAATTTTTTTTGCGATGTAGGGGTATATGGTTTTCGTGTAGAAAAATTTCGGTATATTCGGTTTCGACCTCTCGAAAATTTCGGTATACCTGAAATATAGCCTTAGGAAAAAAAAAATTTAGATCCCGACCCCCACTTAAAAATTCCAAGCTTCGCCACTGGGTGGTGGTGATGACTATCTTAAGGTCTGGTAAAAATGAGACCACACATGCTCAAATCAATTTATCATTTCGGCTTTTATTGTTCGGCATTAGAGAAAAGAAGACTTTCGCTTATTGTTGAAATAGGTGATCTCGGAAATTAGGTAAAATCTTGTTCATTTATAACGTACCATTTTAATTTATTTGTTTTATGTTTATGTTATTTCCTGCATTTTAAGTTCAAAGTTTTGATGATACATGCCTTGTTTTGTATTATGTTCTTTGTTTTTTTTTTATAAAAGTTGCCTTTCGAAAAAAAATTTGTATGTTTATATACATGGTGTATTGGTACACCCTTTTTTTAAGAGAAAAAGTGTTTTAAGTGTTATATGCCAACCTCTTGAAAAGGAGTGCTTTACATGGTTTGAGTCTGTGTGACAGTGAGTTCAAATCGTGTGGATTAGTTAGTCAAAAGATAAAAAACCATGGTTAGCAAAGAAAAGAAAAATAATAGTGACTCAGTTTTTAACTCCTAGATACATTTGACTCGACTCAACTCACGTGTTTAAGACCGACTCGTGAATCGAGCGAGTGAGTGAAAACGGGAAAGTCACCTGATTCACGAATCGACAACTATATAGATGTAGTATTGAGCTTTCAAAACCGGTAATGATGACATATTTAGGCAATGGTGACATTTTTATGTTTACAAACTCATGTATTTATATACGTATATCTATATCTATATCAACCAAACACACCCCATATCCGGTAATTCTTATTCTTGCCCCACACATACTCCCCGAGAACTGATATTTAATGTTTTCGTTAACCACTCCTTTTGGCTTATAATTTTTGGAAGTTTCTTCCACATCTTACATTTTAATGTTTCTTTCTAATCTTGTTTTATATTCTGCAGGTCGGTTTATATTTTGCAAGTCGGTCCCTGATTGCTTCGTTTGTTCATCGGTTGTCAAGGAATCGCGAGATAGTGTCGGCTATGGGCGTACTGTCATCTGGGCGTATTGTCATCTGCGCAATGGTACAAAATACTCTACAACCTCAATCTTTCATCTCATCATCAACCTCAATCTCATCATCAACGGGGTGTGGGTCCTCCTCTGGACTCGGTGGTGCAAGTGGGTGATCAATGGGTGCAACTGAAAACTGACCGGTAGGGACTGATGTAGACATAATACTCTACAAAGAGTATCGGAGAAGTATAAAAATTCTAGCCAATATTTTATAAAATTAGTTTTATATGAAGGAAGATAGCAGCGGAAAATCCAAGCATATAACAGTGCAAAAGCATGCACACATAAAAGTTTAAGTAAAGCAATTATAGATCGAAGTGGCACGGAGGGCTGATGGCTATGAATTTCGAAAACGTTTTGACATACAAAAAAATGTTTATAGTCGAGTATGTTTATAGTTGATATAACGCAATGATTTAGGAAGAAAACGTATAAGTTTTGAAAAAGGTTTTTAGATATTAAAGAATCATAAATGATTAAGTTATAAAAGACTTTTATCGAAATTTGGACATGATGTTTCCATTTATAAAACATTTCCAAGTCATTTCGACTCTTGAATAATACCAATTTTATCGTCAAGTTTAACAAGTAAATGGTACATTAGACATTATTATTCGCGTATATATTAGTCGTCTAGTTTATCGACCATTTTGTGTATGTTCTGGTCCAAATATATTAAATTCTTACGAGTCTAACATATTCTTTAGTCTCAAGTACCATAATGTCCATCGGCTAATACCGTAAATCCAATAACGTCCAATCAATCCAAGCAAAGGTATTATAATATATCCAAATAGTAAAAAAAAAAAAAAAAAAAAAAAAAAAAAAAAAAAAAAAAAAACGGTCCCTTTCTGGTGCCCATGGCGATTTTTCCTCAAAAACCCTAATTCCATTCTAAAATCGTTTTCTTGATCTTCAATCTTGTTCTATTCTGTATAACAATTGTGTTATTGGTTGCTTAAATTCGTTTTTGCATCATTAACATTGTTTTTATGTTGATTTAGGCCTGGTTTGATTAAGGTCGATTTATTGTAAGGGTTTTTTCTTAATCGCTATTCTTAGGGTTGTTTGGGTTTTCTTGAATCGCATTCTGATTTCCTTTTCTTATTCGAATCAAATACAATATGGAAGTCGGTTAATCTATTACTAGTGCTATAAATCATGCCTTAATCCTTTTAAGGCTCTCGTTTATGAAGGTGGACGTGGTACTTCTTTGGTTTCTATTAGCGATTTCTATTTGAATTGTTTTAGGGTTTTTTTTTTTTTTTTTTTTTTTTTTTTTTTTTTTTTTTTTTTTTGTCTTTACTGTTCTTCATCATGGTGAATGCTGGTGATATTAATGTTGATGAATTGTGTATGGGAGAGGAGCATACGAATCCATTGTCGTATGTGACTATGAGAAAATCGCAGCAGCCACGTAAAGCTGCTAGGGTTTTGCGTACTAATGAAGCTGATGTGAATTTTACAAACCCTAATGGTGGGACTGGAATTGATGGTTTCACTGGTGTGGGAATACGTGTTGATCCAAATGCTGGTATGTTTCAGTCGTCTACAACTAATACTACTAATGATCATGTGGTTACCATCACTAGTAAGCATGATTATATTGAAGGGGTGATTGGGGTCTCGCTTAAATCAGCCTCGGATATAGATTTATTCCTTAAGGAGCTTGAAGCGGGCAAACATCCGATATTGCCTAATTTGGATAGTGAAACTCGCTCACAAGTGTATGACGCTATGTGTGATTTATGTGAGGCTTATGGGATTGACATGAAGGCTGCTGCAACAAACTCTGATGTGAGAGTCAACGATACTACACCTAATGTTAATGTGGATGAGAATTCTCAACCTATTCCAAACTCTACTTATGTTGCTGAGTCTGTTTGTAAAGGAGTTAACGTGTCTATTCCACGAAGAGTAGTAGAAAAGGTTAGTGCACGTCTTGAACACACTCTATATGGCTACTTTATTGGTAATAGAATGGCGTTTCCAGTGGTTGAATACTTTGTTAGAAATAATTGGGCTAAGTATGGTTTGAAAAAGATCATGATGAATGCTAAAGGTTTTTTCTTTTTTAAATTCGATACTCAAGCCGGTTTAGAATCTATTTTGGAAGATGGACCTTGGATGATACGTAAATCTCCAATCATTCTCAAGCAATGGTCTATTGATACTAGCTTATGTAAGGAAGAGCTGACTCGCATTCCGATATGGGTTAAATTGCATGATGTGCCTATCCAAGTTTTTGAAGATGATGGTATTAACTTGATTGCTTCATTTATTGGCAAGCCTATTATGTTGGATTCGTATACAAGCTCCATGTGTAAGGATTCTTGGGGTAGAAGTAGTTTTGCTCGGTGTTTAATTGAAGTGGGTTCAGACGATGAGCTCGTGGAAGTTATTACTATTGGTGTCCCCTCTCTTACAGGGGATGGGTTTACTAAAGAATCTATCCGAGTAGAGTATGAGTGGAGGCCTCCTAGGTGCACATCATGTAAGATTTTTGGGCACATATATGAGCATTGTACTAAAAAAGAGATTACTCCTCCTGTGGTTACTACTGCAAACGTGGTTACTCCTGCTACTATGCATGCTAATGATGGTTTCCAAAAGGTGAGTCGTAAGAAGAAAAAAGGTAAAGCCCAGTCTGGTATAGGGAGTCAGGTTGGTACTTCTGTCAAACAGTCTACTAGGTATGTGCCAAAGAAGATTACTAGTGAACCCAATAAGGGAGCTACTAGTAATGTGCCTACGTTGTCATCTATGTTGAAGTCTAAAGGTTCCCAAGTGTCTACATCTAATCCTTATGATGTTTTAGCAACTGAAGAAGATGGTGATGATGATGAGTGTGTTGATAACAGGTTTAATGAATCGGCCAATTTATTTCCTAACGTTGATAAAGGTGGAAGTTCTTCTTTCACGGATGCTGCTGGTTAGCTTGTTTTGGTTTGTTTCTTTTTCTAGGTTCATTTTGATTCTAGATATGTTAAGAGCTTTTGGCATGTCATAAGCTCTAGGTTAGTTATCTATCAAGCTGTGTTAGCTTGAGGTTAATGTGGTATTTCAGCCACATTCCATTTGTACTCAAACGTTTTGGTTTTAATTTATTTACCAGGGTGCAGGATTACTCCCCTTTACCCAAAAAAATATATCCAAATCCAAGTTCAATTTATATCCCATATTGTCAAATTTTATCCCGAAGCACCAATCGATAATAAAATGAAAGACGCTAAAGGACTCACTTTAGGCTTTCGGACCCAAAGTTAACATTACTAGCCAAATGACTTAATAACCGTTGCCGTGACTCCCGTGAGTCACGGCTCGACTCTATTCGAGCTTACTTAGCTTTCGGCATCAACACAACCAATTCGAAACAAAACATACACAAACAAGTAACTATACCTTATGCCACCAAGCAAACCAAATCTACAACCAAACGCAACCCTAAAATGTCAAATAATAACTTACGTCGTGACTCCCTTGAGTCACGGCTCACTCCTTGTCGAGCCGAGGTGGCTCTCGGCAACGCCTAACAAGTGATAGTGACCATTCATGCATAAATATCGCCTCAGTATTGTGCCCCTTGATATCATGAGCACTGGGGGCGATTTCGCCACCAATGGGGTCTCTTACGAGACATAGCGCCACCATGAAATTCAAGATCCACGCTTGCGCGCGATCAATGGACCTGTAAAAGATAAATACAATTTAATCAAGAAGACCATAATGAGCTACTAAAGAAAGAATGGAGAGAAGTCTAAGAGGACTAACGTTGCAAATATATTAATGGAGGGACTAAAGGTGAAAATATTATTTTAACACTTAACGGAGAAACTAAAGTACCATCCAAAATAAGGACTGTCTGAGTAACAGGTTTCAAAAATAGATATTTATGGTGTAATTAAAATGAAGTAGGGACTAAACATGTTATTTGTGGTAAATCACAAAAAAATTTCTCTCAAATTTATTCACTTTTGTTCTTCCAACTATGAAACCACCATTGTTGTTGCTTTAATTTCTCTACATCTCTAAATTTTGTTTCATTTGTTTTAACTTAGATTAAATAGGATATGCACTTTATTTTCACAAGATATGCACTTTATATAAAACAACCAATAACCAAGTACAGGCACAAAATTAAGTTTTTTCACACTAGGCCAAAATTCATAGGGTATGCAACCCTGTCTAACATGTAGATCCGCCCATGATAGTCATAAGCAACCGTATATGGTTAAGTTTTGTGGGATATGTTGGCCTAGAATTCTTAGACCTAACTCACATTGCTACATCGATTTCCTTACAATTTTAGTTTCATTTTTAGCAAAAATAAAAAATAAAAAATAAAAATAAAAAATGCCACATATATGGTCACTTTGTTAAGCGCTTATATATATACATACATGAATGGCTGTTTTTCATTACATACAGAATTCGTTTTCAGTGAGTTGCTATAGCGTTTATTTATTACTAGAACGGTACCTGCACAATGCGGCGGCGGGTACATATGACTATATTTTGCATTATTCGGTTACATATTTAGTTGTCTTTATGCTTCATAAGTAGATATGGTAGAGATGGTTAAGCCAAATAATTTTAGTTTGAACAACCAACTTGCTTCTAACCAACCTCCTAACTTCCTAACCAACCTGCTTCCTAACCAATTAATTTTGAAATCCTTCCATAATAAGCAAGTAAAAGTCTAAATTTTAAGCCTTTCTATTTATAGAATAGTCTCAAATGCATTATATAGTACAGTAGTATAGATAGATACAAGAGAATAATCATAAACCACACATTAAATTTTTATGTTTCAATGTATATGGACACGGTAATGAAGTAATAATTAATCACTAGAAGAACACCTCTCTATGCTTTTTGGTTCTTCAGAAATATTTATTTTCCTTGATTCACTTGTGCCATAATATGTTCCACATGTTTAAGGAAGATGTTTCAACCATTAAGAGAGCTGATTCGGCTTCTTTCATATGTTTATTCAGATCTTGAATACACACCTTTCCCAAACAACCAGCAATATAATTGCCTTGAAAGTTTCATGGGATCGATCATGTAATCAGAGGCAAACCTATAATGTCCGAGAATCTAAGCTCCTGTTTAAGCTGCATGTTTCGTCTTTTATTTCCAGATATCCACTTGCTAGACATTCTTAGACAATGTGCTTGAATATTACTAGCATTTTGAAATAACTCATTAGTTCTCTCAAAACTAATGACTTTTCATCCCACTGAGATAATAATATTTCTAAGCAACCAACTGGCTTAGCTCAGTTGGCCACCTAGGCTCCTTCTGAAACTTGAGGGAGTGTTGTTCCCGTTTACTAAGTTAATAGTTAACTAAATAGTTAACCTAACCAAGTTCCATGGTTTTTAACACGGATGTATAAGATTAACAACAAAGATAAACGTAAAGAAAAGAGACACGATATTTTCAACGTTTAATTCTTTATTAGAAGTTAATCAAAAAGAATTATACCAAAGTGTTTGCGGAATAACACTTGACTTGGGATTGAAACGACAAGTATGGTGTGGACTCCTCTCTAAACCTAAACTACGTTGAGTGACAACTATAAGGTCTCACTGAGCTATCTCAGGGACTGCGTTGTTCTTTGGAGGAGTAAAAGTGGTTTGTGAATGCTTTGCATTAAATGCATAAACTTGTCAACTTTTACTCCTCACTTATTATAACACCCCCAAAATCGATCAATACAGCGGAAGACTTAAAATATCAGCAAAAGACTTTTGGGGTATTATATCGTGGATCTTTGTCACAGTTATAGAAAACGATTCAAGTGATCGTTTTAAGTTTTATTTAAAATACCAAATATTCATAATTCCAAGAGAATCCATTATTCAACAACAAGTTTTTATTCAAAGAGAAATAAATGTTTCTTTATTTGCTCACTTCGTGCCTTTGCCATCCATTCCATTTAGTTACCTGAGATAAACATGCTAAAAGTCAACAAAAAGTTGAGTGAAATTCATAGGTTTATAATTAAGAGTTTGAACACAAGAGATAGGTGCTTATTGTATATAAATACAAATAAACAAGTTAGAAAGTCGCATTCATTATTGCCTTAAGCTCATGACACTCAACGATTCAACAGACATCAATATTTTCTGTAATAATGATGTAAAGTATATATAGCCCCCAAGATAGGTATTTGCCAGTAACCTATTATATTCAAATAAAGTGCATTTGGTGACTTTCCTCTAGCAACCAAATGGGGATTGTCAATCCCTAATAGATCTATTCACAATTATTTATGTTCACCCTTCAAGTGATTAAGGTTCATGATCGAGGGACTTTTGGCAATAGCTACTTAAGCAATAATAATATCAGGAAAAGGCTTGTGTTCGGTTTTTGAGCATGTATCCCCCCCACAAAAACAAGTTAAATGTGGGCTATGAACTCACCTTAGCAGGATAGTAGAACAAATGTAATCTCAACGATGCAAGACAACGGCTTCGCACACAACCTATAAGATATGGCACGTTTTAGTTCTTAAGTATCGTTTTATTGCGAACGTTTATTATTAATTACGAATAATCCATAAAGTGCATAGGCGATGTGTTACGTCATATATAAAATAGATAATGGTTACGTATCGTTTTATTCGTCTAAATTTAGTTATCGTTATATAAATTTTATACGTATATATATGTATATAAAGTTACGTTTATTATTTCTATTATTTCAATTTATATACATACATATATATATATATATATATATATATATATATATATATATATATATATATATATATATATATATATATATATATATATATAATTACATATAAAATTTATTATTTAAAATAAAATAAATATTATTATTTAATCCTTTAAGTTTCTCCAATTTACACATTTTACCCTTAACGGAAAACATTTACGTCGTTAGTCCAAAATTATATATATTTACGTTTTAAGTCCAAGTATATCAATATTTACATTTTTCAATCCCAAGTTTTAATGTTAACAGTTTATACCCTTAGAAAACAGTTTTTAACACTTTTTACCCAAAGTTTACAAACTTGATACTTTTAGTCCCTATCTCTCAAAAATTTGCAAATTTAGTCCAAACATTACCAAATTTAAAACTTAACATTTTTATTATTTCAATAAGTTCAGGAAGTGTAGAAAAGCTTATTTAAACAGCTTATTAGCTTAATCTCCTTCTTTTTCATTAAATGGGCTTAACGAGTCCAAATTAAGGGCCCGTTAACGTTTTTCGATCCAAAGGGTTTGGGGGAACATTGGGTTTGTCGAAATCCATCATTTTAAGTTACAAAAACATTTCAAAAGAGCTTATACGCTTAGCTTATCGTAATAAGCTGAAAACAACTTATTGGGCTTTACGGCCCAAAGCTTATTTTAATTTCCTGAAATACTTGTGAGAATAGCGGCATGCTTTAGGCTCGATTAGGTGATAAAATCAAGTTGTTAGGCCCCGTTATTTATTAGTCTCGTTAGTATACTAGGTAGATAATTAGTTCGTACAAAAATATTAGATGGTCATGTGTCGAATATTAAAATGGCGAGGCCAAAGTGTAGCCAAAAACTCAATACGTAAAACTTGCAAAACTTGAAAAATAAACTAAGTGTTTTACTGAAATCGTATAGGTCCAACGTGACTTAGAAACGTGTGATTTTTATGGTGTATGCGTTAATATAAGCTCAAGGTTATTATAGGTTCTCATTAATGACATAGCCAAATAATAGTACGGTGTATAAAACATATGTGTTGTTTTTATGATTTACGATTTATTAGCCTCAAGTGATTGTGCACAATATAAACATACGTATATATATAAATAGAAAGAAAGGTTTATGGTCTCACCTCACCTATAAAAGGTGGTGTAAAATGAGTGTAGGGTTCGTGTAATGGTACAAATACTTCGTGGTTCACTTCACGTTCCACCAAGGTTCAAGAGGCTCCAATCTTGCACTACAACAAAAGTGGCTTTTTAGGACCCTTTGTGTGGGACGGTATGATAATGGAGTCCTAAAAAACTGTTTAATAGGACATATGAGCGTTTAGGGTCCTTTTTAAATATTTGGTACTTAGGCGATGTCCTAAAAAGGTATATAATAGGATGGTCGATGATTTAGGATCCTATTATCATATAACTTAATAGGACACTTAAAATATGGATCCTAATAAAATACCTTTATAAGACGTTTATTCATTATGGTTGTATTATAATAAACCATAATAGGACACTTGAGTTTTGAGTCATAAGACATCAGCTAGTTAAAACGCTTATTCACAAAAAGTTTTATTATAGCAAATTTAATAGGACCTTTGACACGTGCGTATTATAACGTTAACCTTTATAGGACGCTTATGTACAATGCTTTTATAACATCATTTTTTTAAAACGATTATTTGCAAAAATTTTATTATAACAAAACTTAATAGGACCCTTAAGACGTGGGTATTATAATGTTAACCTTTATAGGACGCTTATGCATAATGGCTTTAGTATCATACATCATAATAGGACATTTTATTTTTGAGTCATAAAATATTAGTATTTTAGAACGTTTATTCGCAAAAGTTTTATTATAACAAAACTTAATTGGACCCTTAAAGGATGCATATTAATTATGGTTTTATTACAATACACCATAATAGGACACTTGATATATAAGTCATAAAACTTTAATTATTTAAAACGCTTATTCGCAAACGTATTATTAAAACATAACTTAATATGACACTTGACACTTGGGTCCCATAGATTGATACACCATCATAGGACACTTGATATTTGAGTCATAAAACATCGGTTTTATGGAACGCTTATTCGCAAACGTTTTTTATTGTAAGAAAAGTTAATAGGACCCTTGACAATAGCGTCTTATAACGCTAACCTTTATAGAACGCTTATTCATAATGGGTTTTTTATGATATACCATAATATGGCACATCTTTTTAGAGTCGTAAAACATCCGCTTTTTATAATGCTTATTCAAATTAAGTTTTATTAAAACATAACTTTATATGACACTTGACAGTTGGGTCTCGTAAATTCATCCACCATAATAGGACACTTAAAATTTGAGTCATAAAGTTTCAGTTTTATAGAACGCTTAGTTGCAAAAGTTTTATTTTAACAAAAATTAATAGGACCCTTGACACCTGTGTCTTTTAACATTAACCTTTATAGTACGCTTATTTGTTGTGGTTTTATTATCATACGTCATAATAGAACACTCCTTATTTGAGTCATAAAACATCAGCTTTTTTAGAACGCTTATTTACAAAAGTTTTATTTAAACATTAGTTAGTATGACACTTGATACTTGGGTATCAAAACTTGATACACCATAATAGGACACTTGATATTTGAGTCATAAAAGATCAGTTTTATGGAACGCTTATTCACAAAAGTTTTATGATAACAAAACTTAATAGGACACTAGCTATTTAAGTAATAAAACATCAGGTTTTTACAAGGGTTATTCGCAAGAGTTTTATTATAACAAAATTTAGTAGGACCCTTGTCACTTGGGTCTCATTGGTTTTACTGAAAGTACTTTATGATACGACAATCCTAGGAAAAATACTAAAAAGGTCCCCGTTTATTCAAATAAGCTGGTAATAAGCTAAGTAATTCGAATAGCAAATGAGGGAATAAATGTTAAAAGGATTATTAACATGAAAAGCACTAATAAGCTGGTGTGTGTCTGGGAGTCCAGAGACCAGTGTTCGATCCCTGCTCTTGGACTTTTTGATTTTTTTTTTCTTTTTACGAACATGAAAAGCACTAATGAACAAGCATTTTTCAAAACTACAACTATTGCTGGAAACTTGAAATAAGCATACAAATAAGCCCAAAGTACTGAGCAGTTGACAAAAACAAGTAATAAACTAAGGCTTAAGGGAAAAAAACTGATAAGCTACTAATAAGCTGAGGCGCTGGAATAAGCTAAAATAAACTAGGCTTGATTCAAAAATACCAGAATAAGCTACTATACTAAGCCATAAGCACTGATTACAATGAATAAGCAAAAAGGACTGAGTGCAGGGCATCTCAGTCCTACTGGGGTGATTAGCTGTGACACCCCCAAAATTTACAACGCAGCGAAGTACCAATTTGGGTGTCACTTCATAGTTCATACACACAAGTTACATAAAACGACCTCAAAAGAGACGTTTAATAAAATGTCACATTCGATTTGATAAATCAGAGTACAAAGGTCCAACAATTTATATTTAAAACTTAAGTTACAAGAGTTAAAACATGACTCATATGTACATTTTAAAGATAAACAGTTATCGAATGTGTAGAAAACAAGTCCTTCAATATTTGATATCCACGCGACTCCGATTGCTCCCAATGCTCAGCTAGCCAAATAATACCTGAGAAAATACATGCTAAAAAGTCAACACAAAGGTTGAGTGAATCCATAGAGTTTAATAAGTAATATGTTGAATACAAACATTATTTATCAACAGACATATAACAAATACATGTCGGGTAATCAGATTATAGTATTGAGATATATGAAACCGAACCTTAACCATGATTTTGTGCCCCGAGGTAAAAATTGCCAGTTTACCCCAAACTCTCAAGATTATGTGACCGTACCCGGTCAAAGCCGGCCAAGCCTAATATGCATATCCATAATAATAGCGTTTTCTTACGGAATTAATGGTTTCATGGTGGGGACTTAATTGGCAAGAAGCATTCAATCACTATAATCATGTAATCGGGTAGAGCATACCAAAAACTACTTGTATTCAGTTTGTAAAAGTAGCACGTATCCCCCTCGCGAGGTTTATAAAACATTTAAATGAGTAAAGGCGAGGCGAAGCGAAGAGCAACGAGATCAAAAGTAAAATGGATCTTCGGATGAGTGCGAAGCGTCTAAGCACAACCTAAAAGACGTGACGCGACTTAGAATGATAAAGAAGAGCAATATGAAAAAGTAAATCAAATGATCACGAGATATGTTTCCGAGATAAGCATGGCATTGCACTAAGACTTAACCCAAGATATTTTCACTCTAAGATTGATGTTCGACCAGGTATTATAGGTAATAAAACACCTACCAAGTTTCATCTCTCAATTCTTATCTTACCTATGTGTATCTACACGTTTTAGAGTTCAAGACAAGACGTAAAGTATTAAATTCTGGATTTGACTCTATTTTATAGACCCTTAACTCCTAATCTATAAATGATATAAATACAAGACCTTCACCCCTGGAAAGCCCTTTGAGTCTAGTTTTCAAAAATCCAGATCTCAACTTCTAAAAGATTCAGAATCATGTGAAAAAACTATTTTACCCCTAAACATCCAGCCCATGATATTTTCTGAATTTGAATCTCTTACAAAAATGGCTATAAATCCTAAACTATGACAGCAATTTAAGTGAGACCAATTGGAGGTGTGATTGAGGCAAAAGCAGTCAACTAAATTCAACCACGGATGTGGTCAAACAAGTCAAACTCCTAAGGCTCAATGCTCCGAGGAATACAGTGTTTTCCCGGGTCGTTTAAGTCCCGACGAGGTGTGAATTGTAAACAAAACGGTTATTTGATCGGGTGAAATTGGATGGAAAGGGGTTTGTGAATGTTTGAACTGAGGAATCTACAATAGAATAGCTTAAATAAGCTATATAAACAAGACGGGAAAGTGAGAAAAACCAGAAACGTTAAAAACCTAAAAACGCGTACGTTACGTTTAAATAAAACGTAAGCGTACGAAATAAAAAGTAAAAACGGAAATCTGAAAACACCCAGGGGGTGAAAATGACTTTTTTACAAAGTAAAAGGTAAGAGAAAATTTAAAATGAAAATAAAGTTATTAAAATGATTATTTTAATAATTAAACACTAATTAATTACTTAAAACTATTTTAAATCTAATTTAAAATAAACTAAAATTAATTAAGGTTACAAAATAAACTAAGAATTTACAAAAATATTTCTAAACCTTAAAAAGAACTTGAAGAAAGTATAAAAAATAAAAATAAATATTTTTGTCTTTTTATGAATTTTATATTAATTAATAACTAATTAATTACTAATTACTAATTAAACTATTTTAAATTAAGAAAATTACTAAATGAACAGTGAAAATTCTAATAAAATTTCTAAAATTACTTTATAACATATAAAAGCTATAAAAAATATAAAAACTTGATTTTACTTAATAAAAACTAATTAAGCTATTTTAATCTAATTATTAATTAATTATAAATAAAACTAAAATTAATTCTAATAAATACTAAATTACCAAATAAAAATCTGAAAAATTTATTATAAATACTTTAATATACTAGGTAATTAATAAAAATATGAAAATGACAACTACTTAATTAAAATTTAAAAATGAAAATTAAAATTAAATTATATTAAATAGAAACTATCACTTAATTTTAAATTGGTTTTTCTTGGTTTTTCTTTTACAAATCTACTAAATACTTAAAAACAACAAACTTTAATAAAAACAAACTTTTTAGAAACTTAAAAATAAGCTGGAATAAGCCAAAAGTCAAAACAGTTGACTTTGGTTGACCAAAGTGGAAAAATAAGCTAAATCAGCTTTGGTGGAACCCACAAGGGTGAAATCTGGCTTAAATGAGTTAATGGGACATGTACAAGCTGGAAAAAGCAAAAGGGGTACTCAGAATAAGCTATAAGCTAGCAAAATAAGCAATTGAGACTTGTTATGCAACTGAAAAGTGGGACAGCTTTGGTGGGCTAATCCAGGTGGGACCCAGTGGTATTGAGGTCAAAGTATTGGTCAAAAACCCATCCCTGGTAGGAGGGGGGTGGAAAGGTGCAACTAGTGAAGGTGGTGGACCACCATGGTGGCCAGAACACCACCACAAAGTGGTGGTTGTGAGTGATGGTTCTGTGCAGCAGGGCACAACTGAGCCTGCAGCCTACTTTTGGGCAATGTGGGGCCCAATGGAAAAATCCTAAAATTACAACAACTATGGGAAATCAAACTAGAGCTAGTAGAGTACAATTTCACCAAATCTCAAATCTTAAATCTTGATACAAAATTCTATAAAAATCCCACTAGATTGGGAAAAACTGAGTTAGATGCAAATTTGACTTTTTCTAAAAACTTGTTACTTTGACTTTCTTGAGCTTTGGGTGATTAAATCTGATGCAATGTGATAAATTAAGCTAAACTAGGATGATATAAGCCTATATAAACCTATACTAGACCAATGTGAGTGGATTTGGAACTTAAATCCCATGACAGTTAACTGTCATGGGGATTAGAAGTGATTGTTGACTTTTGGTGCTAAAAACCTAAACTTGAAACTTGTTTTGACCTGATTATACCTAATGTAACATTACAAAACTAAAAATAACCAACAAACCACAACAATTAGTGGTCAAAACTGCAATTCCAAACACCCCCTTATGCTAACTGTTTGATGATTTTGCAAACAAATGAACAATTTAGACTAGGGGGCAGTTTTACAATGATCACTGATGATTAAGTGAGCATAAATAAACATGAAGGCATAAGCTAAAACTACAACAACTAATATTTCTACCAAAGACCACAAATGACAGTTGGTATACTACTTCTGTTTAGAACATGAAACAACTTAGCAAGACCACTTGAAACACTAACCTAAGCAATATTTAACACAAATAGAAATAAACTTATAACTAAATACTACTGTAGAGAGAAAGCAAAAAATTAATACAGAGCCTTACTTGAAAATAAAGCTCATAAGAGCTTGCAAGCTGAAATGAGCAGAAGAGCTCACATAAGCTATCACAAAGCTTACTGAGCTTATTTGGAATAGGATTGAATCAATACACACCAGAAACAACAACTGTGATCACTTATAACAAGAACTTGGGATTTTAACTGAAATTGTAAATTTGAAAATGAAAGCTGAAAATCTTAGATTGATGAATCCAATGAGTTAAAAAAAACACTAACAACACTTGTTACAATGATTTTAAGCAAAGAGTTACAACTGAGCTTTGAAATTAAAACTAATACATAAAAACTAAATTACATTAAAATTAATCTACACTAACTACTGCTTTCTCTTCCTTCTTTTTCTTCCTTTTATAATCCCTGGAGTCTTCTTGGACTTTTCCCACTCATTCTCAGCCATTGGATTGGTTCCAATTGATCTCCACCCTTCAAATGGGTTTTGGCGGGAAATTAGGTTTGGCAG
This sequence comes from Artemisia argyi, assembly GCA_030686995.1. Lineage (NCBI taxonomy): Eukaryota > Viridiplantae > Streptophyta > Magnoliopsida > Asterales > Asteraceae > Artemisia > Artemisia argyi. Next base: position 11,595,220 of record CM060689.1, on the reverse strand, counting down.
CTTGTGGGTTGCTTGGAGAATTTTGATAGCATTTATTGGTTCTTGGAGGGGAGTGTTTGGAGGGGGGGACAAGGACTGGGAAGGTGAGTTGGAGTGATGGGGGGGAAGAGTGTTTGGTTGGTGTTGCAGTCACAAGTGGGGAAGAAGAGGTGGTCAACGCGTGGGTTGACTGGGTATTAGCTAAAAACGGGGTGTTATTTTGTGGGAGGTGGGCTGGGTAGTGGGCTTAGGTTGGTTACTGGATCAGGGGTAGGGGTGTTGGGTTGGATTGGGTAAAAGGTTATTTGGTTTGTTTGTTAATTTAGTTAGAAAACCATTAGGACCACTTTTGTAATTTAACAAACCATAGGGACTGATTTTGTAATTCTATGAAAATATCCATAAGGTCCTTAATTTGAAAGTTTGAATATTAAAAGGACCCAAAATAATATTTTTCAAAATAAAACACTCGGGGACCACTTGTGACAAGTTATCAAACTTAAGGGACCAATCATGTAATTTCCACAAAACTTTCACCCAGGGATCATTTTTGATAATTTTTGACTTTTTAAAACCTTGGGTTGACTTTTCTTTCGTTTTAAAACTTCAGGGACTAGTTTCGTCAATTTTTGAAACTTGAGGGACTGAAACTGCCAATTGTGCAAACTTTGTTCGTTTTTCATTTGTTTTTAAACATTTTGCATCTAAAACATATAAAACACACTTTTGAGATAATTTCAGTATTTTGATGCATTATTTGGTGTTTTTGTACGTTTTGGCAGTTCAGATACGATAAAAATGATGAGTATTTACACACTCATCAATCCCCCACACTAAACTATTGCTAGTCCCTAGCAATCTTTTGAGAAAAATTAATGGATTTGAAAAACTCTTTACCAAAAGCCATCACTTCTGGAGTAGCCAGGTGTAAGAACTGTGGCACACCTGATAACCGTGTGATTTTGAGCAAACCACCAGCTGTCAACGGATTTGAGTAGTCTTTACCAAAAGCCGTTTGCTTCTGGACTAGCCAGCTCTTGATGGAATAGTCAACATCTTGGTGAGCTGATTACCAATTATGGATTTTCCACGGCCTTTACCACAAGCCATAATCTTGCGGGCTAGCCAACTCATTTGTTTTCGGGGAGTTGATGAACCATACAATTTTGGGCAAATTGCCAGCCGTCAACGGATTTGATATGTCTTTACCAAGAGCCGTTTGCTCCTGGACTAGCCAATCCCTTTTGTTGCTTTAGACAAGGCGGACTGATTACCAAAAATTTTGAAGCACCAGTGAAAAATTTTTAAAATTTTTGAAATTTTGGCTAAAACGGGGGTATTATATAGTAAAATGTGATAAAATTCGCTAGAATAGCGAATACCCCCCCACACTAAGCATGAATATTGTCCTCAATATTCAAAATCCCGGCTATTATGCCGACATTTTGAACGTAAAAGGGCAACATTACAAGCTAAGCGTGGAAAACACCATTTTGTATTTTCACTCATTTGTAACCATAGCATGGGGGACTCCCCCACACTTAGGGTGAAAACCCTATAAACATGCTATTGTTTTTGTTTTCCGAGTCGCTAGCTTGACTCGACCCCGAATTCATTTGTCCATGGGGAAGCATGATGTGGAAGAAACAATCTCAATCGGACTTTCATTCAAAATGTTTGGACAAACATATGAAGCACGTGAAAGTTCCACACCGATGAGATAAGTATCCGGCTCAAGATAATGATACATGAAAATGCCGGGATCAAATATAGTGTCCTCACTCCCGAAGGAGTGAAGAAGAGAAGAAGTCACCCTGTAGGTGAAGAAAAGGAAGAAAATCATGATAAAAAGCATGATTTGATCTTCTTCCTCAAGAGGAGGCTCAATAGCCTGAGTTTGGATTTCAAAGGGTAAGCTCGTAAACAACCCGGGAGGGTGGGTGGGATTTTGCAAACTCTCATGGTTGAGATCATCTCCCCCCGGGTAATCAAACTGATGAGCGAGTTCACCGGAGAACTCCTCATGAAGAGAATCATTCACAAGATGTGAATTTGTGAACTCATGTTCCATTGTGGACTCATCACAATCCTCGTCAAAGATTGGATTATTAGAAATCATAGTGAATTCAGAATCGAATTCAAATAGAGGATTGGTGAGAGTCGTATTAAATGTTTCGGGAACAAAGAGATTATCATTCTCTATTGGACTGCTGGGATTAGAAGTGAGTGACGGATCATGAGATAGGAGACTTTCAATTTCTCCCAGATCGGCTTGGAAATCAAGGAGACCATCATCACTTTCCAAGGAAAGTGGATCGATGTGAGCAAGTTCATCAGCGAACTCCTCAAGAAGAGGATCAACATCAGACTGAGGCAGTGGTGCCTCAATATACTCAATGTCTCCATGAGATATACAATCATCGCTATAATCTGAGAAAGTCTCAAATTGATCTTTAGGACACTCAATGGGGGAAGGAATATCACACATATCATCCAAAGTTCCCTGTGACTCTCCTGGGATTGGGACAAGGATCTCAACACTAGACTTTATTAATTCGTCCGATTCCTTATCAGGAATAGTGCTAAGATGCTCATCCCCCATGATCGGAGAGTGGGTGTGAACTTCGGGTGTGATAATAGACCGAGGGAGTTGAAAAGGACTAGCAGACAGGGGTTTTATAAATTTCATTTGTTCTTCTGCTAGTAATTCTAACATAGTCTTTTCTCCCTGATTTTCCGAGGAAGGAATCACAACAGATGAACTTGATGAACCCTCACAAAATTGAGAAATATCAAGGGTAACATCATCATCATCGTCGAGAAGAGCAGCATTGCGAAATATGGCACGTGTTTTAGCTGCTTGTTCTAAGACAAGTAATTCTTCCTTGCTCAATTCGTTTCTAGCATCTCGTTCTTCAGCAAGTAATTCTGCCATAGATTTCTCACGAGAGCTTTGAAACGATGAAGTAGCCAACTCCTCCTTAAGATCTTTCAATATCTCAAGAACCTCCAGTAAAATGTCTTGCTCAGTAACAAGAGGAGTTGCTTGGGTTATTTGGTACTGTGGAAGTGGGTCTGAAAACGAATAGTCGTAATTGTTACAAGGAAACGGATTCCCTGTTTGACATTCAGAGCTAGTGTGTGGACCTCCACAATACTCACAACAGTAAAACTGATGTGGCTGTGAGTCGTATGTGCTTGTGTCATAATTGTTATCAGGAAACTGCTCATAGACAAGCGTGCTTCCTGATTGACAATCAGAACTGTAGTGCGAACCACCACAGTACTCACAACAGTAAAACTGCTGAGACTGATGGTGTGGTAGCTGGTGGAATGAATCAGTGGTGTCATGGTAAGAATAGGGATCTTGGTTATAGACAGACCCGTTTCCTGACTCTACCCTGCCACAACCGGGGCAATTACCACCATTATGAGAACTACCACACCACTGGCAAACCAGAAAGTGTGGATGAGACATAGAAAGAATCAAATGTGTATAGAGGGTGAGGAAATGAGAATCAAAGGGGTAAGAGGGTAAAGGTGGGTATTTTTGGGTTTTTGGGTAAACATTTTGTGCAAAGGATAAAGAAAATCTTTTTGGGTTTTGCTTTTATGAAAATATGACCAAGGATGGATGAATGTACAATGGAACGAATTCCAAAGACACTAATCAGAAAAACCGTTTAGATACGCACACAACCTCCCCGGCAGCGGCGCCAAAAATTGATTGAGGCAAAAGCAGTCAACTAAATTCAACCACGGATGTGGTCAAACAAGTCAAACTCCTAAGGCTCAATGCTCCGAGGAATACAGTGTTTTCCCGGGTCGTTTAAGTCCCGACGAGGTGTGAATTGTAAACAAAACGGTTATTTGATCGGGTGAAATTGGATGGAAAGGGGTTTGTGAATGTTTGAACTGAGGAATCTACAATAGAATAGCTTAAATAAGCTATATAAACAAGACGGGAAAGTGAGAAAAACCAGAAACGTTAAAAACCTAAAAACGCGTACGTTACGTTTAAATAAAACGTAAGCGTACGAAATAAAAAGTAAAAACGGAAATCTGAAAACACCCAGGGGGTGAAAATGACTTTTTTACAAAGTAAAAGGTAAGAGAAAATTTAAAATGAAAATAAAGTTATTAAAATGATTATTTTAATAATTAAACACTAATTAATTACTTAAAACTATTTTAAATCTAATTTAAAATAAACTAAAATTAATTAAGGTTACAAAATAAACTAAGAATTTACAAAAATATTTCTAAACCTTAAAAAGAACTTGAAGAAAGTATAAAAAATAAAAATAAATATTTTTGTCTTTTTATGAATTTTATATTAATTAATAACTAATTAATTACTAATTACTAATTAAACTATTTTAAATTAAGAAAATTACTAAATGAACAGTGAAAATTCTAATAAAATTTCTAAAATTACTTTATAACATATAAAAGCTATAAAAAATATAAAAACTTGATTTTACTTAATAAAAACTAATTAAGCTATTTTAATCTAATTATTAATTAATTATAAATAAAACTAAAATTAATTCTAATAAATACTAAATTACCAAATAAAAATCTGAAAAATTTATTATAAATACTTTAATATACTAGGTAATTAATAAAAATATGAAAATGACAACTACTTAATTAAAATTTAAAAATGAAAATTAAAATTAAATTATATTAAATAGAAACTATCACTTAATTTTAAATTGGTTTTTCTTGGTTTTTCTTTTACAAATCTACTAAATACTTAAAAACAACAAACTTTAATAAAAACAAACTTTTTAGAAACTTAAAAATAAGCTGGAATAAGCCAAAAGTCAAAACAGTTGACTTTGGTTGACCAAAGTGGAAAAATAAGCTAAATCAGCTTTGGTGGAACCCACAAGGGTGAAATCTGGCTTAAATGAGTTAATGGGACATGTACAAGCTGGAAAAAGCAAAAGGGGTACTCAGAATAAGCTATAAGCTAGCAAAATAAGCAATTGAGACTTGTTATGCAACTGAAAAGTGGGACAGCTTTGGTGGGCTAATCCAGGTGGGACCCAGTGGTATTGAGGTCAAAGTATTGGTCAAAAACCCATCCCTGGTAGGAGGGGGGTGGAATGGTGCAACTAGTGAAGGTGGTGGACCACCATGGTGGCCAGAACACCACCACAAAGTGGTGGTTGTGAGTGATGGTTCTGTGCAGCAGGGCACAACTGAGCCTGCAGCCTACTTTTGGGCAATGTGGGGCCCAATGGAAAAATCCTAAAATTACAACAACTATGGGAAATCAAACTAGAGCTAGTAGAGTACAATTTCACCAAATCTCAAATCTTAAATCTTGATACAAAATTCTATAAAAATCCCACTAGATTGGGAAAAACTGAGTTAGATGCAAATTTGACTTTTTCTAAAAACTTGTTACTTTGACTTTCTTGAGCTTTGGGTGATTAAATCTGATGCAATGTGATAAATTAAGCTAAACTAGGATGATATAAGCCTATATAAACCTATACTAGACCAATGTGAGTGGATTTGGAACTTAAATCCCATGACAGTTAACTGTCATGGGGATTAGAAGTGATTGTTGACTTTTGGTGCTAAAAACCTAAACTTGAAACTTGTTTTGACCTGATTATACCTAATGTAACATTACAAAACTAAAAATAACCAACAAACCACAACAATTAGTGGTCAAAACTGCAATTCCAAACACCCCCTTATGCTAACTGTTTGATGATTTTGCAAACAAATGAACAATTTAGACTAGGGGGCAGTTTTACAATGATCACTGATGATTAAGTGAGCATAAATAAACATGAAGGCATAAGCTAAAACTACAACAACTAATATTTCTACCAAAGACCACAAATGACAGTTGGTATACTACTTCTGTTTAGAACATGAAACAACTTAGCAAGACCACTTGAAACACTAACCTAAGCAATATTTAACACAAATAGAAATAAACTTATAACTAAATACTACTGTAGAGAGAAAGCAAAAAATTAATACAGAGCCTTACTTGAAAATAAAGCTCATAAGAGCTTGCAAGCTGAAATGAGCAGAAGAGCTCACATAAGCTATCACAAAGCTTACTGAGCTTATTTGGAATAGGATTGAATCAATACACACCAGAAACAACAACTGTGATCACTTATAACAAGAACTTGGGATTTTAACTGAAATTGTAAATTTGAAAATGAAAGCTGAAAATCTTAGATTGATGAATCCAATGAGTTAAAAAAAACACTAACAACACTTGTTACAATGATTTTAAGCAAAGAGTTACAACTGAGCTTTGAAATTAAAACTAATACATAAAAACTAAATTACATTAAAATTAATCTACACTAACTACTGCTTTCTCTTCCTTCTTTTTCTTCCTTTTATAATCCCTGGAGTCTTCTTGGACTTTTCCCACTCATTCTCAGCCATTGGATTGGTTCCAATTGATCTCCACCCTTCAAATGGGTTTTGGCGGGAAATTAGGTTTGGCAGCTTGTGGGTTGCTTGGAGAATTTTGATAGCATTTATTGGTTCTTGGAGGGGAGTGTTTGGAGGGGGGGACAAGGACTGGGAAGGTGAGTTGGAGTGATGGGGGGGAAGAGTGTTTGGTTGGTGTTGCAGTCACAAGTGGGGAAGAAGAGGTGGTCAACGCGTGGGTTGACTGGGTATTAGCTAAAAACGGGGTGTTATTTTGTGGGAGGTGGGCTGGGTAGTGGGCTTAGGTTGGTTACTGGATCAGGGGTAGGGGTGTTGGGTTGGATTGGGTAAAAGGTTATTTGGTTTGTTTGTTAATTTAGTTAGAAAACCATTAGGACCACTTTTGTAATTTAACAAACCATAGGGACTGATTTTGTAATTCTATGAAAATATCCATAAGGTCCTTAATTTGAAAGTTTGAATATTAAAAGGACCCAAAATAATATTTTTCAAAATAAAACACTCGGGGACCACTTGTGACAAGTTATCAAACTTAAGGGACCAATCATGTAATTTCCACAAAACTTTCACCCAGGGATCATTTTTGATAATTTTTGACTTTTTAAAACCTTGGGTTGACTTTTCTTTCGTTTTAAAACTTCAGGGACTAGTTTCGTCAATTTTTGAAACTTGAGGGACTGAAACTGCCAATTGTGCAAACTTTGTTCGTTTTTCATTTGTTTTTAAACATTTTGCATCTAAAACATATAAAACACACTTTTGAGATAATTTCAGTATTTTGATGCATTATTTGGTGTTTTTGTACGTTTTGGCAGTTCAGATACGATAAAAATGATGAGTATTTACACACTCATCAAGGTGTTAGCCTAAGATGTCTACTACAGGTCTCAACTTTTATTCCAACAATTTTAGTGTAAAAACCTGGAGTTAAACTCCTTTTACAAACAGTAGTTCAGAACGGATCAATTTTAGCAAAACGACCATAACTAATTCATCCGGAGGAGTTGATAAACCCTCCAATTAGCCACAAGGTCCTCATTTGTTTTACCCTTCACCCATGTAAAAACCCAGTACCCTCTAGTTCAAGAATAATTCGTTACAAGTAAAACAATCTGCATTACAATTTCTGGGTACACACTAAATATGTTTCCACGGTTTTGGTTGTATCTCGACCATCCGGAATAGTTGGTTTTCCGGCCAACTCGCCACTAGGACCTGAGATATTAACCTATTCATTTATGAAAAGCTTCAGTAGGCTCTAAGCCATAAATTTACCATTAACACACAAACAATCTGCAAGTTACCTATTTTGACTAGTTTTACTAATTTGGGTATAACTTGGTCATCCGGAGGAGATAAAAATTCCTCCAACTCGCCACATGAAGCTTAGAACTATATCTATCTAAAAATGTAATTTTATCATAGGATCCAGGCCAAAACTTAATGAGAAAACCCATGTTTTTCTACTAATGTAAAAACAGTCCCATCAAATCCAACTAAACCTATTATAAACTCATCCAAAACATCATCATTCATCATGCAATGCCACACTAATCATCACAAACAACTCAAGAACATTAAAACTCATCAAAATTAAGAAAAACCATAATTAATTAAATAAGAAAAACCATTTGCATGTGCCAAAAATCAAAGAGGATTATGAGATTAGCTTACAAGGAGTGATAAATCACGAATAACCTTTCTAGGGCTTGGATTGGAAACGACCCTAATGACACCAAGACTATTGGAATCTTCAATTCAATATTCACAAATGATTACCCACTTGATTAAACAAAGCCTTGATCAAGTCTTGAAGAAAAATACCAAGAAACTCTATGAAAACTTCAAGAAAATCTCCTAAACTTCGAATCAAAACACCATCTTTTGCAAGGATCTTCAAGAGGATGTTGTGGAGATTATTTTTATGATTAAAAAGATGATGAGATGGTGTTATTGGGCTGTTTTATTTCGTTCATAGGGTGGAGAGTGAAAGAAAAATGGTGACAATAACTATGTAGATGTAGGGGTGAGCATCGGGCCGGTTCCGACCCGTCCCGACCCGATACCGACTAGCCCGATTCCCGATATCGCCGGAAAACCAAACTGACTCCCGACCCAAAACTAGTCGGATCGGTATCGGGACAGTCGGGATCAGTTGGGATCGGAATCGGGCGTCGGTTTTCTTTGTTGTTTTGTCGGTTTTCATCCCGTCCCGACCCGACTCCTGAGTTCGCCGGAATTGCAAACCGACTCCCGACCCATTTGCTAGTCGGGATCGGAATCGGGCCGGCAGGTTGGTCAGGATCTGGCCAGGAATCGGGCGGCGGGCGGTTTTGCTCAGCCTTATGTAGATGTGTTTAGTGGAATTGTAGTTGGCAAAATAAGTTGAACATTTGTATTTTGAAATAAACAATTGTTCTTGGTCTCTATATGAAAACGCCACATATGAGGAAGAGTTGGTGAGTGGAGATTTTTGTGGTATTATTTGGGTATAAGTGTGTTATAGAGTGTAGTTTTGATCCCGGAAATTGCTAATGTTAAGTTTTTAAGACGCGTAATGTAAAACCGGGTAGTAATAAAATATAAAACTTTCAAAAGTGTTAAAACTTGTTATCATTATATATTTTAGGTAATTTAGATGAGTGGTGAGTTCATTGGTGGATTTAAATGTGGTTAAAACATAAAAATGTAGGCTTAAATCGAGTAAGACGTAAAAATACAAGGTATAAGTAAAAATGGAGAAAGTGAAAAGTGACTTTTAAAATAGGATTGTAAGGAAATAATGATGCATAAAAAGTGTAGAATGGACGTAGTCTAATCGTGGTTGAATGAATTGAACGTGTTATGACGAAACGCGGATAAATTTCGACAAAGTTAATTATTTAAAAATAGAATAGTTAAATAATATTAATATTAATGACATGAAATTTTTGAAATGTCATATTAGCAGACCAAATTAAAGCAACAAGATAAGATCTAGAATCCCAATTAAGCTTAGAATTCTCAAGTCAGTAGTATAAGCTACTAAAGGAAACAAAAATCAGAAGAGAAACAACAGTGAATAAGCAGAAATCATTACAAGAAAAGGGGGTTTTTGGGACGAAACTTTTTGGAACGGTCAAAAAATCGTGCTAAATACACGTATTTGGCACTTGTGGGGTCACCGTGACAAAAAAGTAGGTATTTGAGACAGCTATTAAGAAACTGTTCCAAATACGTATGCATTTGGAATGTTTTATAATAATGGTGCCAAATACATGGGTATTTGGAACGGTTTGAATTACCAGTGCCAAATATTTATGTATTTGGGACGGTTGATACCACCAGTGCCAAATATTATACGTATTTGGAACGCTATCTACTGTTGGTGCCAAATACTCATGTATTTGGAACAATTTGTAAGAACGATGCCGAATACCTATATGTATTTGGAACATTATTTAATGCTAGTGCCAAATACTAATGTATTTGGAATGGTTTTTATATGTTTTGAAAAATACAGTTGTATTTGGGGGCGACTTTTATAAATTGTTTTTAGTTCTTATGTCTTTGGAACATCTTTAAAATCTGACCCAACTTACACTTTTTCCCCGCACATGTTGTCTATAATATGCTTTTATTAGCTTTACTAAACTAAATTTATAATCAATTTTATTAATTTACTCTGATATCCAATAGCCCTTCGTCCTTAACTTTTAATCTCTATAATTAATCTATATATCAAATTAGTATCTATCATATTACTTAAACACGTCGCCTTCTAAGTTTTGGTGAGTTAACTTTGTTGTTCTTAAATAAACATTTTTTCTTTTAAGGTCAAGTTAAAAATATTCATATTACATATACACAAATGGATAAACAAATGATTGATCAAGTCATCTATGTTTAAGTTACATGATAGGACGTGTCTAATTTGACTCAGATGTATGTGTTAGAATGATGTGAACTTCACTACTAGAAAATTAGGCTACAATGATGGATTACGTTCTTGCCATATATAATAATCCGTGATGCCTATAGCCAACATCAACCCACTATACTCTACAAATCGCTTCCATTCGAGATAATAATAAGAAAGTCGCACATAGACATACAACCATCAACGCACTCTACTTTACACACAACTTCCGTTCAAGATAAGAATTAAGAAAGTTGATCACATCAGTGTATCGACCCACTATACCTTGACGACGACATGGGAAATTCCCATTGCATTAGTCATGTGTGATTTTTCTTTGTATAAGTGCATTTATAATTATGTTTTGTTTGTTTGTTCATTTTAGTTTGTTTGTTCACTTTAGCTTGTTTATGTTTGTTTGTGCCTCAATGACTTAAGACGAATAATTTCACTTTTTTGAATGAATGAAATAAATCCTATGTCAAGCTTCTATTTCGTTTGTCTCTTTACCTTAAACTCAGATAACCAAATATGAAAGCCTCATTTTTGCTTTCGATGATAGTGTTATTTATAAACGTAAGCTTGTAAAATTATGAAACACTATGCTAGACTTACTTATTAGAATTACCCTATCAAGTGCCTAGAATAAGTTAACGCAAGCACTGTTCAATCACGTCTATATACCACTAATTATTTTAGGATTTCTTTTTTTCTTTTTTATATAAAAGCAAGACATGTGTTAAATATAATTATGAATTTCAATGAAAAACATTGTTTTTCTCCAAAACTTAATATATCCTCTTCTCCACATATTCACAAAGTCCCGCCCTAATTTTGCAAAAAATCAAAATGTCCCTCCCTACATTTTTTCACAACACCCACCTATAACTTCACAAAGTCCCGCCTTAATTTTGCCAAAAATCAAAATGTCCCTCCCTACATTTTTTCACAACACCCACCTATAACCTGCTCCCCATCTATCTCTCACCGATCAAACGCAAACTCAAAGTCTCCCCTTCCCTTATTCGATCTACTTCTTGTTCTTCTTCACCGGTATGATCTCGTTATTTATTAACTATGTGTTTTTCAATATGTGTGTGTAATAGATTGGATCTGATATTGATTTGATTTTGTTTGTGTGATTACATTTGTAATTGATTAATTGAATAGATTGAAAAAATAATAATAATTGAAGATGTTTAGGAGAGCACCTAAGAAGATTGATTTGGTAATTAGATGACCAAAATTAGATCGATGTGTGTATAATTGATGATATTTTTAGGTAACTGGTATGTATATATTTATATTAATTTTATATATTGATGAATTGCCTATCATGATAAATGCAATGTTTTGTTCTTGATTAGCTTCTGATGAATTGATGAATTATAAAATGCTCACAGAAAGGGGTGTCAAACGGGTTATCGAGTCGGGTTAAGGGTTTATCGGGTTTTGCTTCATCTGTTTTTCACTTCAACGTGGCCTTAAAGTCCATATATGTGGAATAGGTATCATCGAGAGAAAAAACAAATAAATAGTAACTAGATTTGTAGTTGATTCTGACAAGAATTTCTTCAAAGGTTTGCTGGTACTTGCAGGATAGTCTTCAACCTGTTGGACCCATTCCCCTTTTAGCTAACTTTTTTTGACCTATTAGAGATAGAAACACAAACAGAATCAATCCATTAATAAGTTAAAGTGTTCACTGATATAAAAAACAATCTTACTACACGTTTGAACCGTTTAGCTAACTTTTTTTTATTTAATCTATTTGAGACAGAAACACAACCCAAATCGACCAATTCATAAGTAAATGAAACAAACCTCTACTAGCCAATCAACTAAGACTCCCCTCATACTCTTAGTTACATCCTACTGTATTGTCTCCATGAAATCAGAACGTGGTCGATGCATAACCTAAGTAGAACAGAAAACTAATTAGTTCTTTAGTTTGCATATAACACAAACCTCAGCAACACGTAAATTTGCATATATCTCATGTGCATAGATGCTGCACATTTGAGGATCTTTGTGGTCATTATCTATATTAGTAAAGTTTGGCTTGCTAGATACCACGAGCTTCTCATTAATCTCACTTTTCCCTGCATAGTATATATGCAAACATTAATATAATTTCACTTTCACATATAAGACTGGAATTTGATACATTTTTTTTATACAGTATATAACAAACCTTTCTTTGAAAAGCTTTGCAACTGTGAAACTATTATTCTATCAATTTGAATCGCATTTACATCGTTTTCCTTTTCAGAAGACTCTGCAGAAACTTTTTGAGCTTTGACCTTTGGTACATTAACTTGATTCTTTTTAGTCAGCAAACTAGTCTTTCTCTGATCACAATCAGTAACATGTAGAAACAAAAACAACTTAGTAATCCATTCAACTTTACAATAAATCAGAACTATACAAGAGGTTATATTATTACAAACCGTGATCTTAGCTGGAATGATACAGTTCTTATAAGAATTATCACGACAAATGCTTGTGACATCTTTTAACACTGCTCTCCTCTTATTTCCACTACCAGTCATTGCAGTAGCATTGCTGTTGCTGTTCTCATCTTGCGCACCTCTTTTAGGATTTTTACGCAAGACTCGAGTCGGAACCTGCTCCTTAAGTACATTTAGTCCCACAGATGACTGAGAGCCAGCCGCTCGAGCTCGTGTTTATGAAATTCTGTTACAATCTGCTTAATAAAATAAAATGGGGTCATTGTGTTTGTTTGGTTCTGATGATGTAATTATTCATATTAATATTCTTCCACTGATGATTCAGACTCAAGGGCGGGAATCAATTGCAGCTAAACTTGTTGCAATACGTTATAACTGTAGCTGGGGCAGACCGTGTTCTTGCTTGTGATCTTCATTCTGGGCAATCTCAAGGCTATTTTGACATTCCAGTTAATCACATACATGGTCAGGTAATAAGACATAATCTTTGAGGCCAGTCTTGTAGTTATTTCCGGGTATATAAATTCTGATCAAGTCGCATGATACGAACTAGAGCTTTTTGGCGTTTAGTATATAGATGACGAATATGGTGGTTAAATATATTTTTTGTACGTATTTTCTTCCATTACTGGGTCTAATCTGTTCAATATGCATAAATAGCCGGTCATACTTGATTACCTTGCTAGCAAGACTATTTCTGTTGAGGATTTAGTAGTCGTCTCCCCAAATGTTGGTGGGGTCGCTAAAATAATTAAGATTTTGCCTTCTGCATTTGTATGTTGCGGTGTCGGCTCATCCTAATAAATGTTATGAAAGAAAGAAATGATTAAATTCAAGCATGCATGTAAATAGAAACCTATAACACTTCTATTTATATTTACGTATCAAGTTTTTCCTCCAACTTATGTCTCACCAGCAAAACTTTAGAATCTCATTTCTTCAATTTCACTACTTGTAGCTCTTAGCCTACTTCTAGTTGTTAATAATATTCATAGGGTTTGTTTGTAATGTTATATGAAGAGCCCACACAAACTTTTAGAAGCCCAGATGAGCCGTGAGGCTCGAGCTTTTGGTAAACCAAGGCTGAGCCTACTAGACTTCTCATGAATTGAACTTCAACCCAAGCGCGCTCGTGCTTACCTGAATACCTATTTAGACTCTTTATCTTTTATTATTTGATAATGCTGGTTCTTAACCGTTGTTTGGGATGCACTCTCTATTGGTTATTGGATTACAGGTGCCATCTCTAAAGGAGCAGTATTGGTGCATCAAGAAGGTGCAAAGAAAGTTTATGCATGCTGCACACATACTGTTTTTAGGTACGTTGAACTTTGAGGGCAAGCATTTTTTATGTCTTCTTCGTGTCTCAAAAAACATATAATTTTTTTATTTTTTTAATTTTTAAATAGAAAAGTTTACCTGCTTCAATACATGTTATACACACATACATTCATTTTAAAACCATCTGATGATATACATAAGGTATGCTTGATCTTCTTTCTATTATAAAAAAGTTTTCACTGCAATTGTATTAAATATCTTATTTGCTCTACTTATTCTTCTTTCAGGTCTTTTGACTTTTCTTGCTTACAAGATTGACGTCAGATGTTGAAAAAAGATGGACGCTGCTATGAACAATCAGTGAAAGCTCATGCTTTAAAGGGGTAACAATGTGTACATTGTAGGCTTGTTGTTGGTGACAGTTTCGTCACAATCACAAGAGGTGAAGGCATGAGAGAATTCTTTGAGCATGCAGAAGAGGCTGTCGAAGAAGAGGTATAAAGATGCTTTATAATTATCTACTGTCTTATAGGCTCCCTTTTTATGCCCAGTTGGGTTTGTGGTTTGCTCCATGAACTACCATCAGGAGTGCATCAGTGGGCAGGCAGTAGATGTTTTCAGTTCTCGCCCCCTTTGGTTTACTCACCTTCAGGTGGGGTTTCCACGACCTTACAAACTACAACTGTTTTTAACTGTATGCGAGGGATAATTTATATCATAATTATAACCCCCTTCTACTGATTTCAGGATGATGATTCCATGGACAATGATGGGAATGATCTGGATGGAGAATGCTCCCGTCCTAAAAAACATGCAAAAAGTCCTGAACTTGCTAAAGAATTTCTTTTGAACTTGCTAAAGAAATTCTTCTAGATGCTGCAACTGTTATTTCTAAGGAACAGGTGTGTTCACCTGTACTGTAAAATTTATCTTTCTGTTATTTCATCATCTAAACAATAAGAACCCCTAAATGCGCTTAAGCAGTTTTTCAGTTTCTCTGATCAGCCCAGCATTAATTTAAGAGTTAAAGCTATATGATTGGAAGATACTTCATTTACGGTCACCGTAAGAGCAATTTATATTACTGCTCATTGAATTTTCAAATATATGTCATACATTTGAACAAAAATACCTAAATTGGCCAAAAAATAAGTTCGCTACCTTTTTATGCCAAAAAAAAGTGAGATACCATAATTGATATCTAACTTGGAAACTTTTTTTTGTTGCCATTTACCCTTTTAAAAATTGATTGTGAAACTTGAGAATAAAAGTAATTCTAATTGGACAAAATTTAGGTAAATAGCTTGAACCCAAATGATATAGTTGGTGGTACAGAGATTGAAGACTGTGTTGGTGCAACCATAGCATGGCCTTGTCCCTTTATCTCGGTATGTCTTTGTTAATCTTGTGATACCAATAATTTTTACTAACATGGAGCTTAATGCTTATACATGGGTGTTTATTTGTAGGTGGTCCGTGAGGATTGAGAAAGGATGCATGATGACCCCGGACTAAGCTTCTTGTTGCTTTAATTTATTGTTTAATGTTACAAGACTTTATGTTGGATAGTGTCTACCTTATTTATGTTTAGTGCTTTTGTTATGATAATTGCTTATTTGAAATACAATTTCGTTTTATCTATTTAATAATTAGTTGATGTTTTATTCATATCGTAATAATAGAGTGTGCATGCTGAAAATAGCGTCATATCATATGACTTGTCAAGACTTCGAAATTGTCCTATTAAACTTATTAACCGTCCTAACAATTAATTTTTAAGGACGCTTAACATTGTAAAAGTGTCCTAATATGTTTTTATTAGGACGTTATTTAGGTTGTTAATATACATTTTATACGACCAAAAAATTGGTTTCATAATCTTCTTTGAGATATTAGAACCCTTTTCTTGGTGCTAAAGTAGCTATAATGTTATATGATAAGCGTCCTAACAATTATCTTTTAAGTACGCTTGTATGCATATCAAAAGATTAAAATTAGGTAACCACGTTTAACAACATTATAAAAGTGTCCTAATATGTTGTTATTAGGACGTTATTTGGTTGTTCATAGACATATTATGCGACGATAAATTTTGTTTCATAATCGTATTTGGGATATTAGGACCCTTTTCTTGGTGTTAAAGTAACTATAATGGTATATGATAACCGTCCTAAGAATTAACATTAAATGACGCTTGTATGTGTATCAAAAGATTAAAAGTAGGTTACCACATGTTAGAACATTGGAAAAGTGTCCTAATATGTTTTTATTAGGACGTTATTTGTGTTGTTTATAGACCTAAAATGCGACCATAAAATTGGTATCATAATCTTATTTGAGTTATTAGGACCCTTTTCTTGGTTGCTAAAATAGCTATGATGTTACATCATAAACGTCCTAACAATACTTTTATGGACGTTTTTATGTGTTTCAAAAGATTAAAAGTAGGTAATCACATGTTAAAACAATGTAAAAGTGTCCTAATATGGTTTTATTAGGACGCTATTTGTGTTGTTCATAGACATATAATACGACCATAAAATTGGTTTCATAAGGGTTAGGACGCTTTGGACCTATTACAACCGCCTTACATGAAACGCTTTCATCCTTGGTCCTATTAAATGAAAGGTCCTAAAAAGTACCATTTTATGACGCTTATGGGGGTCCTAAAAAGCCACTTTTCTTGTAGTGTTGGCTTCCTAGGTTCGTTTTGAGACGTGGTTCTCCTAGCAATCCGTATGTCCTCCACAACTACCTCTCGTTACTATTTTTTTTTGTGTAATGGTGCATTTAAGTGCATGTAACGTCTGTGGTTGCATGTGAGGTTTATATAGGTAGTTTTTGAAGGGTGTATGGACAAGATAAGCTCACAAGAGTGAAGGGTGCATGTAAACGAATAGTAACACCACTCTCCACACCCAATCGCATGTTTACATAGCTTAGATTTTGTGAGATTGTTCCATATACATTCCTGACAGTCACAAGGAGTATAGTGATCGATTACTTATCATTGGGGAAAGCAGGGGTGGCAACAAGGAATGTTATGACACGTTTTGGTCTTATCTTTGCATGGGACGTTTGTGGTTTACTTTGGTCATTTCTAAAGTATCAAACGAGTGAGAGGGAGTGTAATATTTATCGTTCATGGTTCTTGGGTATTAGATGAAATGAGAGAAGCAAAAATATGTATGTGTTGTTCATAAAATCGTAAGAACTAGGGGTGTTTTGGAGCTTGGTCGCGACAAGGAACAAAAGAAAAGAAAAAGAAAATAACCATAGGGTGCGTTTGGGCTTGTAACTGGGCTCAGGGTTTGTGTCGGCCCAATTCAAAAGAAAAAAACAAAAGGAGTCCGTTTGGTTTGTAATTGGATTTCGTGGCCCATTGGGTGTTGGGGGCCCACATGGCGTGTTTCGAGTATCGTGTCGAAGTTCAAAAAATATTAGTGAGCGTTCTCGGGAAGTTTCGTAGGTTCGGGGAATATAAAAATAATATACGGTATTTAGACGAAACGTATTGTTATAAATATAAACGTTTTATATATATTTATCGTTCGCAATAATCATAGGTTATCTAGGTCGTGTGTAAGCATCGTTCCTGGGTAAACGGTCAATCACAGTTATCGTAGTGGTTCAATATCAAGCCATATCATAAAAAAAAATTTGTTACCCGTAAAATGGTGTTAATTTATCGTAACATCATTTTATTTATTCATATGCATTTACTAATCGTAAGGGAAATTTACGAGAGGTTACACTTATGCTACCTATTTATACACAAGTATATTTCAACTTTACTGATAAAGACAAAAACCATGACCTAACTAGTAGAGACAAAATACTTACATATATTTCGTCTCTATTACAATAGACTATATCGGGTAAAAGACAATGTGCCTTTCTAGTGCATAGTAATGACATCACCCTGACTTGATGCCGTTCAGAGAAAGTTTGACTTCAGGTTGATGAGGTCACCTGTTGATACGTTCAAAACTTTTCCCGCCTTGTCCCGCCCATACTTCATTCTTCAGGTCTTCAGTCTTCAGTCTTCAGTCTTCAGTATGTAATAGTTGTTGAGGAGTCCTGGGGGTTCAGTGAGTTATTGTCATCCTCATTGAACCCATCATCTTCTTTTTGGCTTAGACTCCACTCACTGAGTTCCGCCTCACTGAATGGTGAACCTTTCTTCATAGACTCGCTCCAAGCATCCTGAAAATGACTCACTGAGATACTGTTTACTCAGTGACTTGTTTGTAATAACGGATATTAGACACTTAGGTTATTTTATGTTCAAATCCAAGTTTAAAGGAAGCTTGAGGAATTCAGTGACCCAACTGTCTCCCCCTATTTGGATATACAAATAGCCTAAGTGTCATGATTCAGTGTGAGTAGTCAGGGGTCTTCTTCTCTCACTGAGTGTAGATGTAATTAACATAGGACACTTGTAACTTAAAAGAAACATCATTGTTCATAAATAATTGTTACAAATCCTATGAAAAATTACAAAACACAAAAAAAGATAGTTGATGCAGATTCAGATATTCAGGTGAACACCAAGACCTTCAAGCTTAGTCCTCTTGGATCTCAGTAGGTGCTTCTCAGGATGCTCCTCAATCTTGGCTCTCAAGTCCTTGCAAAACCTCACATTCTCAGCACAGTTGACTAGAGAAGCCAGCATCAGGTACACAAGCATCGCCTTAATCCCTGCCTTGTCAAGTCTGACCATCTTTGGAAAACAGGGTTTCCATATTCGTCAGTGAAGCACAATCCTCTTTCAGGGACTTCAAATACTACATTGTTCATAAAGGTGATTCCTTTAGGAAGAGACCTGTCACAATCTAATCCTGGGACCTTTATTTCAGGCTCCGTCTCTATTTGCTTTCTCTTTCTTATTAGTAGATAACCAAGCATGGTTATGGTATGCTAGATTGGGTCATCTGAACTTTGACGCGTTAGACAAGATGACAAGAAAAGGTCTAGTAGAAAGGATACCGAGAATAAAACATGCAGGACAAATATGTGATGCATGCTTATTAGGAAAACACATCAGAACACCATTTCCAAACAAAGCTAAATTCAGATCCAAGAACCCGTTGGACTTGGTATATGGAGATCTTTGTGGTCCCATAAGCCCGACCACAAATTTTGGAAAGAAGCTCCTCTTCTTATTAGTAGATGACTGTACACGTTTTATGTGGGCCTACTTTCTAACCTCGAAAGATCAGGCATTTAACACATTCAAGGAATTTAGGCAGAAGATAGAAATGGAGTTGAAGTTGATATTAAAAATGCTAAGAACAGATAGAGGAGGTGAATTTACATCTAACGAATTCACCAACTTCTATAAGGAGAAAGGTATTGCAAGACAATTGACAGCACCGTACTCACCACAACAAAATGGTGAGTACGACACGCCATTTACATACTCAACAGGGTACCTACCAAAGCCCTGGAAGATAAAACACCATATGAAGCCCTCTACAACAGAAAACCGAACCTGGAATACCTAAGAATATTCGGATGCACAACTTATGGTAAGATAATGATACCTCACTGGAAGAAGTTAGATGACAGAAGCATACCGATGATTTATTTAGGCATAGAGGAAGGATCAAAAGCATGTAGGCTATATGATCCAGTAAGAAAGACGAAACATGTTAGTAGGGACGTAAAGTTTATGGAAACAAAACCGTGAGATTGGGATAATAGTGAAGATGATACGAGTACACAAGACACATTTTTGACTAATTTTATGGTAGACGAAGTTGACAATGAGAATCTTACACCAGTCAACATAGAAACATTGATAATACGTATCATGAAGAGGATCAAATACCAGAACCAATACCAGATCCAGAATCACCAGCCACACCACCAACATATACTTACGAACCCAACTCAGAAAGTGATAGAGAAGCTACTTTTAGCTCTTTGAGCTTAGATAGATATGATCATAGACCGGTACGAGGATTAAAAGATATAACGGAAATATACCAGATTGCACTTGAAGTAGAAGCACCTAGTTTACTCTTCACAGAAGAAGAACCTCGTAATTAAAAGGAAGCATCATCAGATAAGAAATGGATTGAGGCCATGGAAATTGAATTAGATTCAATCAACAAGAATAACACATGGACTCTTACTACATTGCCTGAAAACCAGAAGGCAATCGGACTCAAATGGGTTTATAAAACCAAAAGGGATGCACACGAAAAGATCATCAAATATAAAGCAAGATTAGTAGCAAAAGGTTATGTACAAGAACAAGGAATAGACTTCGATGAAGTATTCACACCAGTTGCTAGGATTGAGACAGTTCGGTTAATATTAGCACTAGCAGCATATCATGGTTGGCCAGTACACCACCTAGATGTAAAATCAGCATTTTTACATGGAGAGTTGAAGGAAGAAGTCTATGTCAAACAACCGGAAGGGTTTATTCAGCAAGGAAACCCTGATAAAGTCTACAAGCTAACTAAAGCTTTGTATGGCTTAAGACAAGCACCTAGAGCTTGGAACATGAAGCTTGATCAAACCTTGAAATCATTAGATTTTAAGAAATGTAATCTCGAACAAGCAATTTACACAAAGAGAAGCATGATGAGGCGAAAAATGAACCACTTTTAGGGGGTCATTTAAGCCCGGAATTGAATTAATTTGATCAAATATTGCCCTAAATCGTTCCTTTTGTGATTTTAGGTACTTTGGGAGTGAAACCTGGAAAAGGAAGCAATTCGGACGTTTTTGGAGCATAAAAGTGAAGAAAACGCCAAAGACTTAATTTTCCAGGCTGGAAACAGTGTATGACGGCGTCAAGAAGTTAGGGATCATTTAACACTAATATAAAAGTAATTACAACAAATAATCGTTCCACTAAAGACCAATAGACAAGCACGGAGGTCATACACTAGCACCTCACAAATAGTGTTTAGATACTCACATCTCTCGGGTGTAATAAAGTATAAATTACAATATGGAAATGGAAGATATCTCTCACTACCAGTCATAGAAAAATAGATTACCATAGGCTTGGGAAAGGATCAAACCTCCACCACATGGCGTAAGCACCTAGGATAAACTATCAAAGAGGTCTTTTCAGAGGGTTGTAACGTTAGGTGTAGGGATATGAAATACACGGTTTTGTTGGATATAGGCAGTCTTTACTGGTGGCGAGTTAACAATCTTGGTTAATTACATGTAAAATGTGGCGTTGCTAAGCCAAGATTAGACTCGACTTAAGCTAATAAATGAAAAATAACAAAAACATAAGATAAACATAGAATGAAAAGGGATGGTAGTCCGTATGTTTTTTCTCTTTTCTTTTTCTACTGTTTTTTCTTTTCTTTTCTTTTTTAATTTTTTCGATTTATTTTTATTTTTTTTTTTATTTTTTTTTTTTGCATACACACTTACCCTACCATCCAAAATAATACATCATAGGGAATAAACATTCCCCTTACACTTGAATTTTTACATACTTTACAATAAACTAATCTAATGACTCGAATTAAGAAAATCAAAACACTTGGAGTACTTTTAAGATTAACGTACATACGGGGGTAATATATGATGTTCTTCCCCATTAATCCATAAAATAAGTACTTTAACCATGAGTCCCAATCGTCTTAAAACAATATGTACAAGGATATGACTCGACTTAGCAACCATGTAATCAATTAGATAGTTAACTTAGGGTTTAACAAATAACAATAATGCACTAAAAATGAGCGCATACACGGAAGGCTAAGGCGATTTGGTTGTACATTTAAGTGGGGTGTAACAAATTCTTCCTTTAAGTAAAATGCTTAAAGTTAGAAACGAAAAGATAGGCTCGAAGGGGTGTACTAGGGGTTTCGTGTACTAAAAATGAGTACAACGCTAAGGTGTGGAAAAAATTAGTTGACTTAACTAGCCAAGTAATATGACTTAAATGGTCAAGTAATTATAATACGGGTTTAACACAAGGGTGATCCTAATGCCTCTTATCATGTAGTAAATCCTACTACACGAATGTAGTCTCACTAGCGGTCTCGGGATGCATCACTAACGCAAGTTCTAGAATCTAAATGCTACCGGAACACTTATAAGCACTAATAGTAAATGCTTTTCCTATCAAATCTAAAGGCGAACCTCACATATTTGGGTGGAAAATTTTTCTTAAAGTACGGTTATGTGCTAGTCATACAATCTCCTATCCATGAGACGCTTGCTATGGCTAAAGTTTCACTCCTAAATGTTGTAAAAAAAATTAAATTTGGCGCTAAAATTGCACTAACAAATATTTCTCATAGTTTTATTACACATCTACCATTAAACAAACAAACTCAAGTGAAAGTGTACTTGTAAGGTATCATCATTTTACCCTCCCCTTACACTTAGAATGAACATTGTCCCCAATGTTCATGTAAAGAATGTAAAAGTGAAAAAGTAAAAAGAATGAAATCAAACCCCTGATTCGCTCGGTATGGATAATAAGGTGGCCAGGTTAAATCTTCCTCCAAGAAAATGAACAATCAAAGCTTCCCTTCCAGAATATAAATCATCTTCTTGTCATACATAACCTGTAAATCCTGAGAAAACGGACAAGGCAACCTCGCATAAAATCGGCGGTAATCTACATAAGTTACTAAATCCTAGAAAACAAAGTAAGATATAATGCTTGTGGAATGAAGTTTGCAGTTTTCCTGGAGATTATAAAACTTAATAATTCAGCAAAAACTTTAAAACTCCGTTAGAAAAACAAAACCGGTTAAATTTCCAGATTTTTTTTTACCTGTGACGCCGTCAAGAGCAAGCTCATGACGCCGTCAGAAGTGACCTGCAGAAATTCTTATGTTAAGTTTCCAGAAAATTTCTGGAAAAACTTGGTCCTACTTCCTGGAAAATCCTGCAAAACTTCATTATGACTCGATACAAGCATTTGACTCTAACAAAAATGAATATACATGTTCTCTTAATATTGTGGAGAATCATGATCGGCTTGTTTCTTAAAAACATATTTGGGGTTTCCCCTTACACTTATCTTTTGTAAAAATACCTTTAGGTGAAGTTAAGACTAGGCCAAAACAACAAAGTAAAGTATTTCCACTTTTTAATTTAGAAACATGATCTACCAACAATAAAAATAAAGCATGCATACGGAAGCAAATAACAAACAAACAAATAAAAACACACAAAACATGGGTTGCCTCCCAAGAAGCGCTTTTCTTTATTTACGAGTCTTGTAGCTAGACTCAAGGCCATGGGTTACTACGTGACTTCATCGTTGGTTTCACCTTCTAGGTCGTTTTCTAAACCAGTTTTGTATTCCGGACCTAGTTGCAAGTATTCTTTGTAGAAACCAAGCATCCTATTCTTTACATACTCTACTCCTCTACGTCTATCGTCATCATTCCTATAATAAGCTGCTTGCTTGTGTTCCTTTTCTATATTAGAGAGAAGGCGGTATTGCTCAATTTTGTAGGGCATTTGGTAGGCAATCTCATCATTCTCTTCCTTGAATCTAACTATCCCTAAAGTCAGATCATAACTCATCCTAGTGGCCTCAACAAATGGTTTTCCGAATATTACTTGGCTGAGGCAATCATCTATCACCGGACGAGTGTCTTCTACTATCATAAAATCGATCTCATAGGTGAAATTACCTATAATCACATGTAATCCCTTCACTCTTCCTACAAAGTTACTTATCAAATTCTTATTGGGCATCATCATGAAATCAAGTTGTTTCTTCATCACCCAATTGTAATAAGTCCTAGTCATGATGTTTACGGGAGATCTAGGATCGATATAAGCTTTCCATATATGCATATGCCCGATGTTGCATGGTATGTTGATGTTAGAGGGGTCTCCCATTTTGATAAGGGGTGTGCCAAGGATATATGGTCTCTCGGGACTATCGAATAAATCCTTATGGTATTCCCGTTCTTCCTTGGTGGGCAACTTATCAAAGTACTTTTCTATAGTCTCTACCTCCTCTAATTCCTCTCCCTTTTTAACCTCAACTTCCCTACTTTCATCCCTAGTCTCGGTTTCTACTCCAACTTCATCCTTGTCACTTTCTTCTATTTCCTTATCTATCGGCTTAATGGTGACAACATTGACAAAGTGGACATGTTTGGATGATGAGGGGTCCTTAATTTGGATTCCGTTATTGGTGTCCCTAGTGTCCTTCCTAGGTGCGGTTAACGCTTGGTTGTTGAGGGATTTCAACAAGTTGTCTATCTTGTTGGTCATCTCCGTTTGCTGTTGGTTGAATTCGGTTTCAAACCTAGATATGCGAGCTTCTTGAGATGCCATGAACTTAGACATCAATCCTTCAAGATTGTTGGTACTACCATAGTTGTTAGAAGGATTGTTGTTGAGAGTACGGTTGGAGGGTGGACCGTTTGGTTGATAACGGTTGGAGGGTGGACCTTAAATCCTTTCATGTTCAATTAAGATAAGTCTTCTCTTTAATTCAATCAATATGTCAATGTGTTGGTTTTCTATATCTTGTGCTTGTCTTGATTTCACCATGCTAGGCTAGATCTATCTTGTGTTTTCTTAGATCTAATGAAACCTAGATGTTAATTATGCGTTGATTACTTGTTTATGGTTGTATTGGATGAATGATTTCAATGTTAGGCTTAAGAAAACTGGCAGATCTCCATTTGCTAACATGCTTGAACGTCTTAGGAAACATGAACCGATGTGAACTAGGTTTTATTGGTTGTATTTAATGCATGAGTAAATTCTAATGATCCCATGTTAGGAGCTTCTTAGCCGGCTCGACATAGGAGTGAAGTAGGCACTCATAGGATTGGGGAAGTAAGTACGCCACCCCATGAATGGTATTAAGGAATACAATCCGTCATCCACGCAACTATAACAAGTAATTAACGTGTAAAAGATATCTAGGGAGTAGTGAAATCTAAGTAAACACATTTCTCCCACATATTACTCACAACTTTAATATAATTTAGTTTATTTTCATTTTTAGTATTTTATTTTGATTGCATCTTAATATTGGGTTAGTTGACTAGCAACTAATTCCGCCCATATCCTTCAAACCCGTGATTTTTACTTGCTTTCTAAAAAAATATAAAAAAATACAAAAAGAATCATCCCTCATCTCTAGACCTAGTCTTTAGGTTTTCTAATCCTAGCGACACTATTCCTAGCTGAACGATCAATCCCCCGGTACTTGTCATTATATTATACTACATCGATCAGGTACACTGCCTGGTGGGGGTTGTAAGCTTGTTGAGATCCCTCGAGAGGTAAAGCCTGGTGCGATCCCCACGCATCAAGTTTTTGGCGCCGCAACCCGGGGAATAGTTATTGTCTAGGTTAGAATCTCTTTTTATTAGGTCTACTTGCTAGATTCCTTTCTAGTAAGATTTTATTTTTATTTTTAGGTTCTCTTTAGTCTATCTTATTTCTTTGTGCTTTTGTTCGTAACTTCCCACCACCCGACATCATGGACGATAGGAACATCTTTGAACCCGTCATCCCACCACAACAAAACCCACCACTAGAACCTCTTAGGCCCCGAACCTTAGGAGAGTATTCCCGACCTAGCCACCAAGGCTATCGAAACACCATTGAGCTCGCTAGAGCCAATGTGACCCCCATGCGATCCGACACCATCCGGTTGGTGCAAAGCGGATGTGCATTCCATGGACTTCTTTCCGAAGATCCAAATCAAAATCTTAAGGACTTCCTCAAAATCGTAGATTCCATAGACCTAGATGTTGCAACTAGAGAGACAACCAGATTACGCCTATTCCAATTCTCTCTACGTGATCAAGCTAGTCAATGGCTTGAGCGTTTACCCGAGGATCAATCACCACATGGGATGATCTCACCACTCGTTTCCTTGCTCAATTTTTCCCACCGGGGAGAACTACTAAGCTTAGAAATGACATCTTGATGTTCCAACAATGTCAAAATGAAACTCTTTATGAAGCATGGACTCGTTTCAAGGACTTACTCCAAAAAGTCCCTCATCATGGCATAGATCTTTGGCCCCAAGTCCAAATCTTTTATGACCATATCGATAAGCTACGTGATCTAAGTGCGGAACAATCATGGGAACTCATAGAAGATCTTGCTCTCTATGACAACGAAAGTTGGAATGATCCCCATGATTTGAACAAAACGGTCAAGGCAATATCTTTGCCTTCGAACAACTCTAGCACTTCCGACCGTAGGATCATGGAACTTGAGGACCAAGTCAAGTTTCTCATGAAATCTTACGAAGCTCCTAAGCCTTCAAGCCAAGTGAACAAAATCACTTCTTCATGCCAATTATGTAGTGGTCCCCATGACACTCGTGATTGTGTGGAACTCCCCGGAACAGCTTTTGCAGACTACGCATCCTCGCGTACCGACGAAGCAGGAGATAAGTGGTACACTTTCAAACCCGAGCCAAACCCTTACGGTGATTCATACAACCCCTCTTGGAAAAATCACCCAAACCTTAGGTGGAAACAAAATCAAGCCAATTCTTCCAATCCGCCTAATCGTTACCAACCAAACGGTCCACCCTCCAACCGTACTTTCAACAACAATCCTTCTAACAACTATGGTAGTACCAACAATCTTGAAGGATTGATGTCTAAGTTCATGGCATCTCAAGAAGCTCGCATATCTAAGTTTGAAGCCGATTTCAAACAAAAGCAAAGCGAGATGACAACCAAAATTGATGCATTGTTGAAAGTTCTCAATGACCGAGAAATGGGAGCACTTCCAAGTGACACTTTCAAGAATCCGAAACTAAACGTTAATTCCATATCATCAGTTTCGTCACCCACTTCGTGTCCACAATACTACTCGGTTAAATCAACAAGCACGTGTTTCAAACAAAACCAAATTCTTCAAAAGGACCAATCAAGTAAAACACCCGATATAAAACCGGTCAAAAGCATAGTTGAAACATCTCCTACACAAGACCTTGACGATGAATTCAAGGAACTTCACCTTGAATGCCCCGTCATCGATGCCTTAGCCCGTGCTCCCTACTATTGTGCCCTCCTATAAAAGTATGAGAAGTTTAAACTAGGTAAAAATGGGACCGCCTTCGTTCAAAACAAGTTGCCTAAAAAGCTCGATGATCCGGGTATATTTGTTTTGCCTTGTAAGATAGGAAGATCCGAAGCTTTCGACACACTAGCCGATTTAGGGTCAAGCCTCAACTTGATTCCCTTATCCCTTTTCACCACTCTTAAGCTAGGAAAGTTAGAGGAGGCGGAGGTATTGATAGGTCTAGCGGATGGAAGTATTGCCCACCCGGTTGGAATGATTAAGGATGTAGTTGTTCACGTAGGAAAATTAACTATCTTAGCAGATTTTCACGTCCTAGACATGGTTAGTGACACTACATGCCCATTGTTGGTAGGAAGAGGATTTTTAGCAACCGCTAGCGCCATGATAGATTGTAAGAAGTCTAAGATAGCGGTAGGTGAAGGCGACACTTGGTCGGTATACGATGTTAAGAAGCATAGTTATGATTGTGATGATGAACCGACACCACATTGGGTAGAGATTAATAGGAGACCGTCTAGATATGGACCTTGGATAGAAAGGAACTTTATAGGACCTCAACACCCATTCTATCTAGAAAAAGATTTCATTGAAAAGACACATTCGGTGGAACAACTCATAGCTAGAGATGAAGAGCTAGATCCTTTTGAGGACCCCTTAGTTTTTAGGAAGATGATTAAGTTCTTAAGCGTAATGCCTATTAATATAGAGATGAATAAGTGGAAAAGAGAGGGAGACAAGTGTAAATGGAGGTGGGACAAGCCACCTAAAGAAGGTGACGGATCATGGCATATGAAGATGACTTTGTATAATCCGGATGGAGAAAATTTTGAAAGGTCATACCGTACTAAGAAAACCGATAGGAAGCTAAAACCTAAGTTTGATCCCAAGGATGTCCTCAATGAGGAACTCACCCGTATCATGTAGTAACCCATGACCTTGAGTCTAGCTACAAGACTCGTAAATAAAGAAAAGCGCTTCTTGGGAGGCAACCCATGTTTTGTGTGATTTTTATTTTGTTTGTTTGTTATTTGCTTCCGTATGCATGCTTTATTTTTATTGTTGGTAGATCATGTTTCAAAACTAAATAGTAGAAATACTTTACTTTGTTGTTTGGCATAGTCTTAACTTCACCCAAAGGTATTTTTGCAAAAGATAAGTGTAAGGGGAAATCCCAAATATGTTTTTAAGAAACAAACCGATCATGATTCTTCACAATATTAAATGAACATGTATATTCGTATTTGTTAGAGTCAAATGCTTGTATCGAGTCATAATGAAGTTTTGCAGGATTTTCCAGGAAGTAGGACCAAGTTGTTCCAGAAATTTTCCGGAAACTTAACATAAGAATTTCTGCAGGTCACTTCTGACGGCGTCATGAGTTTACTCTTGACGGCG
This sequence comes from Artemisia argyi, assembly GCA_030686995.1. Taxonomy (NCBI): domain Eukaryota; kingdom Viridiplantae; phylum Streptophyta; class Magnoliopsida; order Asterales; family Asteraceae; genus Artemisia; species Artemisia argyi. The sequence goes on along the minus strand of CM060689.1, from coordinate 11,566,729 downwards.
TCACGTGTAAAAATCTGGAAATTTTAGCAGTTTTGTTTTTCTAACGGAGTCTTAAAGTTTTTGTTGAATTATTAGTTTTATAATCTCCAGGAAAGCTGCAAACATCATTCCACAAGCATTATATCTTATTTTGTTTGCTAGGATTTAGTAACATATGTTGATTGCCGCCGATTTTATGCGAGGTTGTCTTATCTGTTTTCTCAAGATTTACAGGTTATGTATGACAAGAAGATGATTATTATTCTGGAAGGGAAGCTTTGATTGTTCATTTTCTTGGAGGAAGATTTAACCTGACCACCTTATTATCCATACCGAGCGAATCAGGGGAGTATTTGATTTCATTTGTTTTACTTATTTTACTTTTACATTCTTTACTTGAACATTGGGGACAATGTTTATCTTAAGTGTAAGGGGAGGGTAAAATGATGATACCTTACAGATACACTTTCGCTTGAGTTTGTTTATTTGATAGTAGATGTGTAATAAAACTATGAGAAATACTTGTTAGTGCAATTTTAGCGCCAAATTTAAATTTTTTTACAACATTTATGAGTGAAACTTTAGCCATAGCAAGCGTCTCATGGATAGGAGATTGTATGACTAGCACATAACCGTATCATTCAGAAAAATTTTCCACCCAAATATGTGAGGTCCGCCTTTAGATTTGATAGGAAAAACATTTACTATTAGTGCTTATGAGTGTACCGGTAGCATTTAGATTCTAGACTTGCGTTAGTGATGCATCCCGAGACCGCTAGTGAGACTACATTCGTGTAGTAGGATTTACTACATGATAAGAGGCATTAGGATCACCTTTTGTGTAAATTCGTATCATAATTACTTGACCACTTAAGTCATATCACTTGGCTAGTTAAGTCAACTAATTTTTCCCACACCTTAGCGTTGTACTCATTTTTAGTACACGAAACCCCTAGTACACCCCTCCGAGCCTATCTTTTCGTTTCTAACTTTAAGCATCTTACTTAAAGGAAGAATTTGTTACACCCCACTTAAATGTACAACAAATCGCCTTAGCCTTCCGTGTATGCACTCATCTTTAGTGCATTATTGTTATTTGTTAAACCCTAGGTTAATTATCTAATTGATTACATGGTTGCTAAGTCGAGTCATATCCTTGTACATATTGTTTTGGGACGATTGGGACTCACGGGTAAAGTACTTATTTTATGGAGTAATGGGTAAGAACATCATATTAGTACCCCCATATGTGCGTTAATCTTAAAAGTACTCCAAGTGTTTTGATTTTCTTGATTCGAGTCATTAGATTCGTTTATTGTAAAGTATGTAAAAATTCAAGTGTAAGGGGAATGTTCATTCCCTATGATGTATTATTTTGGATGGTAGGGTAAGAGTGTATGCAAAAAAAAAAAAAAAAAAAAAAAAAAAAAAAAAAAAAAAAAAAAATCGCAAAAATCAAGAAAAAAAATATATATATATAGAAAAAGAAAAAGAGAAAAAACATATGGACTACCATCCCGTTTCATTCTATGTTCATTTTATGTTTTTGTTATTTTTCATTTATTAGCTTAAGTCGAGTCTAGTCTTGGCTTAGCAACGCCATATTGTACATGTAATTAACCAAGATTGTTAACTCACCACCAGTAAAGACTGCCTATATCCAACAAAACCGTGTATTTCATATCCCTACACCTAACATTACATCCCTTTAAAAGACCTCTTTGATAGTTTATCCTAGGTGCTTACGCCATGTGATGGAGGTTTGATCCTTTCCCAAGCCTATGGTAATCTATTTTGCTATGACAGGTAGTGAGAGATATCTTTCGTTTCCATATTGTAATTTATATCTTATTACACCCGAGAGATGTGAGTATCTAAACACTATTTGTGAGGTGCTAGTATGTGACCTCCGTGCTTGTCTTTGGTCTTTAGTGGAACAATTATTTGTTGTAATTACTTTTATATTAGTGTTAAATGACCCCTAACTTGTATTTTGATTAGAATAAAAGCGCATTTGCTTGAGGACAAGCAAATCTCAAGTGTATGGGTATATGATGAGGCGAAAAATGAACCACTTTTAGGGGGTCATTTAAGCCCGAAATTGAATTTATTTGATCAAATATTGCCCTAAATCATTCCATTTGTGATTTTAGGTACTTTGGGAGTGAAATCTGGAAAAGGAAGCAATTCGGACGTTTTTGGAGTATAAAAGTGAAGAAAACGCCAAAGACTTAATTTTCCATGCTGGAAACAGTGTATGATAGCGTCAAGAAGGAAATCCTGACGGCGTCAAGAGTAAAGTCCATGACGACCCAGTACAAACCTGTAGGCGTCACAAAAATGGCATCAAGAGTTAATATGGTGACGGCCTGCATAAGGTGTATACATGACGGCGTCAGACCCAGATCTAGGCAGTCTGAGGAACTATTTGGCGGAGAGATGACGGCGTCAGACATTTGTTCTTGACGCCGTCACCTTCCAAAATCTATATATAGTTTTCTATTTTTCATTCATAAAAGAGGAACTTGTGTGGGGATAATTAGGGCCAAACTTTGTAAACCCTAACTGGTATTTTACAGCTTATTCAAGGGTTTTCAACCCTTGAATCTTTTCATGTTCAATTAAGATAAGTCTTCTCTTTAATTCAATCAATATGTCTATGTGTTGGTTGTCTATATCTTGTGCTTGTCTTGATTTCACCATGCTAGGCTAGATCTATCTTGTGTTTGCTTAGATCTAATGAAACCTAGATGTTAATTATGTGTTGATTACTTGTTTATGGTTGTATTGGATGAATGATTTCAATGTTAGGCTTAAGAAAATTGGCAGATCTCCATTTGGTAACATGCCTGAACATCTTAGGAAACATGAACCGATGTGTACTAGGTTTTATTGGTTGTATTTAATGCATGAGTAAATTCTAATAATCCCATGTTAGGAGCTTCTTAGCCGGCTCGACATAGGAGTGAAGTAGGCACTCATAGGATTGGGGAAGTAAGTACGCCACCCCATGAATGGTATTAAGGAATACAATCCGTCATCCACGCAACTATAACAAGTAATTAACGTGTAAAAGATATCTAGGGAGTAGTGAAATCTAAGTAAACACATTTCTCCCACATATTGCTCACAACTTTAATATAATTTAGTTTATTTTCATTTTTAGTATTTTATTTTGATTGCATCTTAATATTGGGTTAGTTGACTAGCAACTAATTCCGCCCATATCCTTCAAACCCGAGATTTTTACTTGCTTTCTAAAAAAATATAAAAAAATACAAAAAGAATCATCCCTCATCTCTAGTCCTAGTCTTTAGGTTTTCTAATCCTAGCGACACTATTCCTAGCTGAACGATCAATCCCCCGGTACTTGTCATTATACTATACTACATCGATCAGGTACACTGCCTGGTGGGGGTTGTAAGCTTCTCGAGATCCCTCGAGAGGTAAAGCCTGGTGCGATCCCCACGCATCAAGTTTTTGGCACCGCAGCCCGGGGAATAGTTATTGTCTAGGTTAAAATATCTTTTTATTAGGTCTACTTGCTAGATTCCTTACTAGTAAGATTTTTTTTTTTTATTTTTAGGTTCTCTTTAGTCTATCTTATTTCTTTGTGCTTTTGTTCGTAACTTCCCACCACCCGACATCATGGACGATAGGAATATCTTTGAACCAGTCATCCCACCACAACAAAACCCAGCACTAGAACCACTTAGGCCCCGAACCTTAGGAGAGTAATCCCGACCTAGCCACCAAGGCTATCGAAACACCATTGAGCTCACCGGAGACAATGTGACCCCCTTGCGATCCGACACCATCCGGTTGGTGCAAAGCGGATTTGCATTCCATGGACTTCGTTCCGAAGATCCAAATCAACATCTTAAGGACTTCCTCAAAATCGTAGATTCCATAGACCTAGATGTTGCAACTAGAGAGACAACCCGATTACACCTATTCCAATTCTCTCTACGTGATCAAGCTAGTCAATGGCTTGAGCGTTTACCCATGGGATCCATCACCACATGGGATGATCTCACCACTCGTTTCCTTGCTCAATTTTTCCCACCGGGGAGAACTACTAAGCTTAGAAATGACATCTTGATGTTCCAACAACGTCAAAATGAAACTCTTTATGAAGCTACGTGATCAAAGTGTGGAACAATCATGGGAACTCATAGAAGATCTTGCTCTCTATGACAACGAAAGTTGGAATGATCCCCGTGATTTGAACAAAACGGTCAAGGCAATATCTTTGCCTTCGAACAACTCTAGCACTTCTGACCGTAGGATCATGGAACTTGAGGACTGATGACGCGAAAATTGATCCGTTTTTAGGGGGTCATTTAAGCCCAGAATTGAATTTATTTGATCAAATATTGCCCTAAATCGTTCCTTCTGTGATTTTAGGTACTTTAGGAGTGAAATCTGGAAAAGGAAGCAATTCAGACGTTTTTGGAGCATAAAAGTGAAGAAAACGCCAAAGACTTAATTTTCCAAGCTGGGAACAGTGTGTGACGGCGTCAAGAGGAAGAAGTTGACAGCGTCAAGAGTAAAGATCATGACGACCCAGTACAAAAATGAAGGCGTCACAAAGAAGAGCGTCAAGAGTTAAATGTGTGACGACCTGGAAATATGGACTACATGACGGCGTCAGATGTAGATCAAGGCAGTTCGAGGAATATTTTGGCGGCGAGATGACGGCTTCACAAGGTTGTTCTTGACGCCGTCAGCCTCTAATATCTATATATAGTTTTCTAATTTTCATTCATTAGGAGGAACAAGTTTGGAGAAACCCTAAGGCCGAACCATATACGAATTTTACAGCTTTTCAAGGGTTTTCAACCCTTGAATCCTTACATGTGTTATTGAGATAAGTCTTTTCTTAATTCAATCAATATGTCTATGTGTTGGTTGTCTATATCTTGTGCTTGTCTTGATTCCACCATGCTAGGCTAGATCTATCTTATGTTTGCTTAGATCTAATGAAACCTAGATGTTGATTATGTGTTGATTACTTGTTTATGGTTGTATTGGATGAATGATTTCAATGTTAGGCTTAAGAAAACTGGCAGATCTCCAAATGGTAACATGCTTGAACGTCTTAGGAAACATGAACCGATGTGTACTAGGTTTTATTGGTTGTATTTAATGCATGAGTAAATTCTAATGATCCCATGTTAGGAGCTTCTTGCAGGCTCGACATAGGAGTGAAGTAGGCACTCATAGGATTGGGGAAGTAAGTACGCCACCCCATGAATGGTATTAAGGAATACAATCCGTCATCTACGCAACTATAACAAGTAATTAACGTGTAAAAGATATCTAGGGAGTAGTGAAATCTAAGTAAACACATTTCTCCACTTATTGCTCACAACCTTAGTTTAAATTAGTTTATTTTCATTTTTAGTATTTTATTTTGATTGCATCTTAGTATTGGGTTAGTTGACTAGCAACTAATTCCGCCCAAATCCTTCAAACCCGAGATATTTACTTGCTTTCTAAAAAATATAAAAATACAAAAAAAAAAATGAATCATCCCTCATCTCTAGAACTAGTATTTAGGTTTTCTAATCCTAGCGACACTATTCCTAGTTAAACGATCAATCCCCCGGTACTTGTCACTATACTATACTACAACGATTAGGTACACTGCCTGGTGGGGGTTGAAAGCTTCTCGAGATCCCTCGAGAGGTAAAGCCTGCCACGCATCAAGGACCAAGTCAAGTTTCTCATGAAATCTTACGAAGCACCTAAGCCTTCTAGCCAAGTGAAGAAAATCACTTCTTCATGCGAATTATGTAGTGGTCCCCATGACACTCGTGATTGTGTGGAACTCCCCGGAACAGCTTCATACAACCCCTCTTGGAAAATCACCCAAACCTTAGGTGGAAACAAAATCAAGCCAATTCTTCCAATCCGCCTAATCATTACCAACCAAACGGTCCACCCTCCAACCGTACTTTCATCAACAATCCTTCTAACAACTATGGTAGTACAACCAATCTTGAAGGATTGATGTCTAAGTTCATGGCATCTCAAGAAGCTCGCATATCTAAGTTTGAAGCCGATTTCAAACAAAAGCAAAGCGAGATGACCACCAAAATTGATGCATTGTTGAAAGTTCTCAATGACCGAGAAATGGGAGCACTTCCAAGTGACACGGTCAAGAATCCGAAACTAAACGTTAATTCCATATCATCAGTTTCATCACCCACTTCGTGTCCACAATACTACTCGGTTAAATCAACAAGCACGTGTTTCAAACAAAACCAAATTCTTCAAAAGGACCAATCAAGTAAAACACCCGATATAAAACCGGTCAAAAGCATAGTTGAAACATCTCCTACACAAGACTTTGATGATGAATTCAAGGAACTTCACCTTGAATGCCCCGTCATCGATGTCTTAGCCCGTGCTCCCTACTATTGTGCCCTCCTATAAAAGTATGAGAAGTTTAAACTAGGTAAAAATGGGACCGCCTTCGTTCAAAACAAGTTGCCTAAAAAGCTCGATGATCCGGGTATATTTGTTTTGCCTTGTAAGATAGGAAGATCCGAAGCTTTCGACACACTAGCCGATTTAGGGTCAAGCCTCAACTTGATTCCCTTATCCCTTTTCACCACTCTTAAGCTAGGAAAGTTAGAGGAGATGGAGGTATTGATAGGTCTAGCGGATGGAAGTATTGCCCACCCGGTTGGAATGATTAAGGATGTAGTTGTTCACGTAGGAAAATTAGCTATCTTAGCGGATTTTCACGTCCTAGACATGGTTAGTGACACTACATGCCCATTGTTGGTAGGAAGAGGATTTTTAGCAACCGCTAGCGCCATGATAGATTGTAAGGAGTCTAAGATAGCGGTAGGTGAAGGCGACACTTGGTCGGTATACGATGTTAAGAAGCATAGTTATGATTGTGATGATGAACCGACACCACATTGGGTAGAGATTAATAGGAGACCGTCTAGATATGGACCTTGGATAGAAAGGAACTTTATAGGACCTCAACGCCCATTCTATCTAGAAAAAGATTTCATTGAAAAGACACATTCGGTGGAACAACTCATAGCTAGAGATGAAGAGCTAGATCCTTTTGAGGACCCCTTAGTTTTTAGGAAGATGATTGAGTTCTTAAGCGTAATGCCTATTAATATAGAGATGAATAAGTGGAAAAGAGAGGGAGACAAGTGTAAATGGAGGTGGGACAAGCCACCTAAAAAGGTGACGGATCATGGCATATGAAGATGACTTTGTATGATCCGGATGGAGAAAATTTTGAAAGGTCATACCGTACTAAGAAAACCGATAGAAAGCTAAAACCTAAGTTTGATCCCAAGGATGTCCTCAACGAGGAACTCACCCGTATCATGTAGTAACCCATGACCTTGAGTCTAGCTACAAGACTCGTAAATAAAGAAAAGCACTTCTTGGGAGGCAACCCATGTTTTGTGTGATTTTTATTTTGTTTGTTTGTTATTTGCTTCCGTATGCATGCTTTATTTTTATTGTTGGTAGATCATGTTTCAAAACTAAATAGTAGAAATACTTTACTTTGTTGTTTGGCCTAGTCTTAACTTCACCCAAAGGTATTTTTGCAAAAGATAAGTGTAAGGGGAAACCCCAAATATGTTTTTAAGAAACAAACCGATCATGATTCTTCACAATATTAAATGAACATGTATATTCGTATTTGTTAGAGTCAAATGCTTGTATCGAGTCATAATGAAGTTTTGCAGGATTTTCCAGGAAGTAGGACCAAGTTTTTTCAGAAATTTTCCAGAAACTTAACATAAGAATTTCTGCAGGTCACTTCTGACGGCGTCATGAGTTTACTCTTGACGGCGTCACGTGTAAAAATCTGGAAATTTTAGTAGTTTTGTTTTTCTAACGGAGTCTTAAAGTTTTTGTTGAATTATTAGTTTTATAATCTCCAAGAAATCTGCAAACATCATTCCACAAGCATTATATCTTATTTTGTTTTCTAGGATTTAGTAACATATGTAGATTGCCGCCAATTTTATGAGGGATTGCCTTGTCTGTTTTCTCAGGATTTACAGGTTATGTATGACAAGAAGATGATTATTATTCTGGAAGGGAAGCTTTGATTGTTCATTTTCTTGGAGGAAGATTTAACCTGGCCACCTTATTATCCATACCGAGCGAATCAGGGGAGTATTTGATTTCATTTGTTTTACTTATTTTACTTTTACATTCTTTACTTGAACATTGGGGACAATGTTCATCTTAAGTGTAGGGGGAGGGTAAAATGATGATACCTTACAGTTACTCTTTCGCTTGAGTTTGTTTGTTTGATAGTAGATGTGTAATAAAACTATGAGAAATACTTGTTAGTGCAATTTTAGCGCCAAATTTAAATTTTTTACAACATTTAGGAGTTAAACTTTAGCCATAGCAAGCGTCTCACGGATAGGAGATTGTATGACTAGCACATAACCGTATCATTCAGAAAAATTTTCCACCCAAATATGTGAGGTTCGCCTTTAGATTTGATAGGAAAAGCATTTACTATTAGTGCTTATGAGTGTACCGGTAGCATTTAGATTCTAGAACTTGCGTTAGTGATGCATCCCGAGACCGCTAGTGAGACTACATTCGTGTAGTAGGATTTACTACATGATAAGAGGCATTAGGATCACCTTTTGTGTAAACCCGTATCATAATTACTTGACCACTTAAGTCATATCACTTGGCTAGTTAAGTCAACTAATTTTTCCCACACCTTAGCGTTGTACTCATTTTTAGTACACGAAACCCCTAGTACACCCCTCCGAGCCTATCTTTTCGTTTCTAACTTTAAGCATCTTACTTAAAGGAAGAATTTGTTACACCCCACTTAAATGTACAACCAAATCGCCTTAGCCTTCCGTGTATGCACTCATCTTTAGTGCATTATTGTTATTTGTTAAACCCTAGGTTAATTATCTAATTGATTACATGATTGCTAAGTCGAGTCATATCCTTGTACATATTGTTTTGGGACGATTGGGACTCACGGGTAAAGTACTTATTTTATGGAGTAATGGGGAAGAACATCATATTATTACCCCCATATGTGCGTTAATCTTAAAAGTACTCCAAGTGTTTTGATTTTCTTGATTCGAGTCGTTAGATTAGTTTATTGTAAAGTATGTAAAAATTCAAGTGTAAGGGGAATGTTCATTCCCCATGATGTATTATTTTGGATGGTAGGGTAAGAGTGTATGCAAAAAAAAAAAATAAAAAAAATAATATATATATATATATATATATATATATATATATATATATATATATATATATATATATATATATATATATATATCGAAAAAATCAAGAAAAAAAATATATATAGAAAAAGAAAAAGAGAAAAAACATACGGACTACCATCCCGTTTCATTCTATGTTCATTTTATGTTTTTGTTATTTTTCATTTATTAGCTTAAGTCGAGTCTAGTCTTGGCTTAGCAACGCCATATTGTACATGTAATTAACCAAGATTGTTAACTCGCCACCAGTAAAGACTGCCTATATCCAACGAAACCGTGTATTTCATATCCCTACACCTAACATTACAATCCTTTAAAAGACCTCTTTGATAGTTTATCCTAGGTGCTTACGCCATGTGGTGGAAGTTTGATCCTTTCCCAAGCCTATGGTAATTTATTTTGCTATGACAGGTAGTGAGAGATATCTTCCGTTTCCAAATTGTAATTTATATCTTATTACACCCGAGAGATGTGAGTATCTAAACACTATTTGTGAGGTGCTAGTATATGACCTCCGTGCTTGTCTTTGGTCTTTAGTGGAACGATTATTTGTTGTAATTACTTTTATATTAGTGTTAAATGACCCCTAACTTGTATTTTGATTAGAATAAAAGCGCATTTGCTTGAGGACAAGCAAATCTCAAGTGTAAGGGTATATGATGAGGCGAAAAATGAACCACTTTTAGGGGGTCATTTAAGCCCGGAATTGAATTTATTTGATCAAATATTGCACTAAATCGTTCCTTTTGTGATTTTAGGTACTTTGGGAGTGAAATCTGGAAAAGGAAGCAATTCGGACGTTTTTGGGGCATAAAAGTGAAGAAAACGCCAAAGACTTAGTTTTCCATGCTGGAAACAATGTATGACGGTGTCAAGAAGGAAATCCTGACGGCGTCAAGAGTAAAGTCCATGACGACCCAGTACAAACCTGAAGGCGTTACAAAAAGGGCGTCAAGAGTTAATATGGTGACGGCCTGCATAAGGTGTATACATGACGGCGTCAGACCCAGATCTAGGCAGTCCGAGGAACTATTTGGCGGCGAGATGACGGCGTCAGACATTTGTTGTTGACACCGTCACCTTCCAAAATCTATATATAGTTTTCTATTTTTCATTCATAAAAGAGGAACTTGTGTCGAGATAATTAGGGCCGAACTTTGTAAACCCTAACTGGTATTTTACAGCTTATTCATGGGTTTTCAACCCTTGAATCCTTTCATGTTCAATTAAGATAAGTCTTCTCTTTAATTCAATCAATATGTCTATGTGTTGGTTGTCTATATCTTGTGCTTGTCTTGATTTCACCATGCTAGGCTAGATCTATCTTGTGTTTGCTTAGATCTAATGAAACCTAGATGTTAATTATGTGTTGATTACTTGTTTATGGTTGTATTGGATGAATGATTTCAATGTTAGGCTTAAGAAAACTGGCAGATCTCCATTTGGTTACATGCCTGAACGTCTTAGGAAACATGAACCGATGTGTACTAGGTTTTATTGGTTGTATTTAATGCATGAGTAAATTCTAATGATCCCATGTTAGGAGCTTCTTAGCCGGCTCGACATAGGAGTGAAGTAGGCACTCATAGGATTGGGGAAGTAAGTACGCCACCCCATGAATGGTATTAAGGAATACAATCCATCATCCACGCAACTATAACAAGTAATTAACGTGTAAAAGATATCTAGTTAGTAGTGAAATCTAAGTAAACACATTTCTCTCATATATTGCTCACAACTTTAATATAATTTAGTTTATTTTCATTTTTAGTATTTTATTTTGATTGTATCTTAATATTGGGTTAGTTGACTAGCAACTAATTACGCCCATATCCTTCAAACCCGAGATTTTTACTTGCTTTCTAAAAAAATATAAAAAAATACAAAAAGAATCATCCCTCATCTCTAGACCTAGTCTTTAGGTTTTCTAATCCTAGCGACACTATTCCTAGCTGAACGATCAATCCTCCGGTACTTGTCATTATACTATACTACATCGATCAGGTACACTGCCTGGTGGGGGTTGTAAGCTTCTCGAGATCCCTCGAGAGGTAAAGCCTGGTGCGATCCCCACGCATCAAAGCAAGACTTCTACGCTTATTGTTGGAGTATATGTAGATGATTTGATAATCACGGGCTCTCCAAAGAAAGAATTATACTTGTTCAAATCTCAGATGGAAGACAAATTCGAAATGAGCGTCTTAGGGTTGTTAGCTTATTACCTTGGGATAGAAGTTACACAGACAGGAGGAGATATTAAAATCAAGCAGACATGATATATTAACAAGATCTTGAAAGAAACAAGTATGATGGACAGTAATGATACGAAGATACCTATGGATCCCGACACTAAGTTGGTCAAGGCGGAAGATAGTGGAAACCCAGTTGACGCAACTTACTACCGTAGCTTAATTGGAAGTCTTAGGTACTTTCTGCACACAAGACCAGATCTTAGTTACTCGGTCGGACTACTCAGCAGATTTATGCAAGACCCGAAGGAAATTCACCTGAAGGCAGTAAAACAAGTAATCCGATATATCAAGGGAACAAAGGAGCATGGAATCATATACAAGAAAGAAGGCGGCTACAAGATTACAGGTTACAGCGACAGTAGTTATGGAATCAACACCGATCAAGGAAAAGGAACTACTGGCACAGTATTTTACTTTGGAGAGTCACCAATTACTTGGTGTACTCAGAAACAACCTACAGTGGCACTATCATCATGTGAATCTGAATTCATGGCGGCTACTGGAGCAGCATGTAAAGCTTTGTGGTTAAAACGTTTACTTAATGAATTAACTGGATGGCAAGAAAAAACGATAACGCTTAGAGTTGACAACGTATCAGCAATAGCACTCGTAAGGAACCCAGTATTTCATGGAAGAAGCAAGCACATCGACATTCGCTATCATTTCATTCGTGAATGCATAGAGAATGGTCATATCAACGTGGAACACATCAATAGAGAACTACAAAGAGCAGACATTTTAACAAAGGCCTTACCAAGACTTAAAGTTCGTGACTATGCGACAAATGCTCGGAGTTCAAGACTTAGGACGAAGCAACGATCAAGATTAAGGAGGAGAATGTGAGCATATAATCTCGACATTGCTCCGGTTTAAAGACACAGAAACATGAAGGACCAAAGTTGCTCGTTGTAAAGTTTATAACCGTTATTCGGTTATGTTAGTTAGTTATTATGGTTATGTTAGTTAGATTAGTTAAGAACAGTTACAAACCGAATAGGTGTGTCGTTTGGGTCAAGACCATTCGAACAAACACACCTTCTAGTGAACAGACACGAAGGTTCAAATGGTAACCTTTCGTATAGTATAAATATGTATGTACATGTAACAGAAATTTGGTTAGATGATTAATAAAATTATCTAGTTTTTACTTTGCAATTTCATATCGACTCACTCTTATTTGGGACCAACACACAACTAATTGTTATGTTGTTTTATTTTGATTATTCATGTAACTGTAACTAGACACTTGATATAAAAAGGCTTTGATAATATTGATTGATTCCGCTCTAGTCTGATTAATAACTATTTAAGTGTTAAATAAAAATAAAAATTATACCACTTTTTCCATCAGTGGTATTAAAGCAACTTTTAGACGTTAGGACTATCATGTGACCTGTTCTAAATATGAGTTTTATGGTCACAATGGTTGGATCGAATTCCTGTTCGAATTTTGTGTGATTTTTTTTGGGGTGGCTCTTTGGTATTGTATGTACTAGTTATAATGCCCGCGCACGCGCAGGTTTTTTAAAATTTTTAATATAAAATGTTACTTAATAAGAAAATAATTTTTTTTAAATAAAATTATTACTAAATAAGGTATGAATGCATTTTTTGAAATGAAAAATTCCCGATAGAGGTTTTGTTTTATTATATAAAAGATATGGTTACTGCATCAATTATTATTTCTGGAGGTTGGGCATGACTGGTTTTATGCCAACATCCTTTCTCTTTGGCCATATGGCTTGTGTCTCTAGTTCTTGGAAGTGTGTGGTTTTAGTGCCTAGTTGCTTTTTGTTTGTCACCTCATTGCAGCTCTAAATTGTGACTACCAGGAATGTTCTGATCAATGGACATAAACTTTATTCAGTATCCTGGTTTGATTTTTTCACCCCAAAATTGAAGATTGGTGTTAATGGACATAGACGCAACCAAATTGATAACAATTTATTAAAGTAGCGGTATCAATTAAATTCTTCCATTACAGGGGACAGTTGCATATCGCTCGTAAAGTGAAGTATTTTCAGCGTTCAGGTTTCTCCATTAAGCTCAGCATCAATCTCAGCCATTACACTGCTATGTTGCTCAGTCGCAAATATGGTCATTAGATAAATATGCCGGCGTTGAGTAATTTGGCCAATTTTGCCCAATTCCTCCTTAGTCAAAGACCAGTCAAAAATTTCAAGGTTCTGCTTCAGTCTTTCAGTGTTAAAGCTCTTTACTGCAATGGTCACACCTTGCTCATATAACCATCTTAAAGAAATCTGCATGTTCACAATAGTGTTATGATTGTGACGTCAAACTATTACCGTAGTTCTTTTACATAGTAATAGTTAATGTATCATCATTTACAATAAATACCAACCAACGGAAAAAGGCGGTATTAAACTTTTAACATTTTTTTTTCCCAATTTTTTTGTAGAAAAAGTTGCTCTATATAACATTATAAGCCAGAATATTAAGTGTACCTGAGCCACTGTCTTCCCTTTGGACTTGGCAATGTCTTGGAGAACATCACATTCCATTACTCCATTGTGCCCCCATTTGTTGCTGAACGCACCTAAAGGAGAATAAGCGGTGACAAGTATACCATTCTCTTTGCAAAATTTGGTAAGGTTTTTCTGTTGCCAACGTGGGTTCATCTCAACCTTCAGAACAAATCAACGAGAACAGTATGATAAATTATCTTATCGCAACATCTAGCAAGTAACTTGAATGGTTTATCTCAAGCCTCTATAGATATTCATACATTAAAAATCTTGCTTCAAAACAGTGAATCATTCACCTGGTTAACTGCAGGAGGAACTTTGGCAAATGAAAGGATTTGTTTGATCATTTTAGTAGAGAAATTGCTGACACCAATTGATTTGGTGAGTCCAAGGTCTTGACACTCTTCCATTGCTTCCCATGTTGCTTTCATATCGATTCTTGCTACGCACTCACATGGAAACGGGATTTTGTATTCCTTTTGGGTTACTTTTATCGGGAAATGTATAAGATACAAATCGACGTAATCTAGTTCCAAATTCCTGTGTTGAATCTTAAAATGTCAATTTGTAGTCTCATTTGTGTTTGAAAGTTGGTTTAGCATTAGAAACTAAACGTTATGAATGCATTGTGACCCCATATTCGAAAGTTTTTTAGAACATAGTTAACTACAAAAAGTTTATACAACTTATTTTTTTAAATTAAAATTGATCGATACAATCATCTATGGTGTCGTATGCATGTACTACATATGTGACCGTAAGCTCGAGCCTTATTAATTAGTCGGCCATAAATGAAGGTAAAAGACCTGACCCTGACTAAAACATCTTTACACTGGGTAGACTTCTTACTGTAATTTCTTTCTTCTTATTTTTACTTTTTTGTCTCGTCACACATTCTTTACAATTTAAAAACTCCCCACACATACATTCCTTACTCCTATGATCTGTTGCATTACATGTGATCATTTCCACGGACCAAGATCAAACCATTTTGAAACATTTAAATATAAGAATAATTCACTTATAAATTTCAAATTGGATTATTTTTTTGCTACTTTAACTTTAGGACGTCTCTTCGTCATATATAATTAAGAACATAACAAGCTCTGTATGGCAAGGTCACAATGCTAACTACAGTAATTTTATTTTGTGTTCTTTTGGAAATGGAACCCATAGGCAAATAATTAATGGCTTAATTTAAGATACTAGCACGTTAATTACATGGGCATGCAGATCTATGCAGGAGCGAGCATACGGAGCACCATATTATTGGTTGATTGAGTTCACGACATGTAAAAGTTTGCACGTATGTACTCCGTATGTTTCATAAATATTTATTTATGAGTAACTAGTTATGGATTCTGATAATTTTTTCCGAACTGGATATTCGTAGCAAATGAACATGATTTAATGCACATGTACTCTTCGTAAAGATAATTATCGCTTAAGTTAATTATAAAGATGGTAAAAAGATGGAAGTTCTTACTGGAGACTCTTCTTGATAGCTGGTAAAACAAGAGGGCCTTCAGTAGAATCAATCCACAGCTTGGTCGTAATAAATAGCTCGTCTCGAGACTTTATGAGACCCAACCTCAAAGCTTCCGAGATGGCTTCGCCGAGAGATTTCTCAGTTTGGTACGCTGCTGCTGTGTCAAAGTGACGATAACCAATCTTAATAGCTTCAATTATAGTTAATGGCGACACTACGCCAATGCCTTCTACTCTTGACTCCGATGCTGTGCCCATTGCAATCACTGGAATAGGGTGAGGGATATCATCGCAAGAACTTATCATCTTCTCTGGAACAGTTACCATCTTTTTTTGGTGGTTCTTGTAAAAACTTTGCACTTGGTTCAGAGACCAGTTCTTGTTGGATATATAAGGCTATAAGTTTTCTTGAGTTAAGTGTCTTTTAGAAAGAGTATTATATTTAGGCGAAAATTACTGCAGTACCCCTGCATGAGTGGTTGTGTCTCAATCTACTCATACTTTTTGGGTTTTCCCAATATACCCCAACATCTCAAGAATATTTTTACGCGACATGTTTGAGATTACGTGTCGCTCACAGGTTAGTTCTTGAATCCGAAATTAAAAATAAAAATAAAAATAAAAATAAAAATAAATAAATTATTAACATGTCGTGTAAATTTTTTTCCGACATGTACCTTTTGTTCGCGACATGCAGAAAAAAGTAAAAGTTACTCAAAAAACAAAATTCTTACGCGACATATTTGATTTTTATTATTTAACGCAACCGACATTCCAAACTTATAATTTTAATAAACAAACTTTTTACTTATTTTGTAGAGCAGCTTGGGTATCACAGATTTCTTTACTTTTCCTTTGTTTAATACGTACATACTACTATACATATATACGGAGTAACAACAAACTAAATACGGCTATTCACTTTTTAGATAAATATATTCACACATTTAAAGTGTAGATGCATGAAAAAATATGTCACGTAACAAGTTGATTGATTGTAAACTTTAGACAAGGTGCTTACAAGTAATGAACTGATTATGATAAAAACTGCTCGTAACACTTTTGTTATAACACTTTTGTTAAAATTTTAAGTTTGGAATGTCAGTTGCGTTAAATAATACAAATCAAATATGTCGCGTAAGACTTTTGCTTTTTGAGTAACTTTTACTATTTTCTGCATGCAATGACAGGTCGCGAACAAAAGGTACATGTCGGAAAAAAATTTACGCGACATGCTAATAATTTTTATTTTTATTTTATTTATTTATTATTATTTTTTTTTTCTGATTCAAGAACTAACCTGTGAGCGACACATAATCTCAAACATGTGGTCTAGTGGGTAAAGCTTAAAGAGTTAAGCGAGCCAATTGTGAGAGTAGTACCGGTTTGGGTGACCTACCGAGAAGTCCTCACATGGGGGCAGGACCACATGCTCTGTCGATACCATCCCCCCACCGCAAATGCTCAGATTGACTGGTCAGAGAAGGCCTCTTTGAGAAAATGGTCAGGGTTCATAGCCCACCTCTTGATAAGTACAGTCACTGGGATAGATGCTCATTGCCTGGGGCCGGATCCTTGGGGGAGGGTCCGGTTGGCATCCTTAGAATGCATGGGACCAGGGTGATCCCACCGATCTTCACCTTTTTTGAGAAAAATATTCTTGAGATGTTGGGGTATATTGGAAAAACCTAAAAAGTATGAGTAGATTGAGACACAACCCCTCGTGCAGGGATACTGCAGTAATTTTCGCTATATTTAGCCACTTAAAAGAGGGAGACAGGCTTTTGTGAGTCTCCCAAATAAGAGCAATATTGGGTTTGTGGTGGCTAGCCGACTGCTTTTGACGGGGACATATTGAAGCTTTCGGCGGGGACATGTCCCCGCCAAAAGAGTGTCACTATGCATCCTACCTTTAAACGGGGACATGTCCCCGCCGAAAGTTAAGGCGGGAAAAAAAAAACCCGGGGAACGATTAAGAGATACTGTTTTGGTCAAAGATTGCCAAATATCAAAAAAAAACTTTCGGCGGGGACATGTCCCCGCGGAAAGGTAGCGTTGAAAATCTAGTCGACGGTCAGCGACTTTGTGTGTCAGCTCAGCATTGCTTTTGTCGTTTATTGACTTTCGGCGGGGACATGTGCATCCCCGCCAAAAGCTCCTCGCCCGTCCTCCTGTTTGTTGTAGTGAGCCGCAACAAATATTTTGGGTTCTACTGGGTGCCACATCACTATAATAAACCCCCTTCTACAACTCCTCTTATCACAAATAACTACAACTTACTTATTTGGGTCTCACATACATACTTATTCACACACACAACCATTAAAAAAAAAAGAAAAAAAATTGTACAGAATGAGTGTTATGCTCATCGTCTGCATTGGCGAGCTATGGCAAGATGGTGGGGTGTGTGGTGTGGTGGCTAGTTGTGGCAAGGTTGCCACATCACAATGGCGAGGCATAACAATGCCAAATTAAGCTTTCCCGTCTTGAAAGGCAGTTTGCTTGAATAGTGCAGTAGCATTTTAATTTTTGGTGATACTCCTCAACTTGTTAGAAAAGGTCTTAATAGATCTACAATTAATCATGCCTATCAATTGTTATTCTTCTAAGTGGTAAATTGTGTATGTTATTAATGTGTATATGTACATAAATAGGTATACAAAGTTATAAACAATAATCTAGAACCTGGGGTTGAGCCCATTACAATATATCGGCTAACAATTCTACAAATATATCTCCATGCACCTAATACCTCACCCAAGTCCCTCTCTCTTCTTTAAGCAAACCTTACTCGTTAATATGCTAACTGTCTTAAACCTTTTAATTCGAGAAAATGATTTCATTTTAGAAAGCTCAGAACTAACTTACCATGTTAACTTTTATTTTGAAAACCTCTTACGAATCTCTCTCTCGACACATCTTAGTAGCAACTTTGTCAATATATATAATCACCAAGTATATTACATGCTTCTCTTAATACGTACCTCAACTAAAGGACTCGACTTGTAGGCTCTTCAACGTGAACATTTGTATTGCTCAGCGCATCATTGTTTTCTTCATCATCACATCCAAATGTCATATGGTCACTTGGTTAAGCGGTATGTATATACTTTTTTTTTTTTGAAGAATATGTATATACAAACTCATGTATAAAATTTTGAACCACCACAATTCTTTATCTGTATAATAAGTACCTATGCATGCATGAATGGTCACCATCACTTGTTAAAACTTTATTAGCCTTCTGTGAAAATGTAGTAATGTACTCACTTTGTGACACAGCCTTTATCTATTACTCGTATACGGAAAAATGCGTTTCGATTTATTAATTGCCAGAGTTCTGTATCCGCATTTACTTTCATCCATACCTACCACCGTTATTCATCTTCATCTTTCTCTATTTAACCATCCTAGTAAAGTTATATTTCTCTAACAAAACCAACATAAATATAGTAACATGCAAGTTTCTCAAATGGTTGTGGTGGTGGTGATGACTATCTTAAGGTCTGGTAAAAATGAGACTACACATGCTCAAATCCATTTATCATTTCGGCTTTTATTGTTCGGCATAAGAAAAAAGAAGACTTTCGCTTATTGTTGAAATAGGTGATCTCGGAAATTAGGTAAAATCTTGTTCATTTATAATGTACCATTTTATTTTATTTGTTTTAAGTTTATGTTATTTCCTGCATTTTAAGTTCAAAGTTTTGATGATACATATTTGTATGTTTACATGCATGGTGTATTGGTACACTGTATTTTTAAGAGAAAAAGTGTTTTAAGTGTTATATGTCAACCTCTTGAAAAGGAGTGCTTTACCTGGTTTGAGTTTAGTGAGTTTAAATCGTGTGGATTAGTTGGTCAAAAGATCAGAAACTATGGTTACCAAAGAAAAGAAAAATAATAGTGACTGAGTTGTTAACTCCTAGATACATTTGACTCGACTCGACTCACGTGTTTAAGACCGACTCGTGAATCGAGCGAGTGAGTGAAAACGGGAAAGTCACCTGATTCACGAATTGACAACTATATAGATGTAGTATTGAGCTTTCAAAACTGATAATGGTGACATTTAAGCGGGGGTGAGCAAAACCGCCTGACTCCCGAATCCCGTCCCGATCTCGAGTCCCGAATCCTGTCCCGAAACCGAACCGACAAAATTTGGGTCGGGAGTCGGTTTTGAAAATTAGCTTTTATCGGTATCGGGTCGGGTCGGGATAAAAACTGACACCAACCGGATTTAGCCCGTCAAACCGAGAAACACATATAGTGGCTTCAAATCAGATGCACTAATACATTCGAATATAACCAAAGCATTAATTCTTTAAACTAATCAAAATTATTCTTTGATTACCTAATAAGAATTAAAGGATTCTAAGCGACTACCGATGGAACTCCTGGATTCCTCGTAAAGTTAGCATCTGCGTCTGGCGGGCTTCTCTTAATCGGTTGCCTACACGTTCCAACCTGTCTAACCGAGGCATAGCTTTATCCTCGGTCATGTGCCCATTGTGTGACCAGGACTTAGAAGAGATTGATCATTGTTGTATTAGTTGTCCCCGGGTCTTGAAGGTTTGGAGAAAGGTGTGGAGTTGGTGGAACATTGCTCTTCCCCCTGTCTTCCCCTCGTTTTCAGTTCCTGAGATTGCGGCTGGTTTGGTTCGGATTGGTGGGTGCTCTCGGATCAATAAGATCCTCCATGGAGTTTTATGTTGCAGCCTTTGGGCGATCTGGAAGTGGAGGAACAGGGTAGTAAATGCGGAACCTGATTCGATTAACAAAATCCTTGATGAGGATATATTCCCCTCCATTCAACGTATCTCGAAGATGTGGATCTCGGCTCGGTGCAAGTCTCTTGATGCAAACTGGAATGTATGAATTTCAAGACCTTTTGAGATTTTACTCTAGATTGTAATGGTGGTAGTTTGCTTTTTCTTGGTTCTTTTTCTTCTTCATGGTTTGACTTTGTTGCCAATGACTTGTATCTTTCTTGACCCCTCCTCGGAGTCTTTTGCTTGTTCTTATATATCATCAGCCTTTCAAAAAAAATAAAAAAATAAATAAGAATTAAAGGATCTCATTTTCTTTGAAGATTAGTTAAACTTACAACTGATGGCTACAAAACAAAACTTGCAGACGGATTCAAGAACCACGGCAAACGAAAAACATAACCGAATGAACATATTAATGTCGAACCCCTTCTTATCTTCTATTGTTTCAGAAGTCAGAAAAATAAGCGCCCCTTCTTAGTGCTCCGAACTCACAAGTCAGAAACACGGAAGGTCTCAAAACCAAGATTAGCAGATTAGCAGGTGATGAGTGGATAGAGATCTAGGTGATATTCTTGATGGGGGCGGTGAAACGTATGCTTGACCTAATAATATTTAGGTTTTCATTCTTTTGGGCTTTTCTTTGATGGGCTGAAAATACCGAATGTAAATAAAGTCGGGACAAATTGTAAATACCGACAACCTCCCCGAGTATACCGAATGAAACTGAACCGACCCGACTAATATTCGGTTCTGGATCAGGATGGGTTTTTGACATGTTTCGGTATCGGGCTTTGTCGGGTCGGGTCGGGTCAGGATCCGGCCCGATGCTCAACCCTGTATTTAAGCAGCGGTGACATATTTTTATATTTACAAACTCATGTATTTATATACATATATCTATATCTATATCAACCAAACACATCCCATATCCGGTAATTCTTATCCATGCCCCACAGATACCCCCGAGAACTGATATTTAATCTTTTCTTTAACCACTCCTTTTGGCTTATAATTTTTGGAAGTTTCTTCCACTTCTTACATTTTAATGTTTCTTTCTAATCTTGTTTTATATTCTGCAGGTCGGTTTATATTTTGCAAGTTGGTCCCTGATTGCTTCGTTTGTTCCTCGGTTGTCAAGGAATAGGGAGATAGTGTCGGCTTGGGGTGTTCGCGTGGCGGTTCGGTTCGGTTAGTTGGAAGATTTAAACTATCCATCACGAGGTGGGTAATTAATTTTACTACCCGAAACCGAACTGTACTAGACGGATAACTGGACAAGCGGTTACCAACGGTTCGAGTCATGGTTAACCATTTTAAACGTTTAATCGAGTTTAACCGTATAAAAAATAACATGTTCTAAAACATAAAATGTCATTTTAGTAAAATTTATTGACATTTAATAGATAACAATCATATAAAAGTTATCTCGTTAGAATAATTGCATTCAAATATCCATACAAAATAAATTAACAAAATAAGAGTTATTTGACGTTTATAGATTACGATTGCATTTATCAACTTTTACACATAAATGTTTAGAAATGTTTACATGATGAGCAAAAAAGCGTTACACAATAAAATTAGTGCAATAATATAATTAATACTAATACAATTATTTGAATATTTAGTTAAAAAAGCCTTCATGTATTAAGCACGGTTCGGTTCGGTTAACCGCGGATATCAAAAAATAAAAGCCAAAACCGAACCGTGATAAGCGGGTTTTTTCGGTTTATGGTTTTTTCGGTTTTGGATTGAGCGGTTCGGCTCGGTTCGTCAGTTTCTCGGATTTTTTGAACACCCCTAGTGTCGGCTATGGGCGTACTGTCATCCGCGCAGTGGTACAAAATACTCTACAACCTCAATCATCCATCTCATCATCAACTTCAATCTCATCATCAATGGGGTGTGGGTCCTCCTCTAGACTCGGTGGTGCAAGTGGGTGATCAATGGGCGCAACTGAAAACTGACCGGTAGGGACTGATGTAGACATAATACTCTACAAGGAGTATCGGAGAAGTATAAAAATTCTAGCCAAATTTTTATAAAAATAGTTTTATATGAAGTAAGATAGCAGCGGAAAATCCAAGCATATAACAGTGCAAAAGCATGCACACATAAAAGTTTAAGTAAAGCAATTAAACAGCGAAGTGGCACGGAAGGCTGATGGCTATCGATTTCGTAAACGTTTTGACATACACAAAAATTTTTATAGTCGAGTATATTTATAGTTGATATACCACAATGATTTAGTAAATGAATGTATGTTTGCTTGCTACTTTTAAAATGTAAAGTTTGACACTCACAAAACCATGTATGTATAAATGAATGAAACAAGAGTTTAACACTCACCAAACTATGTAAGTAGAAAATGAATTAAATAAATGGACATATTAGGTTTGTTGCTCTCCCTTACCAAATCATGTACCTATTAAATGTACGTATTAAAATACCTCAAATGAAACAAATGAAAATCACTCACCAAACCATGTACGTATTAAATGAATGAAACAAATGAGTTGGTTTTGCTCACCAATATATCACCTACACATTCTTATTTATCACCGTCATTTTCTCTCCTCTTCCACAAACTACTAATAAAAAATTTAAGTGGTATGATAAACGGATCACCTTGGTAATGTCTAAACCAAACCTATTGCAAACATATTCTTTGTAACTAGTTTTTTGACAAAAGAATGTTACTACCGCGACCACCGTTAACAATGCATATGGGAAAGTTCCCTTGGCAAAACTCATTTTTGTTATTTTCTATAAGTTCTAGTGTTGTAATTTAGTCTCATAATAATCATATTTATACAATAATACAATAGATTTTTATTAAATGAGAATTGGATTTGCTTGCTACATCTTCCGTATACATGTAATGTTCTTTAATGCATTGTGTAGTTGATATACTTAAACGCATATGGTTAGACAATAGTCATTTCAGTGTTTCAAGATCAACTTTTGCATGTCTGTACAAGATAACAAGCTTTGAATGCTATATACAAGTGTTTGTTTGCATTGGATTGGCAATATACTTTTATCTACCAAAACTCCAAAGCTTTTAAAGGTGTCTAAAATTGTGTATTCAACTAGTTTGCATTTATTTGTTTCTTTCTCATACCATTTACCTCCTCAATACTTTTTAGCTAAAATATATTTGTTAGCAATTACCTAAAAGTTTACAAAATTTTGTAAAAGTTCACTTAAGCAAACATAATGGAGAACAAGCAAATAGGATGGACTATGGAGAGCGAGCAAATGGTATGGAGAGCAAACAATTTTGCTTGCTACATCCACTTGTCAACACACCAGTATCATAGAAAATAATATGCAATAATTTGAAGCGAGCACATAGGCACAGAGAGCAAACTAGTGTGCTCGTTATGTATACTTGCCACCATCTTATTAAATTTGAAAATAAAAAATTAACATGTGTCAACATCTGATGGAGTGGCGAGCAAACCAGTTTGCTTGCCATGTCTGTTTTCGTGAAACATTTTTCAAAGGTCGACTTTGGTAATATGCTCACCATATAGTTCATTTTATAAATTTCCTCGTACCTTTCTAAATTTTTCTTTTTGTATTATATCATGTGATTTGAGGATAAAATTCTTAAGTGGTCATGTATATGCATTTAAAATGAAGTTGTTTGCCTAGAATGATTCGCACACATATTTTCAAGCTATTTCAGTTTGTGTAGATATTTTGCATTTTGCCGAACCGAACTCAAACTTGTATTAAGATGGAGTAAAGCATTAAGCTTAGGCTAAAGTCTTCGAAGCCGAGCTCAAGTGCAGCAAAGTTTTTGCTCGGATTAATTTATATTGCAAATTATCAAATTCGATTATAGCTTAATAATATAAAATTTTTGAATTTATGACTTACCGAAGATATTCACATATATATAAGAATAAAATTTACCAAATAAAATCATTTATTAATTTTCTAGTGGCAAAAAGTTTGTGTCTATTTTTTAAAAGTCGAAAGGTCTCAATTTCAATTATGTTGTTTGTACAATTTAAGAAATAAATAAAAATTTAAGAAAGGTCTCAATTTCAGTGGTGGACCTAGGATTCTGTTACTTACAAGGTGTGCACAATTTAAGAAATAAATAAAAATTTATTTGAGTTTTCTTGAATCAGTTAGGTTTTTATTGGTTCTTCTCTCCATTTTCTTAGTTTTTCTTCATTGGTTCGCGTCATGTAAGATTTTTGAATCAAAATCTCAAGGTTTCTTTCTTCGAAAGTTTAGTAAACATTGATCACAAACAAATGAGGCTTTTATAAGCTATAATGCATTCAAACATGCCCAAATAATTAGATTGGTCATCAACTAAACATATAAAATATAAACTATACAAACTTCGGTATTAAAATCTTAAAGTTTAGTTAAACAAAAAATAAATTTATTCTCTTTTATCGTTCTTTTCCTTAACCTCTACAACTATGAAACCACCATTGTTGTTTCTTTAATTTCTCTACATCTCTAAATTTTGTTTCATTTGTTTTAACTTAGATTAAAACGGATATGCACTTTATTTTTACAAGGTATGCACTCTATGTAAAATAACCAATAACCAAGTAAAGGCACAAAATTAAGTTTTTTTACACTAAGGCGTTGTTTCTTTTTATTTTGAAGGATCTGTATGGTAAAGTGAGTGGAGCCATAAACACAAAAGCTTTAAAAAAGTTACTCCTCCCCATTTAGAGCTTCTAACAGACATGGCCCACATTGAACCCACATCAACTTATAAGTGTCTAAGTCAAGAAGAAAATAAAATAAATGCACCCTAAGGTAAGAATTCACAAGGTATGCAACCCTGTCTAACATGTAGATCTGCCCATAATAGTCATAAGCCACGGTATATGGTTAAGTTTTGTGGGATATGTTGGCCTAAAATTCTGAGACCTAACTCACATTATTACATCGATTTCCTTACAATTATAGTTTCATTTTTAGCAAAAAAAAAAAAAAAATGCCACATGGTCACTTTGCATGTTAAGCGTGTATATATATATATATATATATATATATATATATATATATATATATATATATATATATATATATAGGGTGGGGTTATTATAAAAAGGGTCTTATAATAAAAAGTGTAGGAAGGATTGTGGGAGTGACATGTGTCACCCTCTTGCCACATCATATGACACATCATATGACACGTGTCACCCCCACCCCCACCCCCCCCCCCCCCCCCCCCCCCCCCCCCCCCGCCGAAAAAAAAAATTTTCCCGCCAAAAAAAATTTTTTTTTGGGCAAAAAAAATTTTTTTTTTTCCCGCCAAAATTTTTTAGTGCATCACAGTTATAAAGTTACTGCATCACGGTTATAAAGTTACTGCATCACGTTTACTGCATCACAATTATGATTTTACTGCATCACGGTTACTGCATTCATGGTTTTAATGTTACTGCATCATGGTTATAAAGTTACTGCATCATGGTTATAAAGAAACTGAATTATCATAAGTTTTATGCATCATATATGTATGTAACTGCATCACAATTAAAATACGATTATTTTTTAAGTTTTGGTGCATCTTTATTATAAGTTACTGCATCATAGTTAATAGTTTAGTGCATCAGCTATGTTGCAGTAACTTATAACCTTAATGCACTAAAATTTAAAACTGTGATGCAGTAACTTTTATAATTGTGATGCAGTAACTTTATAACTGTGATGCACTAAAAATTTTTGGCGGGAAAAAAAAAAAAAAAAAATTTGCCCCAAAAAAAATTTTTTTTTGGCGGGAAAAAAATTTTTTTTTTTTTTGCGGGGGGGGGGGGGGGGGGGGGGTGGGGGGGTGGGGGTGGTGACATGTGTCATATGATGTGTCATATGATGTGGCATAGGGGTGACACATGTCGCCCTCACAATCCTTCCTACACTTTTTATTATAAGACCCTTTTTATTTTAACCCAAATCTATATATATATATATATATATATATATATATATATATATATATATATATATATATATATATATATATATATATATATATACACGCATGGCTGTTTTTCATTATATATAGAATTCGTTTTCAGTGAGTTGCTATAGCGTTTATTAATTTATTATAGATACAGAGTATAATCATAAACCATACATTAAATTTTTATGTTTCAATGTATATGGAAACGGTAATGAAATACTCCGTAATAATTAATCACTATAAGAACACCTCTATGCTTTTTGGTTCTTCAGAAAAATTTAGTTTCCTTGATTCTCTTGTGTCATAATATGTTGCACATGTTTAAGGAAGATGTTTCAACCATTAAAAGAGCTGATTCGGCTACTTTCATATGTTTAGTTGGATCATGAATACACACCTTTCCCAAACAACCAGCAATATAACTGCCTTGAAAGTTTCATGGGATCGATCATGTAATCAGAGGCAAACCTATAAGGCTACTCACAGTAAGTCAACCTAATCCTCCTCTTTTTCCTTGTCACGTCAGCTTTCTCTCTCCGGCGACCTGCAGGCGATTGGGTGCCCCAGTAAGGGCGACCAAGTTGTTTTTTTATTTTTTTTATTTTATTTTTTATTTTTTATTTTTTTGGTGCCAAACGGCTATAACTGGCTTATCATTTTCTTTGTGACCATTATAATTCTACTCGAATTCTTTTATTGCAAACGCAACCCACACACTTTGGTTCCATAAAAAAAAAAGGGAGAGCCTTTACTCTTTGCGCTAAATAACATTCAGCATGATATTCCAACAACATATATAAGGTTACTAATTACATATTAAAAAAAAAATGATTTTAAACCTTCAAAGAAAGAAAAAAATAGTAAAGACTTAACAAATATTTATAGCAATTTTCCACATGATTTTAAACCTTCAGGAAAAAAAGTTGAGACTTAAGAAATATTTATAGCAATTTTACTAGCCACTGATTATTGCTTGCTTTAATCAACGTCTACAATATTGCTACAGATAAATGACACTAATCTCCACTTGTGTAAATAATACAAACCAAAGCATATAAGGAGGCAATATATCATCTATTTGATCGATGTGGGATTGAAAAGCATAAAACTAGTTCTCATAAAACTAAAAGTTAACATACAACAATATCTAACTTCTTACACATTGTTTGAATCTTTTTAAAGTATGATAAAATTGATACCAAACTATATAGTGACAACACAAGTAGAGTTGGGTACTTCTCTCGCACATCAATTTCACTCAAAGATAAAGTGTTTCACGAATTTGGTTAGTAGATATACTTTTGGTGTAGATTAAAAGTTAAAAGTCAGAATTGTATCAAATTGATTATTTGGAGAAAAGAAAAGTGTTTATATATATATATATATATATATATATATATATATATATATATATATATATATATACATATATATAGGAGACCTTTATTTTCAGAACCCTGTTAAGTGTGAGAACTGCGAGAACTTCAATTTTGCATTAGAAAACATGCATGTTCATATAAAACATGTATGTTTTCTTACATACACCTGAATACAAATACCTACGTAACATACATGTTCATATAAAACCATTTTGAATTGATATGTTGCACTTAACAGGGTTTTATATGAACATGTATGTTACGTAGGTATGTATATTAAAGTGTATGTAAGAAAACATACATGTTTTATATGAACATGCATGTTTTCTAATGCAAAATTGGAGTTCTCGCAGTTCCCGCACTTAATAGGGTTCTGAAAATAAAGATACACTATATATATATATATATATATATATATATATATATATATATATATATATATATATATATATATATATATATATATATATATATTGGGTAAAGATCAAATAAAAAAACAAATTTCCGTAAAAAAAATAAAAAGATTTTTTTTTTTTCAAAAAGTCCTCGAAAAATTCCAAAACAATTTCACAAGATCGGGTATGTTGGTGCATGAAAAAGTTGTAAATAAAGTTTATCTAAAAGCGAATACTTTATCCGGAAAAAAAATTATTAAAATATATGTTTGTGCACTAAATCGTTTTTTTGTGCATCAAAAATTCGTTTTTGGACCCAACTTCTTTTGACTTTTTTCATCAAAATAACATTGCATATCTAACTAAAACAAGTTGAAAATTTTGTGCATTAAATTTTTTTTTGTGCATTAAAATTTTTTTTGCGCATTAAAATTCGTTTTTTTGTGCATTAAAAAAAAGGTACAAAAACTCAAAATTAGAAAAACTTCTTTCACAAAAGTTTTATGCACCAACATACCCGATCTTGTAGAATTTTTTTGAAATTTTTCGAAAGCTTTTTTAAATAAAAAAATCTTTTTATTCTTTTTACGGATATTTGTCTTTTTATTTTAACTTTACCCTATATATATATAAATCAATAACATCATTTAAAACTATTTTTCCTTTTCGAATACATGTTCAAACAAGACAATGACAAACCAGAGAAAAGCATTCATGGCCAAATTTTCTTTACTGGGTCCATTGTTTTATAGACAACTTAAAGTTTACTATATCGTAGAGTTATAGTTAACGTTTTGTTTTGAAGACAGCATGAACATTTAACATGGTTCTATATCCTCGACCAAAAGTACCTAACAAGTTATCTGAAATTTCGTGAGGGAGATTACCTACAAAGGTTGTGGAAGTGGAGCGATCTAGTGAAAATTGTTTTCTTGCTTAATTTTCTTCTATGGTTCTTTTGGTGTTAGTCTTTGATACAGTCGCAAAAGAAAGCTTCTATACAAAGCCAGCTGGTGCATTAAGGTTTAAGACCATTTCAACTTAGAAAATTTATATCCCACATAGTTAAAGAAATGAAATGCTCTTGGTTTTTATGCTACTGTGTATATGCATGTATTACATTTTTTGAGTAGTGTAATCAATGTTATAAATGGCGTGAGGCGTGGCGTGGCGGCAAGGCCACGCCTCAAGCCTTACGCGCCATGGCGAAGCCATGGCGTTTTTTGCGGCGTGACTAAGGTGGCGAAAAAATATTTATATATTTATCATTTATGTTCTAATATCATATTTTATATGCATATCGAGTTTACAAAAGGTGAGCGTACAAAAAGTGATATGCATAAGAAATAAAGTGAAAATTTGAATTATGTTTAGAAATTACTAGGCCCAAAATTTAAGCCCACATCATCCCCTTTTAAAAATGGCGCCACGCAATACGATAAGGCGCGCCTTGGCATGCCTTTTCGCGCCTTATTCCACGCCTTTTCACACGACGCCTAGACTTCACGCCTTGGTCCATTTCGTGGCGCCGAGGCCACGCCTCGCGCCTTGGCGGCGCCTTGGCGACGCCTTGGCGGCGCCTTGGCGCGCCTTTTAGAACACTGAGTGTAATGTTTCGGGTACATTATTGTGTTTGAAGTTCATTTACAAAATAAAAATCGAAACTTCATATATTGTGTTCGAAACTTGTAAAAGTTCTTAACTTTTCGAATATTGATTTTAACAAAATATTGTGTTTAGAATAGTATATGTTATTATATTAAATAAGTATATACCTTGTTTAGATTATTGAATATTTATTTTAAAAAAAGTATATAGCATCTCAGGGCAATTGAGCATAAACATATGTATTGCTTGGTGCATCATTACAAACAGCTGACCCAAAAAGCCTTTGGTATCACCACCTACTATTGAAACACATTTTATATTTACATCTTCATTTTCTTTACAACTATAGTTTCGTCTTAAGCCAAAATATGTCATATGGTCACTTTGTTAAGCGTATGTATAACTATTATGTTTTGACATTTAGTTATACACCCCTCAGATCAATACCAACAAAAACATAGAAACAATAAAAAATGTAACTAAAGCTCATGGTAACAACCAGTAATTAGTGATTAATTAATACAAAAACCAAGTACAAGCATCTTAAGCCTCATTTTATGACAACAATACCTCTATACTACTAAAGATGAGGCCCAATGGATTACTAATTATACTCTACTAATTGGGCCATATATATTTAGCCCATTAATTAACCCCAAAGCTTCTATCTGGGCCGACATGCCTCAGTAGGCCCAGCTTGTCTTGACATCTGTGATCACATATGAAAAAGCATTAATTATGTCATTCTCAATGCTAAAGCTTATACGACTAATCACAAAATTAAAAGAGGATTAAGGGTTAGTTTGCGTTTTTGCAAAATATCCGCGTTCATTGATATATTCTAGTAGTCGAAATGATGATATAAACCAAGCGTTCGGAGTTACGATGACTAACTTTAGATACATTTTTTTTTTATGTTTTACGGCATGCCTTTTGAAATAGCGAAAATACCTGAAAATATGTTTCAAGCTTCTTTTTCAGAGTTGTATACTCTTTCTTGACTTGTTGGAAGGTCCTTTTGCATCTGCATTATATTTATCAAAATATATTATTAGCTAGATAAATAGCAAACAAATAGATCAAATGTAAGTTTATAAAAGATTATGGTACCCTTCAGCATTTCTTGCATTGCAATGATTTCTGAAGTGAGTGCACTCACTTTTGACCTTTTTGGCTCCAATGCTAGTGCTGCTACTCTTAAACTGATGCATCAAGCTATCTAGCATACTAAAATCCATAGGCCTTTTTTCCCTGAAAATATATTATCAGGGCTCAGTTAGTTTAGCTCATCATAAAATTGAGAGTGCGTTATTTATATATGAAAAAAGAATGCGAGTCTGCTTACAAGGCTTGATCAATGCTGTAAAGAAAACGAGCAGAATCGCGATAGAACAAGGTGACAACTTCCTCAACGAAGTTTGGATTAGAGTTGTCTTGCAACTCCTCTAATTGTACGAATTGTTCGTCCAGATATCCCTGCAAGTAATTAGATTAGAATGTATTTAGAGGTGATTAACCAACAAGAGAAAGTGCATTGATGGATATAAAGAATAAAGATGGTTTGATAATAGTTTCCTGTTTTATCCATTTTAACCTTTTTTTATGCATGGGTCATTCTTCCTTATTTGTTATAGAATATAAATATTCACTCATAAATATATATAATAAAACCATACCAACAACTATCATTCTAATGATTATGTAAAACCAACCTGGTCGAAAAGAGATTTGCGAAGGTTAGCAATTTGCCTATACATTTGATTTCTTTGCATCGCTGACCGCTTGATGAAACTTGTGAAAACACACACAAAATCTAAAGACCGAGTGTATATGTACACTCTAAATAGCTTGCTAAACTGAAAGAGTGAAGTGAATTGATTTGATGCCAAATACGGAATGGGAGGATGGGATTTTATAGGCTCATAAGACAGCAATATGTTGATCATGTCATGTCACAAATAAATTCGATTGGTTTATAGCATTGTATTAACAATATGACATGATTCAAATTTAGGAAAAAAAAAGTATTGGATTTGACATACCAAACAACAAAAGCAGCTTCTCTATCCTTCAGTGCTTTTGCATGCAAAACAGGAATGTGGATTCGATTATGGGTGGTGTAGGAGGTAATATGGAGCGAAAAGCTAAAAATAAAGTTTCATTCCATGTCGAGAGCAAATAATACAAGAATAATGAAGTCGGTAACAATTTGAGTCAAAACTTTGGTTTTTCCCTTTTGTGAATTATAGCGAATAATTGGGCGGGGTTTTTTCCTGCCTTAACGACGCCGACGACATGACGTCGGCACTTATTTTAACCGCGTGTACATTATAGCCAATAATTGGGCGGGAATTTTCCCGCGTTTTTGTCCCGTCGACATGTCGACGGGAATATCTCTCCAAAAATTCAGCCTATATATAACCTAACAAATATATTCCCGTCTCATTTTTTACCTATATACATTCTCACAAAATCATTTCCGTCTCATTTTACACATCTACATATACATTTTCACAAAATTGTTTCCGTCTCATTTTACACATCTCACAAATAATTCAATCGTCAATTCTTACAAGACACACATGACAAATTTTAAGTTCTATTATTTGTGCGTACAAATTTTAAATAAACAGTTTGACTTTGTGTTTGATAATTATTACTCCACAACAACAACATTTTATTAAACAACAACAACAACAACATTTTATTAAACATCAATAACATCAGCAACAACAGCAAACAACAGCAACAACAACGATAACAGTACTACATATGAAATTTATCCATGTCACCTAAAAGGTCACGGAGTATTGCATCTGACTGACATGCGTGGTCGTGGTTGGGATACGTTGCCATGTCAAGTTTTGCCTCCAGCACCCTTAATTTTGTTTCTAGCACCTGTTTTTGTGCCTCCAGCACCTGTTTTTGTGCCTCCAGCATGTTTATTCTAAGATTTTTTTCATGACAGTTTGAGCACCTTTTTGGAGCAGATCCAGAACCGCTTGATGTTGAAGCTCCCAGAGAACCGATCATCATTTTGGCGAGTCGTTCCTCCTTCCATAAAAAAAAATTACATCCATGGTCTTCTGTCCCAGGCTGTTAAAGAGTAAAAACTATTATTTTTAACAACTAACCAAATTATTTATATAATGCACGAAAAAATATGTAATTGTTCACCTGCGAGAAAGGACACGCATAGTATAGTTTACCACGGGAGTAAGATTTACACGATTCTCGCAGAATCACGTCTCCTCGTTCACAAGGACAAGGAAAAACTTCAAATTCTGCCATCTTCTTCACCATGATAACAGTGTATGTTTGTGGTTGTGAGGTTGAGTGGTTGAATCGTGACCGGTGTGGCCCGATCTACAAGTTGAGGTGATAAAAGGTGGTGGCCAGAAAAAGATTCCGGCGGCCGGAAAATGCTGGTGTCACCAGAAAACAGAAACTGCTAGAGATAGATATAGTGAGATGAGTATGTGTGTGTGTGTGTGTGTGTGTTTATATTGTGAGGATAAGGTGTTAGGTAGAAAAAAAGTTGTTAGGTAAAACCATTGCATCTCATGTATAACCATAACATCTCGACTCGTTCGTTTAACATCTCATGTATAACCATTGCATCTCGACTCGTTCGTTTAACATCTTATCTATAACCATTGCATCTCGACTCGTTCGTTTAACATCTCATGTATAACCATTGCATCTCGACTCGTTCGTTTAACATCTCATGTATAACCATAGCATCTCGACTCGTTCGTTTAACATCTCATGTATAACCATTGCATCTCGACTCGTTCGTATAACATCTCATGTATAACCATTGCATCTCGACTCGTTCGTTTAACATCTTATGTATAACCATTGCATCTCGACTCGTTCGTTTAACATCTCATGTATAACCATTGCATCTCGACTCGTTCGTTTAACATCTCATGTATAACCATAGCATCTCGACTCGTTCGTTTAACATCTTATGTATAACCATTGCATCTCGACTCGTTCGTTTAACATCTCATGTATAACCATTGCATCTCGACTCGTTCGTTAAACATCTAGTGTAGAACCGTAACATCTCTGCTCGTTCGTTAATCATCTAGTGTAGAACCATAACATCTCGGCTCGTTCGTTAATCATCTAGTGTAGAACCATAACATCTCGGCTCGTTCGTTAATCATCTCGTGTATAACCATAACATCTCGGCTCGTTCGTTAAACATCTCGTGTATAACCATAACATCTCGGCTCGTTCGTTAAACATCTAGTGTAGAACCGTAACATCTCGGCTCGTTCGTTAATCATCTAGTGTAGAACCATAACATCTCGGCTCGTTCGTTAATCATCTAGTGTATAACCATAAAAAATTTAACTACTTATTTTTTAATTTTATAAAACTATTTTTATTTTATTTTTTTAATTTTATAAAAGTATTTATAATAAATAAAAAATTTAACTACTTATTTTTTTATTTTATAAAACTATTTTTATTTTTATTTTAATTTTATAAAAGTATTTATAATAAATAAAAAATTTAACTACTTATTTTTTTATTTTATAAAACTATTTTTATTTTATTTTTTAATTTTATAAAAGTATTTATAATAAATAAAAAATTTAACTACTTATTTTTTATTTTATAAAACTATTTTTATTTTAATTTTCTAAAAGTATTTATAATAAATAAAAAATTTAACTACTTATTTTTTTATTTTATAAAACTATTTTTATTTTTTTTTAATTTTATAAAAGTATTTATAATAAATAAAAAATTTAACTACTTATTTTTTATTTTATAAAACTATTTTTATTTTAATTTTCTAAAAGTATTTATAATAAATAAAACATTTAACTACTTATTTTTTTTATTTTATAAAACTATTTTTAATTTTTTTTTAATTTTATAAAAAGTATTTATAATATTACCGTCGACTTGTCGTCGGTAATATAACCGCCAAAATTTTCACCAAAATTTCATACATCCCGCCAAACTAGAAACGACAAATATCTTTACTTTACCGACGACATGTCGTCGGTAATATTAAAGGATATAACAAAAATAGATCTGGGTCAACACTTAGAAAAAAAAAACTTAAAACTTTTTTATCTCCTCCGCCGGCGATATTGTACTCCTCCTCCTCCTCCGACACCACTACCACCTCCTCCTCCGGCGATTATCAACACCACCACACCACACCACCTCCTACTCCTCCTCCTCCGGCGATTATCAACACCACGTACACCACCACACCACACTACACCACACCACACCGCAGCTCCACACAATAGCACCACTGTGCACCTCCTCCTCCTCCTCCTCATTCGTTTAATTCTTCCCCAACCCTCCTTTGTTTAATTCTTCTTCTTCCCAAACCCTCCTTTCTTCAACAGCAGCAGGTAAAATTTTTTTCTAATTTTTGTTAATTTTTGTTATTATTATTAATTTAATTGTTATTATTGTTGTTAATTTTTGTTATTATTATTGTTAATTTATTTTTTGTTTATTAATTTTTTAATTTTTGTTTATTTTTTGTTATTATCCAAGACAGCAGGTAAAGAGGGTGAGAGCCGAGAGCGAGACAACCAAGACAGCAGGTAATGTACCTCGTTTTATTTTTTGTTATTAATTTTTTATTTTTTGTCCCGAGGGTGAGAGCCGAGAGCGAGACAACCAAGACAGCAAGTATGTCAACAAGTACATGACGGAGAAGGCCCAGACACGATCGGCTGTGAACAAAGAGAATAGAAAGAAGAACAAGATTCTCAGCCGCCACGGTTCGAAATCATTTGCCGCATCTCGACACGAATATGTAAGACACATTTTATTTTTATAAGATTATTTAATTTTAATAATATATTAATTAAAAGTATTTATACTAAATAAAATATATGTGGTGTTTGATTAGTCATTTTAATTTGTTTCATCCTATATGCATGTGTATATATTTATACAGTTCGAGAACAGCGAGGACCACCGGTATCCGTCCCTGTTCGATACCTATCTTGACACCCACTTCAAGAATGGTGTTTGGTTGCAGGACGAGGCTCGTGCTCGGTTTGTAAGTATCGTTATTTATTTATTTATTTATTTATTTATTTTTTCCAAACACACACTTAGTGATTTATTGAAACATAATCTAGTAATTAACCCGACTTATATCTTAATTTTCTCATTTTTTTTTCAACTACACAGGAAGAGATGGTCCGACTACGGGAGCCTAGATCCGATATGCCGGCAGACGAGCCGTGCCTCACGGAGGATGAGATATTTGCTCGGGTAATCGGGGGCAAGCAGCGTGGCCATATACCCGGCGTCGGCAAGGTGGTACCCTTCTTGAAGAGGCCACGGGTAGACTTGCCGCCTCCAGCTCCACCAGGTATTTAAAGTTGGATAATCTTATGTATTGAAATGACCGTTTTTAAATTTTGATTATTTCGTTTATAGGTATTTAAAGTTGGATAATCTTATGTATTGAAATAACCGTTTTTAAATTTTGATTATTTCGTTTATAGGTACGTCCGAGCTTGACAGGAAGCTTGCTGAAGCTCAGGAGAAGATTGATGAATTTAAAACGATAGTGGATGAAGCTAAGAAAGAGAAGGAGAAAGAAAGAAAGAAAGCCAAGAAAACTGAGAAGCAGCTTGAGTTGTTGACACGTTTTGTCTCGACAAACCCAACATGGGAGGCGTTTATTAGCCAGAGTGGTTCTCGTCATGCAGCTGGAGGCGGCATTGGGAGCGGAGCAGGCGCTCCCGCGAAGGGCTCAGGCGGCGAGAGTGGCTCTGGCAGCGAGAGTGGCTCTGGCAGCGGGAGTGGCTCTCGCAGTGGGAGTTCTGATGATGATCAGGATGACGACGAGGGGCAGTATGACGACGATGGGCTGTAGAGGTATTATTTTGTGTTGTTTTGTCTTTGGAACTATGTCCGGACGACCCCAATCTTATTATCTTTGAACACTTAGGATATTGCAACATTTGTAGATATAGTAGCTACGTTTAGCGATTATAACACCCGTTTTGTAAACTTTATGATGTATTTTGAGGGTGTTATAAAGTTTATGGCCGTTTTGTAAAGTTTATTAATTGTTTAGTGGTTATATATAACCGTTTTAGCCGTTATAAACTTTATAGCCGTTTTAGCCATTGTTTTGTGTTGGAATGTGTTGTTATGAGAGCAGGACATGAAACTGGAATTGGTAGATTTTTGCTGCACAATTTTGCGGCAAAAATCTGGGCAAGGCAGCTGCGCAGGCTGCTGTGCAGCTGCAGTATAACTTCTTGCCGACTACATGTCGTCGGCAATATAATACACATATTAACTATTTTCAAACGGTGCCGACTATAGGTCGTCGGCATAATAACGCACATGGTGACTAATTTCAAACGGTACCGACTATATGTCGTCGGCATCATTTACAAAAAAATTTGACTTTCGTTGACTATATTAAGTTAATCTAATTAATGCGTTAAATAATTATTATATTACCGACGACCTGACGTCGGTAACAAAATGTCGGACAACCCCATTCGTTTGACCAAAAATCATGTGGGTCCCACACTGTCGTCGGCGTCATTCGTCGGTAGGGACGTTGCCGATGCGGCTCTGTCGACTAGTTTCTGCCGACGACATGACGTTGAGAAGGTATGTTGCCGACGTCATGACGTCGGCACGGTTAAAAAAAAATCGACGCCGGAGGTTGTCTTTGTACTAGTGCTGGTGCATTAAGGTTTAAGACCATTTCAACTTAACAAATTTATATCCCACGTAGTTAAAGAAATGAAATGCTCTTGGTTTTTATACTACTGTGTATATGCGTATTACATTTTTTGAATAGTGTAATGTTTCGGATACATTATTGTGTTTGAAGTTCATTTACAAAATAAAAATCGAAACTTCATATATTGTGTTAGAAATTTGTAAAAGTTCTTAACTTTTCGAATATTTATTTTAACAAAATATCGTGTAGAATAGTACTCATGTTATTTTATTAAATAAGTATACCTTGTTTAAATTATTGAATATTTATTTAAAAAAAAGTATATACCATCTCAGGGCAATTGAGCATAAACATATGTATTGCTTGGTGCATCATTACATACAGCTGACCCAAAAGGCCTTTGGTATCACTACCTACTATTGAAACACATTTTATATTTACATCTTCATTTTCTGTACAACTATAATTTCGTCTTAAGCCAAAATATGTCATATGGTCACTTTGTTAAGCGTATGTATACTGTTAAGTTTAGACATTTAGTTATACACCCGTCAGATCGATAATCAACAAAAACATACGAAAGGGCTACCCAAAAAGGATAGTCGTCGTGGGATTAGTCGGCTCGTAATGTCGAGTCGGAAACCCATGTTTACAATAAAAAAAAAATGTAAATAAAAGCTCATGGTAAACAACCAGTAATTAGTGATTATCATTAATTATTACCAAAACCAAGTACAAGCATCTAAGCCTCGTTTTATGACAACAATACCTCTATACTACTAAAGATGAGGCCCAATGGATTACTAATTATACTCTACTAATTGGGCCATATATATTTAGCCCATTAATTAACCCCAAAGCTTCTATCTGGGCCGACATGCCGCTTCAGTAGGCCCAGCTTGTCTTGACATCTGTGATCACATATGAAAAAGCATTAATTATGTCATTCTCAATGTTAAAGCTTAAAAGACTAATCACAAAATTAAAAGAGTGATTAAGGGTTAGTTTGCGTTTTTGGAAAATATCGGCATTCATTGGTATATTCTAGTAGTCGAAATGATGATATAAACCAAGCTTTCGGAGTTACGATGACTTTAACTTTAGATACATTTTCTTTTTATGTTTTACGGCATGCCTTTTGAAATAGCGAAAATACCTGAAAATATGTTTCAAGCTTCTTTTTCAGAGTTGTATACTCTTTCTTGACTTGTTGGAAGGTCCTTTTGCATCTGCATTATATTTATCAAAATATATTATTAGCTAGATAAATAGCAAACAAATAGATCAAATGTAAGTTTATAAAAGATTATGGTACCCTTCAGCATTTCTTGCATTGCAATGATTTCTGAAGTGAGTGCACTCACTTTTGACCTTTTTGGCTCCAATGCTAGTGCTGCTACTCTTAAACTGATGCATCAAGCTATCTAGCATACTAAAATCCATAGGCCTTTTTTCCCTGAAAATATATTATCAGGGCTCAGTTAGTTTAGCTCATCATAAAATTGAGAGTGCGTTATTTATATA
This sequence comes from Artemisia argyi, assembly GCA_030686995.1. Lineage (NCBI taxonomy): Eukaryota > Viridiplantae > Streptophyta > Magnoliopsida > Asterales > Asteraceae > Artemisia > Artemisia argyi. The sequence goes on along the minus strand of CM060689.1, from coordinate 11,527,922 downwards.
TGAAAAAAGAATGCGAGTCTGCTTACAAGGCTTGATCAATGCTGTAAAGAAAACGAGCAGAATCGCGATAGAACAAGGTGACAACTTCCTCAACGAAGTTTGGATTAGAGTTGTCTTGCAACTCCTCTAATTGTACGAATTGTTCGTCCAGATATCCCTGCAAGTAATTAGATTAGAATGTATTTAGAGGTGATTAACCAACAAGAGAAAGTGCATTGATGGATATAAAGAATAAAGATGGTTTGATAATAGTTTCCTGTTTTATCCATTTTAACCTTTTTTTATGCATGGGTCATTCTTCCTTATTTGTTATAGAATATAATATTCACTCATAAATATATATAATAAAACCATACCAACAACTATCATTCTAATGATTATGCAAAACCAACCTGGTCGAAAAGAGATTTGCGAAGGTTAGCAATTTGCCTATACATTTGATTTCTTTGCATCGCTGACCGCTTGATGAAACTTGTGAAAACACACACAAAATCTAAAGACCGAGTGTATATGTACACTCTAAATAGCTTGCTAAACTGAAAGAGTGAAGTGAATTGATTTGATGCCAAATACGGAATGGGAGGATGGGATTTTATAGGCTCATAAGACAGCAATATGTTGATCATGTCATGTCACAAATAAATTCGATTGGTTTATAGCATTGTATTAACAATATGACATGATTCAAATTTAGGAAAAAAAAAGTATTGGATTTGACATACCAAACAACAAAAGCAGCTTCTCTATCCTTCAGTGCTTTTGCATGCAAAACAGGAATGTGGATTCGATTATGGGTGGTGTAGGAGGTAATATGGAGCGAAAAGCTAAAAATAAAGTTTCATTCCATGTCGAGAGCAAATAATACAAGAATAATGAATATATAATTTCACTTCAATGCAATATAAAATACCTACAAATTGCATCGGAACATATACGCTTATCTGGTTGGTAATTTGGAGGGGGAGCATTTTTCCTTAGTAAGCAATCGACAAAAAAATGGAATAACTGTGGGTGACTCATGGTATCATAAAAAGCACACTACTCAGATGGAGTGACAATAACATTAATAGTATATCAGAACATATCTCCATACCTGAATCTTATTGGAACATTTTAATATTAGCCTACCAATATCTTTACACTAAAAAGCTTATTGTGATGCTTTATTAGCGAAATGATGATTAGTACTACACAGGTTTACTGCTTCTCCTAACAAATAATCTGGTATAAAATATCTCAAACCAATAATTTAAGTTTTTAACAGCTTATGCTTTTTAGCAAATGCGTTGATTAGCTTATAGTTATGTGCATGTCAATATACAAACAATTATTTAGGTTTGATGCTAATATGAGTGGCATTTTTGACATAATTAAAACCATTACAAGGAACAACAACAAATCATGATTCAAATTCATGCAAGTCAGCGCTTTCATTCCTTTCACGAATTCATATCATGATAAGACCCTCGATTCCTTTCACGAATTCATATCATGATTAGTACTACACAGGTTTACTGCTTCTGCTAACAAATAATCTGGTATAAAATATCTCATACCAATAATTCAAATTTTTGGCAGCTTATGCTTTTTAAAAAATGCGTTGATTAGCTTATAGTTATGTGCGTGTCAATATACAAATCAGTATTTAGGTTTTCGAAATGACAGATGATGCTAATATGAGTGGTATTTGATATTAAACCATGACAAGGAACATCAACAAATCATGATCCAAATTTATGCAAGTCAGCGCTTTCATTCCTTTCACGAATTCGTTTTGGATATCGGATTATAGTTATACCCATCAGAATAAACTGACTACACACCTACTGTTTTGCCTATATTATGCTGCCAAATGGTATCAAATTCTAGGCATGTGTGGTAAATAGTTGTATGCAATGTTTTACACAAACCAAGCTTAATCATAATCGACTTGGTGCGTGTAACAGCATTTATTCCACATGCCAATTAGCACATAGAGGTTACACATAGTTGGTGGTCCTTGTCATACCTTTCTTATTATTCATCCTCAGAACTTTACTAACAAAATTAGATTTTTTGTGTTTGTTGCTAAAAGATTCTCTTTTTAGTTGTGCCCAAAAGAACAATGAAAGAAATAAGATACCTCACATCAATGAATCAAATTTCAGGTGTAAGTAAAGGTGTCAATTTCAGTTATTTAGTTATTAACAGTCAATATGGCCATATGGGTTATGTTTTATTATCTAACGGGTCAAAAGGGTAAAATTAAAAATAATAAATGTGTCAATCGGCCAATATTTTTTAAACTTTTATAACCCAAAAGCATTTTATTTAAAAGAACTAGAATTTGCTTAGGAAAAAAAATCATAATCACATATGAATAAACTATGTCATAAAAATTATACGTGTAGTTAGAAATTTGGACAAAAATGTTAGGAGTCCACCAAGTGGTTCCAGACGACCCATTATCATCATGTCCAACTTGCCACATTACCCGCATAACAGAAGGTCAGAAGCTGAGTGCAGTGCTTATGTAACATATCTAAAATACCATACTCGATATCTCAAACTTGTGATCAACTAAACAACAACCTTGAGAATTCATTTTACAATACAAAAGGATGAAACTAGAAAGTTCCATCCGCTTGAAAACGCAATAATTCTTGTCATTGGCCTCTATAGACACGCCTTTGATAATCTTCAACGTACTGCATAGCGTAAGATACAAATTCAAGACATTTTAACTCATGTGAACAAAAAACCATCAAATGCACCAAAGTGGTTTTGTGAACGTGTACTATTCATGTAGTATCTCATATTTCTTTTACACTAAATCATATAGTCACATCCAACGCTTTTATTAAAGAACAAAGGGCTTATCAAAGGTGGGTGGGAAGGGATCAGAATATGATTTTGTGACTTTTAGGGGACAAGAGGAGGAGATTCCCTTTCTCCATCATATTTTTTTCAATTTTATACACATTTATAAATCCGAACTTTCAGAATAAACATGCGGCATAAGCGCTAGACTAAAACAGATATTAACATGGAGTAACAAGAATTGAAACATTAAACTGAAAATAATGTATGTTATCCATTATCCATAAATAAACAAGAAAAACTTCATTAAGATTGTATATTGTTTCACAGGTTGATTGGGAGGATTCCAGGATCGAATGATCATAACAACAACATGTATTCATCATAAAGAATCGAAATAAAAATAGAGAAACAAGAAAGATTGGATGAACCCATAATCTGATATTATTGATAATGAATTGGGTTGCTTGATTACAACGAATTCCTACTCTATTTATACTGATGAATCGGTGTCATCATGCCTGTTTGGAAGAGACATGACGATGTAAACGTTGCAATGTTTTCTAAAGTTACAACCCTAAACTAAATAACCGTTCTATCCTATTGGGTTGGTTGGCCCAGTAACTTGCAGGCTTTCTTCTTTTGACCCATCTTGTTCCCTTTGGCGTCTAAGTCGAAATTGCAGCAGTCTTAATGTTGGAAAACAAAGATTAATGGATTATGTTTTCCAACATATATAGCTAATAGATTGACGCTTGTTACATAATTGCAACATGTTTAGAGAATTAGAGGTGTACATCTAGCTCATTCCCTTTAGCTTCAGGTCAATAACAATCACTGAAGGATGTTATTGGAGTAAGGCAAAGCAAATGTGTAAGATAAGTACAAATAGTAATGACCGGAAGGATGTTCTTGAAGAAACGGTTTTAATGCCAAATAGAAGGAATATATAGATCATTGTGAAAAAGCTAGTTTATGCTGCTAGTGTAAAAATCAGAGGGAAAATGAATAATATATTGATAAGATTCAATGAATTACATATCACATGACATTAAATAGAAATAGACTAACATAACCCTAAATACTACACGGGCCTAAACCAACAGGCCAGACCTATAGGCTTTTATTATCTAGTATCCCCTCTCAAACTCGCAATGTTGCAACGATAAACATTGAGAGTTTATCAAACAAAAAATAAAATAAAACTGAAAAACAAACGAAAAATGGAGTGTCGCATAGTGCAAATTCAGTGCTAGACAAAGTGTCAATCCGATGCAATCCAAACTATAACAAGGCAACAACAGTCAAGTCTAAAATAGACAGACGAATGTCATTGCAAAACCAAAATTAGAGCAGAGTAAAATAATTACGGAGATGAACGAGAGTAGATTTAGACAGGCGCATACAAACAAAGTAGATTCAGGCAGGCAGATATAGACAAAGCAAATTGACGCAGACATATGGAGAACCATAGCATAGCCAGATGCAGGGTGGGATTCAGAAAAATGCGATACTAAACAAAACCAAATGAAATAAGAAAAATGCATAGCCAGATGTAACCAAATGCAGAACAGAGCAGAATCAAAGCGAAACCAAGCGGAACCAGAACCACATGTGAAACCAAAACAATTTGTTAATATCGAAATGCTAAACATAACTACTCAAGACATGGTTGCATAAGTTAAGACTATAACATCACCATCACCAACATGCAGAGTCAGAGTAGAACCCATATGCATAAGCATACATATATAGTGCAGAACCACAACATAGTCGCAAAACCATTTTTTCATACAATATTCTTTCAATAACCCAAATAGACAAGAGAATACAAATAAATGCAAATCTTCCCCAAAACCGATGCAAATACTAATACCAATTACAAATGCCGATAACAATACAATAAGCAAGTACTTCAAACAAAGTCCAAACCAAGAGACAGATGAACCAAACCACGATCGTACCAATGAATAAAACTGCAGGCAACGTACTAAACGTCAAACTCCGCAAAGTAATAAAGTAAGCAACTTGCAAAACAATCCAAAATTTAATAGATTTCAAAAGTCTCAAACTTAACAAATAAACCGATATATCAATGAACAATGTTTCGGAACTAATATTTGTCTAAAAGTCAAAACTATCAAACAAGACCGTGTATCAAAACATATCAAACACTTGATGTACCAGATCTAAAGGTACAAATGGGAAAAAAATAATTTAATAGGTTTGTATAATATAGCAGAATACTTAAAGCCAACATAGTCCAACATACGAATCATATTCAAATGAACCGATCTAAAGCTTTTCTTATCTGATTAATTCAAAAGGACTTACTTTAACATAGATGTAACCACGTGGAACAGACGAAACGACAATAACTTGTATCAGACTGATCTTGAGAACAAAACCAAAATTTTGCGGGCAAACAATTCTAGTGACAAACCAACTATATACATTTATAGCTCTGATACCATGTAGAAATCAGAGGGAAAATGAACAATATATTGATTGGATTCAATGAACTATAGATATTACATGACATTAAATAGAAATACACTAGCCTAACCCTAAATACTAAATGGGCCTAAACCAACAGGTCGGGCCTATAGGCCTTTATTATCTAACATATATTTCATTTGGCATGAAAGGAACTTGAGGCTATTCCAGATGAAAAAGAGGTAATGGGAAGAGCTGTGACAACTGGCAAATTAGGGAGCCATTTTGAAAACCCACATTACTTTAAAATTTATAATTTTGGAATATTTGAAAAGTTTATTCGTGATGAGATTTGTAAACGTTGGAATGTGATTTTTAATCGTACGTTATTTATGGAATTTGATTATTAATTAATGGTTTGGTTTGGTTCATTCGTGATGATTTATTTTTGAGATGATTATTTGGCACTATATTGACTCCGGCACTAGAATAACCTAACAATTTTAATTATTTTAAATATTGGTTTGGATATTTACGTTTTTGGAACGTATCGTGAGGTTTTCGAAATTTTGGAACGAGTTTCGGGTTTGGTCCGCGTTATTTATCTCGGGTTACCTCACCCACTCTCTTAATACCACTAAAATTATTATTATTATCATTTTTATTATTTTTTGGGCCTTGGGGCTGGTTTGGTTTGTTGGGTATAATCACCCCACGCCACACACACAAAAAAACATACAAACACAACCATCTCTCTCTCTCTTTCATCCTTACCATCTCCATCACCAAAACCCTAACACCACCGCCACCCTACGCGACCACCACAGCCGCCACCGCCCCTCCCACATCTAATATAACACCACCATCTTAACCCTTGTGTCCCGATCTATCTTTTGGTGTATTGCACGCGCTCTAAAACCTTCATTAACACCACGTACGAATTATTACCACTACTTTAACACCACCATTTTTGTTTAATCTTGTTGGGTTTTTAAAGAAATCAAGTTTGGAGCCGATTTTGAAGGTGAGTGACCACGAGTCAAACTCGTGTGTCTCGATTTGATACCCAAACCGTGGGTATATGGTTTTCTTGAAAGGGTTTTTGAAAGATTAAAGTGGGAAAAAGAGATTTAATGATAAAAACTTGTTTGGTATCCGGGTTGGGTTGTTTTGGGTCCGAATTTGTGGAAGGATTGATTATTTGGTGACTTATTTTAGGAGTTGGTGCTCGGGTTGAGCATAACCGAGACCCTCGAGGTCTCGGGGTTGGATTTGTGGCTCGCTTAGTCTTGCCGAGACCCAAAAGGGGTCCCTCGTTTGACCTTGTTGTTGTTGTTGTTTGAGTTTGGCCGACGACCACTATGGTCCGTTTGGTTGGGTTGGCTCGTTTAGAGCAAGCCGAGACCCTAGAGGTCTCGGGTGGGACCCATGATCTTTGTTTTGAGTATCATATTGACCCGGGTTGACTTGGTAAATCAACCCGTAAGTGTGTTGTGTATTTGGTTGTCATTTATACTTGTCGGATTATTTTGTTGTCGTGGTTATTATTTGATCATGGTTATTTGTTTGAGCTTGAAGCGGTACGTTTGGACTTGTGATTTGGATTATGGAGTTGTGTTGACGAAGTGATTTGGGGACTGATTGTGAGACGGTCACACTAGATTGACGGAGATAGGTTAGTCGGGTGCCGTAGTCGGACCCTAATGTTGTAGCACGTGGATTTGGGATTGTATTGGACGGAGTTGGATTATTTATTTTGACTTGGTTATTTCTATTTTTGGACTTGGACTATGAGCCGAGAGTGATGACTCGGACATGTGACCAAATTCTTATGATTCGATAAATATTCAAAATCAAACATTAATAATAATACTCGTAATAATATTATTGATAATATAATCGTTTATATACGTATATAGACGTGAAAAACGTATATATAAATATATAAATACGTATATTAATAATAAAACGATCACGAGTAGACGTTATAGTAATGTGACGATAATTATTGTACTATGCGAATAGTGCAATAAATGTCGGAGTATTATTATAAATAAATAACTAGAAATAATGTCGAGAACTAATAAGTCGGGTAAGTAATAAATAAAAACATGATGACTTTTATAAATTTGAAAAACTTATCGAGTTATACGAGTTGTGGTTACTTAAGTTCAAGTGGGCTTTATTATGTGACTTTTGTGTTGTCACGGATATATGACGATTAATATATCCATTTTCTATAACTACGTAACTTATTTAATCGATGGGTTAAATTGAGTTTACTTAGCTATATAAAATGAGTATATTAATGGGCATCGTATCCTACGACGCCCATAGGTTGTGGTACGTGTATTAGGATAATAAATTACTAAATATCTCGTGGAGTTGGCCAAATTGACGAATTTGGCAAATTTGACGATATACCTAGGGAATTTATTGGACTACAATATTTACCATATAGTATTCTTTGTGCTATGTGATTTAGGTTGGATATAACCTTGGAACGATATATTACGTAAATAAATATGGGGGTTACCAAATCGACGGATTTGATAAACTTCGATGATTTATTTAAATAATATATTGGGCAAATATTGGACCTATAGATGGTTTATTATTTCTTTCGTTGTGACTTATTGGTTTGAGTTGTGTCGACCCTCCACCCATATGGATACCAAACGTCAAACTTCAAAATTAATATGAAGATAATTCGAGAAATGGATATTTTTGGAAAGTTAAATGGAATACGTTCGGGATTGGGAATATTTGATTTTTGAGGAAATGATTCTGAACGGGTTGGATATTATTAGGAAGTGTCGAGTCTGTAGTTGCCGTTACTTGAGTTTGCTTACGTCTTTCATCTATCAATTTCTTTTGAGGATTTGCTGGACTTGAGGTGAGTCATAGCCCCACTTTTACTTTTGAACTTTGTTTTCAATACTTGGGGTGAGAAACGTGCAAATTGTTTTATGTGGACTATTATCGCTCTTTATTTAAAACTTGCTATGCTTATAGAACTAGGTAGGATTGAGCGAGGCCTAGTTCCGAACTAGGTAAGCTATTGATTTGGTTATAGAGCGAGGCCTAGTCCCGAACTAGGTAAGCTATTGATTTGGTTATAAAGTGAGGGCTAGTCCCGAACTAGGTAAGCTATTGATTGGTTGTTGAGCGAGGCCTAGTCCCGAACTAGGTAAGCTATTGGATTGATTATAGAGCGAGGCCTAGACATGAGCTAGGTAAGCTATTGATTGGATTGATTTGAGCTATAGCGTGCACCTATAGGGTTGGATTATTTTGGTTGGATTGTTTGGTTGGATTATTTTAGTTGGATTATGGAGGCCTAGTCTAGCTAGCAAGTGTTTTGCGTATATGTCCACTATATTGAATAATGAACTTAAACCTATGATCTCACCAGCGAAAGCTGACTTTTAGCGCGTTTTCTCAGGTAATTAAGTGATGCCCTTGGATGCTTGGATTGGAGGCTTGGCTATGGCACCTGGTTTATGGATCTATTTTCTGAAACTCTGATAAATAATTGTGGACCTACGTTTATTTCTTTTGGGCCTTACTTTGGATAATTCTTGGGATAAATGTAAACTTTAAAACCCCGTGTGGTTGTGTTTTTCTTATGTTTACTTTATCTCGTTCTTTAATGACTTTGAATGGATACCAATCCCCGTAGCACCCCGAAAGCTTGTTGAGTCTTCCGTTGTACCAAATTTTGGGGGTGTTACAGATTGGTATCAGAGCCAAGGTTATAGAGAACTAGGTAAATAGACACCTAAACTATAACCGATTTTTATAGAAAACGATCCTCGACCATTGCTTGCCAGCCCGCCAAGCCGAAACATCATTGTTATTATTGAGGTATATTGAGATGATTATTAGGTATGGGATTCTTGAGATGATTTGAGGATTTGAGGTTTATTGATTTAGTGATATGATGGCGTTTTGAGGAATTATATGGTGTTTTGAGGAATTATATGGCTTAATTGTTTTATGAATGATTTTAGTAATGCGGTATTTTAAATCTTTCTTGATATATATGATTTGAAATTATATGATGATTTTTTATACGGTATTTTGAGTTCGCGGTTTAGTTGTTTTGAAACACTTACACCTACCCTACGCCGTTGTCACAGACTATGGCCTCCCGTACGTTTGACGTTGTTGAGGATATTCTTACTACACCTGTACGCCCAGCACAGATCACCATGGCTCCTGATGATCCTTACAGGATTGCCATGCATTCAGTTATTGTGTCACCGACAGCTTCTACTTCTGCACCGCCTGCTGCACCTACGCAGGGACCCTCATCATCTCTAGGGCTCCCTGGTACTTCGAGGCAGCTTACTCTTCATCAGGCTTTGGCTCGTGTGGCTCCACGTTTTACCCACCGAGCTATGGCACGTATGTCTGTACACCCTACTTCACCACCTTTACATTTGGATGCTCACACTCTCCTGTCAGATGCCCCACCTGCATCATTGCGTCATCGTCCTAGATCACCTACCACATCTCCACATGGTTCACCTGTTAGGATATGACGATTGATGACGTACTCTTCCGATGAGGAAGAAGAGGAGTACGAGGGTGAGGATGAGGCTGATGACCCTCAGGAGGCTGAGCAGGGTGATGATGACCCTGAGGAGGAGGATGACCCTCAGGAGGAGGAGATGCCTGATGATGATGGTTTGTTTGTGCCACCAGCTCAGGCTGAGGAGCCTGATTCACCTATACATCTGATAGATCCTGTTTCACCTGATCATCCATTTTTGTTTGAGTTGCCACCTGGTAGTCCCGTTGAGTCGGATGCACCTTCTGAGGTTTCTGCTGAGCATGCAGAGTTAGGTGAGACTGGTAGGATGTGGGCTCAGATTACTGATCTTGGTGAGAGAGTTACACGTATGTCTGAGCGGATTGATAGGGTGACCGTTGAGTTCATTGAGGAGTTGAGGATTGACATGGTTATGGCTGAGAGGAGAGTTACTGAGCTGAGGAGCGGTTTGATGGAGATTTACGAGCATATTGAGGGTTTACAGCGAGGTTTTGTCACAGCTCGAGAGGTCGATCGCAAGTTATGGCAGAGGAATGCCGAGCTAGAGAAGGAGGTGGCTGACCTCAAGAGAGACAGCGACACCCATAGCGTGGAGTTAGGATCACTATGGAGAGAGCTTGACGGCTTGAGGCATGAGTTGAGGAACCTCCGCCAGCAGCATGGCTAGATGTTTGAGTTATGTTGTCTTGTTGCTTTCTACACCGAGGAGTGTTCGGTTAGAAAAGCTAGTTATCGTATTTTGATGTACTTTCTGTTGAGTATTCGTCTTGTGTGGAACGATTATTATCTTTTGTGTTTTTCGGTAGTTGGAACGATGTTGGATCTTTATTGTATGGTTGATGGCTATTATTATATGGTATTATGTGGTTTTTGGATATGGTGGAAATTGAGTCCCTATTCGCCTTATTGATGTCTTATGGTGTATTGTTGATATTCTTTCCATGACTTGGCTTCGTTGATTTAATTCTTGTTGAGTGTATGATAAGTTCTATCGGAGACTCATGAACCTTGTATGATGTTTCAGATTAATGGCCCCACGACGAAATCCTGTTCGAGCTACCAAAATTGGTCCTGCAACGACTACCCCTGGTCGTCGAGGACGCCGTCCTAGTTGAAATGTTGAAACCCCTACTCCTGATAACCTGGACACTACTAACCGCAACAACAGGAATCAAAATGTTGATGTTCAGGGAGACAATGATCATGTTCCACCTAATGCACCTACTGTGGATCAAGCAATGATCAATCAACTTGTGGAGCAACGAGTTGCTGAGCTACTAGCTGAGTTAAATCATTCCAACAACTCTGCTGGAACATTTCCACCTGTTCGTGCTAATGGATGTAACTACAAGGAGTTTAGAATTTGTGGACCCATTGAGTTTGGTGGAACTGAGTCAGTGTTTAATGTTAGTGGTTGTGCGGAGAATGCGAAGGTAAAGTTTGCTTCTTTTACTTTCAAGGATGAAGCTTTAACTTGGTGGAACAATTACCGTAATTCGGTTGGGAGTGATGTGGCTTATGCTATGACTTGGGAGCAATTTAAGTCTTTGCTAATTCAGACTTACTGCCCAAGGAATGAGGTTAAGAAGCTGGAGATTGAGTTCTGGAATCATAAGGTGAAAGGTACCGATATGGCGACTTACAATCGCCGTTATCAAGAGTTAGCCTTACTTTGCCCCGATATGGTTAGGACTGAGACACAAAGGATTGAGAGGTATACCGATGGGTTGCCAGTAGCTACAAGGAACGATGTGATTTCTGCTAAGCCTGCCAATATTCATGAGGCTATCACTATTGCTCAACAATTGATGGACTCGTTGGTATTGGAAGAAGTTGAGAAAGACAAGAATGGAAAGAGGAAGAGGGATAATCATTCTAAGGGTAATGATCGTCGAAACAAGCGACAAGCAACTACTAGAGCTTATGCTATGGGAGATGGAGACAAGAAGAACTACAATGGAGATGCACCCAAGTGTAACCGATGTTATAAGAATCATTCTGGACGATGTACTGTGATGTGCAAGAATTGATCTAAGATGGGACACATGGCTAAGGATTGTAGAGCTCGACCACTTGCTATGGTTCAAGCTACTCCTGAAACTATGAGTAAGGCAAATGTTACTTGTTATGGATGTGGAAAGAAGGGACATTATAGGAATGAGTGCAGGGAATCGTGGAACCGAGGAAATCAAGGATCGGGTGGTAATGGGTACAATCATGGAAATCGTGGAGCTGAAGGAAACCGTGGACGACAAGATAATGGGGACCAACGTGTGGAAGCTGGAGCTGCTCATGGAAGAGTGTATGCACTTGGGAACGAGAGAGGAGAAGATCCAAACTTCGTTACTGGTACGTTCCTTCTCAATAATCGTTATGCTTCCATACTATTTGATACTGGTGCCGATAAGAGTTTTGTGTCCACTAAGTTTGCACCCTTACTAGAGAAACCCCCGATGGCCTTAGGAATTGGTTATGATGTAGAGTTAGCTAATGGGAACATAGAAAGGATTAGGACTATCATTCGCGGTTGCACGTTAAACTTTCTGAATCGTCCTTTCAATATAGATCTTCTACCCGTCACATTAGGAAGTTTTGATGTCATTATTGGTATGGATTGGTTGTCGAAGTATCGTGCTCATATACTTTGCGATGAGAAGATTGTGCGTGTGCCTTACGGCAAGGAGATTCTGAATATACCAGGAGATCGAAAGGAATTGAGAGGCCCATCTAGATTAGCGGTTATATCTTGCACTAAATTACCGAAGCTAATGGAAAAAGGATGTTGCCTTTTCTTAGCTCAAATTTCTGAGAAAAGGAGGGAAGGACAAGAAGTAAAGATGCATTGGAGATGTGCCTATAGTTCGTGACTTTCTGGATGTATTTCCCGATGATTTGCCGGGAATCCCGCCTACTAGACAAGTAGAGTTTCAGATAGAGTTGATACCTGGTGCTGCACCCGTGGCACGAGCACCTTATCGTCTTGCACCTACTGAACTGGAAGAGTTGTCGAAACAATTAGCAGAGTTAGCCGAAAAAGGATTTATAAGACCAAGTTCTTCACCTTGGGGATCCCCGGTCTTATTCCTGAAGAAGAAGAAGGATGGATCGTTTTGTATGTGTATTGATTATCGAGAGTTGAACAAGTTAACGGTGAAGAATAGATACCCGTTACCGAGGATCGACGATTTGTTCGATCAGCTTCAAGGATCGAGTGTGTATTCGAAGATTGATCTGAGATCAGGATATCATCAGCTTCAAGTTCGCGAGGAAGATATTCCGAAAACGGCTTTCAGAACCCGTTACGGGCATTACGAGTTTCAAGTAATGCCGTTTGGGTTGACTAACGCACCGGCGGTATTCATGGATCTCATGAATCGGGTGTGTAAGCCTTACTTGGATAAGTTCGTGATTGTGTTCATCGATGACATCCTAATCTATTCGAAGAGTGAGAAGGAGCATGAGGAGCATCTAAGACTTATCTTAGAATTGCTCAGGAAAGAGAAACTGTATGCCAAGTTTTCTAAATGTGAATTTTGGATTCCTACGGTACAATTTCTGGGTCATGTGATTGATAGACAAGGAGTTCATGTAGATCCTGCTAAGATTGAAGCAATTAAAGATTTGGCTGCACCAACGACCCCGACTGAAGTTCGTCAATTTTTGGGTTTAGCCGGTTATTACCGAAGATTCATTGAGGGATTTTCGAAGATAGCAAAACCGTTGACCAAATTGATTCAAAAGAGTGTTAAATACGAATGGGGAGATAAGGGAGAGGAAGCGTTTCAATTACTTAAGGAAATGTTGTGTAGTGCTCCCATCTTAGCGTTACCTGAAGGTAATGAGGACTTCGTCGTCTATTGTGACGCTTCTCATAAAGGTTTGTGAGCCGTGTTAATGCAACGAGAGAAAGTGATAGCTTATGCTTCCCGACAGCTCAAGAAGTACGAGAAGAACTACACCACCCATGATTTGGAGTTAGGTGCTGTGGTTTTTGCTTTAAGGGTATGGAGACATTATCTATATGGTACCAAATGTGTTATATTCACTGACCACAAAAGTCTACAACACATCTTGAATAAAAAAGAGCTCAACATGAGACAGCGACGTTGGATTGAGTTATTAAGCGATTATGATTGCGAAATTCGCTACCATCCTAGTAAAGCAAACATTGTTGTTGATGCTCTTAGTCGAAAGGAGAGAATACCACCGTTACGAGTTAGGTCATTAGGAATGACTATCGTATCGCCGTTACCGTCTCAAATATTAGAAGCTCAAACGGAAGCGTTGAAAGCAGAAAATCGACCTGCTGAGAACATATCTGGGATTGCAGAAAATGAGAAAGGATTCGGTAAGCGTTCCGATGGAGTATTATGTTTTGGAGAGCGAAGTTGGGTACCATTGTATGGAGGAATTCGAGAGTTGATTATGCATGAGTCGCATAAGTCAAGATACTCTATTCATCCTGGGTCTGACAAGATATACCAGGATTTGAAAAAGTTATATTGGTGGCCAAATATGAAGGCAGATATAGCATTGTACATTAGTAAGTGTTTGACTTGCTCTAAGGTTAAGGCCGAACATCAAAGACCGTCAGGATTATTGACACAGCCAGAACTCCCGGTTTGGAAATGGGAGCGGATCACAATGGATTTTATTACCAAATTACCAAAGACGGCTAGCGGTTGTGACGGTATCTGGGTAATTGTGGATCGTTTGACTAAGTCTGCTCATTGCTTGGCAATTAGTGAAGATGATAGTGTTGACAAACTTGCGAAGTTGTATGTGAAGGAAATTATTTCTCGTCATGGAGTTCCGATATCGATTATTTCTGATCGCGACAGCCGCTTTACGTCAGCGTTGTGGCGATCACTTCAAACCGCTTTGGGGACGAAACTTGATATGAGTACTGCATATCACCCCCAAACCGATGGTCAAAGTGAGAGAACCATTCAGACTTTGGAGGATATGCTTCGTGCATGCATAATAGACTTTGGCAAAGGCTGGGAGAAGTATCTACCCCTTTCAGAGTTTTCTTACAATAATATCTACCACACAAGTCTTAAAGTTGCACCATTTGAAGCTTTATATGGTCGTAAATGTCATTCGCCTATTGGTTGGGCTGAAGTTGGAGATAGCCAACTCACATGCCCTGAACTTATTTTGGAAACTACTGAGAAAGTGACGCAAATTCGAGATTGACTACAAGCAGCTAGAGATAGACAGAAAAGTTACGCCGATCAGAGACGTAAACCCCTAGAATTCCAGGTTGGAGACAAAGTGATGCTGAAAGTCTCACCTTGGAAGGGTGTGATACGTTTTGGGAAGCGTGGGAAACTCAACCCCCGCTACATTGGACCATTTCTCATTTTGGAAAGAATTGGGCCCGTAGCTTATCGGTTGCAACTACCACAGGAACTGAGTAAAGTTCATGATGTATTTCATGTTAGCAATTTGAAGAAGTATTTTTAGAGGAAACGCCGGTTATACCAATTAAGGATATTCGTGTGGATGAGAGTTTGAACTTTGTGGCGGAACCGATTGAGATATTGGATAGAGAGATTAAACGACTTAAGAGAAGTCGTATTCCGCTCATCAAAGTTCGTTGGAATTCGCGGCATGGACCGGAATTCACGTGGGAACGTGAGGATGAGTTTCGAAAGAGATATTCGAAGCTTTTTACTTCGTAGATGGTTTGTTCCGAGTGAAACCCGGGACGGGTTTCTTCTGAGGCTGGGAGGAGGTGACAACTGGCAAATTAGGGAGCCATTTTGAAAACCCGCATTACTTTAAAATTTATAATTTTGGAATATTTGAAAAGTTTATTCGTGATGAGATTTGTAAACGTTGGAATGTGATTTTTAATCGTACGTTATTTATGGAATTTGATTATTAATTAATGGTTTGGTTTGGTTCATTCGTGATGATTTATTTTTGAGATGATTATTTGGCACTACATTGACTCCGGCACTAGGATAACCTAACAATTTTAATTATTTTAAATATTGGTTTGGATATTTACGTTTTTGAAACGTATCGTGAGGTTTTCGAAATTTTGGAACAAGTTTCAGGTTTGGTTCGCGTTATTTATCTCGGGTTACCTCACCCACTCTCTTAATACCACTAAAATTATTATTATTATTATCATTTTTATTATTTTTTGGGCCTTGGGGCCGGTTTGGTTTGTTGGGTATAATCACCCCACGCCACACACACACAAAAACATACAAACACAACCATCTCTCTCTCTCTCTTTCATCCTTACCATCTCCATCACCAAAACCCTAACACCACCGCCACCCTACGCGACCACCACAGCCGCCACCGCCCCTCCCACATCTAATATAACACCACCATCTTAACCCTTGTGTCCCGATCTATCTTTTGGTGTATTGCACGCGCTCTAAAACCTTCATTAACACCACGTACGAATTATTACCACTACTTTAACACCACCATTTTTGTTTAATCTTGTTGGGTTTTTAAAGAAATCAAGTTTGGAGCCGATTTTGAAGGTGAGTGACCACGAGTCAAACTCGTGTGTCTCGATTTGATACCCAAACCGTGGGGATTTGGGATTGTATTGGACGGAGTTGGATTATTTATTTTGACTTGGTTATTTCTATTTTTGGACTTGGACTATGAGCCGAGAGTGATGACTCGGACATGTGACCAAATTCTTATGATTCGATAAATATTCAAAATCAAACATTAATAATAATACTCGTAATAATATTATTGATAATATAATCGTTTATATACGTATATAGATGTGAAAAACGTATATATAAATATATAAATGCGTATATTAATTATAAAACGATCACGAGTAGACGTTATAATAATGTGACGATAATTATTGTACTATGCGAATAGTGCAATAAATGTCGGAGTATTATTATAAATAAATAACTAGAAATAATGTCGAGAACTAATAAGTCGGGTAAGTAATAAATAAAAACATGATGACTTTTATAAATTTGAAAAACTTATCGAGTTATACGAGTTGTGGTTACTTAAGTCCAAGTGGGCTTTATTATGTGACTTTTGTGTTGTCACGGATATATGACGATTAATATATCCATTTTCTATAACTACGTAACTTATTTAATCGACGGGTTAAATTGAGTTTACTTAGCTATATAAAATGAGTATATTAATGGGCATCGTATCCTACGGCGCCCATAGGTTGTGGTACGTGTATTAGGATAATAAATTACTAAATATCTCGTGGAGTTGGCCAAATTGACGAATTTTGCAAATTTGACGATATATCTAGGGAATTTATTGGACTACGATATTTACCATATAGTATTCTTTGTGCTATGTGATTTAGGTTGGGTATAATCTTGGAACGATATATTACGTAAATAAATATGGGGATTACCAAATCGACGGATTTGATAAACTTCGATGATTTATTTAAATAATATATTGGGCAAATATTAGACCTATAGATGGTTTATTATTTCTTTCGTTGTGACTTCTTGGTTTGAGTTGTGTCGACCCTCCACCCATATGGATACCAAACGTCAAACTTTAAAATTAATATGAAGATAATTCGAGAAATGGATATTTTTGGAAAGTTAAATGGAATACGTTCGGGATTGGGAATATTTGATTTTTGAGGAAATGATTTTGAACGGGTTGGATATTGTTAGGAAGTGCCGAGTCTGTAGTTGTCGTTACTTGAGTTTGCTTACGTCTTTCATCTATCGATTTCTTTTGAGGATTTGCTGGACTTGAGTTGAGTCATAGCCCCACTTTTACTTTTGAACTTTGTTTTCAATACTTGGGGTGAGAAACGTGCAAATTGTTTTATGTGGACTATTATCGATCTTTATTTAAAACTTGCTATGCTTATAGAACTAGGTAGGATTGAGCAAGGCCTAGTCCCGAACTAGGTAAGCTAATGATTTGGTTATAGAGCGAGGCCTAGTCCCGAACTAGGTGAGCTATTGATTTGGTTATAAAGCGAGGCCTAGTCCCGAACTAGGTAAGCTATTGATTGGTTGTTGAGCGAGGCCTAGTCCCGAACTAGGTAAGCTATTGGATTGATTATAGAGCGAGGCCTAGACATGAGCTAGGTAAGCTATTGATTGGATTGATTTGAGCTATAGCGTGCACCTATAGGGTTGGATTATTTTGATTGGATTGTTTGGTTGGATTATTTTGGTTGGATGATGGAGTCCTAGTCTAGCTAGCAAGCGTTTTGCGTATATGTCCACTATATTGAATAATGAACTTAAACCTATGATCTCACCAGCGAAAGCTGACTTTTAGCGCATTTTCTCAGGTAATTAAGTGATGCCCTTGGATGGTTGGGTTGGAGGCTTGGCTATGGCACCTGGTTTATGGATCTATTTTCTAAAACTCTGATAAATAATTGTGGACCTACGTTTATTTCTTTTGGGCCTTACTTTGGATAATTCTTGGGATAAATGTAAACTTTAAAATCCCGTGTGGTTGTGTTTTTCTTATGTTTACTTTATCTCGTTCTTTCATGACTTTGAATGGATACCAATCCCCGTAGCACCCCGAAAGCTTGTTGAGTCTTCCACTGTACCAAATTTTGGGGGTGTTACAAGAGCTATGGCAGATTTTGGAAGACATGATTAAAATAAAAATAGCCATTTTGAAGGTTATATTGTCTAGAGATGTTAAAGAGGTATTTGAAAAGTGGGGAATTGAGAATGGCTTGAATAGTACAGTTTAAGATGGCTAGTTTTGATATAGAGTAATAAGGGGGTTTTGGATATTGGATTAAATGAAGTAACCCATAGCTATGTACCTTATCATTTGAAAGCTTTGTCTAAGATAGATAATGAGTGGTAGTTTTATGCTTTGTAGAGGAAGGGAAAGCTAATGCTATCTGCTTCATTATTTCATCTTAGTAAAAAGTTAGTAAGTGCATGAGGACAGTTCCTATATGGATGATGGGAGTATTGAGCTGATGCTATGTAGTGTCATTCCAAGGTTTGGTGAGTCATGGAAGATGAGACTACCTCGCTTGGTTCTAACATGGTTGGTTGACAGCTTTATGTCATCCTAAGTTTGTGACGATGCCTGAATGGGCATGGATTCTATGCTACTTCTGAGTAAGGATGTAGACTAAGGATGTGGACTGTTCAGTGGTAGTTATAAAGTTCAAGTTCAATTCAGGAAATGTTGATCATAACTTGGGATATCCATAGAGTTGTCCTCTGTCATTATTGTTATATATTAGTGATGATAGTTAGATAGTCTAGGGGTCTTTGTGTAACTTTAGTTATTATAGTCAAATAGGAAAGAGTATATGTCGGTTCATGCAATAGACAATGCATAACCGACTATAACACCTATATATATGGTGATAAATGTTTGCTGAGTTGAAGAATTCGTGAGTCGCTTTCTCCTTTGTAGCAGCAGGTTTCAACTCCTTTTAGAGTTGGTTTTCTTCCCCCCCCCCCTCATCTCTATAATAAAGAGGTGAGGGGGGAGGGGGTCTTTGTACATCGTTCGTTTCTATACTAACATTTGGTTAGGGTTATTCTTTAGTGGGGTTTACTTTACTATCGACATATAGATTTGCTTGTGTTTTTCATCTTCGAGTATCGGGTAATCCGCACTAGATTTCCAGGTTTGTTGTTGGTATTTACAACAAGTGGTATCAAGAGCCGGGTTCGAGACTCAATTGGATTCTAGGCCGATACTTGTGAAGGGTTTTATGCGATCAAGCTTTGGGCAGCAAAAGATTATATCAGTTTTAAAGGTTCTTTAAAAACTGGTGGTGTCGACACAAGGTTAGCTTTGAGATTTTTGGTCTAGCCTCAAACAGTGTCGGGTTTGCTGGAAGTTTGTGTCGTTGAAGGGTTTCTTGTTGTTTGATTTTAGACAGCGAGGGTGTTCATGGTGTTAGGTTTTTAACAGCATGGTTAATCTTCTTGATCGTTTTGGACAACAAGGATTTGATCGCTAGCTAATCGGTTTTGACAACGAGGGTTAAGTTTCAAGCAGAAGGTTTTGTTTTGGAGGTATTGTTCCAAACAGAATATCGGCACAAGGTCTTTGAAGGTTCGGGGTTTGAACTTTAAAACTGTTAGGGTCTACTTGTTGCTTGCACTATAAAGTTCTCGACAGTAAGGGTTCTTGAAGTTTCGGGTTTCGGAGTATCAAGGTTGTCAAGTTTTTTGCAAGGTTTTTGAGTTTACAAGAACTGGTTTGCAAGGATTATATATATCGACAAAGTTTTTCGACTTCAAATAAGAAGGTCATCGTTTTTTTTGGCAGTTCGTCTTCAAAAGAAAATAACAACAAAAACAAATTTATTAATTTAATTGTTTCATGCATGCGTGTGGACCATCAAAATTACATGCATGTGAGCTTCTTTTCTATTATATGCACATGCATTGTATTTTAGACTAAAGAAGGGTTATTTTTGTTTTCTTGTTTTAATCGAGACTAAGAGAGTATAATCTTAGGGTATTATTGATTAAAAACAAGGTTGTTACACACGGGTACTTTGTTTAGTTCAGTGTTGTGAGGTTTATATCACAAGGTTATCAGAATAAACAAAGGGATTGGAAAAAGATGACGGGGACCAAGTTTGACATTGAGAAATTCGATGGGACGAATGGCTTCGTGTTATGGCAGGTAAAGATGAAAGCTTTGTTGGAACAGTTGGGATTAGCTGAAGCGTTGGAAGCGTTACCTGCAGCTACGATAGCGACATACGATAACGTCATCCAGAAAAAGGCTTACAGCGCATTGATCTTGTGTTTGGGTGATCGGGTCCTACGGGAGATCACCAAGAAGACGACTGCAGCGGGGATTTGGAAAAAGTTAGAGACTTTATACATGACAAAGTCTTTAGCTAATCGTTTGTACTTGAAGAAGAAGTTATATACTTTTCATATGCATCCGGGTAAGAGTCAGTCTGAACATATTGATGAGTTTCATAAGCTGGTAGGTGACTTAGCAGCTATAGATACTGCTTTATCGGATGAGGATCAGGCATTATTATTGCTCGCATCTTTATCATCGTCTTACGGTAATTTCATGGATACTTTGCTATATGGTCGGAATACTTTGAAGCTAGAAGACGTGGTCGCGACACTTCATTCTAGGGAACTTCAGAAGATGTCAGAAGCGAAGGTTGATGGTGGTGAAGGGTTGTTTGTGAAGGGCAAGTCTGATCAAACTGATATCCAGCAGGGTAAAGGTAGTGCGTGGTCAAAGTCATAGGAAATAAGCAGCAGACTCAAGTGCTATATATGTCAGTCTAAGGAGCATTTGAAGAGGGATTGTCCCAGGTGTAATCACAAGAAATATCAAGGTTTTGTCAGGAATGAATATCAGGTATTCGGTTTTGGAGCTGATGGGTATGACAGTGCTGATGTTATGATGGCTATGAGTGTTGAACAACTATTGGACTGGATCATGGATTCAGGGGGCTCATACCATATGACATACAGGAGAGATTACTTGTTTGATTTTGAGGAGTATGACGGTGGTAATGTACTGCTAGGTGATGGTGGGGAATGCCGTATACAGGGGACGGGTAAGGTTCAAGTACAGATGACGGATTGGTCAAGTTTCGTTTTGGACAACTTCATGTATGTTCCGGAATTAAGGCGAAACTTGATATCGCTGAGTACTCTTGAAAAAGAGGGTTTTACCGTCAAAATGCAGTCTGGCAGGATCAAGGTTATATAGGGTTCACTGGTGGTTTTATCAGGAACAAGGAAGGCTAATTGTGTATATACCCTGGATGGTCAGGCAGTGACCAGGAAGACACTGAAGGGTAGGAAGCAGTTAGGAGAATCTCAGACTGGGAGAAAGATCAAGACAGGAAATGTTCTTGATTCTTGTAATCAGAGGTATATACATCAATGTACGAAGAGTGGGGTCGCCAAACATTTGGGTGTTGCAGGGATACAACAGCAGAATGGGTTGGTTAAGAAGACGAATGTGACACTCTTAGCTAAGGTACGTAGTTTTCTGATTCAGTCTGGTCTGTCCAAGGTTTTTTGGGCAGAGGATACAACCGGGTCTACATATCTAGTGAATAGGTCACCATCATCAGCGATTAGATTCAAGACGCCTATAGATATGTTAGGGTTTTTCGGTTGGCTTGCTAGTAATAAGCAAGGGATGCTTGAACCGGTTAAGGTCAAGTGCATATTCCTGGGATACTATGAAGGTATGGTGGGTTATCAGCTTTGGAGGTTAGATGACGTTACTTCAGAGGGAGTGCTTTATATGAATATGGGTTTCAATGAGAGTGGGGAATACAAGAAAACTTTCATTGGTTCTGGTGTAGGTACAAGTTCAGTGCATGTGTTGCAGGGAGTTGAGTTTGAGGTGGAATCGCTTGGGGATCATACATTTGAGGTGGAACCTCAGGGGAATGTTGGTCAGGTAGCTGGTTCACAGGAAGTACAAACTCAAGATTTGATAGACTATCATTCAGCACGTGATAGGGAGCAACACTTAGCACCAGAACTATACATGTATAGAGAAAACAGTAATGAGGCTGCTTTTGCAGTTGCTGCAGTGGAGAAGATATACACACACGAGTCATTGACTTTCAATGATACAGTTGCTTGTGAGGTGATTTCCAAGTGAAAGGATGGATTGAAAGAAGATATGGATGCTCGGTTAGATGTGTATGTGCTCAGCAACGGTTGCATGAAAAGCAGTGATGACAACGACGACTATTACTGTGAGTATACACCAAATATGTTCATACATCTATTTCTCTATATAGATGGTATGGTTTTTTCTTGCGGATGCAAGGCTGAGATCTGGGATACCAAGGGATTGCT
Source organism: Artemisia argyi (assembly GCA_030686995.1). NCBI lineage: Eukaryota > Viridiplantae > Streptophyta > Magnoliopsida > Asterales > Asteraceae > Artemisia > Artemisia argyi. Next base: position 11,505,326 of record CM060689.1, on the reverse strand, counting down.
GGATAAAGCAAAAGGAAATATACTTAGTATGGAGATCATTAGGGATCAGAGTGGTAATACTCTGAGGGGGTCACAGTCCAGGGTTCACAACGGGAAGTTGGTACAGACTTTGTTGGAGGGACACTCCATACTGTCGTTGGAGGGTAGTCTATCAGGGGACTGTGATGTGGAAAAGAATGGTAAGTGGGCAGATACATATGCGGTTGGAAGCCAGGAGTATTAGATGGTCTGCACGAGACCTGACATAGCATCTGAAGATGTGGGTATGTTGGATAGGTTCGATCGTGGATTACAGACAAACGTACAGGTTGTGTGGATTTTGACTACGCTATGGGTAAATCGATCACTGTCATGGGTAGATCAATCACAAGGTACGGGTTTATGATACAAGGATGTGCAGGAAGCTCGAAAGCTATGATGCTGCACATGGAGGCTTTGTCAACAACTGAAGCGGCGTATATGACACTTACGGAGGCTGCAAGGAGGCTATTTGGCTAAAGGGACTCTCGATAGAGTCAGGAGCTAAGCTAATGTTATTAGCGGTTATTGCTACTAGTATGTGGATGAAGGCACACCCCAATCCGAGGTTCCAGCATAGGTTGAAGTTGCTGCGTATCGGAGAAGACTAACTATCGCCACTAAGGTGGAAATTGCGTATCGGAGAAGACTAACTATCGCCACTAAGGTGGAAATTGTTAGATATTAGTGATGATAGTTAGATAGTCTAGGGGTCTTTGTGTAACTTTAGTTATTATAGTCAAATAGGAAAGAGTATATGTCGGTTCATGCAATAGACAATGCATAACCGACTATAACACCTATATATATGGTGATAAATGTTTGCTGAGTTGAAGAATTCGTGAGTCGCTTTCTCCTTTGTAGCAGCAGGTTTCAACTCCTTTTAGAGTTGGTTTTCTTCCCCCCTCATCTCTATAATAAAGAGGTGAGGGGGGAGGGGGTCTTTGTACATCGTTCTTTTCTATACTAACGTTTGGTTAGGGTTATTCTTTAGTGGGTTTTACTTTACTGTCGACATATAGATTTGCTTGTGTGTTTCGTCTTCGAGTATCGGGTAATCTGCACTAGATTTCCAGGTTTGTTGTTGGTATTTACAACAATTATGGTAGAGTTCAGAACTTGGTGATGCCCAGAAATGTAGCCTGGTTTGGTGAGTTGCACCAAGTGATCCTAAGGCTAAGATGATGCCTTGTTATATTATCTTCTTTAGTTAACATAATGTGAGGGGGTCTGCTGCATTGTGGTAATTAAGGATTGTATAATATCAATTGGGAAATGTAGTCAGAAACCTTAGGATATCCTTAGTTGCATTTGGTAAAAAATTAAAGTAAAGTAACTCCTAATACTGTCTTCCACAGTGTATGGGGGAGGTTGAGACATAGACAACCTTACCCCTACTTATGGTAGAGAGGCTGCTTCCGGTTCTACCTAAGGTAGAAAAGAACCTCTGGCCTTGCAAGGGGTGAGGGTCGGACCCTTGACCTTAGTTGCATTTGGTGAGTAGGTGAAATCTTAATTATCTTCCCCGGATAACTAGAATGTTTACTATTTGATTGCTTATGATCTTGTATGACAGTCTAATGCATTTCACCTTTTTCACCGGTTTGGGTATTGTTCATATACACTATATTTGCTGAATGTTCTTGTATACGTAGTATATTTGTTGGAGTAATATATTTCACCTTTTTCACCCAAAAAAAAAAGTCACTAAAAGGTTTAGTGCTTGATCAAAAACGCGCTTCATTTAAAGGATACTTTGCAACATATATATTGTGTTGGGAGTGCATCAGGTCTTGCTGATATAGGCTCGTTTTGCAGCAGTTTACAAGCCATATCTCCCATTACTTTTGTAGACTAGACATCCCACAGGCCATCACTAGCTATTATTATGCACTCTACTAAATGGGCCATATTAAGCCCATTGATATCCGAAGGCTTCTATCTGGGCCGGCATGCTACTTCAGTAGGCCCAGCTTGTCTTGACATCTGTGATCACATATGAAAAAGCATTAATTATGTCATTAATCACAAAATTAAAAGAGTGATTAAGTGTTAGCTTGAGATTTTGCAAAATATCGGCGTTCAGTGATATATTCTAGCAGTCCAAATGCTGATATAAACAAGGCTTTCAGAGTTACGATGACTTAAAACTTTAGATACATTTTCTTTTTATGTTTTCCCGCATGCCTTTTGAAATAGCGAAAATACCTGAAAATATGTTTCAAGCTTCTTTTTCAGAGTTGAATACTCTTTCTTGACTTGTTGGAAGTTCCTTTTGCATCTGCATTATATTTATCAGAATTTTTAACTAGATAAATAACAAACAAATAGATAAAATGCAAGAGTTTAAAATATTATGGTACCCTTCAGCATTTCTGGCATTGCAATGACTTCTGAAATAAGTGCACTCAGTTTTGACTTTTTTGGCTCCAATGCTAGTGCTACTACTCTTAAACTGATGCATTAAGCTATCTAAATTACTAAAATCCATAGGCCTTTTTTCCCTGAAAATATATTATCATGGTTCAATTAGTTTAGCTCATCATAAAGTTGAGAGTGCGTTATTCATATATGAGTCTACTTACAAGGCTTGATCAATGCTGTAAAGAAAACGAGCAGAATCACGATAGAACAAGGTGACAACTTCCTCAACGAAGTTTGGATTAGAGTTGTCTTGCAACTCTTCTAATTGTATGAATTGTTCATCCAGATATCCCTGCAAGTAATTAGATTAGAATATATTTAAAGGTGATTAACCAACAAGAGAAAGTGCATTGATGGATATAAAGATGGTTTTTGATAATAGTTTCCTGCTTTATCCATTTTAGCCTTTTTTTTTTATGCATGGGTCATTCTTCCTTATTTGTTATATAATATTCACTCGTTAAATATAATAAAACCAAAACAACAACTATCATTCTAATGATTAAGTAAAACCAACCTGCTCGAAAAGAGATTTGCGAAGGTTAGCAATCTGCCTGTGCATTTGATTTCTTTGCATCGCTGACCCCTTGACACTTGTGAAAACACACACAAAATCAAAAGACCGAGTGTATACGTACACTATAATTAGCTTGCTAAACTGAAAGAGTGAAGTGAATTGATTTGATGCTAAATATGGAATGGGAGGATGGGATTTTATAGGCTCATAAAGACAGCAATATATTGTCATGTCATGTCACAAATAAATTCTATTGGTTTATAGCATCCCCATTAACAATATGACATGATACAAATTTAGGAAGAAGAGTATTGGATTTGACAGACCAAGCAACAAAAGAAGCTTATCGATCCTTTAATGCAAACAGGAACATGGATTCGATTCTTGAGTGGGGGGTAGAAGGTAATATGGAGCGAAAAGCTAAGAAAAAAAGCTTCATTCCATGTCCAAAATCCAACTAATACAAGAATAATGAATATATAATTTCACTTCAATGCAATATAAAATACCTACAAATTGCATCGGAACATATACACTTATTTGGTTGGTATTTTGGAGGGGGGTATTTTCCCTTTGTAAGCAATCGACAAAAAATGGAATGTAAATTTTGGGTGGCTCATGGTATCATAAAAAGCTCACTACGCAGATGTTAACGTTAATACTATATCAGAAAATATCTCCATATATCTGAATGGCTGAATCTCATTGGAACATTTTAATGTTAGCCTACCAACATCTTTATACTAAAAAGCATATTGTGATGCTGTATTAGCGAAACAATGATTAGTACTACACAGGTTTACTGCTTCTCCTAACAAATAACCTGGTATAAAATATCTCAAACCAATAATTTAAGTTTTTGACAGCTTATGCTTTTTAGCAAATGCGTTGATTAGCTTATAGTTCTGTCCATGTCAATATGCAAACAATTATTTAGGTTTGATGCTAATATGAATGGCGTTTGAGATAAAACCATTACAAGGAATAACAACAAATCATGATTCAAATTTATGCACGTCAGCACTTTCTTTCCTTTCACGAATTCATATCATGATAGGACCCTCGATTCTTCTCTGTTTGGATATCGGATTATAGTTATACCCATCAGAATAAACTGACTACACACCTACTGTTTTGCCTATATTATGCTGCCAAATGGTATCAAATTCTAGGCGGTGTGTGATAAATAGTTATATGGCAATGTTTTACACAAACCAAGCTGAATCGTAATCGACTTGGTGCATGTAACAGCACTTATTCCACATGCCAATTAGCACATAGAGGTTACACATAGTTGAATTGGTGGTCCTTGGCATATCATTCTTTTGTGTTTGTTGCTAAAAGGTTCTCTTTTTTGTTGTGCCTGTTGAGGTAATATCTTGCGCTTTACCCCACATAAGCAAAGTGGGTCCTCCGGACGGCTATCAGGTCCTTCGGATTGTCCGTGTTACTTCGGTTCCTATAAAACAGAAACACGCGTTAGTCTTGCCCCGGGTTTTATCCCAGGACCAAACTCCGGCGTGCCGCGTGAGAATAAGTATATAATCCGAGGGGCAAATAGGAGTAAAGTAAAGTAAATGACTGTGTGTAAAAGATTAGTTACCATCGAGTAGAGATTTCTTTCTTTATATAGGCGAGTTTGTTTTTGTCCTCATCAGATACCGCCAAGTTGTGTGACAGTATCTCTGAGCACCGTTTGTAGCTTTTCCCTTTATGGTCTCTGTTCCTTCTTATGCACTCACTCTGACCCTCTGTCATATACCTTATATATCGTGTTGGACTTTGGGCCCGAAGGTTACCGTTGGTCCGAATGGATCAGTTAGGTTCGTCCTGATGTGTTGGTCTTTTCGGTGTGGGTCCTTCAGACACATACGCCAACAGTGCCCAAAAGAACAATGAAAGAAATAAGATCCCTCACATCAATTTATCAAATTTCAGGTGTAAGTAAAGGTGTCAATTTCAGTTGTTTAGTTATTAACAGTCAATATGGGTTATATTTGACTATATCTAACGGATCAAAGGAGTAAAATTAAAAAAATAAATGTGTCAATCTCCCAAAGTTTATTAAGTTTTTATAACTCTAAACCATTTTATTCAAAAGAACTCGATTATGCTTAGAAAAAATATGATCTTAAAAATAATACGAGTAGTTAGAATTTTGAGTGTAGTGCTTATTTAACATATCTAAAATACCATACTTGATATCTGAAACTTGTGTCATCAACTAAACAACAACCTTGATAATTCTTCTTATAATACTAAAGTTCCATCCGCTTGAAAACGCAATAATTCTAGTCATCGGCCTCTATAGACACGCCTTTGATAATCTTCAACGTACTGTGTAGCATAAGATACAAACTCAAGAACATTTTAAATTATAAGTGGTATTGTGAAAGTTTAATATTCATGTAGTATCTCATATTTCTTTTACATTAAGTCGTGTAGTCACATCTAATGCTTTTATTAAAGAACAAACGGCTTATCAAGGGTGGGTGGGAAGGGATCAGAATATGATTTTGTGACTTTTAGGGGACAAGAGAAGGAGATTCCCTTTCTCCATCATATTATATGCAACACCTTTAAAAATCCATACTTCCAGAATAAACACGCGCATAAGCACTAGACTAAAAAAGATATTTGAATATGGAGTAACAAGACTTGAAACATTAAACTGAAAATAATGTATATGTTATCCATTATCCACATATGAACTAGAAAAACTTCATTAAGATTGTATATAGCTAATAGATTGACGTTTGTTACATAATTGCAACATGTTTAGAGCTATACATCTAGCTCGTTCCCTTTGGCTTCAAGTCAATAACAATCACTGAAAGGTTATCAGTGCTTGATCTTGAACGTGCTTCACTTAAAAGATGCTCTGCAACATATTGTGTTGGGAATTCATCAGATGTTGCTGATATACGCTCGTGTTGCAGCAGTTTACAAGCCATATCTCCCGCTACTTCTGTAGACAAGACATCCCACAGGCCATCACTAGCTATTATTATGCACTCGTCTTCTTGATTCCTCTTGATGAAAGTAAATTCAGGAACTGAAATTACAGATGGTTTCAGATGCCTATCTCCTGAAAAGTCGCCAGAAGTCAAAATATTAGTCCAACATTAAGCATAAAATAAAAAAACTTAAAATTAAGTACCTTGCAGCTTGATGTGTTTTAAAACCAGTTTGGTCAGAAATATAAAAAACGGTGAAAGCATGGAATCATTTAAAACCATTTTGCTCAACAATATTAAAAGGGTCACACGGGGTTGACCAGTACATAACCCGTTTATTTCGTGTTGTGCTGAAAATTGCTACGCCTACCCCGACTTATCTACGCATCAAAACGGATATCAAACTTATAAAAGCAGAAACAGACATATTTTGTTCACCTATTGCCCTCGACATTGCAAGGTTACCATTCACTCTCATTGTACCCCACGGGTCTTTGACTACACGACCCCCACTCTTGTTAATCCTCTCCAGCTCATCTTCCCTGTCAGGCTGTTTAAAGTAACAGTTACCAAGTGTGTTAGTGAAAATTCCATATATTGAAAAAAATAAAGTTTTACTGTATTAGGCATAAAAAATATATACCTTATGATCTTCGGTCAAAGGGATGGTATGCGACCCGCGGCAAAGAATAGCCCTACTATCACCACAGTTAGCAGCAATGATTTGGCAAGTTGAAATAAGGACTACTACTGCAGTTGATCCACCCTTAAAATGTCTCTCACAAACCCCGCTGACCTTCTCATAAGCTTTAGTGAGAGAATGCTGCCACCTTTCCATCCATTCATTTATAACACCTTCAGACCCCAACCACGCTTTTTTTCACTGCTATGTGCAATGAGTCCTCGCAATAATCACTTACCTGTGTCATCAAGAAAAATAAGGATTATACTCTTGTTGGAGTAGCATCATAAGTCCGTTAAACTCGCTATATTATAATCTAGCAAGATAAGGAAACAACTGAAGAATTATATTCAACGGTTAATTCCATAAGAGAGAATTGATCCACAGTCTGTGTTTCTGATAGTTGTAATATATAATAGTCGTAAATGCATATTTTCACAAAATTACCACTAACTAAGTATCTATGATTAGCAAGGGAAATCTATTAAGTAATCAAATGCTTTGGCCAGAAGTTTTGTGCATGTAAGAATGTGTAGATGGACCAAACGAGTATTTTTTGGCTCTGAGTAAGGTTGTCAGTACCACCTTACTAACGCATATTCAATTCTTCCACAATCTAGTCCCTCAAAACTCGAAAGGAAATCAAATAATGCCTCGTATATGTGGTCACAAAGAACTTTTAAGGTATGCAAGTGTCAAAAATGGCAAGGGAGTGTAGGGAAGCCGAATCCAAACAGCAGGGAGCGAGGATTCTAGTATTAAGATCAGGCGGCCTAATTGAAATAACCAAAATAGGGAGCTTTAAGTCTTTAACTAATATTGTATTTCATTGTTTTTGGCCTCAACCATATCAAATAGAGTAGCTCGGCTAAGGTAAGCAGGCTAATAGCATGCTCTATCACAGTAACAAATTAAACAGATTAATGGTACATACTTTTAACCAAGCATATCCGATCAATTAATTAATTTAGTTGTCACTCTCAGCCTTAAATTTATTAGGTCTTCACTTTCCAAAAATATCTAGTTTCCGAGACATCCATAATGTCAATGTTAAATAGATCATTCTCACCCTCCATCTTATTACAGTTAGATTCTTACTGATAATCACTTTTGTAGCAGAAGTTTTGATCAAGGCCTAAATGTTAAATCTACAGATCCTGAAAAGAAACCTAAGCTGCTCTTTAGCAACAGTAATTAAGTTTGCATACGTTGGACCCCACGCTGTCAAAGGTCACACCGAATAATAATGACGTAAATTTCACTACAACGTATTCACACAAGACATCATGTATTTATCGTTTAGCTCCAAGATTTGATCATAAGTCCATAAATAAATTCATTCTGACAGCAACACCTTCTAAAATGTCATTTTACATATCATATGAAAATGCCGTCTAATATAATTAGTATTGATTCACATAATCAATATCCCTACAAATGCTACTTAATAAAATTTCACTTAACTTTCTAATGTATCGTCAAACAATGAAATAGCTAGAAGATAATTTGTCACGCGCTCATTTCATTCTATACCCCCTCATGAAAAGGATGAAACGGCAACGATTGACAAATAAGAAAAGTGATGTGATGGACCCTTATAGTTTATGTTATTTTTACTCATCTAAATAGAACACATGTTTCACAAATACACAGATGGATCTTTCTAGTTTATGTAATTGAGCTAATACCACCCCTTTCTCTCCAAAGAGCTGCTGTGATCTTCTTTTAGTGCACTTTAAGAGTAATCTTAGTAATAACTTTAGTTATGAACCCGCCCCTTTATATACAGTATTACTGTATATGCACACGTTGAGAAGATTCCATAGTTCCGTCGTTTGGAATTCCATACGTAAAATATGCATGAGTTTTATGTCTCTTATTTTTACACCTATAATTCAAAATAATTGTTCAAAACAATTTGTTTTTGCTCGCGTGAGCAAATATGTCTTTCTTCTCAACCAACATGAACTTCATCGATCAACCATTGATTATTAGCCTAATTGGACATCATTTTTTATCTGCAAGTGTAGCTCAACTAGGCCTATTATTTAAACATCGAATCTAGACTTGATTGAGTTTTATGTTGTATCACGTGCGTACGGTTCAGGTCTGTCCTTCAAAATCTATTAGTTGGGATGCTACACTTTTTCTATAAGGTTTGTGCAATGTAAGAGTCTCACACTAATCCTTTTCCCCTTTTCGTTGATGTGGAATCCTAATTTTGTGCTACAAATTCTCAAAATCTACTTGGCTAATATATTTTAACTATGTTGTCATATAATTTTTCAATCTCTGCTATTCACGTGCGGTTCAATACTTTAGGAAACCACTGCTATACAAACTTATGCACGTTTAAGATCTCACGGTGCACTTCGTAGATTTATGCTAATTATGCCAATATATTACTAATAATGAATCTGACATTATCATGTATCATTGATTCACTTAATTAGTTTATCGAGGTTAGTAAGCTAGTATAAAATGTAAGCCGCAACACATATTTATCGACTTTGAAGATATACGGATTCCATGTTCATTCTTCGAAGATACACGTACAAAAAATACTGATTGTGTAACACAATTCCTTATAATTGCCATAAACAAACCTAAACTGTAAACAATATATCAAAAATTATTAGCTTTAATTTGAGCCTTTGAAGATATACAGTAGTATATTTTAAGACACAAATTAAAAATTCACATATACAGTTCAAATTACTTGCTAGACAAAAAGCGTATATACAAATTTTAGCAGGAAAATAAAATAAAACCTGTGGAGTACTCTGAAATGTAACAAAAAAATACAGCTTAAATCAATCAGCTGCTAATTAAATATCCAAAATTAAACTCCAATAAGATCAAACAAAAGTTACTTATTTTCTTACCTCATCACTGCCATGGCCATCAAAGACACCAAAGTAATGAACAAGAGACTCAACCGATGCATCTTCACTCTTGGGTGCGGTACAACCACCAAAAATATCACATTTCAACGACATAAAATTCGGATACATAACAATCCGATCCTCCATATGCTTCCTGCCACCTTGATTCGTTATATACCCCCATGACAACCCGACATTTCTCTTTCCTATACACATCTCCTCAACAGCAGGCGATCCTAGTACAATCTGTCGCTCCTCAAACTCGTCATGAGACAAGTTCTCAGGATCTTTGTCTGATGAGTTGCTGCTTGAAGCCATTGATTGGATTAAGGTTGTTAGCTGTGATTTGCTCCCTATGCACATCTTCTTTTCATCAGCCCGATCCACACCACAACCAACAGCAGGTGATCCTGGCACAATCTTTTGCTTCTTAAACTCGTTGTCGTCATCAGACATGTTCTCAGGATCTTTTTTGTCAGATGATTGGGTTAAGGTTGTTGGAAGTGGTGCACTATCTATGCACATCTTCTTTGCATCAGCCCGGTCCACACCACGAGCAACATCAGGAAATCCTGCAGGTACAATCTTTTGCTTCTTAAACTCGTTGTCATCAGAAATGTTCTCAAGATCTTTTTTGTCAGATGATTGGATTAAGGTTTTTGGCAGTGGTGCACTATCTATGCACATCTTCTCTTCATCAGCCCGATCCATACCACGAGCAACATCAGGCATTCCTAGTACAACCTTTTGCTGCTCAAACTCGTTGTCATCAGACAAGTTGTTAGGATCTTTTTCGGGTGATTGGATCAAAGTTTCGATGCACATCTTCTCTTCATCAGCCTGATCCACACCACGATCAACAGCTGAAACCTTTCGCATCTCAAACTCATTGGGAACAGACAGGTTCTTAGGATCTTTGTCAGGTGAGTTGCTGCTAGAAGCCATGGATTGGATTTTTTTTTTAAGGTTGTAAGCTAGCGGTGGCTGGAATGTGAGATGTGAAATGTGAATGTTAGGGATTTTTGTTGTTGAATTTAATGAAAAGTGATTAACAAAAAAAGTTTTAATTAACTCATCAACGCGTGTAAATGCTGATGATAGATGGAATGCATGAACAAGTTTATTTTAAGTGTTGTTTACATACCGTTGACAGTTAAATCATGACAGTCCTATTATGTTGTGACACGTGGATTTATTTTTAGTCTTTGACTTGTTGACTGAGAATGTTGGACTCTGACAGAATCATAAGAATATGTTAGAAAAACATTATTTTTAAAAGGTTGACAGGAATTGATAGTTTTGGACTTTTAGTTAAGGTCGGAAAAAACGCTAGGCGCTAGTCATGCGGTCGACTACCGCCTACCACCTAAACCGCTTAGACGGATTGAACTATTCTATATTAAAAATTTTAAATTATATTTATTTGGTATAAAATATGCATAATATATATATATATATATATATATATATATATATATATATATATATATATTATTAATGTTTTTATTATTTTTATTTATATATATATTTTTATATGATGTAAAATTTACATTATATATGATTTTGATAAAGATTTAGTCTATTTTTATTAAAGCCCACTTTAGTTGTTGGGCCTTTTTATAATGGGTCAATAAATTATGTATTAGTAGGGTTAGGGTTACAACATTAAACACATAGCCTTCATTTCACACTTTGCTCTCCCTTCACCTTCTTCAACCCTAGATCTGAAGTTAAACTAACGTTGACCAGCATTGACCGGCGTTGACCGACTCGCCGCCTAGGCCGATTTGTCCCACCTAGGCGGTTTGTTGACCGCATTTTGATCAAAACGCCTAATTTGGCCGATGAAGGAAGGCCGACTAGCTCTTAGGCCGCTTTTTACAACACTGCTTTTAGTCAATTGGTCCCTTTGGATATTTGCTTAAATAGGAACATTTATTATGTATTTCAAAAATAATATCATTAATGAGTTTCAATTACATTACTCTTTACTACAGCATCTAGTACTTAATTACGATTAAGGAATGGATTTTACAAACAAATGCCCATTGGCATAGGTAAATGTGTAGTTAATAAACACAAACTTTCTTAATTAACCAAAAATGCATTAATTACACATTAAATAAACTTGTAAATTACTATATTTGAACATGATTTTCTCTTAAATAAATTAAAACATTACTTTTATAAATAGATTAATCTCTACCCAATGAGTAGAGGTTAGCAAAACCCTTAAGGAATTAGCAAAAACTTTACTGAAATTATAATGTATATGATTTAGTGATTGTCTATTTAATGAACACTATTATTGCATATCATATATATTTATTTCCATATAAAAAATAAGATTTAGGATCAAACTTTTTTTAAATACCGAGGGATTAATCTCCACACTATATCTTTATTTAATCTAATAGATGAGATTAATCTCAAGAAATTAAAAAACTCACTTTCATCATTTATTTGATCTAATAGATGAGATTAATCATAAGAAATTAAAAACCCACTTTCATCATTTTTTTCTTCAAATATTAATATTATTCAAACCGTTAATCGTCAAACGAAAAAAATATACCGTTACTACAAACATTTAATTATCTTTTTATAGATAGACACTTCGATATAATTTCTGCAAAATTATTTTTTTCGTGTTTTTCACGGTTTTTTAGGTTTTTTTTCGTTACTGAAATTTGCTTGAAAAAATCATATGTGATTTAACACTAATATCACATTTGATTTAACACTAATATCACATGTGACTTTTCATGCAAATTTCAATAATAAAAAAAATGAAAAAAAAGAAAAAAAAAATTGTCGAAAGTATATTAAAGTGCCCGTCTATAGAAAGATAATTAAATGTTCGTCGCAATGGTGTAATTAATTTCGCTTAACGATTAACAGTTTAAAAGATATTTAAATTATAAAAAATAGGTGCAATATTAAAATGTTTTTAATCTCAACTATTGATTTCATTTTAAATGAATGGTAGAGATGAGTCTTTAGTATGTAAGATAAGTTTGGTATGTAAAATAACTCTTCTCATAAAATAAAAGTAAGTTCGAAAATTAGAAAATTAGTAGTATCAACTAACATATATATATATATATATATATATATATATATATATATATATATATATATATATATATATATAAAATTTGTGACAGACCAATATAGCAACTTAATAAATGTGTATAACTATTACTTTAAGAATGTTTGATTGTTTGTTATGAAGAATTTGAATAGAATAGTGAAGCTAATAAAATATTAAATTAAAAGTTACATAAACACTTCTTAAACTATTGGTGAATCACTATCAATAATAATAATAATAATTTATTTTTTTCTTTGTGTCGTTTTATAAATATTGACTTTCTAAAAAAAATTAAAAAAATAATAATAATACTAATAACTACATAAAAAACGTGCAACCTTACATGAGATTGACATGGAACCTTACAAAAGCAAAAAACCTAGCAGAAAGCAAAAAACGTGCAGACAGGCTACACGGCATAGTATATTATGTTATGTTATCCCTCATTAAATACGAAGGAAGTTTCCATCTTGCTAGAACGCGCTCTACATACTACGTCTTCTTGAAATTAAAAATTAACAACTTGAGATGAACCGTAGAAATAATAACATCAACGACCTGATTCGCGGTTATCTTCTTCTTTTTAAACAACCTTGAGTTCCTCTCTCACCAAGTCATATACGATGAAGCAGCAAATACAAGCTTTGAAATGATACCAATGCCTGATCTAGACTTCCCATAGGAGACAAGCCAAGCCATTATATTATCCAATGATAAAGTACTAGAAGACATACCCGATTCCAAACACACCCGAGACCACACTTGTGAAGAGAAGGAACATTGAAAAAACAGGTGATTGTGGGAATTTGGAACACTTTCACATAGAGAACAGCGAGGCAGGTTTAAGTCGATTGTAGGACCGACTTCACAGTGTCTCAATAGGTTGTGATTCTTCAACCTTCTATGGAACACGAGCCAAACATGAAATGCATAACAGGGGATACAATAGGCAAACCAAACCAAGTTCGACCAAGCAATGGTGGTGTTAGTAGTGATTATTATGAAGCTGGTGTGTATATTTGGCTTAACCCATTTATGTGTTGTATTATGTATTTATATACTTCTATTATACTCATTTGAGATTACGAGGAATGATATAATTCTACATGGTATCCGAGCTTTAGGTAAGATTCACCTAAAAATTTGTTATCCTCCAGTCATTGGCAACTCGTCGGTGATTCGGAGGGATCCTAGTTATTTTCACTTTATTTTTATTTTTATTAGGATTTTGTTTTTTCTTATTCACTGCATAAACCCTAAACCCTAGCCGTCAAAAAAAAAAAAAAAAAAAAAATGTTGAGTTGCCTTCAACCAACCATTTTTTTTTCTTCCTCATCAAATTGTTTTCGTTGTTGAAGATCATTGTCATTTTTCGCAAATAGTTGGTCGCAAAATTGTTGCTCCTACCTAAAGGCAAAGCAAGCCATGACGTAAAAAAAAAGTCACGCAAAAGAGGAAGTCGCAAGCAGTAAACAACTATGCCACAAAATACAATTATACCTACATTCAACCAAACAACAAATAAGATGATTGAAGAAAAGAAGAAGTGGTTTTCAACATATGTTCCAGTTTGTCGATTCGAATATCTCCCGTTCAAACTGCGGGGGTGTTAGATAGGTTAGTTGTCCCAAACCCAATAGTGGTTTGGGTGCATTATGTTTAGGGTTTAGATTATGTTTGCTTATTATCCAAGCTATGTATTTACCTATTTAATATTAAATACACCATTTCGCCTATTACACCTTAATAATGTTCTAGTTACACCTAATATCGTTAAAAATCTGATTGTTGTTCGTAAATTCACTCGTGATAATAAATGCTCCATTGAATTTGACGCGTTTGGTTTTTCTGTGAAGGATTATTCAACTCGCCAGATTCTTCTCCATTGTGACAGTGCTGGAGATATATACCCGTCACAAAACCTACCACTTCTCCCCAAGCTTTCATCACGAGTCAATATACGTGGCACCAGCGACTAGGCCATCCTGGAAGTGAAGTGTTGCGGTCTTTAATTTTCAATAATAGTATTTTGTGTAATAAAACGAAGTCTCCTGTGCTTTGTGATGAGGCGAAAAATGAACCACTTTTAAGGGGTCATTTAAGCCCGGAATTGAATTTATTTGATCAAATATTGACCTAAATCGTTCCTTTTGTGATTTTAGGTACTTTGGGAGTGAATTCTAGAAAAGAAGGCATTTTGGACGTTTTTGGAGCATAAAAGTGAAGAAAACGGCAAAGACTTAATTTTCCATGCTGAGAATAGTACCTGACGGCGTCAAGAGGAAGAACCTGATGGCGTCAAGAGTTAAAACCATGACGACCTAGTGGAAATCTGAAGGCATCACAACAAGGGCGTCAAGACAAATTTTGGTGACGACCTGCATAAGGGATATACATGACGGCGTCAGACCCAGATCTAGGCAGTCCGAGAAACTATTTAGCGGCGAGATGACGGCGTTAGACTTTTGTTCTTGACACCGTCACCTATCAAAATCTATGTATAGTTTTTCTATTTTTCATTCATAAGAGAGGAACTTGTGTGGAGAATACTAGGGCCGAACTTTGTAAACCCTAGGTCATATTTTACAGTATATTCAAGGGTTTTCACCCCTTGAATCCTTTCATGTTCAATTGAGATAAGTCTTCTCTTTATTCATTCAATATGTCTATGTGTTGTTTGAATTTATCTTGTGCTTGTCTTGATTTCAACATGCTAGGCTAGATCTATCTTGTGTTTGCTTAGATGTAATGAAACCTAGATGTTAATTATGTGTTGATTACTTGTTTATAGTTGTATTGGATGAATGATTTCAATGTTAGGCTTAAGAAAACTGGCAGATCTCCATTGTGTAACATGCTTGAACGTCTTAGGAAACATGAACCAATGTGTACTAGGTTTTATTGGTTTTATTTAATGCATGAGCAAATTCTAGTGATCCCATGTTAGGAGCTTCTTAGCCGGCTCGACATAGGAGTGAAGTAGGCGCTCATAGGATTGGGGAAGTAAATACGCCACCCCATGAATGGTATTAAGGAATACAATCCGTCATCCACGCAACTGTAACAAGTAATTAACATGTAAAAGATGTCTAGGGAGTAGTGAAATCTAAGTAAACACAATTCTCCCATAGATTGCTCACAACTCTAGTTTAATTTAGTTTTATTTTCATTTTTAGTATTTTATTTTGATTGCATCTTTAGTATTGGGTTAGTTGACTAGCAACTAATTCCGCCTAACTCCTTCAAAACCGAGATTTTTACTTGCTTTTATAAAAACTAAAAAAACACAAAAAGAATCATCCTTCATCTCTAGACCTAGTCTTTAGGTTTTCTAATCCTAGCGACACTATTCCTAGCTGAACGATCAATCCCCCGGTACTTATCATTATACTATACTACATCGATCAGGTACACTGCCTGGTGGGGTTTGTAAGATTCTCGAGATCTCTCGAGAGGTAAAGCTTGGTGCAATCCCTACGCACATCAAGTTTTTGGCGCCGCTGCCATGGAATAGTTATTGTCTAGGTTAGAATATCTTTTTATTAGGTCTACTTGCTAGATTCCTTTCTAGTAAGGTTTTATTTTTATTTTTAGGTTTTCTTTAGTCTATCTTATTTCTTCGTGTTTTTGTTCGTAACTCTTCGCCATCCGACATCATGGACGACGGTAACATATTTGAACCCGTCATCCCACCACAACAAAACCCACCACTAGATAACCAACCTCTTAGGCCCCGAACCCTAGGAGGGTATTCCCGACCTAGCCACCAAGGCTACCGAAACACCATTGAGCTCACCCAAGGAGCCAATGTGACCCCCTTGCGATCCGACACCATCCGGTTGGTGCAAAGTGGATGTGCATTCCATGGACTTCGTTCCGAAGATCCAAATCAACATCTCATGGACTTCCTTAAAATTGTAGATTCTATAGACCTTGATGTTACAACTAGATAGTCATCCCGATTACGCCTATTCCAATTCTCTCTACGTGATCAAGCTAGTCAATGGCTTGAACGTTTACCCGCGGGATCCATCACCTCATGGGATGATCTCACCACTCGTTTCCTTGCTCAATTTTTCCCACCGGGGAGAACTACCAAGCTTAGAAATGATATCTTGATGTTCCAACAATGTCAAGGTGAAACTCTATATGAAGCATGGACTCGATTCAAGGACTTACTCCAAAAAGTCCCTCATCATGGCATAGATCTTTGGCTCCAAGTCCAAATCTTCTATGACCATATCGATCTCTCCACAAGGCGAGCCATTGACTAATCGGCCGGTGGTAAGCTACGTGATCTAAGTGCGGAACAATCATGGGAACTCATAGAAGATCTTGCTCTCTATGACAACGAAAGTTGGAATGATCCCCGTGATTTGAACAAAACGGTCAAGGCAATATCTTTGCCTTCGAACAACTCTAGCACTCCCGACCGTAGGATCATGGAACTTGAAGGACGAGTCAAGTCTCTCATGAAATCTTACGAAGCTCAAAAGCCTTCAAGCCAAGTGAGCAGAATCGCTTCTGCATGTAAATTGTGTAATGGCCCTCACGAAACTCATAACTGCATGGAGCTTCCAAAACGCGCTTATAACGAATTCACATCATCACACGTTGGTCGAGGCCCTCGAATCTCTGACAAGGCCTATGAGGCATGGAAGGATAAACCTAATTTCAGGAGGTACTAAACGCGGAGAGTATCCTTCAATGACTCTTCCCCACTCAAGTGGTCCGAGCATTTTCCATCACAGAGCACTCCCAGGCAAAGCTGTGAAGATGCCTTGCGAAAATTCATTCTATCTCAAGAATTGCAGCTCTCTAGGCTCGAGGCTAAATTTAGACAACAGCAAGCCGATATGAATAACGAATTGGCCAAAAGCCCTACCAACTCATTCGAGCAGTCCGCCACGAAAGAGTCTAGTAAATCGGATGGAGGGAAAGAGAGTTCAGAAGTGCATACGAGAAATCCAGCCATTTTGGGTAAATCTATTATAGAGGAACCCGAGAGAAAAATGGATGATATTACTAATGGGAATAGTGATAGGACTGAGGAAAGCGACTCTAAAGTTTTCAAGATTTCCTGCACTATTAAGAAAAAGCTCTTAACCGATAGTCATATAGATCCTAGCCTCCCCGTCAACATAATCCCCCTTTTCCTATACCACGAAGCCTTCTCTGAGCGCATGGTGTATGAGAGAGTCAATAACGCAAGGATAATAAAAGATTTATCAATCATGATTGGAGAACTTATTTACAACATTCACCTCACTGTGGTCGATGACATAGACCCTGTCACTAATCAAACATTAGCCAACCTTGTGCTAGGGAAACCATTTATCAATGAATCGGGAGTAATCCTTGACGAGAAGGATGGTAGTGCATTGTTCACCAATGGTGTCAAGAAGGTAATTTTTCGTAGGGGTAATGAGGAGGTGTACGAGTACCGTCCTTCCCTTGAAGGGAATCTATATGGATCAAGGGATGGAGGATCGGGGAAGATAAGGAGAAGTGATCCGAATAATCTCAAAATTCCCTGCATGATCGGTCACAAGTATTTCGATAACGTCTACATTAACGTATTCCTACCCAAGAATTTTATGTCCCTATTCCACTATAACAACATATGTAGATGGGTAATGATTTATAAGGGAGAGAAAGTGGTTGGTAGAGATCATGAAATCCAATTGTTTGTAGGAAATATGGCATTTACTATGGAATTTACGATCGTGGAAAACATCGAAGACTATGTCGACCCGAGGTTGTCACAAGTTGTTTTCGGAGCACCTTTTTGCGAAATCACCAATTTAATAGTTGATGACCGGAACGGGATCATGACCTTCTCTGATGGAATTAGGAGGGTTTCATACCAAACACCATACAAGAGACAAGATCTCAAGGAAATCGATTGTGACGGGCTTGATAGGCTAAGTTCTCAACTTATCTTATGTGATGAAGATGTTCGGAGGGGGTGTAAGGATACTTCTGATTTATCATGTGGGTTCTTTAAGGGTGTTAGCAACCTTGGGTCTAAGTATCGAAAAAATGTCTTTGAGTTCGAAGAACCAAAATACCTGCACTATGAAAGCGATACCGATATAGGAGACGACCTAGAGAGTGAAACCAATGATGAGGTTACGTAGTAACCCATGACCTTGAGTCTAGCTACAAGACTCGTAAATAAAGAAAAGCGCTTCTTGGGAGGAAACCCATGATTTGTGTGATTTTTATTTTGTTTGACTGTTATTTGCTTCCGTATGCATGCTTTATTTTTATTGTTGGTAGATCATGTTTCAAAACTAAAATAGTGGAAATACTTTATTTTGTTGTTTGGCTTAGTCTTAACTTCATCCAAATGTATTTTTGCAAAAGATAAGTGTAAAGGGAAACCCCAAATATGTTTTCAAGAAACAAAACCGATCATGATTCTCCACAATATTAAGTGAACATGTATGATTGGCTCCAAACGGTCAACCTAAATTGACCAAAGGATGGTCAACAAGGTCAAACAGCCTAGAATCAATCTCCGTGGAAGTACAGGGTTTCCCCGGGTCGTTATGTCCCGACGAGGTGTGGATGGTATAAAAACGGGTTTGTGATTGGGTGAATTTGGACAGGAAAGGGGTAATGAAGGTTTTGAATGATTACGCTAAAGAAATACGAATGAGAATGATTTAAACAAACTATATTAACAATAACGCGAAACCTAATTAACCTAAAACGTAATCTAAAAATTTTAAAAAAAATAAGCCAAACGACTTAAACAGAAGCTATCACTTTATTTATGTTTTTGGTTTTTCTTTATTTTACAAACTACTTTTACTTACGTAACCTAAAATTTTAAAAACGTAAAAGTTATTTTAAATAAAACGCGAGTGCGCAAAATAAAAAGTGAAATTTGAGCTACGCTAACCCTACGAACATGAAAATTATATTTTTACGGTGCTAACGATAAAAGAAATTTTTGAGAAAAAGAAAAATATTTTTTTAGACTTTTTAATTATTTATTATTAATTAAAATCTATTTAAATACTAATTATACTAATTTAAATTAAAATAAATAGTAAATGAACAGTAATAAATATGAAATTTTTTATAAAAATACTTATCACTATTACAATACTGGGAAAAATATAAAAATACTAAAAAGATTACAAATAAGCTGGAAAATAAGCTGTAAGAGCTTATTAGGCTAAAATGAGATTATGCACTATATAAATAAGTGTGAAAGAAATAAACACCAAGAATCACTTGGCCCAGTTGGTGCACGTGTTAGGAATGGCGTTGACCAGTCAACCCAAGAGGTCCAAGGGTCGAATCTGGCCAGTGGCACTTTTTCTTTTTATTTTTCTTTTCTGGTTTTAACTTTACCAACACACTTAACAATGATATTTAAACAACTTTGACAAAAACAAACTTTTTATAAACCACAAATAAGCACTGTGTGAACTTATTTTCTACACAGTTGAGCTTTTGATTTGAGAAGTGACTTTTAGAGATGAAAAAGCAAGGAAATAAGCTAAATATTGAAATCTAAAATGAAACATGAGCAAAATCACCAAAACCTACTGAGATGGGTACAAAATATCCAAAGAAAACAAGAAAAAGAACAATAAATAAGCAATAAGCTTAAATAAGCAATCCTAGAATGTCACAGACCAAAACAGGCCCAAGGGGGACTTTGCAGCCCTCTGTGGACCTCACAATGAAGCTTGGAGATTTGAAATTAAGCTGGAACCAATAAGCTGGACTGGCTAGCTTCTAAATAAGCCAAGTTTCACACCCTGGGTCCCACTATTGAGCTTATGAAGGGCTCTGGAAGTTGGGTGTTTGGGTTAGGGATCTGTGTAGCACGGCATAGGCCAGCCCTGCAGGTGTGTTTGAAGGTGTGTGGGACCCACAGAGAAAATCACAAAAAAAAACTAAAGAGTGGATTACAAAGTTGAGGTGGGAGACTTCAATCCCTGAAAATATCAAATCCTAAGTCCTAGTACAAAATTCAGAATAATTCATGGGGTTTTTGGGTTTTCTGCTAAAAGGCCAATTTGACTTTTTGAGCAAAACATGGAACTTTGACCTTTTTGAGATTTGATTAATCCTAAATGACTTAAAGTGAAATATTAAACTGTTTTAAGACTAATATAAGCTAAAGTAACAACTTGTAAAAGGATTTAGGTAATTATGAATCTTAAACTCTTAACTGTTATGAGTCCTATGAAGATTCAAACCAATTTTTACTTTCTGAGCTATGCATGCTTGTAACTAAGGTCTCTAAGACCTGAACTAACCTAAACTCACATGTAGTAAGCATGTACAACAGCTATGAGTTCCTTGACCTTTGATTCCTCCCAAACCAGTCAGGTTTTATCACACAAGCCAACCGCTTGTGAACGGTCAACCGTAACAAAGGCCCTGAGCAGCCCGCGAGGAAAAGCAATTTAAAACCATGGGAATATAGTTATTCCTAGGTCGTTATATCCCAACGAGGTGTGAATTCTGTAATACAACGAATGTGTGTGATGTTGAAAATAGAAACAGGAATCTCAATTACTAACACTGGAATGTGAATAGTAATAGCTCTGTCATAGCTAGTTCATTTAAGAAACGTACAATCAGAAACCTTAAAATGATAACGGATTTACAAACGTACGTTTAAGTTTAAGTAAACGTAAACGTACAAAACAAATAAAACAAAACATTCCCAAAAAGGGAATTTGCATGCCTGAACGGCTTAAATGCAAATTAAAAGAAAATAAAATAACTAACTATATTTACAATATTATTATTATATTAATAAGAAAACCTAGAAACCTAAAACGCTTACGATTACGTAACACTTACGTAACCGTAACAAAATAAAAAGTGAATACCGTCAAATATAAGTCCCACAAATGTGAAAATTATATTTTTGGAATCCTAAAAGAATAAGAAAATTATTAGGAATTTAAAACTTATTTTTACACTATGTACTTAATTATTATTAATTAAAAACAAATTAAATGTATTTATTAATAACTTAAATAATAAGAAAATCTAAAATTAACTTAAATAAATAAAATTATGAATTAGAAAAGTCTAATATATTATAAAATGAATTATAAAACTAAGTATGTATTTATTTTCCAAATATTGTATTTATTATTAATTATTTACTATTAAATATTACCTAAAAATAAGAAAAATAGAAATAAAGCCTAAATAAATAAAATAAAAGTTTAGAAAAGTCAAAATAAATATAAAAGAATTTCAGAAAGCAAAATTATATTTATTATACAAGTATTCTATTTATTACTAATTATCTAATATTAAAAACTGTTTCTGATTTATTATAAATAGTAAACAGTGAAAGAAAAATCTAAAACTTTGTACATAATTATTAAATAAATCTAAGAAGCTAGGAAAATTGTAAAAACTATATCTTATGTACAGTAATAAGCTATTAAGCTAAAACTTCTAAATAGAAGCTATCACTTAATAGCATAAAGTGGTTCTTTTTATATTTTCTGTTTTCTGGACTATATAAATACTATTATTATACATATTTAAGGAAAATGAAAGTTTATAAACAAAGGAAATAAGCAATTCGTGGTTTATAAGCTTATGCAGTGAGCTTTTTGCTCACTGTTTGACTAATAAGCTTTGAATAAGCTTGACAAAAGAAACAAAAGGAAAAAGGTATGTATGTACATGTAATATGAACAAGTTTAAGGAAAATGGAAAGCTATAAACCTAGAAATAAGCTGTTGCCAAGCTTATGAGCTTAACAGTGAGATTATGGCACTCACAGTCAAGTTACAAGCTTGGAATAAGCTTGAAAAAGCTGTACTAAGCAAAAGAAAGGAAAAGGAACATGTGCACTAGCTTATAGACAGGATACAATCAAGATTGTACCATGGTATTGTGCAAGGAGTGCAAGCTAAAGGTTTAGACAGTTGAGCTTGTAAAGCTCAACTTGGATGGAGTTGAGGCTTGCAAAAGCCTATTATTAGCTTCACACTAGAAATAAAAAGGGAAAAATATATGTTTACAAGTTTATTAAACAATATTATACAAGCTGGAACACTGGTTTTGACCCATAAGCTTGAAACAAGCTTATAAGCTATTCCAGTGTAACAGCAATCCAAACACCCCTGCAACCTTATGTTTGGTCAGATTAAGCTCATTAAATAAGCTCAACTAGCCAAATAAGTTATTGTAGTAGCAAGGTAATCTGGTAGGCTTTCCAAAAAGCCCAAGCTCACCTAGTGGGGTCCACTAGGGAGCTTGTGAGAGGCTTATGAAAAAGCTCCCATTTGACTGAGTATGGTGGAAGACCAGTACACACAATTAAATGGGACAAACTAAAAGCACATTGCAGCCCTTGTAAATAGGCTACAAGCTAGGAATTAAGCACTGGATCTTATATCTAGGTGGATAAGCTCCCAAGGGGACTAAATTCCATAAGCTGGATCCAAGTAAATAGCTTTTAGTGTGCTTATGAAGTTGGTGTGAATTTCCTGAGTATGATGGTGAATAGTACACTCAGGAAATTGCGATAAGTTTAAGCTTATTGCAGCCTATGCAAATAAGCTGCAAAATGGAATTGAAGTACAGGGACATGAAGTTGGGTTGGTTGGCTTCAAGAAAAGCCAATTTACCCAAGCTTTTGTTCACTAAGGAGCTTGTAAGGAACTTGAGGAAATGGTGCAAACTCACTGAGTGATTCAGTGAGTTGTTGTGAATGGGCAAACAAAAACTCCTCAACAACTTATCTAATAAGCTTTAATAAGCTCAACTCATACTCAGACATTGAGATGGGTACCCTGGCTTTGTGAAAAGCCAAGGGTCACATACTCAAGCTCACTGAGGAGCTTATTAGGAGCTTGTGAAAATCAGCTCACTTCACTGTTTGCTTCAGTGAAGTGAGTTGGTTGTGACAAAAAGGTGGATGGTAAAAAGTGACTAAATACGCTAAAAACAGGATAATAAGCAATCATATAAACAAAAGGCTAGAAGGGCTTCAAATAACAACAATAAACACAGGCTCAAGTCCCATGATCAACAAGCTGTAGGCTTGTGATCATGGCCTTGAAGCTGTGAGACAGGGCAAAAACTATTATAAATAAGCACTTAGATAAGCAGTAAAACATGCAAACTAAAATTCAACAAAAATACATTAACAAGATAAGCAACAATACTTTAAAACCCTACAAGCACTTAACAAGATATTAACTAACAAAGACACAGTAAAATTAGACAGTTTATTCAAAAACATGAAAATGGAAATTTTGACTTTTGTAAGATTATGATCAAATTGACTTTTATCAATTTTGATCTGAATTTAATGACTGAACATGGAATAATAAACAACATAAACATGAAATTACCAAAGATTAATAACAATTAAACATATATGCAGGATTCTAGGTCTATCAATCTCACAATTCTCATGCTAGATAATCAAAGAGTCATTTTTGACTTTCTGCAGGCTAAACCATTTGATTAAGGTCCAACTGAGTATAATAGATCATATAAGCAGTAAATCAAACAAGAACAATTACAAATACAAACTTATACTCAGTTTTTTCCATAGATCCAAACAACCCTTAAATGCACTTCATTTGAGCTTTTCACAACTAAAGACTGTATAGACATACCATAACTAATCCAGTGGACCCATTGTGTCAAAATAGGCCATTTTCAGCTTAAACATGCAGTCAAACATCTTAAACCTATGATTAACCAAGAGAAGCATATTGACAGTTCATGGCAATTCAAAGCATAATTGAAATCCAAAACATAAACACCAAATTTTAAACTTTAAAAACAATAAACAACAACAAAGAAACATAATTAAACAGCTAAACAGCAACAATAACAACATCGAACATGGATTACTCATAATCCATTCATACAGTGAAAAATGAAGTATAAAGCAACTATGTAAAAACTAACACATGAACATACAGGTTTAAACTTTTAAATTACTTAATAACAACTACAGAACACATAAACATAAAGATTAAAGTAAATAAGACATGTGAATAGTAAAATGCAAAAATTAAGGAAAAGCTTACAAAATGAGAATAGGACTGAGATATGGAAACCAAGGACAAGGGTTCACCTATTAGCTTCCCAATAAGCTCCTAATACCCCATAGCATTCCAAATTCACCCCTGCTTCATCTTCTTCTTCATAATTACTGATTTTTAATTATTTTTCTATTTTCTCTATTTTTTAACATTTTCTTAATTAAAAAGACCATAAGCTGTTTATATGACTCCAAAAGCTTGCAAAAGCTTACTAAGAGCTATGTAGTGTTTTATAAAGTCCTCTAAACATCTTTGATCAAACAGAATTCAAAGACAAGGTATTTAAATGACATTTAAATTTAAAACATGAAATTAAAAGGTGGATCACATTAAAGCTGTAAAGATTGTTATATTAAACTTGTCAAGGTTTATTAAAACAATGAAAAACTGTAAATGACATGGTAATTTAAAGATAAGCATAAACACTACTCTACGTGACAATGGCTTAAGGCCAAAGTGACTAATTCCTTCTCCATCTTCTTTCTTTTATAGTCCTCTGAGTTCTCCTCACCCTTGTGATCAAATCCCACTTTTAATCTCAGCTGTTGGTACTCTGAAATGCATCCTAGCCATTAAAGTTGCTTTTGGCGGGAAAAGTCCTATTGTTGCGTGTAGCTGTTTTTCGGGCATTAAATGCCTCATGGGAACTTGTGAGAGTGGTGGCAACATGGTAGCAATAGTAGGTGGTGAGGTGGTAGTGAAACTGTGGGTGAGAGGAGTGGTATGGTGACTCAGTGGTTTTGGGGAAGGAGAAGGGTGAGGTGGAGGGAAAGGGTGGTGTTTGACTTATGTTTGACCCTGCGTTTTAGTTAAATACAAAAGGGGGTGGGCTGGTTTTGTTGTTGGGCCAGGCTTTGGTTTGGATTGGATTTTGGATTTAAAGGATTTGGATTTAAGGGTATTAAGTGGATCCGTTTGGTTTTTAATATTAATAAGCCCAAGGACCAATCTTGTAACTTCTGAATTTTTGAGGGACTGAACCTGCAATATTTCCAAAGTATTCACAAGAACTAAAATTGTTAAGTTAGATAAACCAAAGGACCTTATTTGCATTTATTACAATTTTTAAACACCCGGGGACCATTTATGTAATTTTCCAAAGTTAAAGGGGTGAAATTGTAATTTCCTCAAAGTTATCAAAAAGGTTCCAATTTGTAATTTATGCATAGTACAAGGGTATTATTTGTAAAATTCCAAGTTTTGAATACCCAGGGACCATTTTTGCCAATTTTGATACTTGTGGGGTAAAAGTTGCCAGATTGTGTAAACTTTCATCCAGGGACTATTTATGAATAAGTTTGACTTCCCAAGGACTTAAGTTGACTTTTATTCTATTTGAAACCTTCAGGGACTAGTTTTGACAATTTGTGAAACTTGAGGGACTGAAACTGCCAATTATGCAAACTTTGTACGTTTTTCATCTGTTTTTGCATATTTTGCATTTGAAACATATAAAACACATTTTTAAGATATTTTAAGTATTTTGATGCATATTTGAGTGTTTTTGTATGTTTTGGCAGCTCAGATTGGTATAAAATGATGAGTATTTAGACACTCATCAACCTTACACAGAAAGCATGAACCAAACACCCCATTATGTTGTCTGTTTTGGAGTTTTCAAGGCAACTGAGACTTTTAGGCTACACTTGTGAAAGGAACCAATCCAAATAGCTATAATATGGAAAATGCAGCAACAAAATACCAAAGATAAACAGTTTTGCAATGAGTCACAACCCTATCTAATCATTTGCAGAATTAAAACAGTTGCATTCATATTTAAACCTAAGTAATTAAACAAGCTCAAAATTACCTAACTACAACTATATTATGATTAATAAGAAGCTATGGAACAACAAACTAGCAAACTACAAAGTTTAACCTATTACTCAAGAAATTCAGTTTTAAATAAAAAATGTGAAATAAGACTTACAACCTTGGGTCCCCTAACTGAAATAGGATGAGCAAATCCCTTAGATAGACTAAACATCATCATGAACCACCAATTAACTACCCAGAATCATCACATACCCCCAGTTGACTTTCATTGACTTTTCTTTGAATCTTTGCTTAGAACAGGAACAATAGCCTAAAACTCACTAAAATACTTGTTGAGCTTACATGAGATTATGTAACAATAATAGAAACTCAAAAATACTTTGTAAAGATTTTGAATGCATAAAAGTTAATTCCTCAAAGATTATAGGATAAACTGGAATTTTATTGATGCTAAAACTTTCATACAGAATATCTGAGAATTACAAACTAATTAAAAGTGCTTGATTACATTAGAAAATAATTTTACAAGGAAAAAACTAAGGGAAAACTACCCTAAAAACCTACTACTAGCTCCCACAGCTTCTCTCTTACTCTTATAGGCTGCCAATTAGGGTTTTCAAAGCTTTCTTGGACCTTTCCCTGCTGCTACTTGAACCATTGGATTCATAAAAATAATCCCAGCCATTGATGAAGTTTTGGCAGGAAATTGGGGTGTTGCACTTTGGTCTCTAGCTCTTGGCAGGGGGGGGGGGGTATTTGTTGTGTAGTGTTTGTTTGGAGGTGAGTAGGAGGGGGTGGAGTATGACAGAGGTAGTGATGATGGGGGTGCAGGGTGGTATTGCAGGTGTGGTGGAGTGGTATTGGGAGGGGAGTGGTTTTGAGGGAGGTGGGTGTGACCGTTTGGTTTGACCCAGGGTTGTTTAATATTGAACGGGGGTGAGTGGTTTATTTGTGTTGGGCTGCAAAATATATGGGCCAAGAAAAAGGGTGGATTGGGCTAGGTTTAGTTATAAGGGTGGGTAGTTTGTTGGGTAAATAAATTACACAAGGGTCCAATTTGGTTTTAAGTATTTGTAAATCACAAGGACCAATTTTGTAGTTTCTGGATTTTTGAGGGACTGAAATTGTAAGTTTCCCAAAGCTTCCACAAGGACTAAAGTTGCCAAGTAAAATAACCCAAGGACCATTTTTGCACTTTTCATAACTCCAGGGGTATTTTCTGCCAATTCTGAAACTTGAGGGGTTAAAACTGCCAAAGCTCCAAACTTTTCTCCAAGGACCTTTTCTGCCAAATAAGAATAGTACAAGTACCAGATTTGCTATTTTTCAAAGTTTTGACATCCCAGGGACTATTTCTGATAGTTTTGCAAAGTACAGGGACCAAACTTGTAGTTTTCCAAACTGCAGGGACCATTTATGTAATTTTCTCAAACTTTTCACCCAAGGATCGTTTTTGATAATTTTTGACTTTTAAATGCCTTGGGTTGACTTTTCTTTCGTTTTAAACTTTCAGGGACTAGTTTTGTCAATTTTTGAAACTTGAGGGACTGAAACTGCCAATTATGCAAACTTTGTTCATTTTTCATTTGTTTTTAAACATTTTGCATCTAAAACATATAAAACACATTTTTGGGATAATTTCTGTATTTTGATGCATTTCTGAGTGTTTTTGGATGTTTTGGCAATTCAGATAC
Source organism: Artemisia argyi (assembly GCA_030686995.1). Classification (NCBI taxonomy): domain Eukaryota; kingdom Viridiplantae; phylum Streptophyta; class Magnoliopsida; order Asterales; family Asteraceae; genus Artemisia; species Artemisia argyi. Next base: position 11,477,211 of record CM060689.1, on the reverse strand, counting down.
GATAAAAATGATGAGTATTTACACACTCATCAATCCCCCACACTAAACTATTGCTAGTCCCTAGCAATCTTTTGAGAAAAATTAATGGATTTGAAACTCTTTACCGAAAGCCATCACTTCTAGAGTAGCCAGGTGTATCGATTCAAGTAAGAACTATGGTCCACCTGATAACCATGTGATTTAGAGCAAACCACTAGCTGTCAACGGATTTGATTTGTCTTTACCAAAATCCGTTTGCTTCTGGACTAGCCAACTCTTGATGGAATAATCAACATCTTGGTGAGCTGATTACCAATTGATGAGTGCTTAAACACTCATCATTTTTTGTCAAATCTGAACTGCAAAACATACAAAAACACTCAGAAATGCATCAAAATACTAAAAATATTTCAAAATTGTGTTTTATATGTTTTAGATGCAAAATGAGTAAAAACAAATGAAAAATGTATAAAGTTTGCAAAACTGGCAGTTTCAGTCCCCCAACTTTCAAAATTTGGCAAAAATAGTCCCTGAGCACTTATTTGGAAAGAAAAGTCACCAAAGGTCCTTTTGAAATTATAATTTATCATATTTAGTCCTTTGGTGAAAAGTTTGAAAAGTTTTGAGAATTTACAGTTTTGGTCCCTGGAGTTTCAAACATTGGCAGAATTGGTCCCTGGTGGGATATTTTTGGATGAAAAACCATTTTTAGTCCTTGGAAATTTAAAAATATTCAATATTGATCCTTGGATAAAAGTTTTCATGAAATTTCAATTTAACCCCTTAAGTTTCAACATTTGGCAATTTTAGTCCTTGAAGGACCAAAAGTGAAAAATTGGATTTGATGACCTTGGACTATGATAACTTGGCATGTTTCATCATTTGAACAACTTTTGTAAGTTTACATATTCAGCCCCTGGATTTTCAGTTTGTGCATTTTTGGTCCTTGTGGTATTCTTGAATTACAAAACAAACGGACCCTTTTATTATTTAACCCCAATCCAAAAACCAAAGACTGATCCACAAAACTCACCAAAGCCCACCCAACCTTGGCCCAATCCACTTCACCCCAGCCCATTCCCAAACAAAACCACACCCCGTCCCTTTTTTGATATTCAAAATCCGGTCAAACCAAACCATTGACCACCTCTTCCCCACTTCCCGATAATCCCCTGCAACACACAACCAACCCCCCTCCTCCACATCACCATTCCCATTCCTTGTCCCCCCTCCAAACAGAATCAAACAAACCCATTAAATGCCCTAATTTCTTCACAAGCAATCCATTAACTGCCAAAATGTACTTTTCCCGCCAAAAAGAATTGGAAGGCCAAGATTGAATTAAGCTCATCCAATGGCTTAGAAGAATGGTGGGAATGAAAGAGAAACACTCCAGGTTCTATTTATATCAAGAAAAAAAAAGAAGGGGCTGTGTAGTGTAACAGTAGACTAGAGTGGTATTAGTGTTAAAATTAGTGTAAATGTAGTTTTATGTTGTATTCTTAGTTCAAAAAAGTTGTAATTCACAATTGTAGTGTATTTGTAAACTCTTTTATTAATCAATTTCAGTTGCCTTATTTAAATTTAGTATTCACCATTTTCTTTTGAAATTTCACATTAGGTTTAAGATTGTTACAAGTTGTTTTAATTTGGTAATTTGAGCTTATTTCAGTGAATGGTAAGCTTTTGTAAGTTTATTAGTATTAATTCCACTTTCAAATTAAATTCACTAAAAATACCAAAAATAGAGAATAAATAGGTTGAAAAATCAAAAATAATGAAAGGACAAGGTTAAAGCTTGAAGCAGGAAGGATTATGGATGGAATTTGGTTTTAGAAGCCTCAAGGGAGGTATAGGTAGTGTTCATGGTTCTTGGTTTCTCAGTCCTGTGCTTGGAAGCTTTGTAAGCCCTTTTTCATATTTTGCTTAAGTCACTGTAGAAGTCTTTATCTCATGCTTATTTCTATTGCTTTATGCTTAATTAGAATGAATAAAATGGTTTGAAGCTTTACATAGCCTGTTTGTTAATTATGTTCCTTTATGCTGATTCAGAGGTGATTGAGAGACCTATAGGATCTCTTGAAGTTGATTCACAAGTTCATTTTAGTTTTTTTTTCTCTTCCACTCCTTAGCTTGGAACTTCTGTGAGTACCATTCAAACTTTCATTGCTTTTTGCATTATTTTGCTAATTTGCTTATTTTGAGTACTCAGCTGCTTAAATATGTTTTCAACTTGCTAATCTCAGTTATTATTTGTTTCTTTTTTTTAGTTACTTTGTTTTAGAACTAATCTTATTCATTCCTAGTATTACATTAAAATTCACAAGTTTCAAAAATTTAGCACTAGCAAGTAGAGTCCTACCCAGTGTTTCTAATCAGTCAAATCTTGCTTCTTAGGTGTAGTTATAGCTTGTTAATCAGTAGGTAGTAAGAACCTGAGTTCATCTAACCTAAATCTCTTGTGAATCAAAAGCAGTTTATAGTTAAAGGAGTGTTTGGATTTGCCTTGTTCACTGTGTTCTTGTTGTTGCAGTGTTGCAATTTTGTTATTTGTGAGTTGCTTTAAGTGTAATTAGGCCCTTAGAGTCATAAAAAATGGTACCTTAAATAGTAAATAGTCAAACTCACCAACAATCTTGCTTATGTGGTAACTGTTGAGCTCTTTGGAATCCAAATCATCCCATATCATTGCATAAGGTGTTTATGTAGCTTAATTTGAACTTATTGTAGCTTAATTCAACTCTTACAATCATCTGTGATCATCACAAATCCATTTAAGTCAAAAGTCCAAGTTTTAGTAAAAAGTCAAATATGCATTCTCAGGTTTTTCCAAAAGTTCAAGCAATTAATTTGATTTTTGTGTTATAGATTAGGCAGTGAAACTTGTTTACATTTACAACCCCCCAGCTGAACTTTAGTTTCCATCATCCATCTTATTTTTGTAAATTTTTCTGAGCTTATTGAAGCTGTTCAAAGTAGGCTGCAGGGCAAGCCTTTGCCCAGTCCGCCTTGTCTAACCGACAAAAGGGATTGGCTAGTCCAGGAGCAAACGGCTCTTGGTAAAGACATCTCAAATCCGTTTACGGCTTGCAATTTGCCCAAAATTGTATGGTTCCTCAACTTCCCATATCCCATAAAGCGAATGAGTTGGCTAGCCCGCAAGATTATGGCTTGTGGTAAAGGCAGTGGAAAATCCATAATTGGTAATCAGCTCACCAAGATGTTGACTATTCCATCAAGAGTTGGCTAGTCCAGAAGCAAACGGCTTCTGGTAAAGACTAATCAAATCCGTTGACAGCTGGTGGTTTGCTCAAAATCACACGGTTATCAGGTGTACCACAGTTCTCACACCTGGCTACTCCAGAAGTGATGGCTTTTGGTAAAGAGTTTAAAATCCATAAAGTTTTCAAAACAGTTATTGCTAGGGACTAGCAATAGTTTAGTGTGGGGGATTGATGAGTGCTCAAACACTCATCATTTTTGGTCAAATCTGAACTGCAAAACATACAAAAACACTCAGTAATGCATCAAAATACTAAAAATATTTCAAAATTATATTTTATATGTTTTAGATGCAAAATGAGCAAAAACAGATGAAAAACGTACAAAGTTTGCAAAATTGGCAGTTCAGTCCCCCAACTTTTATAAAATTACAAAATTAGTCCCTGGTCATTCAAAATATGGAAAATTATCACCAAAAGTCCTTTTACAATCATAAGTTGTCATATTTTGTCCTTTGGTGAAAAATTGGAAAAGTTTTGAGAATTTACACTTTTGGTCCCCGGATTTTGGAAATTTGCAAAATTGGTCCCCGGGTGTATTATTTTGGAAAAATATTATTCTTTGTCCTTGTAATATTCAAATGTTGTCAATTTTGGTCCTTGTGAATACTTTGGAATTATGGCAAAACAGGTCCTCATCTTTGGTTAAATTACATGAATGGTCCTTGTGCTTAACAAAATACCAAACGGACCTTTAAAGTTATTAAACCCAACAAAAGCCAAATCCAATTCCACCCAACACCCCAAAAACCTGATCCACAAACACAGCCCACCCTTTTTATTATCCAAATACCCAAAGCCCATCAATCCAAGCCCAATCCCACTTTTAATACTTCCCCCCTCGTTGACCCGGTCAAACAAACACAACCCCGTACCACCCACCATCCCTAACCTCCTAATACCTCCATTATCACCCCTAATTACCAGGGATTTTGTCCACCCCCCTCCTCCACTTTTCCACCAAACACTCCAAAACCCCCTCCTAATTAATGCCTCACTTACCCTCACTCAAACTGCCCCTTTCCTGTTTCCCGCCAAAAACCTATTCAAAGGTCAGGATTGGATTGAGCCATCCAACGGCTATTATTGATGGTGGGGTATGTTCAGAGGGACCCAAGGAACTCAAAGCACTTATAAAAGTGAAGGAAGAAAGAAGAGAAGGTGTTGTGTAGTTAGTTAGTAATTTTCTTTGTAAATTAGGTCAAATGTAGTTAAATTAATTGTACACTCAGCTTTGTAATTTTCATTTCCAGTAATATAATCATCTTAAAAATTAATGAACCACTGTTTCTCTTTTTAATTCCTTGCAACCTGTTTTCACAATTTAAGCTTAATACTTCATTTATGTTAGAATAGATTTCACCAGTTTCAAATAAGATTAAGCTGGTTTACTGAACTTATGATAGCTTCATATGGCTATTTATGAGTTCATTGCTCCTTATTAACTGCTTTTGCTCAAGAAATCCAAAAAAGTCAACTGTGGTCAAAGGGTAAAAAGAAATAAGCATTTGCTGATTCAGAGGTGATTGAGAGACCTATAGGATCTCTTGAAGTTGATTCACAAGTTCATTTAAGTTTTTTTTCTCTTCCACTCCTTAGCTTGGAACTTCTGTGAGTACCATTCAAACTTTCATTGCTTTTTGCATTATTTTGCTAATTTGCTTATTTTGAGTACTCAGCTGCTTAAATATGTTTTCAACTTGCTAATCTCAGTTAATGAACTCATAAATAGCCATATGAAGCTATCATAAGTTCAGTAAACCAGCTTAATCTTATTTGAAACTGGTGAAATCTATTCTAACATAAATGAAGTATTAAGCTTAAATTGTGAAAACAGATTGCAAGGAATTAAAAAGTGAAACAGTGGTTCATTAATTTTTAAGATGATTATATTACTGGAAATGAAAATTACAAAGCTAAGTGTACAATTAATTTAACTACATTTGACCTAATTTACAAAGAAAATTACTAACTAACTACACAACACCTTCTCTTCTTTTTTCCTTCACTTTTATAAGTGCTTTGAGTTCCTTGGGTCCCTCTGAACATACCCCACCATCAATAATAGCCGTTGGATGGCTCAATCCAATCCTGACCTTTGAATAGGTTTTTGGTGGGAAACAGGAAAGGGGCAGTTTGAGTGGGGGTAAGTGAGGCATTAATGAGGAGGGGGTTTTGGAGTGGTGTGGTTGAGTGTTTGGTGGAAAAGTGGAGGAGGGGGGTGGACAAAATCCCTGGTAATTAAGGGTGATAATGGAGGTATTAGGAGGTTAGGGATGGTGGGTGGTACGGGGTTGTGTTTGTTTGACCGGGTCAACGAGGGGGGAAGTTTTAAAAGTAGGATTGGGCTTGGATTGATGGGCTTTGGGTATTTGGATAATAAAAAGGGTGGGCTGTGTTTGTGGATCAGGTTTTTGGGGTGTTGGGTGGAATTGGATTTGGCTTTTGTTGGGTTTAATAACTTTAAAGGTCCGTTTGGTATTTTGTTAAGCACAAGGACCATTCATGTAATTTAACCAAAGATGAGGACCTGTTTTGCCATAATTCCAAAGTATTCACAAGGACCAAAATTGACAACATTTGAATATTACAAGGACAAAGAATAATATTTTTCCAAAATAATACACTCGGGGACCAATTTTGCAAATTTCCAAAATCCGGGGACCAAAAGTGTAAATTCTCAAAACTTTTCCAATTTTTCACCAAAGGACAAAATATGACAACTTATGATTGTAAAAGGACTTTTGGTGATAATTTTCTATATTTTGAATGACCAGGGACTAATTTTGTAATTTTATGAAAGTTGGGGGACTGAAACTGCCAATTTTGCAAACTTTGTACGTTTTTCATCTGTTTTTGCTCATTTTGCATCTAAAACATATAAAACACAATTTTGAAATATTTTTAGTATTTTGATGCATTACTGAGTGTTTTTGTATGTTTTGCAGTTCAGATTTGACAAAAAATGATGAGTGTTTGAGCACTCATAACTTTACTGTTCCAATTTGGCTCAAAATGCTCATGTGAAATTGCTTATTGTACACTACTTATTCTTGAGTTATTTTGGCTTCTTTAACTTTGTCATAGCCTAGTAGAAACCTAGTGATCACTGTTGAAGCTCAAAACCTTGGTTTACTTTCAAAAACAACCCATGACAGTGTATTAAGGAGTGTTTGGTTCAATGGGTTTCACCACTATGAAGTGGGTATTTGTTGTAGTTTTTTTCTTGAGGAATGTTTCTGTAGTTTCTATTAGGACTGTCAAACCTTTAAACTTTGGTCTCATTTGATAAAAAAGTCAAAGACCCATGTAAAACTTCTTAACTGTCCAACTGTTGGAGTTTTTAGTAGCATAACCCCCTACATCCTTTCATTAGTTGTAGATATACCTTATTTCAGCTTTATTATAGCTTATTGCATCCACATTAGTCATCTAGGATCATTCTAAATTCACCAAAGTCAATCTAGTAGTTTCATTCAAAAGTCAAATATGCATTTACTCAGATTTTCCAATTCTTACATGAATTCTTGTGATTTTTAGGATAGGATTGAGACCTTGAATCTTTTTAGGAAAGGAAGCCCCCCAGCTAGTCTCCAAGATTCCATAGTTTTTATATTTTTTGAGATTTTTTATCTGGGCCCCACATTGGTCCAAAGTCACTTGCAGGGGGAGGTTGTCCCCTGCACCAGCAGCACATCAGCCAAACCACTACCTTTGGTGGTGATTTCTGACCTCCACAGTGGTCCACATGCCACCAAGTTGGTTCCTTTCCACCCCCTCCTAGCACCCTTTGAATATTGACCATTTGTTTGACCTGAATCCCTGTGGACCACACCTGAATTAGCCTCTTAAATTTGTCCCATTTTCAGTATTGAAATAAGAAATCTTTGAGCTTATTGTGGCTTATTTGCTTATTCTGTGGACCAAATTTGCTTTTTCTTCCTTAATCATGTCCAACATACTGAATTGAATCAGAATCATCCATAGTGGGTCCCACTTAAGCTCATTTGAGCTTATTTTCCTTTTTGGTCAACAAAAGTCAACTATTTGGCTTATTGCTTTCCACAGTGCTTATTTTCAATTTACAAAAAAGTTGTTTTCACAAAAAGTGTTTGTTTTTAGGTCTAAAATAGATTTGTAGAAGAAAAATCAAGAAAAAAACAATTTAATAATAAGTGATAGTTTCTATTTAATATAATTTAGATTTTAATTTTCATTTTTAGATTTTTATTAAGTACTTGGTATTTTTAAATTTTTATTAATTACCTTTTATATTAAAGTAATTGTAGTAATTTTCTTAGATTTTTATTTTATCATTTAGTATTTATTAGAATTAATATTAGTTTTATTAATTATTAACTAATAATTAAGTTTTAAATAGCATAATTAGTTTTGAATAATTAAGACCTATTTTTTATATTTTTCCTAGCTTTTATATAATATAATATAATTTTAGAATTTTTTCTAGAATTTTTACTGTTCATCTTCTATTTTTTATAATTTAAAATAGTTTAATTAGGTAATTAATAATTAATTAGTAATTAATTAATAAAAAATCACAAAAAGACAAAAATACATATTTTTGGTTTTAAAATTTGTTTTTAGTTATTTTATAATTTTAGAAATTTTATTTTTCACTTTTCTAGTATTTAATTAATATTATATTGTATTTAAGTATTTTAAATATTCATAATTAGTAATAATTAGTATTTAATTCATCTTAAATAATTAATTAGTGTAAAAATTTATTTTCTTTTTTCAAAAATTTTCTTTTAACCTTAGGTTTGTAAAAAAGTCATTTTCACCCCCTGTGGGTTTTCAGAATTCAGTTTTCACGTTTTATTTTGTACGTTTACGTTATTTAAAACGTGAACGTACGCGTTTTTAGATTTTAAACGTTTCTGGTTTTTCCAACTTTACAGTCTTGTTCATATAGCTTATTTAAGCTATTTCTTTGTAGATTCCCTAGTTTAATCACTCACAAAACCCTTTCCCGTCCAGATTCACTCGATCACAGACCCGTTTAATAACCATCACACCTCGTCGGGACATAACGACCCGTGGAAACACTATACTTCCGCGGAGCATTGACTCTAGGCAGTTTGACCTGGTTGACCATCACCTGGTCTGTTTAGGTTGACCGTTTAGCATCAATCAAATTTTGGCGCCGCTACCGGGGAGGTTATGCGCGTATTCTAAACGGTTTTTCTGATTAGTGATTTTGGAATTCATCCATTTGTATATTTATCCACCTTTGTTCATATCATCTTATTACCATATACAAAACAGTTCCCGAAAACATTTTAAAATTAGTTTTCAACGAACACAAAAAATACAAAAACATTTTATTTATCATTTGTATAAAATGTTTTCCAAAAACACCAAAAATATCCTTCTTCACCCTCCTACCCTTTTGATTCTCATTTCCTCACCCTCTATACACATTTGATTCTTTCTATGTCTCATCCACACTTTCTGATTTGCCAGTGGTGTGGTAGTTCTTATAATGGTGGTAATTGCCCCGGTTGTGGCATGGTAGAGTCAGGAAACGGGTCTGTCTATAACCAAGATCCCTATTCCTACCATGACACGACTGATTTATTCCATTAGCTACCACACCATGAGACTCAACAGTTTTACTGTTTTGAGTACTGTGGTGGTTCACACTACAGTTCTGATTATCAATCGGGAAACACGCTTGTCTATGAGCAGTTTCCTGATAACAATTATGACTCTAGCACATACGACTCACAGCCACATCAGTTTTACTTTTGTGATTACTGTGGAGGTCCACACTTCAGCTCCGATTGTCAAACAAGGAATCCATTTCCTTGTAACACTTTTGACACATCGTATTATGACGAACCTCCATCTCCACAAATTCCTCAAAGTCTTCTCCTTGATCTTTTGGATTTAGTGAAAGACTTGAGAGGAATCACACATACCCCATATAATCCAAACCAAAAATCGATGGAAGAATTGTTAGCTGACGAACAGGCTGCTAAAATAAATTCCCAAGATACTTATGAAAGATCTATTAGGGAATCAATAGCAAAAGAAAAAGCAGCCAGATCTAGCTCTCGATTCCGTTTCATTCCTGATGACAATGATGATGAGGATACACTTGATATCCTTGGATTTTATAAAGATTCATCAGGTGAGATTCCATCAGTTGAGATTCCATCTCAACCCACTCTTATCACACCCGAGGTTCCCACTCACTCTCTGAGCATGGGGGACGAGCATCTTGACACTGTTCCTGATAAGGAATCGGACGAATTCATAAAGTCTAGTGTTGAGAACCTTGTTCAAATCCCAAGAGAGTCACAGGGAATTCTTGATCATATTTGTGATATCCCTCCTGCTCTTGTCTTCTCGACTGATCATGTTGAGATCTTCTCCGATTCTACTGATGACGATTCGTTATCTTGTGGAGACATCGTGTTTATGGAAGAATTACCTTCTAAGCTAGTTAGCTTAGAAGAAGAGAATGATGATATTGACACTGAAATCAAGGATGAAGCACTTCGTGCAACATTATTGAATGTCGATCTCCTTATTTCTAAAATCGAGGCTTTCAATATGAAACCTATTTCATCTCCTATCCCGATTAAGGATAGTGACATTTTCTCTGACGATCCTATTCCGGAGTTTGAAGCCTTTACTTTTGATCATATGGGAGAGAAGATTAGTGGCAGTACCACTTTTCATTCTCAAATTTCTCTCCCCGAATATGATTTATTTACCTTTGAGGAGTTCTCCGGTAAACTCACTCATATCATATCTCCACCGGAGTATGATAACTTTCACTTTGATCTAGACAAAGTTGATCTTTGTTTTCCGGATGGAAATATTCTCAACCTTGAGAATTTGATTGATATCAAAATCCCAACCCTCCCACCCATAATATGTCTAGATCATACGAGCTTTACTGATGAGATTCATGATACACCAATCATGAATTCTCTTTCTGATGATGATGAATCAATCTTGATTGTCATCAAGATCTTTCTTCCCTTCTTCACCTACATGGTGACTTCTCCTATTCTTCATTCCTTCGGGAATGAAGACACTATCTTTGACCCTGGCATTTTCATATATCATTCTTTGAGCCAGGGTCTCTCAGTATATCTCATCGGTGTGGAACTTTCACGTGCTTCAAATGTTTGTCCGAACATCTTGAATGAAAGTCCGATGGAGATTGTATCTTCCACATCATGCTTCCCCAAGGACAAATGAATTCGGGGTCGAGTCAAGCTAGCGACTCGGTAAACAAAAACAGTAGCATGTACTTAGGGTTTTCACCCTAAGTGTGGGGGAGTTACCCCTGCAGTGGTTACTTATGAAGTTAAAATACAAAATGGTGTTTCCACATTTAGCTTGTAATGTTGCCCTTTTACGTTCAAAATGTCGGCATAATAGCCGGGACTTTGAATATTGAGAACAATATTCATGCTAAGTGTGGGGGAGGGGGGGGGGGGGGTATTCTAGCGAATTTTATCACATTTTACTATCTAGTACCCCCGTTTTTAGCCAAAATCTCAAAAAAATTTAAAAAATTTTCACTAAAAGTTTCAAAATTTTTTGTGGTTATCAGTCCGCCATGTCTAACCGACAAAAAGGGATTGGCTAATCCAGGAGCAAACGGCTCTTGGTAAAGATATATCAAATCCGTTGATGGCTTGCAATTTGCACCAAAATTGTATGGTACCTCAACTCGCCATATCCTAAAAAGCGAATGAGTTGGCTAGCCCGCAAGATTATGGCTTGTGGTAAAGGCAGTGGAAAAACCATAATTGGTAATCAGCTCACCAAGATGTTGACTAGGTCCATCAAGAGTTGGCTAGTCCAGAAGCAAACGACTTTTGGTAAAGACTAATCAAATCCGTTGACAGCTGGTGGTTTGCTCAAAATCACATGGTTATCAGATGGACCATAGTTCTTACTTGAATCGATACATCTGGCTACTCCAGAAGTGATGGCCTTTGGTAAAGAGTTTAAAATCCATTAAAGTTTTCAAAACAGTTTATTGTTAGGGACTAGCAATAGTTTAGTGTGGGGGATTGATGAGTGCTCAAACACTCATCATTTTTGGTCAAATTTGAACTGCAAAACATACAAAAACACTCAGAAATGCATCAAAATACTAAAAATATTTCAAATTTGTGTTTTATATGTTTTAGATGCAAAATGAGTAAAAACAAATGAAAAACGTACAAAGTTTGCAAAACTGGCAGTTTCAGTCCCCCAACTTTCAAAATTTGGCAAAAATAGTCTCTGAGCATATATTTGGAAAGAAAAGTCACCAAAGGTCCTTTTGAAATCATAATTTATCATATTTAGTCCTTTGGTGAAAAATCTGAAAAGTTTTGAGAATTTACAGTTTTGGTCCCTGGAGTTTCAAACATTGGCAGAATTGGTCCCTGGTGGGATATTTTTGGATGAAAAATCATTTTTAGTCCTTGGAAATTTAAAAATATTCAATATTGATCCTTGGATAAAAGTTTTCATGAAATTGCAATTTAACCCCTCAAGTTTCAACATTTGGCAATTTTAGTCCTTGAAGGACCAAAAGTGAAAAATTGGATTTGATGACCTTGGACTATGATAACTTGACATGTTTCATCATTTGAACAACTTTTGGAAGTTTACATATTCAGCCCCTGGATTTTCAGTTTGTGCATTTTTGGTCCTTGTGGTATTCTTGAATTACAAAACAAACGGACCCTTTTATTATTTACCAATCCAAAAACCAAAGACTGATCCACAAAACTCACCAAAGCCCACCCAACCTTGGCCCAATCCACTTCACCCCAGCCCATTCCCAAACAAAACCACACCCCGTCCCTTTTTTGATATTCAAAATCCGATCAAACCAAACCATTGACCACCTCTTCCCCACTTCCCTGATAATCCCCTGCAACACACAACCAACCCCCCTCCTCTACATCACCATTCCCATTCCTTGTCCCCCCTCCAAACAGAACCAAACAAACCCATTAAATGCCCTAATTTCCTCACAAGCAATCCATTAACTGCCAAAATGTACTTTTCCCGCCAAAAAGAATTGGAAGGCCAAGATTGAATTAAGCTCATCCAATGGCTTAGAAGAATGGTGGGAATGAAAGAGAAACACTCCAGGTTCTATTTATATCAAGAAAAAAAAAGAAGGGGTTGTGTAGTGTAACAATAGACTAGAGTGGTATTAGTGTTAAAATTAGTGTAAATGTAGTTTTATGTTGTATTCTTAGTTCAAAAAAGTTGTAATTCACAATTGTAGTGTATTTGTAAACTCTTTTATTAATCAATTTCAGTTGCCTTATTTAAATTTAGTATTCACCATTTTCTTTTGAAATTTCACATTAGGTTTAAGATTGTTACAAGTTGTTTTAATTTGGTGATTTGAGCTTATTTCAGTGAATGGTAAGCTTTTGTAAGTTTATTAGTATTAATTCCACTTTCAAATTAAATTCACTAAAAATACCAAAAATAGAGAATAAATAGGTTGAAAAATCAAAAATAATGAAAGGACAAGGTTAAAGCTTGAAGCAGGAAGGATTATGGATGGAATTTGGTTTTAGAAGCCTCAAGGGAGGTATAGGTAGTGTTCATGGTTCTTGGTTTCTCAGTCCTGTGCTTGGAAGCTTTGTAAGCCCTTTTTCATATTTTGCTTAAGTCACTGTAGAAGTCTTTATCTCATGCTTATTTCTATTGCTTTATGCTTAATTAGAATGAATAAAATGGTTTGAAGCTTTACATAGCCTGTTTGTTAATTATGTTCCTTTATGCTGATTCAGAGGTGATTGAGAGACCTATAGGATCTCTTGAAGTTGATTCACAAGTTCATTTTAGTTTTTTTTCTCTTCCACTCCTTAGCTTGGAACTTCTGTGAGTACCATTCAAACTTTCATTGCTTTTTGCATTATTTTGCTAATTTGCTTATTTTGAGTACTCAGCTGCTTAAATATGTTTTCAACTTGCTAATCTCAGTTATTATTTGTTTCTTTTTTTTTAGTTGCTTTGTTTTAGAACTCAATTTAATAATAAGTGATAGTTTCTATTTAATATAATTTAGATTTTAATTTTCATTTTTAGATTTTTATTAAGTACTTGCTATTTTTTTATTTTTATTAATTACCTTTTATATTAAAGTAATTGTAGTAATTTTCTCATATTTTTATTTTATCATTTAGTATTTATTAGAATTCATATTAGTTTTATTAATTATTAACTATTAATTAAGTTTTAAATAGCATAGTTAGTTTTTATTAAGTAAGACCTAGTTTTTATATTTTTCCTAGCTTTTATATAATATAATATAATTTTAGAAATTTTTCTAGAATTTTTACTGTTCATCTTCTATTTTTTATAATTTAAAATAGTTTAATTAGGTAATTAATAATTAATTAGTAATTAATTAATAGAAAAACCACAAAAAGACAAAAATACATATTTTTAGTTTTAAAATTTGTTTTTAGTTATTTTATAATTTTAGAAATTTTATTTTTCACTTTTCTAGTATTTAATTAATATTATATTGTATTTAAGTATTTTAAATATTCATAATTAGTAATAATTAGTATTTAATTCATCTTAAATAATTAATTAGTGTAAAATTTTATTTTCTTTTTCCAAAAAATTTCTTTTAACCTTAGGTTTGTAAAAAAGTCATTTTCACCCCCTGTGGGTTTTCATAATTCAATTTTCACGTTTTATTTTGTACGTTTACGTTATTTAAAATGTGAACGTACGCGTTTTTAGATTTTAAACGTTTCTGGTTTTTCCAAATTTACAGTCTTGTTCATATAGCTTATTTAAGTTATTTCTTTGTAGATACCATAGTTTAATCACTCACAAACCTCTTTCCCGTCCAGATTCACCCGATCACAGACCCGTTTAATAACCATCACACCTCGTCGGGACATAACGACCCGGGGAAACACTTTACTTCCGCAGAGCATTGACTCTAGGCAGTTTGACCTGGTTGACCATTTCTTGGTCAATTTAGGTTGACCGTTTAGAGCCAATCACCAATTATGGTTTTTCCACTGCCTTTACCACAAGCCATAATCTTGCGGGCTAGCCAACTCATTCACTTTTTGGGATATTGCGAGTTGATTTACCATACAATTTTGGGCAAATTGCAAGCCATCAATGGATTTGAGATATCTTTACCAAGAGCCGTTTGCTCCTGAATTAGCCAATCCTTTTGTCGGTTAGACAAGGCGGACTGATAACCACAAAAAATTTTGAAACTTTAGTGAAAAATTTTTAAATTTTTTTTTCAAAAACGGGGGTACTAGATGGTAAAATGTGATAAAATTCGCTAGAATTTTCCCCCCACACTTAGAATTGAATATTGTTCTCAATATTCAATGTCCGGCTATTATGCCGACTCTTTGAAGGTAAAAGGGCAACATTACAAGCTAAATGTGGAAACACAATTTTGTTTTTCACTTTATTTGTAACCACAGTGGGGCACTCCCCCACACTTAGGGTGAAAACCCTATAAGCATACGCTACTGTTTTTGTTTACCGAGTCGCTAGCTTGACTCGACCCCGAATTCATTTGTCCATGGGGAAGCATGATGTGGAAGAGAAAATATCCATCAGACTTTCATTCAAGATGTTTGGATAAACATTTGAAGCACGTGAAAGTTCCACACCGATGAGATACACAAACCCTGGCTCAAAAGAATGATACATGAAAATGCCAGGGTCAAAGATAATATATTCATTCCCGAAGGAGTGAAGAACAGGAGAAGCTACGGGATAGGTGAAAAAGAGAAAGAAAGTCATGATGAAAATCATGACTAACTCATCGTCACCCACAGGAGAATTCATAATATTATGATTCTCAACTTTTAAGCTCGTTTGATCAAGACATATCCCGGGTGTGTCTAGATCAAAGTAGAAGTTATCATACTCCGGCGGAGATATGATATGAGTGAGTTCACAGGAGAACACATCAAATGTGAATGAATCATATTCTGGATTGATGTGCGTGAGTTCACAGGAGAACTCATCGAAGGTAAATGATTCATAATCGGGGAGAGAATTATGAGAATGAGAAGTGGTACTGCCGCTAATCTTCTCTCCCATAGGATCAAAAGTAAAGGCTTCAAACTCCGGAATAGGATCATCGGAGAAAATGTCACTATCCTTAATGGGGATAGGAGATGACCTAGGTTTCTCTTTGAAAGCCTCGATTTTAGAAATGAGGAGATTGACATTCAATAATGTTGCACGAAGTGCTTCATCTTGGATTTCAGTGTCAATCTCATCATTCTCTTCTTCTAAGCTAACTAGCTCAGAAGGTAATTCTTCCACATAAATGATGTCCCCACAAGATAAAGAATCATCATTATCAGAATCGAAGAACATCTTAACATTGTCAATTGGGAATACAAGAGGAGGAGGGATATCACACACATGATCAAGAATTTCCTGTGACTCTCTTGGGATTGGAACAAGGTTCTCAACACTAGACTTTATGAATTCGTCCGAATCTCTTTCAGGAACAGTGTCAAGATGCTCGTCCCCCATGCTCAAAGAGTGAGTGGGAACCTCGGGTGTGATAACAGCAGACTGAGGGAGTTGAGAAGGACTAGCAGTCATGGTTTCTACAAGTTCCATGATTTCTACTGCTAGTGATTCAGTCATAATCTTTTCTCCCTGTATTTCTACTGAAGCAGTTTCAACTGTAGTTGAATCAAAAGGTTTCTCAGATACCTTTGGGATTGGAACAAGGTCATCAATTTCCTCAAGAGGATTGATTTTGACTTCCTTGTCCCCCATTGGCAAGATATCTGAAGTTTCCTTAGGGTTTTCCTCTTCAAATGGTTCATCCTCATCACTTTCATCCTCAAGATAAAATGAGTTAACATGAGGCTTTTGTTTTCTAAGAATCAAATCCTTAAGACAGTTTATACTATCTTGAATGGTCTTGTTGACTTGATTTTGATTCATAATCATTTTAGTAATCAATTCAGCTCTAGCTAACTCGTCCTGAGGCGGTGGTTGAGGGTTTGTGTATTGTGAGGGCTGGTTAAAACCAAATTCATGATTGTTACAAGGAACCTGTTCATAGACAAACTGATTCCTAATTTGACAATCAGAGCTGTAGTGAGGGCCTCCACAATACTCACAACAGTAAAACTGCTGGGTCTCATGGTGTGGAAGCTGATGGAATGAACTAGTCGTGTCATGGTAGGAATAGGGATTCTGGTTATAGACAGACCCTTTTCCTGACTCTACCATGCCACAACTAGGGCAATTACCACCATTATAAGGACTACCACACCATCGACAAAGAGGGTGAGGATGAGACATGGAAAGAATCAAAGGGTTTTGGAGGGTAAGAAATGGAGAATCAAAAAGGTAGGAGGGTAAGGATGGATATTTTTGGGATTTTTGATAAACATTTTATAAGAAAGAAAATCTTTTTGTGTTCGTTGAAAACTGATTTTAAAATGTTTTCAGGAACAGTTTTGTTTATGATAATAAGATAATATGAACAAAGGATGGTAAATAAACAATGAGTGTATATCCACATTCACTAATACGCAAAACCGTTTAGAATACGCGCACAACCTCCCCGGCAGCGGCGCCAAATTTTGATTGGCTTCAAACGGTCAACCTAAATTGACCAAAGGATGGTCAACAAGGTCAAACAGCCTAGAATCAATCTCTGTGGAAATACAGGGTTTCCCCTGGTCGTTATGTCCCGACGAGGTGTGGATGGTATAAAAACGGGTTTTTGATCGGGTGAATTTGGACAGGAAAGGGGTAATGAAGGTTTTGAATGATTACGTTAAGGAAATACGAATGAGAATGATTTAAACAAACTATATTAACAATAACGTGAAACCTAATTAACCTAAAACGTAATCTAAAAATTTAAAATTAAAGTTTGCTTAAAGATAAGCAGAAAAATAAGCCAAACGACTTAAATAGAAGCTATCACTTTATTTATGTTTTTGGTTTTTCTTTATTTTACAAACTACTTTTACTTACGTAACATAAATTTTTAAAAACGTAAAAGTTATTTTAAATAAAACGCGAGTGCGCAAAATAAAAAGTGAAATTTGATCTACGCTAACCCTACAAACATGAAAATTATATTTTTACGGTCCTAACGATAAAAGAAAATTTTGAGAAAAAGAAAAATATTTTTTTAGACTTTTTAATTATTTATTATTAATTAAAATCTATTTAAATACTAATTATACTAATTTAAATTAAAATAAATAGTAAATGAACAGTAATAAATATGAAATTTTTTATAAAAATACTTATTACTATTACAATACTGGGAAAAATATAAAAATACTAAAAAGATTACAAATAAACTGGAAAATAAGCTGTAAGAGCTTATTAGGCTAAAATGAGATTATGCACTATATAAATAAGTGTGAAAGAAATAAACACCAAGAATCACTTGGCCCAGTTGGTGCACGTGTTAGGAATGGCGTTGACCAGTCAACCCAAGAGGTCCAAGGGTCGAATCTGGCTAGTGGCACTTTTTCTTTTTATTTTTCTTTTCTGGTTTTAACTTTACAAACACACTTAACAATGATATTTAAACAACTTTGACAAAAACAAACTTTTTATAAACCACAAATAAGCACTGTGTGAACTTATTTTCTACACAGTTGAGCTTTTGATTTGAGAAGTGACTTTTAGAGATGAAAAAGCAAGGAAATAAGCTAAATATTGAAATCTAAAATGAACCATGAGCAAAATCACCAAAACCTACTGAGATGGATACAAAATATCCAAAGAAAACAAGAAAAAGAACAATAAATAAGCAATAAGCTTAAATAAGCAATCCTAGAATGCCACAGACCAAAACAGGCCCAAGGGGGACTTTGCAGCCCTTTGTGGACCCCACAATGAAGCTTGGGGATTTGAAATTAAGCTGGAACCAATAAGCTGGACTGGCTAGCTTCTAAATAAGCCAAGTTTCACACCCTGGGTCCCACTATTGAGCTTATGAAGGGCTCTGGAAGTTGGGTGTTTGGGATAGGGATCTGTGTAGAAGGGCATAGGCCAGCCCTGTAGGTGTGTGGGACCCACAGAGAAAATCACAAAAATAAACTAAAGAGTGGATTACAAAGTTGAGGTGGGAGACTTCAATCCCTGAAAATATCAAATCCTAAGTCCTAGTACAAAATTCAGAATAATTCATGGGGTTTTTGGGTTTTCTGCTAAAAGGCCAATTTGACTTTTTGAGCAAAACATGGAACTTTGACCTTTTTGAGATTTGATTAATCCTAAATGACTTGAAGTGAAATATTAAACTGTTTTAAGACTAATATAAGCTAAAGTAACAACTTGTAAAAGGATTTAGGTAATCATGAATCTTAAACTCTTAACTGTTATGAGTCCTATGAAGATTCAAACCAATTTTTACTTTATGAGCTATGCATGCTTGTAACTAGGGTCTCTAAGACCTGAACTAACCTAAACTCACATGTAGTAAGCATGAACAACAGCTATGAGTTCCTTCACCTTACACAGAAAGCATGAACCAAACACCCCATTATGTTGTCTGTTTTGGAGTTTTCAAGGCAACTGAGACTTTTAGGCTACACTTGTGAAAGGAACCAATCCAAATAGCTATAATATGGAAAATGCAGCAACAAAATACCATAGATAAACAGTTTTGCAATGAGTCACAACCCTATCTAATCATTTGCAGAATTAAAACAGTTGCATTCATATTTAAACCTAAGTAATTAAACAAACTCAAAATTACCTAACTACAACTATATTATGATTAATAAGAAGCTATGGAACAACAAACTAGCAAACTACAAAGTTTAACCTATTACTTAAGAAATTCAGTTTTAAATAAAAAATGTGAAATAAGACTTACAACCTTGGGTCCCCTAACTGAAATAGGATGAGCAAGAAAGCCAAAGCCTATCCCTCAGATAGACTAAACATCATCATGAACCACCAATGAACTACCCAGAATCATCACATACCCCCAGTTGACTTTCATTGACTTTTCTTTGAATCTTTGCTTAGAACAGGAACAATAGCCTAAAACTCACTAAAATACTTGTTGAGCTTACATGAGATTATGTGACAATAATAGAAACTCAAAAACAGTTTGTAAAGATTTTGAATGCATAAAAGTTAATTCCTCAAAGATTATAGGATAAACTAGAATTTTATTGATGCTAAAACTTGCATACAGAATATCTGAGAATTACAAACTAATTAAAAGTGCTTGATTACATTAGAAAATAATTTTACAAGGAAAAAACTAAGGGAAAACTACACTAAAAACCTACTACTAGCTCCCACAGCTTCTCTCTTTCTCTTATAGGCTGCCAATTAGGGTTTTTAAAGCTTTCTTGGACCTTTCCCTGCTGCTACTTGAACCATTGGATTCATAAAAATAATCCCAGCCATTGATGAAGTTTTGGCGGGAAATTGGGGTGTTGCACTTTGGCCTCGAGCTCTTGGCAGGGGGGGGTATTTGTTGTGTAGTATTTGTTTGGAGGTGAGTAGGAGGGGGTGGAGTGTGACAGAGGTAGTGATGATGGGGGTGCAGGGTGGTATTGCAGGTGTGGTGGAGTGGTATTGGGAGGGGAGTGGTTTTGAGGGAGGTGGGTTTGACCGTTTGGTTTGACCCAAGGTTGTTTAATATTAAAGGGGGGTGAGTGGTTTATTTGTGTTGGGTTGCAAAATATATGGGCCAATAAAAAGGGTGGATTGGGCTAGGTTTAGTTATAAGGGTGGGTAGTTTGTTGGGTAAATAAATTACACAAGGGTCCAATTTGGTTTTAAGTATTTGTAAATCACAAGGACTAATTTTGTAGTTTTTGGATTTTTGAGGGACTAAAATTGTAAGTTTCCCAAAGCTTCCACAAGGACTAAATTTTCCAAGTAAAATAACCCAAGGACCATTTTTGCACTTTTCATAACTCCAGGGGTATTTTCTGCCAATTCTGAAACTTGGGGGGTTAAAACTGCCAAAGCTCCAAACTTTTCTCCAAGGACCTTTTCTGCCAAATAAGAATAGTACAAGTACCAGATTTGCTATTTTTCAAAGTTTTGACATCCCAGGGACTATTTCTGACAGTTTTGCAAAGAACATGGACCAAACTTGTAGTTTTCCAAACTGCAGGGACCATTTGTGTAATTTTCTCAAACATTTCACCCATGGATCATTTTTGATAATTTTTTACTTTTAAATGCCTTGGGTTGACTTTTCTTTCGTTTTAAACTTTCAGGGACTAGTTTTGTCAAATTTTGAAACTTGAGGGACTGAAACTGCCAATTATGCAAACTTTGTTCGTTTTTCATTTGTTTTTAAACATTTTGCATCTAAAACATATAAAACACATTTTTGGGATAATTTCTGTATTTTGATGCATTTCTGAGTGTTTTTTGATGTTTTGGCAATTCAGATACGATAAAAATGATGAGTATTTACACACTCATCAATGTATATTCGTATTTGTTAGAGTCAAATACTTGTATCGAGTCATAATGAAGTTTTGCAGGATTTTCCAGGAAGTAGGACCAAGTTTTTCCAGAAATTTTCCGGAAACTTAACATAAGAATTTCTGCAAGTCATTTCTGACGGCGTCACGAGTTTCCTCTTGACGGCGTCACGTGTAAAAATCTGGAAATTTTACCAGTTTTGTTTTTCTAACGGAGTTTTAAAGTTTTTGTTGAATTATTAGTTTTATAATCTACAGGAAATCTGCAAACATCATTTCACAAGCATTATATCTTATTTTGTTTTCTAGGATTTATTAGCATATGTAGATTGCCGCCGATTTTATGCGAGGTTGCCTTGTCTGCTTTCTCAGGTTTAACAGGTTATGTATGACAAGAAGATGATTATTATTCTGGAAGGGAAGCTTTGATTGTTCATTTTCTTGGAGGAAGATCTAACCTGGCCACCTTATTATCCATACCGAGCGAATCAGGGGAGTATTTTATTTCATTTATTTTACTTATTTCACTTTTACATTCTTTACTTGAACATTGGGGACAATGTTCATCCTAAGTGTAAGGGGAGGGTAAAATGATGATACCTTACAGATACACTTTCACTTGAGTTTGTTTGTTTGATAGTAGATGTGTAATAAAACTATGAGAAATACTTGTTAGTGTAATTTTAGTGCCAAATTTAAAATTTTTTACAACATTTAGGAGTGAAACTTTAGCCATAGCAAGCGTCTCATGGATAGGAGATTGTATGACTAGCACAAAACCATATCATTCAGAAAAATTTTCCACCCAAATATGTGAGGTTCGCTTTAGATTTGATAGGAAAAGCATTTACTATTAGTGCTTATGAGTGTACCGGTAGCATTTAGATTCTAGAACTTGCGTTAGTGATGCATCCCGAGACCGCTAGTGAGACTACATTCGTGTAGTAGGATTTACTACATGATAAGAGGCATTAGGATCACCCTTGTGTTAAACCCGTATCATAATTACTTGACCATTTAAGTCATATTACTTGGCTAGCTAAGTCAATTAATTTTTCCCACACCCTTAGCGTTGTACTCATTTTTAGTACACGAAATCCCTAGTACACCCCTCCGAGCCTATCTTTTCATTTCTAACTTTAAGCATCTTACTTAAAAGAAGAATTTGTTACACCCCACTTAAATGTACACCCAAATCGCCTTAGCCTTCCGTGTATGCACTCATCTTTAGTGCATTATTGTTATGTGTTAAACCCTAAGTTAACTATCTAATTGATTACATGGTTGCTAAGTCGAGTCATATCCTTGTACATATTGTTTTAGGATGATTGGGACTCATGGGTAAAGTGCTTATTTTATGGAGTAATGGGGAAGAACATCATATATTACCCCCATATGTACGTTAATCTTAAAAGTACTCCAAGTGTTTTGATTTTCTTAATTCGAGTCATTAGATTAGTTCATTATAAAGTATGTAAAAATTCAAGTGTAAAGGGAATTTACATTCCCTATGATGTATTATTTTGGATGGTAGGGTAAGAGTGTATGCACATACATACAAAAAAAAAAAAAAAAAAAAAAAAAAAAAAAAAAAAAAATTCAAGAAAAAGAAAAAAAAAAGAAGAAAAAAAAATGAAAAAAAAAATAGAAAAAGAGAAAAGAGAAAAAAAAACATACGGACTACCATCCTTTTTCATTCTATGTTCATTTTATGTTTTTGTTATTTTTCATTTATTAGCTTAAGTCGAGTCTAGTCTTGGCTTAGCAACGCAATATTGTACATGTAATTAACTAAGATTGTTAACTCCCCACCAGTAAAGACTGCATATATCCAACAAAACCGTGTATTCCATATCCCTACACCTAAAGTTACAACCCTTCAAAAGACCTCTTTGATAGTTTATCCTAGGTGCTTACGCCATGTGGTGGAGGTTTGATCCTTTCTCAAGCCTATGGTAATCTATTTTGCTATGACAGGTAGTGAGAGATATTTTCCGTTTCCATATTGTGATATTACTTTATTACACCCGAGAGATGTGAGTATCTAAACACTATTTGTGAGGTGCTAGTGTATGACCTCCGTGCTTGTCTTTGATCTTTAGTGGAACCATTATTTGTTGTAATTACTTTTATATTAGTGTTAGATGACCCCTAACTTGTATTTTGACTAGAATAAAAGCGCATTTGCTTGAGGACAAGCAAATCTCAAGTGTAAGGGTATATGATGAGTCGAAAAATGAACCACTTTTAAGGGGTCATTTAAGCCCGGAATTGAATTTATTTGATCAAATATTGCCCTAAATCGTTCCTTTTGTGATTTTAGGTATTTTGGGAGTGCATTCTGGAAAAGAAGGCATTTTGGACGTTTTTGGAGCATAAAAGTGAAGAAAACGGCAAAGACTTAATTTTCCATGCTGAGAACAGTACCTGACGGCGTCAAGAGGAAGAATCTAATGGCGTCAAGAGTTAAAACCATGACAACCCAGTGGAAATCTGAAGGCGTCACAACTAGGGCGTCAAGACAAATTTTGGTGACGGCCTGCATAAGGGATATACATGACGGCGTCAGACCCAGATCTAGGCAGTCCGAGAAACTATTTGGTGGCGAGATGACGGCGTCAGACTTTTGTTCTTGACGCCGTCACCTATCAAAATCTATATATAGTTTTTCTATTTTTCATTCATAAGAGATGTGGAAAACTAGAAGGGGGTTGAATAGTTTTACGTCTTTTTAATTTGTTACAAAAGAAAGTTTTAGTGTTTTCTTAGTTTTTAAAATTTAGATTCGATAATATATGATCTCAAGTCTTGCACAATATAAACAACTATCAATAAGTAAGGTATAGCAATGATAAGTAAGGAAATAAATGAGAGATGGAAAGATCGAACCGCGAGACAAGAGATTTATAGTGGTTCGGCTACAAGGACACCTTCCTTGCCCTACTCCACTCCCCGAGCACCTAACTCGAGAGTTTTCTTCACTATATCAACAAGCTCCCTTATGGCAGAGAAAACCTTACACACCAATATACACACCACAACTTCTTCACAACTAAATCACAACTTCTACACAACTTCTTCACACCAATCTACTTCACAACTAACAACACACCAATTTTCTTCACACCTAACAACTTCACACCTAGCTTCTTCACTAAAATCTAATTCCTAACTTTTCTTCTTCACACCGAACAACTAACTAATCACACAATCAATATACCTAGCACAACTATCTACAATCAAATATTCACAACAATCTTCACAAAGAATAATGTAAATAATCTTGATGATGCACCAACAACTTGGATGTGGAGGTCACAACAAGTTGTAATACTTCTTGTCTTGGGGGATAGAAGTATTCTTCTCTTGCACTTGAGAGGATGATGTTTGAATCACTTTGAAACAAAGAATTATGTACTTATGATCAAAGGATTAAGATAATAGAAATGTGGATCTAGAACAGAAAGTTTAGGAGTGCAAAAGGTGAGAAAATTCAGTGGGATGAACCAGTATTTATAGGGGAAAAATTTACTGTTCTGGAGCGTGGCCGGTCCCCTTAATTAATGGCCGGTCCCCTTAATGATTAAGGGGGCCGCCTAAGGAATTAAGGGGGCCGCCCCTTCAGAACGTTGGATTTTCTTGTCTTTTAGTGGGGAATATTTTTCTGGATAAAATTTGCCATTTTTGTTGGAAATTTGAAATCATATATTTATAATGAATTAACATATTCTTTTAATTCCAAAAGTAATTTTGTAAAAGATATAGAATGTGTAATACATTTTATAAAAATTCTAGTGATTAGAAAAATTTCCTTTGATCATGAAATGCAATAAACCCTTTATTTATTCATACCTTAAGTGATATGGATGTAAAGACAAATATTAAGCACTGAAAACTTGTTTATGTCATAAGTTTTAGATTAATGAGTTTATGCTTTGTAATTATCAAAACATAGAGCTATTGTTAACATGCTAACAATGTTTTTAGACATTATTTATGTCAACAATCTCCCCCTTTTTGATGATTACATAACCTTAAACTCATTAGGTCTAAAAAATAATTTTTAGACAAGTATTATTAGAGTTTAACATTCTCTTCTCCCCCTTTTTGTAAAATCAAAAAGGTTAATGTTCCCCCTTGATGTATGCTCCCCCTCATTTGAGAGCACCAAGGGAATGAGCTATGGAAATCTTGGCTACACAAAATATTAGAAGAGAACAAGACACATTTACATGCAAAGCAATAATTATAAAAATAGATTCATTCAAGCATCATAGAAATGATTAGCATTACAACATTCAATATGCTTAAGGCATATTGATTACAATAAAACAAAAAGAAAAGACATAGTCCTATATTGCCTAAGAGAGCACATGGACTTGCTTGCAACCCATGGTTGATTGTTTTATTTGCTTGAAGGAGAACATAAGCATAAAGCTTAGTTGTTAGATGGAGAGGGATATGGAGTGGGGTATGGAGCGAAAGAAGTGGACCTTACGATGTTGTATCGTGTTAAGGGTGGTATGGGATGAGGACGAGTGAGGAGATATTCAATTCAAGAAATATCTTCACTCAAGTATAGGATTTGTTTTTGAAGGAAGATGCAACAAGGACAATAGTGAGTGTGGTTTGTAACTTGATCCAAGTTGAGAAAGTGGGGTAGGCAATTGTTGTAAGGTGATGATGGAAGTTGCCCTTTGTTGCGTTGTGCAAGATGCATGGCATTGAGATCACTAAGATCATGGATTTGGGATATTTCATCACGAAACCTTTACTTTTCCGTGGCAATGCGGAGAGAGTCATTGTGTTGATATGGATGAATTGGGTTTGTGTAGTTGGATGGTTGATCAAACTTGTATGGATCATTATAAATGGTTGGTGGATGAGATGAATGGTTTGGCATGAAGGAAGATGTTTGGCCAATGTTGTATGGTTTGTAAAGAGGATCAAATGAATGTCCTTGTGAATTTGGTGTAAAGTTTGGGAAGTATGTGGTTGGAGGTGTTGAGTGATTTCCAACTTCATTGGTTATGATGGATTTGTTACGAGGGATTTTTCTTCGCCAAATAGGTTTTTCCGTCATTCTTGCAAGCCTTGAGGCTTTTAGTTTTGGTTTGTTTGGAGAAGTCATGAAGGGATGAATGAAGAGTTTTGAGGATTGGGGTATTTATAGTCTAAGATTTGTGTGTTTAAGGATGGATAAGGTTTGTTTGGGAGATTAGGACAAAATATGTTGGTGAAAAATGGGAAATGTAGGTTGAAATGGGCTAAAAAGCAGAAAAGATTCTGTAAACCCGACCATCAGATGGCCGGTCCCCTTAATTAGGGGGCGGTCCCCTTAATGATTAAGGGGGCCGCCTTACAAAATTAAGGGAGCCGCCCATCTGGTGATTTCCAGATTGCCAGAATTGGGTTTTTGGCAGAAAATTTGCAGAAAGGTTGTGTGTTTGGATTAGAATTCATGCAAGTTCAATTCCTTTAGGCAATATAGCATCTAATCTAATCAAGATATAGCATGCATGCAAAACACATAAGCAAAAGAGCAAATAAGCAACACATAATAAGCAAAAGGAGACAAGTAAGGGCAAGAGCACTTAAACTTCCTAAGGCACCTATCTTAGATCAAAGGCAAAGTTAACTAGTGAGTGGAAAACTAGTGATGGAGCAAGATGACAACATTATTAGTGAATTTGTCCTAGTGTGTGTCTATATGCAACAAATGTCGAGTTGTGATTGTTTCGACTCCTAAATGCAAAGAGAGATAACGATCCTAAGAAACAATCCAAAAGATCTCCTTGATTCAATTTTTCATGAATGTCAAAAATATATATTAGATTATATATTTTGACAATTTATGTGAGAGTTTATGCATAATTTAGGAAAAAGTTTTTAGCGTTTGTCAACAATGCAAGGAAAAAGATTTTCATGTAATTCCTAGATGTGAGAATAGTTTTCAAGAAATTTTGATTGGGTTTTACAAGAGAGTATATGCAAATGAAAGTGAGGTTTCCCAATCATTAATTTTGTGCAAAATGGATTCCTAGACTCAGAAGTGAAGAAGTGGACGAAAAGTAAATTTTATGCAAGTATAAATTTGTGTAAGTTCAATATAATTTAGTCAACTTGTTCCATCATTCCTAATCCTAAACGCAAGTGGTTGAATAATTCACGCTTAAGGGGTTTTGTGAATATATCCGCAATGTTATCTTCCGATGCAACTTTTTCTATAGATATGTTTCCTTTTTGTACATTATCCCTAAGAAATTTGTGGCGTATTTCTATATGTTTAGTCCTAGAGTGTTGCACCGGATTTTTACTTAAATCTATCGCACCTTTGTTATCACACATAATGGGAACGTTTTCTAACCTAATGCCATAGTCTATAAGAGCTTGTTTCATCTATAGTGCTTGTTGACATGCCTTTCCAGTGCTTACATATTCGGCTTCGGTGGTAGAAATAGTAAGAGCGGTCTGCTTCTTCGAAAACCAAGATGTTAGACAACATCCCATAAACGTGCAAATACCGCTAGTGCTTTTTCTATCTACGTAGTCTCCCGCATGATCAGAATCCGCATAGACGATGGTTTCTATGCCGGATCCCTTAGGATACCATAATCCTAAGTGTATAGTGCCTTTAATGTATCGGAAGATACGCTTAACCGCTTCTAGGTGAGAGGTTTTGGGATCCTCTTGAAAACGGGCACAAAGGCAGACACTAAACATGATATCGGGTCTACTTGCCGTCAAGTATAGTAAACTACCTATCATTCCTCTATACTTGGTGTTATCTATGGACTCACCTTCATCATCCTTTGTGAGCTTTACTTCCGTAGACATGGGAGTTTTCATGGGTTTTGAGTCTTCTAGGCCAAATTTCTTAAGCATTTCCTTAATGTACTTAGATTGGTTAAAAAATATTCCATCTTCTAATTGTTTTATTTGTAATCCTAGGAAGAAGTTAAGTTCACCCATCATACTCATCTCAAACTCATCATGCATGATTTTGGCAAATTCATCACACATGTCTTGACAAGTCGATCCAAATATAATGTCATCAACATATATTTCGACAATGATGAGATTTGGGTCTTTCCTTTTAGTGAAAAGAGTGTTATCTACCATTCCCATGGAATAATCATGTTTAATAAGAAAAGCTTTTAATCGATCATACCAAGCTTTGGGAGCTTGTTTGAGTCCATACAAAGCTTTCTTTAACTTATAAACATAATCAGGTTTTGCAAAGTCAATGAATCCTGGAGGTTGTGCCACATATACCTCCTCATAACCGTTAAGGAATGCACTTTTCACGTCCATTTGAAATAACTTAAAATCTAGGGCGCATGCATAGGCAAGTAATATCCTAATCGATTCTAGTCTAGCTATGGGGGCATAAGTTTCGTCATAATCAATTCCTTCTTGTTGATTATAACTTTGGGCAACTAACCTAGCTTTATTCCTAGTAACTATTCCATTCTCATCTAACTTATTTCTATATACCCATTTAGTTCCTATGATGGTCATATTCATTGGATTTGGGAGTAATTCCCAAACATCATTTGCCTTAAATTGATTTAATTCTTCTTGCATAGCTATAACCCAACTTTCATCTTTTAATGCCTCACTAATATTCTTAGGTTCTATTGCTGAGAGGAAACAAAAGAAATTGTTTTTATCTTGGGCTTGTGACCTAAGGGTTCTTTGGTTAAGATGTCCTATTATATTATCTAATGGATATGATCTAGATTCTTTAACATTAACAATTTCGTTATTTCCTAAGTGAATGTCTTCATTATCATTTCCTATGGATTTTGTTTTACTAACCTCAATAGCTTCATCTTCGACTAAGTCATCATCTTCTAAAGGTAATGTTTTAGGAGGTGGTGGTGTTTCATCAAATGTTACATTTAGTGATTCTTCTACTTTCATGGAGTGTTTGTTAAGTATTATATATGCTTTACTATTTTGTGAGTATCCTAAAAATATTCCTTCATATGATTTTGGATCAAACTTAGTGAGGTAATCCTTAGTGTTTAGAATATAATATTTACTTCCAAATACCCTAAAGTAGCTTAAGTTTGGTTTTCTACCTCTTAGTAACTCATAAGGAGTTTTTCCTAGAATTCTCCTAATTGATACCCTATTTAAAATATAAGTCGATATATCTACGGCGTGACACCAAAATTTTTGTGGGATGGATTGTTCATTTAACATTGTTCTACTCATTTCTTGTAGTGACCTATTTTTTCTTTCTACTACGCCATTTGATTGGGGAGTACGAGGAGCGGAGAAATTGTGAGATATTCCACTTAACTCACAATATTTTCCGAATTGTACTTCGTTATCAAATTCCCTACCATGGTCCGTCCTAATGGCAACTATTGTGCATCCTAATTTATTTTGAATCATTTTACTAAATATTTCAAATTTTTCAAAGGCTTGGGTTTTGTCACTTAAAAACCTAGTCCACGTGTATCGTGAGTAGTCATCTACTATTAGTAAGGTATATTTGTTTCCCCCATAGCTCCGCACAGCGGATGGACCGAAAAGATCCATATGTAATAATTCTAGGCACCTAGTGGTGGATACTATATTCTTAGCTTTGTGACTAGCATGAGCTTGTTTTCCAATTTTACATGCATCACAAAAATGCTTGTCATATTTTAGATTAGGCAAATTTCTAACTAATTCCTTATAGGCCAAAGATTGTATTTGTTGCATGTTAGCATGTCCTAATCTCATATGCCACAATGTAGAGTTTTCATCTAGGGTCGTTAGACATATCCTATCCTCAGGCTTGTTTCCTAGTTTCATAACATATATGCCCCCTTTCCTAATTCCTCTACCTATAATTTTTCCATTCTTAACTATTTCGCTACCCTCTTCGGTAAAAGTGACTCTACATTTATTCTCACATATTTGTCCTATACTAAGAAAGTTATATGTTAAATTATCTACATGCTCTACATTTTCAATAGTAAGTGAGTCTTGAGAAATCGTACCTTTGCCAATGATTTTTCCACGTAAGTCACTACCGAAAATAACGTTACCTCCATTGTATGCCTTGTATGCAGAGAATAGCTTACGGTTCCCCGTCATGTGTCTCGAACATCCGCTATCTTTGATCTATTCGTCAGGCTCCAAGTCAATTCCTAAACATATTTCGTCGGTTTCTTTTGCCATAAAATACTTTTCGTCTCTTGGCTTCTCAACTTCTTCTTTGTCACTATCACTCCATGTTCCACTAACAAATGCGCCTTGATTTTCATAACCCGACGGCTTTAGACATTCACCAATGAGATGATTTGGACTTCCACATCTAAAGCACTTTCTTTTCCCGTAGTTGTCACTTCTATTTCTTTGGAATGGTTTTCTTTCGTCTCGTGATGATCTAGTGAATCTTCCTCGTCTCTTGAAGAATTTCTTGAATTCTCTTACGGCCATTGCATATTATTCGTCTTCACTTTCGTCACTTGAATCATCATCATCACTAGGTTCCTTTTTGGCTTTTAGAGCAATGGATTTGGTTTGTTCTTTCTTGACTTTGACCGGTTCCGAATCTCTTCTTATAATTTCTTCATGAACCTTCAAGTTGCCAATTAGTTCATCTAGTGATAACGTCATCAAGTTCTTTGATTCTTCAATTGCCGTGACCTTAGCTCGCCATTTCGGATGCAATGCCCTAAGAAATTTCCTAACACAATTTTTACTAGAAAATGTCTCATCAAGTGCTTTTAAACTTGTGATAATAGTGTTAAATTTAACAAAAGCATTATCAATTGATTCCTCTTCCGGAATTGTAAATTGTTCATATTGTTGTACAAGAAGATCTATTTTATTATCTTTGACTTGGCTATTACCTTGGTGAGTAATTAGTAAAGAATCCCAAATTTCTTTGGCGGTTTTACACATAAAAATTCTTTCATATTCTTTGCGTGGTAATGCATTATAAATGACCATTTTAGCCTCATTATTTTTTGCTAGTTTCTTTTTCAAATCATCATTTTGTTTTTCAAAAGATACAATTTCATCCATTTTAGTTTCAACATTATATTGAATAGGAGGAAAATCACCAAAGGTAATAATATGCCAAAGATCAAGATCTTTTGATTTCACATACGTTTCGAATATATTTTTCTAATATAAAAATCCATCACTTTCAAATAGTGGTGGTCTTTGCATAGATTGCCCTTCTAAATATTTTTCAGATTCCATAGATCATTACAAGTTTTAAAATACAATATATTTTAAAAATCTTGATCGACGTGGCTCTTGATACCAATTGTGGAAAACTAGAAGGGGGTTGAATAGTTTTACGTCTTTTTAATTTGTTACAAAAGATAGTTTTAGTGTTTTCTTAGTTTTTAAAATTTAGATTCGATAATATATGATCTCAAGTCTTGCACAATATAAACAACTATCAATAAGTAAGATATAGCAATGATAAGTAAGGAAATAAATGAGAGATGGAAAGATCGAACCGCGAGACAAGAGATTTATAGTGGTTCGGCTACAAGGACACCTTCCTTACCCTACTCCACTCCCCGAGCACCTAACTCGAGAGTTTTATTCACTATATCAACAAGCTCCCTTATGGCGGAGAAAACCTTACACACCAATATACACACCACAACTTCTTCACAACTTCTACACAACTTCTACACAACTTCTTCACACCAATCTACTGTACAACTAACTACTCCACGCCTATCTTCTTCACACCTAACAACTTCACACCTAGCTTCTTCGCTACAATCTAATTCCTAACTTTTCTTCTTCACACCGAACAACTAACTAATCACACAATCAATATACCTAGCACAACTATCTACAATCAAATATTCCCAACAATCTTCAGAAAGAATAATGTAAATAATCTTGATGACGCACCAACAACTTGGATGTGGAGGTCACAACAAGTTGTAATACTTCTTGTCTTGGGGGATAGAAGTATTCTTCTCTTGCACTTGAGAGGATGATGTTTGAATCACTTTGAAACAAAGAATTATGTACTTATGATCAAAGGATTAAGATAATAGAAATGTGGATCTAGAACAGAAAGTTTAGGAGTGCAAAAGGTGAGAAAATTCAGTGGGATGAACCAGTATTTATAGGGGAAAAATTTACTGTTCTGGAGCGTGGCCGGTCCCCTTAATGATTAAGGGGGCCGCCCCTTCAGAACGTTGGATTTTCTTGTCTTTTAGTGGGGAATATTTTTCTGGATAAAATTTGCCATTTTTTGTTGGAAATTTGAAATCATATATTTATAATGAATTAAACATATTCTTTTAATTCCAAAAGTAATTTTGTAAAAGATATAGAATGCTTAATACATTTTATAAAAATTCTAGTGATTAGAAAAATTTCCTTTGATCATAAAATGCAATAAACTCTTTGTTTATTCATACCTTAAGTGATATGGATGTAAAGACAAATATTAAGCACTAAAAACTTGTTTACGTCATAAGTTTTAGATTAATGAGTTTATGCTTTGTAATTATCAAAACATAGAGATATTGTTAACGTGCTAACAATGTTTTTAGACATTACTTATGTCAACAAGAGAGGAACTTGTGTGGAGAATACTAGGGCCGAACTTTGTAAACCCTAGGTCATATTTTACAGTATATTCAAGGGTTTTCACCCCTTGAATCCTTTCATGTTCAATTGAGATAAGTCTTCTCTCTTTATTCATTCAATATGTCTATGTGTTGTTTGAATTTATCTTGTGCTTGTCTTGATTTCAACATGCTAGGCTAGATCTATCTTGTGTTTACTTAGATGTAATGAAACCTAGATGTTAATTATGTGTTGATTACTTGTTTATAGTTGTATTGGATTAATGATTTCAATGTTAGGCTTAAGAAAACTGGCAGATCTCCATTGTGTAACATGCTTGAACGTCTTAGGAAACATGAACCGATGTGTACTAGGTTTTATTGGTTGTATTTAATGCATGAGCAAATTCTAGTGATCCCATGTTAGGAGCTTCTTAGCCGGCTCGACATAGGAGTGAAGTAGGCGCTCAGAGGATTGGGGAAGTAAGTACGCCACCCCATGAATGGTAATAAGGAATACAATTCGTCATCCACGCAACTGTAACAAGTAATTAACATGTAAAAGATGTCTAGGGAGTAGTGAAATCTAAGTAAACACAATTCTCCCATATATTGCTCACAACTCTAGTTTAATTTAGTTTTATTTTTATTTTTAGTATTTTATTTTGATTGCATCTTTAGTATTGGGTTAGTTGACTAGCAACTAATTCCGCCCAACTCCTTCAAAACCGAGATTTTTACTTGCTTTTATAAAAACTAAAAAAACACAAAAAGAATCATCATTCATCTCTAGACCTAGTCTTTAGGTTTTCTAATCCTAGCGACACTATTCCTAGCTGAATGATCAATCCCCCGGTACTTATCATTATACTATACTACATCGATCAGGTACACTGCCTGGTGGGGGTTGTAAGCTTCTCGAGATCACTCGAGAGGTAAAGCTTGGTGCAATCCCTACGCACATCACTTTGTCATGCGTGTCAGCTTGGCAAGCACGTGAAACTTCCCTTTGTTAGTTCGGATTCAATTGTTATTTCTCATTTTGACATTGTTCACTCGGATCTATTGACTTCTCCAGTTTTGAGTATTAGTGGAATTAAATACTATGTTTTATTTTTGGATCATCATTCCCATTATGTATGGGTTTATCCATGGAGAAACAAGTCTGATACTTTTAGTAAATTCGCTCAATTTCGTTCATTCATTTAAACTCAATTTAAAGTTGAAATTAAGGCCTTCCAATGTGACCATGGTGGTGAGTTTGACAACCACACCCTTCACCGTCTTTTTGACAAACATGGCATTCACATCCACTTCTTATGCCCTCGCACATCACAACAAAATGGGAAATCGGAGCGGATGATCCATAACCAAATCCGCACCCTACTATTTCAAGCCCATATTCTTCCCCATTTTTGGGTCGAAGCCCTTTACATGGCCACCCACTTACTTAATATACTCCCTTCCACCGCTATCAATCATGAGATCCCTCATACCCGCCTCTATAATACCAAACCGAACTACACGTTTTTACGTGTTTTTGGCTGCCTTTGCTATCCCCACATTGACATATCCCATAAACTTGCACCCCGGTCCACAGTGTGTATCTTCCTTGCATACCCCTCAAATCATTGGGGATATCAATGTCTTGACCTTGCCACCAATAAAATAATCATTTCCTGCTACGTCACTTTTGAAGAAACTGTTTTCCCTTATGGCTCTGTCACACACAACTCAGCCCCCTCCTATACCTTTCTAGATGACGAAGAACCGGCCATCCTCCCATCTCCCTCCACAAACACTGTCGAACCTGAATCCACTCAGCCCAAAACTAATACCGAAACCCAAAGCTCAACTCGTGTTACCGTGGAGCCCACACCTACTATCCAAACCCAAAGCACAACACCCGTTGCCTTGGCTCCAATTCAAGACGAGGCCCAACCGATACCTTCCACCACTACTCGCCTAAATCCCACCACAATTCATCCCATGGTCACTCGCTCTCAAGCCGGTATTACAAAACCTAATCCAAAATATCACTATCACATATCTACCATCTCGCCCATTCCAAAATCATAAAAAGCTACTTTCAACGACCATAATTGGCAGAGTGCTATGCTTGATGAATATAATGCGCTTATTAAAAATGGAACTTGGACTCTTGTGCCTCGACCACATGACACGAACATTGTTCGTTCCATTTGGTTATTCAAGCACAAGTATTTTGCAGATGGATCCCTTAGCAGATACAAGGCTCGCCTTGTTGCTAATGGTCGTAGTCAACAGATTGGTGTAGACTGTGATGAGGCCTTTAGTCCGGTTTTCAAACCGGCTACCATTCATACTGTACTCAGATTAGCGGCGTCTCGACATCGGCATGTTCATTAGCTTAATGTCAAGAATGCCTTTCTACATGGGCATCTTTCGAAGACTGTTTATATGCATCAGCCTCCTGGTTTTCGTGATACACAACATCCAGATCATGTTTGTCTTTCGCAGAAGTCTTTATATGGTCTTAAGCAGGCTCCTCGTGCCTGGTTTAAGCGGTTTGCTAGTTATGCTACCTGAGTTGGTTTTACCCACAGTCGTTTTGACTCCTCACTCTTTATTTTTCGATAGGGTTCTGACAGTGCATACTTATTGATTTATGTTGATGATATTATTTTGACAGCCTCTTCTACAGCACTTTTGCAGTGGATTATCTCTTCACTTAATCAGGAGTTTTCCATGACTGACCTTGGTTCTTTGAACTATTTTCCAGGTATTTCTGTTTCACGTAATGATACATGTATTTTCTTAAATCAGCGGCAATATGCCTTGGAGGTTTTGAAGCGAGCTGGTATGCTCAATTGTCATCCTTGTCGCACGCCTGTTGATACAGAGCGTAAGCTTGGTGCAGATGGTGTCAGTGTTTCTAACCCAACTCTTTACAGGAGTCTAGCAGGTACTCTTCAGTATCTTACATTTACTCATCCCGACCTTTCTTATGGGGTACAACACATTTGTTTATATATGCATGATCCTCGTGAGCCTCATCTTGCGGCTCTCAAACGGATCCTACGTTATGTTCACGGGACACTTGATTATGGTCTTCAGATATACTCATCCTTGTCTGGCTCTTTGGTTGGTTATACAGATGCTGATTGGGCAGGCTGCCCTACCACACGTCGTTCCACTTCTGGGTATTGCGTTTTTCTTGGAAACAACTTATTATCTTGGTCATCTAAGCGTCAAGTTACCTTATCCCGCTCAAGTGTGTAGGCTGAGTATCGTGGGGTCGCAAATGTAGTTGCTGAGACCGCTTGGTTACGCAATCTCTTGCGAGAGCTTCACTCACCTTTGAAGTCTGCTACTTTGGTCTATTGTGATAATGTTAGCGCTATGTATCTCTCGTCTAATCCCATGCAACATCAACGCACGAAGCACATTGAGATTGATATTCATTTCGTTTGTGATCAAGTGGCAGCTGGTCATGTACGCGTGTTACATGTACCCTCTCGTTATCAGTTAGCCAATATCTTCACCAAAGGACTTCCATATGCTTTGTTTGATGATTTTCGATCTAGTCTGAACATCTGTCCACCTCCCGCTTCGACTGCGGGGGGCTGTTAGTAGCGATTATTATGAGGCCCGTGTGTATATTGGGCTTAACCCATTTATGCGTTGTATTGTGTATTTATATACTTCTACTGTACTCATTTCAGATTACAGGGAATGATATAATTCTACAGGTGGTACCACGAGATCCAATATCCTCCCACACAATACTAACCGAAAACCTTTTATCAACACCCAACCTGTTTTTCCATACTAAAGTATCCCTTTGGTCCGAATTTACAAAGTCGGATACTTATTTAACCATTCACTAGGCCACAACCATGCGTTTTCATGGATCAGGTCACTAAGTTTAGTTTGCAAACCAAATATGTTGATTTCTTAATTAGTGGAATAAAGCAACGAATTGAGTGATTGAACATTAGCATTGAGATTGATGCGGATGTTGTTATATAGAAACTTAAGAAGTTTATATGTGATTTTCTAAAGTTTTTGGTTGTCTGGATGTTTATTGAAGATGATGATGAGTTATTTAGAAAAATTAATAAAAATCCAAGAGGAGATTCAAAAGGGGCGAGAATGAGGACAAATTAGTCATTCAACTTTGGTGAGTGATGAAATTGAACTTAACATTTGCGCACAGGGAGGCTGAGGCTGCCTGCACTTTCGAAAGACGGGGGATGAAGCATGCAATCTAAGCGAACCACATGGATGGTTTTTGCAATTTACTCTGTAAATAATAGTCACAAAGTAGTACAACCACCCCCACCCCCCTTACTTTGTAGGGGTACATCACCAAAATCCTACTATCTCACTCACGACATACTCCACAATCAACCAAACAACCCATCCAATATAATGTGATGGCGCTGGTATTATGACGATAAAATGGACTGCAATGCCAATTGTTGCTGGGGCTCCAGGGCGGACCAATGTGGCAGGTGGTAGCTTCTGTTGAAGCTGTCTCAAAATATTGATTATGCGGCTTATTGTTTGATCTGAAGCAAGGTCCTTACTAGCACATAGAATCTACACCACAAAAAGAATTATCGATTGAGATTATTTTCAAACACAGATTGTAAAAGTACACTCCACAGAAAGAACCAATTAACAGAGGTATACAAACCTCGGCAAAAATGGAAACAATTTTAGGAAGGTTTTGATTGTTGGGGCCTAAGAATTCCGCATCTGACCTGTAAAATGAGATAGGTTAATGACGTCAAATGAAAGTAAATAGCAGATTGGATGACTAATGCTGGTAACATGTAATTTTACTTGCCTTTCAACCATTACAGAAAGCAACTCATGAACAGCTTTAGCCTCGATAACATCTCCTTTTATTGGCAAACAGTTTAACCATTCAGGATTCAGGAATAACCTGTCAAAAGATATATAGTAATATACAAAATCTAAAGACCGAGTGTATACGTACACTATAAATAGCTTGCTAAACTGAAAGGGTGATGTGAAGTAAATTGATGCTAAATATGGAATGGGAGGATGGGGTTTTATAGGCTCATAAAGACAGCAATATATTGTCATGTCATGTCACAAATAAATTCTATTGGTTTATAGCATCCCCATTAACAATATGACATGATATAAATTTAGGAAAAAGAGTGTTGGATTTGACATACAAAGCAACAAAAGAAGTTTATCGATCCTTCACTGCTTTTGCATGCAAACAGGAACGTGGATTCGATTCTTGGGTGGGAGGTAATATGGAGCGAAAAGCTAAGAAAAAAAGGTTCATTCCATGTCCAAAATCCAACTAATACAAGAATAATGAATATAAAATACCTACAAATTGCATCGGAAAATATACGCTTATTTGGTTGGTATTTTGGAGGGGGGGACTTAGTAAGCAATCTACAAAAAATGGAATATAAATTTTGGGTGGCTCATGGTATCATAAAAAGCACACTACTCAGATGTTAACGTTAATAGTATATCAGAAAATATCTCCATACCAGAATGGCTGAATCTCATTGGAACATTGGAACATTATGGTTTACTATATCTAACGGGTCAAAGGAGGAAAATTCATAAGAACTAGATTATGTTTAGAAAAAATTTAATCATAATCACATCTGAATTAACTATGTCATAAAAATAATACGTGTTACGGGTCAACCAAGTGGTCCCATATGACCCGTTACCATCATGTCCATCTTGCCACATTACCCGCATAACAGAAGTTGAGTGTAGTGCTTATGTAACATATCTAAAATACCATACTCGATATCTGAAACTTTTGTCATCAACTAAACAACAGCGTTGATAATTCATTTTACAATACAAAAGGATGAAACTAGGAAGTTCCATCCGCTTGAAAACGCAATAATTCTTGTCATTGGCCTGTATAGACATGCCTTTGATAATCTTCAACGTACCGTGCAGCATAAGATACAAACTCAAGCACATTTTAACTTATAAGTGGCATTGTGAAAGTGTAATATTCATGTAGTATCTCATATTTCTTTTACATTATATCGTATAGTCACATCTAATGCTTTTATAAATTGTATAGGCTGGGTTGGAAGGGATCAGAATATGATTTTGTGACTTTTAGGGGACAAGAGAAGGAGATTCCCTTTCTCGATCCTATTATATACAACACCTTTAAAAATCCGTACTTCCAGAATAAACACGCGCATAAGCACTAGACTAAGAAAGATATTGAATATGGAGTAACAAGACTTGAAACATTAAACTGAAATAATCTATGTTATCCATTATCCACATATGAACAAGAAAAACTTCATTAAGATTGTATATAGCTAATAGATTGACTTTTGTTACATAATTGCAACATGTTTAGAGCTATACATCTAGCTCGTTCCTTTTGGCTTCAAGTCAATAACAATCACTGAAAGGTTATCAGTGCTTGATCTTGAACGTGCTTCACTTAAAAGATGCTCTGCAACATATTGTGTTGGGAGTTCATCAGGTCTTGCTGATATACGCTCGTGTTGCAGCAGTTTACAAGCCATATCTCCCGCTACTTCTGTAGACAAGACATCCCACAGGCCATCACTAGCTATTATTATGCACTCGTCTTCTTGATTCCTCTTGATGAAAGTAAATTCAGGAACTGAAATTACAGATGGTTTCAGATGCCTATCTCCTGAAAAGTCGCCAGAAGTCAAAATATTAGTCCAAAATTAAACATAAAATAAAAAAACTTAAAATTAAGTACCTTGCAGATTGATGTGTTTTAAAACCAGTTTGGTCAGAAATATATAAAACGGTGAAAGCATGGAATCATTTAAAACCATTTTGTTCAACAATATTAAAAGGGTCACACGGGCTGACCAGTACATAACCTGTTTATTTCGTGTTGTGCTGAAAATTGCTACGCCTACCCTGACTTATCTACACATCAAAACGGATATCAAACTTATAAAACAAGAATTCAGACATATTTTGTTCACCTATTGCCCTCGACATTGCAAGGTTACCATTCACTCTCATTGTACCCCACGGGTCTTTGACTACACGACCCCCACTCTTGTTAATCCTCTCCAGCTCATCTTCCCTGTCAGGCTGTTTAAAGTAACAGTTACTAAGTATGTTAGTGAAAATTCCATATATTGAAAAAAATAAAGTTTTACTGCATTAGGCATAAAAAATATATACCTTGTGATCCTCGGTCAAAGGGATGGTATGCGACCCGCGGCAAAGAATAGCCCTACTATCACCACAGTTAGCAGCAATGATTTGGCAAGTTGAAATAAGGAGTACTACTGCAGTTGATCCACCCTTAAAATGCCTCTCACAAACCCCGTTGACCTTCTCATAAGCTTTAGTGAGAGAATGCTGCCACCTTTCCATCCATTCATTTATAACACCTTCAGACCCCAACCACGCTTTTTTCACTGCTATGTGCAATGAGTCCGCGCAATAATCACTTACCTGTGTCATCAAGAAAAATAAGGATTATACTCTTGTTGGAGTAGCATCATAAGTCCGTTAAACTCACTATATTATAATCTAGCAAGATAAGGAAACAACTGAAAAATTATATTCAACGGTTAATTCCATAAGAGAGAATTGATCCACAGTCTGTGTGTTTCTGATAGTTGTAATATATAATAGTCGTAAATGCATATTTTCACAAAATTACCACTAAGTATCTATGATTAGCAAGGGAAATATATTAAGTAATCAAATGCTTTGGCCAGAAGTTTTGTGCATGTAAGAATGTGTAGATGGACCAAATGAGTATTTTTTGGCTCTGAGTAAGGTTGTCAGTACCACCTTACTAACGCATATTCAATTCTTTCACAATCTAATCCCTCAAAACTCGAAAGGAAATCAAATAATGCCTCGTATATGTGTTCTCAAAGAACTTTTAAGGTATGCAAGTGTCAAAAATGGCAAGGGAGTGTAGGGAAGCCGAATCCAAACAGCAGGGAGCGAGGATTCATATCTAGAATTAAGATCAGGCGGCCTAATTGAAATAACCAAAATAGGGAGCTTTAAGTCTTTAACTAATATTGCATTTCATTGTTTTTGGCCTCAACCATATCAGATAGAGTAGCGGCTAAGGTAAGCAGGCTAATAGCATGCTCTATCAAACAGTAACAAATTAAACAGATTAATGGTACATACTTTTCACCAAGCATATCCGATCAATTAAGTAATTTAGTTATCACTCTCAGCCTTAAATTTATTAGGTCTTCACTTTCCAAAAATATCAATAGTTTCCGAGACATCCATATCGTCAATGTTAAATAGATCATTCTCACCCTCCATCTTATTACAGTTACATTCAAGCTACTGATAATCATTTTTGTAGCAGAAGTTTTGATCAAGGTCTAAATGTTAAATCTACAGATCCTGAAAAAAAAACCTAAGCTGCTCTTTAGCAACGGTAATTAAGTTTGCATACGTTGGCCCCCACGCTGTCAAAGGTCACATCGAATAATAATGACGTAAATTTCACTACAACGTATTCACACAAGACATCATGTATTTATCATTTAGCTCCAAGATTTGATCATAAGTCCATAAATAAATTCATTCTGACAGCAACACCTTCTAAAATGTCATTTTACATATCTTATGAAAATGCCGTCTAATATAATTAGTATTGATTCACATAATCAATATCCCTACAAATGCTACTTAATAAAATTTCACTTAACTTTCTAATGGATCGTCAAACAATGAAATTGCTAGAAGATAATTTGCCACGCACTCATTTCATTCTATACCCCCTCATGAAAAGGATGAAACGGCAACGATTGACAAATAAGAAAAGTGATGTGATGGACCCTTATAGTTTATGCTATTTTTACTCATCTAAATAGAACACATGTTTCACAAATACACAGATGGATCTTTCTAGTTTATGTAATTGAGCTAATATCACCCCTTTCTCTCCAAAGAGCTGCTGTGATCTTCTTTTAGTGCACTTTAAGAGTAATCTTAGTAATAACTTTAGTTATGAACCCGCCCCTTTATATACAGTATTACTGTATATGCACACGTTGAGAAGATTCCATAGTTCCGTCGTTTGGAATTCCATACGTAAAATATGCATGAGTTTCATGTCTCTTATTTTTACACCAATAATTCAAAATAATTGTCCAACAATTTGTTTTTGCTCGCGTGAGCAAATATGTCTTTCTTCTCAACCAACATGAACTTCATCGATCAACCATTGATTATTAGCCTAATTGGACATCATTTTTTATCTGCAAGTGTAGCTCAACTAGGCCTATTACTTAAACATCGAATCTAGACTTGATTGAGTTTTATGTTGTATCACGTGCGTACGGTTCAGGTCTGTCCTTCAAAATCTATTAGTTGGGATGCTACACTTTTTCTATAAGGTTTGTGCAATATAAGAGTCTCACACTAATCCTTTTCCCCTTTTCGTTGATGTGGAATCCTAATTTTGTGCTACAAATTCTCAAAATCTACTTGGCTAATATATTTTAACTATGTTGTCATATAATTTTTCAATCTCTGCTATTCACGTGCGGTTCAATACTTTAGGAAGCCACTGCTATACAAACTTATGCACGTTTAAGATCTCACGGTGCACTTCGTAGATTTATGCTAATTATGCCAATATATTACTAATAATGAATCTGACATTATCATGTATCATTGATTCACTTAATTAGTTTATCGAGGTTAGTAAGCTAGTATAAAATGCAAGCCGCAACACATATTTATCGACTTTGAAGATATACGGATATCCATGTTCATTCTTCGAAGACACACGTACAAAAAATACTGATTGTGTAACACAATTCCTTATAATTGCCATAAACAAACCTAAACTGTAAACAATATATCAAAAATTATTAGCTTTAATTTGAGCCTTTGAAGATATACAGTAGTATATTTTAAGACACAAATTAAAAATTCACATATACAGTTCAAATTACTTGCTAGACAAAAAGCGTATATACAAATTTTAGCAGGAAAATAAAATAAAACCTGTGGAGTACTCTGAAATGTAACAAAAAAATACAGCTTAAATCAATCAGCTGCTAATTAAATATCCAAAATTAAACTCCAATAAGATCAAACAAAAGTTACTTATTTTCTTACCTCATCACTGCCATGGCCATCAAAGACACCAAAGTAATGAACAAGAGACTCAACCGATGCATCTTCACTATTGGGTGCGGTACAACCACCAAAAGTATCACATTTCAACGACATAAAATTCGGATACATAACAATCCGATCCTCCATATGCTTCCTGCCACCTTGATTCGTTATATACCCCCATGACAACCCGACATTTCTCTTTCCTATACACATCTCCTCAACAGCAGGCGATCCTAGTACAATCTGTCGCTCCTCAAACTCGTCATGAGACAAGTTCTCAGGATCTTTGTCTGATGAGTTGCTACTTGAAGCTATTGATTGGATTAAGGTTGTTAGCTGTGATTTGCTCCCTATGCACATCTTCTTTTCATCAGCCCGATCCACACCAAAACCAACAGCAGGTGATCCTGGCACAATCTTTTGCTTCTTAAACTCGTTGTCGTTATCAGACATGTTCTCAGGATCTTTTTTGTCAGATGATAGGGTTAAGGTTGTTGGAAGTGGTGCACTATCTATGCACATCTTCTTTGCATCAGCCAGATCCACACCACGAGCAACATCAGGAAATCCTGCAGGTACAATCTTTTGCTTCTTAAACTCGTTGTCATCAGACATGTTCTCAAGATCTTTATTATCAGATGATTGGATTAAGGTTTTTGGCAGTGGTGCACTATCTATGCACATCTTCTCTTCATCAGCCCGATCCATACCACGAGCAACATCAGGCATTCCTAGTACAACCTTTTGCTGCTCAAACTCATTGTCATCAGACAAGTTCTTAGGATCCTTTTCGGGTGATTGGATCAAAGTTTCGATGCACATCTTCTCTTCATCAGCCTGATCCACACCACTATCAACAGCTGAAACCTTTCCCATCTCAAACTCGTTGGGAACAGACAGGTTCTTAGGATCTTTGTCAGGTGAGTTGCTGCTAGAAGCCATGGATTGGATTTTTTTTTTTTTTTTTTTTTTAAGGTTGTAAGCTAGCGGTGGCTGGAATGTGAGATGTGAAATGTGAATTTTAGGGATTTTTGTTGTTGAATATAATGAAAAGTGATTAACAAAAAAAGTTTTAATTTAACTCATCAACGCGTGTAAATGCTGATGATAGATGGAATGCATGAACAAGTTTATTTTAAGTGTTGTTTACATACCGTTGACAGTTAAATCATGACAGTCCTATTATGTTGTGACACGTGGACTTATTTTTATTCTTTGACTTGTTGACTGAGAATGTTGGACTCTGACAGAATCATAAGAATATGTTAGAAAAACATTATTTTTAAAAGGTTGACAGGAATTGATAGTTTTGGACTTTTAGTTAAGGTCGGAAAAAACGCTAGGTGCGAGTTAGGCGGTCGACC
This sequence comes from Artemisia argyi, assembly GCA_030686995.1. Classification (NCBI taxonomy): domain Eukaryota; kingdom Viridiplantae; phylum Streptophyta; class Magnoliopsida; order Asterales; family Asteraceae; genus Artemisia; species Artemisia argyi. The sequence goes on along the minus strand of CM060689.1, from coordinate 11,433,442 downwards.
ACCGCCTACCACCTAAACCGTCTAGGCGGATTGAACTATTCTATATTAAAAATTTTAAATTATATTTATTTGGTATGAAATATATATATATATATATATATATATATATATATATATATATATATATATATATATATATATATATATATATATATATATATATATTAAAATTTTATTAATGTTTTTATTATTTTTATTTATATATATTTTTTTATATGATGTAAAATTTACGTTATATATGATTTTGATAAAGATTTAGTCTATTTTTATTAAAACCCACTAACTTAGTTGTTGGGCCTTTTTTTAATCGGCCAATAAATCATGTATTAGTAGGATTAGGGTTACAACATTAAACACATAACCTCCATTTCACACTTTGCTCTCCCCTTCACCTTCTTCAACCCTAGATCTGAAGTTAAACTGACGTTGACCGGCGTTGACCGACTTGCCGCCTAGGCCGATTTGGCCAATTTGTCCCGCGCTAGGCGGTTTGTTGACCGCATTTTGATCAAAACGCCTAATTTGGCCGATTTGCTACAAATCGGGGTGGAGGAAGGCCGACTAGCTCTTAGGCCGCTTTTTACAACACTGCTTTTAGTCAATTGGTCCCTTTGGATATTTGCTTAAATAGGAACATTTATTATGTATTTCAAAAATAATATCATTAATGAGTTTCAATTACATTACTCTTTACTACAGCATCTAGTACTTAATTACGATTAAGGAATGGATTTTGCAAACAAATGCCCACTGGGCATAGGTAAATGTGTAGTTAATAAACACAAACTTTCTTAATTAACAAAAAATGCATTAATTACACATTAAATAAACTTGTAAATTACTATATTTGAACATGATTTTCTCTTAAATGAATTAAAATATTACTTTTATAAATAGATTAATCTCTACCCAATAGGTAGAGGTTAGCAAAACCCTTAAGGAATTAGCAAAAACTTTACTGAAATTATAATGTATCTGATTTAGTGATTGTCTATTTAATGAACACTATTATTGCATAACATATATACTTATTTTCATATAAAAAATAAGATTTAGGATCAAACTTTTTTTAAATACCGAGGGATTAATCTCCACCATCTATCTTTATTTGATCTAATAGATGAGATTAATCCCAAGAAATTAAAAAAAAACCTACTTTCATCATTTTTTTTCTTAAAATTTTAATATTATTCAAACCGTTAATCGTTAAATGAAAAAAATATATCGTTACTACGAACATTTAATTATCTTTTTATAAATAGACACTTCGATATAATTTCTAAAAAATTATTCGTGTTTTTCACGTTTATTTTAGGTTTTTTTTTCGTTAATGAAATTTGCTTGAAAAAATCCTATGTGATTTAACACTAATATCACATGTGATTTTTCATGCAAATTTCAATAATAAAAAAAATGAAAAAAAAAAAAGAAAAAAAAATTGTCGATAGTATATCAAAGTGTCCGTCTATAGAAAAATAATTAAATGTTCGTCGTGATGGTGTAATTAATTTCGCTTAACGATTAACAGTTTAAAAGATTTTTAAATTATAAAAAATATGTGAAATATTAAAATGTTTTTATTCTCAACTATTGATTTCATTTTAAATGGATGGTAGAGATGAGTCTTTGGTATTTAAGATAAGTTTGGTATGTACAATAACTCTTCTCATAAAATAAAAGTAAGTTCGAAAATTAGAAAATTAGTAGTATCAACCATGGTTGTCAGGATCCCGATCCTGATCTTAGGATCTTACGATTTTACGATACTGCAAAGAGAAAACGATCCGGATCTTACATATGATCTATGAAAACTTAAGATCTTATAGGATCCCGATCTTGACTAAAAGATCTTAAGATCTAATCTGATCCGATCCTACTTTTCTCGGAGAACAAACTAAAAAACTGCAAATTTCTGGATTATTTTTTTTTGTAGAATTTAAAAAAGAACATGTTAATCTTATTAAACATTTCATAATCATAATTTAAGACAACATTTCGCTTAAAAATTCATATAATTTTGTGTTTATGTTATATAATAATTTGTTATTTTGTATAATATTACAAAAACTATTAAGAAAATGACATTATAGTAGGATCTTAAGATCCCGATCCGATCTTACGATCACGATCTTGCAAAGACGAAAATGATCTTGGGTAGGATCCCGATCTTGAAAACCTTGGTATCAACTAACATATATATATATATATATATATATATATATATATATATATATATATATATATATATATATATATATATATATATATATATATATATATATAATTTGTGACAAACCAATATAGTAACTTAATAAATGTGTATAACTATTACTTTAAGAATGTTTGATCATTTGTTATGAAGAATTTAAATAGAATAGTGAAGCTAATAAAATATTAAACTAAAAGTTACATAAACACTTCTGAAACTATTAGTTAATCACTATCAATCAATCAATCAATAATATTAATAATAATAATAATAATTTATTTTTTTCTTTGTGTCATTTTATAAATATTGACTTTCTAAAAAAAATTAAAAAAATAATAATAATACTAATAACTACATCAAAAAACGTGCAACCTTACATGAGATTGACACGCAACCTTACAAAAGCAAAAAACCTAGCAGAAAGCAAAAAACGTGCAGACAGGCTACACTGCATAGAATATTATGTTATGTTATCCCTCATTAAATACGAAGGAAGTTTCCGTCTTGCTAGCACGCGCTCTACATTCGACGTCTTCTTGAAATTAAAAATTAACAACTTGAGACGAACCGTAGAAATAATAACATCAACGACTTGATTCGCGGTTCTCTTCTTCTTTTTAAAAAACCTTGAGTTCCTCTCTTACCAAGTCATATACGATGAAGCAGCAAATACAAGCTTTGAAATAATACCAATGCCTGATCTAGACTTCTCATAGGAGACAAGCCAAGCCATTATATTATCCAATGATAAAGTACAAGAAGACATACCCGATTCCAAACACACCCGAGACCACACTTGTGAAGAGAAGGAACATTCAAAAAACTGGTGATTGTGGGAATCTGGAACACTTTCACATAGAGAACAGCGAGACAGGTTTAAGTCGATTGTAGGACCGACTTCACATTATCTCAATAGGTTGTGAGTCTTCAACCTTCTATGGAACACGAGCCAAACATGAAATGCATGATATGGGATACAATGGGCAAACCAAACGAAGTTCGACCAAGCAATGGTGGTGTTAGTAGTGATTATTATGAAGCTGGTGTGTATATTGGGCTTAACCTATTTATGTGTTGTATTGTATATTTATATACTTCTATTATACTCATTTGAGATTACGAGGAATGATATAATTCTACATGGTATCCGAGCTTTAGGTAAGATTCACCTACAAAATTTGTTATCCTCCGGTCATTGGCTATTCGCCGGTGATTCGGAGGGATCCTAGTTATTTTTGCTTTATTTTTATTTTTATTAGGATTTTGTTTTTTCTTATTCACTGCATAAACCCTAAACCCTAGCCGTCAAAACACACACAAAAATATGTTGAGTTGCCTTCAACCAACCATTTTTTTTCTTCCTCATCAAATTGTTTTCGTTGTTGAAGATCATTGTCGTTTTTCGCAAATAGTTGGTCGCAAAATTGTCGCTCCTACCTAAAGGCAAAGCAAGCCATGACGTAAAAAAAAGTCACGCAAAAGAGAAAGTGGCAAGCAGTAAACAACTATGCCACAAAATACAATTATGCCTACGTTCAACCAAACAACAAAGAAGATGATTGAAGAAAAGATGTAGGGATCTATACCTTGATAGATCACGAGCCAATAGATCGTTAGCCAACTAATGTAATCACTAGTAAGACTAAGTTAGATAATCTCTGAGAGCTTGTAATTATTGCGGAATATAAAAACAAACTTATACTAAACTTGATCCTCTATGGATCGATAAACTTTTTCTAATAATGTTATGAGAAACTCGTACGTATTACAATGACCTAGGGTTCCTTATATACTATTGAAAACCCTAACCTTTCTTACAAGAAATGAATAATGATAAACTAATAAAAAAATATTCTACATATCTTGTCCTAAATTACATAAGTTCTATCCACGGTTTAACTCTATCCGTAGGATCTCTATACGTCCGCAGGAACCAGTCATCAGCAGAAAGTCACTAAGCCTTCCGCAGGAACCTGTCAGCAGTATCAATCAGTAGTATCTTCAATAATTCCTTACAATCCTCCCCTAATCTTGAATTTGACAAAGTTAAGTTCAAGATTTCTTGACAGATCACCAATAGCACAAACCAGAGGATTGAGGATGAACATCAGTAGCAAAGAATCTTCATAAATAGAATCTCTATGATCAGCAAACCTTTGAAAAGCACCATTCTTTGCAGCAACACAAGACTAAATGTACATCAAAACATAGAAGTTTCATACTATTCTCATCACATCCAGGTGTGTTAACTCCTGTGAGAGGTGAATCATTGAAAAGAATGGATTTGATGTCTCTTTACCAATAGCCATCACTACTGGAGTAGCCAAGTGTTCTAAGGTACACTGATAACCACATGATTTTTAGCAAATCATCAGCTATAAACGGATTTGAGATGTCTTTACCTGTAGCCGTTTGCTCTGGACTAGTCAATTATTGATGAAAATCATCTTCGTCAATTGAATACCAAATATGGTTTTCCACTGCCTTTACCACAAGCCATATACATGTGGGCTAGCCAATTATTTGGAATCCAAAAAGGAAAAATCCATGGTCAATTGACAACCATTTCAACTACTCAGCAATAAAGCATGGGTGAGTTGAAAACCCTATGATTTTGAGCAAACCATTACAGCTATCAACAGATTTGATGAGTCTTTACCAAAGCTGTACCCTTTGGACTAGCCAACTTTTTGATGGAATAGTCAACATCAGGCAAGTTGATGACCAGAAAGAGTGTGATAAGAATCAACACCAAACCTGCATACAATATACACAAAACTATACAAATATGTTAGTTTTTTTTTATATACTAAACTAAAAAAAATATACAACAGAATACCATACCAAGACCAGCTCATTGCAGATATGAATCCATTTGAATGCCATGCTTGGTTGCCAGTTCCTGCTTAGTCAAGATACTTCTTCTGATGAACCTTATCAATTGTTCAGCCAGATGAAGATCATTCTCAGTCATATCCAAAGGAACAGAAAGCTTTGCCTCCAGCATGAGATTCATTACTTCCTTTGTGATTGGGTAAAGAACATCAGCCCAGCAGTATAAGGTCTTACCAGTGGTTGTTACAATCATATGAACATTAGGAAGTGGAAAGAATTTCCAATAGTCAACCACCCATGTCTGTTGACCTTTCCATACTTGAAACTTCACACCAGAATTACCTGTATAAGAATCACACAGAATCTGCAAATCTCCAATCAAATACATTCCAATGTCATCAGGGGAATGAGTTTGATAGTACTTGGTAACCGAATCATAAAGTGAGAGAAGGTCTTGTTTGTCAACCATATGTAAGATTTGACTCAAAAATAAGAATGTCTTGGTAGATCCATCTTGTCTGATTATGACATTCACTTGTCCTTGACCAAGCTCAGAAGTAACAAGTTCCCACTTCACAATTTTCTCCCAAACAACAGGGTCTTGACCATCATCAGAAGCATAATCAAGGAAAGTAGTACTATCCTCCAAAGGAATATCTTTTGGAGCCTTCCTCTTGATAGCTTTAGTCTTCCTCTTAGTGCCAGTAGTAACAGGAATAGAAGGACCATCAGCAGGTTCTTCTTTAGGCACCTGTTTGGAAGTATCAGCATGAACATCTGCAGAAGCATCATCATCAGGTACTTCTATTGGAGTATCCGCTGAAGCATCATTGGTAACATCATGTGGAGCTTCAGTAGTATCAGGATGAGATTCAGCATTATCATGATGAGAATCAGCAGGAGGATCATCCATCTGAGCATCAGGAGTATCATCCATCTGAGCATCAGGAGTATAATCCATCTGAGCATCAGGAGTATCAACCATCTGAGGCAAGACTGAAGAGGATTGCACTTTCTCCTGACCACCATGAAAGGACCCAATGGACTCAGCAGGTTGATCAGCAGTATCATGAAGCTTAGCTTTCTTAGCTTCAGGCCCATCCAAAAGTCTACCTCTAAACTCCAGAACATCTTGGACATGTATACCAGAGGAATGAAGATTTGAAATGATCTTGTCATAATAGAAGGTGAGTTGTTTATCTGAAAATCCCCAAACCCTCTTTTGAGTCCATCCTGACCCAAACATAGAACATCCCTGATTCTTCACAAAATTCCTCATGTATTTCTTTATTTCAGCCTTTGTCCAAGGTCTTTCCCTGAGATGCTTAGCTCTTCTCTCTTCCTCCTGTTGTCTCTGCAATCTTCCTCTTTCAACCATCATCTGAACAAAAGCAGGATTATCAACTCCAAGCACAGATTCACGCAAATTAGGCTTAGAAGCAGCTTGTTCAGCCAAATTTTCCCATTGAGCTGCAAAAAGATTCCTAGCTATTTCATCTAGTTCCTTTTGTCTTTCAGCAGGCAAGGTGCTAGTAAATTGAGTTCCCATCTTATCCAAATCATCTTGAATTTTCCTAGCAAGTGCTTATGAGGCTTTCAAATCCAATTGAACTTTAGTAGCTGCAGCATCATCTGCAGCTTGCAAACGTGCAGCAGCAATCTCACTAATTTTTTCATTAGCAAGTTCCACCTTGGATTTCACTCTGGAAGGAATTTCTTGATCAATCAATATAGACTTTCCTTTATCTTTCTTCTCAGGAGGAACAAAAGTCTTATCAGGAGAATCATGAGGGAGATCAACTTGGATATCTACTGATGGAGCATGAGTACCCACTTCTGGCATAGTAGTAGGAAAAGATTCCTTTCTATGAACATCAGCAGAAGTCTTCTTTCTAGGAGCATCAGCAGACTTCTTATCAGCAGAATGCTTTCTCCTGACATAAATGACTCTGGAATCTTTTGGAACACTTTCATCAGCAGTATGAGCAACATCAGCAGTTGGAGCAACCTCAACAGTTGGAGCAACATCATCAGTAGAGTGAATAGATGGTGCAGGTCTGGTATCAGCAGCATTCTTCTGAACACTCTCCAATGTAGTAGGTGCAAGAAGTTCAAGGCCTTCCAAGTCAATGTTGTCAGAGGCTTTAGTAGATTCCTCATCTGATTCATACACCACACCTTGTCTCTTCTTTTGCTTAAGCTTAGCCTCCAACTTCTTAACTCTTCCAATGAGAGTCAGAACAGCATTGCTAAGATTCTTTTTGGTGAAGTTCAGATCATTCTCCAACTTGTCCACCTTAGTTACATACCTGTTCAACAAAGCAGATACATAAGTGAGAGTAACAGGACCTTCAGCTCCACCAACAGGGATATCTGTGGCATTGGGAGCATCATTGGTCCTGTGAGTAGAATAATCTAAATTTACATCTACATCTACATTTACATGATCCTCAAAGTGAGGTCTCAAAGGACTAGGTGTTGGAAGTCTTGTAAATTGTGGTGATTGTACAGGTTGGTCAAAGCCTAAATTCTCATTGAGCTCATGCTCAGGAGAATTAATATCCATTGGTGAATGTACAGGTGTGGGTGACCTAGGAGAGGGTGGTGGCTGAACATCAGGAGCAACTGATGCACTTGCATCAGGAACCACTTCAGTTCTGTCAGGAGAATCCTCTGGTACTTGAGCATCAGGAGAATCCTGACCACCAGCAGCTACATTAGCAGCTTCTCCATCAGGAGGATTGCCCACCGGGGCATCAGCAGCCACATCAGCAGCTGCATTAGCAGCAACTTCATCAGGAGCATTGCCAGCAGGCAACATAGCTGGAAGTAAGGGTCTGTGTTCACCAGTAAATTTAATTTTCATTTGGGTAAACAACTTTTTAGATAAACCCTTAACAGGCAAATGAGTAGGGTCATTGGTCTCAATGTCTAAAATGATTTGAAGAAACCTAGGATACAATAAATATTTAAGTTTGGTAACCTTAACATTTTCAAGCATAGCATTAAAGATATACCTAAAAAAGTTAAATGTTCTTCCCTGAGAGAGACACATAATGGCAAGAGCAATGTCTGTAGAGAATTGGTCCCATCCACCAGACTTAGAACCCATGCACTGAAGCAAGGTGTGTGTCAAAAACCTCCATTTTGGACAAAACAGATTCTTGTACCATACTTTCCCATCACCACTATAACCAGCAGCCTGAAGGCCTCTAAGTATCTCTTCCTTAGGCAAATCAGTCACCCCTCCTTCATCATCCAACTGTAGTTGAGTCCTAACCAATGACTCAGTAACCACATATTCTTCCCCATCTATGACAGCAACAATCTCTGTTGGTCCATCTTCAACAGTCCTTGTTCGTGCGGTTTCCCAAAATTGTACAACAAGAGACTCATAAATAACACTTGGATATTGGAGCAGAGCATAACAAATCTTGGATCTTTAGAGAAATTCCATCATGCCCACATAATCTTCATCATTCTTGCCACGACCAAGAAAGGCATGTTTGTTATGATCACCTTTGAAAAGTAGTTCAGCCATTGTTTGGGAATAAGAAATTAGGGTTGGGAGTTCTGAAGAATGTTGAAATGGTTTTTGAAATTTTATAGCGAGAGGGAATCAGTTAATTTGGGAGTGGGATATGCACGTCTTGGTTAATTATGGAAGTTACCAAACGTGGAATGAAACTGCTATGAATTATTGGAAAGAAATCTTTGACCAATAATCAACTAAAGAAATCCCAATTACACTGACTCGTCCGTAGAAACCAAGTCAAACGGCTAAAATCAAATGGTCAATCCGCAGAAAATAGTCAAACGTTGACTACGGTCAACCATTTATTCAACAGAATCTTCCCTTCAGTGGAAACCAAATATCTTTGAAAAAGATCTCTTAATTCAAATTTCAAAGAACCCTTAATTATCTCAAAACTACCTCGCATTAATGGTAATAAAGCACGCGGTTGGGATGTTCTTATAAATAAAGGATAATTATCCCCAAATCTCTCCACACAAATCAAATCCCTAATTACAATTTCTCCAATCAACAATACAACCATGGCTTCCAATCAACGCATCATCAACCTTTCTTCTGACTCCTCGGATACTTCTGATTCACTAACATCTCCACCTCCACTCAGAATGCCAACACTTCCCCGTGGTCTCACAAAGGAACAAGCCAAGAAGAAGAAACATGATGTACCTGTACCAAGTTCATCATCATCTGAAGATCTTCCACCATATCCCTCTGAAATTGATGATCCTGAGTACAAGAGAGCGATGGAGAGAAGGTGGAATGAATTGGAGAGGGCAAACAAAGTTCCCAATCCTGATGAGTCTCTCATCATCTTCACTTCTTCTGATGAGGAGGATGATGAGAATAATGCACTTTACAACCCCACAACCCCTGATAAGCCTCAGTCCTCTCATCAAAGAAGAAGAAAAGTAAATCCCCCATTGCCAAAGATCAGAAAGGTTGTGTTAGGTTTGCCCTGTCCTCAGTGGCAAGGAATCTTCAACATCAATAACAAAGGTAAGGAGAAGACTGTGGAAGGCAAGGGCAAGGGCAAAGTAGAATAGGAACTTGTTGTTAATCTTTCAATTTCATTGTCTTGTATTGTACTTCAGAAGAATCAATAAAAATTTGCCTTGTTAACTTTTACTTATTTTAATTCTTCTGATAAATTAGCATTCCCCTGATTAAATTGATCTTGAATAAGCCATCAGCAGGAACTCACTTAACAACAAAATAGATAGTATCAGCAGCATGTTGGTCAAACCATTGATTTTCATCCGAAGAATCCACTTACGTGGACAACTTGCACAATTAGTAATTGCTACTGACTCAACTACCTCCCATTTACTTACATTAACTCACATTAAACCCAAATCAAGTCTTTATAAAGAGGTCTTCAAATCAGAATCAACTAACCATCCCACAAATAACATATCCCAAAGTCTTTCTCACATCCAAATCATGAAGCCATCCCCCAAAGTCATTGAAATTTCTTCTGATTCATCAGACTCCACCTTTGATATACCTCAAATCCAAAGATCCTACTACTACCTAGGTGAAGGCCCTTCAGAATTATGTCCATCTCCTACCTCTTCAGAAGAAACTACTGAAGCTGAGAAAACTTCAACTCCTCTAGCTATGGTTGTCCCTGATTTCACTCCTGTCACTGCATTCTTGACCAGTGAAATGGAAAGGGTATGTGCAGATATGAAAAGGATCTCTGTCCCTGAAGAGCCACAGTCCTCAAGAAGGAAGAAGGGTACATTGAAGGTGGTCCTTGGTCTTGCTGCTCCCAAGCTCTGGAACAAAGATATGCAATCCAGAGGAGTTCACAAGAAAATGCCAGACCCAAAGGACTTGGGCAAAGGAAAGAGGAAGATGGAGTAGGGGGTTGTTGCTTAGGGATGTGGTGGTTTGATGATGGTTGGTTGTTTTTGATTGATGTCTTTTATGTTTCTTCTGATGTATGATCTTTGTTGTTGATGTAGCATGTTATCTTCTGATGAATAAAATATCTTACTTTTATGTCTTTACATCTGATTCCACTGATTGAAGTAATGTTAATTAATGTACATCAGCATGAACATGACCTGAGACCAAACATTCAAACAAAACACAAAAGAACAACCAAAATAATATACAAAATTAGAAAGAAACCTGCAAAACAAAGTCAGTAAACATAATAATCTACATAAATACAACATGTACAATCCTCCCCTGAGGCATATGCCTCCCCTGAGGCTTATGCCTCCCCTCAAACATAGCATTCAAGGGTTAACCATCCCAATGTTGACAACTAGGTGATTAAACCTAGGTCCATCAAAAGCTTTTGTTAATAAATTAGCCACATTATCATCAGTATGAATTTTAAGCACTTGAATTAGATGCTTCTCATTTGCATCTCTTATAAAATGGTGCCTAATTTCTATATGTTTAGTTCTCTGATGAAAAACAGGATTTTTAACAATAGAAATAGTACTTTGATCATCAATGTTGATTTTAGTGTTCATAAAGTTAAACCCATAATCCAACATCTGATTTTGAATCCAAAGTACCTGACCACAGCAATTTGCAGCAACAACATATTCTGCTTCAGTAGTAAAAGTAGCCACTATGGTTTGTTTCTTGCACTGCCAAGAGATGAGTCTTCTTCCAAGAAATTGACAACCTCCTGTTGTGGATTTCCTATCCAAATTAGCTCCAGCATAGTCACTATCACTGTAAGCCTCCAACACAAATGGTGAATCCCTTGGGTACCAAAGGCCTAGTTTGGGTTGGCCCTTGATGTACTTGAAAATTTTCTTCACAGCATTTAGGTGGGAAGTCAGTGGAGTGACTTGATGTCTTGAGCAAGCACTGACTGCAAAGGTAATATCAGGCCTAGAAGCTGTGAGATACATGAGTGATCCAATCATGGACCTATAAAGATGAACATTCACAGCCTCATCTTGCTCATTTGGATTCTTAAGCTTGGGTGGTTCATAAGGAGTGGTAGCAGTCCTCAGAAGTTCAAAGTCAAACTTTTTCAAAATGTCTTTAAAATACTTCTCCTGATGAATAAAGATCCCTTCATGTTGTTGTTTGACTTGCAGCCCTAGGAAAAAGGTTAACTCCCCCATTGCACTCATTTGAAATTCACCTTTCATCAATTCCTCAAATTCCCTGAACCATGCCTCCTTTGTGGATCCAAAGATAATGTCACCCACATATACCTGTACTAGAATGATGTCCCTAGAGTTTTTCTTAGTAAAGAGGGTCTTGTCAATAGCTCCTCTTCTGTATCCATGCTCCAATAGAAATGTAGACAATCTAGCATACCATGCTCTTGGTGCTTGGTGAAGTCCATAAAGTGCCTTGACAACTTTGTAAACCTTCTTAGGATTATGGGGGTCTTCAAAGCCCTGTGGTTGAGTAACATATACCTCCTCTTCAATTTTGTCATAGAGAAAGGCACTCTTGACATCCATCTGATAGACCTTAAACCCCATATATGAGGCAAAGGCTAAAAATAGTCTAATTGCCTCAACCCTAGCAACTGGTGCAAAGACCTCAGTGTAGTCAATCCCTTCTTCTTGTCTGAAACCTTGAGCCACCAATCTTGCTTTATTTCTGACCACAATACCTCTGGCATCCCTCTTGCATTTTAAGATCCACTTGGTCCCAATTGCAATTTTCCCTGCAGGTAGATCAACAAGTACCCAAACATCTTGATTCTTGAATTGTTGCATCTCTTCCTGCATAGCTTCAACCCAACTAGGCTCACTCAAAGCCTGTTTAATGCTTGTTGGTTCAACTTGGGACAAGAAACAAGCAAACAAACAATGCTTCTGATCTGTGTGATTGTCTCTCTTCTGAGTGGATACATAAGTCAAAAATGCACATTGCCCGAACTTGGTATTCTTAATGGCACTCCTGGTGAGTACCATAGCATTAGGATCACCAAGTATATTGTCTTGTGGATGAATGGTGTTGATCCTTTTAGTTGCAACAGGATTAACATCAATGGAAGTATCAAGATTGGTTAAAGTAGGAGCAAAGTCTTCATCATAAGAAGCTGATTGAAAAATGCCATCACTTTGCTCAACATTAGCAAGATCTGAGGGAATTGGAAACCTACCATAAGGTTCATCCAAACTTGTGGAAGCTTCAGTGGAAACAGGAACTGCAGCAGAAATGCCTTCAGCAGAATCTCCATCAGCAGAATCAATAGCTGCATCAACATATGTATCAGCAGAACTAGGTTTTCTGCGTTCTACAACAGCAGCTTGTTTTAAGAGGGCTTCAGTGTCTTGAGCAACTTCAAGACCAAGTCTTTTAGCTTCCTCAGTAGCTGCATGTTCTTGCTTTTTAAGTCTAGCAAGATCTTCTGCATAGGTTGAATTTTCCACATCATCAGCAGATTTGGCATCAGAGGCTTCTTTGTTAGGAGGATCTGCTATCTGGATTGGTAGAGTAGTTACAACAATAGTGGGTTCATCACATTCTGAATCATCCTGTAGGGTACCTGCATTGTTAGAAAATGACACTTGTATACCTGCAGATGGGTTAGTTTTGTGTCTAGCATACCCCAATTAATTTGTAAGGTAATCAAGGTCAAAATACCACTCATGACCTTTGCCTTGAATATTTACATTCTCCTCCAGAAATTTCAGGTTAAGAGTCTCTTCTATCTTCTTTGCAGCCAAATTATATACCCTGTAAGCCTTGCTATGAGCTGAGTAACCAACAATATACCCTTCAGCAGCTTTTGCTTCAAATTTGCCTAAGTGATCACTTGTGTTAAGAATGGTCACCTGACAACCAAAAGGTTTCAAGTGTTCAATGGTAGGCTTCTTCCCTGTCAATAGTTCATAGGGTGTCTTATTATGAGGTCTAGTAATCAACACCCTATTCAATACATAACAGGCAGTGCCAACTGCCTCAGTCCAAAACATGGTGGGAAGTTTAGAGTCAGCAAGCATAGATCTTGCAGCCTCTATAAGGGTTCTATTCTTCCTTTCAGCAACTCCATTCTGTTGTGGAGTCCTAGGAGTGCTATAGTCTCTTTTAATACCCTTTAAACCACAAAGTTCAATGAGATTAGCATTTTTGAACTCTGTCCCATTGTCACACCTTATACCTTTAATCTTCTTGTTAAGTTGGTTTTCAACTAGAGCCATAAATTCTTTAAGTGCCTGAAAGGTTTGATCTTTAGTCACCAAGAAAAATGTCCAGCTGAATCTGCTAAAAGCATCAGTGATCACCAAACAGAAGTACTTATGATCAATACTCCTGATGGATGTTGGACCAAAAAGATCCATGTGAAGTAGCTGCAATGGTTCTGAGATTGTGCTCACAGTAGTAATGGCCTTATAAGAAGCTTTGTGTTGCTTTCCCTTATTACAAGCCACACAATTATGCTCATTGGTGAAGATCTTGGAAGGAAGTCCATGAACTAGTCCATCTTTAGCTAGTTTGTTGATGACTTTAAAATTGACATGTGCCATCCTTCTATGCCATTTTGTAGATTCATCTAAGGATGCTTTAGCCACCAAGCATGTTAGATCACCTTCTGGCTTGACATCATTCAAGTCAAATGTATAAAGATTATGATTTCTTGGAGCCTTGAGTAATACATGATGGTCATCAGGTATTTTGAACTCTGGTGAAAGAATGAAACAACCTTCTTCAGTGAAAAGCACAAGAAGCTTTTTGTCACAAATTTGTGAGACTGAGAACAAATTGAATCCTTGAAGCTCCTTCACATAGTAGACATTCTCAAAATCCACCTTTGGAGTTCTAATGGTTCCTTTGCCAGTGATCCTTCCTACTTCACTTCCAAACCTCACTATGCCTCCATTAATTGGCACAAAGTCATGTAGCTTCTCTTGATTTCCAGACATGTTTCTTGAACAGCCACTATCAACAATACCTAAGTCTTTATTAAGAAGAGGATGTTCCTACAACAAAGAAAGTTAATATACAAAAAAATAAATATGTTAAGAGACTTAAGTCATGAAAGACTTGAGCCTTCCCTGTGGATCATTATGATGTACCCAAGAAGATGAGTTAGATCCACAATTATTCCTGGATTCCCTGTATTTATTTGGTCTTTTATATGTCTAAGAACAATTTGCTGAGGACTTTTCAGCAGAATCCCAATTAGCCCTTTCCACAAACATTGGGTCATTAAATCCATACCAATGATTAAATCCATAAAATGGTCTTGACCCATATCTATTTCTATGGGAATTCATACATCTAGTAGCATAAACAGACCTATCAGGACGAAGAGACCAATCAGCAGGAATGGAATACATTCTGCTGACATTATACTTTGCATGTGGAACTACTGAGGGTTTGGAACAATTGTTAGTCCACTTTTGTCTAGGTCTATTATTAACAACAGAAACACCCATCCTCTTTTCATGAAAATCACAATCCTTAATTAAATGCAACTTGCTACCATAAAGAAAACACTTCTTCTTCTTCTTCGAAAATTTATTAAATCCAAAAGATGTCTTATTAAACATAGAATTATTCAAAGAAACACCAGAAATAGAATTGTTTTGTAAACACTGAAAGGAATTGTTTTCATAAGAAGTAAATAACAAGTCTTCAAAAGAGGCTGTCTTAGAAAGAACTTCATCAACAGCAACTTCAGAGTCCACAGACTTGTAAGATGACTTGTCAGAATTCTTTATTGAGGACTTGGGTGAGTCTGACTTGGTCTTAGAATCACAGCTGGCATAACTAGAGGTCTCTGAGGTCTTGTCCCTGGAAGAACAAGAGACATAAGTGTTAGAATCATTACTAGATATACTTCTAGTGTCAGGGGAGTCATTGATCCTAATGCCAGTGGTTTCCTTTGATTCTGGTAAGTCAACCTTATGGGATGTGGGCTTAGGGGTTCCTATGGTTGGAGGGTCTTCAGACTTATTTGGCAAGTCTTTAGACTTTTTGCCAAAGAGATGGTGTGAACCATCAAAGTCAGAGGTTTTGGTAGTAGGCATAAATACACCTCTGATAGGTCCTGGTACAGCATGCAAATCTCCATCTTTAACATAATTTGCTAAGCCTGCTGGTGTAGATTTACCCACATCATTCCTTGCCTCTAAACCAACATATTTTTTAAACCCTAAACCTATCTCAGAGTTTACAGCTTGACTACCATAAAGACAGCTAGCTAAATTCTCTCCTGAAATTAACCAATTTTTATGTAAAGTTACTTCTTTATCTAGTTTCTCTTGCAAAACACTTTTCTCAGACTCAATTCTAGCTTTTTCTTTTTCAGAAAACTTTTATTCATTGCTAGCACATTCTAAATCTCTACTTAAAACTCTAATCTTTTCCTCATAAGCCAATTGATTCTGTTGAAACCACACCTTTTGTTGTTCTAAAGTTTTAAAAGCTTCTTTATAAGTTGCAGCTTCAATAAAACAAGCATTATATTTTAGTTTCAGATCATCATAAGCTTCTTTTAGAGTTGTATACTTAGAATCACAATCACAAACACAAGTAGATACCTGAGGAGAGATTCCCATGAGACCAAAGCTATCATCACAACTAGCCATGCAAGAGATATGAGGAGAGCTGCTTGTTGCATCTTCATGCTCATTCCAGTCAACACTAGCATCAATAGCAGTGACCAAGGCCTTTGATTCTCCAGCCTCCACTTCTTTCTTCTTATATGCTGAATATCTGGTACTGGCTTCACCCTTCTTGGTTGTGCACTCTCTTCCAAAATGGCCAATTTCTCCACAAGCATAGCACTTTACTTTCCTCCTGTCAAACCTAGCTGCATCTCTACCATCAACATTGAGCTTTTTACCAACCTTTTGCTCAAATCTTCTAACCTTGAGGGAGAGCATAGCCATTTGCCACTTTAAGTCCAACTCTTCTAAAGCAAGTTCATCAATCTGCTCAAAATATTCATAAGCTATTTGTTGTTGTTTATCAACTTCAGCAACAAATGAATGAAGTACATCTTCCATCACATTACTAATCTTTGGATGAGTTATTGGATTAGCACTTGAAAAAGACAATGTGGTAATTGGAAGACTTTGGCTTGGAGTGGATGGACTTGAGTAAACCTGTGGTGCTTGGGATGGACTTGTATAGGTATGTGGCATGTAGTTTGAGTTAGAGCTGACAAATGCAGATTGTGAAGGAGTTACTGAATATGGAGAGAATCCCTTTATGTCACCTTCCAAAGCTCTGAGTTTGTTGTACAAGTCATCAAAACTAAGATAGTCCAAGCCACCTTTGGTTTTCAATGATATACTCACCTGAGACCATGAGGGAGGCAAGGTTCTTAGAAACCTGGAGTTCACCTCCTCATTGTCGGGTCTTGCTAGCAGCTGATTCAAGTGACTCAAAATCTTTTGAAACCTGTCATAACCTTTGTGGAGACCTTCCTCTTCAATTATCTTGAATTCTTGGAATTCTTGCTTCAACATACTCTTCCTCATCCTCTTTGATTCTTCATTCCCACCAAATCTGGCTTTTATGGCCCACCAGATTTCCCTTGGATCAGTCATGGAATGAAAATCTCCCATCTGGTCATCAGGGATTGCCTGCAGCAATATGGTTCTTGCTTTGTTCTCCCTTTGTATAGCAAGAATTTCTTCAGCAGAAACAGGTTCCAAAATCGTAATTTTACCATTAGCATCTACACTTTACTTTTTAGGACGACAGCCATTGAGATAACATTCCAGAGGTTATAGTCAACACTTGCAATCCAGTTCTGCATCTTCATGGCCCAAATCTCATACTCATCCTTCCTTAGAAAAGGAAGTTTGGCATTGCTGTTAGAGAAGGCCACTTGTTGTAGTTGTTGAGTAAGAGAGCCTGCTTCTGAGATAGCAACATCACCGCCTGGTTTGTCTCCCATCGGTACTGATTGAAAAGTTATGTGATTGTGTTGAGGTTACAGAGAGTATCTAGTGGCTCTGATACCACTTGTAGGGATCTATACCTTGATAGATCACGAGCCAATAGATCGTTAGCCAACTAATGTAATCACTAGTAAGACTAAGTTAGATAATCTCTGAGAGCTTGTAATTATTACAGAATATAAAAACAAACTTATACTAAACTTGATCCTCTATGGATCAATAAACTTTTTCTAATAATGTTATGAGAAACTCGTACGTATTACAATGACCTAGGGTTCCTTATATACTATTGAAAACCCTAACCTTTCTTACAAGAAACGAATAATGATAAACTAATAAAAGATATTCTACATATCTTGTCCTAAATTACATAAGTTCTATCCACAGTTTAACTCTATCCGTAGGATCTCTATACGTCTGCAGGAACCAGTCACCAGCAGAAAGTCACTAAGCCTTCCGTAGGAACCTGTCAGCAATATCAATCAGTAGTATCTTCAATAATTCCTTACAAAAGAAGAAGTGGTTTTCAACATATGTTCCAGTTTTTCGGTTCGAATATCTCCCGTTCAAACTGCGGGGGTGTTAGATAGGTTAGTTATCCCAAACCCAATAGTGGTTTGGGTGCATTATGTTTAGGGTTTAGATTATGTTTGCTTATTATCCAAGCTATGTATTTACCAATTTAATATTAAATACACCATTTCGCCTATTACACCTTAATAATGTTCTAATTACACCTAATATCATTAAAAATCTGATTGTTGTTCGTAAATTCACTCGTGATAATAAATGCTCCATTGAATTTGACGCGTTTGGTTTTTCTGTGAAGGATTATTCAACTCGCCAGATTCTTCTCCGTTGTGACAGTGCTGGAGATATATACCCGTTACAAAACCTACCACTTCTCCTCAAGCTTTCATCACGAGTCAATATACGTGGCACCAGCGACTAGGCCATCCTGGAAGTGAAGTGTTGCAGTCTTTAATTTTCAATAATAGTATTTTGTATAATAAAACGAAGTCTCCTGTGCTTTGTTATGAGTGTCAGCTCGGTAAGCACGTGAAACTTCCCTTTGTTAGTTCGGATTCTATTCTTAATTCTCATTTTGATACTATTCACTCGGATCTATGGACTTCTCCAGTTTCGAGTATTAGTGGAATTAAATACTATGTTTTATTTTTGGATCATCATTCCCATTATGTATGGGTTTATCCATTGAGAAACAAGTCTGATACTTTTAGTAAATTCGCTCAATTTCGTTCATTCATTTAAACTCAATTTAAAGTTGAAATAAAGGCCTTCCAATGTGACCATGGTGGTGAGTTTGACAACCACACCCTTCACCGTATTTTTGACAAACATGGCATTCACATCCACTTCTCATGCCCTCGCACATCACAACAAAATGGGAAATCGGAGCGGATGATCCATAACCAAATCCGCACCCTACTATGTCAAGCCCATATTCTTCCCCATTTTTGGGTCGAAGCCCTTTACATGGCCACCCACTTACTTAATATACTCCCTTCCACCGCTATCAATCATGAGATCCCTCATACCCGCCTCTATAATACCAAACCGAACTACACGTTTTTATGTGTTTTTGGCTGCCTTTGCTATCCCCACATTAACATATCTCATAAACTTGCACCCCGGTCCACACTGTGTATCTTCCTTGCATAACCCTCAAATCATCGAGGATATCAATGTCTTGACCTTGCCACCAATAAAATAATCATTTCCCGCTACGTCACTTTTGAAGAAACTGGTTTCCCTTATGGCTCCGTCACACCCAACTCAGCCCCCTCCTATACCTTTCTAGATGACGAAGAACCGACCATCCTTCCATCTCCCTGCACTAACACTGTCGAACCTGAATCCACTCAGCCCACAACTAATACCCAAACCCAAAGCCCAACTCGCGTTACCGTGGAGCCCACACCTACTATCCAAACCCAAAGCACAACACCCATTTCCTTGGCTCCAATTCAAGACAAGGCCCAACCGATACCTTCCACCACTACTCACCTAAATCCCACCACGACTCATCCCATGGTCACTCGCTCTCAAGCCGGTATTACAAAACCTAATCCAAAATATCACTATCACATATCTACCATCTCGCCCATTCCAAAATCATATAATGCTGCTTTC
The DNA here is from genome assembly GCA_030686995.1 of Artemisia argyi. NCBI lineage: Eukaryota > Viridiplantae > Streptophyta > Magnoliopsida > Asterales > Asteraceae > Artemisia > Artemisia argyi. The sequence continues at coordinate 11,413,854 of CM060689.1, read as the reverse complement.
ACCGACCATAATTGGCAGAGTTCTGTGCTTGACGAATATAATGCGCTTATTAAAAATGGAACTTGGACTCTTGTGCCTCGACCACGTGATACGAACATTGTTCGTTCCATGTGGTTATTCAAGCACAAGTACTTTGCAGATGGATCCCTTAGCAGATACAAGGCTCGCCTTGTTGCTAATGGTCGTAGTCAACAGATTGGTGTGATGAGGCCTTTAGTCCGGTTTTCAAACCGGCTACCATTCGTACTGTACTCAATTTAGCAGCGTCTCGACATCGGCATGTTCATCAGCTTAATGTCAAGAATGCCTTTCTACATGGGCATCTTTCGAAGACTGTTTATATGCATCAGCCTCCTGGTTTTCGTGATCCACATCATCCAAATCATGTTTGTCTTTCGCAGAAGTCTTTATATGGTCTTAAGCAGGCTCCTCGTGCCTGGTTTCAGCGGTTTGCTAGTTATGCTACCTGAGTTGGTTTTACCCACAGTCATTGTGACTCCTCGCTCTTTATTTTTCGATAGGGTTCTGACAGTGCATACTTATTGATTTGTGTTGATGATATTATTTTGACAGCCTCGTCTACAGCACTTTTGCAGCGGATTATCTCTTCACTTCATTAGGAGTTTTCCATGACTGATGATACGGGGGATTGCGCCCTCGCAACAGGTTTTACCTCTCAAAGGATCTTGAGAAGCTTACAACCCCCACCAGGAAGCGTACCTGATCGTTGTAGTATAGTATAGTGACAAGTACCGGGGGATTGATCATTCAACTAAGGAATAGTTTCGCTAGGATTAGAAAGCCTACTAAACTAGGTCTAGAGGTAAGGGATAATTCTTTTTGTATTTTTTTATATTTTATGAAAGCAAGTAAAATCTCGGGTTTTGAAGGAGTGGGCGGAATTAGTTGCTAGCCAACTAGCCCAATTAACTAAAGATGCAATTAAAATAAAATAACAAAAATGAAAATTAAACTAATGTACTAATGTGGTTGAAACAATAATGAGAAAAGTTATGTTTACTTAGATTTCATTACTCCCTAGATATCTTTTACCGGTTGATTAGCTTGTTACAATTGCATGGATGACGGGTTATATTCCTTAATACTAGTCATAGGATCGTGTACAATATTCCCTAACTCTATAAGATCCTACTTCACTCCTATGTCGAGCCGATTAAAAGCTCCTAACATGGGATCATTAGAATTCACTTATGCATTAAATACAACCAAAAATCGTAGTACACCTCCGATCATGTTTCTTAAGACGTTCAATCAAGTTACCAATGGAAGTCTGCCAGTTTTCTTAAGCCTAACATCGAATACAATCATCCATAACAATTATAAACAAACAATCAACCAATAATCAACATCTAGGTTTCACTACATCTAAGCAAACACAATAAAAGCCTAGCCTAACATGTTAAAAGAAAGATAAACATAAGATAGAATCAAACAATACTTAGACATATTGAATGATTATTGGAGAACTTATCTTTATTAAAACATGGAAGGAAGAAGGGTTTGAAACCCCTTCAATAGTATGTGATATTCCACAACTTGTTCCACACTTTACAATGAAAAATTAGAAAAATATATATAGACTAAGCATCCTGACGGCATCATGTATTATCCTCTGACGCCGTCAACTCGCTGCCAAAGTGAAATTCGTATTACCTAGATCCAGTCTTGACGCCTTCATGTGCAAATCTACTCTGGGCCGTCACATGTATTTGGACCCTGACGACCTTGGTGACGCCGTCAGGCCATTAACAAAGAAAATGTTCTGGGCCGTCACGTTATAAGTTCTACATCCACCTCTTTTGTTACTCTTGACACCGTCATGTGTAATGGCTTGATGTCGTCAGGTACTGTTCCCAGCAAGGAATTTGAGACTTTGTCGTTTTCTTCACTTTTATGCTTCAAAAATGTCCAAAATGCTTCCTTTTCCAAATTTTTCTCCAAAAGTACCTAAAATGACAAAAGGAACAATTTAGGGCAATATTTGATCAAATAATCTCGAATTCGGGCTTAAATGACCCCTTAAAAGCTGTACACTTTTCGCCTTATCAAATACCCTTACACTTGAGATTTGCTTGTCCTCAAGCAAATGCGCTTTTATTCTAATCTAAATACAAGTTAGGGGTCATTTAACACTAATATAAAAGTAATTACAACAAATAATCGTTCCACTAAAAACAAAAAACAAGCACGGAGGTCATACACTAGCACCTCACAAATAGTGTTTAGATACTCACATCTCTCGAGTGTAATAAAGTATATATCACAATATGGAAATGGAAAACATCTCTCACTACCTGTCATAGCAAATAGATTACCATAGGCTTGGGAAATGATCAAACCTCCACCACTTGGCGTAAGCACCTAGGATAAACTATCAAAGAGGTCTTTTAAAGGGTTATAACGTTAGGTGAAGGGATATGGAAAACACGGTTTTGTTGGATAAAAGCAATATTTACTGGTGGCAAGTTAATCATCTTGGTTAATTACATATACAATATGATGTTGCTAAGCCAAGACTCGACTCGACTTAAGCTAATAAATCAAAAATAACAAAAACATAAAACAAACATAGAATGAAACGGGATGGTAGTCTGTATGTTTTTTTTCTCTTTTCTTTTTCTATTTTTTATTTCTTTTTCTTGATTTTTTGATTTTTTTTTTTGTGCATACACTTTTACCCTACTATCCAAAATAATACATCATAGGGAATGTACATTCCCCTTACACTTGAATTTTTACCTACTTTACAATAAACTACTCTAATGACTCGAATCAAGATAATCAAAACATTTGGAGTACTTTTTAAGATTAATATATGATGTTCTTCCCCATTACTCCATAACACTAGTACTTTACCCATGAATCTCAATCATACCAAAACAATATGTACAAGATATGACTCGACTTAGCAACCATGTAATCAATTAGATAATTAACTAAGGGTTTAAACATGTAACAATAATGCACTAAAGATGAGTGCATACACGGAAGGCTAAGGCGATTTAGTTGCACATTTGGGTGGGTTGTAACAAATTTTTCCTTTAAGTAAAATGCTTAAAGTTAGAAATGAAAAGATAGGCTCGGAGGGGTGTACTAGGGGTATCGTATACTAAAAATGAGTACAATGCAAAGGTGTGAGAAAAATTAATTGACTTTACTAGTCAAGTAATATGACTTAAATGGTCAAGTAATTATGATACGGGTTTAACACAAGGGTGATCCTAATGCCTCTTATCATGTAGTAAATCCTACTACAAGAATGTAGTCTCACTAGCGGTCTCGGGATGCATCACTAACGCAAGTTCTAGAATCTAAATGCTATCGGTACACTCATAAGCACTAATAATAAATGCTTTTCCTCTCAAATCTAAAGGCGAACCTCACATATTTGGGTGGAAATTTTTTCTGAATAGTACGGTTTTGTGCTAGTCATACAACTCCTATCCATGAGACGCTTGTTAAGGCTAAAGTTTCACTCCTAATTGTTGTAAAAAAATTTAAATTTGGCGCTAAAATTACACTAACAAGTATTTCTCTTAGTTTTATTACACACCTACCATCAAACAAACAAACTCAAGTGCAATAGTATCCTATAAGGTATCATCATTTACCCTCCCCTTACACTTAGGATGAACATTGTCCCCAATGTTCAATTAAATAATGTAAAAGTAAAAACAGGTAAAAGACTGAAAACAAATACTCCCCTGATTCTGTATCACCCAGAAAATTTGATAAGCAGCGGAAGTCTTAATCGGGGTCATTACAGTTTAGTACACAGTCATACTCATAGAAAACAATTCAAAAGATAGTCAATATCATTCCATGAAAACTCAAGTAATCAGAGTTACAAACATTTTTCCAAAATGTTAATTGCTTCGCAAAAGAAGTGATAAGTTTGAAAAGAATGATATAATTATTGAAATAAAAAGGGGGTCCTGTGTGCCCTTTTGCCAGCTCCGTGCCGCCATGCTTGCTAATTTCCTGAGATAAACATGCTTAAAAAGTCAGCACAAAGGTTGAGTGAATCCATAGTAGTTTAAATAGTAATAGTGTGAACACAAGTCAAGCATTTGAAATAAACAAGCCAAGATAGACAAGTCTTGACTAAACTGGTGAAATATTGATCCTAAGCTTCACGAAACGCAAGCCTTAACATTGATTCGACATATCATAAATATAATAACAATCACCTACACCACAGTGGATGTAAATGACAAGGGGCCCTCGGTGACAGGAAATGTGCCAAATTTTCATAATACCTCGAATATAGCACACCTCCTGCCAAGTGATCACCTTGACAGAGGCGGGCTGCCATTCCAATAGATCTATCAACTATATTCACGCTCACTCGCAAGTGATTAAGGTTCGTGATATGAGGGACTTGTAGCACAGGTGTCAACTTAGGCAATATCAGGTGATAACAGCATACAGAAAAATACTTGTGTTCGATTTATAGCATGTATCTCCCCACGGGGTTTAAAAACAATTAAAAATGTGGGACCATGAACTCACCTGACAGGTTGTGTGAATCACAACGGTGCTCAAAAGTGATGGTGTACTGCTATGACTAGCAAGGAAATTCCTCCAACTTGCGACCTAAATAATACATTGTAATCGGTGTTTTAGATTCGTTTCGTAATTGACATGTGATATGTCACGTGTAAGGTGATATCCGTTCGGGTGTCTTAATATATTCCAAAATAACTTCATGTAGTTATTTGTAACGTTGTTTCAAGACGGTGTCCAATAAATATTAACTCATTTGTGAAAATAATATTGTTTAAAAATATTTATAATTAAATATTTTTAGTAAAGTTATATATATATTTTAAAGTATACATATTTATATATAAAATCAAATTATACAAAATAATTATTTAATAAAGTACATTTGCCATATTTAACCCTTAACTTTATTAAAGTTACATCTTTTACTCTTTGGTCAAAAATAATTACATTTTGGTCCTTGTCATGACTTTTTATACTTTATTCCTCAACTTTGGAAAAATTACAGTTTTCACCCTCAACTTTTATTAGAATCGATAATATACAATTTAATTCGAAAGTTTGTGATTTTAACACTTTTAGTCCCTTAGCGTGGGACTTTTGCAAAAATGGTCCTTTGTTAAGTTTTCGAAAAGCAAACTTCTAGTATACGAAAATACATTCAAATCTTGTAAAACCTCTTCTAAATCAACCTTGAAGAATCTCGAAAAACATTTCCAAAATCTTTCAGTTTCTAACCGAAACCTTCCTTTGAAAAATACTTGGGCTCGTTAGCCCGGTTAAGGCCCAAAATGGGTGTAGTTTGATTAAAAGTAGTGTTCGACTAGGATTTGGTTTTGGTCTTGTTTACATAGTAATAAATCGTGTAAGGTTTGCATGTTTCGTGGGTTTGATTTAGTGTGAGCCAAAGAATTAGTGTGTCGCAAAATATGCATGCATTGTAAGCAAAAATAAGAAATGGTGAGCCCTTTTCCTAAGGGTGTCGAGGTGTGGACATATATAACTATAAGTGCAACGAATGTAATAATGGTATGTGTCGTATGTATGCATGATACGAGTAAAAATGAAAAAGGTGATAGTTAACTTACAACACCAACTATGGTGGTGATGATGTCGTGTTATGTGAGCAACGAGAACTAACAAACGTGATACCCTCCTCGTTCTAACGATCCCTTATCCACAAGAGTTACCCAACTCGTTCAACCCAAAACCTTGCGTGTGTGATCCTTGTGTTCTCCGACAGCAACCAAAGAAAAGAAAGGAATAGAGTGTTTGTGATTGAGAATTTTGGTGGAACTTGAGAGTGTGTGAGATCTTGCATTAAATGTGGCTTATATAGGGTAGTAAAAGTAGTTGTGTGTTTGATCTTGTGAAGCATGCTACTTAGTTGTCATTCGAGTGGAGACAAGCTTGTCCCTTGGCTTGTGTTCTTGTCATGTCGAGTAGGGTGTTTAAGGGAGCAACAATGGCTTTCTTTGGAGTAGTTTAAGTGTAGATTAGGTTAATAGGGTATTAAACAATAGAGGTTTAGAGCATGTGTGGTAATCTTGTTGGGGAACATGAGACATACGATCCATGGGGTAATCGAAATCTTGGTGTATATTACGATTGACCATTGGTTTGACGGCTTAAAACGATGGCTCTTTGTCGCATGGAACAAGGTCAATGGAAAGGTGGTATGCTTGTGTCGAGTTTGAGGGAACCAATATAATCAAGCATGTGTATATTCAAAATGCAAAGGAGTTGGTTTCTGCTTCGTGTGACATACTACGCAAACAAAAAAAACAAACATAACAAGCCATACGGGCTTGGAAAAATGCACAGCCCAAAGTATAAAAATATTAGTGGAGGTGGGCTTGTGGTAGTCTCGGCCCAAGTGAATCAAAAGAAAAGAACCGTGTGGGCTTGTGGTTTGTGCTCGGCCCAAAATATGACGGGGTATCGGTGATTGATATAATCGTGACTTTAGTTTTGGTGTCGGTGTCGGTTCGTGAAAACCATAAAAATATATACGGTGTCGTCATACGTATATATATACTCATATATACATAGTGATAGTAAATTTATAATAATTAATATATACATATCGTCATATATATATTAATAATATCTCGGTGTCGAAATAGGGTGTCGGGTCACAAGTGGGAGTTACCGGTGTTAACCTCATTGGGTGACATCCAAGAGTGACAATCGGGTGATATTAGGTGACAAAACATAATCGGGTGTCAAACAAACGGTGACAAAATATCGGGTGTCAAACAAATGGTGTCTCATATAAAAATTTCAAATTAGCCCGCAAAAATGGCTTAGTTAAGAATAGTGTCGATAATTAGCATTAGTAAATGACCTGGGATTTTATGGTGTATTACAGTACCCACCCGTTAGATTGGATTCGCCGGAATCCAAAGTTGAATCGGTGCTCGGGGTTGTCTCATCAAATAGTTGTGGGTATTTGGCACGCATTTGATCCTCGCGCTCCCATGTGAACTCGGGTCCTCTCTTAGAGTTCCATCTGACCTTAACAATGGGAATGCGCCTATGCTTAAGTTGTTTGACCTCCCTATCCATAATCTCAACGGGTTCCTCAATAAAGTTCAACTTATCATCGATTCTGATCTCCTTCAACGGAATCAAAAGGGTTTCATCCGATAAACACTTTTTCAAATTTGACACGTGGAAGGTGTTGTGTACTCTACTGAGTTCCTAAGGTAGTTCAAGTTTGTATGCCACGGGACCGATCCTTTCAATGATCTCGAAGGTTCCAACGTATCTTGGGTTTAACTTTCCACGTTTTCCAAACCTAATCATCCCTTTCCAAGGTGATACCTTAAGCATGACCTTGTCTCCAACTTGAAACTCTATTGGTTTCCTTCGCACATCGGCATAACTCTTTTGCCGATCCCTAGCGGCTTGTAATCGTTGCCTAATCTTTACTATTTTCTCAGTGGTTTCAAGAATCAACTCGGGACCTGAGAGTTGTACATCTCCAATCTCAGCCCAACAAACTGGTGATCTACACTTTCTTCCATAAAGTGCCTCAAACGGTGCAGCCTTAATGCTAGCGTGATAACTGTTGTTATATGAGAATTCTGCTAACGGTAGGTGTTTATCCCAGCCTTTTCCAAAATCAATCACACATGCCCTAAGCATGTCCTCTAGGGTTTGTATAGTCCTTTCACTTTGACCATCAGTCTGTGGATGGTAAGCTGTACTCATATCTAACTTAGTTCCCAAGGCTTTCTGTAAAGATCGCCAAAAGTTAGACGTGAAACAGCTGTCTCGGTCGGAGATAATAGAAATTGGCACTCCATGCCGGGAAACTATCTCCTTTAGGTACAAACGTGCAAAAACGTCCACATCATCAGTCTCTTTGATTGGCAAGAAGTGCGCTGACTTCGTGAGACGATCGACAATAACCCAAATAGTGTCCAACCCACTCGATGTCTTGGGTAATTTCGTAATGAAGTCCATTGTAATCCTTTCCCATTTCCACATTGGTAGCTCAGGTTGAATCAAAAGACCGGATGGTTTTTGATGTTCAGCCTTTACTCTTGAGCAGGTCAAACACTTAACGACATACTCTGCAATGTCAGCTTTCATGTTTGGCCACCAATACAACTTCTTTAGATCGTGATACATCTTGTCCGAACCAGGATGAATGGAATATTTAGACTTATGAGACTCATGCATGATGAGGTCTCGTATTCCTCCATACAATGGAATCCAACTTCTGTCCTTGAAACACAGCCTTCCATCTGGTTTCTTGACAAATCCATTCATGCTTTCTGGCATGCCGTAAATCTTCTCGTGCGGTCTATTCTCTTCTTTAAGGGCCTCAGCTTGAACTTCAAGAATTTGAGACGGAAGTGGTGATCTAATTATCATACCCAATGATCTAACTCTGAGGGGTCTAAGTCGTTCCTTTCGACTCAAGGCATATGCTACAACGTTTGCCTTCCCCGGGTGATAACGGATCTCGCAATCATAGTCACTTAGCAACTCTAGCCATCGATGTTGCCTCATGTTCAACTCCTTTTGATCTAAAATGTGCTGAAGACTCTTGTGATCGGTGAAAACCGTACACTTGATTCCATATAGGTAGTGTCTCCAGATCTTAAGAGTGAATACTACCACTCCTAATTCTAGATCATGAGTAGTGTAGTTCTCCTTGTGGGGTTTAAGTTGTCTAGAAGCGTAAGCGATTACTTTAAGTCTCTGCATCAATATGGCACCCAAACCTTGGATTGATGCGTCACAATATACCACGAAGTCCTCACTTCCTTCGGGTAGTGCTAATATCGGTGCTTCACAAAGCTTCTGCTTCAAGAACTGAAATGCGGATTCTTGCTCTTCTCCCCATTCAAACTTCTTCTTCTTCTGTGTTAGCTCAGTCAAAGGTTTAGCAATCCTTGAAAAACCTTCAATAAACCTTCGGTAATAGCCGGCAAGACCTAAAAATTGGCGTATCTCAGTAGGACTCGTCGGTGATGCCCAATTTTTAATAGCTTCGATCTTGGCGGGATCAACATGAATACCCTTACTGTCAATAACATGCCCAAGAAATTGTACTTTCTCAATCCAAAAATCACACTTTGAAAATTTGGCGTATAATTTCTCTTCTCTGAGCAGTGTTAGTATAGCCTTCAAGTGTTCCGCGTGCTCTTCCTTACTACGTGAATAAATAAGGATATCATCGATGAATACAATCAAACTTATCCAAATAGGGTTTGCACACTCGGTTCATTAAGTCCATAAATACAGCGGGTGCATTTGTTAAACCGAATGGCATTACTTGGAATTCATAGTGACCGTATCTTCTCCTGAAAGCTGCCTTAGGGATGTCTTCTTCCCTAACTCTCAGTTGGTGATAACCCGATCTCAAATCAATCTTCGAGTAGACACTCGATCCTTGCAGTTGATCAAACAAATCGTCAATCCTTGGCAACGGATATCGATTCTTAACCGTAAGTTTGTTCGACTCACGATAATCGATACACATCCTGAAGGTTCCATCCTTCTTCTTTACAAACAACACCGGGGCTCCCCACGGTGATGAACTAGGGCGAATAAATCCTTTATCTGACAATTCCTGCAATTGCCCAGATAACTCCTTCATTTCCGACGGTGCTAGCCTATAGGGTGCTCGTGCTACGGGTGCTGCTCCTGGCATCAAGTCAATTTGAAATTCCACTTGACAAGTCAGCAGAAGGCCAGGCAAGTCCTCAGGAAAAACTTCTGGAAAGTTTCCGACTACTGGCACATCCTCGAGTCGCTTCTCTTCCGACTTCTTCTCGGTGACTTGAGCCAAAAAGACTTGACATCCTCGTTCGATGTACTTCACAACCTTGATGCAAGAAACGATGCTCAGACGTGTCTTACTTCGCTCTCCGCGAACAATCAGGGTTTCGTTATTCAGAGGGATGTGAACGACCTTTTCGTCACAAATGATCTTAGCGCGGTTCTCAGATAACCAATCCATTCCTATAACGACATCGAAACTACCAAGTCTAATAGGCATAAGGTCAATGACAAATGGGGTGTCTAGTAGTCATAGGGTGCAACCTCGGAGTATAGTGTTAGTACTCACTAGCTTTCAATCAGCTAGTTCAATCTCATATGTGGTGTCTAGTTTGGTCGATGTAATATTAAGTAGGGGTGCAAGGGAAATAGATACGAAACTTTGATCGTCTCCGGAATCAAATAAAACTTTAACGAGGCGGTTGTTTAGAAAGAACGTACCCATAACTACGTTCGGATCCTGCTGGACATTTCCATCTCCCAGCACGTATGCTCTCCCACGTGCATTGTTGTCCTTATTTGGGCACTGACGCCTGTAGTGTCCTTTCTCTCCACAAGCATGGCATACTACAGCCACGGGTTGCAAGTTAGCTCCTGTAGCCTTGCAATCTTGTGTCTTATGTCCAATCCTTGAACATTTCCCACACTTGGCATAGCAGGGTCCAGTGTGATGCATCTTACACTTGTCACAGAATGGAAGAGGTCCAGCATACCTAGCATCCTTAACTGGTGCGGCGACATAAGCTCTGGCAGCTTCCTGTCGTCGGTTCTGTTGATTGTGGTGGGTGTTTCTGTCATGGTAATAGTTACGGTTGGGGTTACGGTTGTTGTTGTTGTTGTTGTTGTTGTTGTTGTTGTTGTTGTTGTTGTTGTTGTTATTGTTTGTCCTTCGATCATCAAACTTCCTTTTGTGATCGTTGTTCCCCTGAGCAGAGTTACGCTTAATCTCCCGGTCTAGCAGTCTTTGGGCAATAGTCATTGCTTCATCCAAAGATTGAGGCTTAGACGAGGTGACGTTTCCCTCAATGCTCCTGGGTAATCCCTCAATGTACCTCTCCAACAACTTTTCCAAATCGGGAACCTTTGAAGGGCAAAGTGTGGCAAGCTCCTGAAATCTCCTATCATAAGCCCTGAGATCATTTCCTTTCACAACCAACGTGTGAAACTCATCTTCTAACTTCTTGATCTCACCTCTAGGGCAGAACTTCTTCAGCATCTTCTCCTTAAAGTCAGCCCAGGTAATCTGATAGGCCTCCTCCACACCTATCTTTCGAGCAGTTGCATTCCACCAAGACAACGCGTCTTCCAACAATGTTCCAGTAGCAAACGAGACTCTGCTTTCAGCGGCACAACCGCTCCTCACAAACACAGTCTCAGTTCGCTCAAACCATCGAGCAAGCTCTATCACTCCTTCAGTCCCTTTGAATTGAGATGGTTTACAAGCTATGAAGTCCTTATAGGTACACTTCCGAGTCGCAGCGGACTCGCTCTCAGCAGTGGCTCGGTTATTGCTACTAGTTCGTGCCATTGCAGCAGCCTGCTCTTCTAAAGCTGCAGCAACACTGTCGGCAACCAACTTTCTGATAGCAGCCTGGGTCATAGCGGGTGACGAAGTAGCAGTAGCGGTTTTCCTTGGGGCCATAACTCTATAAAATCGCAAGTGCATAAGTACAAATCCCAAACATCAATAACACGAGAAATAATGCAATCAACTCATAATAGTCGAGATCATCACAAAGTACATATCACAACCACACCACGAATACATACATCAACATAAACCATATCATTCATAAATAATCATCACGACATGTAACAACACACATGGAAATTATAATGAATCTCAATATGGGAGCATAATAAAAGATCAGACAACTAGAACATCATAAATCAATATCAATACATTACAATCATAACCAACATAAAGTTTTAATAATTTTGAATTCATTGTTATAAAACAATAAGATACAACATTATTAATGCCACAGGTGGCAAGTTAAGATGTCTCTGTAAGTAATGACATGTCATAGATCTATGAAGGTCCAGGTGCGCCTCCTGATCTCCTCTCTAGCTCTCTGATGATCCTGATCATCTCTAACATCTCCAAATCCCTGGATCTCTCACGGGCCTGAATCTCCTCAATAGTGGCTGAAAGTGTGTGGATGGTAGAACTAGATGCGGCTGACTCCTGTGTCTGATGCTCCAGCAGCTCCTGCGCGATGGCCGCAATCGCTCTCAAATCCTCTATCTCATGCCGATGACCAAACTCAGTGAGGTAGCCTGTGCCTCCTCGATCTCTGTCCCCATCATCTCAAATACCATCTCTAAAGTTGTCCTATTGATGAGGCGAAAAATGATCCGTTTTTAGGGGGTCATTTAAGCCCGAATTCGAATTTATTTGATCAAATATTGCCCTAAATCGTTCCTTTTGTGATTTTAGGTACTTTGGGAGAGAAATCTGGAAAAGGAAGCAATTCGGACGTTTTTGGAGCATAAAAGTGAAGAAAACGCCAAAGTCTTAATTTTCCATGCTGGGAACAGTAGGTGACAGCGTCAAGAGTAACTCTCTGACGGCGTCAAGAGCAAAATTCCATGACGATCCAGTACAGATTTGACGGCGTCACGAAGGTAGGGCGTCAAGAGTAAAAGTCATGACGGCCTAAAAATGATTAAGTCTTGACGGCGTCAAATGTAGATCAAGGCAGTCCGAGAATAGTTTTGGCGGCGAGGTGACGGCGTCACAAGGTTGGTCTTAACGCCGTTAGACCCCTTTTCCTATATATAGTTTTCTAATTTTCACATTAAAATAAGAGAAGTTTTGGAGAAACCTTAAGTACGAACTTGGTGCGAATTTTACAGGTTTTTCAAGGATTCCAAGCCCTTGATACCTTTCATGTGTAATTGAGATAAGTGTTCTTTTAATTCAATCAATATGTCTATGTGTTGGTTGTCTATATCTTGTTCTTGTCTTAATTCCATCATGCTAGGCTAGATCTATCTTGTGTTTGCTTAGATCTAATGAAACCTAGATGTTAATTATGTGTTGATTACTTGTTTATACTTATCTTGGATGAATGATTTATATGTTAGGCTTAAGAAAACTGGCAGATCTCCAATTGGTAACATGCTTGAACGTCTTAAGAAACATGAACTGACGCGCACTAGGTCTTTATTGGTTGTATTTAATGCATGAGCCACTGTTTATAATCCCTATGGTTGTGCTGGGCATGGTATAGGAGGAGATAAGAGCTCATAGAATTGGGGAGTTAAGTGTGCCACCCCATGAATGGTATTAAGGAATACGATCCGCCATCCACGCAATTATAACAAGTAATTAACGTGTAAAAGATGTCTAGGGAGTAGTGAAATCTAAGTAAACACATTTTCTCCACTTATTGCTCACAACTTTAGTATAATTTAGTTTATTTTCATTTCTAGTATTTTATTTTGATTGCATCTTTAGTATTGGGTTAGTTGATTAGCAACTAATTCCGCCCAAATCCTTCAAACCCGAGATTTTTAATTGCTTTCTAAAAAATAGAAAATACAAAAATAATCATCCCTCACCTTTAGAACTAGTATTTAGGTTTTCTAATCCTAGCGACACTATTCCTAAGCTGAACGATCAATCCCCCGGTACTTGTCACTATACTATACTACAACGATCAGGTACACTGTCTGGTGGGGGTTGTAAGCTTCTCAAGATCCCTTGAGAGGTAAAGCCTGGTGCAATTCCCACGTACATCAAGTTTTTGGCGCCGCAGCCCGGGGAATAGTTATTGTCTAGGTTAGAATTCCTTTTTATTAGGTCTACTTGCTAGATTCCTTTCTAGTAAGATTTTATTTTTATTTTTACGTTCTCTTTAGTCTATCTTATTTCTTTGTGCCTTTGTTCGTAACCACCCGACATCATGGACAACGGGAACATCTTTGAACCCGTCATCCCACCACAACATAACCCACCATTAGAACCTCTTAGGCCCCGAACCTTAGGAGAGTATTCCCGACCTAGCCACTAAGGCTACCGAAACACCATTGAGCTCACCGGAGCCAATGTGACCCCCTTGCGATCCGACACCATCCAGTTGGTGCAAAGCGGATGTGCATTCCATGGACTTCGTTTCGAAGATCCAAACCAACATCTTAAGGACTTCCTCAAAATCGTAGATTCTATAGACCTAGATGTTGCAACTAGAGAGACAACCCGATTACACCTATTCCAATTCTCTCTACGGGATCAAGCTAGTCAATGGCTTGAGCGTTTACCCGCGGGATCCATCACCACATGGGATAACCTCACCAATCGCTTCCTTACTCAATTCTTCCCACCGGGGAAGACTGCAATGCTTAGAAATGACATTCTGATGTTTGAACAGCAGCAGGGTGAAACTTTCTACGAAGCTTGGGCCCGTTTTAAGGATCTCCTCCATAAGGTCCCTCATCATGGTATAAACCGTTGGTTATTAGTCCAGATTTTCTACGATCATGTTGACTATCACACTAAGCGCACAATTGATAGGGCCGCGGGAGGTAAACTGCGTGATAAGAATGCCGAGGAGTCTTGGGCAGTTATCGAGGAGCTCGCCATTGATAATCAGGAGATGTGGGAGTTTAATCATACAGTAAAAGCGGCTATCAATGCAGTCTCAACATCTGGAGGGACCACCGAAATCCCCGATGAACTCCTATGCAAACTCGAGGCAAAAGTTGACTATTTTGAGGAAAGGCAAAGGAGGCCTTTAAGTCCTAGACGAGCTACTGTCAATTCTGTCTCAAAACCAACTTCGGCACCATTATCTGAGTTGCCTTCTAGAGAAAATGTCGAGACTTTTCAGAATTATACCCCACCTTGTTCCCCTCCCAAGGAACTTAGCTCGGAGTTTGAAGCTAGGATGAGAGAATATATGGCAACTCACTCAGATCGGCTTGGTAGATTCGAGGAAGCAGTTTATAAGCAAAAAGAGGAGATGCAGGAGAAAATGAATGAGATGATGAGTCTATTAGAGGAGTATGCCAACCAGAGAACCCCCGAAAGAATACTACTAAGGAAAGAAAGCGCCACTCCCACCACCCAATTTGTTAACTCCATCACCATTGTCCAAAAGGATAACGAGAAGGTAGAAACTCCTGCTAAACAGACCTTAGAAAAACCACCAGAATCCCAACCTTTGAGTTACTACCTGAAACATGATATAAACAAAAACACCATAACAAATTGGATTAAGGGTGATGGGCGTAACCAACCCTCTAGACTGGTTTCTAAGGAAGAGGAAGAAGTGAAAGATGAGTATGACACGCTTCCTGGAGGATCAGTATTCGAGAGGCTATTGGTACAAAAAGTGGCTACTAAGCAAATAGCATGTGGGAACTTTGAGATACCAACGAGCATCGGGGACTTGAAACATCTTAGTGCTTTCGCCGACCAAGGATCGGAAGTAAATCTTATGCCCCTAACTATTTACATCCAACTAACGTCAAAAATGCCAGCCCCTACTCGTGTTAGGTTATCTCTCGTTGGACACTCGTACGTATACCCCCTAGGAATCGCAGAAGATGTATTAGTTAATGTCGCAGGATTCATGTACCCCGTTGATTTTATGATCATCGATGATAAAGGGGATGGATGCATGCCAATAATCCTTGGGGGACCATTCCTCGCCACCGCTAGGGCTGTCATTAAGTATGAAGGTAGGAAGATTGAGCTTAAATCTGGAAAAAGAAAGATTAGCTTCCCCATGACCCCGCGAAGTGGGCATGAGATTTTGAGTTGGAGAAAGATCAAAAACAACATTGGAACGACACCCATTCGTGTTCAGAATAAAATTCTTGCATGGGAGGCAAGAATCAAAAGCTATAAGAAAGCCAAAAATGAAAGAAGAAAAAGCAATAAGGTTCAGGTCGAATTCGAACATACTCGACCCGCAGAAAATCATATACCATTTGAGGAAGGGAACTTGGTACTTTTGAGACACTTGGAAACAACAATACCACCCGATAAACCAAGTCCTTGGTGGTATGGGCCATTCACAATCGAAGGTGTGAGCCAAGATGGGGTAGCTAACTTGAGAAGTAAAGTAGGTGGAATGGTAATTGCGAGTATCGACAGATTGAGGCACTACCACCATAACAGTAATGATCGCAACTACATGGGGTATATCATTTCAAGGGATGAGATCACGTAGTAACCCATGACCTTGAGTCTAGCTACAAGACTCGTAAATAAAGAAAAGCGCTTCTTGGGAGGCAACCCATGTTTTGTGTGATTTTATTTTGTTTGTTTGTTATTTGCTTCCGTATGCATGCTTAATTTTTATTGTTGGTACATCATGTTTCTAAACTAAATAAGTGGAAATACTTTACTTTGTTGTTTTGGCTTAGTCTTAACTCCACTTAAAGGTATTTTTGCAAAAGATAAGTGTAAGGGGAAACCCCAAATATGTTTTCAAGAAACAAACCGATCATGATTCTCCACAATATTAAATGAACATGTATATTCGTATTTGTTAGAGTCAAATGCTTGTATTGAGTCATAATGAAGTTTTGCAGGATTTTCCAGGAAGTAGGACCAAGTTTTTCCAGAAATTTTCCGGAAACTTAACATAAGAATTTATGCAGGTCACTTCTGACGGCGTCAAGAGTTTACTCTTGACGGCGTCAAGTGTAAAAATCTGGATATTTTACCAGTTTTGTTTTTCTAACGGAGTCTTATGGTTTTTGTGAATTATTAAGTTTTATAATCTCCAGGAGATCTGCAAACTTCATTCCACAAGCATTATATCTTATCTTGTTTTCTAGGATTTAGTAACTTATATAGGATGCCGCCGATTTTACGCGAGGTTGTCTTGTCTATTTTATCAGGTTTTACAGGTTATGTATGACAAGAAGATGATTTATATTCTGGAAGGGAAGCTTTGATTGTTCATTTTCTTGGAGGAAGATTTAACCTGGCCACCTTATTATCCATACCGAGCGAATCAAGGGAGTATTTGATTTCATTCTCTTTACTTTTTCACTTTTACATTCTTTACTTGAACATTGGGGACAATGCTCATCTTAAGTGTAAGGGGAGGGTAAAAAGATGATACCTTACATATGCACTTTCGCTTGAGTATTGTTTTGTTTAATAGTAGATGTGTAATAACACTATGAGAAATACGTGTTAGTGCAATTTTAGCGCCAAATTTAAAATTTTTTACAACATTTAGGAGTGAAACTTTAGCCATAGCAAGCGTCTCATGGATAGGAGATTGTATGACTAGCACATAACCGTACTTTCAGAAAAATTTTCCACCCAAATATGTGAGGTTCGCCTTTAGATTTGACAGGAAAAGCATTTACTATTAGTGCTTATGAGTGTACCGGTAGCATTTAGATTCTAGAACTTGCGTTAGTGATGCATCCCGAGACCGCTAGTGAGACTACATTCGTGTAGTAGGATTTACTACATGATAAGAGGCATTAGGATTACCCTTGTGTTAAACCCGTATCATGATTACTTGACCATTTAAGTCATATTACTTAGCTAGTTAAGTCAACTAATTTTCCCACACCCTTAGCATTGTACTCATTTTTAGTACACGAAACCCCTAGTACACCCCTCCGAGCCTATCTTTTCGTTTCTAACTTTAAGCATTTTACTTAAAGGAAGAATTTGTTACACCCCACTTAAATGTACAACCAAATCGCCTTAGCCTTCCGTGTATGCGCTCATTTTTAGTGCATTATTGTTATTTGTTTAAACCCTAAGTTAACTATCTAATTGATTACATGGTTGCTAAGTCGAGTCATATCCTTGTACTTATTGTTTTGGGACGATTGGGACTCATGGGTAAGTACTTATTTTATGGAGTAATGGGCAAGAACATCATTTATTACCCCCATATGTACGTTAATCTTAAAAGTGCTCCAAGTGTTTTGATTTTCTTAATTCGAGTCATTAGATTAGTTTATTGTAAAATATGTAAAGATTCAAGTGTAAAGGGAATGTTCATTCCCTATGATGTATTATTTTGGATGGTAGGATAAGAGTGTATGAAAAAAAAAAAAAAAAAAAAAAAAAAAAAAAAATCGAAAAAAGATATAAAAATCGAAAAATCAAGAAAAAAAATGAAAAAAAAAAGAGAAAAAAACATACGGACTACCATCCCTTTTCATTCTATGTTCATTTTATATTTTTGTTATTATTCATTTATTAGCTTAAGTCGAGTCTAGTCTTGGCTTAGCAACGCCATCTTATACATGTAATTAACCAAGATTGTTAACTCGCCACCAGTAAAACCTCCTTTATCCAACAAAATCGTGTATTTCATATCCCTACACCTAACGTTACAACCCTTTAAAAGACCTCTTTGATAGTTTATCCTAGGTGCTTACGCCATGTGGTGGAGGTTTGATCCTTTCCCAAGCCTATGGTAATCTATTTTGCTATGACAGGTAGTGAGAGATATCTTCCGTTTCCATATTATAATTTATACTTTATTACACCCGAGAGATGTGAGTATCTAAACACTATTTGTGAGGTGCTAGTGTATGACCTCCGTGCTTGTCTATTGGTCTTTAGTGGAACGATTATTTGTTGTAATTACTTTTATATTAGTGTTAAATGACCCCTAACTTGTATTTTGACTAGAATAAAAGCGCATTTGCTTGAGGACAAGCAAATCTCAAGTGTAAGGGTATATGATGAGGCGAAAAATGATCCGTTTTTAGGGGGTCATTTAAGCCCGAATTCGAATTTATTTGATCAAATATTGCCCTAAATCGTTCCTTTCGTGATTTTAGGTACTTTGGGAAAGAAATCTGGAAAAGGAAGCAATTCGGACGTTTTTAGAGCATAAAAGTGAAGAAAACGCCAAAGTCTTAATTTTCCATGCTGAGAACAGTAGGTGACGGCGTCAAGAGTAACTCTCTGACGGCGTCAAGAGCAAAATTCCATGACGATCCAGTACAGATTTGACGGCGTCACGAAGGTAGGGCGTCAAGAGTAAAAGTCATGACGGCCTGGAAATGATTAAGTCTTGACGGCGTCAAATGTAGATCAAGGCAGTTCGAGAATAGTTTTGGCGGCGAGGTGACGGCGTCACAAGGTTGGTCTTGACGCCGTCAGACCCCTTTTCCTATATATAGTTTTCTAATTTTCACATTAAAATAAGAGAAGTTTTGGAGAAACCCTAAGTACGAACTTGGTGCAAATTTTACAGGTTTTTCAAGGGTTCCAAGCCCTTGATACCTTTCATGTGTAATTGAGATAAGTGTTCTTTTAATTCAATCAATATGTCTATGTGTTGGTTGTCTATATCTTGTTCTTGTCTTAATTCCATCATGCTAGGCTAGATCTATCTTGTGTTTGCTTAGATCTAATGAAACCTAGATGTTAATTATGTGTTGATTACTTGTTTATACTTGTCTTGGATGAATGATTTATATGTTAGGCTTAAGAAAACTGGCAGATCTCCAATTGGTAACATGCTTGAACATCTTAAGAAACATGAACCGACGCGCACTAGGTCTTTATTGGTTGTATTTAATGCATGAGCCACTGTTTATAATCCCTATGGTTGTGCTGGGCATGGTATAGGAGGAGATAAGAGCTCATAGAATTGGGGAGTTAAGTGTGCCACCCAATGAATGGTATTAAGGAATACGATCTGTCATCCATGCAATTATAACAAGTAATTAACGTGTAAAAGATGTCTAGGGAGTAGTGAAATCTAAGTAAACACATTTTCTCCACTTATTGCTCACAACTTTAGTATAATTTAGTTTATTTTCATTTCTAGTATTTTATTTTGATTGCATCTTTAGTATTGGGTTAGTTGATTAGCAACTAATTCCGCCCAAATCCTTCAAACCCGAGATTTTTAATTGCTTTCTAAAAAATAGAAAATACAAAAATAATCATCCCTCACCTTTAGAACTAGTATTTAGGTTTTCTAATCCTAGCGACACTATTCCTAAGCTGAACGATCAATCCCCCGGTACTTGTCACTATACTATACTACAACGATCAGGTACACTGCCTGGTGGGGGTTGTAAGCTTCTCAAGATCCCTTGAGAGGTAAAGCCTGGTGCAATTCCCACGCATCACCTATGTACCACGAGGTTCTCAACCTCCTCCTGCATACCCTCTATCCTCTCCAAGAATATATCCTCAATAACACTCAACAGCTCATCAAGACGATCCTCATGTCTAACTAATCTAGCAGCCAAAAGAGGGATAGTATGGTGTATCGGCTCCCTAGTGACCGGTAACACCGCTGAAGAGCCATCTCCAAGCTCAGCAGCCCTAGGCGATCCCTCAACCAATCTCCATTTATGAATGTAGTCTAACAAAAATGACCATCGGCGAGCATCAACCAATCTGTGAATGTCGGGTGAGGTGGGGGTCTCAGTGGGAACAGGTGATGGTGATGGAACAGGTGATGAAGCAGGTGATGGTATCGGTACGGTAGTAGTCTGTGAGTAGAAAACTGTAGGTGGTGGCATGGGTGGCAAAACCTCAGAGGTGTGGGGTGCGGTGTAAGTAGGTAACATGTAAGGATGTGGCTCAGGTGGGGGTGATACGGGTGATGGTGGAGGTGCTGGTGATGCCATAGGTGTCAGCTCTGGCATAGAAACAATCAGTAGTACAGATGTGGGTGATGGTACAGGTGTAGGTACAGGTGGTGTAACAGTAGAAGCAGGCAAAATACAGACTCGTTTCCGAGCCGTGCATTTGCGGGTATAGTCTCCCTCATGATATCGAAACAATTCTCCGAAAGGCTCAGGCTCATAGGGCTCAAGAATCCTTACTCGCTTGCGCCGAAGAATCGGTGCAGGCGGGGATGGTGGTGGAATATAAGTAGCAGTGTCAGGAGTATCGGAGTCAGAAGACTCGTCATCAGCATCTGAACCGGTGTGGTAACTAGCAGGTGGTGTAGGACGATCATCAGCCGCAAGAAACTGCTGAGACGTCAGGTACTGATCATAAAGGTACTGCCCCTGTGTCATAGGTCCACAGACAGGACGAAAAAAAGGCTGAATAGCAAAAGAATCAATGGGTGTAGAAGCAACCTCACCCTCCTCAAAGGGCTCAGTATCAGCAGATGGGTCTCCAGATGGAACAGGAGATGGTATGGCAGGTGATACAGGTTGGGTGTCATGGTCAGAATCATGGGTGTCTCGGGTGTCATAGTCAGATAGGTCAATAGTAGGGTGAGTGGATGATGCCAGCACGACGTCGTCACTGTCGGACAAAATAATAACCGGGGGCGACATGGTACTGTAATATCCCAAAAATAGCAGTAATATAAGTCATTTAGTATACATAATGCTACATGCACAGTGATCATAGTATCATAGTGAGCTAAATGCAATGGGTGCTAAAAATCAAACCTTAAAACATGACGTTGGCAAGCGCTGGCACGGAGGGCACTTTGGTGATAAATAGTTTGTTTAGAAATCCGGTGAGGTTATAGTCCAATGTTTTGAAAAATCATTTGGTTCTCTATAACCATGGCTCTGGCGCCAATCTGTAACACCCCGAAAATTTGATAAGCAGCGAAAGTCTTAATCGGGGTCATTACAGTTTAGTACACAGTCATACTCATAGAAAACAATTCACAAGATAGTCAATATCATTCCATGAAAACTCAAGTAATCAGAGTTACGAACATTTTTCCAAAATGTTAATTGTTTCGCAAAAGAAGTGATGAGTTTGAAAAGAATGATATAATTATTGAAATAAAAAGGGAGGTCCTGTGTGCCCATTTGCCAGCTCCGTACCGCCATGCTTGCTAATTTCCTGAGATAAACATGCTTAAAAAGTCAACACAAAGGTTGAGTGAATCCATAGTAGTTTAAATAGTAATAGTGTGAACACAAGTCAAGCATTTGAAATAAACAAGCCAAGATAGACAGGTCTTGACTAAACTGGTGAAATATTGCTCCTAAGCCTCACGAAACGCAAGCCTTAACATTGATTCGACATATCATAAAGATAATAACAATCACCTACACCACAGCGGATGTAAATGACAAGGGGCCCTCGGTGACAGGAAATGTGCCAAATTTCCATAATACCTCGAATATAGCACACCTCCTGCCAAGTGATCACCTTGACAGAGGCGGGCTGCCATTCCAATAGATCTATCAACTATATTCGCGCTCACTCCCAAGTGATTAAGGTTCGTGATATGAGGGACTTGTAGCACAGGTTTCAACTTAGGCAATATCAGGTGATAACAGCATAAAGAAAAATACTTGTATTCGATTTATAGCATGTATCTCCCCACGGGGTTTAAAAACAATTAAAAATATGGGACCATGAACTCACCTGATAGGTGGTGTGAATCACAACGGTGCTCAAAAGTGATGGTGTACTGCTACGACTAGCAATGAAATTCCTCCGACTTGCGACCTAAATAATACATTGTAATCGGTGTTTAACATTCGTTTCGTAATTGACATGTGATATGTCACGTGTAAGGTGATATCCGTTCGGGTGTCTTAATATATTCCAAAATAACTTCACGTAGTTATTTGTAACGTTGTTTCAAGACGGTGTCCAAAAAATATTAACTCATTTGTGAAAATAATATTGTTTAAAAATATTTATAATTAAATATTTTTAGTAAGGTTATATATATATTTTAAAGTATACATATTTATATATAAAATCAAATTATACAAAATAATTATTTAATAAAGTACCTTTGCCATATTTAACCCTTAACTTTATTAAAATTACATCTTTTACCCTTTGGTCAAAATAATTACATTTTGGTCCTTGTCATGACTTTTTATACTTTATTCCTCAACTTTGGAAAAATTACAGTTTTCACCCTCAACTTTTATCAGGATCAATAATATACAATTTAATTCGAAAGTTTGTGATTTTAACACTTTTAGTCCCTTAGCGTGGGACTTTTGCAAAAATGGTCCTTTGTTAAGTTTTCGAAAAGCAAACTTCTAGTATACGAAAATACATTCAAATCTTGTAAAACCTCTTCTAAATCAACCTTGAAGAATCTCGAAAAACATTTCCAAAATCTTTCAGTTTCCAACCGAAACCTTCCTTTGAAAAATACTTGGGCTCGTTAGCCCGATTAAGGCCCAAAATGGGTGTAGTTTGATTAAAAGTAGTGTTCGAATAGGATTTGGTTTTGGTCTTGTTTACGTAGTAATAAATCGTGTAAGGTTTGCATGTTTCGTGAGTTTGATTTAGTGTGAGCCAAAGAATTAGTGTGTCGCAAAATATGCATGCATTGTACACAAAAATAAGAAATGGTGAGCCCTTTTCCTAAGGGTGTCGAGGTGTGGACATATATAACTATAAGTGCAACGAATGTAAAAATGGTGTGTGTCGTATGTATGCATGATACGAGTAAAAATGAAAAAGGTGATAGTTAACTTACAACACCAACTATGGTGGTGATGATGTCGTGTCATTTGAGCAACGAGAACTAACAAACGTGATACCCTCCTCGTTCTAACGATCCCTTATCCACAAGAGTTACCCAACTCGTTCAACCCAAAACCTTGCGTGTGTGATCCTTGTGTTCTCCGACAGCAACCAAAGAAAAGAAAGGAATAGAGTGTTTGTGATTGAGAATTTTGGTGGAACTTGAGAGTGTGTGAGATCTTGCATTAAATGTGGCTTATATAGGGTAGTAAAAGTAGTTGTGTGTTTGATCTTGTGAAGCATGCTACTTAGTTGTCATTCGAGTGGAGACAAGCTTGTCCCTTGGCTTGTGTTCTTGTCATGTCGAGTAGGGTGTTTAAGGGAGCAACAATGGCTTTCTTTGGAGTAGTTTAAGTGTAGATTAGGTTAATAGGGTATTAAAAAATAGAGGTTTAGAGCATGTGTGGTAATCTTGTTGGGGAACATGAGACATACGATCCATGGGGTAATCGAACTCTTGGTGTATATTACGATTGACCATTGGTTTGATGGCTCAAAATGGTGGCTCTTTGTCGCATGGAACAAGGTCAATGGAAAGGTGGTATGCACCGTATGCTTGTGTCGAGTTTGAGGGAACCAATATAATCAAGCATGTGTATATTCAAAATGCAAAGGAGTTGGTTTCTGCTTCGTGTGACATACTACGCAAAAAAAAATAAATAAATAAATAAAAAATAACATAACAAGCCATACGGGCTTGGAAAAATGCACAACCCAAAGTATAAAAATATTAGTGGAGGTGGGCTTGTGGTAGTCTCGGCCCAAGTGAATCAAAAGAAAAGAACCGTGTGGGCTTGTGGTTTGTGCTCGGCCCAAAATATGACGGGGTATCGGTGATTGATATAATCGTGACTTTAGTTTTGGTGTCGGTGTCGGTTCGTGAAAACCATAAAAATATATACGGTGTCGTCATACGTATATATATACTCATATATACATAGTGATAGTAAATTTGTAATAATTAATATATACATATCGTTATATATATATTAATAATATCTCTGTGTCTAAATAGGGTGTCGGGTCGCAAGTGGGAGTTACCGGTGTTAACCTCATTGGGTGACATCCAAGAGTGACAATCGGGTGATATCAGGTGACAAAACATAATCGGGTGTCAAACAAACGGTGACAAAATATCGGGTGTCAAACAAATGGTGTCTCATATAAAAATTTCAAATTAGCCCGCAAAAATGGCTTAGTTAAGAATAGTGTCGATAATTAGCATTAATAAATGACCTGGGATTTTACGGTGTATTACAGATTCGTTCGGTGTGGATAGTGTGTCAACAAGGTTATATATTCCTCCAAGAAAATGAACGTTGAAAGCTTCCCTCCAGAAATATAAATCATCTTCTTGTCATATATAACCTGTTAAACCTGAGAAAACAATCAAGGTAACCTCGCGTAAAATCGGCGGCAATCTATATATACTAACAAATCCTAGAAAAAATAGCATATATATCTTAATGTTGCTCTCTAGGATTTAAAGGGATATAATGCTTGTGGAATGAATGTTTGCAGATTTTCTGAAGTTTATAAAACTAAAGAATAAACACAAACTTTAAGGGTGCGTTTAGTTGAGGGAAAACACCCTTGTTTTCCACAAAATGTTTTGTGGAAAACAAGGAAAACAAAGATTGCGTTCAAATTAGTGTTTACATTAAAATTCTCTACAAAACACAAAATTCCTTTTTCCAACTTTAATACACAAAACTACAAAACACCATTTTATTGTTTTCCCCTATTTTCCATTAAAATACCCCAAATCAGTTTTCGTCAGTTGTTTTACGTTTTCGACTGATTTTTTACGTTTTTGTCCATTTTTTTACGTTTTTGTCAGATTTTTTACGTTTTTGTCCGATTTTTTAAGTTTTCGTCCGTTTATACGTCTTCGTCCGTTTTTTTACGTTTTCATTAGGTTTTTTACGTTTTCGTCCAATTTTTTTCGTTTTCGTTTGTTTTTTTTACATTTTGGTCAGATTTTTTTAGTTATCGTCCGTTTTTTTTACGTTTTCGTCAGATTTTTTATATTTTGGCCAGATTTTTTTCATTTTCGTCAGATTTTTTTCGTTTTCGTCCGATTCTTTACGTTTTCGTTTGATCTTTTACGTTTTCGTTCGTTTTTTTAGGTTTTCGTCAGATTTTTTACGTTTTTGTACGTTTTTTTTACGTTTTCGTCTGTTTTTACGTTTTCGTCCGGTTTTTTACGTTTCCGTCAGTTTTTAAAGTTTTTGTCCGATTTTTTACGTTTTCGTCCTTGTTTTACGTTTTCGTCAGATTCTTTACGTTTTCATTAGATTTTTTACGTTTTCGTCCGGTTTTTTACGTTTTCGTCCATTTGTTTACGTTTTCGTCTGGTTTTTTAAGTTTTCGTCTGATTTTTTTCGTTTCCATCCATTTTCGTCAGATTTGTTAAGTTTTCGTCTGATTTTCACGTTTTTGTCCGTTTTTTTACGTTTTCGTTAGATTTTTTACGTTTCATTCGATTTTTTTACGTTTTCGCCTGATTTTTTACGTTTTTGTACGTTTTTTTATGTTTTGGTAAGATTTTTTATGTTTTCGTCAGATTTTTACATTTTCGTCCGATTCTTTACATTTTCGTATGATTTTTAAAGTTTTCGTCCATTTCTTTACGTTTTCGTCAGATTTTTTACGTTACTTTAATTTTTTTATTTTTTTTTACGTTTTCGCATGATTGATGCGTGGGAATCGCAACAGGCTTTACCTCTCGAGGGATCTCGAGAAGCTTACAACCCCCACCAGGCAGTGTACCTGATCATTGTAGTATAGTATAGTGACAAATACCGGGGGATTGATCGTTCAGCTTAGGAATAGTGTCGCTAGGATTAGAAAGCCTAAATACTAGTTCTAAAGGTGAGGGATGATTATTTTTGTATTTTTATATTTTTATGAAAGCAAGTAAAATCTCGGGGTTTGAAAGATTTGGGCGGAATTAGTTGCTAATCAACTAACCCAATACTAAGATGCAATCAAAATAAAATACTAAAAATGAAATTAAGCTAATTAAACTAAGGTTGTGAGCAGTAATTGGAGAAAATGTGTTTACTTAGATTTCACTACTCCCTAGATATCTTTTACACGTTAATTACTTGTTATAATTGCATGGATGACGGATCGTATTCCTTAATACCATTCATGGGGTGGCACACATAACTCCCCAATTCTATGAGCTCTTATCTCCTCCTACACCATGCCCAGCACAACTATAGGGATTGTAAACAGTGGCTCATGCATTAAATACAACCAATAAAGACCTAGTGCGCCTCGGTTCATGTTTCTTAAGACGTTCAAGCATGTTACCATTTGGAGATCTGCCAGTTTTCTTAAGCCTAACATATAAATCATTCATCCAAGACAAGAATAAGCAAGTAATCAACACATAATCAATATCTAGGTTTCATTATATCTAAGCAAACACAAGATAGATCTAGCCTAGCATGATAGAATTAAGACAAGAACAAGATATAGACAACCAACACATAGACATATTGATTGAATTAGAAGAACACTTATCTTGATTAATCATGCAAGGTATCAAGGGGTTGGAACCCTTGAAAAACCTGTAAAGTTACACCAAAATCGTACTTAGGGTTTCTCCCAAAACTTTTCTCTCAATGTGTGAAAATTAGAAAACTATATACAGAAAAATAGGTATGACGGCGTCAAGACAAACAATGTGACGCCGTCACCTCGCCGCCAAAACTCTCCTCGGACTGCCTAGATCCACTTCTGACGCCGTCAAGACTTAAGTACTTCCAGGCCGTCATGACTCTTTTACTCTTGACGCCCTTCCTACGTGACGCCGTCAAATCTGTTCTGGGTCGTCATGGAAATTCATGAGATTTTCTCTTGACGCCGTCAAGGTTTTGCTCTTGACGCCGTCACCTACTGTTCCCAGCATGGAAAATTAAGACTTTGGCGTTTTCTTCACTTTTATGCTCCAAAAACGTCCGAATTGCTTCCTCTTCCAGATTTCTCTTCCAAAGTACCTAAAATCACAAAAGGAACGATTTAGGGCAATATTTGATCAAATAATTTCGGATTCGGGCTTAAATGACCCCCTAAAAGTGGTTCATTTTTCGCCTCATCATATACCCTTACACTTGAGATTTGCTTGTCCTCAAGCAAATGCGCTTTTATTCTACTCAAAAGACAAGTTAGGGGTCATTTAACACTAATATAAAAGTAATTACAACAAATAATCATTCCACTAAAGACCAATAGACAAGCACGGAGGTCATACACAAGCACCTCACAAATAGTGTTTAGATACTCACATCTTTCGGGTGTAATAAAGTATAGATTACAATATGGAAACGGAAGATATCTCTCACTACCTGTCATAGCAAAATAGATTACCATAGGCTTGGGAAAGGATCAAACCTCCACCACATGGCGTAAGCACCTAGGATAAACTATCAAAGAGGTCTTTTAAAGGGTTGTAACGTTAGGTGTAGGGATATGAAATACACGGTTTTGTTGGATAAAGGAAGTTTTACTGGTGGCGAGTTAACAATCTTAGTCAATTACATGTACAATGTGGCGTTGCTAAGCCAAGACTAGACTCGACTTAAGCTAATAAATGAAAAATAACAAAACATAAAATGAACATAGAATAAAAAGGGATGGTAGTCCGTATGTTTTTTCTCTTTTTCCTTTTTCTATTTTTTTTTCTTTTTCTTGATTTTGATTTTTTTTTTTTTTTTTTCATACACTCTTACCCTACCATCCAAAATAATACATCATAGGGAATGAACATTTCCCTTACACTTGAATCTTTACATACTTTACATTAAACTAATCTAATGACTCGAATTAAGAAAATCAAAACACTTGGAGTACTTTTAAGATTAACGTACATATGGGGGTAATAAATGATGTTCTTCCCCATTACTCCATAAAATAAGTACTTACCCATGAGTCCCAATCGTCCCAAAACAATATGTACAAGGATATGACTCGACTTAGCAACCATGTAATCAATTAGAAAGTTAACTTAGGGTTTAACAAATAACAATAATGCACTAAAAATGAGCGCATACACGGAAGGCTAAGGCGATTTGGGTGTACATTTAAGTGGGGTGTAACAAATTCTTCCTTTAAGTAAGATGCTTAAAGTTAGAAACGAAAAGATAGGCTCGGAGGGGTGTACTAGGGGTTTCGTGTACTAAAAATGAGTACAACGCTAAGGGTGTGGGAAAAATTAGTTGACTTAACTAGCCAAGTAATATGACTTAAATGGTCAAGTAATTATGATACGGGTTTAACACAAGGGTAATCCTAATGCCTCTTATCATGTAGTAAATCCTACCACACGAATGTAGTCTCACTAGCGGTCTCGGGATGCATCACTAACGCAAGTTCTAGAATCTAAATGCTACCGGTACACTCATAAGCACTAATAATGAATGCTTTTCCTATCAAATCTAAAGGCGAACCTCACATATTTGGGTGGAAAATTTTTCTGAATATACGGTTATGTGCTAGTCATACAATCTCCTATCCATGAGACGCTTGCTATGGCTAAAGTTTCACTCCTAAATGTTGTAAAAAAATTTTAAATTTGGCGCTAAAATTGCACTAACAAGTATTTCTCATAGTTTTATTACACATCTACCCTCAAACAAAGCAAACTCAAGCGAAAGTGCATATGTAAGGTATCATCTTTTTACCCTCCCCTTACACTTAAGATGAACATTGTCCCCAATGTTCAAGTAAAGAATGTAAAAGCGAAAAAGTAAAGAGAATGAAATCAAATACTCCCCTGATTCACTCGGTATGGATAATAGGGTGGCTAGGTTAATTCTTCCTCCAAGAAAATGAACAATCAAAGCTTCCCTTCCAGAATATAAATCATCTTTTTGTCATACATAACCTGTAAAACCTGACAAAATAGACAAGACAACCTCGCATAAAATCGGCAGCATCCTATATAAGTTTCTAAATCCTAGAAAACAAGATAAGATATAATGCTTGTGGAATGAAGTTTGCAGATCTCCTGGAGATTATAAAACTTAATAATTCACAAAAACCATAAGACTCCGTTAGAAAAACAAAACCGGTAAAATTTCCAGATTTTAACTCCTGACGCCGTCAAGAGTAAACCCCTGACGCCGTCAGAATTGACCTGCAGAAATCCTTATGTTAAGTTTCCGGAAAATTTCTGGAAAAACTTTGTCCTACTTCCTGGAAAATCCTGCAAAACTTCATTATGACTCAATACAAGCATTTGACTCTAACAAATACGAATACACATGTTCATTTAATATTGTGGAGAATCATGATCGGTTTGTTTCTTAAAAACATATTTGGGGTTTCCCCTTACACTTATCTTTTGCAAAAATACTTTTAGGTGGAGTTAAGACTAGGCCAAAACAACAAAGTAAAGTATTTCCACTATTTAGTTTAGAAACATGATCAACCAACAATAAAAATTAAGCATGATGATGCGTGGGAATCGCACCTTGCTTTACCTCTCGAGGGATCTCGAGAAGCTTACAACCCCCACCAGGCAGTGTACCTCATCGTTGTAGTATAGTATAGTGACAAGTACCGGGGGATTGATCGTTCAGCTAGGAATAGTGT
Organism: Artemisia argyi; assembly: GCA_030686995.1. Classification (NCBI taxonomy): domain Eukaryota; kingdom Viridiplantae; phylum Streptophyta; class Magnoliopsida; order Asterales; family Asteraceae; genus Artemisia; species Artemisia argyi. The sequence goes on along the minus strand of CM060689.1, from coordinate 11,383,982 downwards.
CGTTAGGATTGAAATTAATCTAACTAGGCCTAAAGGTGAAGGATGATTCTTTTTATGTTTTTATATTTTATGAAAAGCAAGTAAAAATCTCGGGTATTGGGAGTGTGGGCGGAATTAGTTGCTAATCAACTAACCCAAAAGCTACTAATTAAACTAATTAACAAGAAAAGTAAACTAGGTTTCTACAAGATAAGTGAAGCATGTCTACCTATGATATGTTATTCCTTGCTAGCTATCCAATCCTACCTATTGAATTGTAACCTTGTTTTAATTGACGGGTTGTATTCCTTAATACCATTCATGGGGTGGCATACATAACTCCGCAATTCTATGAGCTCTTATCTCCTCCTACACCATGCCCAGCACAACTATAGGGATTGTAAACAGTGGCTCATGCATTAAATACAACCAATAAAGACCTAGTACGCCTCGATTCATGTTTCTTAAGACGTTTAAGCATGTTACCATTTGGAGATCTACCAGTTTTCTTAAGCCTAACATATAAATCATTCAATCAAAACAAGAATCAATAGGAAAACAAGGATTATAAACTAAACCAATTAGATCTATCGAAGTGTCACGCCCTAATTGATGAAGATAGACACAAACATCAACAAGGAATCAATAAGATCTAATCAATTATATACAAGTTTCACATAATCATAAGTAGACACAAGGTGAATTAGCAAATCATCATCAAAGAAGAGCAAACAACAATGATAATGGAAAACATAATTAAGATAGAATCATCAAACCAATACATGATGTTTATGGAGTGATTGAAACCCTCTAAGTTGCTGGAAAAACACCCACCTAAACCCAGGAATCGACCTTAGGGTTTAAGGCCTACAAAAAGTGAAGTTATGAAGTTATATTTATAGGCATGTTTTCTGTCGGCCCTTCGTGACGGCGTCAGCCCGTACTCTTGACGCCGTCAAGACCACTTTTTCACAAAATTGTAGATCTCTTCGTCCTCTTCGCGTGGGCTTTTGAATCACCTAAATCCGAGTTCGTATGCAAAAGTTATGACCAAAACAATATCAGCTACTCCGCGCACAAGTTTTGACAAGTTTACACGTGACGGCCTTGGTGACGGCCTGTGTGACGCCGTCACCACCTACGGTATTTTATTCTTGGGACTTTTGACGCCGTCAGGATGGCTTTTGACGCCGTCACCACCTACGGTATTTTATTCTTGCTATCTGACGCCGTCAGGTGTAACACTTGACGCCGTCACCTAGTGCTTCCAGCATGGAAAATTGATACTTTGCCGTTTTCTTCACTTTTATGCTCCAAAAACGTCCAAAATGGCTTCTTTTCCAGAATTCACTCTCCAAGTACCTAAAATCACAAAAGAAACGATTTAGGGCAATATTTGATCAAATAAAGTCGGATTCGGGCTTAAATGACCCCCTAAAAACGGATCATTTTTCGCCTCATCACATGAATACGGAAGCAAATAACAAACAAACAAATAAAATCACACAAAACATGGGTTGCCTCCCAAGAAGCGCTTTTCTTTATTTACGAGTCTTGTAGCTAGACTCAAGGTCATGGGTTACTACGTGATCTCATCATCAAACGTCACATCCTCCTCACTAATCATTTCATTGTTATTCTCTTGGTAATGTTTTACACGTTGTATGTTGACGGTGAACTCCCTACCTTCATCATCAATTAACACTACCGCTCCAAATTTAGAAGAATTCTTTACCGTGAACGGTCCATACCATCTAGACTTAAGTTTTCCCGGAAATAATCTCAACCGAGAATTGTATAATAGGACCTTGTCTCCCTCTGAAAATTCTTTGGGTTTCTTAATTCTCTGGTCATGCTATCTTTTAGCTCTTTCTTTATATGTGATGGAGGATTCGTAAGCTTCTAGCCTAAGCTCATCAAGCTCGTGTAATTGCAAGAACCTATTGTTTCCAGCAGTCGTGTAATCTAGGTTGCATGTCTTAAGCGCCCAATAAGCCTTGTGTTCTAGTTCTACCGGTAGGTGGCATGCCTTACCATACACCATGCGGAATGGGGTCGTTCCAATAGGTGTTTTGTAGGCGGTTCGGAATGCCCATAAGGCTTCGTCGAGTTTAAATGACCAGTCCTTTCTGTTTTGACTAACCGTTTTTTCAAGTATTCTTTTAATAGCTCTATTGGTGTTTTCGACTTGGCCATTGGTCTGTGGATGATAGGTGGTGGAGAATCGATGGGGTACTCCATACCTCTTCATGACCTTTTCCATTTGTGCATTGCAAAAATGAGTTCCCCTATCACTGATGAGAGCTTTAGGAATCCCGAATCTCGCGAAAAGCTTCTTCAGGAAATGAATAACTACTCTGGCGTCATTGGTCCTAAGGGCTTGTGCCTCAACCCATTTTGAAACATAGTCAATAGCGACTAATATGTACTCGTTCCCCCCTGAAGATGGAAAGGGTCCCATGAAGTTAATCCCCCAAACATCGAAGACCTCACAAACTTGTATAAAGTTCTGAGGTGCTTCATCCCTATGTGATATATTTCCGGCACGTTGACATGCATCTCACGCCTGCACCATTTCTTTTACATCATGGAAAATTGTGGGCCAATAGAATCCCGCATGGAGAATCTTTCGGGCGGTAACGTTTATCCCATGATGCCCCCCAGAGGGACCAGAGTGACATTCCCTCATAATCTTCACCGCCTCATTTTTCGAAACACAACGCCTTATAATTTGGTTAGGACACCTTCGGAATAAAAATGGTTCATCCCAAAAGTAGTATTTAAGCTGAGAAAATAACCTTTTTCTTTTGTATCTAGTCAGGTGTTCAGGAACAAGTCTACATCTACTTGCGAAGTAATTAGCAAAATCGACGTACCACGGATCCGAATCAATCATTAACATCAGTTGTTCGTCAGGAAACGAATCCCTAATCTCACTTCTATCGTGCTTATCCAAGGGGTTTTCGAGACGAGATAGATGATATGCGGCCAGATTTTCTGCCCCCTCTTATCGCGAATCTCAACATCGAATTCTTGTAACAACAAGATCCACCGAATTAGTCGTGGCTTAGCATCTTGCTTCGCAAACAGATATCGAAGAGCCGAGTGATCAGTGAAGACGACTGTCTTTGAAAGGACAAGATATTGTCGGAATTTGTCGAATGCAAACACTACGGCTAATAATTCTTTTTCGGTGGTGGAGTAATTCTCTTGAGCGGGATTCATGGTTTTGCTAGCGTAGTAAATAGGTTGGAAAAGCTTGTCATGACGTTGGCCCAACACAGCCCTGACAGCGAAATCGCTAGCGTCACACATGATTTCAAACGGTAACTCCCAATTGGGTGTGATCATGATTGGAGCTTGTGTGAGCTCCTTTTTTAAGAGATCGAAAGCATCTTTGCATTCTTGGGAAAAATCGAACGGAGCATCCTTCACAAGCAATTGAGTCATTGGCCGGGCAATTTTGGAGAAGTCTTTGATGAATCTCCGATAAAATCCGGCGTGCCCCAAAAAGCTGCGTATTGCCTTAACAGTCGTGGGGTATGGTAACTTAGATATAGCTTCAACTTTAGCTTGGTCCACCTCTATTCCGTTCCCTGAGATCTTATGCCCTAACACAATCCCTTCCTTTACCATGAAATGACACTTTTCCCAGTTTAACACCAAGTTGGTTTCCTCACAACGTTTAAGCATCTTTTCTAGATTAGCAAGACAGCGGTCGAAGGAGTTTCCGAAGACTGAAAAGTCATCCATGAACACTTCCATGCTGTCTTCCATGAGTTCGTGAAAGATTGCGGTCATGCAACGCTGGAAAGTGGCGGGGGCATTACATAGCCCAAAAGGCATACTTTTGTAGGCAAATGTTCCATAGGGGCAAGCAAACGTGGTCTTTTCTTGGTCCTCGGGTGCTATGGGAATTTGAAAATATCCAGAGAATCCATCCAATAAGCAATAGTACTCGTGTCCAGATAATCTCTCTAACATCTGATCAATGAATGGTAAGGGAAAGTGATCTTTCCTCGTGGCATCATTGAGCTTTCGATAGTCGATGCATACCCGCCATCCAGTGACAGTTCTCTGGGGCACCATCTCACCCTTGTCATTCTTTACTACAGTCATTCCACCCTTTTTAGGTACAACCTGCACAGGACTGACCCATGGGCTATCCGAGATCGGGTAAATTAGTCCTGCATCCAAAAGTTTGATAACTTCTTTCTTTACTACTTCCTTAATGTTAGGGTTCACGCGCCTCTGGGGTTGCACGGTAGGTTTATAATCTTCCTCCATGAGAATCTTATGTGTGCAAAAAGTTGAGTCAATCCCCTTAATGTCGGCCACACTCCATGCGAGTACCCCCTTGTATTTTTTTAGGACCTTTAAGAGTTTAACTTTTTGTTCATGTTCCAAGGAAGAGTTTATGATTACCGGGAGTTGGTCCTCCCCCTGAAGGAAGGCATACTCCAAATGGTTAGGAAGCTCTTTAAGATCAACGTTAGGGGGTTCGATAATAGAGGGTTTGAGCTTGTTCTCGGGCTTTCGGAGCTCGAGATGCTCCGTTGCCTCTTGTCTGGGGTAGAAGGAGACTGCATTAACATCCTCCGTCTTTTCTACCTCTAGCAAAGGCAGAAAACTCTCGTCCCGTAGCCAGCCTTCATCGATCTGTTCATCGACGCAACTATCAATGACATCTGTGAGTTCATCTACTTCCCCGATAAAGTAGAGCCGGTTGGCTGCTTCAAGGGAGAGGTCCATAGAATCCTTAATGTCGAAGGTTGTGCTATCGTCTCCCACTCGTAAGGTTAATTTGCCATCGTAGACATCGATGACTGCACGAGCGGTAGCAAGAAAGGGTCTACCTAAGATGATAGGTACCAAGTCATCCTCCTCCATATCCAGGATTACGAAGTCGACCTGGAATTTGAATTTCCCAACTTTGACTAGCACATTTTCGCATATCCCTACGGGGTACTTGACCGATCTATCGGCTAGTTGGATGTTCATACGGGTAGACTTCAATCCAGAGTATCCTAGTTTATGGAACATAGAGTGAGGCATGAGATTGATACTTGCTCCCAAATCGGCAAGAGCATTCTTGATTGATAGAGGTCCTATGGAGCAAGGTAGGGTGAAGCTGCCCGGATCGTCTACCTTCTTTGCTAGCCCTCGATGGGTTACCACTGAGCATTCTTCCCCCAGGGTCACAAGACCCTCGAGTTTCTTCCTGTTAGCAAGTAGTTTTTTGAAGTATGTGCTATACTTTGGCATGTGATAGCAAGCATCAAGGAGAGGTATGGTGACAACTGAGTCTTTTAGGTATGACAAGAACCTCTTGTTATCATTCTCAGTTTTCTGGTTCCTTAATCGGGACGGGAATGGGATTCTCACAGGTTGGTCAGGCAGGGCTGACGGGGAAGGGGTCGTCACAGGCGGTTGGTCTGGGGCACCCCCTCCGACATCCTCCTCCTCCTCCCCAGGTTTGTTTGGGTCGAGGGTGATGGGGGACGAGTTTGGGTAAGGAGGGTCCTTGGTTGTCGTTCCAGCTCGCGTGGTTATTGCGAGCATGGGGTCATTTTTGCTTACTGATGGCGTTTGAAGATTACCTAGGGCTGAGTTAAGCTTGTTGAAAAATTCTCCAATACCATCCTGCTGCTCGTCGAAAAGCTCATTAAGGCCTTTCATTTGCAAGTCTTTTTCTTGAGTGAAGTGACCAAGGTCATCTTCGAAATTGCTCCTGATTTTGAATTCAGGGCCTTCCTCCCCTTCTCTTCTCTTTATCAGATTTCCCCAAAGGGTGTAATCGTCATTTTGGTAAAAAGGCAAAAGGGAGGGATCAGCATAAATGTCCCCTCCTGACAAGCACGCATGTTCAGTTGTGGCTGCTCCTCCGCATTCTTCTACCTCATGCGGGCCTCCACAGTAATCGCAGATCAAGTAAGGATTCGACAGTTGTTTAGGTAATTGCGATCCAGCTAGGTATTCCACTCTTTTGTGAATTTTGCTCAACCGATCCGAGGTGATCTCAGAAATGCTGACAGTCGACTCAGGTTCATCCCAAGTGTCATCCTGGTCTTGAGCATATTCTTCAATCCTATCCCATCCTTCCTCGGTACTAAGATTGGCCAATCTTCCTTTCCTAGATTGGTTAATTCCGTTTCGGTCATTAGAGGAGATATTTTCGTAGAAGATTTGGACCAAGAGCCAAAGCTCAATGCCATGATGGGGAACTTGTCTTATTAAATCTTTGAATCTAGTCCACGATTTATGGAAGGGTTCATCCTTCCCCTTCCGGAAACGGAGGATCCTATCTCTAAGTGCTGAGGTTTTTCCAGGTGGAAAGAACTTCTCATAGAACTTGGATATGAGTTGCTCCCATGTGAAGATAGATTCAGAAGGGAGTTTGTCATACCATTCTTGGGCTTTTTCATATAAGGTGAAAGGAAAGAATCGCAATCGGGATGTGTCTCTAGTAGCCCTATCCGTATGGAGGGTGTCTACTATTTTCAGGAAGTCCTCGATGTGTTGGATTGGGTCTTCCTCATCTGTTCCGCGAAACTTACACACATTTTTGACAAGCCAAACATCGTTTGCATGCAAGACCTCATTGGTGTGTTCGTTTGGGTAGACAATGGCGTTTGAGAAGCCACGAGAGGTTGGGGAGGAGTAGTCCTTAAGGCGCTTAGGAATGGGGGTTGCGGGAGTACTCATCTCGTCGTTGGGTTTGGAGCTAGGGGTTGTGAGATGATGTTCTGAATTTTCTTCAGAAAGAGGTGCATCAAAATCGATGGCAACGCTAGATGGTTCAGAAGTTGAGTGATATTGTCTCAATCTATGCATTTCTCTTTTGGGTTCCGCATAGGGCAAGACAAGGTTTCGCGTGGAACTACGACTCCTAGTGATCCTAAGGTTAAGGGATTCGTCATTTGCCATGATGGCAGGTGGTGAAGAGTTACGAACAAAGACACGAAGAAATAAGATAGACTAAAGAAAACCTAAAAATAAAAATAAAATCTTACTAGAAAGGAATCTAGCAAGTAGACCAAATAGAAAGAAATTCTAACCTAGACAATAACTATTCCCCGGCAGCGGCGCCAAAAACTTGACGCGTGGGAATCGCATCAGGCTTTACCTCTCGAGTGATCTCGAGAAGCTTACAACCCCCACCAGGCAGTGTACCTGATCGTTGTAGTATAGTATAGTGAAAAGTACCGGGGGATTGATCGTTCAGCTTAGGAATAGTGTCGCTAGGATTAGAAAGCCTAAATACTAGTTCTAAAGGTGAGGGATGATTATTTTTGTATTTTTATATTTTTATGAAAGCAAGTAAAATCTCGGGGTTTGAAAGATTTGGGCGGAATTAGTTGCTAATCAACTAACCCAATACTAAGATGCAATCAAAATAAAATACTAAAAATGAAATTAAGCTAATTAAACTAAGGTTGTGAGCAGTAATTGGAGAAAATGTGTTTACTTAGATTTCACTACTCCCTAGATATCTTTTACACGTTAATTACTTGTTATAATTGCATGGATGACGGATCGTATTCCTTAATACCATTCATGGGGTGGCACACATAACTCCCCAATTCTATGAGCTCTTATCTCCTCCTACACCATGCCCAGCACAACTATAGGGATTGTAAACAGTGGCTCATGCATTAAATACAACCAATAAAGACCTAGTGCGCCTCGGTTCATGTTTCTTAAGACGTTCAAGCATGTTACCATTTGGAGATCTGCCAGTTTTCTTAAGCCTAACATATAAATCATTCATCCAAGACAAGAATAAGCAAGTAATCAACACATAATCAATATCTAGGTTTCATTATATCTAAGCAAACACAAGATAGATCTAGCCTAGCATGATAGAATTAAGACAAGAACAAGATATAGACAACCAACACATAGACATATTGATTGAATTAGAAGAACACTTATCTTGATTAATCATGCAAGGTATCAAGGGGTTGGAACCCTTGAAAAACCTGTAAAGTTACACCAAAATCGTACTTAGGGTTTCTCCCAAAACTTTTCTCTCAATGTGTGAAAATTAGAAAACTATATACAGAAAAATAGGTATGACGGCGTCAAGACAAACAATGTGACGCCGTCACCTCGCCGCCAAAACTCTCCTCGGACTGCCTAGATCCACTTCTGACGCTGTCAAGACTTAAGTACTTCCAGGCCGTCATGACTCTTTTACTCTTGACGCCCTTCCTACGTGACGCCGTCAAATCTGTTCTGGGTCGTCATGGAAATTCATGAGATTTGCTCTTGACGCCGTCACCTACTGTTCCCAGCATGGAAAATTAAGACTTTGGCGTTTTCTTCACTTTTATGCTCCAAAAACGTCCGAATTGCTTCCTTTTCCAGATTTCTCTTCCAAAGTACCTAAAATCACAAAAGGAACGATTTAGGGCAATATTTGATCAAATAATTTTGGATTCGGGCTTAAATGACCCCCTAAAAGTGGTTCATTTTTCGCCTCATCAATGATTTTTTACGTTTTTGTCCATCTTTAACGTTTTCGTATGTTTCCTTACGTTATCGTCCGTTTTCTTTTTTTTTTCGTTTTCGTGGGGTGTTTTACATATTCATCCGTTTTCGCTCGTTTTTTATGTTTTCTTACGTTTTTGTCCGTTCTATTATGTTTTTTAATATTTTCATCCATTTTTTTCGTTTACTTACATTTACGTCTATTTTTTTACGTTTTCGTTAGACGAAACCTACAAAAACATAAATCAAAGATGAAAACGTAAATGAAAGATGAAAACATAAAAATAAGACAAATACGGATGTAAACATAAAAAATCGGAAGAAAACGTAAAAAATAGAAAGAAAATGTAAAAATCGGAAGAAATCATAAAAAACAAAAATATTAAAAAATGGATAAATGTGTAAAAATCTGACAAAATCATAAAAAAAACAAATGGAAACATACAAAATCAAACAAAAATGTAAAAAACGGACGAAAACGTAAGAAAATGGACGAAAACGTAAAAAATCTGAAAAACAAAACATATAAATATGGATGAAAACATAAAAAATTGGAAGAAAGCGTAAAAAATCTGGCGAAAACGTAAAAAAACGGACGAAAACGTAAATAATTGGACGAAAACGTAAAAAACTGACGAAAACGTAAGGAAAAGGACGAAAACACAAAAAATCAGACGAAAACGTAAAGAAACGGACAAAAACATAAAAAATCGGATGAAAACGTTAAAAAACAGACGAATACGTAAAAAGACTAAAGAAAATGTAAAAAAACAAATGAAAACGTAAAAAATCTGACGAAAAGTAAAAAATTAGACGAAAATGTAAAAAAAACAGACTAAAACGTAAAAAAATAAACAAAAACGTAAAATATCGAACGAAAACGTAAAAAAACAGATGAAAACGTTATTTGATATTATATTTTACTTTTTTAATTTCTTTATTTTCTCGTATTAGATTTTTTTTTTTAGTTATTTTATAATTTAGTTGGTTAGTTTATAATATTTGTTTTTGTATTTTTAAGATGTTTTTATAATATTACTTAGGTGAATAGTGAATTGAGATATAAAACAACAACACTTAAACATGTTTTCTAGTTTTGGAAAATGGAAAACACGAACACATGTTTCTCAGACTAAACGTGTTTTCTAAATTTTCCATTGTTTTGTGGAAATCAAACTCCCATCCCTTTTCCTACAAAACAAGAAATAGGAAATGAAAGAAAATGTTTTCCAACTAAACGCCACCTAAGACTCCGGTTTAAACAAAACTCGCAAAAATTTTCAGAATTTTGGTACCTGACGCCGTCAGGTTGTAACTCCTGACGCCGTCAGAATGTTCCTGGAGAAATCTTATGTTAAGTTTCCGGAAAATTTCTGGAAAAACTCATGCCTTATTTCCTGGAAAATCCTGCAAAACATCATTATGACTCGATACAAGCATTTGACTTAAACAAATACTAATATACATGTTCATTTAATATTGTGGCGAATCATGATCATTTTCGTTCTTATAAACAAATTTGGGTTTCCCTTACACTTAGCTTTTACAAAATACCTTTATATGAAGTTAAGACGAAGTTAAAAACAAAATAAAGCATTTTCACAATTTAGTTTGAAACATGATCCACCAACAATAAAAATAAAACATGCATACAGAAACAAATAAAAATCACACAAAGCATGAGTTGCCTCCCAAGAAGCGCTTTTCTTTATTTACGAGTCTTGTAGCTAGACTCAAGGTCATAGGCAATTACGTGACCTCATCATTGGTCTCATTCTCTAGGTCATCTTCAATCTTAGTTTTGTATTCTGGACCTAGTTGCAAACATTCCTTGTAGAAACCGAGTATTCTACTCATGACATAATCTACTCCTCTACGTCTATCCTCATCATTCCTATAGTAAACCGCTTGTTTGTTTTCCTTTTCAAGGTTTGATAGAAGACGGAATTGTTCAATATTATAGGGCATTTGGTAAGCAATTTCATCGTTCTCATCCTTGAATCTAACTATCCCTAGGGACGGGTCATAATTCATCTTAGAAGCTATCGACAAACGGTTTTCCGAATACTACTTGACTTAGGCAACCATCTATTACTGGACGAATATCCTCTACAATTACAAAGTCGGTAACATAAGTGAAGTTTCCTACAAAGACATCTAATCCTTTCACTCTTCCTACAAAGTTTCTCATCCAATTCGTGTTAGGTATCATCCTATTTTCAAGTTGCTTCTTCATTACCCAATTATAATAGGTCCTAGTCATAATGTTTATAGGAGACCTAAGATCGATGTAAGTTTTCCACACATGCATATGCCCAATGTTTCATGGTATGTTGATTTTAGAGGGATCACCCGCTTTGATAAGTGGTGAACCAAGGACGTATGGTGTCTCGGGGTCATCGAATAAATCCTTATGATATTCCCGTTCTTCCTTGGTGGGTGACTTATCAAAGTATTCCTCTACGTTTTCTACTTTCTCTAACTTTTCTTCCTTAATATCCTCAACTTCCTTAATCTCATCCTTAGTCTCGGTTTCTATTCCAACTTCATCCTTGTCGCTTTCTTCTATATTCTTATCTATTGGCTTAATGGTGACAACATTGACAAAGTGGACGTGTTTGGATGATGAGGGGTCCTTAATTTAGATTCCGCTACTAGTGTCCTTCCTAGGTGTAGTTAGCACTTGGTTGTTGAGGGCTTTCAACAAGTTGTCAATTATATTGGTCATCTCCGTTTGTTGTTGGTTGAATTCGGTTTCAAATTTAGCTATGCTAGCTTCTTGAGATGCCATAAATTTGGACATCAATCCTTCAAGATTATTGGTACTACCATAGTTATTGGAAGGATTGTTGTTGAAAGTACGGTTAGAGGGTGGACCATTTGGTTGGTAACGATTAAGTGGATTGGAAGAATTGTTTTGGGGCATGTTTTGGTTTTGTTTCCACCTAAGGTTCTGGTGATTTTTCCAAGAATGATTGTAGGAATCACCGTAAGGGTTTGGCTTGGGTTTGAAAGTGTACCACTTGTCTCCCCGTCGGTACACGAGGATGCGTAATCCGCAAAAGCTTGTCCGGGGAGTTCCACGCAATCACGATTGTCATGGGGACCACTACATAATTCGCATGAGGAAGTGATTTTGTTCACTTTGCTTGAAGGCTTAGGAGCTTCGTAGGATTTCATGAGAAACTTGACTTGGTCCTCAAGTTCCATGATCCTACGGTCGGGAGTGTGATTGAGCCCAAACGGTCAACCTAATTGACCAGGTGATGGTCAACAGGGTCAAACAGCCTAGGGTCAATGCTCCGCGGAAGTATAGTGTTTCCCCGGGTCGTTATGTCCCGACGAGGTGTGGATGGTTATCAAACGGCTTTGTGATCGGGTGAATTTGGATGAGAAAGGGGTTTGTGTGTGATTAAACTATGGAATCTACAAGAGAATAGCTTAAACAAGCTATATGAATAAGACAGGAAAGTGGGAAAAACCAGAAACGTTTTAAACCTAAAAACGCGTACGTTACGTTTAAATAAAACGTAGACGTACAAAATAAAAAGTGAAAACGCAAATCTGAAAACACCCAGGGGGTGAAAATGACTTTTTTACAAATTAAAAGATAAAAGAAAATTTTTAGAAAAAGAAAATAAATTTTTACACTATTTAATTATTTAATATTAATTAAATACTAATTATTACTAATTATTAATATTTAAACAACTTAAATATAATACAATATTATTTAAACACTAGAAAAATGAAAATAAAATTTCTAAAATTATAAAATAACTAAAAACAAGTTTTAAAAATAAAAATGTGTATTTTTGTCTTTTTGTGAATTTTCTATTAAATAATTACTAATTAATTACTAATTACCTAATTAAACTATTTTAAATTAAGAAAAATAAAAAATGAACAGTAAAAATTACAAGAAAATTTCTAAAATTATTTTATAATATATAAAAGCTAGGAAAAATATAAAAACTAGGTTTCACTTAATAAAAAATAATTATGCTATTTAAAACTAATTATTACTTAATTAATAAAACTAAGATTAATTCTAATAAATACTAAATAATAAAATAAAAATCTGAGAAAATTATTATAAATACTTTAATATAATAGTAATTTAAGAAAAATATAAAATAGCTAATTACTTAATAAAAATCTAAAAATGAAAAATAAAATTTAAATAAAATTAAATAGAAACTATCACTTAAAAATTAAGTTAACTTTTCTGGATTTTTTCTTTTGAAAATTGCTTTATACCTAAAAATGAAAACTTTTTGTAAAAACAAACTTTTTATAAACTGAAAATAAGCAAATTACAAGCTTATAGGGTCAACAGTTGACTTTTGTTGACCAACAAGGGAAATAAGCTGAATTGGGCACAAGTGGGACCCACTATGGATGATTCAGACTCAAATGAGTTGTGTGAACATGTATAAGCCAAATTAAGCACAATGGGACCACTGAATAAGCATTTAAATCAAATAAGCACTTCCAAAAATCAACTCCCACACAGATTTTGGGACAAAGTTTAAGGGCTAATGCAGGTGGGGCCCAGTGGTTCTCAGGTCAAAGCTATGGTCAAAACCAAGAGCCTACCATGGGGGGAGTTGAAAGGAACCAAAGTTGGGCACTTGGAGCCACTGATGTGGTCAGAAACCACCACCAAAGTGGTGGTGGTGGGACTGTGGCTGCTGGTGCAGGGCACACAGCCTCCCTGCAGCCTACTTTGAGGCAACAAAAAGGCAAGGAAGAAAAATCTTAAAAGTAATACAACAACTGATTTCTAAAGCCTAAGTGGTATATTTGATCCACAAGAAATTTCAATTCCTCAATCCAACTAGAAAAATCACATTAATTCCACCAATTTTTGGTTTTTTCTGAGAATTGAAATTTTGACTTTTTACTTTTTGCTTCTAAATTGACTTTAGTGAACTTAAGGCTTGATTATTTGACTACTGATGTAATAATAAGCTATAATGAAACCAAAATTAGTTATGCTAACAACTTAGGAGCTGATTTGAATGATCTTGGAACCTAGAAACATAACAGTTAACTGTTAATGATGGATCAAGGATGAGTTTGACTTTTTGCTATACAACACTTGGATTTGAGACTTGTACTACTCTAAAATAACCTAATGTGAGATGTCTAAACAAGATTTAACCACTAAACATAACAAATGCACAGGGTAATCCCTTGTGCCAAACACCCCTAATACTCACTGAAAATGGGATTTTGAAGAGCAGACACACAATCTAAACCATGATTTTGCACAATTAACTCAAACTAACTTTAATTAAACCTAGATGAACTGAATTGAGCAACAAATGAGGTACATCAATATTGAATGCAAAAAAAATTGAAAGGTGATTACTATGACTTCCAATCTGAATTCAATGATCAAGATGCCAAAGAGCAACCTAAAGCCTACCACTAGGCATCTAAACCATGATCTTCCAGAATCAACCTTGTTTCAATACTTGTGCAACCATCTTCACTGATTTTTGATTATTTGCCCTATTTAATAGGAATTTTTTTGAGAATTTTTAGTTCTTAAGTGAAACAAGCTAAAACCATTACTAATCTTATAAAAGCTTATGATTAAGCTCAAATGAGCTTATGAAACAGTAAGTAACACCTTTTAACAAGCTTAAAGTCAAAATGAGAGTTTGAGCAATTTTCAAAGAAAAAACTTAATTAAGCAATGGAACCTGAATTTCTTAATCAAAGAAGTTGCAAATTACAATAAAAAGACTGAGATTACACTTAATGCATTAAAATGAACATTTGAAAAGCTAAATTACATAACTACGACATTGATTTTTACACTAATTTACTACATTAGCTAGCTACCCTTTTTCTCTTCCATCTCTTTCACTTATAAAGACCCATGTGGGGTTCTGAGCAGTTCTAGCTTTCTTTTGAGCCATTGGATTGCTCCCTTTTGATCCTGGCCTTTGAATGTGTTTTGGCGGGAAATGGGTTTTGGTAGGTAATGGTTTACTTGGAGTAATTCTTGGGCAATAAATGGTCTTGGGGTTTAGTGGTAGGCAGGGGAACATGGTATGGGTAAGGGATGAGCTGGAGGGGGGGTTGTGTGTTGAAGTGGGTTATCAGGTTTCAAGTGGTGAGGGTGAGTGGTGGTCAAACGGTTGGGTTGACCGTTTTAAATAATAAAACGGACGGGGAGTAAATATTATGGGGGGTGGGCTTGGAGTGTGGTTTGGGCTTGGGGTTTAATGGATCAGGGTAGGGTTTGGAATAGTGGGCTGGTGAGGGTGTTTAGTGGATTAGGATTTGGTTGGGTTTGGTTTTGTGTAAAATAAACAAAAGGGTCCGTTTATTTTGAGTTAAATCACAAGGACCAATTTGTAATTTTATGAAAATCCAAGGGGCTGTTTTTCCATGTCTCCAAAGTACAAATAAGTATTAAAACTTGCCATTTTCCAAAATCCAAGGGCTTACATGATATTTTCCAAATTTAAATTTCCCGGGGACCATTTTTGTAAAATTCCATACTACGGGGACCAAACATGTAAATTTCTCAAATTTTCATCCCAAGGACTATTTTTGATTTTTGTAACTTCCAAAGGACCCAAAATGATTTTTCTTTCAAAATTATCCCACCAGGGACCAAATCTGCCAATGTTTGAAACTCCAGGGACCAAAACTGTAAATTCTCAAAACTTTTCCAATTTTTCACCAAAGGACAAAATATGACAACTTATGATTGTAAAAGGACCTTTGGTGATAATTTTCCATATTTTGAATGACCAGGGACTAGTTTTGTCATTTTATGAAAGTTGGGGGACTGAAACTGCTAATTTTGCAAACTTTGTGCGTTTTTCATCTATTTTTACTCATTTTGCATCTAAAACATATAAAACACAATTTTGAAATATTTTTAGTATTTTGATGCATTTCTGAGTGTTTTTGTATGTTTTGCAGTTCAGATTAGACCAAAAATGATGAGTGTTTGAGCACTCATCAGAATGCTAGAATTGTTCGAAGGCAAAAATATTGCCTTGACTATTTTGTTCAAATCACGGGGATCATTCCAACTTTCGTTGTCATAGAGAGCAAGATCTTCTATGAGTTCCCATGATTCTTCCACACTTAGATCACGTAGCTTGCCACCGGCCGATTGGTCAATGGTACGCCTTGTGGAGAGATCGATATGGTCATAGAAGATTTGGACTTGGAGCCAAAGATCTATGCCATGATGAGGGACTTTTTGGAGTAAGTCCTTGAAACGAGTCCATGCTTCATATAGAGTTTCACCTTGACGTTGTTGGAACATCAAAATATCATTTCTAAGCTTGGTAGTTCTCCCCGGTGGGAAAAATTGAGCAAGGAAACGAGAAGTGAGATCATCCCAAGAGGTGATGGATCCCACGGGTAAAAGTTCAAGCCATTGACTAGCTTGATCACGTAGAGAGAATTGGAATAGACGTAATCGGGTCGACTCTCTAGTTGCAACATCAAGGTCTATGGAATCTACGATTTTTAGGAAATCGTTGAGATGTTGATTAGGATCTTCGGAACGAAGTCCATGGAATGCACATCCGCTTTGCACCAACCGGATGGTGTCGGATCGCAATGGGGACACATTAGCTCCTTGAGTGAGCTCAATGGTGTTTCGATAGCCCTGGTGGCTAGGACGGGAATACTCTCCTAAAGTTCGGGGTCTAGGAGGTTGGTTTTCTAGTGGTGGGTTTTGTGGGTGGTTTTGTTGTGGTGGGTTGATGGGATCAAATATATTACCACCTTCCATGATGTCGGATGGTAATGGTTACGAACAAAGAAATGAAGAAATAAGATAGAATAAAGAAAACCTAAAAATAAAAATAAAAATCTTACTAGAAAGGAATCTAGCAAGTAGACCTAATAAAAAGAAATTCTAACCTAGACAATAACTATTCCTCGGGCTGCGGCGCCAAAAACTTGATACGGGGGATTGCGCCCTCGCAACAGGTTTTACCTCTCAAGGGATCTTGAGAAGCTTACAACCCCCACCAGGCAGTGTACCTGATCGTTGTAGTATAGTATAGTGAAAAGTACCGGGGGATTGATCGTTCAACTCAGGAATAGTATCGCTAGGATTAGAAAGCCTACTAAACTAGGTCTAGAGGTGAGGGATGATTCTTTTTGTATTTTTTTTTTTATATTTTATGAAAGCAAGTAAAATCTCGGGTTTTGAAGGAGTGTGCGGAATTAGTTGTTAGCTAACTAGCCCAATTAACTAAAGATGCAATTAAAATAAAATAACAAAAATGAAAATTAAACTAATGTACTAATGTGGTGGAAACAATAATGAGAAAAGTTGTGTTTACTTAGATTTCATTACTCCCTAGATATCTTTTACTGGTTGATTAGCTTGTTACAATTGCATGGATGACGGGTTATATTCCTTAATACTAGTCGTAGGGCCGTGTACAATATTCCCTAACTCTATAAGATCCTACTTCACTCCTATGTCGAGCCGATTAAAAGCTCCTAACATGAGATCATTAGAATTCACTTATGCATTAAATACAACTAAAAATCGTAGTACACCTCCGATCATGTTTCTTAAGACGTTCAAGCAAGTTACCAATGGAAGTCTGCTAGTTTTCTTAAGCCTAACATCGAATACAATCATCCGTAACAATTATAAACAAACAATCAACCAATAATCAACATCTACGTTTCACTACATCTAAGCAAACACAATAAAAGCCTAGCCTAACATGTTAAAAGAAAGATAAACATAAGATAGAATCAAACAATACATAGACATATTGAATGATTATTGGAGAACTTATCTTTATTAAAACATGGAAGAAAGAAGGGTTTGAAACCCCTTCAATATGCAGGAAATTCGACCTAGGGTTTGTGTGTGATATTCCACAACTTGTTCCACACTTTACAATGAAAAATTAGAAAAATATATATAGACCAAGCATCCTGACGGCTTCATGTATTATCCTCTGACGCCGTCAACTCGCCGCCAAAGTGAAATTCGTATTGCCTAGATCCAGTCTTGACGCCTTCATTTGCAAATCTACTATGGGCCGTCACATGTATTTGGACCTTGACGGGCTTGGTGACGCCGTCAGGCCATTAACAAAGAAAATGTTCTGGGCCGTCACGTTATAAGTTCCACATCCACATCTTTTGTTACTCTTGACGCCGTCATGTGTAATGGCTTGACGTCATCAGGTACTGTTCCCAGCAAGGAATTTGAGACTTTGTCGTTTTCTTCACTTTTATGCTCCAAAAACGTCCAAAATGCTTCTTTTTCCAGATTTGTCTCCAAAAGTACCTAAAATGACAAAAGGAACGATTTAGGGCAATATTTGATCAAATAATCTTGAATTCGGGCTTAAATGACCCCTTAAAAGCGGTACACTTTTCGCCTCATCAACTGACCTTGGTTCTTTGAACTATTTTCTAGGTATTTCTATTTCACGTAATGATACATGTATTTTCTTAAATCAGCGGCAATATGCCTTGGAGGTTTTGGATCGAGCTGGTATGCTCAATTGTCATCCTTGTCGCACGCCTGTTGATACAGAGCATAAGCTTGGTCCAGATGGTGTCAGTGTTTCTAACCCAACTCTTTACAGGAGTCTAGCAGGTACTCTTCAATATCTTACATTTACTCATCCCGACCTTTCTTATGGGGTACAACAGATTTGTTTATATATGCATGATCCTCGTGAGCCTCATCTTGCGGCTCTCAAACGGATCCTACGTTATGTTCATGGGACACTTGATTATGGTCTTCAGATATACTCCTCCTTGTCTGGATCTTTGGTTGGTTATACAGATGCTGATTTGGCAGGCTGCCTCTACCACACGTCGTTCCACTTCTGGGTATTGCGTTTTTCTTGGCAACAACTTATTGTCTTGGTCATCTAAGCGTCAAGTTACCTTATCCCGCTCAAGTGCGGAGGCTGAGTATCGTGGGGTCGCAAATGTGGTTGCTGAGACCGCTTGGTTATGCAATCTCTTGTGAGAGCTTCACTCACCTTTGAAGTCTGCTACTTTGGTCTATTGTGATAATGTTAGCGCTATGTATCTCTCGTCTAATCCCGTGCAGCATCAACACACGAAGCACATTGAGATTGATATTCATTTCGTTCATGATCAAGTGGCAGCTGGTCATGTACGCGTGTTACATGTACCCTCTCGTTATCAGTTCGTCGATATCTTCACCAAAGGACTTCCATATGCTTTGTTTGATGATTTTCGAACTAGTCTGAACATTTGTCCACCTCCCGCTTCGACTGCGGGGGGCTATTAGTAGCGATTATTATGAGGCCCGTGTGTATATTGGGCTTAACCCATTTATGTGTTGTATTGTGTATTTATATACTTCTATTGTACTCATTTCAGATTACAAGGAATGATATAATTCTACAGGTGGTACCACGAGGTCCAATATCCTCCCACACAATACTAACCGAAAACCTTTTATCAACACCCAATCTGTTTTTCCATACTAAAGTATCCCTTTGGTCCGAATTTAGCATAGGAATATTAATAAGAGACAAAGTCGGATACTTATTTAACCATTCACTAGGCCACAACCATGCGTTTTCATGGATGAGGTCACTAAGTGTAGTTTGCAAACCAAATCTGTTGATTTCTTAATTAGTGGAATAAAGCAATGAATTGAGTGATTGAACATTAGCATTGAGATTGACGAGGATGTCATTATATAGAAACTTAAGAAGTTTATATGTGATTTTCTAAAGTTTTTGGTTGTCTGGATGTTTATTGAGGATGATGATGAGTTATTTATAAAAATTAATAAAAATCCAAGAGGAGATTCAAAAGGGGCGAGAATGAGGGCAAATTAGTCATTCAACTTTGGTGAGTGACGAAATTGAACTTAACATTTGCGCACAGGGAGGCTGACGCTGCCTGCACTTTCGAAAGACGGGGGATGAAGCATGCAATCTAAGTGAACCACATGGACGGTTTTTGCAATTTACTCTGTAAATAATAGTCACAAAGTAGTACAACCCTTCCCCTTACTTTCTAGTGGCACATCACCAAAATCTACATTGCTTCGAAACTCTAATGTGAACACTATTTAACCAAAATCTCACTCACGAGTCACGACATACTTCACACTCAACCAAACAACCCATCCAAGGCTGTTGTATGTCCGCCACACAGAAAAAAATGAATAGCAAAAGTATCTTATGTAAATATATGTAATGACGCTGGTATTATGACAGAATGGATTGCAATGCCAATTGTTGCGGGGGCTGCAGGGCGGACCATATTGAAGCCAATGTGGCAGGTGGTAGCTTCTGTTGAAGCTGTCTCAAAAGATTGATTATGCGGCTTATGGTTTGATCTGAAGCAAGGTCCTTACCAGCACATAGAATCTACACCACAAAAAGAATTATCGATTGAGATTATTTTCAAACACGAACTGTAAAAGTACACTCCACAGAAAGAACCAATTAACAGAAGTATACAAACCTCGGCAAAAATGGAAACAATTTTAGGAAGGTTTTGATTGTTGGAGCCTAAGAGTTCTGCGTCTGACCTGTAAAACGAGATAGGTTGATGACGTCAAATGGAAGTAAATAGGAGATTGGATGACTAATGCTGGTAACATGTAATTTTACTTGCCTTTCAACCATTACAGAAAGCAACTCATGAACAGCTTTAGCTGCGATAACATCTCCTTTTACTGGCAAACAGTTTAACCATTCAGGAATAACCTGTCAAAAGATATATAGAAATATACAAATGTTAACGCCATTGCCCTTTTGGCAAATTTACTAGCAAATTTAGATGAGGACACAAAAATCCTTCAAAGAGCAGAAAGTCCTAATAGAAGCAAAAATAATACAAATAAAACATTAGACAAATTGGTATATAATAATAAAAGGATATTGAATAAATTTTGATAATATGTAACACGTTATGATCCTTTTGGCATATTTGCATGCTTTGTATTTTCATGGTATTTTGTTAACTAGGCAAGCGAAAATTTTGAAGATAGAAATTTCACCCCTTTTTCTTGTAAATGGGAAAATTCAGGTCAAACAAGTAAATAGTATAAAAAATAACAACAACAAATATTACTAGTAAATAGCTAACAAGAAAATGGGTCAAACGGGTCAAAACTGTAACTTTTAATGCGTTAAACCCCCAAACCTGTTATCAAAAACAAAGATGTAGATCTATGAAAAATTGAAAATAAAACAAAGCAAGGACATACCTGAGCTGAATCAATACTATCACGATGGAAACGACAAACTTTCCCTAAAGTAGAAACAGCATTATCATATGCCATCACGTTATCAGGATGGAGAGCATTAGGGTGCCTTATCACAGCATTTAGCCTTGAAAGAGCCTCTGCGAAAGCAAGCAAACAAGTCAATATAAAATGTAAAGAGTGTGGATTGTTATCTAGATGATATCCAATTTACCTCCGATAAGAGGCTTTATGACAGAACCTCCATGTTCTGCACATACACCAAGTGCATATACAGCTGCCTGAAAATATGATCCAAAAGGGTAAGTATGTAACCAAATAACTAGTGACAGAATCAAGATTGTAATCATGCAGACCTGTCGGACATCCGAATTCTCATCATTGCATGCTTCAAGGACTAAGGGAAGATACGAATCATAGTACCTGGTTTTAAATCAAATTAAAAATTAAGTTAACATAAAATTAAGGTAACCATTCTTTGAAGAAATATTGAGGTAGAAATTAAATCAATAGTAGATGGGTCGATAGTAATTAATTATCTCAAAAGTGCAAATGTAAAAAATCAAAATATTAATATAAAAAATCCAAATGGGTCAAATAGGTCAAGCTGATCAAAAGTCAACCAAAGTACTACTACGCAGTGTTGTAATACAAGGATTACAAAGCCGAGTAATCAATTACTTGCTACAGGGTCAAAACTTGAACTAACTCAATCAAAATGCGGTCAGCTCGGTAAAAGCTCAGTCAACACTTGAAGTTAACTAGGTCAAAACTCGGTTTGATGTATGTGAACAATTGTGTTAACAGTTCTACTTTATACACTTATTTCAATGGTTCTATGAACAATTCGATAGTCCTATGAACATGTCATACATATAATTTCAAAATTTGTATATAAAAATAATCAGAGGACTCCCAATCTAGGCCAATTACTCATTTGAGTACCGCCTAGCGAGTTTTACAACCATGCTACAACGTAAAACCTCCTAAAACTTTTTTTATTTCAGTAGATTATAACTTAAACATAATTTGTAATATGACATAATTTAGCACATAAGTATCTTCCCAATTCGAGTACTACTGATTATTGATTAATTACACGAAGTTGAAATTCTTTGGGCACAAAATATGTCTTCGACGACAAAGCAAATACAGAGTGGTATTTGTACCTTAGAGCTGCTTCACAACACTGTTCTGCAACATCGTCAAAGATACAAATAGCTCTTTTTCTTTCTTCAGCTGTTTTGTCCTTGTCCTTTCAATTGTGTGAAATTATGCATCAGTATAGCTAAACTCCTCAAAAGAATTTGGTTAACTCAAAAAAAAAATCCAGGAATAGCCACCATTAGCTACTTACCAGCATAGGCATTAGATAAGACGATAGCTCATCAAAGAAGGGCAAGAAAGAGGCTTTAAAGGTTTGTACTAGAGTTCCCAAGACTTCACCAACCTGTAACAACGAAAGGAGAGTCAGAAAAGAGAATTTATATGATTCAAACAAATTATGGTTTTACATCAAATTGGAAATGGGAAATTCGATCCGTTAGTTATGAAATGGACCAATTTGAGTTACGTTAGATCTCTGATGGACCAAATTTGTGAAATCAAAAAATAAGCTAGAGAAAATGGCTTAAAATGGTAGGTTGGAGGGTTTCAGCCTTTCAGGTCAAGCCAAGCCATCCCAACCCGTGCCATAATCACCTAATTTGACCCATAACACAGTTACCCATCACGACCCATTACCCAACCAGCCGATATTGCCACCTCTACTAGTTCTAATCAATAATGTCAAAAGAACGAACTTGATCAAAGACTTCTTTTTCTTGTTCATTTTCCTCTTTAAGTAGCTCTCCTTCCCCTGCATCAAAATCTTCAGTGTTGGTCCTCTCGGCTTGTTCTCCCTTTCTGCTTGAACTGGCAGTGATCACATGCTTTATCTCATCCACAATGCTTCTGACTTGGTTTTCATCTAGCAGTGGTCCAGAGATCTAAAAACAATTGTCAGAAGGACATATTCAAGTCTTAAGATTTATGAACAAAGCACTATCAGAGAAAAAGAGTAGCAACAAAGTGAAAGAAATGGTCGTCATACACTAGACTACAATTAAAAAGGTTCAAACATGCAACCAAAAGTTACACTATCAAGTATCAACCACTCGTTAAAACACGAAAAATAATCATTTGAAATTTGGTACATAAAATTTACTCAATTTCAATGCAATATGACTGGAGAGCAAAAAGCAGTGAAACGACAATACCTAGCTGGTGATTTCAGAAAATCAAACCAAAGAAAAACAATCTGAAACAGAAAGAAACACTTAAACAAACACATTGACTAACCTGTAGGCATTCACTCAAAGCATCCAACATTTTTGCAATAATTTCTGTATCGGGCTCCTGCAGCATATATATTTATAAAATTACGACCAATATGGTATGCACATATCTTTACGAGGTGAAAGAAACAAAAATAAATAAAATTAATAATCTTTATATGTAGTACCACCATTACCTTATGTAAAGCTTCCACTAACGCTGGAACTATGTAGTCAGACAGCTGTTTTAGATGAGTTCCATCACGGCCTTGAGCAAGCCCTTTCTCTAAAGCTAATTTTGAAGATCGCAAAAGATCCGGCATGGCTGAATGAAAGAAAAGAAATAAGAATGGTAACTTGAAAACATATTACTAACTGCAAAAAAGGATCAACATTCAAACCTGAAACAGCAGCTTTCCTAACTTCTTTGTGAAAATAAAATTTGAGAAACGGAACTAATATCGGGGCAACCTAGTGAATAAACATATTAGCAATCCTGTAGAACAATATATAATTAATTAACAACAAATTATCAATGCGGACAAACCTGGTCAATCCACGGAAAGAAACCCTCCTTCAATTCAATTGCATAGCAACACAAGGTATGGCAAGCTGTAGCCTTTTCCTCAAGGACACTAGTCTTTATCCCTATTCTTTTATCACCAAGTGTGATGGTCTCCATACTGCATAAAGTTACAGAATATACAACTTCAGTTACCGATAAAAAACAGTGCGTGAAAAGTCTGAGCTAGAAATATCAGATAAGATATGTTCCAAAACCACATTAAATATCATTAAGCTAAATGCATATAATACCTTTCATTATCGGAATCGGCAGCTGTGATGATCATATCAGGTTTAAGTTGAGCAGACTGAAGCAAAGGAGGCATAACAACTGTCATATACGGAAGGAAATCCTGACCCAGACACTTGCATAGCCTGGCCCATGCCTACAACAACAAAGACGCACACAGAGTTAGGAAGAGGGCAAACACTAGATTTCCGATGTGCTTTCTGGTGAAAGAACACTTACTTGAAGCATAGAACTTGTGGTGGGGTCATCAGTCTCCATTTGAGCTCCTTGCAAGGACATAAGAACTTCCATCACCTAACAGAAAGCAAGTCAGCACCAACCATTTTCAAGATTACTAAAAACATTATAATTACTAACTTCCGTTATTTTGAACCACAATGAGAAAATTTGCATTAAGTGGAAGCATCTGATAGTCGTTACATGCACATGCACAATCACATTTACAAGCGTGTCAAGTAGATATTGAGATAACTCAATGTCATAACATACAAGCATACAAGAAAGTGAATGCATGTATAAATGTGAATGATTACCTGCTTAGAATCATCTCTAAATATGTCCTTTCCGACAGCCATTCCCACCAGACTAATGCATTCAATGACCTTAGCTCGAACCATACAGTTAGCTTTGTCATTCGCGTTAACTAATATTGCTTTCAAATTGGGCATAACTGCATCATAGTACTTTTGAATTTGTTCCTATTGATGCACCAAATACCCACGTTAGCCCTATGAGTTATACGACCTGATGAATGATGACAGTAGCCATATTTATATTATGTCGACTTACCTGTGATGAATCAGCAACTGATGCAGTCGAAGCCCCTTCTTGTACCATTTGTTTACCATTCTGCACAAAAAACCATTATGAACACCGTGAAAAACTAAACAAGTGACCCCAATGAATATTAATAATATTAAACAGTCTTGATTCTGTTTATATATTCTTCTTGTCCTCAAGAGTTTTACCTGCAGCAATACAAGCACTTTGCTCACTATTCCATCCAGGTAAGGCGTCAAAATATCAGGTGTACAGTTCTCACTGAAATTTGACACAGCAGATCCAGCATGTACCTGCACATCAGCAAAAAGCAAACATCACGTTTAGGCACTGGGGTTAAGGGACAAAAAAACCGGTTACTTAGACCGACCAAACTATCTATATCACCAATTCACCAATAAAATTGTTTTTGTAACCATAGGTAGCGCTTCACCTTTTGTAAGGAATTGGAAAAAAAAAAAAAAAAAAAAAAAAAAAAAAAAAAAAAAAAAAAAAAAAAGAAAGAAAAAAGGACGAAAGTGTTTTTGGAAAAAGATGCATACAAACTCTGTAATCTAATAGTTTATGGCAGATTACAAGTCAAGCTTTCAGTAGTATTACCTCAGCAGAAACCATTGGACGAGTGAGTACCAAAACATTAAAAAAATCATCATCAATCCTAATATATCTTAACGAATGATTGATGCTAAACACAAAAGTAGCAACTGCTTGCTCGCTAAAGGGACAAAACCTCAATCTTAGCTTTCTTAATTTTGGGCACCCTTTTGATAACTCCAAAAGTCCTACATCAGATTCTCCTGTCCTGCATAGTGAGAGAGATCTCAAATTATGACCATACTTCCCAATGTATCTTAAACCCACATCCGTCAATCCACGACCAAGAAGACCGATATCTAGCTTTTCAAGTTTGCTGCAACCCATTAGCATAGCTCGAATCCCATTGTCTAGCCATGAATCTGTTTCTTCAATAGCCAACCATATACGTAAATCACGCAGATTCTTCAAATGAGTTCCTACACACTTGAGAGCTTCATTTGAAATATCTAAGAGAGTAACCTCTAAATAATCCAAATTAGGACAACCATGTGCCAGAGCTATAAGTCCCATTTGAGTCACCCGCCCATGATGGGTAAGTTTGCGCAATTTTTTGCAAAACTGACCAATAACTTGCAATCCCTCGTCTCCACATGTATCATGGTTAACTAGAACTTCCAAATTGGGACATCTCTCAAAGAAGAAACATTGGCAATTATGTTCAAGATCTCCACATTCGAGATCCAATTCCCGTAGCTGATTGAGATAAGGGAGTAGAAAAGGGAATGAAGCTTTGGGCAACTGCTGAAAACGTAATCCACGAATATTCGGGGGGAAGTTAAAACTACTATAGTACCTATAGTACCAATCTTCATCAATAATCACGTAGCCAAAATGATCCAGCTTGTTAGCATGCCTAAAGACTTTTCTGAAATCACTAAAAGAGTCTGGAAAAACATTGAGAGATACTAACGAGTTACTACATTTGTTTG
This sequence comes from Artemisia argyi, assembly GCA_030686995.1. NCBI lineage: Eukaryota > Viridiplantae > Streptophyta > Magnoliopsida > Asterales > Asteraceae > Artemisia > Artemisia argyi. The sequence goes on along the minus strand of CM060689.1, from coordinate 11,357,846 downwards.
CAAGAAGTGTAACATCTTTTATATCGTACCTATTGAAAGGGTAATAAAAATCTAACGACTCCATAACCGTGTTACGCAAAGCCAACTCATGTAACCATTTCCCATTCGCATTATCATCTATTTCATTATCGTCTAAATACAAACTTCTCAAATCAATACAATACCTAGCGATATCTATTAGCCCATCCTCTGAAAACATTTTACACCCACGAATCTCTAAACTCCTTAAACTATCACCTCGGGTTGTGGCCAAGAGTCGGAGATCAGAAGGAGACACAACCATGTTCCGGATAGATAGTGATTTCAAACGTGTAAACTTAACAGCTATCTCTTGTATCCATGGGGTGACTGGACTACAACTGTGAGCAATATCTAGTCCATGGGAATAAGACTTAAGTTTTAACGACTCAAGATTAGGGAATCTATGGCTTAAACGTTCGGGGTCAGGGGCGAAATGCACGTGGACAGTTAGGTGTTTACGCGTTAAGGAATCGATATCAAAATACTTCCTAGAAACTAATGAAACAGAATTAAGGTCATCATTGTCTTGTATGTAAGGCATTACACAATCAAACACTAACTCCATATTTTCTTCCCTTTTGGTAATATATATTTTTAAATAAATGAGAAACAAGAAGAATGAGATTCTTACCAAGTTTTGGAAATGGGGTTTAGGGTTTGCAGTTCATTTCCATGTGTGACATGAAATGAAACTACTTTCATTTGGGGGAAATTATGGTCAAAGAGTCAACCATCTACATAAAAATAGTTGTGATTTTTTTTTTTTTTTTTGCAATGTTATGTATGTTTATGATTACTGCATAACTAATATGTGGCATGATTATGAACCGGATAGTAACCGGTACGAGAACCAGATAATAGTCGAGTACGATTATGTTTTGAAACGGGTAATAGCCAAGTACAAAGATGTTAATGAAATGGATAATAGCCGAGTACAAATATGTTTTTGAACTGGGTAATAGCCGAGTATGATTAGTATGATTGTGTTAGTAGAACCGGAGTTAGCCGCATATGATTATGATAGAAGAACCGGATGTTAGCCGGAAATGATTATGATAACATAATCAAATGATAGCCGGATGTTAGCAAATTAATAAACGTGTATAACTAACACCCGGCTAACGAACACTTTGTACACATAACACAACCCAATAAAAGGAGACCAAATATAACATCTAAGTTTGGCCCTTCAACAATACATAGTTTTTGAAAGTTATTCAAATTTCAAAGCTTATTAGTTATTACTGTATTTAACTACTTGTACAATTTTAACTTTGTTATTCTTCATCTCATTTTAAGTTTCCAAAAGGAAATAGTATGCCAGGTACATTTTCATATTGTTAGCAAACTTAACATCAATTAAAACACTTTTTATATTACAAAAAACACAGATAATTATTGACAAACAGCACCTAGATATTATTTTTCCTATCAGACAGTTTACATACAGTTAAAAGAATTAAATATATTTGAAAAAACAAAACACACTAATCTAACATCACATCCCAGTCAATACCTTGCATAGCAAAGTTTGAAAGGAACCACAGCACATCAAATTGCTAAGAAACCATTACCAGCCCCTTTATCTTTAGCCGAGCTACCAACCACCGGAGTGCTAGCATGAAAAGCCGACTGCCTTGAGGGTTCAGTCATTAATTTCAAGGACAGAGATGAGGGCTCAATGTAGTGATGGTCAGTGTCTTTTAGGCTTAACTGTGATGACTTTCCAACTAGCTCATCTAAATTCACGGGTTCTTTTGAGAGGACTGGGATTGGTTTCAGGACTCGATGGTAAGACCCATCTGGTCCCGTATTGGTATTATTAGTTGGTTCTTCGAGTGGGGTCATGGTTGATGGCCACACCGGGAATGGAATGGGTATGTAAGCCGGATAAAATGGAGTTATTATTGGTGGAAGCTGATCACTTTTTACAGTCATTGAAGTTTCTTCTTTGATGTCTAGTTCCAGTGTTTCAGTTGGAGCAGCAGCCTCCATGGATTGATCAGAATCAGGATTTAAAGATAGTTTTAATGAACATGGGTCGTTGTCAGGATGATCTGCACCTGCATCTGGAGGGAGCATGAATTGATCCTCTGGTGATTCTTCCACCTGAGACACACGCGCAATTCTTATGCATATGAAACAATATAAAACTTGTACCCAATTACAGAAGAAGAAAGAAAAAAAACAAACCGTATCTGGAGCCATGTCAAAAAGGCTAGAACGCCTTTTTCTTCTGGTGGAATTGCATTGCCTTATGAAATATTTTTGGGCATGGCTGGCAACCTGAGTAGGAGTTCTGGATAAGACGTAATTGCGTGCAATTCCACGCCAGTCTCCTTTGCCTAACTTCTGGAGACCAAGTAGGAACAGTCGATGTTCCTCCTCTGTCCAGGGAGTACCTGCAATAATGCAATTATTTAGTGTACTATTCAAAATCTTGTGTCAAAGTTTATTAAGCCAAAATTCCTGTTTAAGGAATAAATACAAAAAACTCTTTCAAAAGCCTGACTCTTGTCTAGTAAACCTATAAGTACTGGTAAAAATCCAGCTTGTTGGCTTTGTCCACATAATACGAGTTCATGGTGTCATGCATTTAGATTAGGAAGTCATATGGAGATAGCATAAGGTGGCACATCTGCATAACATGAAGTTTAACTGCTCAAAACAAGGTGGTGGAACAATTGGACAAAAGAGAAAATATTACAAGGATGTGTTACAGCTGATGCTAGCTGAAGGTTAGCAAGTAAGATTATGGGGACGGACATTAGGAAAAGCACTAAACGACTAAAGCAAGTTAACATTCAGCATATAATTTGCAATTGTTGTATAGAGTTAATGAGCCTTTGGACGATAAATATGACAGGGTATTTGATGTTAATTGTGTGCACATAGTGAGAAGATACCGATAACACCTGTGATAGTTTGGGGGATATAGCTTCTGCAATATAAAATGGAAGGGGATTGGCATATTCAGCGTGGTGTACAGGTTGATACTGAAGTATTTTTCAATAGATTTGGCTCGATGTCATGGAAGTCAACAATGAATGCGCTTTTCTGGATCCAACTCGCTGATAAAAAGAGTTTGACAATGATACTTATATATCAGGAAAATACATGATCTGATGGGGGTGCCGTAGTGTGTTCTTAAGACGAAACAAGTTAGTATAACATATGTAACTATGATTAAGCTTATGTAATATATTCATAACATAGTAACAAGAACGAACGAATGTGAGAGTGAGATAAAGTCTTTCCCTGTTACGGTAAGGTTACACTAATTCTAAGGTTTAATAATGTCTGAAGTCACAAAAAGTATACAAATTAGGATACCATGGCATAGCACAAGCCTATAACCAGCAACGTATTGCTTTGTAACACAAGTTAAATTGTCAAACCAAAGTTTGAGGTTTACAGAGAAAACCTTGGAAGGTGACTGTGGATAACAACAGAAAGCTCATGAAATTTCGAATAGCATAATGTTGTTGAGGAAATAAATGAAGTTGCAAGTATGCCCAGACAAGAAGTTAGGTGGGATATGTTCTGTCCTGATCATCACTATAGCGCTATGGAGAAATTAGTGAAGCTGTTAGTCCTACGATATTAGCAGAGTTACTGAATCGGTGATAAATTTGTGTAATCTTGTGTGACTGTCAAGTTCCATTTAAGTTCAAAGGTTTCACAGAAAGCAGTCAAACTACTATGATGGGCCACCTATAGACATGCCGTATGAAGTATGAACCTCGATATTCATTCTAAATGCTAGTTATTCTTTCCCAAGGAAACAGTTTTGGTCGTGAAAAGCTCATCATACTGTCATCTTAAGCAATCTTTAGGTTTTCTGTTTAATTAACCACTATGGGGTGGCCTAGTGACATAAAGGCTTGTTACTATCACATTATGTGTGAGGTCTCAAGTTCAATTCCTGCTAGGTGCAAACAATCCTGAAGTGGCCACGGCAACCTCCTGAAAAAGGAGGGCTTTACCTAGTTTGAACCTGTGTGGCGGTGGGTTCAAACCTCGTGGATTAGTCGGCCAAAAGGTCAGAAACCATGATTACCCAAAAAGGTTTAACTAACTGGCCATCTTTTACTTATGAGTTTCTATGGTACAATAAACTTACTGATAACTATCATAAAGATATCTCTGCATTCCTGAAACAAACCTCGCTGGTTGCTGTCTAAGACTAAGAAAAATATCCCCCACTCTTGTACCAAAGAATCACAATATCATATACACCAATTAATCATCTGTTATGGAATTATTCACATCTAGATAGCGGCTTATTAAGTAGTCACACAACACACGTACTATAATGCTGGCCAAATATGCTTTTTCCAAGCTAAAGGGATAATTAAAGGCAAAGTCGTCATCCACTCAAAAAGGACCACAACACTTTTATCCAATTCATATGGGTACAAATCTAAGATAATATAAAATACATATTCACATAATTACACATAAACATATTACTGTAATAATATATCAGGTGCAAAGTTGTCACGTCAAACTCTGGCGGTGGGTTAAAACCTCAAATATCATCCGATCATATCTATATACTATACATATAAAGAGACACATTTGCTTAAACTGTTGTAATATTAAAATACCCTACTTCTAAAAGGCAATTAAATCTATTAAGGGGGTGTTTGTTTTGGCTTACACAGCCAGCTTACGGCTTATTTGGTTTTGGGCTTATGTTTCATAAGCTCACTTTTTGTGGTTTATTTTAAAACTACTCAACTTATATAAGTTTATTAGTCATAATAAACTTTTATAAACCGAAAAATGTCAAAATACACCACACAAAGTGAGCTTATGAAACATAAGCCTAAAACCAAATAAGCCATAAGCCGGCTGTATAAGCCGAAACAAACACCCCCTAAATATTTATAAGAGAAACGATACATGGACCTAATTGTAGACCTAATTATGGACCTAAAAACACGTGGCATCATCCTAATGTCTGCAGACATAGACATGGACCCACTTATTTTACAACCCATCAGGATCATGTCACATGTTTTTACGTTCATGTATCATTTCTCTATCTATAAATACTTAATTACAATTTAAACTAGTAACTTTCTTTCACTCTCACCAACTTTACACCATACATACATAAAAATAACCTGCGCGGGTAATCGTCTAGTATAATAAATTTATAAAAATAAATAAATAAATAAAAGACCTTTTTTCCGATCAACAGCAACAGCACGTCGTTTAGGATCATCAGACAAATAACCACCACCACCACCACCACCGTCAATCCGATCACTACTCGCCGGAGAACCACCGTTATTAGGAGAAACAGCCACCGGAGAAGATGAAGAAGAAGACGGATGATAAAGAGCAGATAAGTTGCCCATGCTAGCACTCTTCTTCATTATGGACCCACCACCTTCTGTTAAGCGAACACCAAAAAGCTTAACACCACCAGTACTGGTACTGTCACGTGATGGACACGTGCGGGAGTTGTGGCCGTTGTTGCTGCAATGAGAGCATCGTCGAGTCATTCTTATATGACTCCACGATACCAACAACTAACAACGGGATTAATATTTATCAGTGTTTTGGAGATTGCATGTGTGTTTGTGTGTCTGTGTTTTTTTTTTAAGGAGGGGGGTTGGGTTGGGATGGATTTTGTTTTTTTGATTACGGAAGTGGTTTGGTCGGTTGTACTATGTGTGGAACAATGATATAAGATTTAAGATAAGTCGTGTTTTCCTTTGCTTCTTTGGTTCTTGCCATTCATATTATTCATTTCACACATGTTTTCTTTTTTTACTTATCCAATTAGCAAGTTAGCAAAATACTGTGGATTGTCAAAGTGTGGTTTCTTATCTGTACATTTAAATATATAAATTGATATAGCAGCATATAATAAATGTATAATTGCTGAATGCATAATTTAGAGTGTGCAAATCACTAGCCATTAGCAAAGAGATAAAATCAAATGTTTATGAATCGCATACATCACTATCATCTCAGCATTACATCATTTTTTTTATTGTTTTTTTTACAAATATACCTCACCAAAACACACACTACCAAACTCGATCATCTACAAGACCGAGTCTTGCATTTTAAGCTTGGAAACACAGGTTTGAAGATCACTATAATAAGGGAGACGCGTCTTGGGTGGTTCAAGACTCGGTCTTGACACCCTTATCATCGCATAGTCTAGACATTAAAAGTTCATTTTTCTTCAAAACAAAACTTTTTTAGTGCATTACAAATTTATAATGACTTTAAAACATGTTGATGAAATATGAAAATATGATATATGATCTTATGATGTTTAAGTTAAATATAAATGAATTGACAATTGAAAAAAGCATGAATCTAATCTTGAAAATAAGACTATCTTATCTATTTGTCGTATCTTACATTTTTAATCAAACACTAAAGAATATCCTATCAAAGAATATGATATGCTTCCAAAGTATATTATTGTGGTTTACTTTATTATCATAATCATCTAAGCTAAACGAATTATTAATAAAGCTCGATTTTGGTTGCATTGAGATGAAGAGTTTTGCTTGACACATTTTGACAAAAAATTACATTGCGTGAATCAAGATTGGGTGTGATCCGTGCCACCCCGACACCCATGTAGATTCGTCACTGCATATCTATGCACATCAAAATTCTTATTTACTTCTTTACTTGTTCTGGCTTGTGCTCAACACTTGTTCTCTATATAAAATTCATAATCCTGATAAGGTGAAGATGACCATCACTAGTCATGGTCAGATGATTTTGTTTGACTTGATTTATAATGTGGTATTTGCAAACCTTTGGAGCATTTCAAGTTAAACTGTCCCTAACCAACTATTTTTCTATTGGCAAGTTAAACAATTATACCCCCAACAACAACAACAACCCAATCGATATATATCTATATAATTTTCTAGAAAAAGAAATATCAATGACCTTTGAACAAAACAAAGTTAGCTACTTAGCTTAATGGTATTTTTTAAATATATATTGTGATTTGGAAGGCATTGAAGGATAAAAGATTATTTGAAATATAAATTGTCAGCTAACATAATATAGTACTGAAGAATACATAGTTTATTACTCAACCTCGTTATGAAAATATGAAATACACGTTACTTGTATATCATAAGTTACATGTTCCCATTAGACAAGTCGTATCAGCTCTTTATAAGTCAAGCTACATGCCAAAGATTCAAATTTTGACATTTATAAATGCTTGGTGTAACTGTCATGAAGTAACTAAACGAGCATATTAGATATGTTGGTCATGTTATTAGATGATAGTCCCAACCCCGGTGTGTGGATTTAGGGTCTCTTTAAAGCTTCTAGTGTCTTATATATTAGCACTATAAATACTAGACGAGTACCCGTGCATAGCAACGGAATTTTATAGCGACAAATAGTTTATGGATAAAAAAAAATTTATAGGTTATAAACGAAAAATAATGTTTTAAAACCCGGTTCGACCCGAGTGGTTCAACCGGTTGAACCGCTCCGGTCGAAAAATGGGTCGATTTAAACCGGGTCAACTTGCTAGGTTGGGTCGAAAACGGGTCAAATTAAACCGGGTCAACTCGGTTTGTGTTTTAATTGGTTATATTTAATTTGATAGATATGTTTTTAATTGGTTGTACAATGTGAATAAATTATTGTACTTTTAAGTAATGGGGTGTTTTAATTAGAGTATTAATTACATTAATTTTCTCTCACATTTGACTTTCAATACTCAACTTTCAAGACTCAACTTTTCAAGTTTGACTATTTTTCCATTATAGATAGTATAGATATGATTAATGAAAAATAACAACTTACTGGTTTTACATTATCTAACATAGTATCATAGCTTGGGCCTATATATTTTTAACCATCTAATACGTGTATGTTTAGTAAAAATAAAGCACTAACTGTTTATTTTGATATAACGTTTGGTAAAATATGTGTATAACTATGTATAATAATGTAAATCAAAGTGCGTGTGTCCTAATAGTATCTCATATTGTGTGAGAAACTACTCAATTAAATAAATGGTTGTGGGTTCAAGTCATATGTGAGATAAGTTTGTGGTATAAATGTTGTGAGATAGTTAAAATTATCGTTTCTAAAAAAAATAAAACAAAAAATTACATACTAAATGTAAACGTTAATTTCTGGTAAATGTTAAAAAAGCAGTATTTTAATTTGGAGCATTTTAAAAGCTATAAACGCTTGTTGTTTGTAATCAAACAAACATTATATATATATAACATGGGGCAAAGAAACTTGCTGTGAAGTAACTCTCCATGATTGGCTAATTTTAATATAACATTTCACATAGCCCTTTTGTAAAATAATAGTTTTTGTGTCCTACTTTGTAAAATAATATTTTTTGTGTCTTTCAATAAAATAATAATTTCCTCTGACAGCCCAATACATATTCAGGCCCATTTTTTAGTCCGCTTTATGTTTGTTTTTGATATATATGTTGTATGGAACTATGGATGGTTATTTGTGTACATGTGGATATAACTTGCGCTCCATTTACCGAAAGATTTGCTACATGGATGTAGTTGTACTCTTTGTTAAGTTATGCAGTGTGCAATTTTATTTAAATGATATGTATATACTTGACAACGTAAAGATATTTTTTTTAATCAATGCAGTGCAGTTAAATGTTGCTATATGTATTGATTGTTGAGTATCAACAGTCACTTAACTTTCAATTTTGTACACAAGTTGCAGGGCCACTTATATGTTACTTTTCATGTTCCATTATCATCAAGATTTTGAATAAGTTTCCTACAATTGTTCCATTTGCCAATTCAGATTTTACACATACAGCCCTCAAAAAATCTAGCAAACACCCCCGCCGCAACGCGGCGGGTTCCTGCTCCTCGTTGCGTACAAAACGCTAAACGCTAGTTTGTTATTTTAACCGGGCCGATCCATTGCATAGAGCAGGCCCATAGATAACGTGAAATGAAACTGGGCCAATTTCTATTTGGAAGAGGGTAAAGTCAGTGAGTCAGTCAGCTTCACATCGCCGCTAACTAAACTAAAAATAAACCCCCAAAACCCCTCACAAATCAAATGATGCTCACCTTCGGACCACCGACCACCACCGTCGCCACCGCCGTACTTAGCCGCACATCTCCGGCAACTTCATTTCAACTTCCGGTCACATCATCCCCCCTCTTCTCCACCAGCTTCTCATTTCAACAGGTCTTTAATTATCCATCCTTCATTTCATTTCAAATTATGTTATGTTATATACTTTTTTTTATATATATAAAATTGTAACTGATTAAGTTTGTTGTTGTTGTGTATAGATTGAAGGATATCAACTGAGATTGAATTGTTATCGAAACAAGGCCATGGCTGAAACTGCTTCTTCTGCTGCTTCACTTACTTCTCCCTCTGGTAATCATAACTCAATAATTTTAATTATCATTGCATGTGCATGTATAGCTTAAACGAAATTAAGCTAATTTAATTAGCTTATGTAAATTTATAACTTAATTATGGGCCGTCTCCTGAATTTATGAAATTTTTGAAGTTCCAGGACGGAAATAAATAATGATGCCTTTCGATAAGGAATGTTATATATAAAGTGTCACCGTTTATAAGATGTAATGCAATTAATTATCTAAACGTTTCATTTAAGATATTTTCTCATCTAAATACTTTTTTCTTCGTGAAAAATATGTGTACATATGCATGTAATTATTAACAGGACAAATTTTGGGACCCTTAAAAATTTTGGGACTCTCAGTGGTCGCTCACCTTGCATTGTTGCACACCCTCAAAGATGGCCCTGTGTGCATGCAGCAGTTAATTTCATAACTGCTATTAGAAGTTAGCACTAGTTGATGTTTTCTGCATTGTTATTGTTTATCACGGAAAAAAGGTCGGTTTATATATAAGCATGTTAGAATAAAGGAATAATTGTCTGAAAATGTATCTTACTTGTCACACTTTTTTGAGTTGTATGATGTAGCATCGTTGCAATCTGACTATTTAATAACTAACTTTTTGAATTTCGATTATGAATTGACGCATTTTGGGTATCCAATGAAGTGTTTTTGGGAATCGATTGAAGCGTTTTTGGGAATTGATGCACAGAATAATCGAAATTCAAAAAGTTACAGTAGTTACTAAGTAGTGAGATTGCGACGATGCTACATACAACTCAAAAAAGTGACAAGTTAGATACATTTTTAGACAATTTGCCCTAGAATAAACTAGTACTTGTTTATATTGTCTTAGTTTTGTTTAGGGATAATAACAAAAAAAAAAAAATGTATCCAACTTGTCAGTTTTGTTGTTCTGTGTAGCCTTTTTTCTTTAAATTAAAACACATACCTTTCAAATTTTGACCTTTGTATGTATTATTGACCATTTTACCCCTACGTTTTTATCGAAGGGTAAAATGGTCATTGTGCATGAACAAAATACACACAAAGGTAGGTTGTATGGCAGAGCCCCTCCATGGATGGGTTATGGGTTCCTAGTGATGCCATCCTCTATTTTCACCAAGTCTACTGTGGTGGCAGGGTGAGTGGAGTGGTGGATTGGAGGGTGGAAATGTAGCTAGATGATTGGTGCAATTTAAGGTGAACTGAATCTGAGAATGGATGTGGATGATGGATAATGGTGTATTGGATCACTGGTCTGGAATGAATGTTATATGCAGGCCACTAATGTAATATAGCAGAGAATAATTGTGTTAGATATATGTGATGTATTGTCTGATATCAGATAGTGTAGTATTAGCTCCTCCGTTTTGGTTTTATAGAAGCAGTATTGTAATAGATTCGGGTATGTCCAAATCTCTTGTGTTTATACTCTTGATGTAAATCATTTGAAAGTTTAATATAAGTTCACCTTGCACGAAAAAAAAAAAAAAAAAAATGCACACACAAAGGTCGAAATTTGAAAGGTTTGTGTTTTAATTTTTTTTTAAAAAAAGGGCTACACAGAACAACAAAAATGGACAAGTTGGATACATTTTTTCGTTATTGTGAAAATTATCCCTTCATTTATTGCTAAGGTTTTTGTGCGATGTTACTCCATGAGGCATACATGATTACATGTGTCTCTGTGTGTGTGTACTTCTTAGTGTTGTTATAGAACCTAGACATTGAATTGGTCCATGAGAATCCGTCAAGGAGCATGCACTTGCTATTTACGTTACTTCTGATTTTTTACTTTTTACCTTACTTATGTTATGCGTACTCTTTTCCAGGAAGCAAGAATGCCTTAATTTCATTGTCGGACAAGAAGAATTTGGACCTTCTTGCGGCCGGACTACAAGAATTAGGGTAAGCTGCTAATTATAGAAACTGTTGTTACTTAACTGTGATCTTTGTAATCAGCTTCACTTGTGAGTTGATATTCATCTTTGATACGTTTCACGTTTCACGTTTAAAGTGTAGCTCTCTAGACGATTATGTGTTTCTGTGCATAAACATGTGTTCTATAAGTTGAAATATTTGCACCCGGAAAGTAATATGAAGTCTGTGACACGAATACACAGGTACACAATTGTGTCCACCGGAGGAACAGCATCCGCTCTTGAGAAAGCTGGAATCTCTGTAACAAAAGTTGAAGAGCTTACCAATTTCCCTGAAATGGTAACCATTGTCAAAAATACATCTTTCATTGGTTTATGCGATTTATGAAATTAAATACCTTTACTATCTTTTGCAGCTTGATGGTCGTGTAAAAACTTTACATCCTAATGTACATGGAGGTATTCTTGCCAGAAGAGACCAAAGCCATCACATGGAAGCTTTAGAGAAGCACAGTATTGGTAAGTTACATAACGATACCCTGATGAATTATCCCACAAAGGGTATTACTATTTGTGCTGTAAATCAGCTCTCTGACTTGATTTGTCATATCTACTTTTCGAAGATACTTAAAGACTTCTAATTTGTAGGTACATTTGAACTGGTCGTCGTAAATTTATATCCCTTCTATGCAAAAGTTTCTTCTGCCAATGGAGTTACATTTGATGATGGAATCGAGAACATCGACATTGGCGGCCCTACAATGATAAGAGCGGCAGCAAAGGTTGCTACTCTAACTCAATGTAGCCATTCTATGTGCCTGTCAAATTTTCTCAAAACTACAATAGTATAGAGATTAATGAATTGTTAACAAATAGTTTGCTTCTTGAACTATGTTTCTTCAAAGTAATTATATATTCTACTAAACATGTGTCTATAAATCTCTTAAATAGACATAAGATTACGCGATGTTGATTTTTGTGTGTGTGTGTGTGTGTGTGTGTGTGTGTGTGTAAATGGATTTGGGCAAGTGTTGAACGGTCAATTATTAGCATTACTCATATTTTAGGTAGACCTACCGTCCTTTATGTCTTGTGTTTAATTTAGTGCGGTGTAATTCTTTGAACAGAACCACAAGGATGTCTTGGTTGTAGTTGATTCAGAAGACTATCCTGTACTTCTAGAATTCCTGAAAGGAAACAAGGATGACCAACAATTTCGAAGAAAGCTGGCATGGAAAGCTTTCCAACATTGTGCTGCTTACGATTCTGCAGTTTCTGAATGGTTGTGGAAGCAGACCGAAGGAGGTACTCTTCCATTCGGTTTATCAATATTTCTATATTCTAGCTCACTATACCGTCAGTTATTTTTTAGATGCAATGTTAAAATTTAATTTACTCTTATTTATGCTTGCAGATAAATTTTCACCTAGCTTTACTGTGCCACTCACTCTCAAGAGTTCACTTCGCTATGGGGAAAATCCTCATCAGAAGGCTGCATTTTACACCGACAGTAGCTTGTCTGAAGTTAACGGTGGTGGTATTGCGACAGCTATCCAACACCACGGGAAGGTGAGACTCCATTGTATCATGCATACCATTCATGTTTACTTTATTGAAGCTGTGAATTCTTCTTTAGAACAGTAAGTTCTGCAATAATAATTAAAAATAGACGAGGTAACAACTATGTTGTTTTATTTATGCAGGAGATGTCGTATAATAATTATTTGGATGCTGATGCAGCTTGGAACTGTGTTTGTGAGTTTGAAAAACCCACTTGCGTTGTTGTAAAGCACACAAATCCTTGTGGGGTAGCTTCACGTGATGACCTGATTGAAGCATATAGGTTAGCTGTAAAAGCCGACCCAGTGAGTGCATTTGGTGGTATTGTAGCCTTCAACACAGAAGTCGATGAGGTCAGTTGAATTTCTATCTGTGTGAATCCATTTCACCAACTGATTTAATATCTCGACAAGTGATTTACCATCTCTTTTGGTACTTATCCTGATTATGCATATCACTTTGTTCTAAAGGCTCTTGCTAAGGATATCCGTGAATTCAGAAGCCCAACAGACGGTCAAACCCGGATGTTCTATGAGATTGTAGTTGCTCCTAGCTATAGCGAAAAGGGTCTTGAGATCCTTCGTGGAAAGTCAAAGACTTTAAGAATTCTTGAAGCTAAGAAAAACAGCAGAGGGAAGCTCTCACTTAGACAAGTAGGTGGAGGTTGGTTAGCTCAGGATTCAGATGATCTAACACCAGAAGAAATTACATTTGATTTAAAGTCCAAGAAGGCACCAGAAGAGAGTGAGCTTAGTGATGCAAAGTTCGCATGGTTGTGTGTAAAACACGTCAAGAGCAATGCCATTGTAATTGCAAAGGTTAGTTTTCACCAAAACTGGTCGACATTGCCACAGCTAGTTAAACTCAGACTTCATTTTAGTTAATTCGACCCACACCAAATGACCTGTTTATACATTTTGCAATGTCTAATAGTAAATTTGTTTATCTTGTCGCAGAACAACTGTATGTTAGGTATGGGAAGTGGGCAGCCAAATCGTGTGGATAGTTTGAGAATAGCTGTGAGGAAAGCAGGGGATGAGGTCAAAGGAGCTGCTTTGGCCAGTGACGCCTTTTTCCCATTTGGTAATTCCTTAATCAGTCTCATTGTAACAATTTAATGCTCCTATATATACTCTATAATAACTAGAGAATGTTTTGTGAACAGCATGGAACGATGCGGTTGAGGAAGCATGTCAAAGTGGGATTGGTGTTATTGCTGAGCCTGGCGGTAGCATAAGGGACAATGATGCAATCGACTGCTGTGACAAATATAACGTTTCATTAGTCTTCACCGGTGTTAGGCACTTCCGACACTGAGTATCAAGAGCTAGCTAATAAGTCATGTATCCTAAATTCATAAAGCTTTTGGCAGTTTTGGTGTTTTTATTGTGTAAGAGCTGGTTTCAAACTACAATTTGTAACAACCATTGTGAAAGATGTACCATCATAATGTCTTGTAACCTTTCTTTGGGAGAATTTTCCTCTTTTTTTTTTTTTTTCCCCCTAAACATCAAGTTAAAAGTAAATAAATGGTGTAAAAAACTCTGATATTAAAAATCTCATCTTTTTTATCTACAAAAACAGAGTTAGGAGCACTAGGTACCCATGGTATTATCTGACGATGTAGCAAAAAGTGCTGCACCTCAATTGTATCCCAAAAACACATTTCTTTCATCATTTAAGTTATAAGACACCCTCGGGCTTCACACTTATCGCCTGGCCGGTAAAATTGGCGCCATACCCTATAACTTGGGGTTTGGTACACTCTCGTGCCATAGGGTCGACCTATAACTTGATGTAACATCACAAATAACGTGGCACCACTCACCGTGTGGTCCAATTGTAGATATTGTGGTCCATTTAAATAAATCCAAAGCCATGTTTGAAACGTGGGTACTTTTAGTGTTGCAGTGTATAATAACAGGTACACACTACACAATCGTTAGGTATAGAAATCAATGATCCATATATTAAGTTTTACTGATGTGACTTTTTATGGCAAAGTTTTGACATAAGTGATACGTTAATTTGTTAAGATTTGGTTGGTAAAACTATCGCATGAGTCCATCACATGTTAGGTGCGAACAACTAATGTCACAAGTTAATCCACCTCGATACAATCTGACGAGACTTGAACTCACAACATGTCGATTGATGAACTACTCATATACCACTAAACAAAAGACACATGTAATAACCATCCAACCATAATTAGATACATTATGATACGATTAGCCTTACATTAAAACTGCTTCCAAATTATTACAACGGTCGGGATAAAAATCAAAACGAGTTTCTACAACAAACTCTTATTTATACAGACTTACACCATTACATCGGTCAATTCACTTTCAATGTGCATTAACCGATGTAGTACATTGGATCGGGGTACTTTAAAAGTGCGATCACCAGGGTTGCTTCCAAGTAAATCGCTCCATTGATCGCCCATATTGCCTCTAATCTTGTATCCAGCCTCTTCCAATGCTTTTCTTTTGGCTTGTTTGTACACCACTCCACTTCCATCCGAAACTCCCCTGTCATACGTTATTTATCAGCAATAATTATATAGTATTTGTCACATTTCACAACATAAATTATTATAGGCAGATCTTAAAGCAAAAGTTATAACAAATTACTTATAGATAATCTTCTCCCATGTAGTGTATCCAACATCCTTCATATTTTTTGTACGAGCTTCTGCGTAAGCTTCTTCTGTCCCGGTGAGAAACACGATCTTGAATCCGAGTTCTATTAGTTGTTTGTATAGTTTAAGAGCACCTGGTATAGCTGGTGCAGCTGCTTCCTCGACCCATTCGTTAAACAACGTTGCATTATATGGTATTGCCCTGAAAGTACATGAGAAGCCCATTAAATTAAGATACGATAGTAACGTGTAACAACTTGTCTCACATTGATATATACTCCGTTGGTTTAAATAATTGTCAAAGGGTAAAACTGTCTTTTTGTGACTTTTGCAATGATCAAAGTTGTAATAAATGTACTTTTCTTAAACTGTGTGTATTAGTTTTTACCCGAAAGCAACTGCGTCGCTAGCATAATATGGGAGATTAGAGAGTGTGGTTTCATCGATATCGAAAACCCAAACATCCTTGCCATCTTTAGTAATGTTAAGTCCTTTAGCGTACTCATACGCTTCTTCAGTGACAAGATCAACATCTTTACGATATTGTTCTCCAAGCATGTAGTGACCAATGTAAGTTTCACATTCTTCAGGAACTTGTTTCCATTTTTGGAGGTTGTTGGTCTCGACTGCTAGCCGCCAGCTCAAGCAGTCGAGGTCGGGGTGTTTGTGGCCCCCTGAGCCCGAATGCGGCATGAGTAAGTGGATTTGGTTGAACGGATTTGGAGATGCAACCACACTGGTTATGGTTAGGATAAGGAGAAAAAATGTGAAAGCCATGTTTTTAGTATTATGTTGTACTAATGTGTTGTAAAGTTGTGGTATATGTAAGTTGTGTTTTGTCGAAATGGGCATTGTTTTTTGATATATTACGATAGGTACCATGTATCTTTCACTCATTTTATATTAGCTAAAAAAAGGCCATGAATAAAAGCAATAATTTTAACCAAAGAGATGATCAGTCATGTACAATGTAACTTTTTCCATATTATTTTACTCGAATGGTAAAATTAAATGTAAAATCTTTTTACCTTTTGTTCCTCTATCTAATTTCTGTTATCTGAAGTAAAAAAGCTATTGAATAATAGTGGTGTTTGACACTTTTTATTTATTTAAATTTTAGAATAGTTAACTTTTTGAGTTCTAATTTTGTGAGTGGTTGAGGTCTTATCTTTCAATGCATTTTGTCTTTGAGCAAATTTTCTTCTTTAGGGTATCTTTTCTTGTTCTAAGAATCATTAAAGAATATTAAATTAGTCTAGAAAATCTTTTCCTTGACTTGCTGCAAATTACACCGTAAAATAGTCTATAAAATCAGACACAGTCTTAGTTTAAATATAGCAATTAACACGTTATTATATTTTTGCAAATTAAAATATATTCACGTTTTTGCAATATCTCTCTTTCTTAGTTTTCAATTCTTATTTATGTTTTGTTCAAGTTAAAAATTAATATATTCAAATCATCGATTCAATCATTCATTTATAAGCATTTCTTTTCTATCTATGATAAATCACATTAAAAAAACAAGTAAACCAATCATTTACGCTACACCTTCCTTTCATTTGATGCGTGGATGTCTTATAACAAAAGAAGAGGTAGGCTACAAGGCCAAAGTTAATGATGACCGTTACTATTGTGGTCATTCTCTATCGTATCAGTTTTTTTCTCTTAAAGGCTACACTCAATCATAATTTACTAATGGTGACCACAATAGCAATCATATTTCTTTTAATTAAAATTTCATTCATATATATTATGCCAATATTAAGTGAGTTTGCATTGTAAATTTCATTCATATACTAAAATTTCATTCATTTATTGAAATTTCATTCAAGTAAATTTCGTGAGTTTGCATTGTAAATTTGATGCTCAAAAATTAGGATTCAAATTGTCCCACTCAAAAATTCAACCCAAGTGAAGAAGTAAGCAAATTTCAATAACATGCCCGAAATTAATTAACTTAACCACTACAACTGTGCAAGTGTGCAACATAACCTAAAGACCCGCTTGGTTCAAAGTGGAAAAGGGGAAAAGGAAAGAGAAATGGAATGCAAAGAAATGAGTGAGGTGGAATTTAGGGGTGTAAACGAGCCGAGTCGAGCCGAGTATTGACATGCTCGAGCTCGGCTCGTTTAAAATCGAGTCGAGTCGAGTATTTTTCGAGTCGATCTCGAGTTGTTCGCGAGTTGTCTCGGCTCGATTACACCCCTATTTACATATATATATATATATGTGTGCGCGCGCGCATATATATATGTATCTATATATATGTATGTGTATGCATATATGTATGTGTATATATATATATATATATATATATATATATATATATATATATATATATATATATATATATATATATATATATATATATATATATATATATATTTTGGGGTGTAAATGTGTAATCGAGTCGAGTCGAGTAGCTCGCGAGTTGTCTCGGCTCGTTTAAAATCGAGTCGAATCGAGTATTTTTCGAGTCGATCTCGAGTTACTCGCGAGCTGTCTCGGCTCGTTTACACCCCTAAGGTGGATAATCAATGGGAAGTGCTACTTACACCACTTTTTTTGATGCACACACCACAATTATGCTTATAGCATGTTGTAACATGTCCATTAATGATGTAACATTGTGGTGTGTGCATAAAAAAAATGGTGTAAGTATCACCTCCCATAATGAATACCTTACCCCCCCCCCCCCCCAATTTACTTTATAACGGTTAATTACCCAATGTAGAGTAATCAATCCCTTTGCACTCACTAACCAAACGCAAAATAATAAGTGAGGTGAACCCTTTTCAATACCTTACCCATTCCCCACCCCCCACCCCCCCCACCCCCACCCCCACCAAGCACCCCCTAAGTATATATAACAAAGTATCCCTAATATTTCTCACACATAACCCTAATTATACTCTTCACACATAAACACCGCCTCCCTCTTTCTCTTGCAGCTACACAACTCTCTTAAACACATTCTTCTCCACTTCTGCGAAGAACCAAATCTTAAACACTCTCTTCTTTCTGCTACGAAACTGAAGAGCACCAATCTATCTTGCTTCAAAAAAGATCTATGATGAATTTAACATTTGTTTTGTTAAGATCTCGTAAGGTCTTTAATTCTATAATGAAACACAAAAAAACTAAGATCTTGTTTATTTTTATTTCGAAACTTGTTTATGGTTAGAAGCAATCTTTGATTTTGTGTATTTAAAACCATGCAATGGTCAAAAAAAAAAAAGGGGGGGGGGGGGGGGGGGGGGGGGGTGCCCATTTAATCGATTGGCTGACAAACCAAAAGAATGCAAAGGTTGGGTTGAGATTCGGTCATGCTCGGTTGAGCTAGGGGGCGACGCGGTCGACTATTCGGTTGGGGATCAACCAACCGAACAAACACCCTTCCATTAGCATTGGCCTAAATACCACTTCTGTTTTACAGTTTGTACCCCTCATGTTTTTGGGTTTTTTATTATTTATTTATTTACAGAGTATTTAGTTATTTTTATTTATATTATAAAACCGTGAAATGAAAAATGCGAAATAAAAAATATAAAACATAACAAGTCAAAATTATTAAACTAGTACTTTCTTGTATTTTTCATGTAGGCCAATAAGTATGTATAACATAACCCCAAAAGAATTATAAATAGTTTTTCAATTATAAAAAACTACGGTACTTAAGATTTATCCATGCTTGGTATTGTTTTCCAATCATCTAATGAACTATCATAGTCTTCTCATGATTGGGAACGCCCCAAACCAAATTTTACAAAAAAGAAAAAAAATTACATAATCGGCATAACCAAAACTGACATTCTGTTACAACTCAAGTACCGTGATATATTTTTATTTATGCTAAATATCATATGGCCATACGGGTCCTGCATTAGCATTACATAAAAATTATATTTGCTCTATTTCTAGAAAACCTACTTTCAAGACTCGAAATTTAACCAAACCTTTCACAAATGATTAAACTATCATAAAATTTATAGAATTACAAAATTTTGACATTTATAACGTCAGGAAGTGAGACTTAAAAAAGGTGGGGATTATACAAAAACGCCTCATTTTGACCCATTTTACAACCATTGATCTTAAACCACGTATACACCCATACATCTACCATTTCTAAACATGTCATTTTACAAAACATTGCATCATGCGACACTTGAGGGTTTTACTTTACTTTGAGCTCGGTGTCTAAAATACAACTACTTGCATATTCATAAGCAGCACACTTCTATTCCCTGTCCTCTTCTCCTAGGTCTTTTACCAATGCCTTACTTGAGTCACATTAACCTACAAAACATTTCAACAACTAAAACGTCAACTTTATATTTAGCAAGTAAATACGCAATAATATGTTATTATGCATCATTACACATATAAGCATCATACACATTCATAATTAGTCCACAAAGCTATCCTACATCATCACTTGCACAAGGTACTTAATCCAAATATCATTCCCACAATAACATGCACAACCTTACATACTTAACTAGTCCATACTTGTCTAACCACATTATTGGTTAGTCATGCTAAACTAGCCCTTAATCTAACATTAATCCAAGCACGTTAAACCAAAGACTCCTAAACCTTTAGCACAATCTTACACATAACACATATATGATAAATTTAATATAACTTTATATATAACCAATTTACTTACCTCAATCCTTAGCTAATATTATCAAGAACATCGCCACCACAATCTCTTAACTCCTAAACAAGACCATTCCAACATAACACTTTTCAAATGCATAACTACAATAAAAGGGTTGACACAACCTATTTACATAACCCAAAATCATCTTTAATCATCATATGACCATATATTGATCATATGATGAAAACCTCCAAATTACTCCAAGAACTCTAACTCTAATTTGATCAAGGATATGTACTACTTACTTGAGGAATGATTGTAATGAACTTAATTAATTCTTGAATTGGGGCCTTGATGAGGCGAAAAGTGTACCACTTTTAAGGAGTCATTTAAGCCCGAATTCGCGATTATTTGATCAATTATTGCCCTAAATCGTTCCTTTTGTCATTTTAGGTACTTTTAAGGAGAAATCTGGAAAAGAAAGCGTTTTGGAGGTTTTTGGAGCATAAAAGTGAAGAAAATGGTAAAGTCTCAAATTTCTTGCTGGGAATAGTACCTGACGACGTCTAACCTTACATACTTAACTAGTCCATACTTGTCTAACCACATTATTGCTCTGTCTATATATATTTTTCCAATTTTTCATTGTAAAGTGTGGAACAAGTTGTGAAATACTAAAACATAAACCTTAGGTCGAATTTTCTGCTGATTGAAGGGGTTTCAAACCCTTCTTTCTTCCATGTTTGAATAAAGATAAGTCTTCCAATAATCATTCAATATGTCTATCTATTGTTTGATTCTATCTTATGCTTGTCTTTCTTTTAACATGTCAGGCTAGGTTTTTATTGTGTTTGCTTAGATGTAGTGAAACCTAGATGTTGATTATTGGTTGATTGTTTGTTTATAGTTGTTACGGATGATTGTATTCGATGTTAGGCTTAAGAAAACTGACAGACTTTCATTGATAACTTGCTTGAACGTCTTAAGAAACATGATAGGAGGTGTACTACGATTTTTGGTTGTATTTAATGCATAAGTGAATTCTAATGATCCCATGTTAGGAGCTTTTAGTCGGTTCGACATAGGAGTGAAGTAGGATCTTATAGAGTTAGGGAATATTGTACACGGCCCTACGACTAGTATTAAGGACTATAACCCGTCATCCATGCAATTGTAACAAGCTAATCAACCGGTAAAAGATATCTAGGGAGTAATGAAATCTAAGTAAACACATCTTTTCTCATTATTGTTTCCACCACATTAGTTTAATTTCATTTCTTTAATTTTATTTTGATTGCATTTGTAGTTAATTGGTTTAGTTGACTAGCAACTAATTCCGTCCACTCTTTCAAAACCCGAGATTTTACTTGCTTTCATAAAATATAAAAAAATACAAAAAGAATCATCCCTCACCTATATACCTAGTTTAGTAGGCTTTCTAATCCTAGCGACACTATTCCTGAGTTGAACGATCAATCCCCCGGTACTTGTCACTATACTATACTACAACGATCAGGTACACTTCCTGGTAGGGGTTGCAAGCTTCTCAAGATCCCTTGAGAGGTAAAACCTGTTGCGAAGGCGCAATCCCGCGTACCAGGCCTTAATCACCATCAATATGGATCACCAAGATCACTTTGTCCCCCCCCCCTTCCCCTTCTCCTCTTCTTGTTCTTCACGTCTCTAACACACATACACACATAATACAAATGGAAGCTAGAAGAATTTTAAGGAATTATCTATTGACATTTTAGCATAAAAGGTCACCTAAGTTCCCTTCTTTATTGATTTGGCCACATGACACTTTTCACACATTTAAACTTATACTTTTGACTTACTAGGTTTCACTACCACTTAAACATTTGACAAACTAATCATATTTAGCCTTTCATTACATAAAATTATAGTCAGCTATTCATTGTTTAACACATGGATTGCATAATTTTTCTATCCTTAAATTTATCATTGATCTTGTCAAATGTATGATGATATTTCATAAGCATAAAATTAGACATGCCAATCACTACTCTTTACCAATAGGGAAATGATTTGGTTGTTGGCGAATTCCTAAGTTTGGTTGTGGCTAAGGCGTGTACCAGATTCAGTGATAGTATTCCTAGTTGGAGTTGAAGTCTGATTGTGGTTGTAGCGTGGATCAGGTTTCAGAAAATAGGAGTTGGAGTGCTAGTCCAACTGGTCCTAGTTTATCCTAAAGTGGAGTAGTCCTTGTTGAGTTAGGATATGTTTAATGTAATCCTAGTTATAGTCTAATGTGTCTAGGTTAGTCTATATATACCGTGGAGGGTAGGGATTCTCATTGTATCTTATTGGAGTTTTGTGTTAGTTTCTTCAATAAATAAAATTTGCGTGTTTGGCAGCAATACCTTGTGTCGTGTTTTGTTTTGTGCTTCTGCTACTTGACCCTCTGATAACAACAATTGGCATCAGAGCTTCTAGTTCCTTGTTGGTGATTTGTTGCTGCGACTAAGGGTTACAAACACAACCAACAACAATAATTCCTAAACCTGTGATTTTGTTGGTTTATGGAGAAGAAGTTAGCGACCTGTTACCAGCGATTAGGGATTCACAACATCGGATAAAAAATAGTCAGCTAACCTGTGAACATGTGGTTAGACGTGTGGATTTCCTTTGATCAGATACAAAACCTGGTCACAATTTTTTGGTGATTTGTATTCTACGTTTAAGGGTTTACTGAATCAAAGGATCGACTTAAACCTGTGAACAAAGTGGTTGGTCGTGGTTGAAGCCCAATAATAATTTGCAGCCCAATTCTTTTGTAAACTGATCAGAGCCCACTCATCAAGTTACAGGAAGTTGGATAATTCTAGCCGTGATATAAGGGCTGGAAAGTTCACCGTTACAAACGTATACACAATCAAGAACTAGAAGAAGGATGGTGATGGGAGAAAGCTCACAACCGCCTGTAAAGGATACCACTTTGATGTTTCAGTGTCCGTTGTTAACGTCAACAAACTATACCATATGGAGGATGCATATGGAAGTTCTTCTTGGAATTCATGGAGTGTGGGATGTGGTAGATCCAGGCTCAGACGATGCCAAGAAAAACAATATAGTTAAAGGCTTATTGTTTCAATCGATCCCAGAAGATTTGATTTTGCAAATCGGGAATTTGAAAACCGGGAAGGAGATGTGGGATGCAATAAAAACCCGTAACCTAGGGGCTGATCGTGTGAAGGAAGCAAGGCTTCAAACCCTAATTACGGAGTTCGAGAATCTGAAGATGTCAGATAACGGTACCATAGACGAATATGCTGCAAAGTTATCGGGTATTGCTTCTAAGTCATCCACGCTTGGAGAAGTCATGTCGGAACACAAGCTGGTAAAGAAGTTTCTCACAAGTCTTCCTAGACGGTTTATCCATATTGTGGCAGCCCTAGAACAAGTTTTAGACCTTAAAACAACGGGGTTTGAGGATGTGGTTGGACGATTGAAAGCATACGAAGAAAGAGTCAAGGAAGAAGATAAAGCAAACGATGCTCAAGAGAATTTGCTTTATGCTAGGACCGAAAATTCCAAAAGGAATAATGACTCAAGTGGAGGAAGAGGACATGGTTCAAAATCTCGAGGCCGTGGTCGTGGTCAAGGTAGTGGACGTGACAACAATCAAAACCAAGGTCAACGTGACTGCTCGAAAAACCATGATGATAACGAACAAAAGGGTAAGCAACATGAGAAACGTGATCTCTCACATATACAGTGTTACCGTTGTGATGAGTATGGACACTTTGCTTCAAGATGTCCTGAACGAAACCGAAACCATGAAGTTAACCTTAATGAGACGCAAGAGAAAGATGTGTATCATGAGGAAGGTACGTTCTTTATGATGAACCTGGTTCAAGAAACGATTTTCGTGAATGAAGAAAAGTACACTCCACCAAAGTGCGAGCCAAATACCGATGAAGATGATGTATGGTATTTTGACAATGGTGCAAGTAATCACATGACAGGTAATTACTCTTACTTTTCTGAATTAAATGAAAATATTACTGGACGTGTTAGGTTCGGAGATGGTTCATGTGTGAGCATAAAGGGAAAAGGCTCGATTTTGTTCCAAGGAAAGAATGGAGAACAAAAATTGTTGAAGGATGTCTATTATATTCCCGCTCTTCGAGGTAATGTGATAAGTCTTGGACAAGCTACAATTTTCGGTTGTGATACTAGGATACGAGGTGATTTCTTAACCATGCGAGATAGTTATGGAAGGTTGCTTATAAAGGTTCCGCGTAGTGCAAATCGTCTTTATAAGAGTCAACTAAAAGTTGGTAAAGAAGCTTTGAACCAAGCTGGAAACGAAAACGAACCAGGTATGTTTACTGTTTTGCGGGATGAAATACATGAAACTACCAATCAGGTTTTGAATGAAGAAGCAAGCTCGCAAGTTGCTGCAAATGAACAACCCTTTAGTGTTCAAGACACCAGCACTGTACCTACTGTTACTGTTCATGCTACAGTACCAGTTACTGTTCATGCTACAATAGATGATGAAAATGAATTAGTTCGTGATGAATGTGATGAAGTCTTCACGCCGGTAGCTCGACTCGAGACCATACGACTTTTGATTGCTCTCGCAGCCGGGAAAGGATGGAAGATTCATCACTTGGATATGAAAATGGCTCTTCTAAATGGTGATCGAAAGGAGCTCGATAGTACTTTAAAAGAGATGGATTTTCAACAATGTGTGCACGAAAAGGCGGTCTATAGAAAGGTTCCCAATGGAGAATGTATCATCGTCGCGGTATATGAGGATGATTTATTTGTGACTGGGACGAGCTTAGACCTCATAAACAAGTTCAAAAGGAGAATGGTGTCTCAATTTGAAATGTCGGATCTTGGTAAGTTAACTTATTACTTAGGTATCGAAGTCTCACAAGAAAAAGATTACGTGGAGATCAAACAAGAGAGATATGCAAGGAAGATTTTGAAAGAAGCTGGTATGGAAGATTGCAATGCAACTTTATGTCCGATGGAACCGATTACGTGGTGCTCACAAAAGCAAACTACCGTGGCATTATCTTCGTGTGAAGCTGAGTTCATGGCAGCCATTGCAGCTGCGTGTCAAGCAATTTGGCTTAGGGAGTTATTGGCGGAAGTGACTGAGAATGAGCAGGTAATTGTTGAGCATGTATGTGGAGAGAATCAAATAGCAGACCCATTAACGAAGGCCTTGGCGCATATAAAGTTCAAGGAGATGAGATCATTACTTGGTGTGCAAGAATTACCCTCTTCGACTCAGAAATTCAGGGGGTGATTGTTGGCGAATTCCTGAGTTTGGTTGTGGCTAAGGCGTGTACCAGATTCAGTGATAGTATTCCTAGTTGGAGTTGAAGTCTGATTGTGGTTGTAGCGTGGATCAGGTTTCAGAAAATAGGAGTTGGAGTGCTAGTCCAACTGGTCCTAGTTTATCCTAAAGTGGAGTAGTCCTTGTTGAGTCAGGATATGTTTAATGTAATCCTAGTTATAGTCTAATGTGTCTAGGTTAGTCTATATATACCGTGGAGGGTAGGGATTCTCATTGTATCTTATTGGAGTTTTGTGTTAGTTTCTTCAATAAATAAAATTTGCGTGTTTGGCAGCAATACCTTGTGTCGTGTTTTGTTTTGTGCTTCTGCTACTTGATCCTCTGATAACAACATTGGTTGCCTAATTTGTGTCCATTTTTTGAGGTGTTACACAATGAATGTGATAGTTGACTTGTGTCCATTAAGGTTGTTGGTCTCGATGGCCTGTTAGCCGCGATCTCAAGTAATTCACATTGAATGTTTGTGACATACCGAGCCTGAATGCTGTTTTCACTGTGATAATTTTCCAATGACTCATACTACTATTTGATGATCGTGATGATATATTAATAACAGGAAAGAGTGCAAGATAGTTTGATTAGTACATGTATAATGTATTTGTTGACTTGAAAAATAGAGTACCAAATAATTGTATTTAAGATATCTATTTTTAGAAATCTTAAACCATCATCACACCACAAGCCAATCACACAAAAAACTATCATCGATCATCAAAAATCACCGTTAAATTTGATTAAAAGTATACTAATGAAAATGCATTTAAAATATAAATTTATTTATATATTTTATATCAAATATTATATAACACGAAAAAAAATTAAAATTAAAGTTGGAATAAAAAAACTTATATTTTAGACAGATAGAGTACTATACGTAGTATTGTCAAAACATATAAAAGCATTTTTTTATTTCACACTAGTAAATTAGCTTGATCTCTTTTTGGAAAACTCAATTTCACCGACATTATATAAACGCATTTGTTTATCTCACACTAGTTAAGATGAATCACTAATCTTTGTAAACAAAATTGTGATCATTAGTACACTTCAGTTTCTTTATTTGCCACACATCATTTTTATAGATTGATAAAATAAAATATAAATGTGATCCAACTATTTTAAAATATAAAATAAGGTGTAGCAATAAAAAACAAATTTATACATATTAAAAAATAACTATCAACTTAACTCATGATTCACGAACCTCACCGCAATAGTAATTTAATATATTGTGATTATCTTTTTGTATATGATTGACTTATGATGGTCATGTTCATGCTAAGTTTTACTTCTGAACTTTGTAAGCTTTTTCTAAAAGCTATGTTTTGTAGTTATTGATGAAAAGTTGAAAACAGAAGTTGTGACTTTGTCAATCTATACAAACTATTCTTTACGGTAACTTTTAATTAAACTCGATCGAATGCATAATAATAATGATAAAGAGTTTACTTAACTTTGATCTTAGTCTTATTTATGCAAACTTGTAACAATAACATTTGAACATCAAACTCCTCGAGTAATTTAATGAAGTACTTTGCCTTTCTAAAAAAAAAAAGAAAAATTAATGAAGTACTTTAACCGATGTAGTACATAGGATCGGGGAATTTAAACGTGCGATCACCAGCATTGCTTCCAAGTAAATCGCTCCATTGATCACCTATGTTACCTCGAATTCTATATCCGGCATCGACCAACTCTTTCCTTTTGCTCGATTTGTACACCACGCCACTACCTTCCCCAGCTTTCCTGAACATGCGCATTTCAACAATCGAATAAGTGATATGTTACAAAAAAAAATAATAATAAAAAATAAATAAATAAATAAATAAATAAATTGTATTGTATTGTATTGTTACTAACTAAAGTTATATGGATTGATAACTTACTTAAGAATGAGTTTCTCCCAAGTAGTATAACCAACTGCTTTTAGGTTTTTTATACGAGCTTCTGTGTATGTGTCATGTGTTCCGGTGAGAAACACGATCTTAAACCCTAACTTTACCAATCTCTTGTAAAGTTTGAGACACGAGGGAATCGCTGGAGCCGCTGCTTCCTCCACCCAAGCGTTAAACGACGTTTCGTTATATGGTATTGCCCTAACAAGGTACGAGAAACCTTATAAGATCGAAACAATACAGTATATATAAGGAAAAAAAAAGTTGGAATAGCCCTAGTTTGTACCCAAAAGCAACGGTGTCGCGAGCATAATATGGGACATTAGAAAGGGCGGTTTCATCGACATCGAAAATCCAAATGTCCTTGCCATCTTTGGCGAGGTTTAGTCCTTTGGCATATTCGTAAGCTGCATAGGCAACAAGATCACCATCTTGACGATATTGTTTTCCAAGCATGTAATGACCAACATAGTCTTCACATGTTGCGGGATCTTGTGTCCAGTTCCTGAGGTTGTTGGTCTCAACTGCTAACCGCCAACTTAAGCAGTTAAGTTTAGAATGTTTGTGGCCAGCGGAGCCCGAATGTGGCTTCAGTAAGTGGATTTCATTGCTAGGAAGCGCGGCGGCTGTTGCGATGGTTAGGAGAAGGAAAAAGAATGTGAAGGTCATGGTTTGTTTTGGGGCGTGCATCCTACGTTGTATCTTGTTCTTGTTATGAAATGGCATGTTTATATATTTCCGGAATCACAAGTTTTGTTGATGTGTGTTTCATGTCGATTTGGGAATCACAAGTTTTGGAATCATGTGATTATATATTTCCGGCACGAATCACGTTACATTGAACTTTATATTGGTACAAAAAAATATTGTTAACCATATTGTGAAGAAGCAACTATTAATTTTTTAAAGGCATTGCTAATTATTCTCTTATATATGGTTAAATTTACTATGTATGAAAATATTTTTAAGCTAGAACTAATCATTTTAGTTTAAAATTATTACTATCTCCGTCCCAAAATTATTGTCCCCTATTTATTTTTTCAGTCTTTTTTTTCAATTCTGACTATAAAAATTTTTGTTTGTGTTATTCAATTTTTGATAAAAATTATACCAAATGAAAATACATTTAAAACTCAATCCATTCATATATTTTGTATCAAGTATTATATAATATAAACAAAAATACTTAAAGTTAAAGTTAAAAAGTAAAGACCGAAAAAGTCAATAAGAGACAATAATTTTGGGACGGAGCGAGTATATAAATAATTTTCTAGGTTGCAAAAATCGTGAATCGATAGTTAGGCGGTTGATCCTCCTGTAGCATGTAATCGGTCTAGACGGGATTAATCGGATTGGCAATTTCGACGAGTTTTCTGTATTTTCAGCAAGTTTTAAGTATTTTTGACAAGTTTTATACAGTGAGTTTTGGGTATTTCTAGCAAGGTTTGAAGGTTATGGGCAAATTTGACCACCGCTGACCGTCATTAACCATTGTTGACCGATTTACACAAATCAGCAAGACTGGTGGCCTTGTAGCGCTTAGGCGCCGATTAATCGGCCTTGTAGACCTTGTTTTGCAACACTGATAGTTTTAACTGTAATTTTAAAAATATAAGGGAAAATTATTTAAAAAAAAATCATACTTGCCATCATTTTTTTGTCGGTAGCGAACAAATTTTTTTACTTTTGTAGGTATTTTTTTTTTCAAATTCATTCTTTTTAGGGACTATGTGACATTTTTGCCCTTATATGCCATAAAGTAGATGAATTTGAAAGAAAATTACACACAAAGGTAAAAAAAAAGAAGAAAAAAATTATTCACTACCCACAAAGAAAAATGATGGCAAATATAATACGTTTTTTAATTATTTGCCCAAAATATAATTAAAAAAAAATCCAAAAATAATTAGAAGCCCAAAAATAAAAAAATAATTTTATTCTTAAGAGACAAGAAGTAACATAGTTAACCTATGTTAAAACTTTAAAAAATATTGACGTACTCATTTGTTTAATTTGGTATTTCAAAGGAAAAAGTTAAAACCTTGGTCATATTTGTTTGATTCGAAGATGCTCCTTATATCTATTTATAGTAAATAGCAATCTATTAGTTAAAAGCAACATAACATTATACTATGTATATGTTGCTAGCCAAAAGATCCGAACCAAGTTTTATCATAAAACCAGTAAAACAATTTTAGCCATTAATTTTTTTTATCAATAAAAAAAATAATAAACTTCCACTCTTTTTTAAAAAATTTAATATTTCATAAACCGTAAATCATTACTCAAAAAAAAAAAATACCATCGCGACGACAATTAAATTATCTTTCTATAGATATGCATTGTTATATACTTTTAATGAACTTTTTTTTTTCGACGAACTTTTTTATTTTTAAAATTTCTGCCCAGAAAAATCATACAGTATATGATTTGTAAAAATCGTATTTGATTCGTTAAAGTCAAATCATATGTAATTTTTACGAATCATATATGATTTTTTTGGGCGGAAATTTAAAAAAAGATCGTCGAAAATAAAAAGTTCGTCGAAAGTATATAAAAATGCATATTTATAGAAAGATGATTTAATTCTCGTCGCGATGGTATTTTTTTGTAGCTTGAAGATTTACCGTTTGCAAGATATATTGTTTTTAAAAAAATGTGAAAAATATAAATGGGTGGCTACAATTGGTTGATAGATTTTATGGCATGTATTAGTTCTTGATGATCTCAACTGTATGTTGCTAAACATCCAACATTAGATTTATTAAAAAAAAATGAAATTACTATAAATTATGATTTGCATGATAAACAACTACATCACGTGATAACCGGTGTGCTATTTTCTTCTTTTTGATAAAAAACAAGGTGTCATTTTTTAAGTACCAGTGTTTTACGGGTCGATTTTATTTCTTTAATAATATGTTTGATGATTATTTTCTTGAAATATCGATCATACGTTTCTTGTTGTCACATTGAATAGTAGGTAAGACTGACAAATCTCAGTTTGTTAATTTACTTGTCAACTTCAACAATATCGTCTCTTTTCACATACGGCCGTTTAGAGTGTGAAGTTTTAGTTTGTTAAATAGCTCGGTTAACAACAATATTTTTCTTCTTTTCACATAGTGGCTCGGCATTTCTTGTATGAATTGTTATGTAGAAGATCGATGCTTGTGTCTATCCCGCCCACGACATTGGATGTATAGTGAATTGAACTACCGATTGACGATGATGGAGTACGTAGGCAAATCGATGGGAAAAGACAGAAATGGACAGATAGGTGACGATCGATCGGTGAAGAAAAGCAGGACTTGATACTTTATTTTGTGATGCGCATGGCACAATATGTTATCGAGGCAACTCTACGGATACCATGCACGTCTGAATATTCTTTTTAAAAAAGATAAAGATGTGATAATAAAAATCAAGACTTGGTTACAGATAATATATAAGATCAAAGATTTAAATAGATACATGTAATTATACTAATTAACACAATCAAAGTTCAATACAGTCTTAATCGAAAAGCCACATGCATGCTTACTGCTTATTATTACAGCACATACACATATCAAAACCTTTTTTCTTCCCTGATTTAGTTTTATTCTCTCAACTTGTAGTTATCACAAATTTGAAACACCAATGATTCGAGTAGTGAAGTGAATGTACTACCTGATATAGTACATTGGATCGGGAACTTTAAATGTGCGATCACTTGGGTTATTACCAAGTAAATCACTCCATTGATCACCCATATTTCCTCTAATCCGATATCCAGCCTCCTCCGACTAACTCTTTTCTTATTTTCTCTTTGTATCCTTACCATCGTTAGCTCCTCTGCAAATATTTATGCGGCAGTATATCATAAAATTTTGTTACTTATTGATTAGTAACTCAATAGAAAGAGTTCATAATCATTTGGTACCGTTACATTCTAAAAATAAATATATACGGAACAATCAACAATGCTTATTAGAGCTGTGTCTACTGTGTTAAACCTTTTTCTGGACAGGCCATAGTATGTTCCTAATTCATTAACATTTTTATTTTATAAACACGATAAACAAGGACAGTAAGCAAATAATAAGTTATTTCAACTTTCTAAACACAGTAGTCTAACTCATAATTAATATAATTGTACGTTTTGATCGAAAGATTGGATGACTTACTGAAGTATAAGCTTCTCCGATCCCATGTAGAATAACCAACATCCTTGAGGTTTTTGGTGCGAGCTTTGGTGGAAGTGTCATGTGACGCCCTAAGAAACACGGTCTTGAACCCTTTAATTTACGTACTAGTCTTTTATACAGTTCAACTGTTCAAGAGACCCTGGTATGGCTGGTGCTTTTGCTTCCTCCACCCAAGCATTGAATGCTGTCCGGTTATATGGTATTGCCATTTGCCCTATTAATTAACAAATGAAATAGTTAGGTACTATAGTACTAGTCTCTTTGCTAATTTGGCTATAACAAGAGAAATAAGCCATATATATGATTAAAATTGATGTTTTCGTACCCAAAAGCGACGGTGTCCCTAGCGTAATATGGGAGATTTAGAGAGTGTGGTTTCATCGATGTCAAAAACCCAAATGTCTTTACCATGTTTACTGAGGTTAAGGCCTTTAGCATCCTCAAAGGCTTCAATTCTTCTGCCACAAGATCACAATCCTTAAGGAATTGTTCTCCAAGCAAATATAATGCCCGACATAGTCTTCACATGTTTAAAGGGAACTGTGGACGAGTCTCGGATGTTGTTGGTTTCGACAGCTAGTCGCCAACTCGAGCAGTTGAGGTCAGTATGCTTTTCACCGGCTGAGCCGGTGTGTGGCATTAGCAAGTGAATTTTATTGCTTGGAAATGCGACCACTGTTGCAACGCTTAGGAAAATGATATATATTGTTACACTCATGTTTTGTCTTTTGGGTTATGAAATGTTATAATGCTTACTTGTTTATATAGTTACTTTTTGTGCAAAAAAAGGGGCATTTTTTTTTCTGTATATTAACCGAACGTTCGGTGGAAATTTCATGATCCGTGCGTTAAAATGTTTGTTTATGTGCGTTTATTTATCAAACAAATGAACATGAAAAACATTTTATGTCCGTTTAGCTAAGTGAACGAACATTAACAAATGTCTTGTTCGTTCATTTATGTTCGTGAACGTCTGATTACACGTTCGTTAATGTTTGTTTATGTTCATTTATTCGTTTACGGTCACATATAGTGTATTATTGTTATATACTTTAAAAATCAGTATACTTAAATAAATGAACACACATAAAAACACAATATTGTGTTTTTTTTTTGTCTTTATATGCTTATTTATATATGTTTGTTTATGTTCGTTTAATCTCTTAATGAACGAACATCAACGACCTCATTTCTTAATGAATGAATATGAACAAGAAAATTCGTTCGTTTAAACGTCTGTGTCCGTTCATTAGTCCGGTTAAAGTTAAATGAACAAACATGAACAAGACTCAGTTCGTGTTTGTCTGGTTCATTTCAACCTTACTATTTTATATTGCGACTAATACCATGGGTAGGTAGCTAGAGAGAGCATCAACACAAATTACCAAGAGCACACAATGAGAGGGGGTTATAAGCTAAAGCGCCAGCCTATGGCCCGAACCATCATACCGGTGGTCGCGTTGTAGGGCCCGATGGCGCCCGGTGCCACCGCAGCCAAGCCATAGCAAAAAGGCATTTTTTTTAGTGAGTATGTGCTTATATTTATGTTTTGTGTGTGTTTTGTGTTTGTGGTTTTTTAATGATTTTGTTTTGCTGGTGGTTCAATGAGGAAGTAGATGATATATCTTATTCGATATTTCACTTTCGTCCTTCAAAATTGGTAATGCTAATTTTAATCCCCATTTGTTAAGTTCTTACATCACTAGTCCTTATTAGGTTTGCGTTGTTAACCATTTAATTTCTTACATAATTAGTCCCTAAAATGTATAAATTTCATAAGATATTTTATTTAAACTATGTAATGTTTTAATTTTTATATGTTGCTTTATTTAAAAAAATGAAAAAGTTAATGTGAGGCCCGAGGGTGTCCTATAACTTGAATAATGATAGAGAGTGTTTTTTTGTCTGAGTTATAAAGTAAAAGGCTGACGTGACAACACTTTTTGCTATAACACGAGCTTCGCGCTCTCGACTGCAACTAATTCCACAAAAGGTGTAGATTGGCGGGAACATCCTGACCCCGGGTGCCTTTTGGCACCAGCAATTGTCTACCCCACAAGGAAAAGCTCCGGCAACTCTCCTGCTTAGTGGGGCACCAATTGGAGTGAGCACGAGCCAATACTCGGACCCCTGAGCTCTTATTCTACAAAGTCTCTCTAGTGTGCCTATAAATTTTGCGAAGGTGGGTACATATATGAAGCAAATGCCAAAGATGAGATTGAACCTTAGTCTATTGACTTAAGCGCTCCAACTATTGGACTAATTGATCCATTGGTATTTGAGCTCTAAACTTTTTGGCGTCGTTGTAACATAATAATGAGTATTAACACGATTCAATGCATATCAAATTATATTATTAACATATTTAATGTCTGATACTTCTTTTCTGCAATTTTTCGTTTTTCGTATGTGCTTCTATATATCCTAGTATTTGTCCCATCCTTAGTATTCTCGAACATAAGACATATATACAAGTAGATCATCTCGATCGTTTTTCATAACATGAGACTGAGTTGGTCACTTAAAATCAACATATATAACTCGTTGACAACAAATTTTGTCACAAAGTCAAACGAGTGATCGAAAATCAACGTAACCCACTTAATTTGGCATCGATCTCAAATGTACATCACATACATCATATTCATTTGTTTAATGCACATAGTTGTTTATTTACTTGTGTAGTGGTTACCGTATGCAGTTCTTTGCTTATATAAGCTACTTTTTTCTCACCCAAATTTTGCACGTTTAGAAAAAGTTGTCTTTTGTCAAAAGGAGCTTTATGTTCTCATATATTACAGCTAGTATACTAGAGATACTTCGTGAACTTTGTGTTGACAAAGTTCTACATAAGTTGCTTCATTGTATCTTGGGAAGTGATTCGCCAATAACCCGTCGCACGTTATTCGTTCAAATAGTGGGGACGAGATTGCTTTAAAGAAAAAGAGCACTCGCCTTAACGTCACAAGAAGTATATACGTCATTGTTTTAAGGAAAGAGGGCACTCACTTTTCATATATACTTACTTCTATCCTAATGCTTGTCTAATCTTTAGTATTCTCGAGCATAAGACATATAAATTGGTCGTCTTGATCATTGTTCATAACATGAGACCGAGAGATTTGGTCACTTAAAAATCAACATAACTCGATGACGACAACATAGTTGATTATTTACGTGTGGGGTGGTACCGTATGTTCTTTGCTTATATACGATATTTTTTTCTCACCCAAATTTTGCACGTTTAAAAAAAGTTGTCTCTTGTCAAAAGGAGCTTTATGTTCTCATTTATTACAGCTAAGTATAGATACTTCGAGAGTCTCTTAATTAGTAAAGTTTACTCTGTAATTCTGCAACTTAAATTGTGCCGTTTAAACAAGATTAGTAAAACTTAAAATAATTCACGAAATAATAATTGTATCGTTAAGGTGACATAGCTCTTAGACAATAAGTTGGACGGCCTGGCCATGTTATTTATAGGACCTACGTTGTGTTGGGTTAATATATATGTATTTTGTGTTATAAATATCGTATCAATATGATATCACAAGATATCACACATTACGGGGTTT
This sequence comes from Artemisia argyi, assembly GCA_030686995.1. Taxonomy (NCBI): domain Eukaryota; kingdom Viridiplantae; phylum Streptophyta; class Magnoliopsida; order Asterales; family Asteraceae; genus Artemisia; species Artemisia argyi. Next base: position 11,322,739 of record CM060689.1, on the reverse strand, counting down.
CAGTTTTCAAAATGATAGTTTTTAATCCTATGAGTTAGTCGGCAATGCCGGTTCTAGCCAGCGTGCCAAGGTCATTTTATCCACCTTTTCTACTTTTCTTGCTCTTTTCCTTTACTATCATTCTTATGTGTTCCCTGTGATTCATTCGGCTGTGAATCTCTGATCTTGTATTGTCACCTTTACTGAATGCAATACTCCATGCCATCTTACACAGATGATTTATATCTTTCAATGAACACTACAATAAAGGACCTCATTATACACTATTATATTGTTAGATTTTCACATATGAAAGTGTGTAAAAAATTTAAGTACACGCACACTATTCCATGTAGTATATGGGCGTCACAAATTAATTCACATGTTTTAGTGTGGACAATCATATAAAAGTAAATGATAGTAAGCGTGTAGAAATTGTTATAAAGTACACGCTTGTATTTGTGAACAACATACCATCACTCTACACACTAAAAAGCGTGTAGAAATGATAAAATACACACCAAAAAGCTTGTAGAAACGCTAAAAGTACATAAAAATAGACCATCACTCTACACACTAAAAAGCGTGTAGAAATGCTAAAAGTACAAATCAATTGAAATCTGCAAATAGAAATCTGCAAATTATACATACAACTAGAAATCTGCAGATTTTCTCAACTACAAAATCACAACTAGAAATCTGCAAATTATACATACAACTAGAAATCTGCAATTGAATCTGCAAATTACAAATCTGATTACAACTAGAAATCTGATTACAAATTTGATTACAACTAGAAATCTGCAAATAGAAATCTGATTACACAATATTGAATCTGCAAATTATACATACAACTAGAAATCTGCAATTGAATCTGCAAATTACAAATCTGATTACAAAATCTGCAAATTACAAATCTGATTACACAATTTTTTTTCAAATTGCAATTGAATCTACAAAATAAAATCATTCTGATTACACAGTTTAGGATGAGAATGATGAAATCCAACTCTTGTCTTCAACAAGCTCCTAAGCAACAAGCTCCAATCTTTTGTCTCTAATCTGCAGATAGCAGAAAAGCCACGTTTATTAGGTCATATTTTATCTTGGACGGGTCAAGAACGCCAACATTTCAAACATATATATATTGTACTATATATACATTTCAAAGTGCATTAACCCGTTTAATGCATCATATATTTATAAAGCTTTACAAAGTTTTAGCATAATAACAGCATGAATAAAAGAAATTTATAACTTAATTTGGTTTGAAGAAGTGTTAACAGGTTCTAGATGGGTGCAGGGCAGTTTCCAAATCAATAAACCAGGACTATGTTAAGAGCATGAACAAGTGAAGCAAACACTCTGTTTTCAGAACTGCATCTGATGATCATGCTATGGTGATTTATAGTCAAGATTTCCTCCTAAAGACCAAGTAAATTCTGCAAGATGGAACAAATAAGCATCAACAATCCTATAGCTGACTTACTGTCATAGATGCAATGTAACATAAAGAAAACCCAACTTCACCGCGCCTATAAATCTATAATTACCCTTAGAAATATGCAATGCCAATACCCCATTAAAGCAACAGCATATGGATGTCCTTATATCAATATATCAATATCTGATCGTCATAAACCTTTTATGGTTTCTACTTAAACTGAGTATATCAGCATCAACAATGATCTCACTCATGACTCATCAGTCTAAAAGACAAGCATCTACGTCAATCACACTAAAGCAACAACCTATATCTGCTAATCCATACAAGCAATTAGGTGTGCAATGGTCCAAAACCGATCAGATCGAGACCTGACCTAAACCGAAAATTTAAAAATATCAGAACCCAAAACCAGACTCTTTAGTATCAGCTCCATTACTGATTTTTAATCATTTAAGTTTAACTACTGGCTAGCAATTCAAGTTCAGCTACTTGCATAAAAATTTCATCTCTTTCGAATAAAAGAAAAAAAAATTCATTAACAAAAATCCGGTTTTGAACTTAATCAGGCAAAAAAAAGCCAAGAAATGGACGCACAAAACCATTAACCAGTGCTGGTCCTGTTTCAGTTTCCTGATTTGCGCAGAGTTTTAAACAAGCCTATCCTAAGAAAAGTTCATTCCTAGGCTGTTTGGTATTGCTTAAGCAGGTCAAGTTTATGTGCTTACTTACTCTTAGAACAAGCAATTTCTATCCAACCACTAAAAATCTTCGTATCAGCATTTAAAGGACCAGCAGATAAGCAACTGAACACTTTATCCCAAACACAAATTTTTTCCTACACCCAATCAATCGCGTTCGGTTTTTTTTTGCAGTTTACACAGTTCAAACACAGTGTCACACTTTACTACAACCAATAGTAACTCAAATTCATAATTCTATAATCAGTTAAACAATTTTCAAAGCACTCATCCATGTAAAAGACAAGCATCTACTGATCTACATCAGTCAGACTAAAGCAAGAACATATATATATCCTTCTAAAGTACGTATCCATACTAAAAATTAGGTGTTCAATGGTCCAAAACTGGACCGATTTGAGACCCAACCTGAACCGATACAGAAAAATATTAAGAGCAATTCACATACCCTTCAAGACTAGTTACGCTATCAATTACTTATGATTTCTGAATAGTAAGGCACATGATAACTAGATATTGAATAACGTAATAACATGCTCAAAAACTAATGAGTGACATACGTCAAACAACTATAACAGAATCTGATCAAAAATGCAATTATGTTCCAATAACTTTCTGAAGTTTCTATAAATAGTTAATTAAATATAATACATACCCGGGTAGTGATCCATGGCGGGTGAGTAATGGTCCATTACGGGTGAATAGTGATCCAAGACGGGCGATACGCTAGAAGAGGGCTGAAAAAACATATCATCTTTTAAACAAGGGACTGAATTTTTATCTTAACAGCAATAAACAAGAAACCACATACTCACCTGTTTGTCACATGTACGAGTATCAGCAGAAGTAGAAGCAACATTATAGAGATCCGGAAACGCAGTTTGAAAAACTTTGAGCATTCCATAAACATTATTCAAACTTTCCTCCATATTCTTCAATTGCAAACCTTGAGTTTCTACTTGCTTAACGTACGACTCAACTTTTTTATTTTGAATATCTAACTGCTTTTTATGAGTCTCGATTTCCTTATTTTGAGTCTCTAATTGCTTTTTCTGAGTATCTAATTGTTTTTTTTGTGTCTCTACTTTCTCCAACAAAAAGCGGTTTTCATTTGCTAGAACATCACCCCTCATCTTTCTTAGATCACGACTAAATTTAGATACTTGAGATTTTGTTACACCGGCTCCAAAACAGTGAGGCTCTTCATCCCCAATAAGTTTGTTAAGAACCTCCCTAGCAATTTCTGCCTCTACATCATGTTCAACATCACCTTCAGGACCTCCTATCTCTTTTTTCTTTCTTAATATTTCTTCATTTGCTTTACCCTAAAACAATGCATACGCTTTTAAGTTCATAAATCAAAACATGCCATATAAAACTTTAATAAAATAGAATAATCCATGTTGCTTCTTGAATATATAAAACATGCCACATACCATCATTTCTCTTGTTGCTTCTTCAATATATGTGTCGTCCGCTGTTTTATAACAGATGTGAAACGACTCAACATCATGAGGTGATCTTTTATTTATCACTTTCTGTATAACAATAGAGTTATAATAGAGTTATAATATACATTTCTAACACGTCTAAATAACGAAGGTTATAACTTTTTGAAGGTTATCAACCAAATCAGTGATAAATGAAAGGAAATCGTGACTTAAGAAAATGATTTTGATTACCTTATACTGTTAGAATAGAATTAAGATTAAAGGTTACTCACCCATTCATGCCTGCTTCGCGCAAAACTAGTAGCACCGGTAGTACGAGTATGGGCGTGTTGAAGTCGAGCTTTCTTCCCACATGATGAGAGTTTCTGAAATTAAGAAATGAGAAATTTGAAGAAATGAGAGTCTATAAATTCCAGAAACTTGGGACAAATGAGTGCAGCTTTCTAGTGGAAACTGACAATAAAAGAGTCTTCATTTGTGTCTTTCTAGTTTTGGTACATCTAACTTGACTACCTGGTTTTCAGTTAATAAGACTACATAAAAGTAACCTTTTGCAAGAACGAGTTCCTATGATATTATATAATGCCTATTATCAAGTTCACGAAAGTGTATATAGACTTGCTGCAGACAGTTTTTGTACAGCAGAGATGCCTCTTATGTAGATTGTTGATACTAGTTATAATCTGTTATGAAAGAAAGACATCACTACCAAATTTGGTGTATAAAGATCCTCTCCTATCACGGTACGCGAAAATGGGTTAGAATCCACTACGAAGAATAAGATTATTTTCTTCTATAGAGGTATGATTTTTCAGCTCTTTCCAGAAACCAAAAGGGCATTTTGGTCAAAGAGTCTTGAAGTAAGTCCTGACGAAGGTCTAGATTATTGGCATAACAGAAGTGGAATCTGTCGCCAGAACGTTTAACTTTTGTTGTTTAAAGTTACATGTGAAATGAACAATCAAAAGTCAGGGGATAACTATTCCCAGTGACACTTGCAAACAGACTTTATAATGATTTGATTATGCAATCCTATCATGATTTATTTCATAATCACTTATGGCCTCATGGGGTCTAGATCAAGCAACAACCTCTATAATGTTATTGCAGGGTATCAAAAACAGTCTACAATGCAACTATCAAATCAAAACAGAAACATGACCAGTATACATTTAGAAACATGAACAGATAGTTAAAGACAGAAGATACCTTTGCTATCGGCTTTCAAAGATGAGTTTTATACATTTGCCATTGGTGGTCTTGGAAGTTTTCTGGTGGTTCGAGTAAATCCAATGCTACCAAAATCTCATCTTCCGTATAATCGTTCTCTTCAGCACCAAGCTCATTGATTCCATTGATTTCATTAAGCTTATTCGCAGCTTGCGGATACAAGCCCATTTTTAACCTGTATTTTATGGTCCTACGCTTTCCTCTAAATATAGCACAAAGAACCCCGTCTATAGTATCCCTTTGAGGTATGTTGAATCTCCGCTGCCAAAGTTATCAATAAAGGTCATTAAATGAAGAATAATAATAATTGTACTATAAACAAAACATTTATTTAGCAGAATGTATTACCCGGAGTTCTACTAGAAGCCTAACACCACAACGTTCTTTACATTCCCTCCAGTCCTTTGCATCCGGGGGACATATGTTGGGTTCTTTGAGAAGCAAGGTCATAAATCTTTGACACAAACCCCCAGCATTACCGATTAGCTCATTCTTTGAATTAACATGAACCAACACCTTTTCACCCTCGTTCAGCTTGTACACTTGTTTTACACTCATTTTTTGTATCCTAAGAATGTTTCCATCCCTATCTATAAGATTATCATACATGTTAGAATATAATCTACAAACGCATGGCTAATTTATATTGACAACATGATTTTAGTTACCTATGATCTCAACCTCTGTCAATAGATTCATTTCATATTCATCAGGTGGATCTTGATCATGATTAGAATCTGAGGGTGAAGATTGCTGCAAAACTGGCTCGTGTACAGTGGGTTGTGATTCCATTGATATGGGAAGACGATGCGGAGGAAGAAGAGTTATGGTGCACAGATGCGTGAAGAGAAAGGCGAACAGATGCTTGAAGAGAAGATGAGGAAGATGAGAAGCAAAGTCATAAATCTTTGACACAAACCCCCCGCATTACCGATTAGCTGATTCTTTGAATTAACATTAACCAACACCTTTTCACCCTCGTTCAGCTTGTACACTTGTTTTACACTCATTTTATGATCTTTCAAGCTTACACCTCTCGAAATATTTGATGCATACCCATCTGGAACTTTGAGATCTTTTAACAATTGTAAAAAGTTGGACTTTTCTACACTTGACATCGTATAACATGCTGGGGGTAAGTACAGCTTTCCATTAGGACGATTTATAAGGTGAAGTTCATGCCTAATTCCCATTTCCTCGAGATCCTTGCGGGTGTTTTCGTTGTCTTTAGTCTTTCTATCCAAATCTAATAAATTCCCGAGAATATTGTCACACACATTCTTTTCGATATGCATCACATCTAAGTTATGTCTAAGTAAATTGTGCTCCCAATACTCTAAATCAAAGAACACACTTTTCTTTTTCCATAATTGGTTCTCACCGTCAATATCTTCTTCAATGATAATATTTGTACTCTCAAATGCACCTTGGTTGTCATATGTTGCCTCTGTTGTATGAGTACTTGTTGAACCAGCATCCTCCCTCGTCCTTTTCTTAGACTTTCCATATCTAAATCTTACACCGCTTAATTGTTTCAAAACATCTGACCCTGTTAGTGGAGTTGGCGGACCCTCATACTCTATTGTACCATCAAAACGTTCCTTTTGAAATCGATAACTATGATTCGGCTCTAACCATCTTCGATGTCCCATGTAGCAAAATTTCTTTCCATGTTTTAACCACCTAGAGTGAGTGGAGTTAGCACAAAGTGGACATGCCACACGACCCTTGGTGCTCCAACCAGATAAATTTGCATATGCTGGAAAATCGTTGATAGTCCACAAAAGGGAAGCCTTTAGTTTGAAATGTTGCTTAGAAAAAGCATCATAAGCATCAACACCCGTCCATAATGATTGGAGCTCTTTTATTAAAGGTTTTAGATATACATCAATATCATTGCCAGGAGCTTTCTCCCCCGAAATAATTGATGAAAGAATAAATGATTGTCGTTTCATGCATATCCAAGGAGGTAAATTGTAAGGAATCAGTAACACTGGCCATGTGCTATGTGGTGTACTCATTGTACGAAAAGGATTAAAACCATCACTAGCCAGGCCAAGCCTCACACTCCGAGGATCCGAGGCAAACTGTGAATATCTATCATTAAACGCGCTCCAAGCAAGACCATCTGCGGGGTGCCTCAGTTTTCCATCTTTTGTTCTACCAGTATCATGCCACCTCATGTCCTTCGCTGTTTTCTCGGACATGTACAACCTTTTAAGTCTCGGAATTAAGGGAAAATAACGTAAAACTTTTGCCGGCTTATTGGATTTGCGTGATTTAGAACTTCCAATCACTTCATCGCTTTTATATCGCGAAGCTTTGCAAACATGACATGATTGTTGACCCGCCCAGTCACCCCAATAAAGCATACAATCATTTGGGCACGCATGGATTTTTTCGTAACCTAGACCCAAGTCTTTAGTTAACTTTTTTGCTTCATTGGCGGATGATGGTAACGCTGTAAGATGTGGAAATGCATCCCTCAAGAGTTCTAGTATCATGCTAAAAGTCTTGTTGGATATTCCACCAATGCATTTAATGTGATATAAATGTAAAGTGAAGGACAAATTTGAGTACTTGCAACCAGAGTACAATTCTTTGTCACATTCTTCTAACAACTTCTTATATAAAAGACCCTCATCACCATGACTACCACTTTTCGTAGATTCTCCGGTATCTCCTTCCATCGTTGTATCTCCTAATTCGGCGTTATCCGAAGGCAAAGAACTAATACCTAACGCATCACGAACCAAACCTCTTATATCCTCTTGACCAAAAGAAGTTTCCTCAACATTAACATTACTAGATTGAGATGGTGGTAAAGATATAGTATGCTCTCCATGCACAGTCCATTCTTTATACCCGGGTAAAAACCCATAATACAATATGTGGGCATGAGCTTTATCAAGATCTAACGGTTTACCGAGACAACAACATCTATTACATGGACATTTGATGAATCCTCTTATACTTGTAGCACGAGCAAAACTTATAAAATTTTGAGCTCCATCTCTAAAAGTTTTGCTATTAATCGGAGCATTAATCCAACTTTTATCCATTGTTTATACTTACCAAGTTTCCGATACAATGCCTAAAATCAGAATTGAAAACTTATTGGTTTTAATAAATTCCCAAAATGTTATGTGTAAAGAGAAAAAAGGCTATAGCTAGAAGTTTCAATTCATTCATATACTATATTTATTAAGTCCTAATTGTTGTTAATGACATGTAATTTTCCAACGGTCACACATGATATTTTTTTCGAAAAAATTGTTCAAACACTCAGTACTAGCTAAATACTATACTATTCAAAACTCAAAATAAGAATTAGCAATACACACACATTATTATAACTTGCATTCAATACTAGCTAATACTATACTATTCAAAAAAAACAGTCATAGTAATTTCTAAGCGCATATTACACACACATTATTATAACTCGCATTCAACAACAGACTTCAACAGACTTCAAAATATCGCATTCAACAACAGACTTCAATTTCACATTATTATAACTCGCTAAAACGACTCCACAAGCTTGATTCAAATAATCGCATATTACACGCACATTATTCAGATATTATACTTAAATAAACGCGTATAAATTGTTTATACCTAGCTTCCGATTAACAAGCTCTGCTGGACAATTCAAACCCTAGCTTCCGATTAAACACCACAGATTAACACCACCGATTAAACACCACCGTTTAACACCACCGATTAACACCACCAATTAAACACCACCGTATAACACCACCGATTAAACACCACCGATTAACACCACCGTTTAACACCACAGATTAAACACCACCGATCATTAAGCTCTGCAACTGATTTTGAGATGGTAAAGCTGATAGTAAAAATTAGGGTTTATGAATTTGATCGATTTAGTTAGAGACGATTTAGTTAGCTTCTGATAACCATAGCTTCTGGATAAATCGAGTTGAAGAAAATGGATTTGGGGCTATCATATTTATTCGATTAGGGATAAATCGAGTTGAAGAAAATGGATTTGGAGATAACGATTTGGGGATTTATTTGGGGAAACGAGTGGATATTGATTTGGGGATTTTTTGTATAGTTTTTGCCAGGTAAGAGAGGTAGGAAAAAAGTGAGTCTTTTTTTATAAAAAAGTTTTTGCCAAATAAACGAGTTTTCTGATAAACGAGTGGATTTTTTATAAAAAAGTTTTTGCAATATATTCACATTTGTACACGCTTTTGTAGGTGTTCTTTTATGTGTTTGTGGTTTTTATTAGGCAATATATTCACATTTGTACACGCTTTTGTAGGTGTTCTTTTATGTGTTTGGGGTTTTTATTAGGCAATATATTGTACACGCACAAAATTGTCAACTTTTTTTTTAATATACACGCATTTTAGCGTGACAACCATAAATATTTTATACACAGGTTTATGTGTGTACAAAACAAAATAAAAGTTCACCCTTTGCAAACTATGTACAAATAAGCGTGAACAATCTCACTTTTTTTTGTAGTGGAATGTTGCTGTTTACAGCAACCTTTCAATTTTAATACATGATTGTGGTGTCTATAGAACATGCTCGAAGCTAAGTCTTATCACTTATGTAAGCAACGCGCCTAACCACATATGTGTGGTTTAAGAATGTATTTTGTTATAAGATAATTGATACCTCAACTTGTTGGTCAATCATTTTAGTATGGGGTCCAACACCTGATAGGCAAATGGAAACCCACGTTTCCTCTTCCCCCCCCCCCCCCCCCAAATTCGGTGATGGAGGTAAAAACCCTAATTTTCTTTGATTCACGTGATTCAAATTCGTTTAATTGATTTATAATTGTTAGTTGCATTAATATTGGCCATAGATTATTCCTAGGGTTATTTATTGGCTAATTTAGTGGGTTCTAATGGGTTTAGCGTTATTTATTCAGAAAGGGTTTCGATTTTTTTAGAGTTTTGATTTTAATTTGCTGGTTGGTTTTGGTTGTGAGATTCGAATTCATCTATCCGGACAAATGTATGTATTTAATCGGTTTGTGGAGTGTTTTTGGGTCTTAGTATGGGGTTGTAAACCTATGCCAAACTGCTTGAACATGATTCGTCTATAAAATATGTCAATTTTCGCACTCTTGAAGCGCCTACATGTGATGGGGCTGATATTGCAATACCTATGTCATCGGTCCTTAAAGTTAATAACAGGTTTTAAAATACGGTGTATGGGTACTTCTTGGAAAATGGGTTGCGTACCGGGTGGTGGAGAATTATGTGAAGAATGCTCGGACTAAATTTGTCCTAATTAAGATAAAGGTGAACTCAATTGGCTTTTTTTTTTCTTCAAGTTTTTATTCAACTCAGTGTATGGAAGTGATGCTTGAGAATGGTCCTTGGATGATACGTAATATCCCTAAAATGTGCTCAGGAAATGGACTCCTAACTCGAATTGTGTAAAGGTGACTTGAGTTCGATCTCGGTCTAGCTAAAAATCCATGACGTCCCTATTCCAGCCTTCACGGATGATGGTTTAAGTATGATTGCAACTAAACTTGGCACGTTAATGATGCTTGACTCTTACACTAGCTCTATATGCAAGGATTCGTGGGGTATGTCTAGTTTTGCTAGAACTTTGATTGATATGAGGACTGATGTTGATTTGAAAGAGAGCATGGCTATGGTTGTCCCTAGATTGGATGTGAAAGGTATCACTCTTAGTGGAAGCTAGATAAAACGAGAGATGGGAAAAGAAATGAAAAACCTGTGCGGCTTGCTTCTACTAAATAGTGGATATCAAGGGCAATTGCGAAGAGAGTTTTCATACTACTACTTATGTGTATGAGGCGGATGAACAATATGATTATATCATGATTCTAAGTACTACTACAGATGTAGAGGATGACATGCATGGTGAGGATGAGAGTGAAGAAACTAACGTGGAGGAGACAAGGATGATGATGACGAGAGTGAAGATGGTTGATTTGAAGATCATTGTCTGTGCTTTGTTCTTTTTATTGGTTATCTTTAGTCGATTGTAGTTTTTGGTTTTCGTTGTGATATAGTTTTGCATATATAACGGGTTGAGATGTGAGATATACCCATATCTTATGTGCTTAACGGTCTTTATGGAATAATATATTTACCGAGGTAAAATCTTTAAAAGAAAGATTTTATTTTGTTTTTGTTTAGTTAGATCTACCATGTCCAAGTAAAACTCCAACTTTATATCTAATCAGCACAATTGCTTTAACAAACATGGCCATAAGTAGAGCAAGTTTAAGATTTCGAATGGTTGATATTTTATGAAAACATATCTATAATTCTATATGATTTATCTATATATATGTATCATATAGCCATAATTAGAGCACGTTTAAGATTTCCTTCAATTCGAATGGTTGATATTTTATGTTTTTTTTTTTTTTTTTTTTTTTTTGAATGGCGAATTTCAACTTAGACTCGACCACCCTCCTAATCGGAGAGCCCTAACCATCACTTGTCCAGACTATGTTGTCTTAACCGGGCCCACGCTAGAGCCAAGTGAGGCTACGGATTCGCGAGGAAACAAGCAAGGATTATCTATATCTATACACTAGTGAGTGGAGCACAATATTGAAAGTTAAAATTTCAGTGTAACAAAATGACTATATTATCCTTGATTATCATTCAATATTTTCATACCTTAAATTTCATTGAGATTTTTCTTGTAACGTGCCATATTTATATGTATTTTCTCAATTTTAGCACACGACATGAATGCTGTTATAAAGTAAAAGTAATAATACAAATAATACAATTAACAATTAAAAATACAAAGTATTATTTATCTATTAATCACCATGAATAATAGCAATCAATAAGTTTATTTTCACCAAAAACATTTAAAATAAAAGCATTTGCTCTTCGGAATATATAATTACATATATGGGTACCCGTCCACACAACGCGCGAGTATTTCAAAACACCTATTCATCGATTGCCCGTTTGCTAGTCATCTTTGGAAATCGATTACCTCTTTGCGGGGGCCTTCAAGACTATCCTAAGGCCATTTGGTGATTTAATTTCTTTGGATGATTCAGCTGACACTAAAATCCAAAGGCAAAGGCTTGTTATGACGTGGTTGTTCAAGCAACCACATGGATCATATGGAATTATAAGAATCGAAAACACTTTGCATATATCCAAAGCCTCCTGGCTAGAGGTGGCCAACGGATCCGGTTCCAGAACCGTGACCGGATAATTATCCGGAACTGAATCCGGTCAACACCGGTTCCGGCAAGAACCGGTCCCGTTCCAAAATTATCCGCATGATCCTGTCCGATTCCACATTTCTGAGACTAGATCCGGTTCGGAACCGGATAATCCATAACCGGTTCCCAGGAACCGGATCCGAACCGGATCCAACGTTAATATCACTTTTTTCTGGGTTTTGCATACAGTAGGCATAGCAGCAGCAGGCACAACGTTAATATCACTTTTTTCTGGGTTTTCCAACGGGTTTGTCTGCAGATATGCAGATATGTATGCAGATATGCCCACTGTTAAGAAAAAGGTGGTAACTAAAGTTTATGCTACTAGTTTGTATGCAGATATGCCCACTGTTAAGAAAATGACCACCGGTTCTTTGGAACCGGTCCGACCGGTTCTTGGGACCGAACCGGATTGGATCCGATCCGGAACCGGGTATACTAGTTCCGGTTTTTGGACCCCAGATCCGAAAGGAACCGGATCGGATTGGAACCGGATCCGGTCCATTGACTTTGACTGCCGAACCGGTCCGGATTGGAACCGGTCCGGTTTTTTTTGGAACCGGCAAATGGTTTTTGCATACGTTAGAGAGGATATGCATTATCTCATCCAAAACCTCCTGGTAAAGACACTCTTGATTCAATTGGAATGAATGAATCTGGTAATCCTTTTCTAGCATGTACAAATTTTTTGTAACTTATATACTAGCTTATTGTAGTATATTTCAACTGCCGTTAAAAAGCATGGTGTCTTGACTAATGAGATTAGAAAGATTTATAGGCAAATTGTCCAACTATTATGGAAGACTGACAAATTCACTTTCGTTCCTATATATACCATATTTACCGAAAGTGAAACCAAACGCCATTACGAATTTATGACACGTGAGATTAGAAAGATTGTAACGATAAATTTTATAACTAAAATAACACATGCATACTACGTAGTAATGAGTACAAATATATCTCACAAGAACAAGATTGCTTCATTTCGAACAATCTTATTTATTCAAACTTGTAGTAATCTGAAACCTGAAACACCAGTTCTTCGAATAATGAATTAAAAGTCAATCAACCGATGTAGTACATTGGATCGGGAACTTTAAAAGTGCGATCACCAGGGTTGGTACCAAGTAAATCGCTCCATTGATCACCCATATTCCCTCTAATCTTGTATCCGGCCTCCTCCAACTCTTTTCTCTTGCTCGCTTTGAATCCACTACCATCATTATCTCCCCTACACATTTATATGTATATATGAAGAATTATATACTTCCATTGAAGTCTAGGAAACAAAAGAAAATTGTGCTTATTAATGCTTCTAACTAAATTGGTAGGAGAGTTTTTATTTGATCATATTTATAGTAATTTATTGATGACCAAACGAGTATAGATATAAATCTTATGTTGTTATACATATACTAAATTGAATCAATGAAGAAAATTTGTTAGACTTTGATGGTTAATAATAACTTATTTGAAAGAGTTAATCATGATATGATAAATATTGTGAGATAGTGAATAATGGAAACAAAAAAGAAAAACAAATATACTTACTTAAGTATAAGCTTCTCCCATGTAGTGTAACCAGCAGCCTTGAGGTTTTTGGACCGAGGTTCGGTTTGATAGTCGTGTGATCCAGTAAGAAACACGATCTTCAACCCCAAACTTACTAGTCTTTGATACAGTTTAAGCGACCCTGGTATCGCTGGCGCTTTTGCTTCCGCCACCCAAGCATTGAATGCGGTCGAGTTATATGGTATTGCCCTAAGAATGTAACAAAATAACACATAAAGATCAGGTTGCTATATATATCTTTGCTAGTGATTTGCTTGTAAAAAGAAGTAACTGAACCAATAAAAAAAAGATGTTTTTTTATACCCGAAAGCAACGGTGTCTCTAGCGTAATATGGGAGATTAGAGAGTGTGGTTTCATCGATGTCGAAAACCCAAATGTCTTTACCATCTTCACTGATGTTGAGGCCTTTTGCATACTCATACGCTTCTTCTGTGACAAGATCAACATCTTTACGATATTGTTGTCCGAGCATATAATGTCCGACATAGTCTTCACATGTTTGAGGAACTGCATCCCAGTCCCGAATGTTGTTGGTCTCGACAGCTAAACGCCAGCTCAAGCAGTCGAGGTCAGAATGTTTTAGGCCGGCTGAGCCGGAGTGTGGCATGAGCAAGTGGATTTCATTGCTTGGAAATGCAACCGCTGTTGCGACGGTTAGGAGAAGGAAATAGATTGTTAAACTCATGTTTTCTACTTTTTGTTATGATATGTTACCACATATAGATCCCTGTTTATATAGTTACATTTGGTAAAAAAGGGGCTTTTAATTTTCTTTTATTACCAATAGTACCATAGGAGCATTAAATTAAAACATCAAAACGGTTTAACGTGCTTTTCTGTTGAGGCTACTCTGAAAAGACCAGTCGTTGATTGAGATTTACGAAACTTAACCGAAGTGTCTTTGTGACCGTTTCTAACCATTCTCCTAGCCACCCCGAAATGTGCCTCTAATAGTCATATAGATTCGATCATTAAAAAACCCTAACTATACTAAACCAAAAAAGAAAAACTAGCAGGAAGCTAGACATTACAATCACCAAACCACAAAGTGACACTCCTACACCGAACCAAAAAGAAAAAACTGGCAATAAGCTAGTACATAAACATAACCGTCTTAATTCGTATATTTCTTAAAGAAAACAAAACATTCATCATACTTGCTTAGTCACTTAAAGATTGTCTGCAGGTTGTGTAATCAAAATTTAGAATACTTACGATGCGAATATATGGCATTTTTTAGGCATGAAAACTAGTTGGTTTAACTACAAGCTAAGAAAAATCAGCTAAAGTGACCAATGTTTCTGGCGGCATAATCTTATCAGTAAAATCATTGTTTAAGCCGTTATTAAAATCAATGTTGCAAAAATCGGCCTAGGCGGCCTTGTAATCGGAGATTACAAGGTACACGGCCTTTTACCTTGTTGATTTTTACAAGGTAATTGGCCTTCTAATCGGCTCTTACACGCTACAGGGTAGTCAACCGCATCACTACCGACTCACGATTTTTGCAACATTGATTAAAATAGCTGCATTGCTTCAAAATTGGTGACTAACATTATTAATGAACATATATGTCTTCAAAATTAAGTGGTCTACAATATTTGTGAGCCAGTGACAAAATGTAGTCGGTCACTACTAAGAGCAAGGGGTATGGTGAAGAGCAAAATCTTTTTACTTGAGCATCACCGGGTGCCACCTTATTTCAACACTCTCATTTCAAAATGCCCCTAACTCATAACACAAAACAACCCAACCTCAATTTTCTTTTTTTTTTTTCAATTTTTTCCCAAAAAAAACTTAATTAATTTCACTCTCAAAACCCTAACCCTACTAAAATTTCCCGGCCACTACAAAACCTAAAATACAAACGCGATCACTCTGTTAAAATTCCTCTCAACCAAAACTAATAGATCTTCTTTTTGTCCTTTTAATCCATTCAATAAAACAACCCAAATAAGCGAAATGGTATATAGTCCTTTGATCTTGGCAAACAAATAACCGCGGCCAAGATCTTTCTTAGATCTAAGGTAGTTTTTTATTTTTTTATTTTTTTTTATTTTACAGTTTTTCTTGACCGAATTAAAGGAGTAATGAAACATTTTTTTTTTTTTTTTTTTTTTTTGTTTTTTGTTTTTTTGTTTTCTGCTTCACTTTCTTGACGAGGTGCAAACAGCGAAGGAGTTGGGTGTGGTAGCGAGTGAATGGCGAGACGTGGCAAAGTGCCATGTCGTAAACGGCGAGAGTAAACTTCACCATACCCATTGCTCTCTTCGCCACGTCGTAAACGGCGAGAGTAAACTTCACCATACCCCTTGCTCTAAGAATGTCTTCTGCTCAAAGCTTTCAAGATCTAACATGAACTTTATCTTTTACAATAGAGTAAATTGCAAAATATATCTCCAAATTTTGCCAATTTTCACAATTTACATCCATTGCAGAAATATTGGGCTATTTACTTTTGTTCGTAAGTAAAAGACAAACAATTTATATCTCTCCGTTAATAAAAGTCAAACAATTTACTTCTTTAGTGATTAATGATGCAATTATTTTGGTCATTTTGCTTGTCCAAACTACCACCATCCTTCATTATTTGTCTACTCACTTTATCACTTTATTAATAGTCGTCTAAAATCCTCTAATGAAAGAACAAATAATTGAATTTAATATAATTAGGGTTTTTTTTTTTTTTTTTTTTTTTTTTTTTTTTTTGAAAGATTATATGAGGTTATTTTTGAAGTGATAAGCTAGAGCAGACATATAAAGGAGATTGTTCAAACTACCACCATCTTTTATTATTTGTTATTTTAATTTTCTTCTCATTAGATACTCTTAAAAATAAGTGGATATATATTTTTTTTTGTTTTCAACTTCATTTCTTCATCTTCCAAAAACTTTAAACAATAGCTTGAAGACTTTTTCTTACTAAATTTTGAAGTATAGTGTCGTTGGAGTCGTGTTATTTACTCAATACTTAAAATTTGAAGAAAGAGTGTTATTAATGAGTGGGAAAGTTTGATTGAAGATGGCTAGCGGGCATTTGTCAGACAAATTAGTGATCACCTAGTTGAAAGTTATAAAACCGTAGATATTAATTAATGAGTTTGATAAAGTATACAAATGATTATCATTTAACAATACATATCCTTCAAAGTAACATGCTTCCTTTAATTGGGTTGGCGTTTGTTATGTAAGAAATGTGTGTGAAAAAATATACTGTATCATAAAAAGCAGCTATGTAATTGGTAAAAAACTAAAAATAAAGGCAAATGACAAAAAAATGCATCAAACTTAACACTTTTTATAACTGTGTGTAGTCAACTATTTTTTTCGTATTGTGTGTACTGAATTTTCAAATTTCGATCATTGTATGCATTTTGTGACCATTTTACCCTTACTTTTTTTTCAAATTTCGAAAGGTAAAATGGTCATTGTACATGACAAAATAGTCACAAAATACACACAATGATCGAAATTTGAAAGTTCAGTACACATAATAAGAAAAAAAAATAGTTGGCTACACACAATCACAAAAAATATCAAGTTCAATGTATTTTTTGTCATTTGCCCTAAAAATAATTAATGATGCTCCCTACCAAACCTCTTCTCTACACAAGGTGAAAATGCATGGTTAAAACTTTGGCCAATGCTAATTGCTTGGTTGGTTGACCCCTCAACCAAATTGGTGAGGGAGTTTCTACCCACTAGCTCAACTGAATTGGTGACCGGTCACCCCAAACCTTTTCAAAGCTATTGGTTGTGAGCCAACCATAAGTTTCAATTGTTTTGTATATGTAGTTTTTTGTTTTATTTGTTTTTGTGGTGTATTTTTTTGTTGTGGTTGTTGTCGCCTTATTAGCAAATTGTGGTTGGGTGTAATTTTGGAAAGAGAAAACTAATATGACGCTGATGTGACAGGGGTGACCACAATACTTGTAGTGACCATTAACATCAGCCTTAAAATGATGACTACTTAGGAATGTGTTTTAACTTGTTATTTTTTTAAATTGTGTGTAATCTTTTTTCCTAATGTATACTCTAAAATTTTGATTTCGACTTTTGTGTGTGGTTTGTTCACGTAAAATGACGACTTTACATTTTACTATCAATAGAGTGGTTACAAAATATAAAGATAAAATGGTTATTTTACATGAGCAAATACGTACAAAAGTCGAAATTCAAAATTTTGGATTTTGAAAAAGCTACACATAATTAAAAAAAATTGATAAGTTAGATACATTTATAGATGATTATCCCAAACTTAAAAAGGATTGGTTATTAGTAACCGGTAAATGGATTCTGGCACCTCTTGGTTTTATTATTATTATTTTTTTTATTATAAAACTATGGAAGAAAAATATAAAATTTGATAAATAAAAAATTACAGAAAATACGGAACAAAAACCGATAAAAAATTGACTTCTTCGGTTAATAGTGTAACACCCTAGGCAAATCCCACATCGGCTGTGGCCTGGAGAGATGTTGGGTTCATAAGATAACATTCGCCTTACAATGACACAACGCGTTTTGTGGTCTACTGCAAGTGGGGTTCTTAGGAATTGGCAGTTAAGCGTGCTCATGTGAGAGTAGTACTGGCTTAGGTAACCTGTCGGGAAGTCTTCAAATGAGGCCACAAAAACAAAGCCGTGAGCCTGCGGGCAAAGCGGACAATATTGTGGTCTGAGTAGGCGGGATGTTACAAGAAAATTTTTAAAAAAAATTTAATTGTAACACCCTAGGCAAATCCCACATCGGCTGTGGCCTGGAGAGATGCTGGGTTCATAAGATAACATTCGCCTTACAATGACACAACGCATTTTGTGGTCTACTGCAAGTGGGGTTTTTAGGAACTGACAGTTAAGTGTGCTCATGTGAGAGTAGTACTGGCTTAGGTAACCTGTCGGGAAGTCTTCAAATGAGGCCACAAAAACAAAGCCGTGAGCATGCGGGCAAAGCGGACAATATTATGGTCTGAGTAGGCGGGATGTTACAAGTGGTATCAGGGCCACTCCTGAGCCGTTCGGGATGGTGGGGCAAACCTCATCGAGGACGATGAGTCCCTAAGGGGGGGGGGGTTGATTGTAACACCCTAGGCAAATCCCACACCGGCTGTGGCCTGGAGAGATGCTGGGTTCATAAGATAACATTCGCCTTACAATGACACAACGCGTTTTGTGGTCTACTGCAAGTGGCGTTCTTAGGAACTGGCAGTTAAGCGTGCTCATGTGAGAGTAGTACTAGCTTAGGTGACCTGTCGGGAAGTCTTCAAATAAGGCCACAAAAACGAAGCGGTGAGCCTGCCGGCAAAGCGGACAATATTGTGGTCTGAGTAGGCGGGATGTTACAAATAGAGTGAGTGAAAATAAAGTAGAAAATGCCAAAATCTATAATGGAAAATGATTGTCATTCCTAAATGTCATGACTAATTTTATATATAATTCACTTAACATATAACAAGTGGAGTATGAGATTTATCTCTCCTCATTATAGCATTTGATTATTTCAAATATTGTAATATAATTATTAAACATAAAATTAGGCATTTTAATTATACATGTCAATCACTTCTTATCTATTGCTAGCAGGGTACCCGTGTGTTGCGGCGGCGGGTACCCTGAAATATGATTTTCCGGTGAATTGTATTTTAGTTTATTATATTCTTTTTTACAATAAATTTACGGATATTAAGAATTTCGTTTAACCCGTGCTCGAGCCCGTTTGGCCTGCGCCCGTTCAGGCTAAATCTCATTTGGCTCGTTGCCCGTTCAGGCTAAATCCCATTTTGAATAAATTGACTTTGTGAAAGTTATACCTATTTACATTCGCTTTTATTGAAAAATTTATTTCGAGAACAACAACGCAAGTTTCATAATTTTTCGAGTCAATTTGGTACGTCAAATGGGCCTTACAGTTAATATTCTAAAAGTTTTACTACTTTGACACTTAAGCCCCTCCACCCCTTTCTTTCACTCCCACCCTTCTTGTTTTGATTGTCCACTTTTTGTCCCTCCCATTATTTAAAAAAATCTCATTTTCTCTCTCTACCTCACTTTTAATAAACACACCTCACACACTCACTCCTTTATCTCTCTACCACATTGCCGGACCACCATCACTGCCGGCCGGCCGTCACCTTCCGTCACCGAAAATTTTTCCGATCAAAATATTAACTCCCCGAATCGATAGATCTATCCATTGTTACCATTTCTGGAGTTTTTTAGCGCTCGAAGCGATAGTTTGACACCCAACACCACACAACCGCCTCACCACGACCTCCTTTCTACTCGGTAATACCTCACGTACCTTTCTCCTCTTCCCGTTTTTATTTTACCAATTCTTTTTGTGTTAAAAACATGATCTCGTTAACCTTTTTCCCGTAGATTTATAGTTTTTTTTTTTTTTTTTTTTTTTTTTTTTTTTTTTTTTTTAGATCCGTATAGATCTATATGTTTTTTAAAATCTCAAATTGATACAAAAAAATTATTATAAATCCCAGATTTTTTTATAATATCACTGGTTTTTTAGAATCTCAAATTTATACAAATACAAAAAATTATTATAAATCATAGGTTTTTTTTTAATATCACAGGTGTGAAAAAGAAGGTCAATGCTGGAAGAAAATATTGTACTGGTGTGAAAAGGGAGGTCAAGAGAATTGTTGTACGTGTACAAATACTTGTACTTTAAATTCTTGTGCATTGTATTTTATAACTTGTATTAATATATGATGGGGTGTATTAATTGTAAGAGATATATGGTCCTTAAAATATTGTGCTTTAAATACTTGTTCTTTATTTTTGATAACTTATATTTTACTTAAAAATCTAAATATAGAAATCTTAAAAATTAAATATGAGAGAAGATGCAAAATGTATTATAAGTAGTATAGATATAAATAGGTACCGATAACACCAACCAACTTAAAAACTAAGACAACTCAAAATATATTTGGCAAAACGCCAAATTGTATCATTCGTTATCTGCAAACAATGATGAATTTATTTGTATACTCTAATTTTTTATTTACATATTCAATATATGAACTGTTAATATTATATAAATATTTATACATGCATTAAAGTGTCTCATTCAATTTTTAATATGTGTAACTCAATTCGCTTCGCATATACATGCTTAATCTTACATTTTTTATTTATCAAATGGTTAAAAACTTTGTTCGTAAAGATTTAAAAGTGTAAAAAAAAAAAAAAAAAAAAACAAAAAAAAAAAAACAAAAAAAAAACAAAACAAAAAAAAACATACAAGGACCATCTGGCAGTGATAGATCAAAAAACATGGTCCAGAGGGCCTCAACATTAATCAGGGACACGCATAAATAGACCTATTACGTCTTGTAGTGATTCGATTTCCCACGTTTTCAAAGTTTTCATAGTATTTCAATAATTCAGATGCTACTATTAATAATATACCTACCTCACTTTTTATGACGCTATATTATACAAACCCTCCTTATATTATCATATCAGGAGGGTTTGGTCCAACCGTACAACCCGCGAAGGTGTGGATAACTCACCCCTTTTTACATGAGAAATGATTTGTGCATCATTTTTTTTGGCAATACACCACTAAATTACACCAGTGATGCATACAGTACGACACCGCTATGCATAATTTAGTGGTGGATGGCAAAAAAATATGGTGTACAAAATCACCTCCCTTTTTACATTTTTCACATCCGACTCATTTTTTTATAGTATAACATAGTTTTTTATCAGTTTAATAATTTTGACTTATTAAATTTTATACTTTATGTTTCATACTTTAAGTTTTATAATTTTTTAATATTAAAAAAAAAAAAAAAAAAAAAAAAAAAAAAAAACACAAAAAAAAAGGAAGAGGAGTTATTATCAATGTTTTGAAAACCGGGTTTTTAATCGACCCGATCGAATCACCAGGTTACCGGTTCGACCGTCGGGTCAATATAGTTTTCTATTAAAAAAAACTATTTTTTTTAACCAAGTCAACCGGTTCGACCATCGGGTCAAGCACCGAGTCAACCCAATTTTCTAAAAAAAGGAAAAAAACCAAACCCGTCCGGGTTTCGAGAAACGGGTTGACCCGGCAATTAAAACACGGCGGGTCTAAACGGTTAACCCGTTTTTAAAACCCCGGTTTTTTTAACTCTTTTTATGGCCGGAACCCGTGCAACCGGTTCACCCTGCCGGGTCAACCCGGGTTTCAAAACATTGGTTATTATTGGTGTTTTAGAGGGGTACAAATAACTAACTCATCCCAATAATTTCACAAGTTTCCCAAATGTGTTCCCTTAGGCTGGTCACTATGTTGACCACGTGGTGGTGGTCTCCACCACACGCCAAGACCACCGAGACCATCTCCAACTACATGTGAACAGTGTATTTTTTGTACTTGTTTGGTAGTTTGCACCATCTAATGAAAATAAAGAAAATGAGGACTTTATTATTACTTTTCTCGTTTGTGATTGCGTGTGAGGTATATTGTAAGGTATGTTTATATAAAGTGTGTTATTTTTATATTTTTGGTTGGTGGAGACCATATATTTAAAATATGATTGAATTTAATGATGTAATGGATAATGATGTGAAGGTAATGGTTTGATTACCAGAATGGATAGTTTTGAATGATTGAAAATCATATACACCAGGACCAACTATTTTGGTCTTAAAGAAAATAATACCTCCATGGATCCATTTTATTCAGTATATAGGGGAAATTATAAATTTGGTTTTTTGGTTTTCACAATTTACTCCTAGACACTCTCAAATTTTAATTACAAAAAAATGCTTTTACATTTTGTTACATTCCTCGTTTTTTTCGCGTTGACTATTGGTCAAAGGCTATTAAAATAATAAAAATACAACCATCTTTTTTTTTTAATTTATTTTTTTTTTCTTTTTTGAATTTACGATTAGGCTAATTATGTGAAAAGGCATAAAACTTGCCACATTTTCTTTTTGTAGGTATCCAACTTTTTTCCCCCCTTAAATTATTCAAACACTTTCTTAATATTTCTATAATTCTATTGTAGCCATATAACCGGGGGAGGGGGGGGAATTTGACGTGGCACTTCTAATTCCGTTATTTTTTGCTACAATAGCAATATTAAGAAAGTTCGGTGCTACAATCTGATTTTTAGCCTCGTTATTTTTAACCAATTATTAAACTAAATATTACACATAATCCATTACCAACTCTCCTCCCCCAAAACTGAAAGCTAAGACCACTTCACTTAAAACCCTAATTTTCAAAACCCCAATTTCACATCCCCTGATTCACACAAAACCCATTTTTCATTTAAAACATAATAATAATCAAAACCCATATTTCATTAAATCCCTCGACTTCACATCCCCTAATCCGCAACTTTAATGGATACCCAAGAAGAAGTAGTTTTCAATGTACACATAGAAGTGAAGTTTAAATATTTTCCACTAAGGTATGAAAAAGGCTTGGTTATGAATATTTATGCTTGCTCCAATGACAGGGTTTGTTTTAGTCCAGGTTTAGATTGGGTTGTTTGCAAGCCAAAGCGAAATATATGTGATATTTTTTTGTATACCTCGAAAGACATTAGAAAATGGTTTAAAGTTGATTCATAGTGATGCTGATCTTGATATAATGTATGACATGGATCAATTGATTTGTTTGTTTGCCATAAGCCACGAAAGTTAGAACTATATTTAAAAAAAAAACTTAAGTTTAGAGGAGCTTGTGGCTTGGTTTGAGGAAGACGCTAGCTTGCGTTGCTTAACTTCAACACCTTTTAATTCTAGACCTCATTATGTGGTTAACAACATGGTTAAGAATAAGGTTAAAAATAAAGGTGTATCTAGGAAGGTTGTTCAGAAAAGGAAGGGTCTTGATAATGGAAAGGGTATCATGATTGAGTATGACAGTGTTATAGTCAAGAAAAGTAAGCATGTTGATAAAGGAAAGGGTATCATGATTGAATATGACAAGAAAAGGAATGGAAAAGGGGGTGTGGCTGATCAAGATGAGATTACCGAACATGAAGAATCGGAAGAGGATATAGAAGAAGGTGTCTGGCTGATCAAATATCCATTCAAAAGGGAGGAAGTAAAGAACAAAGGGGAGAAAAGTGGAGGAAGTAGGGATGGAACAAAAACAAGAAATGGTAAGAAAAATGACAATTTGCCAAAATTCAGAAGCAATGTCAAAAGCACAAATTGCGTATTGGGACTATTTCCCAAAAGGTAACATATACATCATTTTCATTTTGACTGATTAGTGGTATTTGCACTTTGACCATTTTGGTTATCACTCCATTAGGGGTATTTGCACTTTGACCATTTTTGTTATCACTCCATTACTAGGCTCATTACTAGGCTGCCACATGACTTTATTTCAATATTGAGGTGAGGTACTTGGATTGAATTTATCACAGACATTACACCTAAAGGTGGAAATGAGCCGAGCCGCTCATAAAAAGCTTAGGATCGGATCGGTAAAAAGCTCAAACGAGCCGAGCTTAAACAAGCTTGAGCCCAAGCCCGAGCCTAAATAATTGCTTGAATCCTATGAAGGATAAGCATTTATACAAAACGTCTAATAGCAAGAATTAACTAGCATAGCAAACAACACTTAATTTGCACATAGCCCACAAGCATATAGCAAGCATTCATATGATCACATAAGCACGTACCAATTTGACATATAGCAAGCAAGATAGTCAAGGTTGTTAGAAAGCCTACCTTGGCCGCTAGCTATCTTTAATGATATGTTACCGTGGAATGCGTTGTGAGAAATGCATGATTCCATTTTTTTTTGGATTCTTCTCATGTATGACAAAAGAGTGGATGTAGATTCGTATCCATGAGTAGCTTCCCTTGTACACCTAAAAACATAGCTTGCAAGAAAACTTGGTACCCAGTTTCTCACTTGAAGTTTCCATCTTGTAACATATTTCACATTCAATATTCATTGATGAGATCACTTCCAAGGTTACTTGTGAGGTCTTTGTCGATGTCACTACCTACATCAAAATCAATTGAAGTGGTAGAACATGTATCCATCTTAACAAGATGTCTTTCTAATGACTTGTCTTCACAAGTAATAAGTATTCCAAGACTAATATCATCATCTTTGGCTTGACAATTTCTTTGATGAAAGTTTAAGAGATTTTTCCACATGTCATTTGTCGTTTGACAAAATAATATTCTTTCATATTCAACTCTTGGCAAGGTTTTATAAATCATTATTTTTGCTTCCAAATTTTTACAAAACTTTTCTTTCAAAAATTTGTTTTGATATTCAAAATTCATTTCCATTTGTTGAAAATCACCAATTGAAATGACATGCCAAAGATCATGATCTTTTGATTTTACATAATTTTCAAATCTATTTTTCCATTCAATAACGTTATTGTTATCGAAAAATGGTGATTCATTTGAAAAGCTCCCTTCTGAATTTATTTCAGAATCCATAGATCGATTCAAGCTTTAAAGTATAATATACTTTAAATATCTTGAGTGACAAGGCTCTTATACCGATTGTAGAAACTAGAAGGGGGGTTGAATGATTTAACCATTTATTATTGCTTATTAAAATCGGTTTCACTTTGTTAGGTCCATTTATGTTTTTATTACAAAATTGCTAGATTTGCTAGTTATGTGATATCAAGTTAACTAGATGCATAAACATAAATTGTGTAAAGGAAATAGTAAAGGAAAGAACACAACAAGGGAAGACGCCGAGATTTATAGTGGTTCAGCATGAAGCTCACTCTTCGTCCTACTCCACTCCCCGAGTACCACACTCGAGAGTTTTCAATCACTATTTCAACACACTCCTTCAGGCGGAGCAATCCGTACACAAGCTTACACCAAGTTTAAGGACACTAAGCAGAATTTCGAGTTCTAATCCTAGCTAGAACCAATCTACACCAAAGCCCACGTGGCTACATGAACAAGCACTCTTTCCCATTTGGATCGACTCACAATCCAAGTATTCACACGAACGAGCACTCCCGTTCACTTGAACCTTCTCCCGATTCAAGCCTTCACACCACAACACACAACTATTACAAGACTTAATCTAGATACAACACTTTTTGGACTACCACCTTGGTCCAAGTTCACCCTAACACATCTAATCATGGCTCACACACAATTCAAATACACAATATTACAACATATGCAAATGAGAGTAAGTGGAAGGATAGAATCGTAACACTTGTTATTTTTGTGTGTAGACTCAATAACATGTCGATTCTTGATGATATCGAGTGTTCTTCTCTTGTACTTTGATGTAAAGGATTGGAAAATCACTTATAATCACATACCGACATGTTATAGTGATTAAAGAATTATGAAAGGAAGAACCAAATGTTTTTGCGCAAAGAGGCTTAGTTTTCTGAAAGGAAACAGTTCTGTATTTATAGTCATCAGGAAATGAGTGGGCGGTCCTTTAAACATATGACGGTCCTTTATCACTAAGGGACCATCTTGACAGACGCTCCTCTTTTTGTCCTAATGTGGTGAAAGTTTATCTGGTGAAGAAATTTTGTCGGTTTTGAGCGGGAAATATGGTTGTTGCAAGTTTGAATTTGAATTTACTTTCTTAATAAAACATTTCTTTTTAAAACACAAAAATACTTTTGTGAAAATGTTTTGTCATACATAAAAATGTAAGGTTTTGTGAAAATAAATTCTTTGATCACTCTACTAGTGTCGATATAGAGTTTGTTTATATCTGAAGTGATGTTGTAGACGATACATTGAGTAAACGAGTTATCTCGATCAAAAACTTATTAACCGTAAGTTTACGTATCATGTTTTTATGTTTTGTGATTATCAAAACATGTAGAGACCGAATAATGCAAACAACGTTTTTGACATTATTTGTATTAACAGGATAGATTAAGGTTGATCGTTATGTTGTTTACTACTCATTCTTGTTCACCTCTTTATTTTCCGTTCTGCTCTCTTGTTTTGGACCAAGGACAACCAAGAACAAACGAGCTCAAAACACGAGCCGAGCTCGAGCTTTATACAAACGCATCATAAATGAGCCGAGCTCGAGCTTTATATATCATAACACGAGCCGAGCTCGAGCTTAAATCTTAAGGCTCGAACCGAACCGAGCCGAGCTCGAGCTCGAGCTTTCTTAAATTTAAACGAGCCGAGCTCGAGCTCTGGCAGGCTCGCGCTCGGCTCAGCTCGTTTCCACCCCTAATTACACCAATTTACATGCCATTGCCAAACATCCTGAGCAATCATGTCAGCAACTTTTACTTGACTGTCTAAGTTTCATGTGCTAGTTGTTGATATGACTGCTTTTTAGTTTTATATGGATTGACTCTGAACTTAGCAGTGGTTGCAACTGTCTAAGTTATCATATCAACAAATTTAATTAGCATATCAGCAACTTTCAGCTCTAAATTTTAGATTACCAAACACCGTGATAATATTTTGAGTTTGCATAACACTGAGTATGATTGATTTTTATTTTTATAAGGATTGACTCTGAACTTTGCAGTTGTTGCAAAGGTTTAAGTTAGCATATCATTGTTTAAGTTAGCACTAAATTTTACTTTTACTTTACTATCTGAGTTAGCATATTAGCTGCTTTTAGTAGCATATCAACAACTTTAAGTGGCATATCATCAACTTTGAGACCTAAATTTTAGATTGCCAAACACCCTAAATTTTATAAGGATTGTCATTTTTCATTGTTTGCTGACCTCTCCACTTTCTTTGATCCTCCACTTACCAATCCTCATAATTTTTTTGCAGTTACTTGTTGAATCAGTGATTGGGTGGGAGTAGGAGCTTTTGGTATGCAATGATCACATGTAGTTGTGTTAATGCTTGTTCATGAGTAGGTTTATTTTTGTAATATGCAAGATGATCTTTTGGGATTATGTATTTTCAAGACAAAACAATTTGGATTGTTAATGCTTTTTAATCAGTAGGTAGATGTTCAACAATAGTGATTTCATATGTTTGTGTAATTTTTGCAGTGACTCCATTTGTATGACCTGCTATAAAATTGGTAATGGGTTGTGTGTAAAATGGAATTGTATCTTTATGGAATTACATTTTTTTTGAATATAAAGGTTTGAAAAAAAATGTTCTGGTTGTACATCTTTTTGTTCAAAAATGGAAGAAAATGAAGGGTTTTGATAAATTCCTATTGTAGCCCCATGGAAAACGGGGCTAAAAATCATATTGTAGCACCAAACTTTCTTAATATTGCTATTGTAGCAAAAAATAACGGGATTAGAAATGTCACGTCAAATCCCCCCGTTATATGGCTACAATAGAAAGATTAAGTATTTGAATACTTTAGGTGAAAAAAAAAGTTGGATGCCTTTTCAGACAATTAGCCCTTTACAATTCCTGTTAAAATACACATCAACTGCTTGAAGCTACTAACTCAGCAAGCTGTAACCAATAATACCCAAATCAACAACTCTCTCCGTTATCTACTAAATCACCAAGATTACCACATTTATCATATCATATCATAAAACATAACCATCCCTCACTCCATTATCTCTAATTCAGGCACAATGATTTCTTCTAAACAAATCTCCTACAGTTCGCATATCATATCATAACAATTCTTGATTCATAAACATGGTTTATTTGAGAGTGGTGAGTTTGAGAGGTATATATATATATATATATATATATATATATATATATATATATATATATATATATATATATATATATATATATATATATATACTAGCTTTCAAAGCCCGCCCGATAGGCGGGCATAACTTATAAAGTTCCTTGTAAGGTATTAGTTAAGTAAGGCTTTTTTGTTAATGTGTTAAACATGAAAATTAGTTGACCGTTATTAATTATAAAAAATTTGACAAATATCAATTTACAATGTGCTTATTTTATTCACTTTTGAGACAATTGCATATTGTTTGTCAGGGAAGAAAACTCATCACTATACTTGTGGAGATTGTTGACTTTACTTTTATTAATAGTTGTTGTTGAGCACACCGCATCAAGCAATTGTATACTGTTTTGGAAGCCCGACCAATGTGCTGGAATCAGTTATAAATATCGCTTAACGATATTAGTTAACGAATAATAAGATATAAATGTACAAATTTCATAATAGTTGTTTATAGGAAGCGTTAGTTATTGTTTTTGATGAATTAGCATCGGTATGCCAAAAATCAGTTGTTTAATGTTTTTTTGTTTCCCACTTTTGAGACAGCCACATGAAGACACACTCCAATAATGAATTGGTTATGGTTAAATTTTTACGCCATCTTATTCTCAAAAGTTCTAAGGACCATAACTGATATGAGGTTTCTCGTTGGGCGGGCTTGACTTATAATGATCTTTGGAAAAAAAAAAGTTAACGAAAACTAAAAAATAAACGTACTAATTTTTATATTAAATGCATTAACAACTAAAGTATATGAACGTTAACATTTATAGAAAAATTAATATATACAAAGTTTTTTCTTAACAATATAGTATATGATTTAAACTCAAATGCAAAATACCATAGTCACAAACATGGATCTATATTTCACAAAATAAATACATCAATATAAACAAACACAAAAAAGGTTGGTATCTATCCTCTTAACACATCGTTCTATAACTTTGAGACTACAAATATATAATACTAACGTGCCTTATATGTAAATAAAGCGAAGTTTCAATATATTTAGTCAAAATACCAATTAAAGTATAGTTTTTGACATTATATACTTATATAGACATTATTTAGTCAAAATATTTCACATCTCCTAAACATTATATACCTTTGTTGCGTAAGACCTTTTTATCGAATGGGAAAATTGCTAATCCGATAAGATGGGATTTAAAGAGTTAGAAAGCTGATATATATGTATACAACGTTATGTTGTTTTGGCATTGACTTTTATTAATTGTTATTGCAAAACAGATCGAAACAGAGAATTGCCTACAGTTATTTGGCACAGCAAGTAACATATTTCTTGTTATAAAAGATGAACATACCTCCCTAATACCATTCTTTTTTGCTGCTCTCCATTCCACCAATTAAATAGAGAGGGATTCGACTATTATTGACAACAGAATATATTGATACGACAATCTAAATAAATAATGCTTATATATGTTACCTTTGCAACTAAAACAGGTAATCACGGAGTACACATGAATGGTTCAAAAGCAATGGGCACAAAATGTTAATGAATAATACATGATGCCATCAGCAAAAAACCCTCGGGTTTTTTTTTTCATACAATGGTTCATTTAACATCAGATACTATAACGAAAAAGCATAGTGAAAGTATGTGCACTCCATTTTGTAGGTCTGCCGCCGTTTAACATCAGATACTATAACAAAAAAAACATAGTGAAAGTGGCAAGAACCTGTTCTATTCCATCGCATTTTTGTTCTACCTGTTGTCTAATCAGAAAGCCAACAAATTTACCTGGTCAGATGATCATATATTAACAAAAATATGTATACACATATATACCTGATAAAAAAGGAGCAGTTGAACTCAACGACGCGCTCGCCAAACACTTTGTTGTCTTGTGTAGTTGCTTGAGTTCGAGCTTATTGTGATACGGGTACTTCAATTCAGTTTTGGCAGTGGTAAGAAACACAAAATATTGACACAGATCGAGTTGATTTTAACATAGGATAACCATATTACATGGTACCAATGACCAGAATTTATGACTGATGAATACAAAAGCATAAATACTTACCAATGACATCGGTTGATGGAATGTCACCTACATTAAGTGTTGCGACAAACTTCTTCACATCATCAACAGTTCCATTTGGTGAATTAATTACCATACAAAACAAATCAGGTTCCAAATACTATTGAAACACATCACATATCTTACCATAAGATTTAAAACATTCAATATAACGTGTTGAAAAATATAACGTGAATGTTAAAATCCCAAATCAGTAGTGCCACATAGAGTGTAAATTTTCTAAGCCATATCTTTAAGCACCAAGGAATGAGCACCAAAAGGCATATTCTTGGGTTGACTCCATCGATATGGTCATGATGATGGTGATTGTGGGTAGGATCACTACAATGTTCATGGTCATTTTTTTCAACAGTTCTTTCTCCAATTGTGCACACTTATTTGCCATTTGAGATGAGATACTAAAACCATACATATTTTATACTAAAACCATACCGCCTTTAAGTTTATTCAGCCTCTCAACCCATACCGCCTTTTGTACATGGGCGGGCATGACTTATAATTATCGTTGACATATTTTAATATAGCGAAAGAAGATTGGTAAAAAATGATTGAAAATTGTACATGTTGAAAGAAAAGGTTTTACCCATATTGCTATCAAATTAATCTCCTCATCAGTATATAACTATGATCCAACTGAGGCCACTCTAACTCCTGAAGAAGCAAACGGGAAATTATTTTTAAGGATTTGAAGCCCGCCCAATAGGCGGTCATGACTTATAATTATTCTTTAGATAGTATTAGTTAACGCAAAATTATAATAACATATAAATGTTTAAGGTTGTGTTGATATTTCTTTAACTTAATCAAACAACGCCAATGTCATGGAATTACTGCAACCTGCAATTTTTATTACATACGAATCATTAACTTTCGTTTCACACTTTGATTTTTCACATTTGTACTTGTAACGATAATTTTGATGGTTTTAGTTAACGTTAATTTTTTTTAAGGTTTCATAATATGTATTGACAAAATCTAACCACACGTAAATTAATAATGAATAACGGCATATAAAGTTGTCCGTGTGAGAATACCGGCCTTTGTAGAAACAACCTAACTTGCGACAATGTTTGCCCATGACTTTTGTTATTGGTCATAGGGAAATTGTTCATTTCCCTTTTAAATAACAAAAAGGTGTCTAAAGATTGAGCAACAACAAATCATCACTATAGAGGGGGAAACTTTGAATTTACATGTAAATTATGCATGTTTATGCTTAGATAAATGATATACCTGATCAAAAATAGATGGCACCCAATATGTTTGGTGTACTGGTAGGCACAAAATTCATAACCAGCACTTATTCGATTAAATCGATGTAATGATTGTTTTAAGAAAATTTTACACAATTTCGGTCCATACTCATTGGTCAGAAAAGAGACTGGATTCAACATGCATAATCACCATGTTCGAATGTGTATAAAGTAATTATTTCTATCAAAGAGCTTTTAGCATGGGAACATAAATATATACACTACATTAAAAGTGTCTTTAACACCATCTTCAAGTCAAGGTAAAGTGCAACATTTCCGTTTAAAGATATGATAGCCAGCCAACCAAGTTCCTATCTAGCATCTGAAATGGAGATCTTATACAAACTACTACAGAAATACACTTGAGTAAGAGAAATCAAGTTAAATATATGTGTACTTACTTACAACCCAAAATTTGCATTTGATGACTTCTTGCTAAAAGTTGTTAGTACTTTATCACACATGCAACTGGTGGCAAAGTGCTAGTTGACTCAGTTTACTTATGTGTTTAAAGTGGAGCTGGAAAATTTGTTGTATGCCTTCCAATAATTTTAACGAAGGTGGGAGTTGGCACGGGTCTTTGTTTTATAACTGCTCAACCACTGTTTTGCAATTTGCTGTGATTGTCACCGCTTCAGGACTGAAACATGTTACAGATGTACTCGCATTTTCGTCACCAATTATTGCCTTAAAGCAATATCTGCAAATGATGAAAAGAAAGTTTTATTGTATATTTAGTGGAAGGCTAACAATTTTTAAAAGTTTTAAATATCATTTTTCTTTAGTATTTGTATTCTGTTTATCCAAGCATGTAGTAAATACATAAATATATAAGTTGAATTGGTTGATACCTGTAATTTGGGATTGGTTGCGGGCCATGGTTTTTGCACTGAGGTACTGAGGTATTCATGTGTAACTTTTCGGTTGTAGGTAGAGCACCTCTTGTAGTACCATGGCTTTGTAGTATTAATTTTAAATAAGGTGGCTTCAGTTGTGAGCCGCACACGCTGTGTTATATGGCCTAAGGTAAGTGATCTACATGACTCCTTGAACAAAATAGGAAAAAAAAATGAAATGATAGATAAGACTCAAACTACGGTCTTTGGCTATAAAATAGTAACCATGTGCATTTGCTCCACGATCTTGTTGTGGGCTTCTTTAATGAGTCCTCAAATGAATATTGAAAAAAAACTTTCAAATTTGCTACTCTTAAGATGTAAAACCTCGAAAATCATATTATTGGATCAACTATTAAGATATTAGGTGTATTGGATCAATGCTTGAAGTACCAATGTTTTTTCTTATGTTAGTCCCGTGGAATCAAAGGAAATTTTAAAGGAAATATTCATTAAAATACTTATGCAATGGTGGCCACAGATGCTGCTACACCAGTAACAGAAATGGTTGCATAACAAAACTTTTTTTGTGTCAGTTAAAATATAAATTTATAACTCCTTATGAATCCAACGATCCTACTACTAAATATAATAATAGTACAATTCAAGTATAACTCTTCATGAATCCAGCAAGTATAAATATACTAATTCAATTTTGCAGAGTTATATCTATAATGCGAGTTACATATTCAATGTTTTAAAAAGCATGGAAATAGATGCATATGGGGAATATTGAATGGAAACAGCAGTAGTGGTAGTAAATGCTAAATGGTACCAAAGATTGAACCCACCCATTTATTAATCGGTCATTTCTACCCATTCTAAATCTGGCCATAACAATCTGAACCTAGTATGACCCGTTAATCCGATAGACAATTTATACAGTCTAGATGCAACACTATGACATGGTCCAATGATTCCACCACATCATCACACGTTGGACTTAGAAGATCTCTGGTCTTAAGGGGTGTTTGGATATGCTCTTAAGCACATGTCTTGATTCAGGCCTATTGCCTTATAATTATATAGGTCAATGTCCAATGAATTAGCTTAGGGCTAAAGCAAGTAACTGTAGTCATATCACTTCCACAATTATTGCTTTAAGGCAATAGCTATTCATAAAATACATATATAGTTGAATTGTATGTATGGTATATGTTAATATTTATTTTCTTATTTTTATTTTGTAATGTGTTTGCATGTTTTTGGTTACCGGTTATTTGGCATCGGCTCTATACCATATTCTTGGAATTGCAAGTGTGGATACGCGGGCTCCATCTTTCTCCCACAGGTTCGGAATTTGTTGCAACATGATGGTTTTGTCTCATCTATCTTTATAATAACAGCCTCGGCAGTAAAACGCACACCTCCTCAATTGGGATATTTGTGATATCTGAATATTTGTTTTGACCAAGAAGTGAAAAGGATGGGTACATGGTTGTTCCCATTCCGAGCCTACGACCCATTTTCTTGGCAATGGCTAGCTGATCACCAGTGTATCTACCAAAACTGCATACAATCAAAACTCATGAGTAGGGAGCATGTGGTGGTGTTTTTTTGTATCTTTGTTTCCGAAGAAAAAGGATCAACCCAGTTCGAATCCTCCTTGACTTCCAATTATGACAAAATAAAGTTGTATAATCTTTGAAAATGAGTAAAAAAAACAGAGCTATGAAAAATGAGCTGAAAACAAATAAGCCCATAAATACATTTAGGGGTGTTTGGGTTAGCTTACTTTATGGGCTTATTAGCTTATTGAGATTTAAGAAAGCCAATAAGCTCACTGTTTTTGGGCTTATTAGCTTATCCACTTAACTTTATGGGTTATTTAAGCCATAAGCTCAAATGGTAGTTTGAGTCTTATCTATCGTTCATGAATAATTAAATAGTTCACATTAGGATGTTTCAGTAGATCATATATCCACATATTCTTGAACACATTCTGTGAACTTTTTATTTCTCTCGACAGAAGCAGAACCATGTAATCCTAGCTTGAGATTTCAATGGTGAGGTTCCAGCTGTCACAAACACCGGATAAGCACCCAACTGCAATTTTTCCACGTGAACATATTATGCCCTAGCTTAGATGTAATCCTAGCTTGAGACCAATCTTAAGTCTTTCATTAGTGACATTAAAACTTCGGACCGACTCACTTGACTTTCATTACTCAAGGCATGACTGCTTAATTGCCTTTGTATGGTGTAGAAAAAAAATCAATGCTTTTGAAGCAACTTGATTACGATCAACAATATTTGTGGTGTAATAAAAAGACATGTTCTAAGTCAACTCAAAATCCCTACTGAATTTAATCAAACTGAGAACAAAAAAATGTCTGTTGTAATCAAAATTCAAGACTTACATAATATGGTGGCTATCTTGTTACATTGTAACATTCTTGCTTTTTAACCATTTTCATATTCTACTCGTCTACTTTTATTAGACATGCAAAAGCTTTAAACATAAACTTAGTAATGTTACTCACTGAAGCAAACAAAAACACATAGTAAGGTTACTCAAACCAACCTATATTAGATGATTAACACTAAGCATATAAAAATTTGTAGAAAATAGTATGCATCACATGTGGCAGAACTTACAGGAAAATATATATGTTGGAGACAAACTTACATTCTTTCTTATTTCCAGTTACCTTCACTGCAGTTGCATATTTTTCAGCAGCCTTCTTTTCCTCCTTAGTCTTCTCAACAATGAGGTCGATATCGTGTCCTCCGCTGCAGCCAAAGTTTAATATATTCTGTGTCTACCTGATGGTGGAATGTACGGAAATAGAAGCCTGTTTTTAGTTTTGTATTCGAATTTGCAAGAAGTCATTGTAAAAAAGGAACAACTAAAGAGAAATATTAAAAGATTTTAAATAATAAAAAATAAAGGAGTTAATGAATTCACCTACTATGTGTCGTTGAATGTTTCAGACTATTGTTTCTACATAAACCCTCACGCATCATCCTCTGGTAGCATTTAAATCAGTTTTATAATCAAAATTAGCATTCATATCGTGTAGGCAGCACTTCAACCATGAAAAAATTAGCGACCCCACTTGCCTTGTGTAGTTGAACCGGAAACTGAATCCTCTTTTAGCTTTTTATTAGTATCTGGAAGAAGTCGTTGTAAAAAGTTAGTAAACCTTAAGGGATTGCAAAAAGAGAACAAATATAATCTCAACTCACAGGTAGCTGCACAAGCCTTTCTTACTGCAGTTTTCTCGGCTGCAACTTCTGTTCATGTTCCTGGATTGGAATCGTGCATTTGTCTCAGAGGTCTTTGTTTGGTCACAACTCCCATCTAAAGAGAAAATTGATAAATATCAGGGGCTAAATAATAAAGGAACACGAAAATGAGTAAAAATTTCTAAAGCCACAATGTTTTGACAAAATGATATTTTTTTTCTACCGATTGCATTTAAAATAGCTTATTTAAGTAGTTATCTTCTAAGAAAGTAAGCAGTGTGGGTAAAACATTTACGTTTCAAACAGATAAATAATTGAAAAATAAGCGGGCCGAAACACCCATTGATGTTAAGTTGGCTCGTTTTACACAAACAAACACTTGGGCACCAACATTCTTGTCGTCAGACTTGTATGTGGACTTCCAACTACTGCAACTGAAGGCTGAGGGATAGTCTACACCGCCTGCTACTATTATAGATGTCAAGCCACGTTCCTGTAGATGTTCAATGAAATGTGGGTGCCTTTCTGTCATATTTTTATATGTGGTATGGCCCAAAACTGCCGGCGTTTCTTTCCTGTTTCCCAGTTCTTCTTCGCAAAAAATAATAACCCCTGTCATAGTACAATTATAAATTAAATGTTATATTCGCCCGTGAGTATTGAAAAGATATAGCGCCAAACCATTTTAGTTTGTAAGAATCAATAAAGAATAGAGAAAATAGTCTAGTCTGTAAAGAAAAGAATTAATAAATTCACTTGCCTTGAGGCACTGAACGTTTTCGATTGTTGTTTTTACACGAACTCTCTGCTCTATTTTCTGGTACTTCATTTATACCTGCAACAACATTAGCCTTGAAATCATTTTCATAATCTAAATTAACGTTTATATCATAAACGCATCATGGAAAAATTACTGACAACACTTGCCTTGAGTAACTAAATGTGTCTGCTTGATGGTGGAATATACGAAACTGAAGTCTTTTTTTAGTTTTGTATTCGAATCTGCAAGAAGTCATTGTAAAAAAGGAACAACTAAAATGAAATGTTAAAAGATTTTAAATAATAAAAAAGAAAGGAGTTAATGAATTCACCTGCTGTGCGCCGTTGAACGTTTCATACTATTGTTTCTAAATAAAACCTCACGCATCATCTTCTGGTAGTTCATTTATGCCTGCAACAACATTAGCCTTTAAATCAGTTTTATACTCTAAATTAGCATTCATATCGTGTAGGCAGCAATTCAACCATGAAAAAATTAGCGACCCCACATGCCTTGCGTTGTTGAACCGGAAACTGAATCCTCTTTTAGCTTTTTATTAGTATCTGCAATAACCGGAAACTGAATCCTCTTTTAGCTTTTTATTAAAACAAATGCTGCTTAAATATAATTGCCTTCAATTTTGCCTCACCAGATTTCTTTAAATCATTCACAACTAAATCAAAGCCAGAAAACTCATAACAAAACAACTAAATCTGAAACATTACCTACATCAACAAAATAAAATCTATATATGAAAACAATAAATAAAATTAAACAAAGGATTTATAATAGATATACCCAATTAAGACCCTAGCAGCAAATGGTATGTTGACAACATCCTGGTATCTTTTATTGACAAATTAAAATGTTAGAACAATAACAACGGGATCATAAGATATTAGGGTTTTTTAATCGAAGAAGAATAACAGTATTAAGGGATATGGGATTAGAATTGATGCGATATATAAGTAGGAACTGGTAAAGTGATAATACTGTTATGTTGTGTTGTGTTGGATTAGCTGGAATGACAAACAGATTTGATAAGTAATAACTAATGGATCTATCAAAAAAACCATAAATTATAAAATTAAAAAAAAAAAAAAAAAAAAAAAAAAAAAAAAAAAAAAAAACCACATAAAACACAAAACTTTGATTTTTCTTAAAACTGCTGATACCAGACTGCCTGCAAAATTAGAACATAGACAAAATAAACCTGCAAAATTATTATGAATTCTAAAAAGACCTACATGTTGTTTTAAGATCCATTACAGCAACATGTGTTCAAAGAAGGCTACGCCTAACCTGCAAAAACCTGCAACGAAACCAACATATGCATGCACAGTAACAAAGTTTCATAATTAGGGTTTTGAGATTTGAGAGAAAAGAGGCTACCTTTTTTGTGTACGTGATCAATAAAACAAAAACCATAATAAACTAAATTGGTGGAACTATATTTAAAGAAAAGATATGTATATATCTTTTATACATGATGCATATCTTCTTATATAAATCCAGTATTAATATTCTCTTAAACATTATATTTATTGTTTTGGAAAATATATCTCAAAAATTAAGTTGGTCTAGTGGTAAAAGTAGTTATTAATGTATTAGCAGGTGGACACAATGTGATGACATGGCTGATAATGAATTACTAGACAATGACTGGGCAATGAGGTGGCATTAATGACGTCATACGCCTCCTGTTATATATAATGTAGATATATATATATATATATATATATATATATATATATATATATATATATATATATATATATATATATATTTGAGTAAACAAAATCTGAAACAAGTTTATATTTTCCTTCACACGCATGTACTGCACTTGGATGCAATTTATGTTGGAATTATTATATCATGACCTTCATATAAATAAACCAAGTACATCAAAGTGAGCATATAGCGGAAGCAATTATAACAAGACCATAATATGTAATTAATTAATCAAAACATAAATAATAAACATACCTTGATGATTCTAGCCCGAACAAGAATCAATGCAATCTTCCGGAACCAAGAACCCTAATTAGGGTTTATAAGAATTATAAGAATTACCCCTTACCTTTTTGTAATTCAATCCAAGAAACAATCAATAGTGTGATTGTATCACGTTCTTGTACACACGTACTATAACGTATTAAAGTTATGCTAGTAATTAAATCACAAAACTTAAACCAAGACAATATTTGTTTAACAAAAATCGATTATCCCTTGGAGAGGGCATAAGTCGATCGACCAAAGAAAAAGAACAAGAGAGAAAAGATTTTAGGTTTTTGTGTGTATGCACAAGAGTACCAAAAACCTAAACCTTTGATGTGTATATATACTAGAAGAAACTTAGAGCTCAAGTTTTGTGTGGGTTGGGTAAACCCATTGCAAACCGATCGGCCCTCAATAGAATGAGGGGATCCGGAACCTTCTTGACATCTAATTTCATTCTAGTCCTCGTTCTTTTAATTTAACGTCCATTAGTCATATATCTTAAATACTAATAAACGTTTATATGTTTTGTGATAATTAATAAATGAATACAACATTTATATTCTTAATACTCATACGTAAAGTGTGCAATCCCGTGATCTCGAGTTCGATCCTAACATACGACTACTAAAATAATGTCCATATTCTAACAGCTCCCACTTGGACATATTTTAATAGTGTAATCACATCGGTTAGCATCTAGCAACACGCCGATGCCTCTAGTACGATCTCGAGTAAGGCTCCTGGAAAAACCTTTTAATGATTTCTCATTATTATTATCCTTTTGTTTCTAGTACCACGTTAATAAGGATATGGATTAAAGTCATTCCTTAATTAACCATTCTGTTTCTCGTTGTTTTATGATTGATCAAGATTACCAAATCTTCTGAACATATTCAGGGAAGATCTTGGGTGCGGCCGCACATGCATCTTACCAACCCTACGAGGGGCCCAGCAGTATTAAACTCCAAAATAAATTTGAAGGAACAAATTCTATCTTGAATACAAGCAAAACCCACAAACTTTGTAACATTTCCGAAAACAACCCTTATGACTACCAGTTACGTATAGCGTTAAGTTGTTCCACAAAAATGTACTACATTCATGACACTTATCTTGCATCTCAAGTCTGAGGATAACTTCTCATGATTTACTTAATAACAAAATCCATAAAGTAACATCATGTAGTTGGGATAAGTCCAATATTCAGTATCATCGAATATCATCTGAAATGGCATGACTACGCATCAATATACTTTAAGTATATTATACCAACCTTCAGATTTGTCTTGATTTAATAATATTCCCATATTATTAACTGACAATGGACAATTTTGAATAACATTTATTCATGGATTTAAACATACAAATATAGGATACAATTTATTATAAATTAAACATACCATGTATTGAAATTTATTATAATAATTGTTTAACATCCCTTATCCAAATACTAAATAGATCAATGCATGAAAATCTTGTTGATGAATTATGTCTCAAGTAATGACATTCCTACTTGTTGACAAAACATAAATCATCCAACTTTGACCTATCGGAATTTTAAGATTACTTATTTCAAGAATTCAACTAGTGAAGTTCTTGTATGTGCATACTCAACTATTTTGACAATGCCATATAATATTTCATAAAACGTGTGACATCCTTAACCACCAATTTATGATAATCAAACTCCCAAACATTTTAAAGTTTAAAGTATTCTTATTCTTTTAATATATAATGCAACTATGCTTTTAGCAAGCATAACTGGTACATATAGTCAAAGATGAAATCCTTACCATGACTAGTATTGAGTGTCATCTCAATTTCATTAGCATCATTGTATGCAATAACAATATGCTATTAAAACTTTCCGTAAACCATAATATCTATTGTGTAATGTTTGATGCCCTTCAAACTATCAAGTTTGTTGGCTATGACAATTTTCACAACAATTGAAAATTGTTCATCTATAGAATTTGGAAGCTATTCCAGATTTTAGGATGTGATTCTATAATCAAATGTATTCATTTAGAATATTACACAAGTTATCTAATAACTTTTAATTAGATATTAATATTGCCAAATCATCTTGTAATCAAGCATGATAAAACAAAACATGATGTTCATGAAAGATCTTTGAGTCATACTTAGATTTTATTCATGTCATTC
Source organism: Artemisia argyi (assembly GCA_030686995.1). Lineage (NCBI taxonomy): Eukaryota > Viridiplantae > Streptophyta > Magnoliopsida > Asterales > Asteraceae > Artemisia > Artemisia argyi. The sequence continues at coordinate 11,282,147 of CM060689.1, read as the reverse complement.
ATATACATTCAGACTTTCTAAATAATATATCATGTTATATTAGATTCATTTACCGCACATGTTTCAACAATAAACATTCATTCCAAGGTTGTATGTCTTATTTTCTAAATCTTACAAGTAAAGTTTCATTACATTCTTAGACTTAACATTTACTTATATGGAATGTTACTTTTCATATGTTCTACAACATATATGATTTAAGAAATTAAACATAATACTCCCACTAGCTTTTAGGAATACTTAGAAATTATCTTATTTCAATTATAAATCCAAACATGAATTTAATAATTAAATATAAGAGTAATCTTCTAGATGCATGCATTTATCCATCCATGGATTATTGCATCATGTACACTTACAAAGATTTATTTGAATTCATAAACTCCTTTTGATTACTTATCGTCCTCGCTCAAGTAATCATTCAAGAAAGAGTTTTGATATTCTATTGTCAATTTCATAAATATGACAATCATAATCTTTATATATTTAATGTGTTTAGAAAAGAATATTCAATCACAGTTAATTGCTTAAGTGTGATTAATAATCTTGTTATAAGACATGCATTAAATACGTGCACAATATTGCCCATATGATTTCTATACAAAGATTTAAACCACAATAGTTACCTTATCTTTGAAGAAACTCATCCTCATTTTCTAGTCTAACTATTAAGATAAACCAAGTTTCTAAAATTGATTATCTTTATGGACAGCATCTTAATCATTCATATCATGTATATTTTACTCAATTTCATATTTGGTAATGTATCATAATGATTATCAGGTTTACAACAATCCTGTAAATCATAGTCCTCAGCATATTAATCAAATATCTGAGATATATTGATATTCTATGAATGATAATTCCATCATCTTGAGATTTAACATTTAACATTTAATTGTCAAACTTTATTATCATGTTGAGATTTAACATTCAGATGTCAAACTTCATCATGATATTTACTAGTGTATTTTAGAAGATTATGTATCTTGTAATTTTATCTTTTAAAGATCAAAACTCTCACTTGCTTTTAGTAATTTAAAGACTATCTTTAAATACTTAGCAAATAAAGAAACAATACAATGTTCTCTTTTGGGATATTACAAATACTTATTGATAGTTCTTAACTTAACTTTGTTAATAACCTCTTCATAAGCAGTTAAACAAATTTAGAACTTCAATTTAAGACTTAATGTGATTCACACATTCATCATATTCCATTATATGATAATGTCTTATTAATCTTCTATGTTGGAGTTTTATTAAATATGTCAAAGTCATACTCAACATTCTAACCATGATAACTTTTGGAAGAAAAGAAGTCATAGTTATCTTTAATCAAACAATATAACAAGAGTTTGATTTTCCTAACATACCATAAACATTTGGTATTTCATTAGTATTAATATTGTAAGACAATCTAACAATATTTAAGATAACCATATTCCTTTTGACTTGTTTATTTACCAACGAAGTCATTTTAATGGTATAATAATTTTCAAGCCAATTACATGCTTTATAACACAAGTACTTTTTACAAAGTCACTTCATGTCCATGTCTTTACAAGAAAACATAAACTGTTATAATCCCACTATACGTTATAAGTTATTTAACAATTTAATAACTTCATGTATATGTCTTAATTAAAAACACAACAAAATAACGTCTTACTTTATTATAAGTCTTGTAACAATTAAAAGACTTTATGTTATATCTTTACAATGAAACATAAACATGTTTAACTAAAGTAATTATGAACACCATCTTTTGGTTTCAATCGTAATTTCAAGTTAATTTATTACTTCATAATAATGTAAATAACATTATTTCTTCATTTATTTATGTCATTCAAAGAACACATAAATATTCATATTGAAGCAGCATTAGATTACTTTATTAATTTATGTCATTCCATGAATTCATAAATATACAAATTAAAGTAGTCTTGATATCATATTGACACATGTTCTAATAGGTATCTAATTTAGAAACTGTAAATTCTCATAGTTCAATTACATCAGTTGATCTGCTAGTAATGAAATATGAAATTCACCTTGTTGTTGCAATCTAGCTAAGCTCTCACATAACATAAATTGTAACACCAAGTGTTTCTAGAATTATCTTAGTATAATTCATATTAGAACATTATTCTCTTACCTTGTAGTCAAGAGAATCCATTAAATCATATCTTTATGAGTTGTTTCTTGCACACATTAAAGATAACATTTCTCCCACTTGTGCATGGAACAACCTCATATAGTTGATAAACAACACGCCATGCATTTGTTTATGTGATCAATATGATTGTGTCATATATTTTAGCATAACAAGTAGAAGTAGAACAACAATGTCTAGTAAGGAAACGTACAATACTTATCCTTAAAAGTATGAGTGTCTACACTTGGAAAGTAATTATCTTTAGCTACCAAGATATAAAAGCTTGTAACTCCCACTGAATTAAAGATCATTATAATAATTCCTTATTCAGTGATAAGTACACAATACTCCCACTGAATTTGACAACATTGTAAATGTTTCATATCCAGTGAAAGTAAATAGTGTGCTTTTAACTTTCCTACACCTTTGAATGTCCATACGTAACAATTACTTATGTACTAAAAGTGTATTCTACTACGTAAATGATGGACTATCCACCAAATGATATTAACTTGAAAATTGGGCATGCAATTTCTTCCTTAATAGGTCTACCATCCTGCAATGTATGTAGCACCTTTAAAATATTCAAAACAACTAGTTTGTTTTTAAATATTTTGCAGTAATTAGTCTAGCTTCTAATTATAATAACTCATAAAATGTCATACATAATTTTCTGTTAACCAAATATCATATTTGTTACTAAGAATTTGATCACCGAATGAGGATGATAAAATCCCTATGAAAAATGTATGCAATTTTCTTAACCATTAAAAATTTGCTATGAGTTATATTAGAATTTAGACATATCTAATATTCCTATTATCCTTTCTCATTCATGAAAAGGAATAGAATTGTGTCTCACTTTTCCTTCATAGAAAGGAGACTCCTTTTGTCTTTTAAGTAAATATTTCTTAATCAAACATTTGTTTGAAAACAGAACTAGATCAATTTACCAAAGCCCAAAATACGTTTACGGTTTGAACGTTGCATTAATACATTAAAACGAATTACAAAATTCAATTTCAGTATTTTCGATAATTAGATCTTTAAGAAAATAAAATACCCATTGAAAAATATTCATATAAACCATAGTATTTTCTTAAAGCTAGGATCCTAAATTGACATAGTACTATTACATCAGTTGATCTGCTAGCAATGATAGTATTCAACAAGGTAATTGTCGAACAATAATTGCCAATATCATATTGCAATTCCTAGATTTATGGGATCTACAATCACAAAACATTTGTATTGTAAGCATGTTTAGTCCCCATCTTAATGCCTTGAGTCCAAGTCTCACTTACTACTCAATTTAAGTTGTCTAACTTAAAAACTGTAAACTCACAAATCCATCACATCAGTTGATCTGCTAGCAATGAATTTATGAAATTTACCTCTCCATTGCAATCTCGCCAAGTCTCACTTGACGTAAATTACAACTTCAAGTGTTCTTAATTAGATGGCATTCAACTCAATTTTATAAGGGTATTAATATTTTGACGTGATCAAAATAATGTATGAAGAAGCATGCATACAACTTCATAACATTGGTTTTACAAAACAATTTTATTACCAATTAGCTAAGAGTAAAATAACAAAGTTTTGATTGAGGTATCGAGTTCACCAATTAAAGAATAACCATCAATTATCGTCCACTATATCGTACTTTTGCATAAGCCCGAAAGCTTAGTGTTTCGGATAATCATTGTGGAATTGTGGATTATTCACCCTTAAGATGACAATGTACATGTAATGGTTGTTCGGTAAGTCTAATTTACACACAAACGAGCGTTAAGACAGAATGTTGTCTCTCTAAGGCCACAATTTAATGCGTTGCCATCCTTATACCCATCTTATAGTGTGTAAACTTCGGTCGAGCCTATTTAACCATTACGTACAAAAACATCAATCAACCAATTCTTTGAGATTTAAACTCTTAAAAACCAAAACAATTTCGCCATTATTTAGTCCGTATTATTTTTCTATTCAAAAATTACCCTTTTCGTTTATAAACATGTCTAACACAATAAATAAACAAAAACAAGTAATATACAATAAAAAATAAAACAACTAAATAAACAAATATACATAATCATAACAATTAAATATGTATAAAACATGTAGCCACATGCAAATCTTATTCAATAGTCCTATTAATAATCAAATCTAGATGTATAACGTATTAATTCAATTGAGGCTTTCTTCTTCTTGGAAAAAGAGCCACATACATCGATAAATCGATTGCGTAAGCCAAAATTAAATAAATACCACATAGCACATAATTGATTACTTAATATTGGAGTCTTCTCCAATTCGACATCTATTAATAAATTTACATGTTTTAATATAACTTAACCATTAATATATATAAACAATTTAAACAATTTAAATAACACAATAAAAATCCATGCAAATATGCACTTTTCCATGGATTTAGCTTAACAATTAACATATTGCACCAAGATCGTTTACTAAAACGCATAACAATTACATGACATCTTAGGGTTACTAATTAGGTTTTAATAAAATTAAAAGCAAAACCCTAAAAACCCTTAGGTCATTCGACCCAAATTAGGGTTAGGGATAAAAAAAAATATAAACCCTAAAAAAACATGTAACTATACGAATCAAAATCCAATTTTTATGCGTTGCGATAATTAATTACACATTATAACCTGGCTCTGATACCACTGTTGGAATTATTATATCATGACCTTCATATAAATAAACCAAGTATATCAAAGTGAGCATATAGCGGAAGCAATTATAACAAGACCATAATATGTAATTAATTAATCAAAACATAAATAATAAACATACCTTGATGATTCTAGCCCGAACAAGAATCAATGCAATCTTCCGGAACCAAGAACCCTAATTAGGGTTTATAAGGATTATAAGAATTACCCCTTACCTTTTTGTAATTCAATCCAAGAAACAATCAATAGTGTGATTGTATCACGTTCTTGTACACACGTACTATAACGTATTAAAGTTATGCTAGTAATTAAATCACAAAACTTAAACCAAGACAATATTTGTTTAACAAAAATCGATTATCCCTTGGAGAGGGCATAAGTTGATCGACCAAAGAAAAAGAACAAGAGAGAAAAGATTTTAGGTTTTTGTGTGTGTGCACAAGAGTACCAAAAACCTAAACCTTTGATGTGTATATATACTAGAAGAAACTTAGAGCTCAAGTTTTGTGTGGGTTGGGTAAACCCATTGCAAACCGATCGGCCCTCAATAGAATGAGGGGATCCGGAACCTTCTTGACATCTAATTTCATTCTAGTCCTCGTTCTTTTAATTTAACGTCCATTAGTCATATATCTTAAATACTAATAAACGTTTATATGTTTTGTGATAATTAATAAATGAATACAACATTTATATTCAAGTATTAATCTTTAATACTCATACGTAAAGTGTGCAATCCCGTGATCTCGAGTTCGATCCTAACATACGACTACTAAAATAATGTTCATATTCTAACAATTTATACATAAACACATTGGAATCAAAAAAGGCTTTGAACTTGTGACTGGAATCAGTGGGTTCTCCAAAGACCACCCAATGGAATCAAAAAAAGCTTTAAACTGAGCCGACATAATATCATGTCGAATCTTGTGGAACCCGAACACAAATCTATCTCCTTCTGCGAGATCTTGCCATCGTACAATTAGAGGTGTTATCAAGTCGGATTATCGGGTTTATCGGGTCGGGTTTTGAGTTTTTAAAAAGTGACCCACAACCCGGCCGGATAAGTGATCAAGTTACCGGGTTCGGGTGTCTATCGGGTCGGGTTAAGTCTGGTCGGGTGAATCGGGTTATAAGATAAATCAAATTCAAGCTCAACACATACATTTCAAACCAAGTCAACAACTAGTATTATTAAGATGTACATTTCATAATTTTTATTGTTGCATACTACTACGTGTGTTTTTGGTAAAAGTAGCAGTAAGCAGTAGTAGTGAGCAGTGAGGTGTGAGTAGTGAGCTGTGAGCGGTAATTTTTATTGTTGCCTACTCACAGCTCACCGCTTCTAAAAGAAGCATTGGAAAAATGAGCATTCCTTAAAAATAGCAAAGCTCACTACTATTTTGCCAAACGATTACTAAAAACTAAAATGCTCATTGCTCACCACTCCAAAAAGGTTCACACCACTCCGTGCCAAGTATACCCTACATATTATTAAACCACAATCATATATATAGGTTAGTCACTAAGCAGTTTGTCAAACAATTTTGATAATGTTCAACAAGAACTAGAGTTACAATCTTACAACATTTGAGCAAGTTGACATGTCCCATAGACCATATCTAAGCTACATTTGAGACCAAAACACAAACTTAAGTGGGCTGAAAACGAATAGAAGACCTAAAAGAAATAATAAAATAAGTAGTACAACTACAAATTAAAAGTAAACAAGAAAGTTGTTGATATGTTGCCAATGACATCCATGGCAACAACAAACTACCACTATTCAATAACCAAACGTGCTAATGAAAAGTGCCTTTAGCTATCAGTAGGCACTTTCACTAATACGTTGCTTTGAGATTGTGTTGACAAATCAAAAGATTTGACAAGAATCACATTTAATACCAGTAACAAGTAATATGCTTTAATTATAAGTGAAAGAGCCTTTTGACATATAAAACTTGCTTAAAAATCAGCCACATAAGATTGACGCAATACAAGTTCATAATTAGCAAGTTATCAATTATATTAATGATTCGTAACCAAACTTAGAGAAGACGTACTTCTTTTAGAAACCATTTCTTTATTCAAACTTAAAACATGTCTGCACAAAATGATGAGAAACTGAGATCAAAACCATTAGGATATTCAAATGATCAGAAACAGGTTACCAAAATAATGTGTGTGTGAACTGTTATTGGGCTTATAAAAGTATTAGGAGAAAAAAATAAATAATGACTTTTCGGTTTTATCGGGTGCATTATTTATCTAACCCTAACCCAACCTGATAACACTATCGGATTATAGGATTTGGGTCAAAACAACCCGATAAGTTTTTTCTAACCCTACCCGATAAGCCTTATTAGGTAGGGGTGTCAGTAGGGTCGGGTTGACACGACCCGAACCGGATAAGGCTTATCGGGTCGGGGTCGGGTTTAAAAAATCTTGTCGGGTTGTTTTGACCCGATAACCCGATATTGTTATAGGGTCGGGTTCGGGTTGAATTATTTATGTTATCGGGTTATTGGGTCGACCCGATAAGATCCGGAAAATATTGTTTTAATTTTTTTTTTACTGCCTATTGCGTAGTTTAGTCGATCCATTCATGTCATAATAAAGCTAAACCCTCACAACTGAATACATCCATTCTTTTTTAGTTTTCCACAGACTTAAAGGTAATATGTTAACAGGTCCATCTTCCAACAGCTGACTAATTTGATTTTGTGGGTAACAGATAGCAACCTGTTGGAGATGATTGTAGATAAATTGAGTCCATACTCCATATGTGTGATAAATTAAGTCCATATGTGAGTACAACTTAATGTTACATGTTACATGTTACATATAAGTTGGCATCAAATGTATTGATTGCTATTAATAACTTATTTATGGGTATACATACATACATGTTACATTTCGTATGTAGTCCATTTGTTTTTACTACCGGTAGATAAATAACTTATTTATGTGTATACATACATACATTGGCAGCTCATATGTGACTTTAGATGCAAATATGTGCATGATATTATATTGATTGCTATTAATAGTCCTATTATAAAGCTTTCACATGTGCCATCTACTGATTATTTGGTTTCTTGTTTTAAGTTTAAAACTCTTTCACTGATGACCTGAACCAGTGCAGATGCTTCAAATATGTTTATTTGGTTTCTTGTTTTAAATTTATAACCGTAACACATATACTTTTTATGTTACTAATACTTTTCTTTTGTTGGCGTTACTGACACTTTTTTCTCCACGGAGTATGCTGGCCTACTACTATTAGGCTGTTCGCTTTTGGGAATTGTACCTCTTTTCGGGTGGATTATGGCAACCCGACAAACCCAAATCACCCGACATGACAAAAACCCGAACCCAATAACCCGATTCTTAATCAAGTCAGGTTGTGGATCACTTTTAAAAAATTCAAAACCCGATTGAACCCGATAATACCCCTATTATCAGGTTTGAGTTCGAGTTCTGACCCGACCATACTGACACCCCTAGTTGTACCCATGACATAATCTTCAAAACCCTAAACCCTTTTATAAAATCCGAAAAATCCGGTGGAGGGATGTCGGCATTCGGCACGTAAGCATTTATATTCTTAAATAATACTCCCTCCGTCCCATATTAAGTGTCTACAATGGAATATTTGGATGTCCCAAATTAAGTGTCCACTTGTACCTTTCAACCAATAAGTTGAGAGTTTAGTGGGTAAAAGTAATATTTGATTGATGGAGAGTTTAGTTAGTGAAATCTCCTAAAACTTTGTGCATTATGAAATGTGGACGCATAATATGGGACGGAGATAGTATATCATTGTCTCAATGAGTCAAAAGGCTATAGTGACTGTTTGTAATTTAGTGACTACCTTTTGTTTAATAGCAATCATGCTTTCCCTTAAATATATCATTGAGTCAAAAATATGAACATGAGCGGGGTATGGTGAAGTCTAAAATTTCTTCATTTGGGCTTCACCGAGTAAGGGTGAGCAAAATCGACCGACAACCGAAAACCGACCTCGACCGACACTAACTGACCAATACTCGGGTCGGGACTCAGTTGGGTTTTCCACCATCTCGGCACTTGGGTCGAGTGAGCCAAAACCGAGAAAACCGACCGAAACCGACTCGTCCCGAACCGACCCGAGTAAAACCGAGTAGTTTCTGGTCGGGATTCGGTTTGGGTTTTTCAGGAAGTAGGTTTCGGAATGGGTCGGTTTCGGGTCGGTACGGGTCCGATGCTCACCCCTATCACCGGGTGTTATCTCACTTCAATACTCTCACTTCAAAATACATCTTCACTCATAACACAAAACAACCTCTTCATTTGGGTCCACTGACCCCAATTTTATTTTCTTTTTCATTTTTCAAATAAACTAAATAAATTTTATTTAAATAAAAATACAATATGAAACTCTAACTCGTCCATTTATAAAACGCATCCAACAACAATATTACAAAAGAAATTTGGTGCAACAAAGCTGCTTCTTCATCTTAAGCCCAAACTAAGCACCTTTTTATCTAAACAAAATACAACCCAAAATTAAGCACCTCCCTTTATCAAAACCTAAACCTAATATGCAAACACTACTTCTTTTTCTTCCAGTTATCGACACACACTAAAAACACATACTCACACACACAAACGCAAGCACACTCAAGCACAAATAACAATTGAAAATCCAAACAAAGAAAAAAAGAAAACAAAAACGAAAAGGTTTTTGTTTTTTCTGCTTCACTTTCTCGGCGAGGTTCTAAAGGCGATAGGGTTGGGTGTGGCAGGGTGCCACATTAAAATAGCAAGCACAATTCTTCACCATACCCCTTGCTAACTATAACATTGATTATGGTTTCATATGTTTATATTTTTAGGATTTTCTGTTTTGCTATATTTTACTTCCTCAGTCTTAAATTAAAATTCCATACTTCTATTTTTTTTCTTTTTTCCTGGATATCCTAATTTAATTGTCCATTGCTAAAAATAGATAAAGAAGTTTGATCGAATCTATCATATTACTCTTGGTTAAAATTAAATTTTCAAACTTAAAAAAATATATATATTAATTAATTAGTTAATGATAAAACTATCATTCTACAAAATAGAAAAGAGAGAAAGCAATAATAACTACATTATTAAGTTGAGTTTTGCTAGACCTACAAAAAAAAGTTTCACAAAACACACCCACAAAATTATATGTCATTGTTTGATTGGTGTATTTGGCTAAGTTTCTATCTCTTCTTTTTTTATTTAGCCAATCAAACAATGCCATTTTTTTATTTTATTTATTTTTTATTTATTATTATTTTTTTTGGATCTAGTAAAACTTTATTAAATTATGTGTTTTTTTATTGGAGACAATTATTTTAAAATGGATGGAGTATTTTTTTTTCGTGTATCAAAGCGAGAGAAAGAGAGGCAAATATAGAGGAAGACGATTGCAGTGGTTGTGGTGGTAGAGGGTGGTGGTGGTTTTTAAAATCTTGGTTAGTGATGGTGTTTGGTTAAAAAAATTGTAAATTCAAGAGAAAATTATAATGAGGAAGATGACGAGGGTACTTTTCTCATTTTGATAGCCTTTGACCAACGGTTAACGCAAAAGAGATGAGGAGTGTAACAAAACATGAACAGTAATGACAATTTTTTTAATTAAAGTTTGGGAGTGACTGAGAGTGCAAATTTTGGAAATCACATGACGAAATTTGTAATTTACTGTTCCATGTATGTGCATTTAGTTCATAAGCTTGTGTTTGTTTCCTTAACAAAATCACTTAATACCTGTTAGTGGATTATGAATATGAACCGTTAAGAGCTTTTGATAATTAAAGGTGTTTGTTTTTTCTCCCTCATGTAAATGCAGTAAGAGGTTCAAACGTCTTGCCTAACAAGACTTTGAAAATGATCTTACAACCTGATATATGAACTAGTTTTTTATGTGTTTTAGAGATAAGTTCATTTAGGGACTAGTTTTTTGTTACATACTAAGGGACAAATCCCCACCATCCATTTAGTTTGATCTAATGGTGGGGATTAACCTAAGATTAAACATGAAAACCTAAGTCCATGTATTTTTTTTTCTTTTTCTTTGTCTTTTTTATTATTCACTTTCTTTATTTCTTTCTTTCTTTTTTTTTTTTTTTTTTTTTTTTTTTCTTTTCTTCTTTTTTTTGGCTTTTTTTTTTCCAATTAACGTTATATATTTTTCTTTTTTCTTTTTCCTTTTTCTTTTCTTCTAATTCAAGTTTTTTTTTTTTTTTTTTTTTTTTTTTTTTTTTTTTTTTTTTTTTTTTTTTAAGTCAAGCTTTTCTTTTTTAAATAAATTCATGATTTTTTTCTCGCTTTATTACGTTTTCGTCTGTTCTTGTCTGTTTTCACATGCTTATATACGTTTTCAGACGTTTTTGTCCGTTTTTTACCGTTTTTATACATTTTTGTCCCTTTTTTTACGTTTTCGTCTGTTTCAAACGTTTTTGTTTGTTATTATATGTTTTCGTCCGTTTTTTTACGTTTTCGTCTGTTTTCAGACGTTTTTATCCATTTTTGATAGTTTTTATATGTTTTCAGACGTTTTTGTCCATTTTCATATGTTTTCATCTGTTTTTATACGTTTTTGTCCATTTTCAGACGTTTTCGTCCGTTTTTATACGTTTTTTGTCCGTTTTCATATGTTTATATATGTTTTCGTCCATTTTCATACGTTTTCACACGATTTCATCCGTTTTTATATGTTTTCGTCCGGTTTCATATGTTTACATTTGTTTTCGTCTGATTTCATACGTTTTCTTCTATTTTTTTATGTTTTCGTCCGTTTTTAGACGTTTTCGTCCTTTTTCCTACATATTCGTCTGTTTTCTTACATTTTCCTTCATTTTCATAGGTTTTCGTCCGTTTTTAAATTTTTTTGGCTAATTTTAAACGTTTTCATACGTTTCTGAATATCACAAGAGATATTCGGTGATACTCAGACGTTTTTGTCTGTTTTCGTCCATTTTTGTACATTTTTGTCTGTTTTCAAACGTTTTCGTCTATTTTCATACGTTTCGGCAGTATTTATACGTTTTCAGACGTTTTTATCCGCTTCAAACGTTTTCATCAACTTTATACATTATCGTCTGTTTTCAGACGTTTTCGTCTGTTTTTATACGTTTTCGTCCATTTTAAGACGTTTTCGTCTGTTTTTATATGCTTTCATCCATTTTTATCTGTTTTCATACGTTTATAAACATTTTCGCCTGTTTTTATGTATTTTTGTCTGTTTTCAGACTTTTGTGTCTGTTTTCATACTTTTCAACAGTTTTTATACGTTTTCGTCCGTTTTCATCAATTTTTCATACAGTTTTGTCCCTTTCCAGTCATGTTTTTACGCTTTCATACGTATTCGTTTGTTTTCATATGTTTTCGTCCATTTTTATACGTTTCTGAATATCACAATTGATATTATTAATATCATAAGTGATATTTTGAATATCAAAATATCACTTATGATATTAATAATATCAATTGTGATATTCAGAAACGTATGAAAACGAAAGAAAACGTATGAAAACGAACAAAAACAGAAGAAAACGTAAGAAAGTGAAAAAACGTGAATTAAAAAAATGTGAAAATCACTTATAATATTCTGAATAACACTTGTAATTTTCTGAATATCATTTTTGATATTCAGAATATCACTTGTGATTTTCATGTTACAAAACATTAGTTGAACATCACTTGTGATATTCGGAATATCACTTGTGATTTTCTGAATATCACAAGTGATTTTCGACTAATGTTTTGTAACATGAAAATCACAAGTGATAATCTGAATATCACAAGTGATATTCAGAAAATTACAAGTGATATTCATGTTACAAAACATTAGTTGAAAATCACGTGTGATATTTAGAATATCACTTGTGATTTTCATGTTACAAAATATTAGTTGAAAATCACTTGTGATATTCGGAATATCACTTGTAATATTTAGAATATCACTTGTGAATTTCATGTTACAGAACAATTGTTGAAAATCACTTGTGATATTCAGAATATCACTTGTGATATTCAAAATATCACTTTTGAAAAAACGTGAATTAAAAAAAGCGCGAAATCACTTGTAATTTTCTGAATATCACTTGTGATTTATATTCAGAATATCACTTGTGATTTATATTCAGAATATCACTTTTGATATTCAGAATATCACTTGCGATATTCTGAATATCACTTGCGATTTTTATGTCACAGAACATTTGTTGAAAATCACTTGTGATATTCAGAATATCACTTGCGATATTCAGATATCACTTGCAATATTTTGAATATCACTTGCGATATTCTGAATATCACTTGTGATTTTCATGTTACAGAATGTTAAAAATCACTTGTGATATTCAGAATATCGCGAGTGATATTCAATATCACTCACGATATTCTGAATATCACAAGTGATATTCTGATAATCATAGTATATTACTTGTGATATTCCGAAAGGTATGAAAACGTCTGAAAACATTTAAAAACGAACGAAAATGAATGAAAACGGATGAAAACATATGAAAACGGACGAAAATGTATGAAAACGAACGAAAACGTAATAAAACGGACAAAAATGAATGAAAACAGATGAAACCATATAAAAACGTATAAAAATGGACGAAAACGTATAAAAACGGACGAAAACATATGAAAACGGACGAAAACGTATGAAAATGGACGAAAATGTATGAAAACGGGCGAAACTGTATGAAAAAATTCAAAAACAGATGAAAACGTAAGAAAACGGACGAATATATATATGAAAACGGACGAAAGCGTATGAAAACGGGCGAAAACGTAAAAAAACAGACGAAAACGTATGAAAAAAATTCGAAAACAGATGAAAACATATAAAAACGGACGAAAACGTATTAAAATGGACGAAACATATGAAAACGGGTGAAAACGTAAGAAAACAGACGAAGCGTAAGAAAACGAGCGAAAACGTAAGAAAACAGACGAAAATGTATGAAAACGGACGAAAATGTATGAAAACGAACGAAAACATAAGAAAACTGACGAAAACGTAAAAAACCTACGAATATGTATGAAAAACGAAAAAAACATAAATAAAACGCCCAAAAAAAAAAAAAAAAAAAAAAAAAAAAAAAAAAAAAAAAAAAACTAACTAACTAACTAACTTGAATTAAAGGGAATAAAACGTGAAGTAAAAAATAAATAAATAAATAAATAAAGATAGACAAAAAGGACAAGAAAAAAAACATGGACTTAGGTTGTATTATTAAATCTTAGGTTAATCCTCACCATTAGATCAAAATAGATGAATGTTGGGGATTTGTCCCTCAGTTTGTAACAAAAACTTAGTTTATAAAATAACTCACCTCATGTGTTTTAATCATTTAGATGTTTAAAAAAACATGTTTAAAAAAACAAACATTATTTGATTCAGATTCAGAGTTTTCCGCCACAGATTTATATTAAGATGTACGAATCATATTCAGATTTCTTTTACCAAACAAACTAACACTTCAGTTTTTTCTTAACGAAATGTATATAAACACACTTTTTACGTGTGTTTGAAATCCAAGGAGAATAATTTGATGTCATTTAGAAGCATCTCCTTTTATCCAATTACAAAATGCTTATTTACTTGTTTATTCGTATAGCAATCAATATTAAGGATCTTGGTATTATTTAGTGTTATACTTTTGCTTTGGTCAGTTGCATGCTATATCAACTCAGTTGAATTTGCATTCTTGCATCCAATAGATTCCACAAACAAAGCTGACATGTAAGCATGCAATTGGCAGCTTTATAGTACAAGGTCAAGTTACTACTCGATACCTTTCGAATTTGTGATAACTTTAACTTTCACAAAAGGTTTGATTTAGTACTAAATAAACAATACTAACGATTAACATTTTGTTTGCATTAAGTGGTGCTTTTTGTTGGTGATTAGGGAACCGATTTAGAAAAGCTTATTAGCACTTAATCGAGTTGCATCAATCTTTAATGATCAGGAGGACTAAGAAGGCGTACAATGACAATTAACACTAAAAATCAAAGTGTACTAGTTCTAAGTTCTTCATCGTTTACCATTTGATCTAGACTGAGTTTACTTCGGATTCTAATTCTGGGTCCATTGTCATTCGATCTCCGGGATTTTAGAGGATTGATTTAGTTTCTCATGTTGGTTTAGGTGAAGACGATCCCGATTCCGACTTTAAATATGACATCATTAGGTGGAAAAGGCGTTCCGAGTTACTCCTTTGGTTTTGCTTGAGCAATTTTATGGTGTTTGTCACGGTTTCAGGATGGGTTTTTATTTGACAGGAGATCTCTTGTTTCAAGAGTAGCTGGTATTCGATCTAGAGTCTGGTTGTTAATTTTTTTTTGGTTGCTTTGTAATCTTAGCTTTCTCGCTGGTCGTTCTTTCAATAAACTTTGTTCTTGCCTTACAAAAATAAAAGCTCAAACAAACAATAATATTCATTCAAAGCGAACTTATTGATTGAACATCTACAAATGTAGGACCAATCATTGAAATAAAAAGAAGTTTGTTTGATTTTGAACAAGTCTTATTAGTACAAACTCCTATCAAACATAAACTGAAACTTTTTTTCTCAAGCAGTGAATGGAAAACAATTAACCGATGTAGTACATTGGATCGGGCACTTTGAAGACTCGATCACCAGGGTTGCTCCCAAGCAAATCGCTCCATTGATCACCCATATTGCCTCTAATCCGATATCCAGACTCTTCCAATGCTTTTCTTTTGGCTTGTTTGTACGCAACTCCACTACCATCTCCCTCGCCCCTGCACGTATTTTTTTCAATAATTATATAACTTTTATTGGGCAAATGGGCAACACCATTAGCAAGTCGAGACTAGCAAGTGTAGTTGTCAGCTTGATTACGGTTTTTGTAGTTAGTACAAGTGTCTAATTAAGAAAAGTATAATTATATAACTTTTATAAGGAAATCTGCCCACATCTAAACTTAGATATGTGAATTAATTAGTTTTTTGGGTAAAGAGATATGTGAATTAGTTACTCACTTATAGATGAGCTTCTCCCATTTAGTATAACCAATTGCCTTCATATTTTTTGTACGAGCTTCTGCATAAGCAGCCTCTGTTCCAGTGAGAAAAACGATCTTGAACCCGAGCTTTAATAGTCTTTTGTACAGTTTAAGAGTCCCGGGTATCGCTGGCCCCGCTGCTTCCTCCACCCAAGCATTAAACGCCGTTGCATTGTATGGGCCTATTGCCCTGAAAAGGCACAATAAAACCATCAAAAACACGAAATGTCACAAAATAATTATTACGTAGTTATTTAACAAAGGGCTTTTGGTCCCAGCTTTATCGCTCAGGTTAAGGAGAGGAGAAATAATAACAAACATGTAACATTTTTATAAGCTTAATGAGACGCGACGTACCCAAAACCAACGGTGTCGCGAGCATAATATGGAAGATTAGAAAGTGTCGTTTCATCGATATCAAAAACCCAAACATCCTTGCCATCTTTAGTAATGTTAAGCCCCTTAGCATATTCATATGCTTCGGCAGCGACAAGATCAACATCCTTACGATATTGTTCCCCTAGCATGTAATGTCCAACATAGTTTTCACATGCTAAGGGAAGTATCCATTTCTGGATGTTGTTGGTTTCTACGGCTAGCCGCCAGCTCAAGCAGTTGAGCTTCGAGTGTTTGTGGCCCGCGGAACCCGAATGTGGCTTGAGCAAGTGGATTTGGTTGAGCGGATCAGATGCAACCGAGGTTGCAATGGTTAGGACTAGGAAGAGTATAGTGATACTCATGGTTTGTGTTTTTAGGTGCAATAGTAAGTTGTAACTTGTGTTGTGGAGAGGTACTTTAGGGGTTCTTTGGCTATATATAACTCGAGGGTCTTGAAAAATCGTATCTTTTTGAAGTTTTTATTTATATTTTCATTTTAAAAAACTGTGATACTAATTTGATGGTGTAAAAGAAGAAACCAAAAACTATATTAATCATATACAAGTTATAATGCTCACGCGTGCACGCACAGATTTTTTTAACACACGTACAGATTTTTTTTAAATGATATATTTTTGTTTATTAAAAAACAAATAATTTAATATTTGTTTTGTTTAATTTATGATTTTTAATTACAGTTTATTATTATTTAATATAATAATTTAAAAAGTTTATTTTATTATTATTTTTTATTCTATTTTTTTTATTTTGTTAACAAAATGATAATATTTCATCAAAATAGAATTTCCATAGTGGTTGAAGGCAGACGGGTAACAAGCTGCGCCGCTATCCTTTTTTGGATTGCAAAGCTAACTATTTTAAAAACTACATTCGTTGATCTATGTGTCATAACATTATTGTTCTTAACTTGTTGGACTCTGTTGCATCTTATTTATATTTTTTTTATCTTCTATTTTTGTAGTATATTAACAAAATATAAAATTTTAAATTAAAAAATAATAATTAAAATATTACTGAGAAATAATATTTTTTTTTTTTAAATACGAAAGTCTTCACTTGAGGTTTTATTTTATCATAAAAAAAGATTCGATAAACTACTAATGTTACAAGATATTAAGCCTAACCTTAAATACTTAATGGACATAAAACAACAAAGTTTATGCTATATTTAGCTAACATATGATGCATATTTTAAAATTCTGAGAAATTGAGCCCTTTTTTTTTTTTTTTTTTTTTTTTTTTTTTTTTTTTTTTTTTTCAAGGATGAATTTGACTATAAATATAGTAGTCAAAAGGACATTATAGATTATCATATGCCTCGACTACGAGTGTAAATGAGTTGAACTTTAGTCGAGTAACTCGAGCTCGTTCAAGGCAAGCTTTTTTTGAACCTCAAAAGCTCGAGCCTCGAACCTAGAAAATGAGCACGAAATATTTAACGAGGTAAGCTAAGTTTATATAGGTTCGACATGAGTTATTATCGAATTTTTAATAGATATTATGTGTATTTTAAGGGTTTAATTATATGTATATTTATAAATGTATCAAGTTTTTTTTAGCTTAGTTCGAGCGAAATCCAAATCTTATCTTGTATTTCAATTTTAGCTTGTTTAAAACACAAATCATTACATATAATTCGAGCTTTTTGAGTCGAGCCCGAGCCTAATTCCAACTTTCTCAAGCTGAATTCGAGCTTTCCTCGTAAAGGCTTGTCGGGCTATTGAGCCGAACAAAATATTGTCGAGTCGAGCTCTACCAATATCCAGTTCGTGGACTCTACTCGTTTACATCCCTATTCTCGACTAATTATGCGTACCAGTTTTTACACACATTAAAACATTATTATTATTATTATTATTATTATTATTATTATTATTATTATTATTATTATTATTATTATTATTATTATTATTATTATTATTATTATTTATTTATAGGTATCGATTTCAAAATTTTAGTTGTATTAAGTTAAAGATTTATGTGTTAGATGATGTAAACCTCGTAGGATATACGTATTAATGATACAAGATGCATAAAGCTAGATACATACAAACCCTAATAGACATAAGCTTACAGACGGGCTCAGGTCTCGCATGTATCAACAAATATACACCCACAGTCCTAGCGCCGAAATTACGAAAGCTTAGACTTGTGTAATAAACTTAGAAAAATAATAAAACAATAATTTATTGATAAAGAAATCCAACAACAAGCGAAAACAATTCTTAAAGCAGAAGCAAAAGTAAAAACAAATAACAAGTTTGTTGATAAATACATCCGGTAACAAGCGGAGATTAATCTTTATCGTATAGCAACAACAACAAGAAAAACAAAGAAACAAAAGCAAAAGCAAAACATAAGATATACTTATTATTAATACCATATTTATAAAGCCAGATACAAAAAAACCCTAATAAATATATCTAAGCTCACAGATGAGCTCAGGCCCGTAATCTTTTAGCCAATATAATGTTTAGTTTATACGAGTTTTCGCTTTAAGCATTTTAATTTGGAACCTCTCTAAGTTATCTCTATTTTTATGTATGGTGATCAACAGTAGAACAAAAGGAGTATAAATTAAACCAATTATATTCCGAATGCTTAAACATGTGACCACAAATCCAATTATATTTATATACAGTAATTACTATATATACTAAAAGGCAGAAACAATTCCTGTAGCAGCACTGTAGCTTCTACAGTGCTTGCTACAGTATGCTACAGTATTTTTTCGTCACATGTCGCTACAGTACTCGGTACAGTTTTTTTTTTTTTTTTTTTACATAACTTTCCTTATGAAAATTTGTTTTCTCAAAAAAATAAAAATAAAAAATCACAAAAAATAATACACTTACAAAAAATTTCTTATACAAATTTGCTTCTTTTAAAATACCAACCAAAAAAAAAACCAAAAAAAGTTTCAACCGCAACGCAAAAAAATAAAAATAAAATAAAAAAATAAAAAAAATAAAAAAATCCATAAACATAAACAAATTATGCTTTCAAGTAAACATATGCATACTTCAAATAACAAAATTATTAATTACACCGTACAACCCACAAAATACAAAACACAAAACACACCCGCCGCAACGCGCGGGCTACCTAACTTGTATATAGTAAAAGGCAGAAACAATTCCTGTAGTAGCACTGTAGCTGCTACAGTACGCTACAGTATTTTTTTTCGACACATGTCGCTACAGTACTCGGTACAGTTTTTTTTTGTTACATAACTTTCCTTATGAAAATTTGTTTTCTCAAAAAAATAAAAATAAAAAAACACAAAAAATAATACACTTACAAAAAATTTCTTATACAAATTTGTTTCTTTTAAAATACCAACCAAAAAAAAAAACCCCAAAAAAGTTTCAACCGCAACGCAAAAAAAAAAAAAAAAAAAAAATCCGTAAACATAAATAAATTATGCTTCCAAGTAAACATATGCATACTTCAAATAACAAAATTATTAATTACACCGTACAACCCACAAAATACAAAACACAAAACACACCCGCCGCAACGCGCGGGCTACCTAACTAGTTTTATATCCAATAACCAAAAGGAAACAAAGAGCAATCAATAAGTGGTCCAACGGGAAGAAAAAAAACAAGTTTACCATGCATGCATTAATTTCGAAACGTGCGTACTAACGTTATAATTTTTGGTCGACATATAAACAAGACAAGGACTCGAAACACCAATTTATCTTAGCCACATACCATGTAGAGTAGCCATATCTTCCTACATTTCAATCATATGACGCCAAATGTTCGACATGAGAGTCACAAGTTGCCCAAAATGTACATAAGTTGCCCAAAAAATAATCCGAAAAGTGACACTTGTCACTTGCAAATTGCAGTTCCTCCAAAACTACAGTTTACCCTTATCTAAATACGGAAACTCCGAATTCAAAGGTAAAAAAGCAAATCACTTGAGCAATCGGGGCATATTAGTAATTATCCCTAAAAAACAAGGATCGTACGTGTAATAAATATACTCCGTTTTTGTATTACACGGGTCGTCTATATTGTTATAACACTGATAGGCTCTATTTTTCAAAATATGAATTATCATTACAAATAATTTAAAAATTAAAGATTATTTGTGTAACTAAAATCAAATGAGGACCATAAGTGTTATTTTAGGCAAATCACAAAAACAGAACATGTAATTTTTTCATTGATTTATGATCAATCAATGTACATATCACATATCTATTATGGTATATACCATGGTTGTCAGGATCCCGATCCTGATCTTAGGATCTTACGATTTTACGATACTGCAAAGCAAAAACGATCCGGATCTTACATAGGATCTTTGAAAGCTTAAGATCTTATAGGATCCCGATCTTGACCATAGGATCTTAAGATCTAATCCGATCCGATCCTACTTTTCTCGGATAACAAGCTAAAAAACTGCACATTTCTAGATTATTTTTTATAAAATTTAAAAAACAACATATTAATCTTATTAAACATTTCATAATCATAATTTATGACAATATTTTGATGCAACATTCATATAATTTTGTTTTTATAATATATAATAATTTGTAAATTTGTATAATATTACAAAAACTATTAAGAAAATAACATTATAGTAGGATCTTACGATCCCGATCCGATCTTACGATCACGATCTTGCAAAGACGAAAACGATCCTGGGTAGGATCCCGATCTTGAAAACCTTGGTATATACCATCTACGTAGCCGACCAAAAGTTGATCATAGATGTTTTCCTATCCTCAGTTTATTATTATACCTATCGTTTATTACCAGTCAACTTTTTTCTTTCTTTCTTTAGCCGGGTTTTTGACTCTACATTGCGAGCTAACTAATTTTCAAACAACTACCTTTATAGATAGCTCGGTGTGACGAACATCCGTGGCCACTAGAGAATTATTTGTCTCCCTGTTAGATTTGAATTTGTGACCTCCTGTGAGATTAGTTAATATATACCATAAAAATGCGATATGATATTAGATTAAGAAGTTCTATATGAAGAAAAAGTGTTCTTAATATTTAACAAAACAAAAATTTGAAGTTAATGAATCATATTACATTTTGAAATAATAGAAGGTGAGTTTGGTTAAAAAAAATCAAATATCAAATGAGAGAATCTTAGTTACTCATTTTTTTTATTTAAAAAAAAAAAAAAAAAAAAAAAAAAAAAAAAAAAAAAAACTTTTTGCATTCTCATTTTTAGTATTAGATATCTCATAAACTACCGATCCTTAATTAAGTAAAACTAATTACACCATCATGTCGGACATAAAATCATCTTTCATTAGAGGGGCACTTTATTTACTTTCGACCAACTTTTTTTCAAGTTTTTTTTCTGGGTGTTGAAATTTATGCCAATAGAATCACATGTGATTTGTTAATTTAAACGTCATATGTGATTCGTTATTTAAAAATCACATGTGATTTGTAATTTGAACTTTAAAATTCGTATTACAGATCACATTTGATTCCATATCGTGTAATATTTCATACCCATAGAAAAAGAGGAAAAAAATGTCGAAAGTATATCGAGATGTCCGTCTATAAAAAGATTCTGTATCATGTAATATTTAATGCCCATCGAAAAAGAGAAAAAAAGAATTGTTGAAAGTATATCCCCGCTTATAAAAAGATAAAAATATTAAATGGGGCTCTTTGTTGGTGTTTTGAAAAGCTTATTACTCTATATATTAAAAAGCGTCGATTCGGTATCTTTTCATTGGCTGCCTTTAATGGGTTGATTTTAGCCCACAACTTTTTGGCCAGCCTGCGTTTGGTTGTTTGTATTTTGAAAGTAACGAGAGTGACGCTGGTCGCCGCGTTGCGAGCGAGCGCGTTTATAGGCAAAGTATTTTAGTTCGTTGACGTTTTGATAATATTTTTAATAATATAGATGTTTTTATTAGAAAATGTATGAGTAATTTTTAAAAAAATGTTGCGTTTGTTATAATTTTATTATTAATTTTTTTTTCTATGTATCTAAGAATTTATTTTCTTTTGTTTTTGCATAATTTTTTTTAACTACGAAGCAAATATTTAGGCACGTTTACTTTCTTTTATCCGTTTCGTTTATCCGTTTTAGTTTCAATCAAATATTTAGTTTCGTTTAGGTTTTTTTTGTCAATTGCCTATGCGTTTTTTTAAATGTATAAATATTTTCAGTAAGTAAATTTTTGTATCTTTTTTAAATGTAATTTTTGTGCTTTAATACATTGTTTACATTTTTTTTTTTTTACTTTTTTTTTTGAAAAGATATGTATCGGTCAACAAAAAAGATATGTATCGGTCAACGTTTCATGCGTCGGTAATAAAAGGGTATTTTCCCCCCTTTTGTATCAAACGTAACCCTAACCTCTGCAATTGAATCGCCACCTCCTAATTTAACGTTCATCTTCTAGTGTATTTTAACCTCCATTTCTGTAATTCACTGCTTCTGTTATGGCTTCACGACCAAGAACCTCTGCCTACGCACTTGCGCGCACTCCTAACTTCCAAAAGCTAAAGTTTGCTGCTGGTTCTAACGAAATCGAGGATTCCTTGCATGTGGCATTTGCTCAGGATGATATCGAAAATGATCAATTGTTAAGGGTGCTTGGTGAGCAGCGTGATCAATTAGCTGCAAAGGTCAAGTGGTTAGAGGACTTGGTAGAGGAAGGGGAGGGTTTCTTGCCGTTGCATGAGCACGGTGACATTGGTTTGGACCGTTTGAAGGAGACACTGAAGAGAGAGAGGAAGGTTCATGCTAGATTGATCAAGACTATGGATCTGGCGCGTAAAGGAAGAGAAGAAAAGAAGCTGAATCTTTACTTTTTCGAATGATGGGCTGGCCACTTGCTGTGGTATATTTTAGTTATCTTTTGTGTTTTTATTAGAAGTATGTATGTTGCTTAGGGCTGCATTTGGAATGTTCAGTTTATGTATGGATCTGTTATCATGGAACTTGTTTTTTTTGTGAATGATAACTGGAATGTATAAACTTTGATGGTTGGTAATATAACTTGAAGGTTATGTTTAATAGTATGTTCTTTTGTTATGGTAAATGATCGTAGCATTATTTCTGATATGCATCAGTGTTTATATCGTTGCAATTTATGGTATAATAAACATATAATTGATAAGAGAACTAATAGTTGTACTAAAAAGCAAAGCGAGTAGTTAATCAGCACTAAAGCTATGGCTGTAGACGCCATGTACAAAATACAGGTCGATGTGACGACTTGATAATCGAGTTTTGCTTTGACGCTTGGTACCTAGTAGTTGCTACAAATACTTATAGAAATACGTGTCTTGAAGGAACAGTTTAGTACATACATAGTTTGCAATTTTCTTTTTCCATTTGGCCGCTGCAACTTAGACCCGATCATTCTTCTTTTTTTGATTTTTTGAACCCTGATGTTGTGCTTTCATCATTGCTGCCTGTGAAAAGGGTTCTCCTGGCACTTTTTCTAACCGTTTGTTTTATGGGCTCTGATGTTTCGGACAAAGAGACTTGTTCTTTTAGTGTTTCTGGCGGTGTGTCCATTGGTATTGCAGGCTGTGCAGCCTCTTTTCCTGGTGTCTTGACTTGAATTTCTTTGAGCTCAAGCAGTTCTGCTGCTTTTGTTTTTGCTGGTAGAGTTATTGGTTTTGGTTGTTCGCTGGCTGGGGTCATCTCAGAGTGTTTTAAGTCAAGTGATTCAGTGTCTTTGGTTTTTAAGATGGTAATGTTTGCTTTCGTTTCCATTTTCATTGGAGATTTTGTTGCAGAAGACTCGATGGTACTTTCTGCAGTGATAGCATTGGCTGGTGGCAATAAGGGCGTGTCATCCCAGCATGTATCGAGAATGAAAAGCTGTCGTTCTTTTGTGCTTCTGGATCAAAGTGCATCTGAAAGATTCTTTTCTTTCCTTGCAGAGAAAGTAGTTCTGGTGGGTAATCATAGGAGTCTTGGTGTGGCATAGTTTGCAGAAGTTCCTTACAATCCGTGACTATTGAATTCGCTTCATTACTGAAACATGTCATTGTCACATTGCCAGTGCCATTGGATAATTCGACTCTGAAGCATTAGCTGTATACAAAACATGGAAAGTATTGTTAGACATAGATACATTTGCATAAAAGTTGGTGTATATATAGTGGTAGAATAATTTGCCGATATTTTAGGTTACCTGTAGAGTAGATCATCTTCTGATGTTGGCTGCTTGCAATGGGTATGTAACCAGCCTTGAGAAATCTTTAACTTGCAGTCTGAGCATTTTTTAAAAAACCATGGCCTTCTTGTAATGACTTTGTCAATTGTTGCGTCGACAGTAAAGCGAACATTCTGGTTCATTAGAATTGTAAAAGTTTAGCAAGTTTGTATTTGCTAAGTGCTCTAGTTAAGGTGTACATTACCTGTTGATTTTGTGGATTTTCTTTTGCTAAATCTCCTAGGGCAACGCGGTTTCTGAATTTTTCTTGTTGTGGATCTGCACATCTTTCGTACTGGACATTCAATATTGCGGGTGGATCAAAGAAGTCGTCATACCTACATAGTTAACACATATAGTTTTAGTGCCTTTTTAATTTTAGATTTGTATTTTTGTAGTGTGAGCTTGTTAACTTACACACTGCGAATTTCATGGTATTCCGGTGTGTCTGGATTGAAGTAGTATTCTGTTGCATTTGTCGCCGAAAGTTGAAGCCCTGTATTAGTATAAATATGTGTTAAAAGATATAGTTTACAGCTTATACCATTAGTATAAAGTGTTAAATTTACCTCCATACTCTTTTACCAAGCATGAACTAACTACAATGATTGTTGTTTTTTCGGCTTTTTCATATTCTTGCTTCCTGAAATTGTGAACATCTTCGTTCCATAGAGTAAAGCGCACCGTTCGGCCACTGTTGAAATCACATGTTATTTATGAGAGAAAATATGGTAATTAGGGTTTACAAATAAATGTTTGATGCTTACTCTAAGGTTTGCACACCAATGTCTCTCCAAACAGCTGAATCTTTTGTTGCTTTTAGTGATTTCTGTATCTCAGTTACATATTGCACACACCCAATGTAATATGCAAATATGATAAGTAAGGTCTGTGCATATTGTAACACCCCCTAATTTGAAATGCGGCAGCGGAATAGTAATTAGGGTATTACGGTGAAGATCGAAGTCATAATGATAGAAAACGGCTCAAAAGAGACGTTTTAAAACATAAGTTCATTTATAAAAATTCAAATACAAGAGGTCCTTATCAGGGTATTATAATAAAAGTTTTGATGTTTTGAACTAAATTAAACATCTTTTATTATACACCATTATTGAAATAAAGTATATATGTTTTGAAGTTTTTGCCGCCCGTTCCATGCTTGCTTCCCCTACTAAATACCTGAGATACATGCTTAAAAGTCAACAAAAATGTTGAGTGATATCATAGAGTTTAAATTTGGTAATCATTTTGATACACAAGTAAGATTGTATTGGAAATACAATCAGTTTGAAAATATTAATATTGCAGTTTATATATATTGCTTTAAGTCTCATGATACGCAAACGTTAACAAATACCGTAAAAACGGAGGTGTTTATCAAATCAATGATAATTTTGCCCTCGTGTAATAGGTGATTTGCCAATTTCTATTTTTATTCAAATATAATTATCACGACTAATACGACTAACCACATGCATAATGGCATTCCGTCAAGTATTAATGGGACAGGCTGTCAAACCTTAAATAGATCTATTCATTATATTCGCGTTCACATAACAGTGATTAATGGCTCATGATTAAGGGTCTTTTGACAATAGCTAACTTAGGCATATATCAAGTCAGGAAGCATACAGAAAATTACTTGCGATCTGTTTATAACATGTATCCCCCTCACGGAGTTTTGAAAACAAGTAAATGTGAGGCTATGACTCACCTTGATTGATACTGAAATGAAGAAAATAAAGTCGGACAAATTTATGATAACGGCTTCGAAACACAACCTAATAAATAAATTTATCTGAGAATTTGACCAAATACTATTTGGTAAATACGAACGAATAACGAATAATAAATATTCGTTATGACGAATAAGTGATGTGCAGTGTAATTCTTGTGATATGCATGATATGACAAAATATGATATTTAAATTATCCATCGAAGTTTTACCTTTTTAATCGTACGTAAAATATTAAATTTTGAAATATCGTTTATATATATTATTAACGTTACGTTAAATAATATATATAAGTAAAAATAAAAGTTTAAATGTAATACGAAATAAATTTACGAAAATAGAAAATAAATAAGAATGATAAATAGATTATATTTAGTCTTTGTCTCTTTTTCCAATTTTACCATTTTTACTCTAACGATATTTGCGTTACACCGTTAGTCCTTTTTACAAATATATTCAACTATAGTCCTCTAATTGTCCAATAATCAATACTAGGCTTAGAATATTAACTTTCATCAATTTTTACCCTTAAGTTTCTATTTTTACAGGTTTAGTCCTTACTTTTCAATATTTACACTTTTGGTCCTTCTAGGTGTCGTTGCGTTACATTTTTAGTCCAAAATTACAAAAATGATTATAAAAAATTTCAAAAAATTTCCGTGGCTTGTTAAGTCAATAATAAGCTAATTTCAACTGCTTATTTAACAAAAAGCTTATTTTTTTAGCTTATGGGCCATTAACAAACCATATCAAGGCCCGTTATGATTTTTAGAGGCGAGGGCAAGGAAAATGTTTTGGGCCCGACCATGGACTATTTTTATGATTCTAAAAACATTTCATATGGGCCCAGTGGGCTTACGGATCTTAATTTCTTATTGGGCTTGAATTGAGCCCACATGAAAATATTAAGTTTTTATATAAAGTTTTGGAGTTGAAAATCTTGTTCATGTCGATTCAAAATGAGTCGATTTATGTGCCAAAACGTGAGTATTTTTACAAGTTGTATAAATGAAAGTGGTAGTTTTCTAGGTGGTCTTTTGAGTCGTGTAATAATATAGTACTCTTGTTACGTGAAATTTAAAGTTATACGTGTGGTTTGTAGCTTGTTTGTATCGTATATCTATTTGAAAAACTTGAAAATATTACTAAGTGTTTTTACTAAATTTCATACGATGGAGTATGGTTTAAAATAGGTGCGTGTAATGCATGTAACGTTTAAACTAACGTGAACTTTGTATGCTACGTGACTCCTAGGCCTTCCAAGATAGAGGCTAGTCACGTTTAGTGTTATATATGACAATATATACGTAAAAATATTATGCAAAGTGATATACGATCGTACAACTATATAAACAAGGTGCATGACTAATTTTTAACGTTTGATTTGAATGGAAACGAGTAGAAATAACTTACAACACCCTTTAGGTGGTAGAGAGTCGAGAATGAAAGTATGGAACACAAGGAAAATCTCGTTCAATGTATAACCCAAACGTTATACGTATATATCAAACCCGATATCCTTTTCTTGCTTCCAAACAATATTGCAATCGACTTCAGGTCTTTAGGAGTAGTTTATAGGAAGAAATAAATATGTGAGAGAGTATGAGAATGGTGAGAAACGGGTGCATGCATGTATGCTATATAAGGTCTCAAAATATAACACGTATATGTGAAATATTTCAAGAAAATCTCACGTACTATTTCATGTCAGTAAAACCTAGGCTAGGGTGAATTATATATTGTTAAACTATGAAATGTGAGTGCACAAAATGTGGAGGATGTCTTGGTGAATCATGCTCAATGTCGACCAACTATATATTATGTATACGATTTGCTAAATCATATACCACTTGTATATAACTGATCATCTTTGACATTTGAACATAAAATCAACTTAGAAATATTATTAGGAACAATTAGGAACAAACGGGAATCAAAACGGTTAATTTTTGAAGAAATTATAAATCGATTGGGTCGAGTATATATCGATCACTTTGCCATTTAAAAACGTATCAAACGTCGTCCAATGAACTTGGGATTTGACACACTAATATTTGGCTAGGTGGTTAACGAGATGGTGTAAAAATATTGGTACGTTGTGTATAAGAATCGAGATTAAACGAGGCGTTTTGGGAGGCTTGGTGCTAGTCGATCGTATGAAATAATAAGGATTTGGATTTGGGCTTTTGGTTTTGGGCTCGTGAATAGTGAATGTGAGTTGGGCTGAAAATGATTAAGGGTCCGTTTGTATAATTATTGTAATTAGGAATTTTAATTAAGTTTAGGAAATATGTTTAGGATTAAATGAAATATTTAGATTTCCAGTAACGTGTCGAGGATTAATTCCATTATTTCGTGAATTATATTATTTTGTGATAATCGTCAAAATAATATAATAAGAAAAATTTCAAATTTTTCCGAGAAAATGGGAATTAGTAACGATAACGAAGGATTATATATTTTATTAACGATATAATTACAAGAAATTTTTACAGGGTTCTACAGTACCCACTTGTTATTCTGAATTTCGTCCCGAAATTCGATTTTAAGAAATCTAACAAGTGCGTTCTATGAAAATAAATGTGGATATTTCTCACAGAATCTATCTTCTCTTTCCCATGTGTAAGTTGGTTCTCGCTTTGAGTCCCATCTAACCTTTACAACGGGGATACGATTCTGTTTGAGTTGTTTTATTTCTCTATCCATTATTTCCACAGGCTCTTCTGTGAACGCTAGTTTGTCATTGTAACACCCCCAATTCATGGATGCAGCGGAATTCGAACTGGGTGTTACTTGACGGCACAATAGTCACAATAATAGAAAACGAACTCCAATTGAGTCGTTTTAAAAGATTTATCATTCAAATTATATAAATATCAGAGGTTACAAAATGAGGTCCCAATTGGTTCAATGTTTACAAATCACATTAAGTGAGTTTTTGAATGATAATAAAATTTATAGCCCTCTTGAGTATCCGTGTCCTTCCGTGCCATCCTTGATCGTCATGAACCTGAAATACATGCTTGAGAGGTCAACACAAAGGTTGAGTGATATTCATAGAGTTTGTTTAATGTTTGAACACAATGTGTTGGTAGTTAAATCGTTGAACACAATAATCGTAGTGTGAGCTATAGACTCACACCAATGTTTGGAAACAAAACAGGTAGGCTACGTTATTATACGCCCGGAAAGGTTATTATACACTAAGTTTATGACACCATAACGTTAACGTGTACCAATATCGATCGGCAGATTTATCCCGGTAGGTACTTTGCTAACATACCTAAATCTCAAATATTAATGCATTTGTTTGAACTTAGTCAATACAAATGGGATTCGTCAATCCCAATAGGCCTATTCACAATATTTGCGCTCACTATTGCTAGTGATTAAATGGTTCATAATAAGGGATCTCGGTTTAGCAAGGTTGTTACTTAGTGATAATAAAACATAGTCGAATAGCATACAGTAGAAAGCATTGTGTTCGAGTAGAAAAATAATAGCATGTATTTCCCCCAAGGGTTTGTAAAACATTGAAGTAATGTAAAGTGGGGCTATGAACTCACCTTAAGTTGGATAGCAAGTAATGAATGTAACGGTTGTATCGTGAAGGTTTCTACGAGCAACCTATAATCGAATGTTGCGACTTAGGTTCGGAGTAAAGAATATGAAGTAGTGCCTATATATATATATCTTGCATTTAGTCCATGATGTGGTATGATGTATAATGTAAGTCTTTGAAAGAAAGATTCATGAAACATGTATGTTTTGGTATATCGTTTACTACCGTTCGGGCCGACATAATTCAGAAGTCATGTTAGTAAGCGTTCGAGGAGCCAGGACACTTTAACTCGTAAATCCACAACTCAACTCGACGGCTTACATAATGAACTCCTCACATGAGGCTCCCTACTATTGTAGTAGTTGATAAAGTATAAGTTTTGATCCGAAAAGTTACATGTCCGATATTTGAATAAACTTAGGAAAGTTTATTAGTACATGAAGATTGTTATTAGGGATAGTTTCATAAGTCTTGAATGACCATTTTCTCTTGGTAATATCTCATGGTTTCCTTTTAAGTGAAGTAGATCCAAATTGCTTGTTCATGTTATCGCCTAATTCATTGTTTCATGTTTACGCCTATGTAAGTTGTTTATGGTCATTTCTTCATGGCCTAGCCATGACCTTTAGTCCTTGTTTCAAGGTCATGAGACACAACCTTGGCTCTAGCTATGGTGGTGGTCTTGTTTATAGGTCATAATAACTCTTGTTCCTTTTAAAGTATAACCATAACTTAGTGACTTATTATATGTAAATAGCTGTTAAGAAATTGTGAAATATCTTACTCAGAAAGTGTTTTCAAGGCTCGAGCCTCTTTGTTCCTGAACGAAAACGTCGTTCCGGACAACTTTCGTGTTTTAACTTTTTGATGAATCGGACCAGAAGTGGGACTTTCAAAAAGTCAGAATGCGATTCAGTAAGGTTTAGGCAGTTTTGCCGGAAATCTTTGGTAACTTCAAATGGGCGTAACTTTTGACTCGTATACTCGTTTTAGGTGGTTCAAATTGCTATGGTTTCCTTGTTAAGTCCTCTACTGTAATATGTAATGATCCAATATCATATTTTTACCATTTTGATCAGGTCTTACCAAGAAAGTCACTAGTTTGCTTGTTTTAGTAACTTGTTTTAACAATCAATAACAATAACTTGTTTTGGTCATTTTTATACATCATGGACATGATAACAAGACAATATATAGCACAAATAATATGTAAATAACATGAACATGATTATTTAACAAGAATCAAGTTAGGGTTTGGCTCACAACTTTTGGCTTTCAAAGATGAAAGGAAGTTAACATGTAAGGATAGGACTTTGATAGACTTGCTTCAACCCTTTTTCACTTCATGCAATCTTTCTACCCTTGGTATTCTTGAAAGATGGATGATGAAGGTTTAGGTGAATTGAGTGGATTTAAACTCAAGAGAAATCACCAAGTATATGAGGTTATGGAAGTGTTTGATGAATGATAACCTATCTAGGGTTTCTACCTTGAACTAGCACTTGAATCTTGCATGAAACTTGAAGAGAATGAGAAAATGAGATGGTGTGGGTGTGTGTGTGATGAGGGACGGCCAAGGAGAGGAAGGAGGGTATTTATATGGCTTGGAGGAGGTTAGAAATGTTGACTAGTCCAACCTTGGAGGCCAAGGTGAACACATGGATGAAATCTAAGGCCTTTAAGCTTGAGATCAAGCCACCTAGTGTGAAACCCCCCCCCCCTTATGGCGGTTCATGAACTTGGAGAGCAAGAGTTGGCTTTTGGATGATATTATCCAAGATATCTAGTTAGTTTTGACTCCGGGAAATGCCAATCGTAAATGATTAAGCCTCAAAACGTAAAACCGGGTGTCGTAAAATTATGGAACTTGAAAGTATTGTTAAATATGTCCATATAGTCCATAATAAAATATAAAATGAGTGGTAGGTTCTATCGGGTGCTAAAACCCTGCTAAAAACTGGAAACACGGGTCTAAAACGCGTAATTCGTAAAATGTACGAATATTGCGTAAAATTGAGAAAAGTAAAATGTTACTTTTCTAATAGGTTATAAATGATTTAAAATGACTTATAATGTCTAGACTGGGCTCAGTCTAGTGTCGGTTGGTGTTAAATGTCTTTTAGACATCAAACCGTAAGCCTAAAAATCAAGGAATGACTTATAAAATCAAGGAATGATTTTTGGTCAAAGGAGGAGGGAAAATTATGTTGACTTTTTCTAATAATTTTGAAAACTCAAAATGTCTTAGAAACTCGTTTTGTGGTCTAACGGTTAATCGCCCATTCGGTTAAGCGTGCTCATGTGAGATTAGTACCGACATGGGTGACCTGCTGGGAAGTCTTTGGTCATGTTTTTCTCAGTCACGATTAATTCTCAAATAAATCATGAGTGTGTCAAACATTTTTCTGATGCGGGGTCACTTAACGCGGTCGAGTTTCATTGTACGTAGAATTTCTGAATGACGTTTTACCCTAAAACGTGTAATTCCTTAATAACTTTCACGAAAATGATCTGACGAATGTCAAACATTTAATTTGCCATGGAAATGATTTATCACTCGAGAATATCAAATAAAAATCAACTTTCGGGAAAGTTTTAGGAAAAATGAATAGTAAAAGTGAATAGTGAAATTTTCCGGAAATGGTAATTAACCTGAAATTGCGAATTGTTACAGTCATCCAATCTAATCTCCTTTAGTGGAATGACGAGAGTTTCGTCAGACAAACATTTCTTGAGTTGTGATACGTGAAAAGTAGGATGTACCCTACTGAGTTCTTCCGGAAGTTCTAACTTATAAGCAACTGGACCAATTCTCTCCAGAATTTTGAAAGGTCCAATGTACCTCAGATTTAACTTTCCACGTCTTCCAAAACGGATCATTCCTTTCCAGGGAGAAACTTTCAATATGACTCTGTCTCCTACTTGAAATTCCATAGGCTTTCTCCTGACATCAGCATAACTCTTCTGTCTATCACGAGCAGCTTGCAATCGTTGCTTGATTTGGAATATCTTCTCGGTCGTGTCATGTATTAGCTCTGGTCAGGTGAGTTGCATATCACCAACTTCTGTCCAACAGACTGGTGATCTGCACCTACTTCCGTAAAGTGCCTCAAAAGGTGCAGCCTTTATGCTGGCATGATAGCTGTTATTGTAAGAGAATTCAACTAATGGCAAGTGTTTATCCCAACCTTTTCCGAAATCAATCACACATGCTCGGAGCATATCTTCCAAGGTTTGGATTGTTCTTTCACTTTGTCCATCGGTCTGTGGATGATAAGCGGTGCTCATATCTAAACGAGTACCAAGAGATTTCTGTAGAGATTCCCAAAATCTTGAGGTGAATCGGCTATCTCTATCAGAAATAATAGATATTGGAACCCCATGTCTAATCACAATTTCCTTAAAATACAACTGAGCGAGTGTTTCCATCTCGTCAGTTTCCTTGATTGGTAGAAAATGTGCAGACTTGGTTAATCAATCGATGATAACCCAGATTGTATCTAATCCGGTCGAAGTCCTTGGTAATTTGGTAATAAAATCCATGGTGATTCGTTCCCATTTCCAGACCGGAATTTCTGGTTGCACGAGTAGTCCTGATGGTTTCTGAGTCTCTGCCTTTACTCTAGAACATGTTAAACATTTACCAACATACTCTGCGATATCAGCTTTCATATTTGGCCACCAATAATTCTTCTTAAGATCTTGATACATCTTATTGGAACCGGGATGAATAGAATATTCATGCATGATAAGATCTCGAATACCTCCAAAGAGAGGAATCCAATATCTTTCCTTAAAACATAACATTCCATCATTTCTTCTCACAAATTCTTTTTCATTATTTGGCATTCTGTCAACATGATCTTCAGGGTTTGACCTTCTGTCAATTTTCTCATATTGTCGGTTTTCTTCTTGTAGAGCTTCTGTTTGAGCTTTGATGATTTGAGCTGGAAGTGGCGAATGAATTGTCATTCCTAGAGATTGAACTCTAAGAGGTTTAATTCTGTCTTTTCTGCTCAACGCATCGGCTACTACATTCGCTTTACCAGGGTGGTAACGAATTTCACAGTCGTAGTCGTTGAGTAATTCTAACCATCTTCGTTGTCTCATGTTCAGCTCCTTCTGATCCAGTATATGTTGAAGACTCTTGTGATCGGTGAAAACCGTACACTTTGTACCGTATAGGTAATGTCTCCATATCTTAAGAGCAAAAACTACTGCTCCTAATTCTAAATCATGAGTGGTATAATTTTCTTCATTCTTCTTTAGCTGTCGTGAAGCATAAGCTATGAATTTGTCTCTTTGCATTAGTACCGCACCTAAACCATGATGAGATGCGTCACAATACACTACAAAGTCATCATTTCCTTCCGGTAATGCTAATATTGGTGATTCTTGCTTCTCTTCCCAGATATACTTCTTGTTTTTTTGGGTGAGTTCCATCAAAGGTTTTGCAATCTTTGAGAAACCTTCTATAAATCTCCAGTAGTAACCAGCGAGACCTAAAAATTGACGAATTTTGGTTGGAGTGGTGGGTGACGTCCAACCTTTAACTGCTTCTATCTTCGCGGGATCTACATGGATACCTTGGTTGTTGATGATATGGCCTAAATATTGAACGGTAGAAATCCAAAAATCACATTTGGAAAACTTGGCGTACAACTTTTCTTTCTTAAGTAACTCCAAAATAGTCCTTAAGTGTTCGGCATGCTCTTCTTTGTTGCGCGAATAGATTAAGATGTCATCAATGAACACAATAACGAATTTATCCAAGTATGGTTTGCATACTCGGTTCATTAAATCCATGAACACTGCTGGTGCATTGGTAAGACCAAATGGCATTACTTGAAATTCATAATGTCCGTATCGTGTTCGAAAAGCTGTCTTAGGAATATCTTCTTCCCTGACTCTTAATTGATGATATCCTGATCTTAGATCGATTTTTGAGTAAACACTAGATCCTTGTAATTGGTCAAATAGATCGTCGATCCTTGGTAATGGATATCGATTCTTCACCGTGAGTTTGTTCAACTCCCAGTAATCGATACACATTCGGAACGTTCCATCTTTCTTTTTGATGAATAGGATTGGTGCTCCCCAAGGGGATGAACTTGGTTGAATGAATCCTTTATCTGATAGTTCTTTCAATTGTTCAGATAATTCTTTCATTTCGGAGGGTGCTAATCGATATTGTGCTTTTGCAACTGGTGCTGCTCCAGGCACTAAATCGATGCGAAATTCTACTTGACGGGTTGGTGGAATTCCAGGTAAGTCTTCGGGAAATACATCAGAAAATTCTTTTACAACTGGCACTTCATCAAGTTGTTTCTTCTTTTCTTTTGTTTCTCCTCCCGTTACTTGAATTTGGAATACATGGCATCCTTTGCTTATGTATTTCATCGTCTTGGCATACGAGATAATATTGAACGAAGTTTTAGGTTTATCACCTTGGATGATTAAGGTTTCACCGTTGAGTGGAATTTGAATGACTTTCTCGTCACAAATTATTCTGGCACGGTGTGTAGATAACCAATCCATACCAATGATGACATCAAAACTTCCCAATTGGATGGACATGAGATCGATGGGAAAAGATTTATTTAGAAAAGTCAAGGTGCAATTTTCGATTAGGGTATTGGTACTTAGGATATTTCCATATGCTAATTCTATGTCATAGATAGTATCTAACTTTATAGGAGTAATATTTAGAATTGCGGCAAACGAAGTAGACACAAAACTTTTATCTGCTCCAGAATCAAATAATATCTTAGCATCTTGTTGATTTAATAGGAACGTACCCGTAACAACATCAGAGTTCTGAGTTGTGTTTCCATCACTAAGTACATATGCTCTTCCTCGGGCAACATTATTGGCATTCTTTGGACAGTGAGTTCTATAATGTCCAACTTCACCACAACCATGGCACTTTACTGCTATCGGTTGTGTGTTGGCTCCAGTTGCTCTACAGTCCTTTGTCATGTGACCAATTCTTCTTCAGTTGCCACAAGTAGCCTTACATGATCCAGTATGATGCATGTTGCACTTGCTACATGGGGGTAGAGTTTCGGCATAACCTTTACTTTCTGCAGGCACTGCTGCATAAGCTCTGGTAGCTTCTTGTCGTCGATTTTGTTGCTGATGATGATTACTACGGTTCTGTTGTTGATCTCTGTTGCGGTTGCTGCTTTGATTGTTGTTGTTGTAGCTCCTGTTACCACTATGATTGTTGTTGTAGCTGCGGTTGTTGCCATTGTTGTTTCCACGGTTGTCAGCACTCCTCTTATGCTCATTGATCATGGAGGTAGAACCTCTTTTGATCACTCGGGTCAACAATCTCTGGGCAAGTCCCATGGCTTCTTCTACTGTCTGTGGGTTTGATGCGGTAACACCCCCTTCAATAGATGGTGGCAGTCCTTCCACATATTTCTCCAATGCCTTTTCAACATCGGGTACTATTGTTGGGCATAACACCGACAACTCCAGAAACTTTCTGTCGTATGTCCTCAGATCATTGTACTTTACTACCAGCTGATGAAATTCATCCTCCAGTTTTCTGATCTCTGTCCTGGGACAATACTTCTTAAGCATCTTATTCTTCAACTCATTCCAGGAAAGTTTAAAAGCTTCATCCTAACCCATAGCATTCGCAGTAGTATTCCACCACGATAGTGCTTCTCCTTGAAGAGCTCCTGTAGCAAATGTAACTTTGCTATCCTCAGAACAGCCGCTCCTCTTGAAGACTGTCTCAGTATGCTCAAACCAATGGGCCATTTCAGTAACTCCTTCTATTCCTTTGAAATTAGTTGGCTTGTGTAGAATACTAACTATATGTGAAACATGTTTATCTTGTGATTAGTGAGACGTTAGAATTGAGGAGGAGGGGAGGAAAGAAAGAAAGAAAGGAACCTTGAAAGAAAAAGAGAAAATATTAGATTGAGAAGAGTGGAAGGTTCAACCCTCTCCACATGTGGAGAGGGGTATTTATACTTACAACATAACTCCCACTCCCGGGCTGTGGATCAGACATACAGTGGGTGAAGACCCGTCCTTCTTCCACGGTGTTACTTAAACTAATACTAATTAACTAATAAATAAACTAACTACGAGCTAACTTAATGCTATTACATGTCATTAGGTGACCGAGACTTTTACAGGAATATTTGTATTCCTAACAATCTCCCCCTAAGCGAGGTCACCTTTGAAGTTAAGATCTTTGTTCTTTAAGCATTCTTTTGTCTTTGTAGCTCGTAGGATCTGATTCTTCTCTTTTAAGCACCCTTCGGACTTCAGGCAAACGAACTTGTGATTTGGATTCCTATGAGTTGTGTGATCTTTGAGCTTCTTTGAGATCATCAGCCATAGTAAATCTCCAAGCTCATCCTCAGTAGTATCGCCTTCATGTGATGTAGTGACTTTAGGACCATCATGCTCACACCCTTCTGTATCTGGAGACATTACATTAGAGTTGTAGATCAGGAGACTTTTTCATCAGAGTTGCGGAAACGTTGTTGGTAGTCTCCAAACATTTGTTGTGGCAAGTCTCTCATCTTCATTGATAGTGGGGGGATGTGTGAGCATGAGGTATGGATTGACCCGATTCAGCTGGAAACGGTAGCCATCAATGCCATCTTTATATGTGTCCCTGAAATAAAACAGTTAGCAATAAAAATAGAGAACGAATATGGCTTTGTCATTCGTTCTGCGAGGACAGACTACCCTCCGGTTTTGCGAAAACCGACCTGTGATCAGGTAGAATCTCTTTTAGAGAAGACTCTCCTTGACAGGAATTTCCAGCTTGTAGTAATGAATTTTCCAAAGAATCCACTTTGGAATCTTCATACTTAGCATGTTCTCATACCGGAACGTCTCAAAGCAGACAGCACGATAGAGTGAATCGGTGAATGAGTATTCATGGATTGATGAGAAATAGATTTATCGAAATCACTCGCGTGTCCTATAATAAACATTTTTGAGACACGACGAGAGTTTTATACTTTGAATCACATTTCCATCAAAAATACTTTTGTTTGAAAGATATTGTACATAATCAATATGCTCGAAAATTTGTTTGTGAGCACACCGAAAGATTTTTGCAAAAGTATCCGTCAATCCATATCCTGGAACAAGTTTGATTCAATATTGAATCGCACCATTGTTGCTTTCCAGTTGTCACTTGATCATCGATCCAAGATGGATCTCACTTGTCACCTACCAAGAGCTTGAGTGATGTTCGCTCTAGAAGGATTTCCATCTTCATTGTGAATATTTTCATATCACTCGGATGTTCTAGCAATACCACAGGGATAATGCGTAGGACTCTAAATATTTTATATTATTTTCCACATTGTGTGAAACAATAAGCATATTTGTAATGTGTCATATCGAGATTTATGGATGATCTCATGGCTCTAGACTCAATAGTGCGTTTTGATCCGCTCCTGGAGACTGGGGAGGCGTCTCCTGTTTTAGGTATCAACATAGCTCGCAATGAGCGGTCGATACATTGCACAGGGTTCCCCGTGAGAATGAAACAAGCTCTTTTAAGAGAACTTGAGTGGTTGGGAAGTTTAGTGCAGTGCGTCACTGGGTCCATGACGTCTTGTCTTCAATACCGGTGTTACCTTAGTAACCGCCAGTAGATTATGAATTGAACCCGGTTTCTGCCCTAAGGTTGAATATTTGGAGGGCTATTTCTTTTCACCCTTTCTCATTTCATTTCTTTTTCATTCTTCAACCCCTTCAGTGCTTACCGAGACTTCACCACTAGAACCTTGTTGGGTTTGTTCCAGTCCTAGCTCTATCTCAGTCCGCACTCTTCCCTTTCTCACTTTACTCCTTTTTTTCAGTCATTCCTAAGGACTTCTAATCTATCTATGGATTGTCCCTGGGAAGATCCTTCCGGTTCTGGTGGATCATGGGAACTTATACCTAACCTTAACCAACCTTATAACTCCATGCATAAAGATAAATGGTCGGTCTTTGGTATAACTTCCACAAACGCCTTTTGCTCCCCCTCAATATGTGCATCGATATTCGAAAGAGTTTAGCACATATGTGGGAGCACATTTATTGAGTCCAAAAGATCACTTTTGTATATCAGATTTCATATTTAATTCACATTTTCTCCCCCGATCAAAAATTTCAAATCTTTCGAGATTTTGATCTCAATTGATTTAAATAAGTTAGAAAACGGAACCTTATTGTCTGATACCAGAAGTTAGAAAACGTTTGGGAGAGAAATGCGGTTAATTTTTTTAATATTGTCTGATAAACGGAACCTTTTTCTTGCTCCCCCTCAATCTGTGAGGGAGGTTGTCATGTGTCAGATTTGAAGAGTTTACAAAAGATTTGAAGTTTAAACGAAAACTCTTTGAAAGTGTACTCATTCTGACACATAACACATCACAAATGTTTTGTTGCTTTTGTACAAAGTGGGGAGTTTTGATGATACATAAAATTGTTTGAAAATCATTCTCCCCCTTAATCAATGACAGATGTTTAAAACATAAATATGTTATGTCATTGATTGAGTGAAAATTTTTATCAAAGTTTGAGTTCAAATAGATTTTCAGTCAAAATCTCATGGTACCACCAGGTTTTGCACAAATACTTCCCGGAAAAATCATAGAAGGGAAAGTATTTGGCGATGAAAAGAAGACTTCTCTTCTTTATCAAGAAATAATGCACTGAAACGTACATTAGATCGAGGAAACATGGATATAAAGTAATCCATGCCCAGGTGAACTTCACCCGGTAAAAGGAACAACCGTCTTTTTGGCGACGTGTTTTCCCTATTTTGAAAAAAACGGGTTGCTATCTGAAGTAATAGCAAACCATAGTTTTGAAGTCCGGGTTGTAGCCTGAAATGACTACAAGCCATATTTTAAGAATGTTTCGAGAAACGACATGTTTTGGAAAAAAACATTATTTGAAACCGAAAAACTCTTGCTCAAGCATATGTATGATTCTGTGTCATTATTGAATGACATTTCTAGAAACGTACATAATATTGATTACACAAGAGACATGTCGTAAGAAGAATATTTTTGTATTTTTATATGATTTTTCAGATTTTTATGGTTTTATATTTTTCTATTTATATATACAGAAGTATGTACACTATGCGAGATAGGATATGCAAAAGGCAAGAGAAATGTTTATAAGGATACACAAGGAGGGCCACAAACTAATGACAGTACAAAACAAACATTCCAACCAACACACATAATTATGACACTGAACCCCATTACTGATCTTATTACTCAGTACGTTGGAGAAGACGGTAGTCCCCTTCACGAACTCTGCCACCAACGTAGCACTCCAAGCTTCGGAAGATTCTTCGTATCTTTAATCTCTTGCGGATGCCAGCCAAAAACCTCTTGTTTCGGGTTAACTCATTTGCAGTCCAGTTATTGGTATAACGTCTAGTTCCCTGGGCATAAACGTGGTATTCTTTCACTCTAAAGTCCAGTACCTCTTCGACCATACGCAAGGTACCGTCACTGAACTTGTGTATTTCATTGAAGCGCAAAACCATGGGCACATTGTATTTGTCTCGAAATACCGTTGCCAGAGGAGATTCAATGACTGTAAAGTCAGCAACCCGTTCCAGACTATTAACATTCCATAGGGGTCTTGTGAGGTTGAGCTGGGATTGGTAGCTTTCGATACCAAGCTGAAAGTCTTCGACCCGTTTCCTGATGACGATGCCTCGGATCCAGTGAAGTACAGCAAACACAAGAGACTTCATTTCACGTGATGGTAGATGATGCAGCTTTCCTTGAAGATGGAGTAGATACAAATCTTCGAAATCATTAGGGCGTAGGTGTTTGAAGTCCCCTTCGGATATGGTGTAGTCCTTGAAGTCTGCTCGTCTGAGTGTAATGCTCTTGAGGTAGTCATATCCATAGATGGGATGTATTTGAACTTTAACCACACTAATGATTTGAAGTGGTGAGCGAACTGACTTTCGGTCACCTGGAGCTTGAAACCGATCTATGTAGAACTGTTGCTTCTTCAACCACCAGTGTGAAATGCCCAGAGATGCCGAGATGTTGTAGTCGCATTCTTGAGTACTCCACATACTGTCGGGGACTAGTTGTTCCAACCCGATGTCAGAATAATGGGCAGCTTTCATCTTTGTGATGGACAAAGCTGATTTGCATTGTCTACTCCCAAGCTTGAGATATTCAAGGTCTTTGTTGAAGAAGAATTCAGCTTGGATAGTGACATTTCCTGGAGGGCCACCCAAGGGAAGTGGAGTGTTGTAATTATACTTCATTATTCCTTCATCCACAATGTCATTGAACATCTTGTGGCACTCTTCCATCTGGTATTGTAGATGATTAACATCCTGATGAAAAGCTTTGACAATGTTGAAGGCAGGGCCTTCCAGGTCCTTCTGAGTGAGCCTTGAGAGACCTCGTTTCTTGCAGAACCATGCGATGAATGTTCCCATATCACCAGTTTGGGAAAGTAGGGAATCTTCAGAGGGTGGAACAAAACTGGTGGTGATTGCATTGATCCAGTTACCCTCATTGGTTGGCAAGTCAGAGGAAGGAATCGTCCAGTCGGGCTCAGGTGATTGCGGTTTGTTGTCATCTGGTTTCCACCATGTCTCTTTGTCATCCTTGGTTAAGGGAACTTGCAGTGGATCATTGGTGTCAGTTCTGGTGAATGATTTCTGCCACTGTCTTCCAGGAATATGAGTTGTAGAAGCATCATCATCTTCGTCATCGGAAGACTCATCGTGTTGTGGAGTGACAGAAGCTTCATTAAAGACATGATCGTCAGGGGCATGAGATGCAATGGAGGTTGCACCAGCATCAAAACTAGTCCAAGCAGCATACTTAACTTGTTTTGCTTGTTTAGACGGAGCTGACTTGGTTGACTTGTCAGTCTGATGTTTTTGAGATGGTGATGAGGTGGGTTGTGATGATCTGAAAGGAGCTTGTGACCCACCAGGCAGTGAAGGAGTTCCTGATGGACCAGCTGCCCCAGCAGGTGGCGGAGGTGGAGGTGATTGAGGAGGTGAACCAGATGGTGGCTTGGGGTGACCCTGACGCCGCTGTTTTCTTTTACGTTCAATTTCCATGTCCCGGGCGTGTTCCTCAGCATCATCTTGTTGAATGGAGGCCTCCAATGCCTTATACAGCTGTACGTGAGCATCGTGACCTGTGTGTTGACCCTGTTGATACATACTGTGCTGCAGAATAATCTTCATGTCATTGATAGGTAGGTCTTTGAACCTGGACCTGAGAGGGGCTTCGAGAGCAATATTGACAGCTTCAGCTACCTGTTCGTTGATAGCCTGAGATACTTGTAGTTCAAGATCAAGATGCTCCAACTTGTATAATCTGCTGCCATGATTAGTAATTGTTTGTGGCAGATTAAGGTTTACTAGGGTTTGAAGCAAAGAGGCATGCTTGTCCAACTTCTCACGAATGGCAAGGTTTTCTTGAACAGCATCGGCAGTCAAAGCAGCTAAAGTGTCCAGATCTAACTTCTTCTCAGTGCTAGCAGGAGCGGCAGATGCAGACGGTTTCTCTTGTGTGTCATCAGCTAGTGGGATGTCATCATTGTTGGGACCAGCAGTAGACGTTGGTGCAGACTTGGTAGGAATGGTGGAGTTGTCTTGCACAATAGGCACATCAACCATTGACACAACTTCTCCATGCTCATCACTAGACTTTTCACCTTCAGCATCATCTGGCTTATCCATGAGGAATTGATCGCCATAAGTGTCCAGATTCTTGTACGATGATAGCGTACCTGTGGGGCTGTCAGGTACCACCTCGAGCTTAGGATCATCAGTTTCCAATTTGAGGTTACCTTGAATATCCGGATATGCAGTAGAAACAAACTCGTCATCGAGTGGATCGACCGGGGGAACAGACTCAGCCGGTTTATCCTGTACAGGTTGTTGGCTGGTTACATCTTGTGTAGAGAGGTGTAGTTCATCACCTTTGGGAGCAGAACTGGTGTCAGTCTCAGAACTGCTTGATTTAGCGGGTTGCCCAAGACTTGGTGAGGAGACATTTTCAAAAGAAAGCGTAGCAGATGAGGATGTTGGTGAGCGTCTTTTGCGGATATACTTGGAGCTGGTTGATTTGGAGGCAGGAGATGATATTTTCAATAGGGTGTGAGCCGCTTGTTCTTCTTTGGCAACATCCTTGCCTTTACCGGTTACGTGCTGGATCTGTGAAGCTTTATCAGATTGAGGTTCTCTAATGTTGACCCCACTGACTGGTGGAACCGGTGGCATATATGCTTCCTTCAAGCTTTCAGCAGTTGCCATTTGTACCATTTCTTCTTCAGTGAGAGGCAACTGAGTGGAGCAAGGTGCAGCATTGGGGTCTTCAGCACTTGGAGATTTGGTTTTTGAGCTGGTTCTTTTACCTCCAGTGGTCTTCTTAACTCTTTTAGAGCCTTCAGAGGATGCAGCCGAGGTATTACCACCTTTGCGTTTCTTAGATGCAGATCTTGCAGACTTAGTGGATACTGCTGGCTCATTAGGGGGTGCTTCCCGACTTTTCTTCAGAAGTTTAAGATATTCCTAATAATATTGAGCAGTCAATATATCACGGGTAAGAAGGGCAGTGGGAATGTCCATGCCGAATATGATCTCGCCAGTGCTCTTAGAATCATATTTGAGGAACCCAAGTGGATGTTCGTCAGTAGGTTGATGAAGAGGGGATTCTTCTCTGGGGTGAAATTTTAGAGATCGCTGAAGGCTAAGTATGATCAGCTTAGTAAACCGAATGCTTGGGATCGAAAGCTTGGCTGATCTTTTCTTACCGTCTTTGTGTGCTTCAAGGTTAGCCTTGTCGACCAAGAAAGAGTGAATGGACTGACTAAATTCCTCCCAGATACGTTCAGCAAAATTGATGTTCACACTGTTGACAACACCCCAGAGGATTTGTAGAGATGGAGCTCTAAGTCTTTCATATCCTGATGTTTTTCCAGTCAGACACAAATTGATTAGGCTTGCAACTGCTCTCCATGGTTGATAGAGGTCATGTGTGATGACAATGGAAAGTGTAGATACTTGAGTGGGGTATCCAAGTTCATTGACGAAATCAATAAGAGTAGCTGGAGTAGGTGGGGGAGTATATTCAACATTATCACCCGTTGGTAATATCTGCAGAGCACTACCAAGTGTTTCCATGGTGATGTTCACCCAATGCTCATCCAGCTGACACTTGTACATGTTGGTTGTTCTGTCAAGGCACATAGTGTTCCAGAACTGTTGGATGTAGATGGAGGGGATTGAGGAGGATGCGGTAAAGGCATTGAAGAAGGTGGTGTTATTCAGTATGTCTAGTGCAACTCTGAATATGGGATGATTCTGAGGTCTATCCGTCTTAACATAGCAGTTGCTTTTCCCAATA
This sequence comes from Artemisia argyi, assembly GCA_030686995.1. Classification (NCBI taxonomy): domain Eukaryota; kingdom Viridiplantae; phylum Streptophyta; class Magnoliopsida; order Asterales; family Asteraceae; genus Artemisia; species Artemisia argyi. The sequence goes on along the minus strand of CM060689.1, from coordinate 11,237,963 downwards.
GGTACCCATTTGTTGAAAGGCAAAATGTCATCGTCAGAACGAACAGGTGGAGCCAATGGTTCTTCGACAATAGATTCTGCCATAGGAGCTGCATTTGACAAACATCACCACAGAAGGAGACCATATGTGAAAGTGAGTGTTAGCAGCAAGAGAAACCCCAGAATTAAATGGTAAGGCAATAGGAACAGGGCCAAGGGTTATGTTCGGCAAGTAATAAGCACTCAAGGGAATCATTCAACACATAGAATAGCAGTTTGGACAACTAAGAATGAGTGTCAAACACACCAAGCCATGCATGAAAACTTAGACACCCATACATAAACACACAAGCTGACTACGACAAATAAATGTTAAACAGAGTGAGTCAAGAAAATCCCCAGTTATAGTGAAACGCAGAGCACTTAAGCGCAAACTCAACTAAACGCAGACTCAAATTTTAACCGCAAAGTTGTAATCGCAAACTAAGTTAACCGCAACAAGTCAAGTTAACCGCAACCAATTGAACCGCAACACATGGTCAATGCACATCAAGTTAACCGCAAGTATAGGTAACCGCAGATTTAACAAACCGCAGTCACAGTAATAATTACACGCAACCATTTTAATCACAGAGAAGGTTAACCGCAATCAAGAACTTGATCTAACCGCAGTCAAGAAATTAATCTAATCGCAATCAAGAATCATAAACTAATCGCAATTAAGAATTTAATCTAACCGCAATCAAGAACATGATTTAACCGCAGTCAGTAACTTAATCTAATCGCAATCAAGAATCATAAACTAATCGCAATTAAGAATTTAATCTAAACGCAATCAAGAACTTAGTCTAACCGCAATCAGGAACACTCTCCACACTCCGTAACATCTAACAGATCAAACAATAGACACCGTAAATTGCAATGAGATCCATCCTCCTAAGTAACTAACTCATCTTTTTCCAACCTAACATCAAAAGTACTACACGTGGTATTTTCGTCCTAACCGCAAGACCAACAAACCCAAGATCTTATACTCATGACCGTGAATCACACATACACGCAGTAAATGAAAAATTACATGTATAATAAAGCCAGCATGATCTAACCTATTAGACACAAATTCTTATACACGAGATAGTGAGCACCGCGGGTATCCACCTAAAATAACGCAACGTATGAGAGAATGAAAACATGGAAGGTAATAGCAAATGTGAAGATAAAACACTTGTCATACCAACAATCGAGCAAACAGGGAACACAATCAAGACTTAAACGCAGCACACGAGTAGAGATGAGTTAATAGCAATATGTGTTGTGGTTAACCTTTTTTAATCGCAAGAAATAAAATTTCTTAAATATGAGATGAGACACATTTTGCATAATGACACATCTAGTCCCTGTACTACACTATCACATATAAGATAATAATGCAAGTGCACAAGATTGGTCCCTGTAGTTATGAGAGATGCCCAAGTGATGAGGAAGTCTACAAGACGAACATAAAATACCATGATGCTAGATATGAGATGCATCAGACTACATAGAGCAAGCACATAGACACAATGTGAAGTAAAAGAATATACATAGAAAGATAAACTGAAAAATATAATAAATGTAAAACAAACACACAATATGTACACAAATCTACTGACATAGAGTATAAACAGTGAATGTGTTATTGGGTGAACAGTGTAACCCGAGTCCTGAAACTAAGTAGTCAGGAGTCCACATGATGTCGACTCACATGTGAGCAGACATGTCTCTTGTTGCAGGAGATGTCAGTGTCTTTGGACGCCACACGCAGGTTTTAGCGGACCTGTTGTGTAATCCCTTTGTAACACCTGTGTCAATGGTGCACACACATGACCATTTGTGACCATTCATCACGAATGTCCTACCAGTTGGTATCCATAACCAAGAAGATCTAAACTTGTGAATAGTTTCATGCATGGTGACATTCTTGTGATGAGTAGTTCTATGGTCATATTTCCTTGGTCGATGTCTCAAAGGTTTAACAGGTTTAAGACCATTTAATATATGAGATGTGGGTTTTGGCCTTACAGAGTTAGTCAAATCACGTTTTTTTATCCACTTGAGAAACACATCGTGTATTCGAGAATTTAGGTCTTTCAAAACTAAAATTCTTTGGTTGTCTAATGGTAGTTTGATAACCAACATTTTTCAAGACAGGTTTTCCCAAGATAGACGGTTTTGAAAGACTGAGTCTCGTTTGACTAATAGCATTTGGTTGTCTAATGATAGTTTGATAATCAACATTTTTCAGGACAGGTTTTAACAAGATAGATGGTTTTGAAAGATTGAGGCTCATTTGACTCTTTGAAACATCACTTGGCACTGTGTGCTCACTAGGAGTTTTAGAACATGAAGTCAGACTTTGAGCAGAGAAATCATCGTAGTTAGCAAGTTGTGAAGTAGTCAGATTGATGTTCTCAGCATTTATCTGTTTGAGTGACTCATATAGTTTATTACATTTCACCTTGAGATTCTCATTTTCAACACGTAATTTAGTAATTTTGCAATTAGTTTCATACGCATTGTATTTCCATTTGGCGTCATTACGTTGCTCATACATCTTGATCTGATTTTTAAGACAGTTGATAGTTGAGTCCTTGTCATGCAGCTGAGTTTTCAGATTGTTGATCATAAAATATTCATTAAGATCAGGCAATTCAGGATTTAGACATGGTTTGCAGTTTTGAAAGCATTCTTCTTTACGTTGTATTTCAATTTCAAGTTCAATGCAATGTTTTTGTAATTGTCAAAAACGTTTTTGAAGTTGATTAAATGTCTCTTTATCAACCATGTTCTGGTCCAGTGTCTTAGAAAACTCAACTTTGAGACAAGGGTTTTCATCAAACAGATCATTTTTGAAGACATCATACAGATCATTTTCTCCCCTTTTATAACACATATTTGTTGAATTAGTTAAGGGTAATGCACTGTCAGCCTGTCTCAACAAATTTGTGTTATAACTGAGATTTATTTGATCTGTATGATGACTTACATTTGATGGCGTATTGTATTGATCAATTGACAATACCTCATTGCTTGAGTTTGGTGTGGGTATGTTCACCATAGCCGGGGTCACTAATTCAGCAGAAGTGACTCTCTCATCCTTTTCTAAATCCATGAGTTCAGTGTTGACCGACTTTGCATCCACTGTTAAACCCGACCCCAAACTATCACATGCTTGTTCAACATGAGACTCGGCCTTGTCATCATCTCCAAGTTCAGGTATTGGCTGTCTCTCGATGTACTCTTTAACCTTGTCCAGGTATTGACGTAGCATATCTCTATAGTGATCAACATCTATCTTTGTGTGTTCAGCGAAGCACTTCATAGTCATCTGACTGTCGTAATCATAGACCATGGAGTATTTGGAGTCGAAGAAGTTATGCAGTTGTTTGCTGAGCACTCCTAGGGCAGCAGAGGATCCCTCGTTAGATGTTTCTTTTCTGACCAATTGTTGACGTAATTGATCCAAATTCAAGATCATAATATCCGTGAATGTTTGAACATCTTGACCGAAAAGTGTCATGAATGCACGTTCAAAACCCATTACGAATCCATTGCCCTCAAGCAGCATAGAAAGATGTGACTGAAGTGTATGAAAGCATTCAATGTGACATTCTCTTGCCAATTCTGGCAGTTTGCATGACTGAGGAGACTCATTCCCTTGAAAGTCCGAGCATGATTGTCCACTAGAGTCAACATACGATACTGGTCCTTTCATTTGAAGATTGCAAGGAGGAAATCACATGTGAAGGGATAACCGCAAGATATGCTAACCACAAGACCTAACCGCAAAAATCTAACAGCAATGCACTTAACCACAATACACTTAACCGCAATGAGTTAATCACAATGAGTAATCTAACCGCAGTACTTTGAACCACAGTAGTAGAAATCTAACCGCAATGAGTTAAACGCAATACACTTAACCGCAGAGAACTATCCTCAGTGAACTAAACGCAGAGCTTTTAACCACAGAACCTAAACGCAATAAGCTAGCTGCAGATGACTTAACCGCAGAATCTACTCGCAGAGACAAAAATCCAAAACTGTCACTTTCATTGCGTTTTGTTTGTATTCTCGAAATAGTAAACGCAGCAGGCTAACCGCAGATTTCAGAACTTAACCGCAACCAAGCAATGAAACAGTGGACTTAAACGCAACATAGAAATTCGCCCATAACCAACTCCAAATTTCAAATAGCTTAATGATATGGTAACACAAACTGACCTACAATGTTCTACACCCACTAATGAACGTAAAAGTACACCACAAACATGTACAACAACACTAGATAGATTAAACCAAGATGTTTTCCAAGAAAGTGACTCCAAACTCACAAAACCACTCAAAACATCATCAAATTTGATTCTACAAGGCCCTAAGATGAAACCTTGGCTCTTGATACCAATTGTAGAATACTAACTATATGTGAAACATGTTTATCTTGTGATTAGTGAGACGTTAGAATTGAGGAGGAGGGGAGGAAAGAAAGAAAGAAAGAAAGGAACCTTGAAAGAAAAAGAGAAAATATTAGATTGAGAAGAGTGGAAGGTTCAACCCTCTCCACATGTGGAGAGGGGTATTTATACTTACAACATAACGCCCACTCCCGGGCTGTGGATCAGGCATACAGTGGGTGAAGACCTGATGAGGCGAAAAATGATCCGTTTTTAGGGGGTCATTTAAGCCCGAATCCGAATTTATTTGATCAAATATTGCCCTAAATCGTTCCTTTTGTGATTTTAGGTGTTTGGAGAGTGAATTCTGGAAAAGAGGCTATTTTGGACGTTTTTGGAGCATAAAGTGAAGAAAACGACAAAGTACCAAAAATCCAAGCTGGAAATACAAGGTGACGGCGTCAAGGGTTTGCTCTTGACGGCGTCAGACATGAAGAATAAATTACCGTAGCTGGTGACGGCGTCAGATGAAGAGATGACGGCGTCAAAGTGGCCAAGAATAATTTACCGTGGGTGGTGACGGCGTCACATAGGCCGTCACGATTTTATCTAGGGCGTCCGAGGAAGTGTATGGCGGCGAGTTGACGGCGTCAGATTTAACTCTTGACGCCGTCAGGACGATTTTCCTATATATAGTTTTCTAGTTTTTTCATTAAAAAGAGAGAAGTTTTGGTGAAACCCTAAAGACGATTTTGGTGCCTCTTTTACAGGTTTTTCAAGGGTTCCAAACCCTTGAGACCTTGCATTGTAATTGAGATAAGTATACTCTTAATTCAATCAATATGTCTATGTGTTGGTTGTCTATCTTTTGTTCTTATCTTAATTCTACTATGCTAGGCTAAATTTCCTTTGTGTTTGCTTAGATCTAATGAAACCTAGATGTTGATTATGTGTTGATTACTTGTCTATTCTTATTTTGAATGAATGATATTATATGTTAGGCTTAAGAAAACTGGCAGATCTCCAAATGGTAACATGCTTGAACGTCTTAAGAAACATGAACCGAGGCGTACTAGGTCTTTATTGGTTGTATTTAATGCATGAGCCACTGTTTACAATCCCTATAGTTGTGCTGGGTCATGGTGTAGGAGGAGATAAGAGCTCATAGAGTTGGGGAGTTATGTATGCCACTCCACGAATGGTATTAAGGAATACAACCCGTCATTCATACAAGTGTAACAAGTAATTAACATGTAAAAGATATCTAGGGAGTAATGAAGTCTAAGTAAACACAATTTCTCCAATTACTGCTCACAACCTTAGTTTAATATTAGTTTAATTTCATTTTCATTAGTTAATTAGTTATAAAGTAGTTTTTGGGTTAGTTGATTAGCAACTAATTCCGCCCACTCCTTCAAAACCCGAGATTTTAATTGCTTTCATAAAAATATAAAAATACAAAAATAATCATCTCTCACCTCTAGAACTATTAATTAGGTTTTCTAATCCTAGCGACACTATTCCTAAGCTGAACGATCAATCCCCCGGTACTTGTCACTATACTATACTACAACGATCAGGTACACTGCCTGGTGGGGGTTGTAAGCCTCGCGAGATCCCTCGAGAGGTAAAGCAAGGTGCGATTCCCACGCATCAAGTTTTTGGCGCCGCAGCCCGGGGAATAGTTATTGTCTAGGTTAGGATTTCTTTTTATTAGGTCTACTTGCTAGATTCCTTTCTAGTAAGATTTTATTTTTATTTTTAGGTCTTCTTTAGTCTATCTTGTTTCTTCGTGCTTTTGTTCGTAACTCTTTACCATCCGACATCATGGAAGGTGGTAACATCTTTGAACCCATCATCCCACCACAACAAAACCCACCATTAGAACCCCTTAGGCCCCGAACCTTAGGAGAGTATTCCCGACCTAGCCACCAAGGCTACCGAAACACCATTGAGCTCACCGGAGCCAATGTGACCCCCTTGCGATCCGACACCATCCGGTTGGTGCAAAGCGGATGTGCATTCCATGGACTTCGTTCCGAAGATCCAAACCAACACCTTAAGGACTTCCTCAAAATTGTAGATTCCATAGACCTAGGTGTTGAAACTAGAGAGACTACCCGTTTACGCCTATTCCAATTCTCTCTACGGGATCAAGCTAGTCAATGGCTTGAGCGTTTACCCGCGGGATCCATCACCACATGGGATGATCTCACCACTCGTTTCCTTGCTCAATTTTTCCCACCGGGGAGAACTACTAAACTTAGGAATGACATCTTGATGTTCCAACAACGTCAAAATGAATCTCTTTATGAAGCATGGACTCGTTTCAAGGACTTACTCCAAAAAGTCCCTCATCATGGCATAGATTTGTGGCTCCAAGTCCAAATTTTTTATGACCATATCGATATCCCCACGAGGCGAACCATTGACCAATCGGCCGGTGGTAAGCTACGTGATCTTAGTGCGGAACAATCATGGGAACTCATAGAAGATCTTGCTCTCTATGACAACGAAAGTTGGAATGATCCCCGTGATTTGAACAAAACGGTCAAGGCAATATCTTTGCCTTCGAATAATTCAAGCACTCCCGACCGTAGGATCATGGAACTTGAGGACCAAGTCAAGTTTCTCATGAAATCTTACGAAGCTCCGAAGCATTCAAGCCAAGTGAACAAAATCACTTCTTCATGCGAATTATGTAGTGGTCCCCATGACACTCGTGATTGTGTGGAACTCCCCGGAACAGCTTTTGCGGACTACGCATCCACGCGTACCGACGAAGCGGGAGATAAGTGGTACACTTTCAAGCCCGAGCCAAACACATACGGTGATTCATATAACCCCTCATGGAAAAATCACCCAAACCTTAGGTGGAAACAAAATCAACCAAATTCATCCAACCCACCTAATCGTTACCAATCAAACGGTCCACCATCCAACCGTATCTTCAACAACAATCCTTCTAACAACTATGGTAGTACCAACAATCTGGAAGGATTGATGTCGAAATTTATGGCATCTCAAGAAGCTCGCATAGCTAGGTTTGAAACCGAATTCAACCAACAACAAACGGAGATGACCAACAAAATCGACAACTTGTTGAAAGCCCTCAACAACCAAACATTAGCCACACCTAGGAAGGACACTAGGGACACCAATAGTGGAATCCAAGCTAAGGACCCCTCATCATCCAAACATGTCCACTTTGTCAATGTTGTCACTATTAAGCCGATAGATAGGGAAATAGAGGAGAGTGACAAAGATGAAGTTAGAGTAGAAGCCAATAGTGAGGATGAGAGTAGGGAAGTTGAGGTTAATAAGGATGAGGAATTAGAGGAGGTAGAACCTATAGAGGAATATTTTGATAAGTTGCCAACCAAGGAAGAACGGGAATACCATAAGTATTTATTCGATAGTCCCGAAACAACATATATCTTTGGCGATCCCCTGATCAAAATGGGAGAACCCTCTAACATTAACATCCCATGCAATATCGGGCACATGCATGTATGGAAAGCTTACATAGATCTTAGATCCCCCGTGAACATCATGTCTAGGACTTATTACAATTGGGTGATGAAGAAGCAACTCAATTTTAGGATAATGCCCGGTAAAAGTTGGATAAGTAATTTTGCGGGAAGAGTGAAGGGATTGCATGTCATTATAGGGAATCTCACCTATGAGATTGATTTTATGATAGTTGAAGACATTCGTCCGGTGATAGATGCTTGCCTAAGTCAAGTAGTATTCGGGAAGCCATTTGTTGAGGCCACTAGGATGAGTTATGATCCGACATTAGGGATAGTTAGATTCAAGGAAGAGAATGATGAGGTTGCTTATCAAATGCCCTACAAGATTGAGCAATACCGCCTTCTCTCTAATTTCGAAAAGGAACGTAAGCAAGCGGCTTATTATAGGAATGAGGAGGATAGACGTAGAGGAGTAGAGTATGTTAGAAATAGGATGCTTGGTTTCTACAAAGAGTGCTTACAACTAGGTCCAGAATACAAAACTGGTTTAGAAGATGACCTAGAGAATGGAACCAATGATGAAATCACGTAGTAACCCACGACTTTGAGTCTAGCTACAAGACTCGTAAATAAAGAAAAGCGCTTCTTGGGAGGCAACCCATGTTTTGTGTGATTTTATTTGTTTGATTGTTATTTGCTTCCGTATGCATGTTTTATTTTTATTGTTGGTTGATCATGTTTCTCAATTAAAATGTGGAAATACTTTATTATGTTGTTTAGCCTAGTCTTAACTTCAACCTAAAGGTATTTTTTGCAAAAGATAAGTGTAAGGGGAAACCCCAAATATGTTTTTTAAGAAACAAACCGATCATGATTCTCCACAATATTTAATGAACATGTGTATTCGTATTGTTAGAGTCAAATGCTTGTATTGAGTCATAATGTTGTTTTGCAGGATTTTCCAGGAAGTAGGACAAAGTTTTTCCAGAAATTTTCCGGAAACTTAACATAAAGATTTCTGCAGGTTCATTCTGACGGCGTCAGGCAATTGCTCTTGACGGCGTCAGGAGTCAAAAATCTGGAAATTTTACCAGTTTTGTTTTTCTAACGGAGTCTTATGAGTTTTTGTGAATTATTAAGTTTTATAATCTCCAGGAAATCTGCAAACTTCATTCCACAAGCATTATATCTTATTTTGTTTTCTAGGATTTAGTAACTTATATAGGATGCCGCCGATTTTACGCGAGGTTGCCTTGTCTACTTTTGTCAGGATTTACAGGTTATTTGAGACAAGAAGATGATTTATATTCTGGAAGGGAAGCTTTGATTGTTCGTTTTCTTGGAGGAAGATTTAACCTGGCCAACCTAAAATACATACCGAGCGAATCAGGGGAGTATTTGAATTCATTCTCTTTACTTTTAACTTTTACATTCTTTACTTGAACATTGGGGACAATGTTCATCTTAAGTGTAAGGGGAGGGTAAAAAGATGATACCTTACATATGCACTTTCGCTTGAGTTTGTTTTGTTTGATAGTAGATGAGTAATAAAACTATGAGAAATACTTGTTAGTGTAATTTTAGCGCCAAATTTAAAATTTTTTACAACATTTAGGAGTGAAACTTTAGCCATAGCAAGCGTCTCATGGATAGGAGGTTGTATGACTAGCACATAACCGTATATTCAGAAAAATTTTCCACCCAAAATTGTGAGGTTCGCCTTTAGATTTGATAGGAAAAGCATTTATTATTGGTGCTTATGAGTGTACCGGTAGCATTTAGATTCTAGAACTTGCGTTAGTGATGCATCCCAAGACCGCTAGTGAGACTACATTCGTGTAGTAGGATTTACTACATGATAAGAGGCATTAGGATCACCCTTGTGTTAAACCCGTATCATGATTACTTGACCATTTAAGTCATATTACTTGGCTAGTTAAGTCAACTAATTTTTCCCACACCCTTAGCGTTGTACTCATTTTTAGTACACGAAACCCCTAGTACACCCCTCCGAGCCTATCTTTTCGTTTCTAACTTTAAGCATTTTACTTAAAGGAAGAATTTGTTACACCCCACTTAAATGTACACCCAAATCGCCTTAGCCTTCCGTGTATGCGCTCATTTTTAGTGCATTATTGTTATTTGTTAAACCCTAAGTTAACTTTCTAATTGATTACATGGTTGCTAAGTCGAGTCATATCCTTGTACATATTGTTTTGGGACGATTGGGACTCATGGGTAAGTACTTAATTTATGAAGTAATGGGGAAGAACAACACTTATTACCCCCATATGTACGTTAATCTTAAAAGTGCTCCAAGTGTTTTGATTTTCTTAATTCGAGTCATTAGAATAGTTTAATGTAAAGTATGTAAAGATTCAAGTGTAAGGGGAATGCTCAAACCCCCATGATGTATTATTTTGGATGGTAGGGTAAGAGTGTATGAAAAAAAAAAGAAAAAAAAAGAAAAAAAAAATAAAAAATAAAAAATAGAAAAGAAAGAGAGAAAAAACATACGGACTACCATCCCGTTTTCATTCTATGTTCATTTTATGTTTTTAGTTATTTTTCATTTATTAGCTTAAGTCGAGTCTAGTCTTGGCTTAGCAACGCCATCTTGTACATGTAATTAACTAAGATTGTTAACTCGCCACCAGTAAAACTTCCTTTATCCAACAAAACCGTGTAATTCATATCCCTACACCTAACGTTATAACCCTTTAAAAAGACCTCTTTGATAGTTTATCCTAGGTGCTTACGCCATGTGGTGGAGGTTTGATCCTTTCCCAAGCCTATGGTAATCTATTTTGCTATGACAGGTAGTGAGAGATATCTTCCATTTCCATAATGTTATATTACTTTATTACACCCGAGAGATGTGAGTATCTAAACACTATTTGTGAGGTGCTTGTGTATGACCTCCGTGCTTGTCTATTGGTCTTTAGTGGAACGATTATTTGTTGTAATTACTTTTATATTAGTGTTAAATGACCCCTAACTTGTCTTTTGAGTAGAATAAAAGCTCATTTGCTTGAGGACAAGCAAATCTCAAGTGTAAGGGTATATGATGAGGCGAAAAATGATCCGTTTTTAGGGGGTCATTTAAGCCCGAATCCGAATTTATTTGATCAAATATTGCCCTAAATCGTTCCTTTTGTGATTTTAGGTGTTTGGAGAGTGAATTCTGGAAAAGAGGCTATTTTGGACGTTTTTGGAGCATAAAGTGAAGAAAACGACAAAGTACCAAAAATCCAAGCTGGAAATACAAGGTGACGGCGTCAAGGGTTTGCTCTTGACGGCGTCAGACATGAAGAATAAATTACCGTAGCTGGTGACGGCGTCAGATGAAGAGATGACGGCGTCAAAGTGGCCAAGAATAATTTACCGTGGGTGGTGACGGCGTCACATAGGCCGTCACGATTTTATCTAGGGCGTCCGAGGAAGTGTATGGCGGCGAGTTGACGGCGTCAGATTTAACTCTTGACGCCGTCAGGACGATTTTCCTATATATAGTTTTCTAGTTTTTTCATTAAAAAGAGAGAAGTTTTGGTGAAACCCTAAAGACGGTTTTGGTGCCTCTTTTACAGGTTTTTCAAGGGTTCCAAACCCTTGAGACCTTGCATTGTAATTGAGATAAGTATACTCTTAATTCAATCAATATGTCTATGTGTTGGTTGTCTATCTTTTGTTCTTATCTTAATTCTACTATGCTAGGCTAAATTTCCTTTGTGTTTGCTTAGATCTAATGAAACCTAGATGTTGATTATGTGTTGATTACTTGTCTATTCTTATTTTGAATGAATGATATTATATGTTAGGCTTAAGAAAACTGGCAGATCTCCAAATGGTAACATGCTTGAACGTCTTAAGAAACATGAACCGAGGCGTACTAGGTCTTTATTGGTTGTATTTAATGCATGAGCCACTGTTTACAATCCCTATAGTTGTGCTGGGTCATGGTGTAGGAGGAGATAAGAGCTCATAGAGTTGGGGAGTTATGTATGCCACTCCACGAATGGTATTAAGGAATACAACCCGTCATTCATACAAGTGTAACAAGTAATTAACATGTAAAAGATATCTAGGGAGTAATGAAGTCTAAGTAAACACAATTTCTCCAATTACTGCTCACAACCTTAGTTTAATATTAGTTTAATTTCATTTTCATTAGTTAATTAGTTATAAAGTAGTTTTTGGGTTAGTTGATTAGCAACTAATTCCGCCCACTCCTTCAAAACCCGAGATTTTAATTGCTTTCATAAAAATATAAAAATACAAAAATAATCATCTCTCACCTCTAGAACTATTAATTAGGTTTTCTAATCCTAGCGACACTATTCCTAAGCTGAACGATCAATCCCCCGGTACTTGTCACTATACTATACTACAACGATCAGGTACACTGCCTGGTGGGGGTTGTAAGCCTCGCGAGATCCCTCGAGAGGTAAAGCAAGGTGCGATTCCCACGCATCAAGACCCGTCCTTCTTCCACGGTGTTACTTAAACTAATACTAATTAACTAATAAATAAACTAACTATGAGCTAACTTAATGCTATTACATGTCATTAGGTGACCGAGACTTTTACAGGAATATTTGTATTCCTAACAGCTTGCAAGTCATGAAGTCCTTGTAAGTACATTTATGATGAGTAGATGTATTAGCTTCACTGTTTGCTCCATTGATGTTATTCAAACGATCAGCTTCACAAGCTGCAGATATACCCTCAGCAATCATTCTTTGAACCTCAGTAGGTGTCATGATCACTTCCGGGTTGAAATTTTCGCTACTTGCATGCTCCATTTTTCTATTAATAATACAAAAATATAGCTTTAGAATTTTAAACAATAACTTTGTTTGAAGGATCTTGTGAAGTAGGGAAATGAATATTTATGAGTCTTAACAATAATTGGGCACCATATGTAGTTTTTATTTCGATACGACAATCATAATTATTCCGATATGTTAGATGCATTATTAATACACATGAACAACCATAAGCATAAATTAACATTTGTATATAGTAATATCACAACCAACAGCATAACATTAATAACTTGATCAGTTGAGTTTTCATAACAAAACGATACAAGATTCTTTATTAATTGCCACATGCGGCAGGCTTAGATGCCTTATTACTAATACAAATACTAACTGCCTCTAATGATTAGGTACGTCCACATGTTCTCCCATCTCTAAAATCGGAGTTCGGAGATCCTGCATCTCGGTATGGTGTTGAATCTGCATATCTCCTACTAGGTTTTCCGATGTATCTGCTCTCGGTGTGCTAGCTGGGCTTCCCAAGTACGGTTCTGTCCCTCTCTTCGCAATGATATCGCGAAAGAGCGTGTCTCGGAGATATCTGAATGTATCTGAGCTAACCCCTGCTGCAACTCTATCCTATTCGCTATAAGGTTATGTAAGGTATTGTGGATAGTATCCGAATGGTCAAATGATGAATAATCAATCATCTGAAGAAGTGAGTCTATCTGTTCTTCGTGATGCTCCAAACGCGTCCCTACTACAGAAGGTGAAAGAGTAGACGTAATTTCCATCCTAGCACTCTCGCCAGTATCGTAGATATGAGCTGGGGGAGTAAAACCAGGAGGATATGGTAATGATGGTGAAAGTGGATGAGTAGATTCGGAAATGCGAAGTCGGCTGGATGCGGGTATATCTTCCTCAGGAATTTGTTCTCTATGGTGAAAAGTATATGGATAAGTTTGGCTAAAAAGATTGAATAGATGATCGGGTGCATATGAATCAAATTCATAATGTGGTAATGGTATATGTATTGGTAAAACCAAAACATCAGGATTTTCAGGCGTTGTTACAATTTCGTCTTGCTCGAATGGTTCTGTTTCTTGGGAAACAGCGTCAGGTACAAAGGTAGAACGAAAAACAGGCGACGTAACGGATGCGACGAAAATCTCAGAGTCGGAGTCTGATATACTCATATTGAAATAATACTGTAATGATTCATAAATAGTGCAGAATAAGAATTTATTATCGTCAAAGAATGTAAAATTCTAACATATCAAGATCAAAGTATCATAGCTTAATGATTAACTTACTGAGTATGGTAGCAAGCAGGCACGGCGGGCGAAAAATAGTATGGTGTAAATTTAATTTATTTGAAAGTGTGGTTATAGTTCAATGTTTGAAAACATTTGGTTCTCTATAACTATGGCTCTGATGCCAATCTGTAACACCCCCTAATTTGAAATGCGGCAGCGGAATAGTAATTAGGGTATTACGGTGAGGATCGAAGTCATAATGATAGAAAACGGCTCAAAAGTGACGTTTTAAAACATAAGTTCATTTACAAAAATTCAAATACAAGAGGTCCTTATCAGAGTATTATAATAAAAGTCTTGATGTTTTGAACTAAATCAAACATCTTTTATTTTACACCATTATTGAAATAAAGTAGATAAGTTTTGAAGTTTTTGCCGCCCGTTCCATGCTTGCTTCCCCTGCTAAATACCTGAGATACATGCTTAAAAGTCAACAAAAATATTGAGTGATATCATAGAGTTTAAATTTGGTAACCATTCTGATACACAAGTAAGATTGTATTGGAAATACAATCAGTTTGAAAATATTGTTATTGCAGTTTATATATATTGCTCTAAGTCTCATGACACGCAAACGTTAACAAATACCGTAAAAACGGAGGTGTTTATCAAATCAATGATAATTTTGCCCTCGTGTAATAGGTGATTTGCCAATTCCTATTTTTACTCAAATATAATTATCACGACTAATACGACTAACCACATGCATAATGGCATTCCGTCAAGTATTAATGGGACAGGCTGTCAAACCTTAAATAGATCTATTCATTATATTCACGTTCACATAACAGTGATTAATGGCTCATGATCAAGGGTCTTTTGGCAATAGCTAACTTAGGCATATATCAAGTCAGGACGCATACAGAAAATTACTTGTGATCTGTTTATAACATGTATCCCCTTCACGGAGTTTAAAAATAAGTAAATGTGAGGCTATGACTCACCTTGATTGATACTGAAATGAAGAAAATAAAGTCGGACGAATTTATGATAACGGCTTCAAAACACAACCTGATAAATAGATTTATCTGAGAATTTGACCAAATACTATTTGGTAATAACGAACGAATAACGAATAATAATTATTCGTTATGACGAATAGGTGATGTGCAGTGTAATTCTTGTGATATGCATGATATGACAAAATATGATATTTAAATTATCCATCGAAGTTTTACCTTTTTAAATCGTAAGTAAAATATTAACTTTTGAAATATCGTTATATATATTATTAACGTTACGTTAAATAATATATATATAAGTAAAAATAAAAGTTTAAATGTAATACGAAATAAATTTACGAAAATAGAAAATAAATAAGAATGATAAATAGATTATGTTTAGTCTTTGTCTCTTTTTCCAATTTTACCATTTTTACTCTAACGATATTTGCGTTACACCGTTAATCTTTTTTATAAATATATTCAACTATAGTCCTCTAATTGTCCAATAATCAATACTAGGCTTAGAATATTAACTTTCATCAATTTTTACCCTTAAGTTTCTGTTTTTACAGGTTTAGTCCTTACTTTTCAATATTTACACTTTTGGTCCTTCTAGGTGTCGTCCCGTTACATTTTTAGTCCACAATTACAAAAATGATTATAAAAATTTATGTGGCTTATTAAGTCAATAATAAGCTGATTTCAACTGCTTATTTAACGAAAAGCTTATTTTTTTAGCTTATGGGCCATTAACGAACCATATCAAGGCCCGTTAAGATTTTTAGAGGCGAGGGCATGGAAAATGTTTTGGGCCCGACCTTGGACTATATTTATGATTCTAAAAACATTTCATATGGGCCCAGTGGGCTTACGGATCTTAATTTCTTATTGGGCTTGAATTGAGCCCACACAAAAATATTAAGTTTTTATATAAAGTTTTTGGAGTTGAAAATCTTGTTCATGTCGATTCAAAATGAGTCGATTTATGTGTCAAAACGTGAGTATTTTTACAAGTTGTATAAATGAAAGTGGTAGTTTTCTAGGTGGTCTTTTGAGTCGTGTAATAAAATAGTACTCTTGTTACGTGAAATTTAAAGTTATACGTGTGGTTTGTAGCTTGTTTGTATCATATATATATTTGAAAAACTTGAAAATATTACTAAGTGTTTTTACTAAATTTCATACGATGGAGTATGGTTTAAAATAGGTGCGTGTAATGCATGTAACGTTTAAACTAACATGAACTTTGTGTGCTACGTGACTCCTAGGCCTTCCAAGATAGAGGCTAGTCACGTTTAGTGTTATATATGACAATATATACGTAAAAATAATATGCAAAGTGATATACGATCGTACAACTATATAAACAAGGTGCATGACTAATTTTTAACATGTGATTTGAATGGAAACGAGTAGAAATAACTTACAACACCCTTTAGGTGGTAGAGAGTCGAGAATGAAAGTATGGAACACAAGGAAAATCTCGTTCAATGTATAACCCAAACGTTATACGTATATATCAAACCCGATATCCTTTTCTTGCTTCCAAACAATATTGCAATCGACTTCAGGTCTTTAGGAGTAGTTTATAGGAAGAAATAAATATGTGAGAGAGTATGAGAATGGTGAGAAACGGGTGCATGCATGTATGCTATATAAGGTTTCAAAATATAACACGTATATGTGAAATATTTCAAGAAAACCTCACGTACTATTTCATGTCAGTAAAACCTAGGCTAGGGTGAATTATATATTGTTAAACTATGAAATTTGAGTGCACAAAATGCGGAGGATGTCTTGTTGAATCATGCTCAATGTCGACCAACTATATATTATGTATACGATTTGCTAAATCGTATACCACTTGTATATAACTGATCATCTTTGACATTTGAATATAAAATCAACTTAGAAATATTATTAGGAACAATTAGGAACAAACGGGAATCAAAACGGTTAAGTTTTGAAGAAATTATAAATCGATTGGGTCGAGTATATATCGATCACTTTGCCATTTAAAAACGTATCAAACGTTGTCCAATGAACTTGGGATTTGACACACTAATATTTGGCTAGGTGGTTAACGAGATGGTGTAAAAATATTGGTACGTTGTGTATAAGAATCAAGATTAATCGAGGCGTTTTGGGAGGCTTGGTGCTAGTCGATCGTATGAAATAATAAGGATTTGGATTTGGGCTTTTGGTTTTGGGCTCGTGAATAGTGAATGTGAGTTGGGCTGAAAATGATTAAGGGTCCGTTTGTATAATTATTGTAATTAGGAATTTTAATTAAGTTTAGGAAATATGTTTAGGATTAAATGAAATATTTAGATTTCGAGTAACGTGTCGAGGATTAATTCTGTTATTTCGTGAATTATATTATTTTGTAATAATCGTCAAAATAATATAATAAGAAAAATTTCAAATTTTTCCGAGAAAATAGGAATTAGTAACGATAACGAAGGATTATATATTTTATTAACGATATAATTACAAGAAATTTTTACAGGGTTCTACACATATCATCTATGTCGGTTTTATATATGCATGTATTATGTACCTGTTAGCAAGCCTTCTTTAACATCTATTTTTGAATACAGTTCTCGATGGCTGGCAAAGTTGAAATAGTGGCTTGGGAAACCTGTATCAGGCATGTCCTGAATATCTGTGCATGTTCCGAAGGCCAACGAAAGCGAGTGGGGGACAACCTGCATCCATAGTTTTGCAGGCTGAAATCCAAATCCAGATATCTTGTATGTTTTATTGATCTGAAGGAGGGCATCGAATTTAGGTTTGTCTCGTAAGCTGATATTTGCCTGTATAGCCCCTTCCTGTAAATGAAATGGAAACTTATAAGCTAAATAATCGTTTATTTTTTCATTTTTTTTACAATATAAGAAAGGGTAATTGTTTAGGTAAATCATGGAATAGTATTTTGTACCTGCTTATCAATTAGTATCACACAAAAGAGGACCGGTCTTCCTTGTCTGTTTGTTGGCGTCCATTTTCGGTAGACCTTTGCACATATAACTTTACCATGATCTGTTTCTTTTAAATCAGCTAGGCTAATTTCTTCTGAGTGCGTAACAATTTCCTTGTATTTCGAATCGGATGATGGTACAATGCTAGAGGTCTGTTCCATTTGGCTGTATATCAAAATAGGGTAAAAAAATGTTTAGACGTATATTAAGGTGTAGAGAATGTTTACAATGCAAGCATGGATATTCTAAATTGGAAAGATAAGCAAACACAGAACAGGTAGAATATTATGTAACATAATATGCGAATAATAATCAAGCACTTGTGCCAAGAGGTTAAATTGTATTTGTATAGGTAGTTGCGAGTTTTGTGGCCGTATATTAAAAATGCAAACGTGAGCATGTGTAACCTATGTAGATGAAACTATGTCTAAAAAATCTTTGTAGACAACATTTTTAGTCATGTTTTCATCCTTGCCTGGATGCTGTTTGATTAGCATTCTCAAACCTTTAGGAGACGTTGCTCTTGACAATGCAACATACAGTTGACCATGGCCAAAGACAGGTTCGGGTAGGTATACACCAATTTTATTCAATGACTGGCCTTGGCTTTTATTGATTGTCATTGCGTAGCAGAGTTTTACCGGGAATTGCTTTCTTTTAAAAACAAATGGCAAGGTTTCGTCCTTATTTATAAGCAGAATCCGCGGTATGTAAACTTTTTTGGACATTCTTGTACCAGTTATGATCTTTGCTTGAATGAGCCTGCTATACACATGTGTAACAATCATTCGTGTACCGTTACACAGGCCACCACCCAGGTTTAGGTTCCTTAGCAACATTATAGGTGCACCGACTTTGATTATAAGCTCATGGGGAGGCATTCCTGAAAAGGAAAGAGTGTTTAGGTATTCCTGAGGATATAACAGCTCTGTCGCTCCTCCATCATTCGTTTTTGGTACCGCCTCGTCGACACTTGTAAAAGTATAAGTATCCCCTTCTAGCATATCTAGCACTGCAGAGTTTATTTGGTCTGCAGTCTTGTTTTTCGGACACACTGATGTACGTAGGAATTGCACCAGGTTTTACCTCTCAAGGGATCTTGAGAAGCTTACAACCCCCACCAGGCAGTGTACCTGATCGTTGTAGTATAGTATAGTGACAAGTACCGGGGGATTGATCGTTCAGCTAGGAATAGTGTCGCTAGGACTAGAAAACCTAAATACTAGTTCTAAAGGTGAGGGATGATTATTTTTGTATTTTTATATTTTTTAGAAAGCAATTAAAAATCTCGGGTTTGAAGGATTTAGGCGGAATTAGTTGCTAGTCAACTAACCCAATACTAAAGATGCAATCAAAATAAAATACTAAAAATGAAAATAAACTAAATTAACTAAGGTTGTGAGCAATAAGTGGAGAAAATGTGTTTACTTAGATTTCACTACTCCCTAGACATCTTTTACATGTTAATTACTTGTTATAGTTGCGTGGATGACGGATTGTATTCCTTAATATCATTCATGGGGTGGCGCACTTAACTCCCCAATCCTATGAGCTCTTATCTCCTCCTATGACATGCCCAGCACAACCATAGGGATTATAAACAGTGGCTCATGCATTAAATACAACCAATAAAGACCTAGTGCACATCGGTTCATGTTTCCTAAGACGTTCAAGCATGTTACCATTTGGAGATCTGCCAGTTTTGTTAAGCCTAACATCAAATTCATTCATCCAAAACAACTATAAACAAGTAATCATCACATAATTAACATCTAGGTTTCATTAGATCCAAGCAAACACAAGATAGATCTAGCCTAGCATGATGGAATTAAAACAAGAACAAGATATAGACAACCAACACATAGACATATTGATTGAATTAAAAGAGTACTTATCTCAATTACACATGAAAGGTATCAAGGGCTTAGAACCCTTGAAAAACCTGTAAAATTCGCACCAAGTTCGTACTTAGGGTTTCTCCAAAACTTCTATCTTTTTTAATGTGAAAATTAGAAAACTATATATAGGAAATAGGGTCTGACGGCGTCAAGACAAATCTTGTGACGCCGTCACCTCGCCGCCAAAATAATTCTCGGACTGCCTTGATCTACTTTTTACTCCGTCATGTGTTATGCATTTCCAGGCCGTCATGAATTTTACTCTTGACGCCCTACTTCGTGATGCCTTCAAATCTGTACTGGATCGTCATGGAAATTACTCTTGACGCCGTCAGGAATTCCTTCTTGACGCCGTCACCTACTGTTCCAAGCAAGGAAAATTAAGACTTTGGTGTTTTCTTCACTTTTATGCTCCAAAAACGTCCGAATTGCTTCCTTTTCCAGATTTCTCTCCCAAAGTAACTAAAATCACAAAAGGAACGATTTAGGGCAATATTTGATTAAATAAATTCAATTCCGGGCTTAAATGACCCCCTAAAAGTGGTTTATTTTTCGCCTCATCATATACCCTTACACTTGAGATTTGCTTGTCCTCAAGCAAATGCGCTTTTATTCTAGTCAAAATACAAGTTAGGGGTCATTTAACACTAATATAAAAGTAATTACAACAAATAATCGTTTCACTAAAGACCAATAGACAAGCACGGAGGTCATACACTAGCACCTCACAAATAGTGTTTAGATACTCACATCTCTCGGGTGTAATAAAGTATAAATTACAATATGGAAACGGAAGATATCTCTCACTACCTGTCATAGCAAAATAGATTATCATAGGCTTGGGAAAGGATCAAACCTCCACCACATGGCGTAAGCACCTTGGATAAACTATCAAAGAGGTCTTTTAAAGGGTTGTAACGTTAGGTGTAGGGATATGAAATACACGGTTTTATTGGATAAAGGAAGTTTTTACTGGTGGCGAGTTAACAATCTTGGTTAATTACATGTACAATATGGCGTTGCTAAGCCAAGACTAGACCCGACTTAAGCTAATAAATGAAAAATAACAAAACATAAAATGAACATAGAATGAAACGGGATGGTAGTCCGTATGTTTTTTCTCTTTTTCTTTCTCTCTCTCTCTCTCTCTATATATATATATATATATATATATATATATATATATATATATATATATATATATATATATATATATATATATATATATATATATACATATATATATACATATATATATACATATATATATATATATATATATATATATATATATATATATATATATATATATATATATATAATCTTTATTTTTTTTTTGATTTTTTCAATTTTTTTTTTTTTTTTTTTTTTTTTTTTTTTTTTTTTTTTTTTTTTGCATACACTCTTACCCTACCATCCAAAATAATACATCATAGGGAATAGAAATTCCCTTACACTTGAATTTTTACATACTCTACAATAAACTAAACTAATGACTCGAATTAAGAAAATCAAAACACTTGGAGCACTTTTAAGATTAACGTACATATGGGGGTAATAAATGATGTTCTTCCCCATTACTCCATAAATAAGTACTTACCCATGAGTCCCAATCGTCCCAAAACAATATGTACAAGATATGACTCGACTTAGCAACCATGTAATCAATTAGATAGTTAACTTAGGGTTTAACAAATAACAATAATGCACTAAAAATGAGCGCATACACGGAAGGCTAAGGCGATTTGGGTGTACATTTAAGTGGGGTGTAACAAATTCTTCCTTTAAGTAAAATGCTTAAAGTTAGAAACGAAAAGATAGGTTCGGAGGGGTGTACTAGGGGTTTCATGTACTAAAAATGAGTACAACGCTAAGGGTGTGGGAAAAATTAGTTGACTTGATTAGCCAAGTAATATGACTTAAATGGTCAAGTAATTATGATACGGGTTTAACACAAGGGTGATCCTAATGCCTCTTATCATGTAGTAAGTCCTACCACACGAATGTAGTCTCACTAGCGGTCTCGGGATGCATCACTAACGCATGTTCTAGAATCTAAATGCTACCAGTACACTCATAAGCAATAATAGTAAATGCTTTTCCTATCAAATCTAAAGGCGAACCTCACATATTTGGGTGGAAAATTTTTCTGAATATACGGTTATGTGCTAGTCATATAATCTCCTATCCATGAGACGCTTGCTATGGCTAAAGTTTCACTCCTAAATGTTGTAAAAAAATTTAAATTTGGCGCTAAAATTGCACTAACAAGTATTTCTCATAGTTTTATTACACATCTACCATTAAACAAAACAAACTCAAGTGAAAGTGCATATGTAAGGTATCATCATTTTACCCTCCCCTTACACTTGAGATGAACATTGTCCCCAATGTTCAAGTAAAGAATGTAAAAGTGAAATAAGTAAAAAGAATGAAATCAAATACTCCCCTGATTCGCTCGGTATGGATAATAAGGTGGCCAGGTTAAGTCTTCCTCCAAGAAAATGAACAATCGAAGCTTCCCTTCCAGAATATAAATCATCTTCTTGTCATACATAACCTGTAAATCCTGAGAAAATAGACAAGACAACCTCGCGTAACATCGGCGGCATCCTATATAAGTTACTAAATCCTAGAAAACAAGATAAGATATAATGCTTGTGGAATGAAGTTTGCAGATTTCCTGGAGATTATAAAACTTAATAATTCACAAAAACCATAAGACTCCGTTAGAAAAACAAAACCGGTAAAATTTCCAGATTTTTACACGTGACGCCGTCAAGAGTTAACTCGTGACGCCGTCAGAAGTGACCTGCAGAAATTCTTATGTTAAGTTTCTGGAAAAACTTGGTCCTACTTCCTGGAAAATCCTGCAAAACTTCATTATGACTCAATATAAGCATTTGACTCTAACAAATACGAATATACATGTTCATTTAATATTGTGGAGAATCATGATCGGTTTGTTTCTTGAAAACATATTTGGGGTTTCCCCTTACACTTATCTTTTGCAAAAATACTTTTAGGTGGAGTTAAGACTAGGCTAAACAACAAAGTAAAGTATTTCCACTCTTTAATTGAGAAACATGATCTACCAACAATAAAAATAAAGCATGCATACGGAAGCAAATAAAAAACAAACAAAATAAAATCACACAAAACATGGGTTGCCTCCCAAGAAGCGCTTTTTTTTATTTACGAGTCTTGAAGCTAGACTCAAGGTCATGCGTTACTACGTGACCTCATCCCTTGAAATGATATACCCCATGTAATTGCGGTCATTACTGTTATGGTGGTAGTGCCTCAACCTATCGATACTCGCAATCACCATTCCACCAACTTCGCTTCTCAAGTTAGCTATCCCATCTTGGCTCACGCCTTCAATTGTGAAAGGCCCATACCACCAAGGACTCGGTTTATCTGGTGGTATCTTTGTTTCTAGGTGTCTCAAGAGTACCAAGTTCCCTTTCTCAAATGGTACATGACTTTCTGTGGGTTGAGTATGTTCGAATTCGACCTGAACCTTATTGCTTTTGCTTCTTTCATATTTAGCCTCCTTATAGCTTTTAATTCTTGCATCCCATGCAAGAATTTTATTCTGAACACGAATGGGTGTCGTGTCAATGCTGTTTTTGATCTTTTTCCAACTCAAATTCTCATGCCCACTCCTCGGAGTCATGGGGAAGCTAATCTTTCTTTTTCCAGATTTAAGCTCAATCTTCCTACCTTCATACTTAATGACAGCCCTAGCGGTGGCGAGGAATGGTGCCCCAAGGATGATTGGCATGCACCCATCTCCTTTATCATCGATGATCATAAAATCAACGGGGTACATGAATCCTGCAACATTAACTAATACATCTTCTGCGATTCCTAAGGGATATACGTACGAGTGTCCAGCGAGGGATAACTTAACACGAGTAGGGGCTGGCATTTTTGACGTTAGTTGGATGTAAATAGTTAGGGGCATAAGATTTACTTCCGATCCTTGGTCGGCGAAAGCACTAAGATATTTCAAGTCCCCGATGCTGGTTGGTATCTCAAAGTTCCCACATGCTATCTGTTTAGTAGCCACTTTTTGTACCAATAGCCTCTCGAATACTGATCCCCCAGGTAACGTATCATACTCATCTTTTACCGTTTCCTCTTTCTCAGAACCCTGTTTGGAAGGTTGGTTACGCCCATCACCCTTAATCCAATTTGTTATGGTGTTTTCGTTTATATCATGTTTCAGGTAGTGACTCAAAGGTTGGGATTCTGGTGGTTTTTCTAAGGTCTGTTTAGCAGGGGTTTCTGCCTTCTCGTTATCCTTTTGGACACTTGTGATGGAATTAACAAATTGGGTGGTGGGAGTGGCGCTTTCTTTCCTTAGTAGTATTCTTTCGGGGGTTCTCTGGTTGGCATACTCCTCTAATAGACTCATCATCTCATTCATCTTCTCCTGCATTTCCTCTTTTTGCTTATAAACTGCTTCCTCGAATCTAGCAAGCCGATCTGAGTGAGTTGCCATATATTCTCTCATCCTAGCTTCAAACTCCGAGCTAAGCTCCTCGGGAGGGGAACAAGGTGGGGCATAGGTCTGAAAAGTCTCAACATTTTCTCTAGAAGGTGACTCAGATAATGGTGCCGAAGTTGGTTTTGAGACAGAATTGACAGTAGCCCGTCTAGGACTTAAAGGTCTCCTTTGCCTTTCCTCAAAATAGTCAACTTTTGCCTCGAGTTTGCATAGGAGTTCATCAGGGATTTCGTTGGTTCCTCCAGATGTTGAGACTGCATTGATGGCCGCTTTTATTGTATGGTTAAACTCCCACATCTCATGATTATCAGCGGCGAGCTCCTCGATAATCGCCCAGGACTCCTCGGCGTTCTTATCACGCAGTTTACCTCCCGCGGCCCTATCGATTGTGCACTTAGTATGATAGTTAACATGGTCGTAGAAAATCTGGACTAATAACCAAAGGTTTATACCATGATGAGGGACCTTATGGAGGAGATCCTTAAAACGGGCCCATGCTTCGTAGAAAGTTTCTCCTTGATGTTGTTCAAACATCAAAATGTCATTTCTAAGCATTGCAGTCTTCCCCGGTGGGAAGAATTGAGTAAGGAAGCGATTGGCGAGATTATCCCATGTGGTGATGGATCCCGCGGGTAAACGCTCAAGCCATTGACTAGCTTGATCCCGTAGAGAGAATTGGAATAGGCGTAATCGGGTTGTCTCTCTAGTTTCAACACCTAGGTCTATGGAATCTATGATTTTTAGGAAGTCCTTAAGGTGTTGGTTTGGATCTTCGAAACGAAGTCCATGGAATGCACATCCGCTTTGCACCAACCGGATGATGTCGGATCGCAAGGGGGTCACATTGGCTCCGGTGAGCTCAATGGTGTTTCGGTAGCCTTGGTGGCTAGGTCCGGAATACTCTCCTAAGGTTCGGGGCCTAAGAGGTTCTAGTGGTGGGTTTTGTTGTGGTGGGATGACGGGTTCAAGGATGTTCCCATCGTCCATGATGTCGGGTGGTGAAGAGTTACAAACAAAAACACAAAGAAATAAGATAGACTAAAGAAAACCTAAAAATAAAAATAAAATCTTACTAGAAAGGAATCCAGCAAGTAGACCTAATAAAAAGAAATTCTAACCTAGACAATAACTATTCCCCAGGCTGCGGCGCCAAAAACTTGATGTACGTGGGAATCGCACCAGGTTTTACCTCTCAAGGGATCTTGAGAAGCTTACAACCCCCACCAGGCAGTGTACCTGATCGTTGTAGTATAGTATAGTGACAAGTACCGGGGGATTGATCGTTCAGCTAGGAATAGTGTCGCTAGGACTAGAAAACCTAAATACTAGTTCTAAAGGTGAGGGATGATTATTTTTGTATTTTTATATTTTTTAGAAAGCAATTAAAAATCTCGGGTTTGAAGGATTTGGGCGGAATTAGTTGCTAGTCAACTAACCCAATACTAAAGATGCAATCAAAATAAAATACTAAAAATGAAAATAAACTAAATTAACTAAGGTTGTGAGCAATAAGTGGAGAAAATGTGTTTACTTAGATTTCACTACTCCCTAGACATCTTTTACATGTTAATTACTTGTTATAGTTGCGTGGATGACGGATTGTATTCCTTAATACCATTCATGGGGTGGCGCACTTAACTCTCCAATCCTATGAGCTCTTATCTCCTCCTATGCCATGCCCAGCACAACCATAGGGATTATAAACAGTGGCTCATGCATTAAATACAACCAATAAAGACCTAGTGCACATCGGTTCATGTTTCCTAAGACGTTCAAGTATGTTACCATTTGGAGATCTGCCAGTTTTCTTAAGCCTAACATCAAATTCATTCATCCAAAACAACTATAAACAAGTAATCATCACATAATTAACATCTAGGTTTCATTAGATCCAAGCAAACACAAGATAGATCTAGCCTAGCATGACGGAATTAAGACAAGAACAAGATATAGACAACCAACACATAGACATATTGATTGAATTAAAAGAGTACTTATCTCAATTACACATGAAAGGTATCATGGGCTTAGAACCCTTGAAAAACCAGTAAAATTCGCACCAAGTTCGTACTTAGGGTTTCTCCAAAACTTCTCTCTTTTTTAATGTGAAAATTAGAAAACTATATATAGGAAATAGGGTCTGACGGCGTCAAGACAAATCTTGTGACGTCGTCACCTCGCCGCCAAAATAATTCTCGGACTGCCTTGATCTACTTTTGACTCCGTCATGTGTTATGCATTTCCAGGCCGTCATGAATTTTACTCTTGACGCCCTACTTCGTGACGCCTTCAAATCTGTAATGGATCGTCATGGAAATTACTCTTGACGCCGTCAGGAATTCCTTCTTGACGCCGTCACCTACTGTTCTCAACAAGGAAAATTAAGACTTTGGCGTTTTCTTCACTTTTATGCTCCAAAAACGTCCGAATTGCTTCCTTTTCCAGATTTCTCTCCCAAAGTACCTATAATCACAAAAGGAATGATTTAGGGCAATATTTGATCAAATAAATTCAATTCCGGGCTTAAATGACCCCCTAAAAGTGGTTCATTTTTCGCCTCATCACACACAATTGCTTTTTCTTGTAACACCGCTGCGTTTGGTGATTGTAAAGTTTCTTGATCATATATAAAATTAATAAGTTCTTGAATAGCTATTTCATCGTCGGGAATACAATATCTGTCTGGTATCTGTATCCATTTTGAATCTGTCGGATCACTTTCATATGCTTGCCCAATAGTACCGTTCCCAACTTCAAGTAACCATTTAGAAAAAGTGGCAGTTGCCTCATAATCTTCTGCTGATAGGCCTGTTCGTTGCAGACGCATGTTTTGTTTAAGGCGAATAACTTGGAAAGCTAGCCATAGGTATGACATCGTGATAGAAGAGGCAATAATTTCTTGTTTTGGAGCCTTTTTCTTCACAGGAAGTGTTTGCCTGAAATCTCCACCTAAAATAACTGTTTTTTTCCCAAAGAGGTCGTCTGGTGTATTCATTATATCTCTTAACGTCCGATCGAGTGCTTCAAAGCACCTTCGATCATTCATAGGAGCTTCGTCCCATATGATGACGTCGGTTTGTTTTAGCAATTCTGCCACTTGCGTATTCTTCTTAATGCTGCACACCGACTCTTCTGTTAAATCAAGAGGGATTTTGAATCTTGAATGTGTTGTCTGTCCCGCCGGTAGTAACAAAGCGGCGATACCTGAAGAAGCAACTGCTAGTACAATCTTCCCTTGCGATCTTAGAGTAGAAATTATAGTTTTCCAAACAAAGCCATAATCTTTGACAGATTTCCTATAGAAGTTAAAAATTCCTTGCAGTTCAAACATAAGACCACCTTCCAAGTCATCTGAATTGACATGAAGGTTTGGTATATGTAATACTTCTGCAAGTATTAACGGGATGTCTTCAGACATGGAATCTGCGTGTGACCGCAGCAACGTAACCGGGTTGGAAACATCACAAAAGATGATGATTTGGCAATAAAGACTCCTCATTTCAGCAGGAGTTGCTGAGAAAGAAGCTTCTTGTAAAGCAATGTTCCATTCTTGATCACCGCCTAATAGACCCATTGCTTCGCACGCTGCTCTATATGTAGGATAAGTGACTTCATCAACTTTGCGGAGATGTCGGAACGACCTGCTGCCTTTTTGGTGACAAAGTAACATGCGCAAGTAGAATGTGTCACCAGAGCTAGGATGTATATATGTCAAACGACCGATTGCCAAGGTAGTAGAACGTTTTCTAGGCTGCCAATACTTGCCATCTTTATACCACACAAACTCTTTAGGAAAGTTCAAATATGTGAGATGCCGGCCATCTGTATTGTAAGTATTGTATCTGAACCATTCAGTAAGCGTCATTCTCTTGTTGTGGTCGTTATCAACAACCGTTTGCAGCTACTGTTGGCTTCTAAAAGTGACTCGTTGCATATTTTCAAGGTAAACTGCAAGTATCTGTACTGGTGGATCTCTGCTATGTATGTGGAATCCAAGGATTCTCCAGCATGCTTCGTGCGGTCTGATGTATCTTGCATCTTGAAAATTCTTTATCTCATCAATGTGCAATGAAGAGCGGCTTGTGCTTGCTCCTGAATCTCCTATCGACCTTGTAATGCGAGTGAGTATCCTATCAGTGCCCTTGGAAATGTACTTGAACAGATATTTTATAAGCATGGACCACTCGCAATATTCAACGTTGATATGCGCGTAGAACCGCATCAGCAGAGATCGGTTATATGGAACAACAAATCCATTATCAAGGGTAATATTTTGCTTCATTGTTGTTTTGCCTGAATCTCTTCTACGATAATGCACATATCCTTTTGGATCGATGCAGGTTGCAAAGCAAAATGCCTTAGGAAAGTTCTTAGTACACTCATCACCACTGCACATACATGGTGCAGATGTATTTAACGGGCCACATGGGCCGTGAATCATGAACTCTGTCACTATTCTATAGGCCTCAGGGTCATTTAACGGGTCCGGTAGCTCTGCTGATACATATATGTCTACATCATGGGCTTGTATACGCTCTTTTTCTTTAATCCATAGCAGCAAATGACAGTGCGGCAGGCCTCTTTTTTGGAACTCGACCGTATATAAGACTTCAAGGAAAAAGTAAAAAGAACACATTAGTAATGTAAGTAAGAAATGTATCTACTTCACATGAGATACCAGTAGACGTAATGTAAATAATACCTGCTTCAACATGGCCGAACGGTCTTGAATCTCGTAAGAAGCCCACCAAATCATGTATCTTTCTTTCAAATACACGATCAACAACGTCGGGTCTGTCTGCAACTGTTACATGCGGGAATTCTTGCATATATTCTTTAATCTCAGGCCAGTTCACATTGCATGTGAACGTGATAAAGAATGATGGATTCCCATGTACACGGCATATAGCCAAAGCGTCCAAATAATGGCTATACATGTACCTTGGACCTCCTGTAAAAGATGAAGGAAGGATTATCCTTGAACCTACATCTGATCCATCTTGATCGCCTCGTGATAAAGCATCGTATAAACCAGCCATGTAATCACTCCGAATATCATTCTGGTGTTCTCGTATGTAGTCAATCCGTGACTGTTCTATGCTGTAGTAGGCTGTAACGACATACTGCTGAAATAGTCTGCCACTCCGTGTGAGCAGGACATATTCATTGATCCGATCGTGCACCTAGTATAAGTAGTATTTTAGCGTTGTCATTTTCTTTGGTGGTGTAATAACCCGACATTTTCCCATTTACTAATTTCCTATTAGACCGAAAAATTTCTTTATGAATGTGACATTCAGTATTTTCAATATATCATTGCATCTAAGTGCTTACTTTCATTATTAGTGTGAAACAACAATACGAATATTGTCGACCAAATAATGTGGTGACTCATATTTTGCTTCGCTAAAAACCCACGCGTATCGATACCGCGATAGTATGGCATAAAAATTTATAAACAATTACCGAGAGTCAATAAAACCCGAGGCTCGTTTAATTTCCCCCAGGTACTACGAAATCAAATTGTATCCCGCACCTCACCTAAATTTAAACACTCCCGTTTATTATTTTTTTTTCTTCCTACACTTTACTTGCTACTCGACTATTTAAGAAAAATAAAAACGAACTTACACTCTATAAAAGTATTCAAATGAAAGTAAATAAATAAACCCAAGTACTTTCCCCTTATCCCTTAACCTTGAATTTCTACACTTTTTGTTTCTTCTTTGCCTCCCTCTACTCGATGAAACCCAGGCAGCCATATGAGGCATTGCCAATAATTTATTTCCTATACACATATCACCACACCACCCAAATCCATATTTCATCCTTTTCTACTCTCCTCCAAGCCGCTCCTATGAACCCTAACATCACTTTCACCTCATAGGTCCCGCGTGGATTGACTGTTGGGATCGATCCACAGTCCCCATCACTCACGAGATGCCTCCTTGTCCAGACCCTAGTGTCAAACCCTTGCCCCAATGGATGACTAGACCGTGAGTAACCTTTTCCTTTTTAGCTACAAGGGCGAACCCCCATGAAGAAAGTTGGAGTCAAACCTCCTTTGTATTGAATCTATTTGAATCTCTTGATCCCCATGAGTTTGTCCACACAATCCTACAACTCCCATTATCACTACTAGTTGCAGTCTTGAGAGGAAGGGATTTTCTGGGTCTTCGAAGGTGTGTGGATTTGCTTGTGGGAATCGAGTTCCAGTCCTCTGCTCCATCTTCTATTTTCTTTGAATCGGCTTCACTCGTTGTAAGGAATTGTTGTTGTTCTTATTCTCATTCAATGAAACCTATAAATGTTTCTTTAATACCAATTAGTTTGCTACGATGTTATCTCGTTGTCTTTTCTTTTCACTTATTGCGTATCGAATTGGATTTCGACTGTTATGTCTCGATGCTATTAATTTGTGTGGCTAACCCAAAATTAAAATGTTAAACTGAAACTAGATCTAATTTTGGCTTGGAAGTGTCATTCGCCTAATCTTTATTTTGATGTCCACACCCTAGTATAACTCGATGTTGTTTCAAGGTTATGATATATGAGTTGTTGCTCTAGTTTGCTTGTGAGAGTTAAGTTTTGCGTTGAACTTGTTGTCTCGAGTTGATCTTGGAACTGTTATTTTTATTCGTGTTTTAACCAAACGACAATAACATCTCAGCCACTTCGACGCTTATTCGGGATTGATTCCACTTAGCCCTTTGATATGTTGCCTTAAAATTGAGCTCCTTGCTTGGCACCCAACTAATGCACCCAACTGGGCATGCTTGAAACGCCACATCTATTCCATCAAAACACCTCGAGGGTGTTTGTCATTCGTCCTAACACCAGCCCACGTTAAAAGCTTTAGGCCTCCCTACTTAGAATGTCCGAGTACACTTGTGTCATGTTTATTTCCCACGCACAAAAGAATAACAAATGATGTTTATTAGCTCGGGTATTGAAGCTAGATCACGACTGGGCCAAGCCCATTTACAGCTTATGGTGTGATTGTTCAAAAGGGGCCACATGGCTAGTTGTGGGTTCGCATTGGGCCGCAGCCCACACATGAAAGCAGACGCTGAAGGATGCTTTGGTACACGACATGTCTTCCCAACTTAACGAGTCAAATCCGACTTATTTATTCACGACACTTCCCGACCCGTTCGCCTTATGCTAAACTACTACGCTCATTTTACAAATGAATACTACAACATAAACTAAAAGTCTAATATTACTACGCATGACACTATAAATATGAAACAAACTTAAACAAAAACTATAAAGATACACGTATATGTAAAATTATTGATTTACGCCAACCATTCACTTTTTATGTAACTTGACATGCTTTATAAAAACGTACACAAGATAATAAAAATATAAAATGACAAGCTCAACTTTATTCAACTACAAACGTTTATAAAAACTTTTACCTACACACTTTTATATTAAGTTATATTTACACATAAGTACATTTAAATACTTATAAATACAAACTTTTTTTAAATCATGCCGATTTTCTAAAGTTTTTATACATACAATTTATGAGAAAATTTTAAATACAAACCTTCCCTAATAAAACTATTATATCAAATTATATAAATGCCATATTTCTTTACAAAAACATATATATACATTTAAACAACGTCTAAAGACCCAACCCCACTTTTCGTGCCTCTCGCCTTCCGACCATTATTAAGCCGAACAAGTTTATGACCACGCTAGTCGTCTTTCGTCTATCCAAGACCGTGTACACTTCCAAGTGCCGATAATTACAAAATTATTTTCAAACTTAAAACCCTGCCACACAAGCAATAATGTCGTTTTGAAAATGTATCGAGTCCTAAGCCAGGAATATGAACTAAACTATGCCATACTTATTTAGGTTACGCGTTGGAGCTATCAACTACTATTTAACTACATTGCATTTCGGATTACTACCACTTGCTGAGGTGAGTTCATAGTCCCACATTTTACTATGTTTCCAAATCCCGTGGGGAGATACATGCTATAAAACTGAACACAAGTATTTTTCTGTATGCTATCCTGATTGATATTGCCTAAGTTACGCTGTTGCTACAAGTCCCTCATCTCATGAACCATTAATCACTTGCGAGTGAACGCGAATATAGTGAATAGATCTATTGGCAGTTGACGCCCCATTTGATGTTAGCCTGGAATGGTAACCGAATGCACTATATTTGAATATCAAAGGAATCTGGCAACCTCCTAGTATCCGAGGGCACTATTTACCTGCATCATATTATTATGTGTAGGCTTATTTCCCATAAGAGTTTATGTAGCTCCTATGGTAGCAGTACAATGTTAAGGTTTGCGTGTCATGAGGCTTAGTGCAATATCCTATGTTACAATATTACTATTTCATTACCATTTGGCTTGTGTTCAAACTATTATTACTTAAACACTGTGGATTCACTCAACCTTTGTGTTGATCCTTTTAGCATGTTTTATCTCAGGTATCTAGTTCGCATCTATGGCACGGAGTGGGAAACAGGGCACCCATTTGGATTTCCCTCAAAAATGTTATCATTCAAGTTTATTTAAGACATTTCTATTATGTATTTCTAAACTCCTTAAACCCCTTTGTGGCTACTCTGATTTAACAATTTAAAGAATGATAACGAATGTTCTCAAAACGACTCTTTATTGTCGTTTTCTATAATCGTGGCAATGTATCTATGAAGTAATACCCCGTTAGTCTTCTGCTGCTTCAGCTCCATTTTTCGGGGTGTTACAGGTGGGTCGTCTGATGAACGGTGAGTTAATAAGACACGGCCTATATGGTAACCATCTTCGCCAAACAGAAAAATAAGCGGGAACTGCAACGACATATAAGCGTTTAGCTTGTTGACACTCTTCAGTTGCCTATCATGCTGTTCAATAACCACATCAAAATCAGTCTCTACATCTGGGCCACCTTCAAAAACTATTGCACCAATTGAATCGCCTGTAGGAAGTTCATGTTGGTGTGAACCGATAACACCAAACAAACAGACCTTGAACTCTGGGACATTGGCTTCTACTATTTTATCTCTCGCTTTCCTAAACAACTGAACCAGCTCATTGTACTCATCAAGAATCTCAATCAAGTTTTCCACAATATCTGCACGCAAACCGTGACCAGATCTCTGAAAGCTTTCTAAGCGATTGGCAACTTCATTTTCTGTGTCATAGATATATAGCTGAAGAAATTGAGGGCGCGCATTTTGCTCTGGACATAGGATTCCTACCCGACGGTAAAGTTGGCCTGAAATTTTGAACACGTAAGGACCACGGCCCCTGTTTATTGAGTTGTCTATTTCTGCTCCCAATGATGTCATGGCAAACATTTGATTGTAGGTGCGAATGTTTTCCATAAAGTGACGGTTCCTGAATAGTTCCTTGATGTAGTCTGGATAGTCGCCATGGCTTTCAACCTTAACTTTACCGCCGCCACAGCATCTATGATACTCTGGCCGTCTTTTGCTACTTGAAACGATTCTTTCATCATACCAGAAATGCGCATTACAATGATGGCAAACCCGGTCACATTGGCCCATGTATGCGTATGTATCTAGAACGCCTATATTATACACAGAACCGTAAGCCTTAATAAAGGTTCTTCGGCAAAAGAAAGTTACATTTTCATTTGACACGCGAAGAAAGAAAGGTAAGGCTGTACCATACCTTTCCTAGATGTCGGACCTCTGTTTTGCAAGCCAGGTCGTCTTTGGGCACTGCTTGATGATACGCATGCTGCAGTTTAAAGAAATACGCAAACAAAAAAGGTAGCAAGTAAATACAGAGTAATGTAGCAAGTAAGACATTGATTTATTGTTAATTGTTTTATTTTAAAAGTTAATGAAAACCTTGAGGCTGATGGCGGCGATTGGTTGCAGGCGAATCTACATTATTGGCAGGCGGTTTCGCATAACGGAGATTGTATGGATCCTGAAGACCTGCGCTACACAGATAAGTAAATTGATTAGAAAGTTTACTTGATTAATATAAGTACTGCCATTTTATTTTGCATATGAAACAGGTAAAGCAACCATATGAATATACCTTGTTTAGATGTTTGAGGTGCATTCCGTCGAGTAGGTCTTCGGTGGCCCCTGGACACTGAAGGATTGGATGCATCTGGAGCTATATAATAAAAAATGGTCGGTAAGTAAGCAACAAATCTTCTAGCAAATTCATGTTGCACTTATTTATTTAAGAAAAAAAACCAGAAGTTATGAAACCTTGATTTTGACATTGATGAGTATTCATATGCATATTTAGATCATTGGAAGGTCGAGTTATATTACTGCCGGGAGTGCCATTGCCATCTAAACACGGCGACAAAGGTATGTGCTGTGTATAAGGCAAATGCTGATCAGCTATAACTGTTTGGCAGTTGCTATCTATGATAAACAAATCCTCCGAACCTGTAACCAAAAAAGACATTGATGTCATGCATGTACAATATAATTTTAAAAAAAATCTAAAATGAATAAAAGGAACCGGCAAATTACATAGCAATTGTTGTTCATTTGAAATTCCATTATAAACATCGCATATTTTTCGTTTCCCTTTATCCATCAAAGGTGCAGGGCTTGTATGACATGGAGGCTGCATATCTAAAGTGGCTGTGTTTCTAGTTTGTGGCTCTTCCATGTTGCATTTATCTGCAAGACAGTAAGACAAATAATTTTTAAATGCCAACCAACCTAAAATACATTAGTATCAGAAAGCCAAGCAGTAAAAGGTGGATAGATGACACATACTTGGTATCTCTGCAGGCACACGATGCACCCGTGCAAACCCTTCCGTATCTGTGTCACTCAGCATAGGCTCAAAAGTTTCAGCCAATAACGCTGCACTCCTTTCACCGCATTCAAAATTTACAGGCAAGGTATGGCATTCTTTTTGTTTTTGTAAGGTAGCATGTTTTTTATGATTCTGAGAACCATCAGGGTCACCACTAAACAAATCTAAAGGCACTTCCACAGTATCTACATTAGGTAGCAGCCTATTCTTCCTTAGATCTATATCATTAGTTGGTATCCTACGTACGGCCTTTTTTTTAGTCTTCATATTTTTTGAAGCTAACCCTAATGGATTTTGGAGATATATAAGCAAAGAAAGGTATGAATAATCATGAAAGAAAGTCACAGGCACAGATATGACAGTCACATATACACACACATTAGAATCTAAGCATCATAATATATAAATGAGATGTGTAAACATAGGGCAAAAAAAAAAAAAAAAAAAAAAAAAAAAAAAAAAAAAAAAAAAAAAAACCTGCATGAATGTAAACATGCAAAGCAAGTAAGAGGAAAACACAGAAACTTGTAATAAGCATGGTAAACACAACAAAGGTACACAAACCATGAAGCAAAGTTGTAGTTTTCTTACTGTAAGAGTTTTTTTTTTTGGTATATTTTGTTTATTTTTGCAGGTAAAGATCTGGGTAAGGAGATGAAGTAGAAGCTTGAGCATGCAAAGTATAAGGGTTTAGAAGGCTAACATTGTCCTTCTTTGCATTAAATGTGGGATGGTAAAAACTGAGAAAGCATGGTTTGCAAGATTTTGATGCACAAAAGTCATACTCTAGTCACCAAACCATTATGATAAGGCTCTAAATGTATAACACGTTTGTACTTTGGCAAGATATCAAAGTTTGTATTGTATATATACTCGTACACCGTATATCATGTATAATTAATAAGCTAAAGGGCCGGTCATTTAACTTTACCACCATGGGCTGGACGCTGGACTATGGAAACGGGCCAACGGACCGGGCTGGGCTTTTGGCGGGAAATGCTACAGTGTAGCTACAGGATGAAACAGCAGCGTTTTCATCCTGTTTTATATAAACTTATAATCTTTTTGCGTTTGGTTGTTTGTATTTTGAAAGTAGTCTTTTTTTGTACTTTACCTATATATATAGGTAAATTGGTAACATTGATCTAGAATATCTAGAAAGGTTGGTTATGAAGTAAGCTGCCACATACTGATCATCTATTGTCGTTTGTGTTAACTTAGTACGATTTTAATGTCAGCTAAGTTACTCTTGCATGCATAGCATAGTATTATGGTTGTTAGAGTAGTGGGTGTGGGCTCGTTGCCCAGCCTCCCCGTCTGATGTGGATTCCCACTTTGCCTCGTTGCAGCTCACCACCACACCAGGTGGGGCTCGTTGCAGCTCGCCGTTTCCACCCTCGTCATGCTGGCAACGAGCTAAACCAACCTGACATTTGCAGCTTTTTATTTTTTTTACTGTTTTTGTTGTGAAGGTTGGGGTTGGTTGTGAGTGAATAAAAAAATAAAGGTGTAAGTGGTGGGCCCCAAATGAGTAAGTTGAAGTTAGTTGTGAGTGAGAAGGGGGTTAGTTGTGAAAAGGTATTAAGGTGAGGTGGCACCGGAGGCCCAAATGAGCACTTCACCCTCGTTGCCATACCTTCCCCTCTTAGTGCCATTCTATATTTGCTTTTGTAATTTCCTTGAAACATGGCATTGATTTTTGCAAATTTAGTGTTGCTAAATCATGTGTTACACTAGCCGTTTGCAAATTTTCTCTTTTGTGTCTGTCTATGAATGAGAACTATCAAAGTATCAATGGCAGGAAAACATTTTTATTGATCTCGACACAATTGCAAGTACACAATACTTGAAAGATCAATCACATAAACCGACGCCCCGCCACAACGCGGCGGACTCACGCCCACCTCGTTAGTAGCATTTAGGCACTTAATAGAGTCGGTGTGTTTTCTATATTTTTTTTGGTTGCTTTGTAATCTTAGCTTCACGGTAGTCGTTCTTCTAATAAGTTTATTCTTGCCATACAAAAATAAAAGCTCAACAAACAATAATATTCATCCAAGGCGAATTATTGGTTGAACTTCTACAAATGTAGGACCAAAGATTGAAATAAAAAGAAGTTTGCTTGATTTTGAACAAGTCTTATTACTACAAACTCCTAACAAACATAAACTTGAAACATTTTCCTCAAGTAATGAATTGAAATCATTTAACCAATATAGTACATTGGATCGGGCACTTTGAAGATTCGATCGCCAGGGTTGCTCCCAAGTAAATCGCTCCATTGATCACCCATATTGCCTCTAATCCGATATCCAGCCTCTTCCAATGCTTTTCTTTTGGCTTGTTTGTACACAACTCCGCTACCATCTCCTTCGCCCCTGCACGTATTTTTCAATAATCATATAGAGGCTAGCAAGTGTAGTTGTCTACTTAAGGTTTTTATTAAAAAAAAAAGAAAAAAAAAATGGTTTTCTACTTTTTGCAAATGTCTAAACAAACTTTAGAATTTAATTTCAAATTAAGGAGATTTATCCACAGTTAAACTTAGATTAGTGAATATGTACTACATTTCATCATCAAGTTACTCACTTATAGATGAGCTTCTCCCATTTGGTATAACCAATTGCCTTCATATTTTTTGTACGAGCTTCTGCATAAGCAGCCTCTGTTCCAGTGAGAAACACGATTTTGAACCCAAGCTTTATTAGTCTTTTGTACAGTTTAAGAGTCCCTGGTATCGCTGGTCCGGCTGCTTCCTCTATCCAAGCATTAAACGCTGTTGCATTGTATGGGCCTATTGCCCTGAAAAGGCACAATGAAACCATCAAAAACACGAAATGTCAAAAAATAATTATTACGTAGTTATTTAACAAAGGGCTTTTGGTCCCAGCTTTATCGCTCAGGTTAAGGAGAGGAGAAATAATAACAAACATGTAACATTTTTATAAGCTTAATGAGACGCGACGTACCCAAAACCAACGGTGTCGCGAGCATAATATGGGAGATTAGAAAGTGTCGTTTCATCGATATCAAAAACCCAAACATCCTTGCCATCTTTAGTAATGTTAAGCCCCTTAGCATATTCATATGCTTCGGCAGCGACAAGATCAACATCCTTACGATATTGTTCCCCTAGCATGTAATGTCCAACATAGTTTTCACATGCTAAGGGAAGTATCCATTTCTGGATGTTGTTGGTTTCTACGGCTAGCCGCCAGCTCAAGCAGTTGAGCTTCGAGTGTTTGTGGCCCGCAGAACCCGAATGTGGCTTGAGCAAGTGGATTTGGTTGAGCGGATCAGATGCAACCGAGGTTGCAATGGTTAGGACTAGGAAGAGTAACGTGATACTCATGGTTTGTGTTTTTAGGTGCAATAGTAAGTTGTAACTTGTGTTGTGGAGTGGTACCTTAGGTTCTTAGGCTATATAAGTAGTGGTTTGTTATAAATGGGCTTCAGTTTTCTATATATTACACTTTGTGCCATTTGGAATTATAGATGAGTCCCGAGTCTTGAAATATCGAATCTTTTTATATAGATCTCCTTTATATTTTCATTTTGGAAAACTAGGTTATTTGTCGACATAAAAGTTAACGGAATACTGAAAACTGTATCAACCAGAATTGATGATTTGTTAAGCTATTAAAAATTTAAAATTGCATGATACTGTATTAAATAGGAGTAATCAATAAGACATACCTAACATTAAGTACCGGACGGACATAAAACAACAACCTTTGGGCTACATTAAGCTAACATACGGCACTAAATAATCGGGTTGGAAGTCAGTTTGCGTTTTCTTGTTAATTGGGATTTAGGACGGGCCGGGAGTCGGGATAGTCCCGAGAAAACGCAGCCAAACTCAAGATTCGGGACGATTCGGGACCATTATCGGGATTCGGGACGAGTCGGGACCATTAACGGGTCGGGAGTCGGTTTGGGTTTTTCCTCGTTGTCGGTATCGGGATTAGTCGGGACGGGTCGGGATACGTCCCGATACTCACCCCTACGGTACTTATTTAAATACTACTACCTCCGTCCCATATTAAGTGTCCACAATGGAATCTTGAAATGTCCCAAATTAAGTGTCCAGATTCTATTCTAACCAATGAGATGAGACTTTAGTGGGTATAAATTATATTTGATTGGTGGAGAGTGTAGTTAGTGGAATTTTCTAAAACTTTGTGCATAATGTAAATGGACACTTAATGTGGGACGGAGGGAGTAAAAAATTACTGAACTCTTTATTGCCCTGTGTTACGGAAACGAATAGTGCTTTTTTATTATTAATTTTTTTTTTTTTTTTTTTTTACCAAATTGAACTTTCAATGCGCAAAACAAGCGCGACTCCGTTAGATAGAAGACATGTGGCTCATCAACAACTCAGAAGCAATCACGTGTCCAACGCGCTTCATTTATTTTTGTCGTGTTTGAGATGTGTTTCATGTCAGCAATTCACTTCATTAATTTTCTGCACGCTACACAAAAGTCAAATTAGATATCGCCACGAAACAATAAAACGCGCATCATATGATAGTGCGCACTGAGCTCGCGCGTAAACGTCTTGCGAGCTTCAGTTGCACATTTTATTTGAATAACATATCTTTTTAATAATGCATAAACTTATACCCTCATAATAACAACAAATATCAATTTTTGTTTATTTTATCACAGGTAGCTAGTACAATAATGTTAATAAGCTATTCATGTAGAAAAAATGTTTAACACAAGCTAATGTAATATGAATAAATTATTCATCTAGATAATGCATGTGTCATTATCGTTCTTTTCTTGCTCGAACCTCAAAATTTCCATGCGCACTGCGCACAACGTGCATAACGTGCCACGTAGCAATGCGCAATGGTCTATTTACGTAAGATGAAGAAATTTAGTTTGATTTCGTAAAAAGATTATGTTATTAATTTTGTTTAGTAATTTAGCTTGTTATCGTAAAAAGGGTAAATGTTACGGAGTAGAAGTTAAGCTTAGTTTTTTTGTCAAACATGATTTTGATTATAAATAAGAAAGGAAAAAGGACATAATAGATTATCATATATGTCTCTATTAGTAATGCGTATCATTTTTTATACATATTATTATTATTATTATTATTATTATTATTATTATTATTATTATTATTATTATTATTATTATTATTTATTTTTATTTTTTGTAAAACGTCTTTCATTTTTGTGATTATAGTTGAAAATTTATTCTACCATGGTAATCTAGATTCATGCTTTATACACTAAGCACTTGTATGTATCGATTTCTAAGATCTTTAGTTGCATTAAGTTAAAGATGTGAAAAAAGTATGCTGATATGAGATTCTTACATTATGATGGATTTATGGTTAATCAGTTTAAACAAGTTTTCACTTTGCACTTTTCACTAGGGGTGGAAATGAGCCGAGCTGCTCGTGAAAAGCTCGGGATCGAATCGGTAAAAAACTCGAACGAGCCGAGCCTAAACGAGCTCGAGCCCGAGCTCGAGCCTAAGTTGCAGCTCGTTTATTAATCGAGCTCGAGCCCGAGCTTTACATAGAAAGCTTGTTTAGGCTCGCGAGCCTAAACGAGCCCATGGTATTAAACATATATACGAGCCGAGCTCGAGCTTATTAACGAGCTTAATAAAGATATATTACGAGCCGAGCTCGAGCTCGAGCCAAGCTTTAACTTTTCATGGCCAAATCGTATAAACGAGCCGAGCCCGAGCCTATATAATATACAACGAGCCGAGCTCGAGCTTAAAATTTAAGGCTTTAAACGAGCCGAGCTCGAGCTCTGGCGAGCTAGGGCTCGGCTCGGCTCGTTTCCACCCCTACTTTTCACATCCTAATATGTAATCATGTTTAACCTAATAACCTCTTTGCTTTGAAGAAAATTTCTGTTGCACAAAATGACGGATAACATTAATTTAAAATCACTAACGGCTTTAATAACTACATAGTTTAGATAAAAATTAGTTAAATAGTTACGTCGCTTCTCTTTGAGTTATCTCTATATTCATGTATGGCGATCAACAAGAGAACGAAAAGAGTATACACCAATCATATTTTCAAAGAGGAGTGCTATGCCAAAGATTTACAAAAAAGTTTACACACAATGATATGGCAAAATCATTTGTTCAATCAAAACAATTAGAAAAATAGCAAAAATTTACTCAATTGGACAAATGCCGTTAGCACATTATTTTGTGAAAACTTTTTTTCAAATCGTTTATGGATGTCGATCTGATTATAAAATCCAATACCAAAAAGAAAACAAAGAGTAATTAATTAATAAGTGGTCCTATCCAACGGGAAAGAAAGTTTACCAAGCATTTTGGAAACGTGCCTATTATCTTTTGTGATATTCATTCGGGAGGTGATTCATACTTACTGGTGTGCACACCAATTTTAGTGGTGTACAAATCACCTCCCCATTCATAATGCATGCATACATAACCACACAATTTCATTTTTTTTAAATAAAAAAAAGTCAAAAGTGCCGGTAAATATATTACTCTAAAAAACGTTATAATTATAAAGGATATGAGTGAATATCATATTTTGGTCCGTTACATAGGCGGAAAAATGTACATAACAAGATACTTCATATTCTTTAAACAAGAAAATAAACCACTACTTGAAAGATAATAAGGCCTCTTACGAAAACAAAATTACTTCCTAGCAAGGCCTTGGAGCTTGATACCATACATGTCATAAAAAGAATCCAACCTCCTCTTCATCACTGTTTGAATCAACAATCTCTCTCACCTTAGAGAATGGGTTAACCCTCTTAGTAAAAGAAGTAGACGGAGAAATGGAAGAACTAGATTCACTAGTCGCGGCCTGCACCTTAACGTTTACAACACTCACAAGCAGTTCTTGTGATATATTACTAGTCTTTTGAGACCTATCCACCTTAACTCCCTTTTTATTACCCGGATAATCTACCTTTTGAATAGGATGACCATCATCATCAACAAGAGTAGCTTTCCCATCAATAATTAGCTTTTCAAGCTCCACAATTTTCTCAACAATAAGAGTAGGACCAACCTCCTTACCTTCCATTGTACTGCCAGAAACCAACTCAGCCCCATAGTTAGCCACGACATTAGTAGGAATGCCACATTCATTAGTATCGGTCATATTAAGAGCATTAAAGGGATTCGATGTACTAGCCACTCCAGTGGCCTTTTTCTTTGTACCATCCCCCTTCTTGGGCTCGGGAGGAGGAGCTTTAGGTTGATACCGAAACTTAGGACCCACAATAGGTTTAGTAAATCCTTCTTTACCGGGTGCACTTTGGCTACCATTCTTACCCTTACTTTTGTTATTTTCCGTTTGCAAACAATCATTAATACACTGTCTGGGTTGAGTAGGAGGTGGAACATATTTAGGACAATTAACCAGGGTACGACCTAATAGCTTACATGTATCACACCGAAGCGGTTTCAACTCAAATTCAACCTGAATATAATCTTCTCAATGGTAGAACCCGTCCCATCAAGCAAGGGTATCTCAACAATGAGGCTCTCCCTAATCACCGCATCTATCTTCACTTTAATTAAACACCTAGTAAAATTACTTTGGTCCCACGATTCTAAGCACACTTGACTAGTGTAAGAGTCTAACATTTTCGAAGTACCAATCAATGTGGCAAGGAGACTGAGACCATTATCAGATAACATAGCAAGGGGAACATCATGGAATTTGACCGCCGGAATGTTAGTCAAATCCTCTTTGAGCAGATTAGTGTTTAATGTCCAATTTTTTAAGAATGATAGGCACATTTCTAATCATCCATGGCCCATTTTCAAGAACATCTTCAACACCTTTAGGAGTGATAAACTTGAAGAAAAAGAACCTCTTGTCATTCATCATAACCTCTTGAATACCATACTTAGCCCACGCAATACGTACATAATAATCAACAACTGGAAAAGCAGTACGTTTACCAAGAAAATAACCTTATAGAGTATTCGCAAATCTGGAGTTTACCTCTTCTACCACTTTCATATGAATAGAAAGATCATCTTCCTTTTTTTTTTTTTGTTAAGCGTCTTTCATTTTTTTGTGATTATAGTTGAAAAACTATTCTACCATTGTAATCCAGATTCATGCCTAATACACTAAACACTTGTATTTATCGATTTCTAAGAAGTTAAAAATGTGAAAAAGTATGCTGATATGAGATTCTTACATTATGATGGAGTTATGGTTAATTAGTTTAAACAAGTTTTCACTTTGCAATTTTCACATCCTAATCTTTAACCCGATAACCTCTTTGCTTTGAAGAAAATTTCGGTTGCACAAAATGACGGATAACATTAATTTAAAATCACTAACGGCTTTAATAACTATATAGTTTAGATAAAAATAAGTTAAATAGTTACGTCGCTTCTATTTGAGTTATCTCTATGTATGGTGATCAACAAGAGAACGAAAAGAGTATACACCGATCATAATTTCAAAGAGGAGTGCTATGTCAAAGATTTACAAAAAAGTTTTCACACAATGATGTGAAAAGATCATTTGTCCAATCAAAATAATTATGAAAAAAGCAAGAATTTACTCAATTGGACAAATGCTATCGGTACATCATTATGTGAAAACTTTTTTTCAAATCTTTTACGGACGTAGTGTTTTTCATTTCCAAATTCCAATTATGACAACAATCAAATTATGTCGATCAGATTATAAAATCCAATACCAAAAAGAAAACAAAGGGCAATTAATAAGTGGTCCTATCTAACGGGAAAGAAAGTTTACCATGCATTTTGGAAACGTGCGTATTATCTTTTGTGATATTCATAATGCATGCATATATAACCACACAATTTCAACTTAATGTAGTAAGAATGTAAGATAATTTCAGTGGAAATTTAAACTCTACTAAAAACGAACAATACAAAGACAAATAGAGAAGATAATGACTCGAACCACTAATTTATCTTTAACAACATGCCATGTAGAATTGCCACATATATCTTCCAACATTCCAACATACATGTGTTACGAAAAGGCTAAATTTAATCAATATACAAATCACGTATCTATTATGGCCCATACGATCTACGTACCCAATCAAAAGTTGATCATGGATGTTTCCCTATCTTTAGTTTATTATTATCCCTATCCTTTATTAAATTAGGAACCAGCTTAGTTATGACATTAAAAGCATCTTCAATAGGGCTATTTTTGTCTGAAAAAATCTTTGAAAATCTTATTGCCATCGGAACAAAAGACTTTTTTGATGAATGATTTGAAGATTTACCTCGCACACAATTTTTATTTTATAATATTAAGTGTATCAAATAAGAGCATCCATAATGCTTAAAAGCTTTTAAAGACTTTTCTTGTACTGTTTGTGTAAGAGCATAAGAAAAAAG
Source organism: Artemisia argyi (assembly GCA_030686995.1). NCBI lineage: Eukaryota > Viridiplantae > Streptophyta > Magnoliopsida > Asterales > Asteraceae > Artemisia > Artemisia argyi. Next base: position 11,193,489 of record CM060689.1, on the reverse strand, counting down.
CTATCTAAGTAAAATTTAACTCTAATGGTAATACTTATTTTAAAAGCACTTTTTTCACTCTTTAATGATATAACGATATTAGAGTGGAGATACTTTAAGTAACTGAAATTGAACATTAATATTATATCAAAAAAGTCATTAATGACTTGAGAATTCTTAAATCATTGGCAACAATAATTTTCCACTCCAATGAGAATGTATTAGCTACAATTTTTTGTAGCTAATTGACTACAATTTTGTACTACAAAATATGGGTTCCTGATTCTTTTAGTGGGTCATGATTTTTTTTTTTTTGGATCCCTGATTCATTACTAGTGTATTTTTTGTGAATTATTGTAACCAATTAGCTACAAAAATTATAGCTGAGTTATCCCATAAATAAAAAAGCTTTTAATGGTCCCTAATAATAAAAGAGAATAAAAAAGCCTTTAATGGGTCCCTGAGTTATCTAATAATAAAAAGAGAATATATTAGCTACAAATTTTTGTAGCTAATTGATTACAATTTTGTACTACAAAATGTGAGTCCCTGATTATTTTAGTGGGTCATGATTCTTTTTCGTAGGTCCCTGATTCATTACTAGTGTATTTTTTTTGAAGGATTGTAGCCAATTAGCTACAAAAATTGTAGCTGAGTTATCCCATAAATAAAAAAGCTTTTAATGGTCCCTGATAATAAAAGAGAATAAAAAAGCTTTTAATGGGTCCCTGAGTTATCTAATACTCCCTCCGTCCCAAATTTATTGTCCACTTTGAATTTTCAAAGTCAAACTAATTCAACTTTGACTATAAATATATATATTTTTGTTATATAATACTTGATGAAAAATTATACAATTGAAAAGTACACTTAAAACCCAATCCATTTATATATTTTGCACCAAATATTATATAACACTCACAAAAATATTTAAGGTCAAAGTGGAAGAAAAAAGACTAAAAAAGTCAATAGTGGACAATAAATTTGGGACGGGGGGAGTAATAAAAAGAGAATATATTAGCTACGATTTTTTGTAGCTAATTGATTACAATTTTGTACTACAAAATGTGGTTCCCTGATTCTTTTAGTGGGTCATGATTCTTTTTTGTGGGTCCCTGAATCATTACTAGTGTACTTTTTGTGAAGGATTGTAGCCAATTAGCTACAAAAATTGTAGCTGAGTTATCCCATAAATATAAAAGCTTTTAATGGTCCCTGATAATAAAAAAGAATAAAAAAGCTTTTAATGGGTCCCTGAGTTATCTAATAATAAAAAGAGAATATATTAGCTACAATTTTTTGTAGCTAATTGACTACAATTTTGTACTACAAAATGTGGGTCCCTGATTCTTTTAGTGGGTCATGATTCTTTTTTATGGGTCCCTGATTCATTACTAGTGTATTTTTTGTAAAGAATTGTAACTAATTAGCTACAAAAATTATAGCTGAGTTATCCCATAAATAAAAAAGCTTTTAATGGGTTTTATTTGTCATAAAAAGCTTTAAAAAGTTTCTATAGGAGATGCCGTAAGCTTTTCAAAAAGCTTTTACATTTTCAAATGAATTTTGGAATAGCTTTTTTTCTTACAAAATGTCATTTGAGTGACTAAATCATTGTGGATGATCTAAAGTTGAGTTCATTAAAAATATGCGAGTATCTGTTTACATCGACAAAAATTCGAAGTGACAAATAAATTATAGCTGTGAAAATGTAATTAAGTGCTTTCGTGTATGAACTCGATGAATGTTTTTTATTGGTTCACACTTTAAACTTAAAAATAGTCATAGAAGAAAAATATTTTGATATAAAGTATAATATATAAATGAATATGGAGTAAGGGTATGCAAGTATTTCAGACTTCTCATTTTGAAAGATGTTAAGCACATGTGTTTCTTTTTATATATGGTTGAGAAGAGATGTGATTTGAATTTAGATTAGTAATGCCACTTCCAATGGCCTTGTCAGTGTCAGTTTTGTAAAACATATGGCACCACCTCATCGGTGGTGCATCGTTTTGATCTTCTTCAGTTTGGCGACGAGGAAGGGACAAGAGAGTGGGGGCCGTTTGAGTGTTTTGTGTGTGTGTGAGGGAGAGAGTATTTTGTGAGGTATATTTGTGTATAAGTGACACAAAAAGAAACACACCACCATTGGCAATGGTGTGTTAGTTCGTGCGTCAGTTTAGCAAATATTAATGTAGCATTAAAATGACACAACTGATATAAAAAAAATCGCATCATTATTGGGAGTAGTGTAAGATCTTTGCGACACATTAAAAACTTGATATGGTTTTAACAAAACAAAAACTTTAGCTTAAACATATTAGATGGATAAGTTAGTTGGCTCAAACCCGACTTATGGGTTGGTTCCATTAGGTTTTCCCATGTTAAATATTATAAACCCCGGAAGTTACACTTTATATTTGATCATTATACATAGATTACAAGGCAACATAAAAAATTCTAATATATCCAACCCATAAATCGAGCTTGAGCCAACAAACTTATCCATATAATAAAACAAACACAATATTACATTTTGAAACAATAGAAGTAAATTTGTAGTCTCGTGATACAAGAAAATAAAGTTATAAGATCGAGGGGGACCATCACCTTCACCGAATATGGAAAACGTTCGTTAAAATGTATGGTTGATACGTCTTTCTTGTAAAATATTATCCTCCAAGATTCCGCATATTATTATACTATATACTAAAATGCAGAAAACAGTGAATCCAAAAAACACTGTTACAAGCACTGTTACAAGCACTGCAGCAGCTACAGTGCTTGCTACAGTATTTTTTTTTTTTTTTTTTTTTTTTTTTTGTAATAATTTTGTTATGAAAATTTGTTTTTTCAAAAAAATAAAAATAAAAAAACACAAAAAATAATACATTTACAAAAAAAATTTTATACAAATTTGTTTCTTTTAAAATACCAAACAAGAAGAAAAAAAAAAATACCGAAAAAACAAACAACACAAAAAATATTCAATCGCAACGCAAAAAAAAAAAAAAAAAAAAAAAATCCGCAAACATAAACAAAGTATGCTTCCAAGTAAACATATGCATACTTCAAATAACAAAATTATTAATTACATCGTACAACCCACAAAATACAAAACGCAAAACACACCCGCCGCAACGCGCGGGCTACCCGACTAGTTGCAACTATATGCAAGCCAACTACTACTATGGTAAGATCTAGAAAACTTAAAATGAGAAAAATGAAAAATAATTATAATCAAATATTTGAGATACATCGATTTAAATTGAATGGATTATTATTCATTTAGATACATCATAATTAGTTTTGAAAATGATTTTGAAGTGAAAATGATATAAAATAGTACTAGCAACAAATTTGACCCGCAAAGAACGAAAAATAAATAGGATTCGTCTAACTTGATGAAATGCATCTAGTATATGTATATGCATCTAATTTTTAGCTAGAAAATATATTATGATGCATGTAAAAGTTTAGGGATGCATCTAATTCAAATTTAAGGATTCCTCTTATTTTAATGTATAGTTATAATTATTTCTTATCGTTCTTATTTTAAAGATTCTTCTTATTTGGTCCTTAGTGATACTCTACTAGTATAATGTAAAGTTACATTCAGAATAACTGTGTAGAGAAGGTCTAAAAACATTTATACAATTTTTATTATAGAATAAAATTTTCATTTAGCTAGGTATTAGTAACGGAAAGAAACATATACCACCATAGATTACGAAAATATTTTACGGTATAATTAACCCGAGAAACTAGAATATCGAAAAGTTACGGTATTTTTAGAATATCGAAAAGTTACGGTTTATTTGATCATTTTTAGCGGTTTATGTCTTGGTTGGAGTAGTTGTAAGTTTTTGGGTCGATGTTGCCAGTATAGAATCGTTTTGGATGATAGATCGGTAGTTTTTAGTTAGTGTTGATGTAATTTGTGACAGTGGGTCGGTAGTTAGTAGCCTCGGTGGTTAATCGAGTTGAGCACATAAGCCATGCACTTCATCAACACTACTTTTGTGTTTGTAACCCTTACTTTATATATTTACCACTAAAATGCTAAAAGAAAATTAGTTACTATTTAAGAAATATTAACATCTCCCAAAATATGTTAATATTGAAAATGAAAATTAAATCTAAAATGACATACTAGTAGCTAACTAGCTTTTTACCACTAAAGAAATTTTGTGATAACTATAACATTAGAACATGAGAGCAAGACCAGCCCCAATGGTGGTCATAGCCGGTTTTGTACAGTTACCATACAGGCCCGGCCCTGGCTATGGGCGGCGCGGGCGACGGCCCAGGGCATCAAGAAAATAGGGGGCATCAAGTTTTTGTTCTTTTGAATCGGTTTTATGTTAACAAAACTTGTTAAGGATACTACTATCTTAGCTTATTTGTGTCCCTCGTTAATTAAGAAATAGGAAAAAAAGAAAAGAAAAAAAAGAAACAAAGATGAAAGGTTGAGTCATGGTGCAAATTTGAGAATTGTGAGGAAGAAGCAGGCCAGGCCCTGGCTATGGGCGGCGCGGGCGACGGCCCAGGGCATCAAGAAAATAGGGGGCATCAAGTTTTTGTTCTTTTGAATCGGTTTTATGTTAACAAAACTTGTTAAGGATACTACTATCTTGGCTTCTTTGTGTCCCTCGTTAATTAAGAAATAGGGGAAGAAAAAAAAAAAAGAAAAGAAAAGAAAAAAGAAAGATGAAAGGTTGAGTCATGGTGCAAATTTGAGAATTGTGAGGAAGATGAAAGGTTGAGTCATGGTGCAAATTTGAGAATTGTGAGGAAGAAGCAGGCCCGGCCCTGGCTATGGGCGGCGCGGGCGACGGCTCAGGGCATCAAGAAAATAGGGGGCATCAAGTTTTTGTTCTTTTGAATCGGTTTTATGTTAACAAAACTTATTAAGGATACTACTATCTTGGCTTCTTTGTGTCCCTCGTTAATTAAGAAATAGGAAAAAAGAAAAGAAAAAAAAAAAAAAAAAAAAAAAAAAAAAAAAGATGAAAGGTTGAGTCATGGTGCAAATTTGAGAATTGATAGGAAGAAGGAGCATCGATTGGTGCAAATTTTGTGGGCACGTGTATGCACTAGTTGATCATTTTTCAAAGAACACCTTCAACTTTTTGATAATTTTTGAAAGAACACCTTCAACTTTTAAGTTTTAACTAAGTTTCGTTTACAACTGGCTTCTAGCTTATATTTGTTTTTTATTTCTTTCTCTTATATATTTATGTAATCTATGTCTTTTAAACCACTTTTACTTCGTAAAAGTTACACTATTGATTTAATATTGCCTTTAACTTTGAATGATAACAAATATAAAATATTTGATTTATTTTCTCAACTATATAACAAATAAAATAAGCTAGCTAAGAAATATATACGTTATTTATTAATATCAATTGCAGCTTTTTCTCTAGCTCACTTCTAGAGTATCGAAGCTACATATTGAATGCCTTTTTTACATCTTATAATATGCCCGGTAGGCACCCGTTAGCAAATCATATTTTTTTTTAGTTAACTTTTAGTGTTTTAATGCAAATAAATTAACCTTTAAAGTAAAAATAAATTAAGTAGTTGTCGAGAAGATTTTTTTAAAGTTAATATCGAGGTTCTTTTATACACTAAACCTATGAGAAATATTGGGTTATTTGTTTATCTTTATATTTATCTTTATCTAGACTAGTTTTATGTAACGAGATTTTTATTTTATCTTTTTATTTTTTTATTTTTATTTTTTTTAACGAATGATACCCCATACTCTGCCCCGATTAGATTGAGTTTAGCGTCCTTGTTGTTGAAATAAGAAATGATATATTACTATTATGCTATAATTTTAAGGCAATGAAATATGTTATATTTTTAAATAGTTAAATACAATTTATCTCACAAATTTTTTAGACTTCCAATTACTCCAAAAAAATTTCCCTTGTTTTACACGTTCACAAAGATATCGTTTTACAACGAAAGCCACACGCACAAAATTTGACACAATAAGGTTTTGTTAAAAAAAAATAAAAAAATAAAATAAAATAAAATAAAATAACAACAAAACACTATACACCGTCACTGCTATAATAATGGTCTAATAACATCTTGTAGGGGCATTATTCTATCACCTCGCCTAGGGCATCCAAAAACTCAGGACTGGCCCTGTTACCATAGGTACACCGTACAAGTCTTAAGCTTGAGCGAAGGCCTGCATTCGATGGTTCCTCATTTCTTAGGTGGCGTTTGGTTCGTGAATTTGAAATTCTGGAATTTCAAATTCTTGAGGATTTAAAATACCTTCACGTGTTTAGTTGACAGAAATTTATAGTATTTTGAAATATGTCCTAATGTTTGTTACTGCAATTTTTTTTAATAAGCCATGAATTTACTTTGAATCTAAGGCTGCCCCCAGTAAGGAGAGTGAATCATTCCCATTTTCTTTGTCACGTCAGCTTTCTCTCTCCAGCGACCTTCAAGCGATTGAATGTCCCAGTAAAAGCGACCTTCATTTTTTTTATATATATTTTTTAATCCTTTTAACAACAAAATTAAAGTTTCTCCCTTTACAACTTTTTAAATATTGTACAAAACAACTACTAAAATTGGTCAAAACAATTTTGTTTCAAAAATAAGAAACAAGAACTAGCAGCTTGAATAATGTGCATAAAAACTTGTACATCTCAAAAAAAAAAAAAAAAAAAAAAAAAAAAAAAAAAAAAAAAAAACTCACCATCATCATCTTCAAAACATCCATCATCATCTTCAAAAGAACAAGCTGTTTATGTGCTTATCCCAACTCAACGGCAATTTTTATTTTTTTATTTTTTTTTAAGTCCAGCCCATGAAACAAAACAAATAAATACGCAAGTTTCACAAGGAAAAATTAATCGACCATGGCAACAACCAAGATAGGAAAAACAATTGGGCGATCGACATTGTCACAGAAGGGCGATCGAGTGAAACGATCGATCACTTGCCCTTACTGAGGGCAGCCTAAAAAAAATCAACACCAAAAGAGCTTAATCAAAAAGGAAAAAAAAGGTGAAAATAGTATTTTGTTCATTTATAAATAAAATTAAAAAAAAAGAAAAAAAAAAGTGTTCCAAGTAAGTGAAATTTTCCACTTTTTGAAGGAATTTTAATTTGTCTCATTTTATCAATTCATGAATTTTAATATCTTTCATATGATATACCAAACACATTATTTAAAAATTTAAAATGTAAATGCTATAAAAAGGGCGGAGACAAGGAGGGGTCACAAAGGGCACGTGCTCTTAGCGAAAAAAATTATAGTGTAAAATTTTAATTTTTAATTTTTATTTATTTATTTATTTATTTTTGTAATTTGCCTTTTTAAAGACCAATTTGTAGTTTAGTTTTCATAAATTATTAAAGTGCGTGACCTCGAACAAAATTTTCTGGCTCCGCCCCTGTCAACAATACGTATGATTATGATCACATGAAAACCAACACGATCCGACAAATTGATCGAAACCAGGCTGAACCGAACCGGCCTATTTGGTTCGGGTTTTTGTTTTGTATAATTATTTCGGTTTTGCTCGGTTCAGTTCGGGTCAAAACACACTTGTTAAGTTCGAAATAACTAAATCGACCCGAACCGAGCCGAACTTATTCGGTTTCGATAACTTTTATTCGGTTCGATTCTCGGTTCACGTTTTACTCTTATTCGGTTTTCAGTTCAGGTCAGGTTTGGTCGGCTTGGGTTTGACCCGTTGCTCAGGCCTAGGTGAAATAGACCAATTCACTATTATTGTTGTATCAAACATGCATAGATAATTACAGTATGAAGTTTCGCTAACTATAGGAGATGATTGATCTTACCATGACATTAGTAATTATAAAACTTTTGATTTTACGCCAAATTCTTAGAGCGCTAGATACAATGTGGTGCCATGAAGTGGTGCAATGAGAAAAGTGGTGGCACCTCAGCACGTTTTGCCCATAGCACCAAAACACTCCTTCCTGGTACAAACGTTGTGACATGGAGTAAAAGTGATGCAAAAAAAAAAAAAAAAAAAAAACGCGTGAGCTGGTCTTCAACAGCCGAAGGACGACGAGCTGAGGCATGATATGGTGTCTCACACCATGGAGTGGGTTGGTTGGCCAGCCGGGGCTATGGCACCACCGTACCCTAAACTCTTAGGACTATGATTAAGTTTACTAAGTTTAAACAAACTTTCAATTATTTCCGTAAGTCAACAAAGCCGAAAACTTTTTCACGTCACTATATCACCAATCCCTCATATATCTTTAAATGATACTTGAGCTCACGATTACTAAGGGTGCGTTTGGTTCACAGAATGTTTTTGAAGGAATTGTAATTTTTAGAAGGTATTGTAATTTGAATTAATTGTAATTCAAAGAATTGAAAAGTGTTGTAATTATAATGTGTTGGAATTGTAATTGATGAAATCTGTCATTGTGTTTGGTTGATTCGCAACGTAATGTAATTCAGAAAAACATTAATAATAATAATAATAATATTAAATAAATAAATAAATAAATAAATAATAATAGTAATAATAATATTATTTATAAATAATAATATAATAATAATAATTTAATTATATTATAATAATAATAATAAATAATTAATATTTTAATATAGTAATAATAATAATAATTAATAATTAATAATTAATAATAAAATAATAATAATAAAAAAATAGTAATAAGAATATTATTTATTAAATAATAATAATAATAATAATAAATAATTAATATTTTTAATATAGTAATAATAATAATTAATAATTAATAATTTTAATATAATAATAATAATAAAAATAATAACATATAAATATTTATAATAATAATAATAATAATAAATAATTATTATAATTATTTTTTATTTTTTAATATAATAACAACGAAAGATAAATAATGGTATTTAACTTTTTAAAATCTGAATTACAACGTAATTCAACACATTCCATCAAATTTGCTATGTAATCTGAATTACATTATTGGACGTAATTGGTTATAATCTAATTACATTACCTTGCAAATCAAACAAGAAATGTAATGTAATCTTAATTACAATTACATCCATCCTGCCAATCAAACAGGAATGTAATGTAATTCAGATTACAATTACAACGAATTCCAGCGAACCAAAAGCTCCCTAAGTTACTAGTCAACTTACATACTAGCTAGTACGCCAAACTTATCTCAATCAATGATAGTAGATTTCCAATTGACACATGTTTAAGCTTTAATTATTACAGATTACAAACTACATATATTAGCCAAAAGTTGGAGTTAGTAAACGATCGACATAAACTTTACATGGATTTTGGTTTTACCAAATCTTTTATATATATATTATATGCAAATATACACATGCATAAATTCATAATACTTAAACGCGACAATGATATCTTAGCAACCGTCTTACAATATTTGTTCTTTTACCAATATTGATAAGCAAATATTCAAAAATCCAAGTTTTATTATAAGGGCAAAGTGCACAAAAGTATACCTAACTTGTCACTTTCTGCTTTGTTGTGTAGGTATCTTTATTTTTTCCTATTGTATAGATTATACTTTTAAATTTCGTATATTGAGTGTTTCTTATGACTATTTTGCCCCTACCAGTTAATAGTATTGTTGATAAATGAGAAGAGTAAAATTGTCACAAAATACTAATACATACAATAGGCAACATTCAAAAAGGTACGATGTATAGTGTATACAATAAGAAGAAATAAAGATAACTGCACAACAAAACAAGCCCTTATTATTATTGCATAGTTCTAATACAACTTACATGCAGAAACTGCAAAGATGCAACAAAGATGGTTTATTCTTAAATGCAGTTCTTCATGTGGCCAGTTTAAGGAATGAAGAACATAGGATTTGGCAGCTTAAATGTACGAGTGCCACTATAGTCACCGATCAAATCGCTCCATTGATCTCCCATGTTTCCATGAACTCTGTAACCCTCGCTTACTAACTTTGTTCTTTTCTTCGTCTTGTACACTTGTGCAGTTGTCCCACGCTCGTCCTCCGCCCTTACAACAAACATTTTAAACAACATTAATCATCATAGTAAAGCAAGTACTATAATAAAAAGGGTAGTTCGGAAATTACTCACTTTAGCAAAAGCTTCTCCCAGCCGTAGTATCCTGCCTTGTTCAAGTTGGCAATTCTCACGTCTCTTTGGCTCTCTGATGTCCCGGAAATAAACACAATCTTGAAACCGATTGACTTCAGATCATTGAATAGTTTAAGCACCGCTGGATTTGCTGTTGCACGTCCTTCAGCTAGCCACTCTTCAAACATTGTATCGTTGTACAAGATTCCACTGAACATCAAACATATGTGTTGGTAAACATGCAGAATTGAAAAAGAACAATAACATAAGCTATTAGTAGAATGAAGGTTTTACCCTGACAATTAGTAGTAAATGTTATTTCTTTTTTATTATTATTATTTTTTTTTAAGGTTTTGTTATAGCAACGTTAGTTAAGGGTAATTTGGGAAACGTAGCCTATTATATACGAGGCTTTAAAATAGTTAAGTGGACAACATGTTTTTAGACTGCGACACTAAGAAAAAATGTGTCGGTTGTTACCCAAACTGAACTGTAGGGCGAGAGTAATAATCAAGGAGCGAAAGGGCAGTTTGGTCAATATCCAAGATCCATGCGTCCTTCCCATCGCCAGTAAGATTGACAGTCTGGGCATAATCGAACGCTACATCAGCAGCAGCAGTGCAATCTTCGGGATGTTGCGTACCCATCATATACTCGCCAATGTAGCTTATGCATTCTGCTGGCACTAGCTTCCAGTCGCGAAGGTTATTTGCTTCCACAGTCAATCTCCAGCTGAGACACTTTCTATCGGTGGAAGCAGAACTGTGACGGCGATCAGATTGTGAGACAACACTGCGGATTACATGGTTGTCATTGAACGTTGCACGAGCTGATGCAACAGTTGCTATACTAAGCACAAGCAACACTAATAACAACTTCATGTTTTGTTGTGATAATTAAAAGCCAAGTTTAAGTTCTTTATATAGAGTATTCCATGTCAAAAAAGGCTTCAATTTCGCGATAAATCACAACAGTACCCTCTCAATGTAATTTATCCCACGTTTTTTATTGTTGTGTTAGGTACCATAGTTTATAAATTTCTTTCGTTATCATAGCATCTTTTATTATGAATATCGACAACCGAAGAAGTAAAGAGCACATGTTTATACACTGATAAGATAGGGTCACAATTAATAGTACTTGTTTTTGTAACAAAAGTTAGATGATATAATTTTCTTGACGAAGCAACGCTGTACACAAATGTTCCACAAAGGCTATCTATTCAATTAGTAGTAAACACGGTGTTAATAACCTCTTTCAAATTGTTACACCCCAAAACCTCGAGGTCGCCAAAATCTAATCCCTGCAACACTTTCTCAGCTGACATTGGCACGATGCACTTTTTATATCCAAGTTTCGCGACTGTACTTACCCTCTTTTCCATTTTCGGTACCTGCAGTTGCCAATATCATTCGCTCAGCCAAAGCATGTGCGTGTGTGTATGTGTGTGTTAACAAATAAAGATATACAAAAATCTCACCATACGGAGCTCGCCACCAAGGCCAACTTCTCCAATGAATGCCACATGTTTTGGGATTGGAAACTCGAGGAAACTGGAGACCAGAAACAGGAATAGTTTTAGATATAAGATTCTGCAAATATAATCTGTAATGACAGAGAATTAGATAACATGCCTGCTACATATTGCTGCTGCAACTGCTAGATCACCAGCAGTTTCGGATAATGAGGCCCCACCAACTACACTCAAGAAGATTGCCTGTAATGTACAAGTAACAAATATTAAGCTAAAACCGAGCCACAAAAAAATTAAAATAAATAAATAAATAAAGATGACCAATTTTCTTTAAAAAATTAGCGAAACAGCAACTTACATTTGATTGGAGCTTGAGACCAGCTTGCTTCATAAGAACCTACAAGATAAAGAGTACCATAATGTAAAGACTCGGTGATTGTCTTGAACTATTGCAACTTTGTTGACTTACGGAAATAATCAAATCAGCTTTGCCTGCTTGAACACCATTCACTTGCCTAGAAAGCGAGGACCCCGGTGCACATAAAGCCTGAAAACAATTTTTCATACCATGAAGCAATTCTTATACAGTATATATCGCTCTTCAAGTTCATCGCATAATAAATGCAGCAAAAATAATTTTTTTTCATTAGCAGACTAAGTAGTCTAACCCCGGTTTAGGTCAAACAAAATTTATCAAGTAAAAGGAACCTGAATTTCTATGACAAATGTGCGAGATCCGTCCATAATTACAGCGATTGCCGAACCCGCCAAGAATTCTGAATCTGAGTGTTCCTCACTCATGAAAATCTCACTGGGATTCGTGACAGCTTTTAATCCACATGGGGACATTTCAAACACTCCAAGCTGAAAAAGAAATTAAGACATTGATCTTTTAACTAAACAGAAATATTTAACGTGATTCCTAGATTATACGAGTACTGAACATACCTCATCCGTGGAGCCAAAACGGTTCTTAAATGCACGAAGAAGCCGATGAGATGAATATTGCTCCCCCTGAATATCATGAACCAGCATTAAAACAGAAAAAAGAATGGTTCAAGCTGATATTCAAGCAAATATACCAACTAAAGAATAAAAAACAAAAGGGTACCAACTTCCATATATAATACTGCATCAACAATATGCTCCAAAACACGAGGTCCAGCTATGTCTCCTGACTTCGTTACATGACCAATCTGACATAAATCCGAAAATAAATCAACATATTTCCTCCTAACAGATTTTAACATAAGATAATCAAAGCACTGAGGAGATAATAATCACCAAGAAAACGGGTACGTTTGTCTTTTTAGCAAAACGGAGCAAGGCTGCAGTGCATTCTTTAACCTGCAAAACATCAACGTCAACACAAGTATAAGGTTCCACCTGATCATACCTAACAAAATGTATGTTTTTGAAGACAACTATTTACTAAAATCTAAAAGAAAAGACGAAACTAACCTGGTAGATACCTCCAGCACTTCCAGTGACTCCCATCAGCTGAACAGTCTGAATAGAGTCAACAATAAGAGCTCGCGGAGACAGATCCTGAGCTTTTACCAAAATGTCCTGAAAGTAACCGTGATAAAACAAGTTATGAACCCATAATGATAATATATTGATGATCCACATTTTGAAACAAACACCTCAATGTCGGTACTTGAATACAAGAACAGTTCGTCAGTGCTAATGTCCATACGATCTGCTCTGTTTCCAATTTGCTCAACACTCTGCATAAAGAAGATCGTTAAATGAAACTGATATAACTTTATCGGAAGTAACGCTGGTGGTGACAGTTCACTATTACCTCTTCGCCTGAGACATAAAGTACCGGAGCTGGTTTGCCAATTTCTTTCCCTTCTGCTATAATTGCTGCTATCTTCCATGTTTCAATATGCAAGTCAAGCAGACACTTCCATAAGCATGAGAAGTACAAGTTTTCACATCAAGTAAAGAATATGATCTGTAATACCTGCAACATTAGTGTACTCTTCCCAATACCTGGATCACCACCAACCAAGACCAAAGAACCTACAAAATCGAATAGTGCCTTAAGTAACTAAAATTTTTTACGAGTATAAAAGTGGTATAAGTCTATACCCATCATCAAGGTGGCCTAGTGGTAAGGTGTCCCCAAAGTCTCAGAAGAGACCAGGGTTCAAACTTCGGTGGGTGAATATATTGGGACGGCCAGGGAATTCCGGAGGCCATCGGAATATTGGTTAGGCCACGTACATCAGAGCCAATGAGGCTCTACTTCACCGGGTAACCTAAACAGGGATCCTTCTCTTTTACCCATTTTAGTACCAAGTGGTATAAGCAAAAAAACACATTTGAACTTTGACTTGAAAATGAAACGACGGGGTGTATAAGAAGTTGGAAAGTGTACCTGGCACAAGACCACCACCAAGAACCCTAGAAACTTCTTCTCCAAATAGTCCTGACCTAAACAACAAGCAAGAGATATAGATACAGTTAAAAGCTAGGAGTAGATGAAACTTCATGGCAAGTACTGTCATATCTTGTGCAGTCAAAAAAGAAATGAAACTAACACCTATTTGCAATCATAAGACTCTAACCGAACATCAATATACTACAAACCAAAGTATGAGATTTCGCAATGACGGAAAAAAACAGTTGGAACTCTATGGCGTGTTTGGATGGGCATATTAAAAGTGGTTATGAGAAAATAAAAAATCATATGATTTTCACTAGTTTGTGTTATAAAACATGATGTAGAAGATAGTGTCCGAATTTCTTTCTGTAGTGTTGATAGTGTATAATATTTTTTACTGGTTTTGAGCATTATGGGCAAATTTTGATTCCTTGAAGAAATAACGAAACTAATGTACTTGAATATTTGACAATCAAGGGGTGTTTGGTATTTCACTCAACAAACTGTTTATCTGTGAATTGCTTGAAATAATCAATTTCAAGCTTCTTAATTCATTTCCAAATATTTAAATAAAGAGTATTAACCATCCCAAACACCCTAATAACTGCTTATCGTTGTATCAAAACACAGTAAGAGGATAACCAATCGTACTAACCAATTCTAAACAACCCCCCTCATTTCTAACGCAACAATCAGAAAAACTAACTGATTCTTTGATCCCTGAATAATCTGATACTAGTAATAACTAGAAAAAAGGCTCTCGCCTTGATTACAATTCTTAATTTATAACACCATAATCATACAAAGTTTGTTACTTTTAGGCATATCAATCATTCACAACCTTATAAAAATCATCTTTCAGGCTTTCAGCAATTTACACTATAATTATACAAAGCTTAAAACAGAAACCACCAATTTAGCTGATCAATCCCTCTATTTAACCACAACAAGACAGCTCCCCTGCCCTCCTAAATAGCTTAAACTTTTCGCCATAAAGATTCAACTCCAGTAACATTTGTAAAAAGGTATGAGAACTACTTAAACACTAGAAAAAGAAACTTAAATCGACTACAAGTTTTAATCTTACTTTTCCACAACATAAAATAAACACTTAAATAGCAAACAAACTTACAACGGAAAGCGCCAATTCAACGGATTAACACCCTTATTAACATCCGTCAACCTCATCGGCACATTCTCCCTTGCCCCTTTCCCCAACCACCCCTGCACAATCTTCTCCGAAACCTGCAACCCGCTCGTCTTCCCCCCATTATCAACCACCACCACTTCACTAAACTCCCCCATCGTCCCAACACTTTGACACTCCCTACAATAACCCCACCATTGTCCATCACTCCACCCGCACTCACTACAAACCCACGAAACCTTACTCTTATTCTTACTCTTACCACTACCAAAAGACACCGTTTTTGGGCGCGTTAAACCACCGTATGATCTATCGTCTTGACGGGTTTCACTGGAATCCGAATTTGATGGTTGTGGGGTTTGAGTATTTGAAATGGGTATTCTTCTTGTGACAGTTCCACCACTTATGGGATCATAGAAAGTGGAAACTGTTGTTGTGGGGTCTTTGGTGAGTTTAAGGTTGGTGGAGTGGAATGTTCTTTTGTGGAATGAGTTTAAGGTTGTACGAGTGTGTAATAAGGTTTGAAATGGTCTCATGTTTAGGTTTGTGGGTTGCATATGATGATTGAAATGATTATGGGGTTTGATTTAAGGGGTGGGAATTGGGGGTTTTGGGTTAGGGTTTATGGGGTTTGTGAATTTGGGGGTTTAAGGGTTTAGGGAAATATGAGGCGCCAATTTCAAAGGGGATGTAACAAATGGAGCAAAGGGCAAGTGGTAATGTTATTAGACTCGGCACTATGGTGGACCACCTGGCGGTGGCGATCACAACGCGCGAACCCTATAGTAGCACCTCTCAACAACCGTGCGTCACTCACTCCTTTTTGCATGCGCGAACATCGTAGTACCACCTCTCAACATTCGTGTGCCACTCACTACTTTTGGCACTAATTTGGTGGTGAAGACAACCTAAACATTTTTTTTTTTCTTTTTGTTTTTGTTTTTTAAAGTATATTTGTATAAAGTAAAATATGTTTATATTTTTTTTAATTGGTGGTGGGTCTAGTGGTGACCATAATACCTAAAAGGTGGTGGTTTTGTTGTATGTTGAATGAATGAATGGTGATATGTCGCTGATGTTGAGGTGATGGGTTTGATGACCATAACGTTTAGCCTTGAATTGCATTTTTGAAGGAAGTGATTTGCAAAAGACTATTAGCACTTGATTTTCATATGCATTATTAAATTCGGAGCATTAATTGGGATGCCTAACTCGTATGCCTAATAATTTGGCTAATCATATGTGGCATCGTACTGGGGACAGTAGGGGTACCCACTTCTTCACAAACCAATAACTTATTGCCACATTTAGGCACACAATTTGTCACATATTTTAGACCTCCCAATCATTTTCTTTAAGTTCACTGTATGCAAAATATTGATAATTGGCATCGTTAATTGGCTCAGTAGGTTGCCCGTTGCCCAACCTCAAGGATAATATGTGGAAAGTTTAAGTTCTTTGTCAAATCTTGAGAGCGCAATCATTCTTTTGAAAAGTCTTCAAAAACTAACTAAACTATGCGTTTGAATATATGCGCAAACTTGTATTATAGTAAATTAGGTTCCACTGTAAAATTCTAAGCTCTCATTAGTAGCGGCAATGATGTATGTTTAAGGGCTTTGGCAATGCATCACTCACCCCGTTACCCTTCACTCACAAACAACCAATCCCCTTATGCCATATCACCCTCCCACTTTTCCCTTCACTCACTCACTTTTTGTAGGCATCACACCCCTCACCCTTCACTCACTTCTTTTTATTTTCTTTTTTCTTTTTTCTTCTTCTTATATATTTATTTTTTCTTCTCTGTTTCTATTTCTTCTTCTCTCTCAAACTCATACATCACCATCACCATACAAAATCATTTTGTTTTCTTTTCTTCTTCTTCCTCGCTGCTACTGTGTCACTGCCATCACCACAAAACCCAAACACCTCCATGACACACCACCTTGTCCAATATATAGTAAAAAATAAAAATAAAAATAACCATTTGTAACTCCAACGTTCAGCAAAAAGGTGCAACGGTCGAATTTTCTTTCTTCTTCTTGTGCGGTAACGTTCCCCGCAACGGGGCCTCCCGCAACCTCACCGCAGGGTCGGCGGCGGTGTTCCCGTGCGGGAACCACCCCTCCCGCAGCCTCCCCGCATGTGTTGCCAACCCCCTAAGGAGGCAAATGGGTGGTGAGAAGGGACAAAACCAACGTGAGTTGTGGGAGTTCACGGAACACTAGTGGATTTTTGCAGCATAATGTTAATTTTTGTAAAAAATGAAACTCGTTTTTCTTGAATGTATATTGTTGAAAAATTGTGTATAGTCTTGTTTTGTCTCTTGTGGTGGTGGTGGTGACAATGGGTTTGGGTCAGAGTAGGTTTCTAGCTGTGATTCAGCCGATCGATTTAGATTAGTCATGGATCGATTGACCTTGGATTCGATTCTCGTTAGATTTTACTCATGGATCTATGACTCAAATGGTGTTTCTCACGTAAAAAAAATCAAAAGGCATCCAAATAACAATAGAGACAAACAAGTCTATTTTTAGTACTAGACTACTAGTTTGTTTGATAGGCTTAAATATAACTTTATTACTTGAAAAATGACACATTCATGATTTCCATTTTGAGTGACATTCGCGATGTTGATTGATTGCATGTTTTCACGATTAATTGGTGCCGACTTTAATTGTTGTCGACTTCAAACATATAGGTGTTCTTTGGTGTTAGCCCTTCTGTTATTTAAATGCTTGTTTTTGACGATTAATGATGCTAAGGGCCAATCGGTGTGTGATATACACACCACAAGGTATGCGATACCCACAAGACAATGCGTTGTTTGTTTATTAACAAACTCTAAATTTAAATTTAATTCGTACATTTAAATATTTAAATTTAAATATGAGGCGTAAAATGTCTGAATCTAAATGAAATAACGTTGTTTATTTTTTATATAAAAATGTCTGAATAATATAAAGAAAGAATTTCAAAAATGGTCCCTGTGGTCACCCGGGTTTAACGAAAATGGTCCCCGTGGTTACAACCCATAACAGGTTTAGTCCCTTGACCAAAATTTTACAGGTTTGGTCCCTTGACCAAATTTTACGTTTACCCTACTAGATATAAGAGATGACCAAACATGAAATGACCAAAGTAACCCTCACGTTTTTGTCACATGACCAAGTTAACGGTCAAACAGACGTAAAATTTGGTCAAGGGACCAAACCCGTTATGGGTCGTAACCACGGAGAGAGGATCCGTTAAAAAAAAGTATAGGGACCATTTTCGTTAAACCCGAGTGACCACATGGACCATTTTTGAAATTCTCTCTAATATAAATATAAAACGGTTTCATTCTTACGCTACATAAACATTTATAAACCTTAAATATAACAAAAACTTTCAAAACTTTGAAATAAGACAAAACTTTCTAAGATACTGAGTAAACAAATTTGATCTCATAAAGTATTTGTATATTGTTGATATGTTATACTTTCATGTTATTAAACACCTTCATCAATTTGTAAACTTTAACTATCAATTAATTTACTATGATATGATTAAGAAAAAAAGTAAAATATTTTATAAAATACTTAACTTTGTTATTTAACAATTAAAAATATTTCCGAATAAATAAAATTCAAGTTCATGCTCAAAATATGCTTGCCAATTTCACAAACTAGCTATATATTGTTATTGTTTGAAAGACTGTTTTTGTTTGACCATTTTCTCATCATCATACTATAATCTTTAACATTTTTTGTTTAACAAAAAAAATAATGACGTAATTCTATTTAAACGTATTATCAGTAATAAAGGAAAAGCCGAGAAATTATATAATACACAATTAAAAAAAATATAGTAAAAAAAAGGAAAAAAGAAATAGTTAAAAGACATTAAGAGGTAATAAAACATCTCATTCACGTCTTGTTGGGTAAGATGTTTCGGTCTTTGACCACCTCTAAGCGGAAAAAAAAAAAAAAAAAAAAAAAGGGCATTTAATGATCAAATTGGTTAACCACGTCTGAACAAGTTAGATTAATAATATGTTATTTTTAAAAACAAACGCCACTTTATTCTCCAACCTTTGAAACGCAATTTAGGTATATGATTCTTTAAAAACAAAAAAGAAATACCTATCTACATTAAAACATAAGACCAAAAAACAATCCACATGTTTAATTGTATACCGTTTCTTTATTAATTAATTTTCAGTTTCATTAATAGTTTAATACATTCATAAAACCGTTAATCTTTCACCAAAAAACAAATATCTTCAAAACCAGCTCACCTTCTGTAAGTCTTTATCTACCCTTTATATTTTCTCAAATATAACATTATATACACATTTACGTGTAAAATCCTTCAAGGGTTTTGTTAAATCCTTCATTATCTCAAATGGGTCATGATCAAAATTTTATTTTTTGATGTATAGATGGCTGATGATGAAGATCAAGAAACATATATAAAAGCATGTGCATGGTGGCTAAATATGAAATTTTTTGGAGTTTTTTGCTTTTGATGAAATATGGGAGATGATAAGAGAGATATATCGCCGTTAATATTGAAATTTGGCGCGGCTTTAGCGTTGTCTATTGGTGGTGTTGTTTATACCATGATGATAAACAAAAGAAATAAAGATTCTCAATCAGGTTTGTGTTGTTTAAAGGTTTGTTTGTTTTTGTTGGAATTATCATGTTCATGTTTTTTGATGATGAATGTTTTTTTAGATTGTAATAAGAAGGTGGATTCGAGGGAAAATAATCTCCAGTTTGATCCTCTAGCAACCGATAAACATGTAAGATTTTGTTCCTATATTTGATTGTTGAACGGGTTTTGGTGGTTGAGATTAGGATAATAAGGTGTTTATGATTGCTTATTATAACTGCTTATACTTTTTGGAATAATCATATAAAGAGTTTGGACATGGATCATTCAAAACTGTTTATTTCACCCTCAAAGTTTCTTATTTACCAAATCAAAACGTAACACGCAGATAACAGTTCTAATAGGAAATCCCAAACACCCCGAAAACGTTGTTAGGAATGATAATCATGTACGTACGTTACAATTCAATGTTTACTATACATGGCTACACAAGGTATCTGTGTACAATCTTTGCAGAAACTTTAACGTTTAAATATTATTATCGTTTTCGATTTGAGATAAGCTCACTATCCAACAAAAGCATTGTTTTTTACTTATAGCTTGAAGATGAAGGAAGGTGTGTCTTTTTGTGGTATGTGACATGATTTTTTATTCTTGTATGACATTCTTTTGCTTGCAAATTGGGCAATTCTTTCCTTTCCTGTAATGAATCTCTGCCTTCATGTTTACTATGTATTTCCCAAAATACTCTTTTGTTTAGTTGACTACAATAGATCAGGCTAGAAAAGTAATTTATTACACATCTTGCATTATTTACATTAAGAATCTTAGTTGTTCAAAATTATGCAGGAGGAGTTGCATCATTCAAACGATTCTGTTATTGAATCACCCAAAGGATATTCACACGAGCAAGAGATCAAAAGCCTAAGAAACACAATCAAAATCCTTAAAGAAAGAGAGAGTAACATGGAGATCGAGTTACTCGAATACTATGGTCTTAAAGAGCAAGAAACTGCAGTCATGGAGCTTCAAAACCGTCTTAAACTCAATAACATGGAGGCTAAAATTTATACTCTCAGGATCGAGTCTTTAGAGGCACAAATGGCTGATTATAAGAAATGTCTAGCGGATCTTGAAACTGCACGGGCCAAAATAAAGATGCTAAAAATGAGACTCAAGTCAGAATCCGAACATAACAAGAAACAAATCTTGGATATTCAACAACGGGTTCAAAAAATGCAGGAAGATGAACATGAGCGCGAAGCAAGCCTGCATAAACTAAAAGTCTTAGAATCAGAAGTTGAGGAATTGAGGAAATTCAACCATAATTTGCAGCTTGAAAAGACCGATTTGGCTCATAAGTTTGATTGTGCTCAAATCCTTGCTACATCCGTCTTAGAAGATAGTGAAGTAAGTGATTTAATCATTTTCTCTTGTCTAATTTAACAGATGGTTTTGGGTCATGTTTGTGTCATGTTTAACAGAAATTACCCTTAACAACTGTTTTTTTCGAAAAGTAAGTTGGTATTTACAGAAATAACCGTTTCTTTTATCTGACGGGTTAACGATTCATTATGCAGTCAGATAAAGTTAGAGAAGAAAATCAAAACTTGAAGAAACAGAACGAAGATCTATCAAAGGAAATCGAGCAACTTCAAACAAGCAGATGTGCTGATGTTGAGGAACTTGTTTATCTTAGATGGATCAACGCGTGTTTAAGATATGAGCTCAGGAACTACCAACCGGAACCTGGTAAAGCAACTGCTAGAGACCTCAGTAAAACATTAAGCCCCAAATCAGAAGAAAAGGCCAAACATTTGATTCTCGAATATGCCAATAAAGAAGGTGGTGGTGAAAAGGGTATAAATGTACACGAAATTGACTCTGATCAATGGTCAAATTCTCAATCTTCTATTACAGATCTCGGGGAGTTTGATGAATCATTTATCGACGATGCATCATCTCAAAAGAACAACAAGTTTTTTGGGAAACTTATACGAGTGTTTAGAGGGAAAGAGAGCAATAACCAACGTAGGAAACACAGCAGAAGTTCATCTTTAGGTGATGATATTATTTCGTGTGTTTCATTTAAAAATTCAATAGACCTTCCACCTCGAAGACTAACACATAGGCATAGTGATTCAAGTTTTTATAAGCATATTGATTTGGTTGGTAGCAGTAGAAGGAGTGGAGTTAGTGCTCGCCGTCTTTCAATTTCTTCATCTTGTAGTAAAAAGTCTGAGCTGGCGAAATATGCAGAAGCTTTGGAGGACTCTCGTGCAGAGTCGAACTTCACGTCTCATAGGAGCTCCCCATCACTTACTTTTGAATAATTTCCTTTTTCCTAACAAGCAAATGTATCATCTATAGCAAAAGAAATACATCTCTTTCTTAAGAAAAGAACTTTGAATCATATGTTAGTTTTGAATGATAACAGCAAAAGATGATTTAGATCTTAGTAATGCTAAATTGTTGCATGTCCTTTCAAAGAATTGTTGTCTGTCATTTCCTAAAACATAACAAGTTTGCATTGTGCGCCAAATTAACTCTTATCTTCTTAAACAACATGTTAATCTTCTTAAACAGTTCATATTCATAATTTATGACAACATTTTCATGAAATATTATAATTTTGTGTTTATGATATGTAATAATTTGTAGAGTTGAATAATATTAAAAAAAACTATTAAGAAAATAACATTATAGTAGGATCTTAGTATCTCGACTCGATCTGAAAATCTCATTCTTGCAAAAACGAAAACGATATTTAGTAAGATCTCGATATTGAAAGCCTCGAGTCAGACTACGTACCTCCACTCCATCGAGCCTAATAATGTAATGACTTTTAACATAACGCCAAGTTAATCTGTTTTATTCAACAAAACACACACAAATAAAAACGGATGAGGGTTTTCTATTCATGTAATCCGGGGAAATAACTCTCGGGTTTATCCTGTTGTAGAGATAAGATCTGTCTACATTCTACCTCCATCATACCCCACTCTAACGGGATTGTACACCGTCGACTCAAACCAATAATCGACAAAACAACACCTTTTAGTAGCGGCGAGCATCGGGCCAAAACCGACTCGACCCGACACAACCCGAAACCGAAATTCCCCCAAAACCCAACTTGAAAAGTATAACCAGACTCAAAACCGACTTTAGTCGGGTCAGGTCAAGTCGGTTCGGTTTCGGTCGGGGTTCTCGGTCCAAAAGCTCAGCCCTACCTTTGACTCTTTGAGTCAAACTTGAATCAAAATTTCCCCTTTCCCTCTATAAATAAAACAAATCATTTCTTCATCATAACAGAATAACTATAAGCCACACACTAGAAACACACACAGTTCGTTAACAATGGCAGAAACCACCAATCTTCAACCACCATTACCATCACACACATTCTCACTCTACGCCGGTGACCTCCACCCTGACGTCACTGAACTTGATCTGTACAATCTGTTCTCAGTAATCAGCCCATCACACACTGTTCGTCTCTGCAGAAACCAAATCACTCATCATTCACTTTGCTATGCTTACATCAATTTCTTCTTCCCTCATCATGGTACATTTTCATTCTTTTCTCATATGGGTTCTTTATTTCAGTAAATATTATTTCTGGGTTTTCAATTTTATTGAATATTTTTCACTGTAATCAATTAAATTTAAGTTTTTTATTTATTCTTGATAATGGGCTTTTCATTTTAGTAAATCTTGTTTCTGGGTTTTATATTTTATTCAAGATTTTATATGGGTTTAGGGTTTAGTAAATAATTTTCATATTCATTAATTCACATTTTCAATTTTTTTCACTGTAATCAATAAATTTAACATTCTTTTTTGTGGGTTCTTGATAATGATTAATAATGATTAATTAATAATGTTTATGTCTTGATAATGATTATATATGGGTTATTGATTTTGTTCAGTTTTATACACTGTAATCAGTTAAATTTCACATTTTGTTTAATGGGTTCTTCATTTTACTAAATCTTGTTTCTGGGTTTTTTCTTATTTATTTATAATTTTCACTGTAATCAGTTAAATTTCACATTTTGTTTGATTCTTGAAAATGGGTTTTCCATTTTACTAAATCCTGGTTTTTATTTTGTTTGATTATTTTATTATTTATTTATTTTAATATTTTCACTTTTTGTTTGATTATTTTTTGAGGGCTATTGATATTGTTCATGATGATCAATTATTTTATTTTTTATGGTTTCATCATTTTAGTAAATCTTGTTTTGAGGGTTTTAATTTTATTTAATCTTTAATGGGTTTTTGAATTTACTAAATCTTGTGTGAATTCTGTTTATGTGGTCTTTTAATCTTTTTAGTCGGTTTTTTTAATTATGGGTTGTTAATATACTGAATCTTGCTTGTTTTTCGGCAGCTGCTACTGCTTTGCGTCAGTTGAATCACACTGTACTGAAAGGAAAACCGATACGGATAATGTGGGTTCAGACTGATGCGTTTTTGAGGAAAACGGGAATAGGGAATCTGTTTGTGAAGAATCTTGCTGTGGATATTGATGTTGGTAAACTGAAAGATGTTTTTGGGGAGTTTGGGAGGATTATTTCGTGTAAGATTGCTAAAAATGATGACGGAAAGAGTAAGGGTTTTGGGTATGTTCAGTTTGACTCCGAAGAATCTGCTGCAGAGGCTTTATGTGCGTTGGATGGATCTGTTCTTGATGGAAAGATTTTGTAAGTCTACTTTTAAGTTGTTTGATTTGTTCATGATTAAACCGTGATTTTGTTTCTTGATTGCTTTTGTGTTTAATGATGCATATAGATGTGTAAGTGTTAGTAGTCTTGCAATGCGTAAGTAGACTTTTTACTTGTTTGATTTGTTTTTGTAATTAACGATACCTATGGCAAATTGGTATTTTTGACAAACATATTCCTTTTAGTCGATTATTACTGGATATGATGTAAAATTGTTGTATATTGCTTTTGATTGTTTATCTTTCATGTTTGTCTTTGTTTGTATAGATCTTTCTTAAAGTAACTTTGTGACTAAATTGTTTCCAACTTTAAGCATATAGTTCCTTGTTATTAGTCCTTCTGTTAATTGATTGTTTTTGCGATTAATGATGCTAAAGGCTAATGGGGGTGTAGAGGTTAGTATAAGCTCAATAATTGTTCGATTCTATATGGGATTTGATGCCTATTTGCTTCATAATGAACCTGCATTTGCTTGTTTCTGATTTATGTACCTGGTTGTATATGTATTTCTTGTAATCGATCGACTATATATAAACCGAGTTGATTTTAAGTATGTAATGTGTAATGACATTTCTGATGTTTTGCATTTTGTTCTTGTTTAGAACTGTTGCGAAATATCTGAACAAAAGTGAGAGGAAGGAACCCCAGTTTACAAATGTGTTTGTGAAAAATCTTGATTTGGATTTCACTGAGAGTTCCTTGATAGAGAAATTCTCGGAATATGGAAAGGTCACGAGTGCTGTGATTGTAAATGATGCTGAAGGGAAATCAAGAGGGTTTGGATTCGTCAATTTTGAGTCACATGAGAATGCTAAGAAGGCCATAGAGGCTCTTAATGATGCAGAAATCGGTAATGACGTATATACAATTGTTAGTTTAGATTCATTTTCTTGTTTTTAAGAAAGATTTTGACATTGGTTTTTCTATGGATCAGGTTCTAAGAAATGGTTTGTTGGAAAGGCTATGAAGAAATCTGAAAGGGATGCAATCTCAAAACGAGCTCATCAAAAACAAAAACCAGATTTCTTAAATCTGTTGGTGAGAAATCTTGCTACTTCTGTCAATGAAAACGACCTCAGAGAAGTTTTTGGTGCGTTTGGATGTGTTACGTCTGCAAAGGTGATATGTGATGAGAATGGTATTAGCAAAGGGTTTGCTTACGTTTGTTTCTCTAAATCAGAAGAAGCAAAGAAAGCTACACGCTCTCTTAATGGTAATTAATTCGTTTAAATTTTATTTATGTGCTTCTTATCATCTTTTATGATCTCTAACTTTATCTTGATTTAATTTTTACAGGACTGTATTACTATGGAAAGTACATCCATGTGTCGATTGCTCCAAGTAAAGAAGAATATGATAGACACTTGCAGACTCTTGTTTCCTTGCAGTATATGTTCCCCTTCCGTGGTATGGTATCAAAATCATCTGAGAAAGAAGATCTACTACCAAATTATCAGGAGCTACTGGAAAAGCAAGTTGAGAAAGAAAACCGAGTACCAAAGTTACAGAAGCCACTGGAAAAGCAAGTTGAGTTAGAAGATCGAGTGCCAAGCTTAATGAAGCCGCTGGGAAATCAAGTTGAGACAGAAGATCAAGTTCCAAGCTTATGGAAGCCGCTGGAAAATCAAGCTGATAAAGAAAATCAAGATCCAAACATACAGGTGCTGTTGGAAAAGCAAGTTGAAAAAGAAATTCGAGTACCAATCTTACAGAAGTCACTGAAAAAGAGTGCTAAGAAAGACCGTCGAGTAAAGGAAGCAAGCTTTAATGATGGCGGTCTTGGTGAGTTTGTTTTGGTAGACAACTCTGCTAGTAAGTCAGAGTGGGGCATATAGTAGGGTTGTTTTGTTCCCCAGTGTATATGGGTCTCAAGTTTGTTGTTCTGTTAAGTAGTCAAAGAAATACATGTAAAAATCAATAGGGGATCTTTGAATAATGTCTTGTAAATGAGCTGTAATTGATGGACAGTATAGATGCAAAAGAAAGTGAGTTTTGGTTATAAAGATCAGTACTTTCCTGTTCAAAAGTTTAATCGTAGAAATGAAAGTTTAAATAAACTTGTATTTTCATGTGAAAGGGATCTTTTATGAGGTCGTAACAATATTGAGATATGGGAGTTGCTTTCCGAGTCAGCAGTAATTACTTGCAAATATTTGGATATGGGAACCTTACTGACAGTTAGTAAAATCAAAATAGTTATCAGGATCAATCAAAATTTAGAGTTCATCAACCTTTAGACTTGTTCGATCTTATCACAGTTGACTTTCTGTGATCAAAAGCACTCCTTAGTTATTTTCACAGGGGGGTTAACTGAAAAATACTCGCTTTATAACGTTGGTTTGGATATATGGATTGCGTATGCATATTACGTTAACCATGGTATCCCTATTAGGACTATCACCAATTTTTTGTAAAATGTTCTGATATTCCGATTCTTTGCATGCCTGCCGTTTACGATAGGTAACATGATCTTGGTCTGGTTTCCACAGGATGTTATTACCTGATAAGTACGTACATAAATGTGTCTGTGCCAAACACTTGTACAGACCCTTTTAGCTTAACTGTATATGGTCCCCTTCCATTGTTAGGTGATTTAAAGGTGTCACTGGAGAAACAGAACACGTCTTATGCTAGTTGCTTTAATATATATTCAAACAAACACGCGTAAAAATGAACCCATGATCTGTGAATATAATACAGTCTTGTAAATGAGTTCTATTTAATGAACAAGTCTTTTACATGTGATACTGAATCTTCACATAAACAGAAAGAAAACAAAAACAGTAGTGGTAATAATAAATAGTAATAGAAACTCAAGTGACGCTTTTC
Source organism: Artemisia argyi (assembly GCA_030686995.1). Taxonomy (NCBI): domain Eukaryota; kingdom Viridiplantae; phylum Streptophyta; class Magnoliopsida; order Asterales; family Asteraceae; genus Artemisia; species Artemisia argyi. The sequence goes on along the minus strand of CM060689.1, from coordinate 11,166,219 downwards.
GAAATATAGAACATTGTACATATTGTATACAAAGTTTAAGAGAAGACTGCGATAACTGGATGCTGGTGACTAACCGAGGAGTGCGATTCCTTGGACAAGTAAAGCATCAGCAAGAATTTGATTAGCAGCTTGAGATGGATGAAAACTGTCCCAAAACACATACTCACTCGCGTTCTTGCATGTACCTACAGATTTTGGATTGCATAATAAGACTGTGGTCTCCACTGTACCTGTTCCACAACACCCTCTTGTAGCCTCGACAAAACCTTAACGAATATACAAACAAAACAACCATCAGAACACTTTTGGATATAAGATTCAAACCCGTTACTTTTTCTTTTGTCAAAAAGTTCAAATATTTATAATTACTTCAGTCAATATGTATTACCTTGAGAAGAAGGATTTTTAACAAGGTCGTAAAGTGGTTGAAAGATGTCGAAAATAACAATCTTGAGACCGGGAAGTTGCTTTCCGAGCTTAGTTGCAGCTGCATTAACCTTCTTGTTAAAAGCTTGAGCATCTGTGTTGATATAGGATACACAACCCTTTTCATGGGATCCAAACAAAGTTCTAACCGCAGGCAAACACCCCAAAGGTGGGAGTGATGTCACACCAATTCGCCTAGCTCCTAACCCATACAAATCCTGTTTTTTTACCCATCAGCAAAAAAAAAAAAAATAAATAAATAAAATAAAATAAAAAAAATAAAAAAAGATACCAAAACAGACTTTATGGTAAATTTTAGTTTACCTTAACAAAGCTTTGAAAGATTCCAACTAGATAGCTTCCGTATTCGTCAGCTGTGTAGACTTTGTTAATGAAAGGATTAACGTAGTAGTTCTGCGCGAAATCGGTGTTACCAGTACTGATTAAGTACAATGCATCCTTAAATATTGAGGCTGCTTTGCTACCTCCAGCAACTTTTACTAGTTTCCCTTGATACTCTTTGAAGTATTGCAATTGTTGTTGTAATGAAATTGCATGCTGCATATTACAAAATTAACCATAAGTTATTGTTACCAGCTTATTGTGTTTAGATACAAATCAGCCATTGTGAGGGACAGATGGTGTTTAGGATGTTGCTTTTATGATTAGCTGAAAGTAAAATAAGCAGTTTTGACTTGGTAATCAGTTCAAAAAGTATAATCCATCCTAATAAGCAAATCAATCCCCCAATAAGCTAATTAAGTTAAAAAGTTTGTTATTTTACGCTTTGAGCTGAGGTTTGCTCATCAAGACCAGATCCAGCTGATGCAAAATTAGCTCCAATGAGAAGATTCTTTCCGCTAGCCTCAGGGCTAAGATATGCAGGTGGATATGTTGTGAAACCAAGTGTATCAGCTATAGTAACATCGCAAACATTAGAATTATATTAGTGGTTCAGTTTCTACTTTCTAACGTGCCCGATGACATGTAATAGCAACATACTTTTATTCACGTAATTGCATAAAATCCAATAACTTAAGATCAAAATAAAAAAACATATGTCTAAGTTAAGACTTGAACTCATAACGTATATATTGATATGCTTCTCATATACTGCTAAGTCAAACGCGTAATAAAGAACAGTATCAGTAAAAAAAAGTTATTACACGTCATTATTATCTTAATATTTATACGTACCAGTAATATCAGTAGCGAGTTTGCCATTGCAAAATCTTCCAGTTGGTTCATGGTTAGGAAAGTCACGACCATAAGGTGGATAATTCGCTTTAAAAATAGTCGCAATGTAGTCATTATTTCCCACATCAACAGCAGAATCACCAAAAGTCATAATAGCCGGAACCAAAGGTTGAGCTTTAGCAACACTGATCACAAGTGCTACTAATGCAACAAGCAAGCACCATGGTGCACTAGTTCTAATAGTTGAATCCATGAACACTTGCTTTGAAAGTAAAATGAGTGAAGATGTGTGTGCCAAAGGTGTGTTTATAAAGATGGCGCATTAAATGTAGGTCGCTAATACTGGTACAAGATCAATAAAAGCTAATGTATATACAGATGGGCAGGGAGATCATTGATCAATGTTTTAGTTCTACATATATGTGTAGGGACATAGTTTTTTGTTTTGAGCATGGTATGGTGGTGTTACCTCAAAAAAGTTTTAACATTTTTTCCTTTTCCAATGGCAAATCTTTTACAATCTATATTACCTATCTCACATATGTTTCTAATGAGACTTGAACTCTCAGACTTATAGTTGATTGGTCGCTCACATACTAATAAGCCAAAGACCTTTGGTAGAAAAAAGAGTGTAACGTTTTATTATGTTCATGTTAATACTTAATGTCATTGTACCTACATTTTGAACGTCTACTTAGCAGTTAGCAGTAGCAGTAGCAGTTAACATTAGCAGTTAGCACTAGCGTTTATTTTATAAAAGTGTTTGGTAGAGTAGTTGTACTTGTAATAAGAATGTGTTAAAGGGCATACATATTCAAATGTAAACTCTTTAAATTAGTTGCATGGGGGTATTTAAGTAATTCTTTAATTCCACTGCTCTTAAAATGTTGTTTCAATGAGCATTTAGCATTTAACATTTTTTTTTTCATAAATGCTAAGCTAATCATTCCAAACAAGCATACAACCAATAATGCTAAATGCTAATTGCTCAAAAATGCTTTTTTATGCTTGCTACCAAACACACCCTAATACTCTAGAGTTGACTACCACTATCTACAATTAAAACTTTTTTAGTTGGAATGTATAATAAAAGGTAACATTATGGTAGTTTTGAATGATATTGAATGGATAGTGTAAAATTTTAGTTAATTGACATTCGGACAAAAATGGCCCAACATCTAGATAAATCAAAAGTTAATTACATAAATCCTCCATGTGCTTTAAACACAGTAGCACTTTTCATCCCTAACTCTCAATAATTACATTGGTCATGTCTGTGGTTGTCCATTTTGCATTGACCGGTCCTTTGACCAAACGGGAGTTAGTTTTGGTCATTAAATTTTGGTCACGGGGAAAATGTGTTCTTTTATGCAAACTAAACCCACATGGACGATCTTTGTTACAACTCTTTTACTTATGTTTTTTGTTTGGCGCGAAAGTATTCGGATAAAACCCGATTTTAAACCAACCCACCCCCTAATTCCCCGAAACCCAAACTAAAACCAAACCAACCCAAAATTAAATCCCCCAAACCAACCCCCAAGAACCCTAATTCTCTTTTTGCTACACAACATCATTAATATGTGGCAAAAAATGATAAGCGCAAGGTTGTTATTAATAAAGCTGATGATTGGTCGAATAAGGATTGGTCTAAAATGGTATTGACAGATGAAATCTTTGAGGAAGTTCTTTCTAAATTTGGTGATGAAGTTAAGGCTAAATGTGGTTGCCAAAGGGCTTTTGTCCCAATGGTACTCTATGTTATGTGAGAAGCTCCCCAACTAAATGGTTGTGGGTTCAAGTCCTGCTTAGGGCGGGGGGTATCGTCGTGTGAAAGGCTAGTGCCAAGTTAGCAGCCCAAAAAGATGAACGGCGCACTGTTCTGGTTGTCGTGGCAACGGTGGTGGCGCCGTTCCCACCAGCCAACACCATTCATTTTTTTTATTAAAAAAAATAAAAATAAAAATAATAAAAAGGACATTTGGCAACAGTAATATTACCGTTTTGACACATTTAACACCAAATAATAATAATAATAATAATAATAATAATAATAATAATAATAATAATAATAATAATAATAAATCTAATTTTACCTTTTAAAAATTATATAAATACCTCCTTATTATTTCATACTTCACACACACTTCTAATATTTTTATAACATATTATTCTCTACTTTTCTCACTTTTTTTCCAAACAAAATGAATCCCAACTCACCATGGATTAACAATATGCTAACCGACCCTTCGAACCAAATAACGGGCTTGTCTTCAAATCCGGCCAACAATCCGGGATCGTCATTGAATCCATACTCTCCTCAAGCGCCTTACTTTCCTACCTTCCCAAACCCATATATGAATCCCGAATAATAATTGTTGTTTAGTCAATGTATTGCAACAATATAATCAATTTTCTCAACAACAACAACAACCAAACCAAGCCACCGCTTCCCAACCAAATTCCGACCATGCATCCTTCCATCTACGAGACGAAGATAAAAACGAATATGAAGAAGTGGTGGTCCCAATCTGACGTCGAAAAAAATGAAGGCAAAGACGAAAACGAAGAAAACCACTGAAACGCAAGCTGGTACTCGATTTCGTAACTTGTGGACCCAAAACGAGGAGTTGCTTTTGACAGAGTGTTTCATTCAAATATCCGAGGATCCAAAAAGAGGTGCGGATCAATCAAGGGAAACGTTTTGTATAGAGTTCTCGACGTATACAATATGGAAGCCGAGAAACACAAGTGGACTATTCGTACCAAGAACATGTTGATGGGAAACTGGAATCCAATGAATAAAGAGGTTACAAATTGGAATTCATTAGTGAATGAAACAAGTGTTATGACTGGGGAGAGTGATAAAGATTTTACGGCGAGGGTGCATACGTTGTATAAAATTGTGACTGGTTTAGACTTTAAACACATGAGTGCTTGGAGCTTTTTGAAAGACAAGCATAAATGGACAAATCCCGAATCAACATTGACAAGGCGAAATCGTCTTCGGTTACGGAGGAGGAACCCGAGTATTTTAGAGCAGACGCGTTGCCACGATCAGACGACATGTACCGAATTTCTAAGAGTCAACGTTCGTCAAACCCGACCGCTAGTTTTGGTTCAAACCTGGAAATGTTTCAAGAAATGATGCAATAAAAATAAGATTTAGAACGCAAGGCAAAGAGGGATGTTATCGAACGAGAGTCACTCGCGAGAGTTAATTTATATAAATCTCAAAAAATTGCCGAGAAAATGCGAACGCTACAAATGGACACAAGCAAGATAGATCCGCTCGTCGTGGCTATCTTCAAAGCACAAAAAGCATGAATCCGGGAAAGTATCCAACCGAAGAGTAGTTCACTTTAATGTCTTTTACGTATTTTTTTTCTATGTCTGCGTATTATATTTTTATTTTTATGTAATTTTTTTTTATTGATGTAACGTGTTTTTATTTTATTTAATGAAGTTTAATTTAATTAATATTGTGTATGTTTTATTTAATGTAAATAAAAAAGGCCAAAGGCACCACATTTTTTGGTGCCAACGGTAGGGTTTCTGGTGCCTTTGAGTGTTTTGCTGACGTGACAGTGTTTTTGGAGAACGGCACAAGCCGAACGGCTCCATGACACCCACTGCTCTTAGGATATTTTATATAGATTTGTGGTATAAATATTGTGAGATAGTTTAAATTGTTCTAAAAAACCTTAAATATGTTCGTATGCGAACATAGGCAAGGAGATGATAAATGAGATTCTTGAATGGTTGAGGAAAAAAGCTTACAATGAAATGCCTAAGGATTTACCAATAAGTTGTAATGGTCTGTGTTTTGGTATGAATTAATGACGTATGGATTTGGGTTTCTGTGTTTATTGTTTAGTGTTTTTACAGAGAAATGGTGGAAATTATTCCACTGATAACATTTCACACTAAACTGAAATTGAGGGTACATGAGACAAACAGTAAAAGTTAACTATGCTAAGCTAGATACTAACTAACTTAAATAACTAACAACTAACTCTATTAATGTTACTACATTGCACTAAGTTGTTACTGAGAAGAACTTTCATCTTGTGAACACTTTGCATAGTTTTGTTGTTGCCACTTGACTTAGTTGTGGGGGTGTTTGGTTGAGCATATATATCCATTTTAGTTTTGCTATGAATTGATAGAGTTAGGAAATTATTGTGTGTGTTTATTATTTAGTTGACTTGTAAAAGTCAAAAACCACTAAAATGTGACCATTTCCACCCATGTACTCTGTTCATTGTAAAACAGTCTCTTATTTATTTCATTTTGGCTATCTTTGTAGATGATAAGGGAAAGGGAAAACTGAATTTAAATGAGGTTTTTGAAGATCTGTATAACAGGGTAAAAATTCTTGAAGATGTGTTTAACAGGGTAATAAAAAGGAAATGATAGGGAATAAAGGTAAAAGTATTCAAGCTCTTATGATGTAAATGTAGTTTGAGTTATCATTTTGGTGTAATTAAGCTCTTATGATGTAAATGTAGTCAGTTAAAGTCAACTAAGGTAAACTAGATACTAACTAAATTAAATAACTAACAACTAACTCTATTACATCCTACACTATATAATAGGCTTAGCATGTCACATCATTAACCTCTAACAATTGCCACCTCATTGCCACATATTCAACTCCATGCCATGTCATTGCCTACTAGGCACACACTTTTTTCATGCATGAAATTATCATTTTTAAAAAAGTTGCAACTAATGGGGCTCGAACCCATGACCTCCTGAACAACAAACAAAGACTCAACCACTAGAGCACTTGAGTGTTTGTGTTGAAAGCTTTCAAAATAAAATAGACATGCTTAAAATCGGCATCAATCAAAATTAGCACAATTTTAGTAACTTTAATAACTCTCCTAAAAATCAACCTTCTCTATAAATGATTCATTCAAAATTCAAAACACATTTAATACCTTGTTTTCAATTCCAAATTTTAAACGCATGAACTAAAAAAAGAGCTCTTTCCTCTCATAGCTATAACACAGAGTTAATTCATTCCATGATTATCTTGATCATTTTTGGGGTTGATTTTTTTTTTTATTTTCAAATAGTTACACAATCGATTTCGATTCCAATCTTATAATCATTTGCAATTCCAATTTTCTACAAAGTTCCAGAATCGATTTCAATGGCAAAAATGCGAGGGATGTAACTAATTTTAATTTTTCAAGTCTACGATACGATCGGATCTAGAGTAAGTTTTAATATTTATTATTAATTTTCCTTTTTTCTTAAGGTTAACATGATTTTTTTTCAGGTAAATGAATCTGATAATGAATTAGTTAAGGGAAAGAAGATGGCGATCACAAAACTAATAACCTTAGATTATCAATTTTCGTTAAACCAAGTTAAAAACTCTTATTTCGGCACTATTGGATCATTTTTGAAAACGTAATAATTATGCACATCACATGTTTGATGAAATGTTTAGAAACCGAAATTGCTTATTAGTTGCAAATGTTATTTATTTAGGGTAATTTTCAATTGTATATCGGTTATTTGTTAATATCACATGATAAGTAAGATACGTTCTCAGGGATTTCTCAAGAATGCTCGACAAGCATCGACTATAGACTAAAGGAATATCATAGACAAATATCGACTATAGACTAAGGAAGATACTATAGACTAAAGGAACATCAGAGGCAAATATCGTCTATATAGAAGAGCGTATCATTCAACAGAAGAAGCATCCCCTAAAAGTTTAAGGTGATTACTATCACCATGAATCCTACACTATATAATAGGCTTAGCATGTCATATCATTAACCTCTAACAATTGCCACGTCATTGCCACATATTCAACTCCATGCCATGTCATTGCCTACTAGGCACACACTTTTCATGCATGAAATTATCATTTTTAAAAAAGTTGCAACTAATGGGACTCGAACCCTTGACCTCCTGAACAACAAACAAAGACTCAACCACTAGAGCACTTGAGTGTTTGTGTTGAAAGCTTTCAAAATAAAATAGACATGCTTAAAATCGGCATCAATCAAAATTAGCACAATTTTAATAACTTTAATAACTCTCCTAAAAATCAACCTTCTCTATAAATGATTCATTCAAAATTCAAAACACATTTAATACCCTATTTTCAATTCCAAATCTTAAACACATGAACTAAAAAAAAGAGCTCTTTCCTCTCATAGCTATAACACAAAGTTAATTCATTCCATGATTATCTTGATCATTTTTGGGATTGATTTTTTTTTATTTTCAAATCGTTACACAATCGATTTCGATTCCAATCTTATAATCATTTGCAATTCCAATCTTCTGCAAAGTTCCAGAATCGATTTCAATGGCAAAATTGCGAGGGATGTAACTGATTTAAATTTTTCAAGTCTACGATACGATCGGATCTGGAGTAATTTTTAATATTTATTATTAGTTTTCCCTTTTTCTTAAGGTTAACATGATTTTTTTTTTCAGGTAAATGAATATGATAATGAATTAGTTAAGGGAAAGAAGATGGCGATCAGAAAACTAATAAACTTAGATTATCAATTTTCTTTAAACCAAGTTAAAAACTCTTATTTCGGCACTATTGGATCATTTTTGAAAACGTAATAATTATGCACGCCACATGTTTGATGAAATGTTTAGAAACTGAAATTGCTTATTAGTTGCAAATGCTATTTATTTAGGATAATTATCAATTGTATATCGGTTATTTGTTAATATCACATGATAAGTAAGATACGTTCTCAGGGATTTCTCAAGAATGCTCGACAAGCATTGACTATAGACTAAAGGAATATCAGAGACAAATATCGACTATAGACTAAGGAAGATACTATAGACTAAAGGAACATCAGAGGCAAATATCGTCTATAGACTAAGGAAGATACGTTCTCAAGGATTTCTCAAGAATGCTCGACAAGCAGGTTAGCTACAAACCTTGGGGCACACATCAGCCATTAATTATTTGAGAAAAGTTTAAAAATTGATTAGACTTGACGTTTATATCAAATGGAAGGATGGCCTAGGACAATAAATAGTTGGTTATAGGATAAGAAACATTTGCGCCATTGTTAGACATCCTTCTTTTACTACTTCCTTTATTAGTTGCATCAGTACGTTACCACTTTGTTCTCTAAAATGATCTTTCACTTGGAGCATATATATTATTCTCGAGTTCTATGCTATATCTAATTGTTTTAATTCTATGTTGATATTAATGATAATTAATGGTGCTTTGGTCATCATTATTATCAATTCAGCATGTTTTGGAAAAACGATTATGAAGTGTCAAAGTATTACTATTATGTGATGCTACTGGTGCTAAGGTGTACCTTGAATTTGTGTATTCCGTTACTATTATCATGTGGTCTGTATGCATTTTTCTTCTAATCAATTTCTCAGTTTTTGACTAATCTAGGGGCACTTTATCACTATGCATAAGTATCTTTAACTAGCGTTGAGCCGCTGGCGCAGAAATAAACAGTGAAATCCGCGTCATGGATGCAAAAAATTTAGCAGCTGTCCGTCAACAGGTTATATAACATATCCACTCTTTTTCTTTTTTGCAACTTATTCAACATAAATAACATTTGGAGTTTCAGATGGTTATGCCATGGTTATGCCGTTACATATCTATTAGGCTTATGCATTCATGGTCGTCCCTATCAAATTTGATAATGTTTACCAAGCGTTTATTGTTTTGTATAACCCAAGTAACATGAATGCTAACCTTTCATATCTGTTAGGCTTATGCATTTTGTTAGGCTTAACATATACATTTGTTGATACAGATCAGATTGGTCAAAAGTTACCCAAATGTATATATGAATGCATAAACCTTCTAAGTAGTTGTATTTCAAAAACTTAAAGTTATTATTGAAATAGTAATACAATTAAAAAAACTACATTTATTTCTGGCCAATGTCGCTATGGAAACACATTTGGCTAATTCTGAAGTGCAAGCCATTTTGCTGTGATAGTGTATGGCATATTTCTCTCTACATTGGAGCAGCTGGGTTTAGAATCACTACGTGTTGACCACATGTAAGCTTATTCTCTTATGACATTAGGTAAAGCCATCATCTTCACATCAGTCGTTCATTTTGTTTTCTACTTTATTTTTATTGTGATGTGGCATTATTAGTAACTATCGGAGGACAATACTATAAGACAAGAGTTTGACGGTTAAACAAGGTTACTGATATTAAATTAAACAAGGTTACTGATATTAAATTTGGCATGCAGTCAACATTAGAATACCCATTATCATAAGATTTAGGACATGAGCTAATGATGAAGATTAAATTTTGGAATTCAAATGTGAATTTAAAGGCCCATTCTAACAAAAGACACACATAGTGACCACTTTTGATTAAATATAAGACTGCCTCTTAAATATATGATGTAAGGGCCTGGTGATACACAATAACAACAATAATGTTTATTTTTAAACATAAAAACTCTAGCCCGTAAAGAATTATAAGATTTTGTAGAAGTTGATGATTTGGTAATCCAAAATTGTTTTCATGCATGTGTTTTAGGTCTGTTCCTGGTGAGGAGGTTTCATTAACCACAAAAGTACAATCCCTTTGTGAGTGGCCTGCAATGTTCAAAGTGGTGACCTCGAAATTGGAAGCGTCAGAGAAGTGAATGCTCGGTTTGTATTTCTTGCTACCACAAGTACAAAAATGTTCGGAAGTTTTTAATGAAGAGGAGCACATCTTAAGCATGCAAATTGTTGGTGGTGATCACAGGCTACAAGTACCTATCTATATACATCTACAACCTTTAGAGGGAACAGTTTTGACACAATTCACTTATGAATAGATCGATTTGGGGTAATAAAGTGTTCAAATGGGTCAAACAAAATTTGTAGCTAAAGTGAACGGAGCAAGAGGCTCACATGGGAAGAAAGTTCCTAAACTCCATTTTTATTGCATACAATTAAAAAAATCACAGATCATTAGTACAACGAAAATATTATCTTTGAGATCATAATTAGAGCATTAGTTGTTTGTAGAAGTTTTTCAAGAAAATCAAAACCTCCATTTTTAAATATTTTAACCTTTTTGTTGTATATTGATCATTATCGTCATTTGAATGTTCTCCATCGCCATGCTAACATATCAATTTTTATTTGTATTGAAGGTGCTCCTCTGACTTGCTCTGCCAGAATTTTATATAGTGGAACTTGGAAAGTAGAAGATACTAATCAAAACCAAGTTTATTATTTGATTTCATTCATGTCTTAAAAAGCACATCGGAAATCATGAAAGTGTTTTGTCATAATTTACTCTAATTGATCAGGTTCAACATATTTCATTCAAGTGTTTTAAGTCCAATAAAAAAAATCATGTGTCCCTATCATAAGCACCTTGACCATCTCGGAGGACCCTTGACGCTCAAAATCAAAAGGTTATCCCTTTATTGTTTATTATGTATTTTTTTAATTGAGAATAAGTTAATATATAATTAATATTTTGGTTAATGGTTGACGTAGGCGAATACAATAAAAAAAATGAAGCAAAATGAGCAAGAATGCCATATCTCAAGTCGATTTTGTTTGAAAGGTAAATCGTTTATATCATTATTGCTCTTAACTTACTGAATTTTATTAAATAAAGTTGTTGAATTTGCCTAATGCCTATGTTAATTTTTATCATGTAGCGAAGTCAATAGTTATTTTATTTCATAAAGGATTAATGTTGTTTTTCCTTTTATTTTCATAAATTTACATACCAAACATTAGTCAATAAGCACCGTTGTTATAACTTTGAGTGTCTGCATAATATAGTGACACATTGTTATATTTTGGTTAATGTAGAGAAGGTATGTATTCAAATATTATCATTGTGTTCCTTCATACAGGTGATTCTATCCTACTTTCTAATCTAGAAACTGCTTGCAGTTAACATCTACACATCATAATTTGTTTTTTTAGGGCTGATGCCAATTTCCAAACATCCTTTAAACCTATTCAAGCTGATACTTAACTTTTTTAACAAATATTTGTGTTGTTATACGATCACAATAGGTTGCCATTTTTTTAAGTTTATATATACTATCATCGACAACTTCCTTTTACTTACACTTTTGTTTTTTAAACTTATTAGGTGTACACGAAATGGAAATTGGCTATTCAACTGATAAACGCTCGGGGCATAACTCTCCAAGGCTATCAAAGGTGGAAAACATCGACGTTTATTATTTTAATAGTTACAAACCAAATTATTTATAGTATTCATTGACATATTAGTTATTATTCCTTTCAATACTAATGGAACTTATTTACGTTCATTGTTGTTTGTTGATTCATTCACACACATCTCTTTAATGATTTTTTTTTTAGAAATCCCCGTGATTCCACAGGTTTCGCATATGAATAACCCTTATGTAATTTATTATGATACTTATGATTGTTATTTTTATGTATAATACATGAGCAATATATTTATAATTTTCAACTTATTTCCTTCAATATATTTGACTTATTCATTATTTATTTTACGCGTAAAAAAGTTCAACAAACAATTTTATGAAGCGTACTCGCCCATCGGGCGGGTTATGAAGCTAGTGTAACTATATTGCACTAAGCTGTTGCTAAGTAAAACTTTCATCTTGTGAACACTTTGCACAGATTTGTTATTATGGTTTGACTTAGTTGCAAGGGTGTTTAGGAGTACAGTTAGAAAACCATAGTATATCACACCATGGAACTTTTATCCCCCCTTGTTTCTAATCTTTCCAAGCTCTATTCTTATTCAAGCGGCTTGACTCTTATGTCATCTTTTTGGCTATCTTTGCAGATATCATCTCCAAGGGAAAGCAGGTTGATGTAATCATTATCTCATATGATGATATTGTTATTCTTTTAGACACTGATGATTCTACATCCACTACTGATGATGTGATCTATTTTGGTAATTTTCCTGACAGTGATGATTCAGATTACATTTCCATTTCAGACAGTGATGATGATGATGATATTGGGGTGAAGTGTGGCTTGGTGCCTTCTGAGCTAACTGCTTCCACTTTAAGGGCTAGCAAGGTAAAGGGAAAGCAAGGTAGAAGAAGGAATAATTCAATAACAGGTTGCATCTTTGGTCTGAGAGCTCCTAATAGTGAGGTTAAGAGACCTAAAGGTGAGGTTCTATTGAGAAATTGCATACTTGGTCTTAGAGCTCTTAGATCAAATGTGGATTGCTCAAAGAGCAAGATGAAGTGGGATGTTCCAGCACCAAAAAGATGAAGTCTTAACTAGTTAGGTGATGTGTAGTATGGATTTGGTTGTATGGTGTAAATTGAAAACAATGTATTTTGGATGTGTATAATTGTTGGCCTTGTATTTAACTTTTATGTATTTATGTGGTAAGTTGAAAACAATGATTATAAAGGATGGCCTTTTAGTGGTAAGTAATGAAATATGCATTTTGGTTTGTGTATAATAGATGGCCTTTTATCTTGATTACTTGAAGCTTTGTTACTGGCTATTTGCATAAGGTTTGTGCAAAAGGTTACTGAATATGCAAATGTCATTTGCAGTTTAGGTTTGTGCACAAGCTTTGTTACTGCATAAGGTTTGTACACAAGGTTACTGGATATTATGTAATTTGACTCCTAAAAGTAAAAATAACCTTATGGCACACTGCATAAACATAGCTTATACCCATCAAACATGTCCTAACCTAGTCTAAACAGCCTAAACACAGTCTACACAAGGTTACTGCATTTGTATTTCCATTTTCAGTTTAGTGAGTGTTTTGGAATTTCCTAAAACATTATAAAGGCCTTATTCATTATTACACCAACAAAATCATATACCAAGCTAAATTTCAACAACAACCACTCCTCTTCTTCTGGTTCTTGCCTAATTTTGTCATCCCACTCTTGTTCAACCCTTGTGATACGTGGGAATTGCACCCTCGTAACAGGTTTTACCTCTCAAGGGATCTCGAGAAGCTTACAACCCCCACCAGGCAGTGTACCTGATCGTTGTAGTATAGTATAGTGATGAGGCGAAAAATGATCCGTTTTTAGGGGGTCATTTAAGCCGGAATTTGAATTTATTTGATCAAATATTGCCCTAAATCGTTCCTTTTGTGATTTTAGGTATTTTGGGAGTGAATTCTGGAAAAGGAAGCATTTTGGACGTTTTCGGAGCATAAAAGTGAAGAAAACGGCAAAGTCTTAATTTTCCTTGCTGGGAACAGTACCTGACGGCGTCAAGAAGGTTTTGATGACGGCGTCAAGAGCAAAAGAGGTGACGGCCCAGAGAAAACGTGACGGCGTCAGAACATGGCCGTCAAGAGTAAATGTGGTGACGGCCTAGAACAAGATTACACATGACGGCGTCAGATCTGGATCTAGGCAATCCGAGAATATTTTTGGCGGTGGGTTGACGGCGTCAGAACTTTACTCCGTCACCTTAGTAAATCTATATATAGTCTTTGTAATTTTCATTCTAAAGGGAGGAGAATTTTAGGGTCGAACTTAATAAACCCTAGCACGACTTTTACAGTATTTTCAAGGGTTTTCACCCCTTGAAACCCTTCATGTTCAATTGAGATAAGTATCCTTTCAATTCATTCAATATGTCTATGTGTTGTTTGAATATATCTTACGCTTGTTTTGATTTTAACATGCTAGGCTAGATCTCTTGTGTGTTTTCTTAGATGTAATGAAACCTAGATGTTGATTATAGGTTGATTGCTTGTTTATAGTTGTAATGGATGAATGATTTCAATGTTAGGCTTAAGAAAACTGGCAGATCTCCATTGTGTAACTTGCTTGAACGTCTTAAGAAACATGAACCGATGTGTACTAGGTTTTTATGGTTGTATTTAATGCATGAGCGAATTCTAGTGATCCCATGTTAGGAGCTTCTTGCAGGCTCGACATAGGAGTGAAGTAGAGTTGGGGAAGTAAGTACGCCACCCCACGACTGGTATTAAGGAATATAACCCGTCATCCACACAACTGTAACAAACAATTAACCTGTAAAAGATATCTAGGGAGTAGTGAAATCTAAGTAAACACAATTCTCCCATTTATTGTTCACACCATTAGTTTAATTAGTTTAATTTACATTTCTGTTATTTTATTTTGATTGCATCTGTAGTTATTGGGTTAGTTGACTAGCAACTAATTCCGCCCACTCTTTCAAAAACCGAGATTTTTATTTGCTTTTATAAAAATATAAAAATATAAAAATACAAAAAGAATCATCCCTCACCTCTAGACCTAGTCTTTAGGCTTTCTAATCCTAGCGACACTATTCCTGAGTTGAATGATCAATCCCCCAGTACTTATCACTATACTATACTACAACGATCAGGTACACTGCCTGGTGGGGGTTGTAAGCTTCTCGAGATCCCTCGAGAGGTAAAGCCTGGTGCAATTCCCACCCATCAAGTTTTTGGCGCCGCTGCCCGGGGAATAGTTATTGTCTAAGTTAGAATTTCTTTTTATTAGGTCTACTTGCTAGATTCCTTTCTAGTAAGACTTTATTTTTATTTTTAGTTTTCTTTAGTCTATCTTATTTCTTCGTGCCTTTGTTAGTAAAATAAATTCATTGACTATTCCGTGGACCATTATGGAAAACGCGAATCCACCCCTTTCCCCTAGAGAAGTGGCTTTGTTACGTGAACAAATTGAGAGTGAGATTAGGGAACTTAGGGAGCTTAATAGGTTGATTAATGTTGAGCTCGACCATGCATTTAGTGACCTAGCGACCGCCTTGTATTCAAATAAGGACCTAGGAACTAAAGATTTTGAGGATGTTGTTGAGGAACTTGAAGAAGGGGAGATTGATCCAAAGCTAGATAACTATTTTAATTTATACCCCACTAAGGAGGAGATTGCGTACTATAATAATCTTATTGATAATCCTCGACCTCCTTTCACTAGAATCGAACCTAAGATAAAGAGAGGCGATCCTAAGAATGCTAAGATACCATGTATGATTGGGTATAAACACATTGACAATGCTTACATTGATTTTAAATCCCCAATCAACATTATGTCCTTAAGTGTCTATAATGATATTGTGAAAACAAGAATTGGACCTAGAAGAGATCCCAAATACCCCGGTGGAGTTTGTAACTTTGTCGGGAGAATTAAAGGTCTCCATGTCTTTGTCGGGAACTTTACTTATATCACTGACTTTATGGTTGTTGAAGACTTAGCTAGTGTTATTGATTGCCGCTTATCCCAAGTTGTGTTTGGTAAATCATTTATGGAAGAGTCCAAGTTAGAATATGATGAGATAGAAGGGACAATCCAATTTGCTAGTAACACCGATAGGATCACTTATAGGATGCCTAATAGAATGAAAGAATTTCGTTTTGTGCCCCGATTTGACATGGATAACATTGGTGCTTTCGAGGACATCAATGAAGAGGATAAGAAAAAGGGCATGGATTATGTATGGGAGAAGAAGAGTCTTTTCTACAAAGATTGCTTGACTCTAGGACCAAAGTATAAAGTCGATAAGGAATTTGCCAATAGGATTATAGGAGCAATTGAGAAAAAGGTGGTTGGTCTCTATAAAGAACATTTACAATCAAAGAGTGAGACCAACGATGAGGCCACGTAGTAAGCCATGACCTTGAGTCTAGCTACAAGACTCGTAAATAAAGAAAAGCGCTTCTTGGGAGGCAACCCATGATTTGTGTGATTTTTATTTTGTTTGATTGTTATTTGTTTTCGTATGCATGCTTTATTTTTATTGTTGGTAGATCATGTTTCAAACAAAATGGTGAAATACTTTATTTTGTCGTTTGGCTTTGTCTTAACTTCATCCAAAGGTATTTCGCAAAAGATAAGTGTAAGGGGAAACCCCAAATATGTTTTTAAGAAACAAAAAACCGATCATGATTCTCCACAATATTAAATGGACATGTAAATTCGTATTTGTTAGAGTCAAATGCTTGTATCGAGTCATAATGATGTTTTGCAGGATTTTCCAGGAAGTAGGACAAAGTTTTTCCATAAATTTTCCGGAAACTTAACGTAAGAATTTCTGCAGGTCACTTCTGACGGCGTCAGGAAGACATTCCTGACGGCGTCATGTGTAAAAATCTGGAAATTTTGCTAGTTTTGTTTTTCTAACGGGGTCTTAAAGTTTTTGTTAAATCTTTAGTTTTATAAACTCCAGGGAATCTGCAAACATCATTCCACAAGCATTATATCTTACTTTGTTTTCTAGGATTTATTAGTATATATAGATTGCCGCCAATTTTACGCGAGGTTGCCTTGTTTGTTTTCTCAGGTTTAACATGTTATGTATGACAAGAAGATGATTTATATTCTGGAAGGGAAGCTTTGATTGTTCATTTTCTTGGAGGAAGATCTAACCTTTTTACCACACTATCCACACCGAACGAATCAGGGGAGTATTTGATTTCATTCTTTTACCTATTTCACTTTTACATTCTTTAATTGAACATTGGGGACAATGTTCATCCTAAGTGTAAGGGGAGGGTAAATGATGATACCTCATAGGATACACTTTCACTTGAGTTTGTTTGTTTGATGGTAGGTGTGTAATAAAACTATGAGAAATACTTGTTAGTGTAATTTTAGCGCCAAATTTATAATTTTTTACAACATTTAGGAGTGAAACTTTAGCCTTAGCAAGCGTCTCATGGATAGGAGTCTTATGACTAGCACAAAACCGTACTATTCAGAAAAATTTTCTACCCAAATATGTGAGGTTCGCCTTTAGATTTGATAGGAAAAGCATTTACTATTAGTGCTTATGAGTGTACCGGTAGCATTTAGATTTTAGAACTTGCGTTAGTGATGCATCCCGAGACCGCTAGTGAGACTACATTCGTGTAGTAGGATTTACTACATGATAAGAGGTATTAGGATCACCCTTGTGTTAAACCCGTATCATAATTACTTGACCATTTAAGTCATATTACTTGGCTAGTAAAGTCAATTAATTTTCCCCACACCTTAGCGTTGTACTCATTTTTAGTACACGAAACCCCTAGTACACCCCTCTGAGCCTATCTTTTCGTTTCTAACTTTAAGCATCTTACTTAAAGGAAGAATTTGTTACACCTCAGTTAAATGTACACCCAAATCGCCTTAGCCTTCCGTGTATGCACTCATCTTTAGTGCATTATTGTTATATGTTTAAACCTTTAGTTAATTATCTAATTGATTACATGGTTGCTAAGTCGAGTCATATCCTTGTACATATTGTTTTGGGACGATTGGGACTCATGGGTAAAGTACTAATGTTATGGAGTAATGGGGAAGAACATCATTTATTACCCCCATATGTGCGTTAATTTTAAAAGTATTCCAAGTGTTTTGATTATCTTAATTCTAGTCATTAGATTAGTTTATTGTAAAGTATGTAAAAATTCAAGTGTAAGGTGAATGTTCATTCCCTATGATGTATTATTTTAGATGTTAGGGTAAGAGTGTATGCAAAAAAAAAAAGAAAAAAAATCGAAAAAAAAGAGAGAAAAAAAATAGAAAAAGAAAAGAGAAAAAAAAAACATACGGACTACCATCCCGTTTCATTCTATGTTTATTTTATGTTTTTGTTATTTTTCATTTATTACCTTAAGTCGAGTCTAGTCTTGGCTTAGCAACGCCATATTGTACATGTAATTAACCAAGATGATTAACTCGCCACCAGTAAAGATTGCCTATATCCAACAAAACCATGTTTTCCATATCCCTACACCTAACGTTACAACCCTTTTAAAAGACCTCTTTGATAGTTTATCCTAGGTGCATACGCCATGTGGTGGAGGTTTGATCCTTTCCCAAGCCTATGGTAATCTATTTTGCTATGACAGGTAGTGAGAGATATTTTCCATTTCCATTTTGTGATATATACTTTATTACACCCGAGAGATGTGAGTATCTAAACACTATTTGTGAGGTGCTAGTATATGACCTCCGTGCTTGTCTTTGGTCTTTAGTGGAACGATTATTTGTTGTAATTACTTTTATATTGAGGACAAGCAAATCTCAAACGTAAGGGTATATGATGAGGCGAAAAATGATCCGTTTTTAGGGGGTCATTTAAGCCGGAATTTGAATTTATTTGATCAAATATTGCCCTAAATCGTTCCTTTTGTGATTTTAGGTACTTTGGGAGTGAATTCTGGAAAAGGAAGCATTTTGGACGTTTTTGGAGCATAAAAGTGAAAAAAGGGCAAAGTCTTAATTTTCCTTGATGGGACAGTACCTGACGGCGTCAAGAAGGTTTTGATGACGGCGTCAAGAGCAAAAGAGGTGACGGCCCAGAGAAAACGTGAGGGCGTCAGAACATGGCCGTCAAGAGTAAATGTGGTGACGGCCCAGAACAAGATTACACATGACGGCGTCAGATCTGGATATAGGCAATCCGAGAATATTTTTGGCGGCGGGTTGACGGCGTCAGAACTTTCTTCTTGACGCCGTTACCTTAGTAAATCTATATATAGTCTTTGTAATTTTCATTCTAAAGGGAGGAGAATTTTAGGGTCGAACTTAATAAACCCTAGCACGACTTTTACAGTATTTTCAAGGGTTTTCACCCCTTGAAACCCTTCATGTTCAATTGAGATAAGTACCCTTTCAATTCATTCAATATGTCTATGTGTTGTTTGAATATATTTTATGCTTGTCTTGATTTTAACTTGTTAAGCTAGATCTCTTGTGTGTTTGCTTAGATGTAATGAAACCTAGATGTTGATTATAGGTTGATTGCTTGTTTATAGTTGTAATGGATGAATGATTTCAATGTTAGGCTTAAGAAAACTGGCAGATCTCCATTGTGTAACTTGCTTGAACGTCTTAAGAAACATGAACCGATGTGTACTAGGTTTTTATGGTTGTATTTAATGCATGAGCGAATTCTAGTGATCCCATGTTAGGAGCTTCTTGCAGGCTCGACATAGGAGTGAAGTAGGAGGTTATAGAGTTGGGGAAGTAAGTACACCACCCCATGACTGGTATTAAGGAATATAACCCGTCATCCACGCAACTGTAACAAACAATTAACCTGTAAAAGATATCTAGGGAGTAGTGAAATCTAAGTAAACACAATTCTCCCATTTATTGTTCACACCATTAGTTTAATTAGTTTAATTTACATTTCTGTTATTTTATTTTGATTGCATCTGTAGTTATTGGGTTAGTTGACTAGCAACTAATTCCGCCCAGTCTTTCAAAAACCGAGATTTTTATTTGCTTTTATAAAAATATAAAAATATAAAAATACAAAAAGAATCATCCCTCACCTCTAGACCTAGTCTTTAGGCTTTCTAATCCTAGCGACACTATTCCTGAGTTGAACGATCAATCCCCCGGTACTTATCACTATACTATACTACAACGATCAGGTACACTGCCTGGTGGGGGTTGTAAGCTTCTCGAGATCCCTCGAGAGGTAAAGCCTGGTGCAATTCCCACGCATCATATAGTGACAAGTACCGGGGGATTGATCGTTCAACTCAGGAATAGTGTTGCTAGGATTAGAAAGCCTACTAAACTAGGTCTAGAGGTGAGGGATGATTCTTTTTGTATTTTTATATTTTTATGAAAGCGAGTAAAATCTCGGGTTTTGAAGGAGTGGGCGAAATTAGTTGCTAGCCAACTAACTACAAATGCAATCAAAATAAAATAAAAGAAATGAAAATACAACTATTAAACTAATGTGGTGGAAACAATAATGAGGAAAGTTGTGTCTACTTAGACTTCATTACTCCCTAGATATCTTTTACAGGTTGATAGCTTGTTACAATTGCATGGATGACGGGTCATATTCCTTAATACTAGTCGTAGGGCCGTGTACAATATTCCCTAACTCTATAGTATCCTACTTCACTCCTATGTCGAGCCGTCAGAAGCTTCTAACATGGGATCATTAGAATTCTCCTACGCATTAAATACAACCAAAAATCGTAGTACACCTCCGATCATGTTTCTTAAGACGTTCAAGCAAGTTACCAATGAAAGTCTGCCAGTTTTCTTAAGCCTAACATCGAATACAATCATCCGTAACAATTATAAACAAAC
The DNA here is from genome assembly GCA_030686995.1 of Artemisia argyi. Classification (NCBI taxonomy): domain Eukaryota; kingdom Viridiplantae; phylum Streptophyta; class Magnoliopsida; order Asterales; family Asteraceae; genus Artemisia; species Artemisia argyi. The sequence continues at coordinate 11,145,564 of CM060689.1, read as the reverse complement.
AATCAACCAATAATTAACATCTAGGTTTCAATACATCTAAGCAAACATAAGAAAAATCTAGCCTAGCATGTTAAAGAGAAGAAAAGCGTAAGATATAATCACACAACACATAGACATATTGAATGATTTGAATGAATACTTATCTTCAATTGAACATGGAAGAATCAAGGGGTTGGAACCCTTGAAAAACTGATAAAATTCGGACTAGGGTTTATTCCCTCAAAGTTGCACACTAATGAATGAAATTTGGAAAACTATATATAGACTTTACATCGTGACGGCGTCATGTATTAGATTGTGACGCCGTCAACTCGCTGCCATGATAAAATCATATTGCCTTGATCTATTGGTGACGCCGTCACGTAGGAATTTACTCTGGGCTGTCACGTGTAGTTGGACCCTGACGGCCTTGGTGACGCCGTCAGGTCCTAAGCTTAAAAACTCTCTGGATCGTCACATGTATTTTCCACTTCCACCTCTTTTGTAACTCTTGACGCCGTCATGTACAAAGGCTTGATGCCGTCAGGTACTGTTCCCAGCAAGGAAATTTGAGACTTTGCCGTTTTCTTCACTTTTATGCTCCAAAAACGTCAAAAATGCTTCCTTTTCCATATTCTTCCTCAAAAGTACCTAAAATGACAAAAGGAACAATTTAGGGCAATATTTGATCAAATAGTCTCGAATTCAGGCTTAAAGGACCCCTTAAAAGCGGTTCACTTTTCGCCTCATCACCTTGCTTCTTCTTCTAAAGTTTTTGTTAATGCTTCTTAGTCTATTCTTAGTTAATGTTCTTGTTCTTTAGTACATTCTAATAGTTTTTTTTAATTCTTCTTGTTCTTCAGTACGATGTCCATCATTTTCAGTGCCACCTACACCACTTTCATTTCCAATAATTGTATCCTTGTGGAAAACCTTAACCACATTTCTCATTGTAATGTTAAGATAATGCCCTGATTGTTTAATTTAAGAGAAAACAAAGAATAACTATAAAAACCCAAATCAGCTCCTACGGTTATTATCTTTCCAAACCTCACTTGTAAGCACTTTGTGATGAATTGTACCTGAAATCGAACCTAAAAGGTCTTTCAGTGTTACTGTGAGATCATCTAGTGCATTCGGAGTACAAGACTTGATTATCGCAACAACCTTGTCATGTTTCCCTTTCTTGCAAAATTTCTTGATGTCGCCAAAACACCCACTCACGATCTCCCCCATCAACAATCACAAACTCGGCCGCACTAACCCACAGCCTACGCGTAAAATCCTCATCGGTGGTGGTGGGAGTTTAGTGGTGGCAGGAAAAAAAAGTTATGCCCCGTACGTCCCTTTATAAGAAAGAAAAATAAAATAAAATAAAAAACGCGCCAAACAAAGAACATAAGTTAAAGAGTTGTAACAAAGATCGTCCTTGTGGGTTTAATTTGCATAATAGGAAACATTTGCCCCTCACGTGACGAGTACGTGACAAAAGTTAACAACCAAAACTAGCTTCCCTTTGGTCAAAAGACGAGTGAATACAAAATGGACAACCACAGGGATGACCAGTGTAATTATTGAGAGTTAGGGACGAAAGGTGCTACTGTGTGTGAAACCACCGGGATGATTTAATGTAAGTCATTGGTGAAACTTAAATGCACATGACGATATATTGATATATCATTGTCTCGATGTTCATTATTATTGAGTCGTTAACTTCGCAGTTGATTCTGTCTCGTGACATCTTATTTCAACAGCAGATCGTAAAGAAATGATCTTCATATGATGCATTGCCAGGTTTCTTTAACTTATCTTATCTTGTAACTTTATAAGTAAAAAGAATGAGCTTATGAATAATAGATATTAGAGATTACAAAATCAATTTCTAGATCTACTTAAAAGGATGATGGGAGTCTTTCCTTTGATTGTTGGATTCTGCTGTTGAACATCTAAGTAGTTATACTTTTAGAGTTGTAGTATCATTGTAGTAATTCCTAGTATCGCTAGTTTTCAAGCAACAAATATAAATGCCTTAAAAAAAAAGAAAAAAAAAAAAAAAAGTTGTAATATTTTGGTCCCAAAAATTTCTCTACGAGTGTCAAAACTATGAGAAATGTTACGATCACATAATTTTTACAAAAAACATTTTCACACGCACCCTAGAGAGAGAATTCAAAAAGATGAGAGTGAATGAGATAAATTATTATGTCATGTTATTTTGTTAAAATATTTCTGTAAAATTTATGTGATTCTAACGTTGGCCAAAACAGTTTTCAGTTAGTGATAAGGAACCAGTATGTTTGAATAAAGTTTTTAATGATTTTGACATACAATCATTAAAAATTCGAAATTTCCAAAGTTGCCATTGTTGTTTTTGCTACCATGAAACTTTGAGCTTTTATGTATATGTACTTCATTTCCTCTTGCGATAAATTCGATAGGATATATGAATTTTTAGCAGCATTTTTTAACATAAAAATACTCTGCGCTCGTAACATTGGTTTGCTAAATCACCAGATTTATGTAAAACGTTCTGATATTCCAATCTTTCGCATGCCTGCCATTTACTAAGGTAAACATGATCTTGGTTTGGGTTCCACAGGATTTTGTTACCTTGATAAGTACATAAATGTGTCTATGTCAAACACTTGTACAGACCCTTTTAGCTTAACTGTATATGGTCGGTCCCCTTGCATTGTTAGGTACAAATTAAAACTTAAAGAGTTAAAGGTGAACAGAACGCGCCTTATGCTAGTTGTAGTAATAAATATTTAAACAAACACGCGTAAAATTTAGTCCGTGATCTGCAAATACAGTCTTGTAAATGATTTCTAATTGATGAACAAGTGTTTTACATGTGATATTGAATCTTCACATAAACAGAAAGAGAAAGAAAAAGAAAAAAAACAGTAGTGGTAATAATAAATAGTAACAGAAACTCAAGTGACACTTTTCGAAATATAGAACATTGTACATAAAGTATACAAAGTTTAAGAAAAGACTGCGATAACTGGATGCTGGTGACTAACCGATGAGTGAGATTCCTTGGAGGAGTAAAGCATCAGCAAGAATTTGATTAGCAGCTTGAGATGGATGAACACTGTCCCAAAACACATACTGAGTCGCGTTACTGCATGTACCCGGAGATTTTGGATTGCATAAGAAAACCGTTGTCTCCACTGTTCCTGTTCCACAACACCCTCTTGTAGCCTCCACAAAACCTTAACAAATATACAAACAAAACAACCATCAGAACAATGTTTGTCAAAAAGTTTAAATCTTTATATAAATCCCAGTCAAGTTGTATTACCTTGAGAAGAAGGATTTTTAACAAGGTCATAAAGTGGTTGAAAGATGTCGAAAATAACAATCTTGAGACCGGGAAGTTGCTTTCCGAGCTGAGTTGCAGCTGCATTAACCTTCTTGTTAAAAGCTTGAGCATCTGTGTTGATATTGGATACACAACCCTTTTCATGGGATCCAAACAACGTTCTAACCGCAGGCAAACACCCCAACGGTGGGAGTGATGTCACACCAATTCGCCTAGCTCCTAACCCATACAAATCCTGTTTTTTTTTTTTTTTTTTTTGACCCATCAGCAAAATATCTAAAAAATATTATACCAATATAGTACTTATGGTAAATTATAGTTTACCTTAACAAAGCTTTGAAAGATTCCAACTAGATAGCTTCCGTATTGGTCGGCTGTGTAGTGTTTGTTAATGAAAGGATTAACATAGTAGTTCTGCGCGAAATCGCTGTTACCAGCACTGATTAAGTACAATGCATCCTTAAATATTGAGGCTGCTTTGCTACCTCCAGCAACTTGTACTAGTTTACCTTGATACTCTTTGTAGTATTGCAATTGTTGTTGCAATGAAATTGCATGCTGCATTTTACAATATTAACTATAAGTTATTGTTATCATCATCTTATTAGCATATCAGCAGTTGTAAGGGACAAATGGTGTTTAGGATGTTGCTTATTAGGTGTGCTTATATGATTAATTGAAAAATGAAATAAGTTGTTTTGAGTAATCAGTTTATCAAAGTATAAGTAGTTTTAATAAGCAATCAAATCCCCCAATAAGCTAACTAAGATAAAAAGTTTTTTATTTTACGCTTAAAGCTGCGGTTTTCTCATCATAACCAGATCCAGCTGATGCGAAATTAGCTCCAATGAGAAGATTCTTTCCACTAGCCTCAGGGCTAAGATATGCAGGTGGATATGTTGTGAATCCAAGTGTATCAGCTGTAGTAACATAGCAAACATATAATTATATATATATATATATATATATATATATATATATATATATATATATATTAGTTCCCATTCTAACATGCCTAATGACATATATGTCTCAGTTGAGACTTGAACCCATAGCGATTATATTGTTATGAATTATGACACTCATCTACTGCTAAGTCAAAAGCGTGTCGATAAATAAAGGACAACATCAACAATAAGTTAAAAACAACTTTTTATCACACGTCATTATCCTAATATTTGTACATACCAGTAATATCAGTAGCAAGTTTGCCATTGCAAAATCTTCCAGTTGCTTTTTGGTTAGGAAAGTCACGACCATAAGGCGGGTAATTCGCTTTAAGAAGAGTCGCTAAGTAGTCATTGTTTCCCACATCAACAGCAGAGTCACCAAAAGTAATAATAGCCGGAACCAAAGGTTGAGCTTTAGCAACACTGATCACAAGTGCTACTAATGCAACAAGCAAACTAGTTCTAGTAGTTGAACCCATGAACACTTGCTTTGAAAATAAAGTGAGTGAAAATGTGTGTGCAGAAAGGTGTGTTTATAAAGATGGTGCATTAAATGTAGGTCGATAATGCTGGTACAAGATCAATAAGACAATAAAAGCTAGCTAAGTTTAAATATGTATATCTATAAACAGATGGGTTGGGTGATCATTGATCAATGTTTTAGTTCGAGATATATGTGTAGGGGACCTAAATTTTTTATATTTTGAACATGGTATGGTGCTCTTAGGGGGAGGGAGTGGACACGTGAAAGCACGGTACGGGATCGATATGGCGCGGGAACACCGCCGCCGCCCCCATGATCACGCACGGCATGCTTCATGTGAGTAAAAATTTCACGCACGAGAACCAAATTTCTTTTCGACCGTTGCTCTATTTTTTTGACCGTTTGAGATGCAACGGCATTTTTTTTAGTATCTATATATTGGACAAAGACAAGGGGCAAAACAAAGAAGGAAAAAAAACATATCAAACCAAAAAAAAAAAAAAAAAAAGAAAAAAAAACCTATTCGATCCAAAAAAACATAACAAAAAAGAAATAAAAAAAAAAAAAAAAAAACCAACCATATGGAGCATGAAAGAATAGGTTTGGCTGTATTGTTAGACGAGCCGTTTGAGTGGTCTAACGATAGTAGTCTCGACGTTTTTGCTAACGCGATTGACGAAGATGATACAGCAAGGTCGACACGAAGATCAGTAAAACGCAATCGGATCAAAGCTGCAGAAAGATTGCATCGTGATTATTTTTGTGAAGATCCGAAATTCAACGATGACGTGTTTGAAGATAGGTATCATATGCCTAAAAGTTTATTTTTAAAAATCACACATGCTATTGAGTCTAAATTCGAGTATTTTCAAGAAGGTTACGACGCTAGAGCGAAAAAAGGGGTATGATCGGTAGCCTAGATTGCACACATTTCGTTTGGAGGAATTGTCCAAGGGTCAATATAAAATGGGTGATCATCAATACCCCAAGATTATGATGGAGGCAGTGGCGTCTCAAGATTTGTGGATATGGCACGCGTTATTTGGACCGCCGGGTTCAAACAATGATGTGAATATTGTGATGCAATCTCCGCTATTCCTCACTGAGCGTAATGGTACGACACCTAAGTGCCCATTTGTTGTGAACGGCCATACGTACAAGCGTGGCTACTATCTAAACAATGGCATATATCCTGCATGATCTACTTTTGTTAAAGCGTTCAAATATCCAACCGACCCGAAAGAGAAAAAGTTCAGGAAAGTACAAGAGTCGGCTCGAAAAGATGTTGAACGGGTATTTGGTGTTCTCAAGGGTAAATGGCGTATACTGAATCGACCCTTACGGTCATACACAATAGAAAGAATTAGTAAACTAGTTTATACGTGTGTGATATTGCACAACATGATTATACATGACGCCAGTACCGCAATCTTCCCAGTTCATATTCGGGGATCCTCCGATCCAACCGGTGTTTGACGAAGCAGCCTTAGCCGAGATACGACATGAGAAAACACATTTTCGTCTCCGATTTGATCTTATGGAGCATATTCACGCTCAACAATTACCATACCTCGAGGTGGACGATGAAGACGATGAAGTTTAGTTTTTTAGTATTATGAATAGGGCTGTAAACGAACTGAACGTTCAACGAACATTTCATGAACCGTTCGGTAAAAAGTTCGTTTATTTATTAAATGAACGAACATGAACAATATTTTACATTCGTTTAGTTAAATGAACGAACATGAACAAAATTTGTGTCCATTCATTTATGTACGTGAACGTTCGATTATGCGTTCATTTATGTTCATTTATTTATTTATGTTCATATATCATATATATATATATATATATATATATATATATATTAATTGTATAATTTTAAAATTGATTTGTTTAAACAAAACAACACTTATAAAACAATATATTTTGCATAATTTAATAAAGTTTATCTTTGTTTGTCTATGTTTATTCATGTTCGATCGTTTATGTTCGTTTAACGTTCGTTTAGTATCTTAATGAACGAATATAAACGAACATGAACAACTCATTTTCTTAATAAACGAACATGAACAAGAAAATCTGTCCGTTTAAGCGTTCGTGTCCGTTTATTTGTCCAGTTAAAATTAAACGAACGAACATGAACAAGGCTCCGTTCATGTTCGTCCGGTTCGTTTACAGCCTTAATTATGAAATTTAGTATTATGTAATGTTATTTTATAATTTTTAGTAATATTATGTAATATTTTTATAAGTTTTAATGGAATTTTAGGTTTTTTTATAATTTTAATGGAATTTAAAAAAGAAAAAAAAAAGGAAGTGAGTGACGGGTGAGTGAAGTGTTGCCAGCAAAAATATGGGTGAGTGATGAAAAAAGTGGTGAATGATGTGGCATAAGGGGATTGGTTGTGAGTGAGTGATGGGAGAGAGAATAGATGAACCACTCCATCCCCCCTTAGTCTGTTACCTCTAAAAAGTTTTTACATTTATCTTTTTTCAACAGCAAGATTTTTACAATCTACGTACACACTAGCGGAGACATGAGGGGGGCAGGTAGGCACGTGCCCCCTAGCTAAAAAAATTGTGGTATAAAATTTCTAAAATATATGGTTATTTTTGTAGTTTGTTTCCTTAACGAGCCGATTTGTAGTGTAGTTTTTAAAAATTATTAAAATTTGACCCCTAGACCATAACTTTCTAGCTCCGTCCATGCCTATATCATAAATAGTATCTTATATATGTCTCTAATCAGACTTGAACTAACATACACTTGGTTAATCGCTCACATATCGATTGACCAAACACCTTTAGTAAAAAGGAAGAAAAAAGGAGCGTGACATTTTATTTTGTTCATGTTAATAATTTATAATAATTAATATTATTGTAGTACTTTTTGAAGAAAAAAGTTCCTCATGTAATGGTATGAAGCTTCGTGAGGGTTTATTCCCTGTTGATATTCAAAGGCCGTCATTGGGTGTGAAGCTTTTTGGTGGAGCTATTAGTTGATACACGGATTTTATTAGTGGGTTGGCTACGAGGAGAGTTGCGAATGCTGTTGATTTGATGAGTCTTCTTCCACAGTTACACAATGCACAGAGTGAGCTCTTTTTTCTTCGATCATGTATGGCCATTGCAAAACTCTTTTCTGGTTTAACGACTTGTCAACCTGTATACATGGAGTAGGTAGCCTTGTTTTTTGACAAAGGGTTGCGTGGGTAGATCAAGAATATAGTAGTTTCTGGAGGGCCTTTCTTTAGAGACTTACAATGGCGACTTGTTTCTTTACCCATTCGATTTGGTGGTTTGGGTTTGTACTAGGCAAAGGTGGTTTCCTCTGATGCTTTTGTGGCATCAAGGGCCCAATCTTGGGTGCTACAAGACCACATCTAACTGGACAGCGGCATATGTGGTATGGATGTTGAATATGTTTGGGCTCTAGATTGTCTTCGTTATACGATTCCAAGTTTTGATTTTAGTGGTTTCATTAAGAAGGACACCACCCCCTCCAAACCCTAACAAACATTGGCAAGTGCATTTTTTAGTGAAATGGTCAAGTATATGGAAGTCCACTTCGACATGACCGTGAGACAGAAAATAGTTTTTGAGTCTCTACAGGCACCACATGCCCATGATTTTCTTCTAGTTATCCCCATAGACGGGCTAGGCCAACATATATCACCTATGGAATATCGTGCTATCCTTAAGTATCGTCTTATGATTCCTTTATTCCCAGTTGATGAGATACGCCCAGTTTGTCGCAAGGCATGTTTGGATTCATTTGGGGAACATGCGGTTCATTGCAAAGAGCTCCCGGGCTTCAAGTACAGACACGATATGGTTATGGAAGTCCTTTTTGACATATGTAGGCATGTCGTGATCTCTGCTAAGAAAGAAGCACCTATAAACTTTTTGACTGGCATGTTGGATGGAAAATTCACATTCAGACCGGCAGACGTTTTGGTTTTTGGATAGGTTGGAGGGAAACAAGCGTGTGTGGATCTAATCGTGGTTTCTCCTCTCGTGGGTTTGAGTAACTGGGGTTTTACACTGGGACAGGCTGCTTCGAAATCCGCCTGGTACAAAGTGGCAAATACGTGAAAGCGTTCATTGAAAATCAACATATTTTTATTCCTTTCGCATTTGATACTTTAGGTTTTCTTGCACGTGAGGCAGTGAGCTTTTCATCAGAGTTCAACGTGTTATGCATAATAATGTTATGACACCTGGATCCACAAATTTTATTTTTAAGAAAATTAGTTTTGCAATCCGAAAAAGGCTAATGACGCAACTAGTTGCTCGTTTGCCTTACAACTTTATGTAAATCCAAATTAGTTCATGAAATAATACTTAAAAATATCTCAAACAAAACTACCAGTATCTACAATAAAAACTTTTTTAGTTGGAATGTATAATAAAAGGTAGATAAACCAAAATGGTCATTGGTGAAGACATTGGATCAAATGGGAAGAAATCTTAAAATGAGAAGAATGAGAAATAACTATAACCACATATTAGAGATGCATTGACTTGAATTAGATGCATCCTTAATCTTTTAGATGCACCTTAAAATATTTTCTAGCTAAAAATTAGATGCATATACATATATTAGATGCATTTTAGCAAGTTAGCCAAATCTTATGTATTTTTCGTCCTCTGCAGGTTAAATTTGATGCAAGTACTACTTTGCATCGTTTTCACTTCAAAATCACTTTCGAAACTAATTAGGATGCATCTAAATGAATAGAGATGCATATAATTCATGTCGACGCATCTCAAATATGTGGTTATAGTTATTTCTCATCCTTCTCATTATAAGTTTTCTTCTCACTAGATCCCCATTGGTGAAATATAAATGAACATGACGATATATCATTGTCTCGATGTTCATTATCATATAGAGTCGTTAACTCCGCAATTGATTCTGTCTAGTGACATCTTATTTCAACAGGAAATTACAAAGAAATGATCATCGCATGCGTAATGCATTGACCAAGTCTCGTTATAGTTTAGAGTCGTATTAGTTGAAGTTATCGTGCAGCATCATTGTATTTCTAGCGTTTTTGTTAGTTCTTAATCTTCTAATATAAATGCCTTCAAAAAGAAAAAGAATAATGTTGCGATACTTTGGTCCCATAAAATTCTCAACGAGTCTAAAAACTAAACCAGTATCTCATAATAATTCTCAAAACTCACATACCGCTAGACCAAAGGTCTTGAGTCTTAACTGATCATTTTGACATACATTAATTAAAATTTCAAAATTTCCATAGTTGCCATTGTTGTTGCTATAATAAAACTTTGAGTTTTTATATATATGTACTTGGTTTCCTCTTGCGATAAATTCGATTAAATCATGTATATAGATCAATTCACCATGATATACATTCATGTCATTTCAAATTATGCTTCTCTTTTAGCAAAAATAATAATTCATTGATTCTAAAATTTAATTATATGCAATTGCTTCCAACCAACCACCAGAAATTAAACACTGAACCACTACCAAAACTATGCAAAACCAATAGTTTCTTAACCATAATAAGTTATCAAGATACATGCATATTTTACAAGCTTTTAAGAAACTTTATAAGTTTATATATTTTACAAGCTTTTAAGAAACTTTATAAGTTTATATAAAGGGATAATTCTTAATATGCCCTGATTGCACAATTGATTTATTTTTTTACTCCAGAATTTAGAGTTTCTGTATTTAGACCAGACAACTTGGCAACTCGATCCATATGACGCCAAGTGTCCGATATGAGGGCCGCCAGTTGCCCAAAAGTACACAAGTTGCCCAAAAAGTACACAAGTTGCCCTACCTTGTAATCCGAAAAGTAACACTTGTCATTTGCAGATTTCAGTTGCCCAAAAACTACATGTTACCCTGGTCTAAATACAGAAACTCCGAATTCTGGAAGGAAAAAGCAAATCAATGGAGAAATCGGGGCATATTAGAGTATCCCTTATATAAATGAGATGTTTCATGCATATGAATCTAACAAATCAGATATTTTCTATGTTATAAAGTTTAAACTTTAAACGAGTCATTTAAGTTTATGCATGCATGAAATTTAAAGAGAAAAAGAAAAGTGGATTTAGCTGAGGGAGATTGGGAAGTAGTTGGGGAGATGAATGAATGCCGGCCAATGCATGTGATTGACAATTAAAGGGTTTCCATGTTTTGATTTGAACAAGACAGCTAACCTCTACACATGGATGCATATTGCACAATATAATGTCGTGTGCATGTAGATACACTATACACAACCGGCCCATCACTTCCTCCAAACGGTAACATATATCACGGACTCGAATCGATCATACATTTAAGAGGGTGTTCGTACTCGTACTCGTATATGTGATCTAGCTTGAAGTTAATCGGAATCAGGGGCGGTGCTGAGAACGTCAAAAAAAAAAAAATTAGGCCCGGCACGAAAAAAATAAAAAGTGCCCCTATATTATAATATCCATAGTGGGTTGGGCCTAGTACATATAATGGGTATAAAAAATTTTAGTGCCCCTTAGTGGGTTAGGCCCAGCTCGGTTGCTGATGGTGTGCCGGCCCAAAACCGCCCATGATCGGAATAGTATAATTCATTGTACGAAACGAGTTATAATGTCTTTTCATGTAATAGACATGTAATCGGTTTTTCAGTGAACGTAAAAAGTTAACAATTCAGAAAAAAATCATGATTAAGAGACTTAAATTTATCTTTTGTTTTATGTGTTATCAGTTTATTGGTTCGTGAAAAAGTGAGTTCCTTTGTTATGGACAATGAACGAATGTTTCGCGGGTTTAAGCAAACAGAATACTACATCCACAAAAGATTTAAAAAAACATTTCACTCAATGAAGTGCTAATGGCCTGTTCTCCCCGGTTGGAGTAGGTGGGTTAATTCCTTCCCTTAGAACCGTACTTGAGAGTTTCCTACCTCATACGGCTTGGCAGTCAACTCTTTTTGTATCCCATTTGAATCTAACATATCTAACTGAATAAGATTTCTCGTAGATCTATCTCGTTTTTAGAGTTAATGAAAAGAAATTTGATTAGACAAATGATCTTAGCACATCATTGTGTGAAAACTTTTTTTATAATTCTTTTGTAGATGTAGCATTTCTCTTAAGCAAAATAAAACTATTTGAATTTCTTAATCATCTTTCTTTATGTAAAACTATCGTTTGCTATTTGAATACTCAGATAATTAAAATAGTTACCAATGGGCTTGTGGTCCACTGGGCATGTCTTATTCAGTTAAGCGTGCCTAGTGGAGAGTAGTACCGGTTTGGGTGACCAAACCGGGAAGTCCTCCCTTGTGGACCACTGCCCTGTCGGTACGATTTCAAAGTCCTTCAATAAAGGTTTCAACCCACAAGGGTTAGAATCTGGAGAAGGCAGGGTTTACTTCAATTTAAGTGTTGTGCCTTCGGGTGGCTTAAGTTGAAGGTTTTCCCCCCATCGGGTTTCAAATTGTACTTGGATTTCCCCAATGAAAGTCAATTTTCAAAAAAAAAAGATAATTAAAATATTTACTTAACAAACACTAAATTTTAGAGCATGAACTCACAACAATTAAATAAAGGGTTCTATTACACACATCTAACTATAATCTAAGCACCCCTACCTTGATGGCCAAATTTCCTATCTAACTCAAACCATAGCCATGTGCTTTTTGGTCCGCGTTGCAAATTAGACCATCAAAATCACCGTAACTACAGTATTTTAAAGAAAATCCAACTAATTGTATACTTCCTTGTGCAACTTCACATTAGTCACCAAAGCATCTTAGGGCACGTTTGGTAGAGAGAATTTCAGATAATAGAAATGAAGCAGAGAATATAAATTCAGATAATAGAAATCAGTAGAGAATTTTGTTAAATTCTAATATTTGGTAACAATAGAGACTTGACCCGAGAAATGAAAAAAAAAATGTTGATTTTATATAAATTTTTTTTTTTCTAAATAACAATTCAAAAAAAATTTTTTTTTTAATTATATTTAAAAAAACTTATTTTTTAAAAAAATTATTTAAAAAAATTTATTATTTTTTAATTTATATTTTATAAAAATTATTTAAAAAATTTTATTTTTTCTAAATAACAATTCTAAAAAAATATATATTTAAAAAAATATTTTTTTAATTTATTTTTAAAAAATACCTATTTTTTTTTTAAAATTAATTTATTTATTTTTTAAATTTATTTTTTATAAAAATTATTATAAAAATTATTTTTTTAATAACAATTCTAAAAAAATATATACATTTTTTAAATTATTTTTTATAAAAAAATTATTTTTAAAAGAAAATTATTAAAAAAATTATTTTTTTAATAGCAATTCTAAAAAAATATATTTTTTTTTAAATTAATTTTTATAAAAAAATTATTTTTAAAAGAAAAATATTTAAAAAAAAACCTATTTATTTTGTTTAAAAAAAAAAAAAAACCTATTTATTTTGTGCAACATGTGACATGCACGTGATAATATTGGGCTGAGAAATGTGATTTCCACACCATAATTGATGGAAATAAAAGAAACCAAAATACAAAGGCATCAAATTGTAGAGAATTTCATTTTCTCCGCTTTTCTATTTCTCCAGCTTACCAAACAAGAGAAATCATGGCATTTCCATTTTTTTTATTTGAATTCCCTCTACCAAACACACCCTTAGTGCAAATTGACCACTGAAATGTTGCTAGTTTTGTAAACAACAATAACAAATGAGTTATGAGGATTATTAGATATAGACATTCGTATCTATCTGAGGAAGACAGTATGACTGCTTACCGAAAACCCTCTGGCATGAGATTTTGCTAAAGGATCCAGTGAGAAGAAAACTTATAATGCGAAGGATGAAAAATAACTATAACTACATATTTGAGATACATCGACTTGAATTAGATGCATCTCTATTCATTTAGATGCATCCCGATTAGTTTCGAAAGTAATTTTGAAGTGAAAACGATGCAAAGTAGTACTTGCAACAAATTTGACCAGCAGAGGACGAAAAATACATAGGATTTTCCTAACTTGCTAAAATGCATCTAATATATGTATATGCATCTAATTTTTAGTTAGAAAATATATTAGGGTGCATCTAAAAGATTAGGGATGCATCTAATTCAAGTCGATGCATCTCTAATATGTGATTATAGTTATTTCTCATCCTTCTCATTTTAAGAGTTGTTCTCATTTGATCCTAAGTCATTACATACTTCGTTACTAACTATTGTTATTTCTTTGAAGTCATACTAACAATTTTGACATCATGTATGCCATCCATTATGGTAAATTTTTTAAAAAGTTTAAACTTGTGTTATGACATTAAATTATAAACCTTTTTGTTTATTAAACATATCTCCACTATGTATAAACATTTTCAAGTTTTATAAACATCTCATATAACGTTACATTTTGAAAAGGTCTAACATCTTAGACCTATCTATGACACATATGTTTCAAATAAGCCTTTTTATTATTTTATAAATTTTTTCATAAACCACCACAATAAGTCAATAAATGTTCTGTCAAAACATTTATGTCAATCGGATTAAAATTCATGACCGTTTAATAAAAAACTATCTCACGTCACTTGTCATTGTAATAGAAGCTGAAAAAGTGGTTAAGAGTTCTAATCAAAAGTGTATCAAGATGAATATGTAAAAAACTGCATATAGATTTTTTAGTTTTATTATTTATTTTTTAGTTTTAAAGGCATTTTCGTATTAGAGAATAGATATGGCCCAAGCCCGATTGTGAGTTTGGGTCCATTAGTGTTTCATTATGTATTTGCCAAACACTTTATCAATAAAATGTATCACCTACGGGGTTTCAATTTACAACATGGTATCAGAGCGGGTCTGATCCTCATATCTAGGTGACTAAGTTGAGCCGCCTCCGTTATGGCACCTCGTCAAATCCTAGCCGCAGCCATTTATCCCTTTTTCAAAAAAAAAAGGAAAAAAAAAAAAAAAAAAAAAAAAAAAAGTTTAATCTTTGCTTTTATTTTTTGTTTCTATGTTTCTGCTTTTGCTCTTGCTGCATGGTGAAGATTAATCTCCGTTTGTTGTTGGATGTCTTCATCAACAAATATGTTATTTGCTTTTGCTTCGGCTACTTGAAGAATTGCTTCCGCTTGATGCCGGAATTCTTTATCAACAAATTATGTTTTTATTGCGTTAAGGGGTTTTTTAGTTTGCTACTCCGGCCCGAACTTTCGCGATTTCGCCGCTCGGACTACGGAGTAATATTAGAGGATAGATATGGCTCAAGTCCGATTGTGAGTTTGAGTCCATTAGGATTTCATTATGAATTTACGATATATATCGTACGTTCAATTTTAAAAAACATTTCGCACACAAAACTCAAAACCCTGGCATATGCAAATGGTAATAAGATATTATAAATATCCAAAGACTTAGTATACCCTTTTGTCCCTAGCGAATTTTCTTTAAAAGCAATGTTAGTTTTGATGTCCTATTGTAGAATTTGGGTGACTGAATTAATAACTTAGAATAGTGAGTAAATAGAATGGGGTGGGTAAATGTGTTTGGAATAAGTGACAAGGTGTTGACATTTGAAATGGTCTGAATCACAAGGAGGTGATTTAATGCATTGAGTTGGGGATGTCAATCACTTTAATGCCTTTGATAGCGAAACCTTCTTTGCTTAAACTATTGGACCCCTTAAACGGTCCTCGGTTAACCACATATATATCTAGACACAAAAATAAATTCAAAATGGTTTAAGTAACTCTAATACGATTTTATGTTTCCCGTCTCAAAATTATTGTTCACTCAACGACGCAATTAGATGCAAGTTTAAAAACATTTTGGACATTATATATTTTGCTGAGATATATTTATGATGTATGTATGCTTAATTCAAGTTACGTCAACTTTCTTTCCAAACTACTCGTGTTAAGTCGAATACCCAATTTGTTTAGGGTTTAATTCGTTACGAGTATTTTGAGTTTATGAGAAAACAAGAGTGTACGTCCACTTGGGGTTTTATCTGATGTTCTTTGAACTCGTTAGTTTGCATATGTCCTTTGAACGTATCGATCTGCATCAGATTACTCTAAATTAAATGTATCATAACTGAAGAGCACAAAGTTCACAAATTGGGAGAAAATGTACTTTGATAATGAGATTCTTTGAGGGTTCTCCATTCTTTGACTCTCTAACTAAAAAGAATTTAATGGGTTGATGAAGTCGAGAATTTTAGTGGTTTAGTTAAGTATATAGAATCAAGTGGTCCTGCTCGGTTAGGCTAACCAAAGTATCTCTCAAATATAAATCAGATTTCGAACTACCTATATAAACCAAATCACATATCACTAGTTACACGTACGTTTTATATTTTAGTTTTTACGCTCGACATAATTCAGATTTTGAACAGGTTCACTAGCGGTCCAAACTAATCTAGTGGCCGTTTGGTCAACGTGTTTCAGTGTGTTTGCGATAATTTTAAGCTACTGTCTCCTATATATTTATTAGGGTATTTAATATATAGCTCGATCTGTTATCTATTAATGACTTGTTTGGCATCAACTAAATAATACTGTTTCTTTGTCATCTTTGTGTTGACCTTTTCTTGTATACTCGTAAATAGTTGTGACTTGTGATAATTCAGTATACTTGTGTAGTTAACATTGTTAGTTATGTTTATGAAAGTGATTGTGATGTTTATGTCTAGTTTTGCGACTAAACTTACGTGTTAGCATAAAAAAAAGCTAACTGCATTACAAATCAATGAATAAGTGTCACATCACGCTTAATGATGTAGACTTCCAGATTTCTTGATCTAGAACTTATTATCTTTCGATCTATAAATAAGGGCTAACTTCCAAATCTACAAAGGATGATAGACACACAATACCGTCTCTTGATACATAATGTCTCTTAATAATTCTCGTGTACATAAAACGGCACAGCATGGCTCGGGCTCAAACTAGTTCTTCATACATTAAAACCGTGAAGCTTAATTACTGGCATATTGTTTCAGATATAAACATCTTAACGTATAATACAAATGAAAGTTTAAATATACACTTAATTTAATAAGATTTAGATTTGATTTATCATTGGTAAATTGTATTGTGTAACTTAAAAAAAAAGGTTTGTGTTTATTAATTACGCTTTAACAAAATGTCTACTAAACATGTATTAGCAAAACTTTATTTTCTGTACTAATTATTGTGTTAAAAGACTTAAAACATTGATGTTTTCTTATCTAAGGTTTAAGGTTCTTGGGTTCTTTCTAAGATCCTCTCATTGTGATGGGTATATTGGGCTAGGGATATATGGTCCAAGTAAACTTCTTACTGTCACAATCTAAATTTTGGGTTTGACTATAGGTATATATGTAACTTTTTGAGCCATATATAATGTGGTACATGAATTGAAATAGAATAACCACTGAGAATACCTTATAAACTATCCCAAAGAACTCATTAGAGCCGGGGTACGGTGGTGCCATTAGCTTGCTCCAAGGTACTAGCTCAAAAGATAGAATGGCGCACGATTACCCACCTCGCGCCGTTCTTGCTCACGCCATTGTTTCAACACCACGCCGTTTTTTTTTTTCTCTTTTTCTTTCAAAACCAACGGCTAGATTCTAGTTTTTTGTTTGAATGTAACGGCTATATAGCCAAAGTGCATAAATTTTACATATTTTTATCCCAAAAAAACTCTATAAATTCCTCCTTTATTCTACCAATTATCACAAACTCTTCCAATTGTAACAGATACTCATAGAGTTGGGGAAGGACGTACACGCCCCCACGACCGGTATTAAGGAATACAATCCTTCAACTAAACAATTGTAACAAATCAATAAATCAATAAGAGATAACTAGGGAGTAGTGAAATCTAAGTAAACATACTTGTCTCCTATTAGAAGTTCACCATGTACTTTTCTTGTTATTTATATTATTGTTTTTAGTTTAATTAGTAATTTTGGGTTAGTTGACTAGCAACTAATTCCGCCCACTCTTCTAATACCCGAGATTTTTATTGCTTTCTATAAAATATAAAAAATAGAAAAAAGAATCATCCTTCAACTTTAGACCTAGTTGACCTACATTTCATTTCTAACGACACTATTCCCCTAGAGAACGATCAATCCCCCGGACCTACCATTTACTACACTACAACGGTCAGGTACACTGTCTGGTGGATTGCAAAATCTCTCAAGATCCCTCGAAAGGTAAAACCTTTTGCGAGGTTGCAAAACACGCATCAAACACCATCTAATCCCATTAAGAATTGCATTAATGTCATAAGCTGGTTATATTTTTTTAAAGCATCAGCAGCATGACAAGTGCATCTAGATAATAAACAAGAGCATCAAACTGCTTTCACAATGCACTCAACTTATGATAATAATCAGCAACATAAGAACCATTTTGACTCAGAGAATTGATTTTTTGATGAAAGTTAAAAGTAATAGATCCCTCAACCCTATCATATGTTTCATTTAATTCTTCCAAAATATGGGATGCTTTTTTTTGAAAAACGTTGACCAAGAAAAAGTTCCTCGCAAATTGAATTTAAAATCCAACCAAGAACAACAACATTGCATCTATCCCACATTTTACCCAAATCTCATCAGTATTTGATCTCTAGCATGTAACATCAACAAAACCAATTTTTTTTCTTCCTTCTAAAGCAAGTAACATAACACAAGACCAAACACTATAATTTTCAGTTCATTCTAGTTTTGTAGACACAACAATAAGAGACCAGCATCATCAGGATGCAATTGGTTATTTGTATCCAGTTTATTAATTTGAGTTGCAATTTCATTATCATCAAAATCATCATGCTCATTATAAAGACACAAGATATCATCACCATTATAAGCCATAATAACAGATAAATAAAAGCAATAACAAAAAACAAACAAAATAGAACAAGTAAACCACCAGAGATCAAAAGACTAAATCACAAAGTGGTACCAAACACACACCAAATCTACATCATAGCAGGATTCCTTGCATCTCTTAGAAAATAGGTCAAGAATAATCTAGATTTATAAGGTCTGTGTCCATATAACCAAAAAATTAGTAATACAGGTAAAATCACAACTCCTTAATCATAATTAATCCACCAATTTATACTCTTAACTTCTCACAAATAACCTCAACCTATCCACCAATTATAAATCTGAATTTAAAAGACATAAATTTTAAAAGGGTATAAGAAGTGTTACATTCCAGCAGTAATCACATCGGAAGACTTATTACTCTTTTGATTCACTTAGTCAAGAGATTCAACAAGAACCAGAAGCAGATCAACCCAAACTTACCAAGAAATCAATAACCAGAGGTTAATTAATCAGCAAAACCTCAAACAAGAAAAAACCCCAAATCTAGAAACCTTAATTTGTTCAAAAATTAGGTGTTTTTACCCTGACTTTCAAAGAACCAAAGATATCAACATATCTATCAATTAACAAAGGTTAACTGATCAATGGAAGCTTTTAAAAGTAAAAGCTCCAAATTTATTCAAGTGTCATTTTTTAAATGAACACTTAAAAAAAAAATAAAAAAAATAAAAAAAAGGATTTACCAAAATCGACGAAGCTAACAAAACATTTGGGCGAGCAAAGCATTTGCTCGCTGATGACGTATAGTCTATAGTTGGGCCACGAGCCCAAATGATAGACATTACTAAGCCCAAACCCACTACGAGTGGACTATCATGACAAATGACTTGGGCCGTAATACCAAAGGCTTGGACTTATGAAGTCCAAAGCCCAACCAAACTACCCGGTTATAGGATAAGGATCTTCTATTTACGGAATAGATATCCTTACCCCGGATAAGCACCACGTGTGCAAAGAGTAAGGAGCAAGAAACCTACACGGTCTCTGCGCCCCTATATATAGAATAATATATTCTCATTAAAAGGTACGATTTACACAATCCCTAACTCTTCAACTAAACCCTAAACCGATTACTTACTCTCACGCCGGAGTCTAATCGTGGGAGACAATCCCACGATAAGCCTAACAGTGTTGTTTACTTTCTTAGTGCGCAGGTTTCACAAGCACTAAAGTTCTAATTGGTACGAGAGCAGGAGTCCAAACAAGGTAAGCCCAACTTTTGTATCAACAAGTGGCGCCATCTGTGGGACCCTACACTAAGAACTCAAGACCAGAATGCCGAAAAACAAGAACTCAGGGCAGCGGACTCCGCAGCCGGAGAAAACACGTGATGATTCACATAGGAAGAAGCATTAAGATCCGACTCCAAGGCCAATCTCTGGAACAACCAGTGCGCCTAGTCATCGCGAGTCGAATATAACTCCAACCCCTACCACGGTAGAATTTCCTTTAGGGACAACCCGGGCCACTACCGTAGTCTCAAGTGCTGAGGACATTCAGCGCACTCTCTTTACCACTCCCCACTAAACGGCACCCATAGTGGACAACACTGTGCCGCCAGGAGCACCTAATAGAGAGAGGGAACCCCGTGCGGAGACGGACATCCTCGCAGTAGAAGAGGATACCCCTGAGGTGACGTTAAACGATTTTGTGTCCCAACATTATGAGACTTTGACTAGTCTCATGCAAGAGGAGGCAAGAAGAAGGTCAAGCCGCGACCTGCAAAACCGGCTGGACTTTAGCCAAGAAAAATCTCCACCGCGCCACTATGAGCGCAGAAACAATGAGAGGCGCACCAATGTTCACGATAGACTTGGTACAACATCTAACTCTCAATACTCGGAGGATTACGAAGACAACGTGCGGCACACCAATGTCCACGCTAGGCTTGGTAGCCGCAGGATACAAGATAGACTTGGACGACAACGTTCACAGAGCGTAAGCGTCTCAAGGTCAGGAAGCGGAAGAATCCAAGATAGGCTTGGGAAACACTACTCCCCAAGTACAAGCCCTTCAAACTCGGACTCAGAGGAAAAATGGCGCAAGCGCCAAGGAACGACTCCTCTTCTACAATGGATGAACTTCATGGTAATCAGGTCTCCCTCGTCATACAATGGCATCATTGGGAGACCAGGAATATCAGCCATGCGTGCAGTCCCATCCACAGCACATGGAATGCTCAAGTTCCCAGTGGAAGGAGGGATCGTCACCCTCTACAACACCACTGCATCTCCAAGAGATTGCAACATAGTGACAGATGAAGATCCACGCGCTCCAGAACAGCACACAACCAAGGTGACAAACCTGAAAGTTGCAATCCACCCAGATTATCCTGACCAAGAGATATCAATTGGGGGATCGTTGTCCGACAAGGGCAGAGCAGCTGTGTGCGCATTATTGCAAAAGAACCTAAACATCTTTGCATGGGAACCCAAACACATGACCGGAGTGCCAAGAGCCATTATAGAACACAAGCTAGAAATCCGACAAGGATATCCTCCAATACGGCAGAAAAAACGCGGCCAGGCTCCAGAGCGCGCAAAAGCTATTCTGGAGGAAGTGCACAAGCTCGTGGACGCAGGTATCATGCGAGAAGTTTATTACCACGAGTGGCTTTCCAACCCAGTGATGGTAAAGAAGAGCGATGGTAGCTGGAGAACGTGCGTGGACTTCACCGATCTCAATAAAGCATGTCCACAAGACTGCTATCCGCTACCAGAAATTGATTGGTAAGTAGAATTCTTGTGTGGATATCGCTTTAAATGCTTCCTAGACGCATACAAAGGATACCATCAAATTCAAATGGCCAAGGAGGATGAAGAAAAAACAGCCTTTCACACGAGTCAAGGGGTGTATTGCTACACAAAAATGCCCTTTGGCTTAAAAAATGCAGGAGCCACATACCAACAGTTAGTGGATAACACATTTGAGAAGCAAGTGGGCCGCAATTTGGAGGTCTATGTCGATGACCTAGTCATAAAAAGCCATACCGAAGAGGAATTGGTGCGTGACATAGAGGAGACGTTTAAGACATTGGGAAGAATAAACATGAAGTTGAATCCCAAGAAGTGCACTTTTGGAGCAACAGAAGGCATGTTTCTTGGATACCTAATAGAACCCGATGGTATTAAACCTTGCCCAGAAAATACAAGAGCGGTCATCGAACTACCTTCACCGCGCACAGTAAAAGAAGTCCAGTCACTAAACGGCAAATTAGCCGGACTAAATCGATTCTTGTCTAAATCAGCGGACAAATCACTTCCTCTCTTTAAAACACTCACGAAGTTTACAAAGAAGGGAGATTTTCGATGGACTCCAGAAGCGGAAGAAGCTTTCCAGCAGCTCAAACAAAACCTAGCAGAGCTACCCAAGCTTCTCGCACCCAGACAAGGGGAAGAACTGATCATGTATCTATCAGCGACCCATGGAGCAGTCAGCGTGGTGCTACTGACAGGCAGAAACTCTGTTCAAACACCTATATACTTTGTAAGCAAAGCCCTCAAGAAGACAGAGACTAACTACACCGCTATGGAGAAACTGGTCCTGGCCTTAGTATTTGCGGCTAAGAGACTACGCAGGTACTTCCAAGCGCATCCAATAGCTGTAATTACGGACCAACCCATCAAGCAGGTTATCTCTAAACCTGATGCATCAGGGCGGCTACAAAAGTGGAGCGTGTTATTGAGTGAGCATAACATTTCTTATAGACCGCGCACCGCGATCAAGGGACAGATATTGGCTGATTTCATCATCGAGAAGCCAGATGCTGATACTCCATCACCAACGGTTGACGTACCATTACAAGAACCGTGGGTTCTATTTACTGACGGATCTTCGTGCGCAGAAGGGTCAGGCGCAGGCCTTATCCTTACTAACCCAGATGGAACAGAACACACTTACGCACTGCGTTTTGAATTCACAGCCACAAACAACGAGGCAGAATATGAAGCATTACTGGCTGGACTCCGCATAGCAAATCAAATGGGTATACGCAACCTAGAAGCCAATGTGGATTCACGATTAGTAGCTAACTACGTGTTAGGCAAGTATGTGGCCCAAGAGGAACACATGATCCAGTACCTCGATAAGGCCAAGTCCTTGATCAAGAACTTTGACAAGTTTTCCATCAAACAAATCCCACGAGGAGAAAATAAAAAAGCAGATGCGCTAAGTAAAATCGCATCCACAAGCTTCGCACACCTGTCAAAACAGGTATTGGTGGAAACCTTGAAGAACAAAACCATCTCTGATATGGAAATCTCCACAGTGATAGTGGAAGAACATCCTACATGGATGACACCCATCATAGATTTTATTAGCAAGGGAACACTCCCCCAGGAACAAAAGGACGCTCGACGGATACGGCGCACAGCGTAGAGATTCGAACTTCGAGATGGTATCTTATATCGGCGTTCATTCCTACAACCATGGCTTAGGTGCGTCGGACCTCTTCAGGCAGACTACGTACTCCGGGAAATCCACGCTGGATCTTGCAGCATGCACTCAGGACCACGGTCTGTTGTAGCGCGTGCCTTGCGATCCGGGTACTATTGGCCTACCATGCACCGCGACGCGCGAGACATGATTAGAAGATGGAACGACTGCTCCACAGACCCATTCCGCGTCGACCACAACATGAGTTAACACCCATCACCTCACCATGGTCATTCCATAAATGGGGAATTGACGTTGCAGGACCCTTTCCAGTCGCGGCAGGAGGGCTTAAGTTCCTCATTGTCGCCATTGACTACTTCACCAAATGGATCGAGGCAAAAGCAGTAGCGAGTATCACAGGCAACCAGGTCAAACGATTCGTTTGGGATAATATTGTATGCCGCTTTGGCCTACCTGGAGAGATTATTTTGGACAACGGAAAACAATTCTGTGACAACCCATTCAAAGACTGGTGCGCGCAGTTAAACATCACACAGCACTTCGCATCAGTTAAACATCCACAAACAAATGGATTAGTAGAACGCGCAAATCGTAGTCTGGGTGAAGGAATTAAGGCGCGCTTGGACAGACATAAAGGAAGATGGGTGGACGAATTATCGCATGTTCGGTGGGCCCACCGCACAGAAATAAAAGTCAGCAACGGCGATACACCTTTTTCTCTTGTCTACGGGACAGAAGCTGTTATACTAGCAGAGATTGGAATGCCAACAATCCGTACATCGGAAGTTAACGTCACAACAAACGACGATGAACGACGCATTGACTTAGATCTGTTGGAGGAACGACGAGAAAGGGCAGCTATCCGCGAAGCAAAAGCTAAATCAAAGATGAAGAAGTATTATGATGCAAGAGTCAGAAACACTTCTTTCAAACCAGGGGACTTTGTATACCGCGCCAACGATGCAAGCCACGCAGAAGACACGGTCAAACTCGGACCCAAATGGGAAGGACCTTACGAGGTCACAAAGGCATTAGGCGACGGTGCGTACAAAGTGCGCGACATGAAGGGCCACGAGCTACCACGCACCTGGAACATTTGCAATCTCAAGAGATGCTACCTTTAGGCTACGGCCCACACACTGACACCTCTGCACTTTAGTAAGCGCTCAATAAATGTCTGTGTATTTACCTTTTCTCTTAGGATATTGTCTTTACTTTCTTAACTTGCAAGAATCAATAAAACGTTGTGGTTTCTAGCTAACTCCACAACAAATTTCAACATTATTGCTTACATCATTTATTTATGTTTCAATCTTGTTTATTTATATTATTGCCTACATGGCGTGCATGCACATAGTAAGACCACACGAGGGCAGACATGATGAGAAAACCTACTAAAATACTCGTTGAGTAAGAGGGTTGCAAACCCATCAACATCGGATCACGTATCCCTGTTAAACACCTTACTACCAAGACGTTGGAGTAAGTTAATAGTACATCCCACGATGGATGCACTTTAACGCACACTGTGCGCGTTTAACAAAACATGGATTCAAGACAATTGATTCCTATAGAGTGGCATTTGTAGCACGCTGCATACCACCACACGGATTCAAAACAATTGACTCCTAAGTTCATACACAAACTCACTTACTTCATACACGACTATGACTTTAGTACGCATCCCACGACGAATGTGCAACAACGCACACTGTGCAAGTTTAAACGAATTAAAAAACCAAGACTCTTGGTTCCTCAAATTGATAAATGTAGCACGCTACACATCTACTCGCACGTTTGTTAAGGTTATGGACCGCAAACGTTTATGTGTTAAGTTACGGACTTAATGCATAAGTTATGGGCTCAATACAAGATATTAATGCACATCGTAACTCGGGGAAAGTCTTTCACATAATAAAGACGAAAATCTAAGTACAAAACGATATATGCGTGCAAAAAAGTCCATACTTTCATTTACCAAAAACTATGAGTTTTTGCAACAATAACTACAAGTTATACATAAATATCTACAAGCTACGGCAGCGCTGAGGGCTGCGTCCTTGGTCAGTAGAACTCCCAGCCTCTTGGAGTTTCTTCAAAAGCAACACATCTTTCGGGGACACGGTCGCCACACTGACCGCAACCCCATCTAACCTAGGGATATGCGTAGCACTTACACCACAGAGAGTGGCTTTCCCTTTGACACCCTTCTTCTTGGCCGCCCTCTCTGCGTGACGCTCCAAAACCTCCTTCAGAGGAACCTCTTTCTCAATAGCGAAAGGGTTAAGAATATCACGCGGCTGCGCGAACACTGGAACCTGCAACTGAGCCTCGTCAGGCTTCAAATAAAAATCAGGTTCAGCCTCTGCGTTCTCCAAGATATGCCTCCCCAAAGTTAATCCCGCCATTATTACTGAGATGGGACAATCTTGGTCGCGCTCCAGCCGCGCAATGTGCGGAAGCTCGAAGAGCCTCATTCCCTCCATCGCCTTCACAAGTTCATCGAAAGCATCCGCATTGTAGTCAAGAACCTCAGCGAGGGGAATGGTCAGTAGTTGACCCTCAGCAAGCTCTTCCACAGCCTGCACCTTGCCACGAGCAACGGCGCACTCCACCACCTTGCCAAAGGCACCCACGACCTCTTCGGATTCCAACGTGCCCATGGCAGCCAGGCGCAAGCCATGGCTGATCAACCACCTGCACAAACAAATGCATTAGAAGGGAAGGAAAAAATACAAGAATTAAAGGATAATGTACAACAAGTACCTGCGCTCCGCAATCATGGACATAAGATGAGGATACAACTCCTCATCATACTCTATGCTCAGCCTGCGCAGCTTTTCCTCCTGCGCCTCCACAGAACTCTCCACTTTCTTGCCAAATTCAGCAAGTTGGCCGCAGAGCTCATTCTTCCTCTCCTCAAGGTACTTTACCCTCCAGGCGAGGTCAGCCCTGTACTGCTGCGACTCTCCACGCTCACGCTGCAGCTCCGCCATCACAGTCAACTTCTCCTCGGTGGCCTTCTTGGCGCGCTCATCGGCAGCCAACACCTCTGCCTGCGCCTCAGCCAACTGCGCCTTGAGCAGGGCAATCTGCTCATCTTTCTGAGCAAGGTTACCCCCTCCACAACGGCCCGCGCCTTTAGCTGAGTGACCAACTCAGCTTGACGAGCAGCACCAACAGCTAGTTCCTCCACCAACTCATGCGCAGACATCTGCGCCGCCGCCTTCAAAGGCTCCTCCACATGAGCAGTCTGCGGTGATGCGGCACGATCCGCAAACACCGCATCATCATTCACAGCATGGTCACTACAAAACAAAGAGGGTAAAGTTAAGTGCGAAGATACAGCAAATAATGAAAATGAAAATTGTAAATACTTACATAAGAGGTGGGGACTTGGGCAGATTCTTCTCCGCGCTAGAAACGAACATATCATCCGGCGTGGAGGACTCCTCATCAGCAATCAGATGGCGCCTCCTCTTGGAAGTTGGCGCGCCATAACCACCAGAAGACGCTTCCTTACGCTTCTCTCTCTGAACCTCCGTAACAGGCTCCAGTATCTCCACACTGTTGGAAGACTCAACATGCGCCTCCTCCAAAATGGGAGATTGCTCCCCAGTAGGAGGAACACTCTGCACCGGCGCAACAAGAGTGGCTGCGGGTGGAGAAATTTCACGCACAACGGGCCCAAACACAGTTAGGTGCCCCTCAGTAGCCTGTAAGATGGGCTCCTCACCTTCCCTCAGAGGACGCACCCCCACTGTCACGCGCTTGGGCTCCTTCAACTTTACAACAGCGAACAGATCCATCTCTGCGACAGACAAAAGACAAATAACAAGAACAACTTAGTTATTCAAGCAAAATAAACAAACACTTACATTATAGAGGCAAAGGCAAGAAAGGATGAGCACCCACCCTGGTTGTTCTCATCAATGAAGGTTGGAACCTCGTCCGCACCATCAGAATAGTTGCGACTCAGTCCCATATGCACCAAAAACTCCTCAGGATAGGAGTTAATGGGAATGCGGTTACTATCAATTATATCCGCATCTGCAGCGCTGTACGAACCAGGGATAGGACGCTCATCCCTCGGCAGCGACCCTTGAGTATAGAACTCAAAGCGCGATGGAAAAACAACATCATCCACCCAGAAAAAATATTCTCTCCAATGCCTTAAGGAATCTACTTTATCGGTATAGCATTGGAGGCGCCCTGAGCGCTTTGCAAAAGAAACCCACCCGTGCGACCACGTTGTGTGGTAGAACGCACGAAATAGGTCGACTGTCGGATTGATAGCAAGTAACCGACAGTTTATTTCAAAATTGGATATCTTCGCCGCACCTATACAGTGCAGCTGTGAGATATGGAGTTGGTAGAAATTGAGCACGTTGCTCAAAAATATGGATATTGGTACGCGATAATTCGCGTAATCAAAAAAGCGTGTATATAAACCTATCTTCCCATCGGGGAAATCGGCAATACACGCGTCCACATCTGGTGCTTCAGGATGAACGTCGAGAGGAATGAAGTAATCAGAAGAAAATTGACGTACGTCATCCTCATCCATCCTAGAGTGAAACTCGTGTAACTGAGCAACCATTTTTACGATATAAACAAGGTGTACTAAATTGCGCACGCGCAGTTACCTAGTAGAACAGAAGATCGAAGAAAGAAAAGCTTTGAAAGGTTTGAAAATGGCGGAAATGTTTTTACTATGAGATCCACAGTGAAAGGGGGCGGTCATTTTTATAGGCACCCCAAAAACCCTAAAAGGGACGCCACGTGGATCCCACTAACGAAACGTGTGGTTGGGAGGAGAAAAGGTACAACACTTTTTCCCTTTTTTCAAGGCACACGTGGACACTCTCCCCGTTTTTCGAAGCACTCCTTATGATATTTTGGGACTTGATACATTGTTCCCATTTTAGGGCGGGAAGTATTTGATTTTTTCCCGCCACGCTTGCCGCTATTCTCACTAGTCTAGTATCCGCGGCTACGAGCCGCGCACACTAGACTGGGGGGACATGATGACGTATAGTCTATAGTTGGGCCACGAGCCCAAATGATAGACATTACTAAGCCCAAACCCACCACGAGTGGACTATCATGACAAATGACTTGGGCCGTAATAC
Organism: Artemisia argyi; assembly: GCA_030686995.1. Classification (NCBI taxonomy): domain Eukaryota; kingdom Viridiplantae; phylum Streptophyta; class Magnoliopsida; order Asterales; family Asteraceae; genus Artemisia; species Artemisia argyi. The sequence continues at coordinate 11,117,405 of CM060689.1, read as the reverse complement.
CAAAGGCTTGGACTCATGAAGTCCAAAGCCCAACCAAACTACCCGGTTATAGGATAAGGATCTTCTATTTACAGAATAGATATCCTTACCCCGGATAAGCACCACGTGTGCGAAGAGTAAGGAGAAAGAAACCTACACGGTCTCTACGCCCCTATATATAGAATAATATATTCTCATTAAAAGGTACGATTTACACATTCCCTAACTCTTTAACTAAACCCTAAACCGATTACTTGCTCTCACGCCGGAGTCTAATCGTGGGAGACAATCCCACGATAAGCCTAACGGTGTTGTTTACTTTCTTAGTGCGCAGGTTTCACAAGCACTAAAGTTCTAATTGGTACGAGAGCAGGAGTCCAAACAAGGTAAGCCCAACTTTTGTATCAACACTCGCCATGTTCTTTGTCTTTTAGCGAGAGCGGCGATCAAAACATGGGGTGAGCAATCATTTTGCTCTCTATGTTCTTTGTCTTTTAGCGAAAAATGTTTGTCTTCTTCTGAAAACGGCGACCGAAATCAAAATGCTTGATGTGTCGATTTTGGTAAATCTCTAAAAAAGTGTCGGTTTTTGTATTTGTTGGGAAGTGTTCATTCTAGTAATTGATTTTTTTTTTCAAACTCTAATTTTCTCAAAAATTTGGTGTTTTCACAAAACACTTTAAATCTAACAAAATAATATCAAATCTATCAATTAACACAAGTTAATTGACCAAGGACGTTTTTTCTTTCAAAAAAAAAATGTTACGAAACCGTAAATATTTTGAAAACCGGTTCAGAGCAAGATTGAATGAATCTGCTTTAATACCATTAAAAAAAAGTGATTTAACACACACAAAACACTATTATTGAATCTCAATTCAACAAAACAAAACTGATCTTAACCAGAAATTGTATCAACTACAAAGATACCACAGCTATTCTGGTATATCACTCTTATCTCAAATGATTATAGTTCTATTACAAATCAATAACAAAATCAACAAGATCAAGATTATCTGAAAAATGAGAGCAACAAAAGTTGCAATATTGCAGAAGATGCTCCCTCTGTCTCTTTTCTCTTTACTTTTAGAGTCAAAACTTTACACTTTGTTTCATTGATGGCACAAACTACAAAATAACAATATGACACAATAAGTCCATGTATTTAAACCAGAATCAGATTACATATTTCATCATGTTTGGTATAGACATGGCCGGTAAGTCATGGTGAAGAAGACAAATGGTGTTTAAATGTTTTCATGTGAAAGAGAGTGAACTAATTACGTATAACGACTATTGACCGTAAACAATGTTTAGATGTATGAGATTGAAATTAGTAGAGAAAGCATAATGAATTATTTGAAATATTGACACAAAATGTATGCCATCACTAACGTGCACACATGCATTTTCCACATATATTTAATTCATAGTGTTATACATATGCATCAACAATACTTATACAACTTCACACGTAAAAAAAGAACTCGACAAATACTCTTAACTTGTGTTTTGATAGCACTAAGCAAACTGTTAAACTATACATGCTTATTTATTTTTGTTGCATGTTGTATATTTATATAGCTAGATGTGTAGTTTGATTTCTTTCTTATGGTGTATCAGTTTTCTTCATGATCAAGGCGATTTATTTCCCCCGTGAGTCACATAACACGCACAATAGCAATTGGGTGGTGGTGGTGCATTCGACTGACAACAAAGACATGGCGGATATCCCGGTTTCTGATATACCTCTGGATAGACAATACGTAAGAAAAAAGATTTAGGTTAGTATAACGTAAACTAATTGATAATAATATTCCATTGGTACGAAATTTATCAATAAAACAATAAAATTCAAAGGATATAAATCGTTCAATAAGCAAATAACAACCAACATCTCTATATATTTGCAATTTACAAAACGTTTCTTTTTTACTTATCATCAATTCATCATACATATATAAAATAACTATAAAAGTTCATAACACGACTCGATATGCTATAAAAGAAAATAGAGATCGAGGGCTACATACGGGGAGAGCTTAAGGGAGCTGCCTCGGACTGTGGGTGCATACGATGTGATAGAACGATAATGAAAACGAAGATGAAAATCATCGTACTAGAGCTAAGTGACTTAATTGCCATTTGTCTTCAAATGAAATGAAGAATTAAAATTTAGTGATTAGAATGTAAATAATACATGCTTTATATAGAAGTGTTTTGCTACGTTGACAAAGTCACCGGAAAGATTTTTGCTCAAAATTTAATTTGGAAGTATATTAAACGCCAATAGACTTCAAACGCCAACGGTCTTTGGTCACGTTGAAAGTTATAGGAAAGTAAATTGTTTGGAAAATCACAAGTATTCTAGTCATATGATCGATGTATATTTTCCAAGTCAATGCTTGTTTTCCAAGGTGACCAATCATAATTTGCTTTTTATTCATATGAAAATGCATTTCTTTCCTAGGAAAATTCATGTAAGGCTTCATACTTCACACTATTTTGAGCAACCCATCACATTCACAACAACAACAACAACAACAACAACAACAACAACAACATACTCAATCCCGCCTAGGCGGGGTATGGGGGAGGTGGGATGTAGACAGATCCTACCCCTACCCCAGGGAACCCTGCAGGTAGAGAGACTGCTTCCAGAAAGACCTCCGGCAAGTGTTTGCAAAGTGTGCTCGAAGTAAAGAAAACGAGAAAAAGAAAGCAAAACAAAGAAAAGCAAAAAAGCATACAAGCAAACAGAGCAAAAACGAACATCAGCCTAACATCAGTATTTAATATATCACCTTTTAAGTGTTATGATCACTATCAAGCCAAAAATATAAAGATACTACACTTTATACAAACATACCTCAGAATGTACCCTATATACGCTCACAAACCTAAAAAATAATAATAATAACCCCCACTTTCCTTGATTTGCGTTAGGTAGTGCATGGTGCAAGCTATCAAAGAAGTGCAAAAATTCCACCATCGCGCGTGCATGGTGGGTGGTGGGTCTTCACTATGAGGGACGGCGCGTGCTAGGCGGAGGTGGTGTACCACCATTCATTGTAAAATTTTAATGAACGGTTTTAGAGTTTTAGTCAAATGTAGTAAGCTGGACCGTAATCGTGAAGTGGATATGAACTTTCACATGCAAAACTACAAAGAAGAATTGTTCTTAACTTGCAAATTGCAATAGATACATGCCAAGTTGCAATAAATACCAATAACGAAATATTGTTTTCAATTTGAATAAAGACGTGTTTTGTCTATATAACTTATTCATGAGGTAATCATCTCGTTCCTACATTTTAACTTACAAGTGGGGATTTTTTGTATTATCTGTGTAAAGAGTCGATGGAACTACTCACAGGGACGGAACCAGGGGTTTTCACGGGTGCCCGAGACCTATATGATTTTTTTGATGTAGTGTTAATTTTTGAAAAAAAAATCTATTTTTCCTAAGTGTATTTAAAATGCACCCGGTCCATCGAAATTTGTTTCTATATTACGGTTCCAAAAAATTTGTGAACCAAATCATAATTGGTGCTGGTTCCGTCCCTGACTACTCAATCGCATTATAATCCTATGATACAGGGGTATTCAGATTCAACTTTTGTAACCCATTCCCGGGTTCAAATCGTTATAGTTGCTATTATATATCATAAGAATACCTATAATGGAGATTGACTCCATGCGTTATACACCCCTTCACGCGTCATCCAACCATTATGGCTCCCTCACCTTCACGAGTCGATCCTCAAATTTGGAGTACGTGCAGTGGTTTAATTTGTTCATCCGGACCACGAACTAAATTTAATTAATCCGAATTAAATAGACACGCGACTATAGTATTTGAATTATTATTTTATTTTTTTTGAACGGCAAATTTTTACAGCCTACCACATATCTCACAAATTCTATTTCACACATGTCTTTGACGAGACTTGACCCACAATCTGTTACTTGTTAGGCCACTTACATACCATTGTTAATGTTGGCCCGTTATAGCTATAAGTATTTTTCAACTTCATGAAGATCATTTCGTTTTTCATAATCACCTCAAACTCCGGAAGAACAACTTGAATAAAGAATCTAGACAGTAAAGAGTAATAACGTGTTTAGGAGATTAGAATGCCTAATTAAGCGCTTAAATAATGATCACTTTGAAATCCATCATTGGGTTGTGTTACGATCTCTCATATTGTGTACCACAATATTAATTGTAACCTTACTATATATGATTCCGCTGGAACGACTTGGCTAGGCGAATAATTTATATTCCCGTTATATTCCTTGATATAGTGGGTGTTCGGATTTGCCTTTTGTAACCCTCATTTTGTGGCCGTTTTGTTTTTTTAGGTCTCATGTTTAGATTTTTGTGCAGGCTGGCACGGGCATTGTTGAACTCATGGCAAACTCGAGATATCGATCAAAACACCTCAGATTACCGATTATGTGATGTTTTTTTTGGTAAAAGGTCAACGACCCGGTAAATATATTACTCCAAAAAACATTTAAGTACAACGGATATGGGTGAATCCCATATCTCAGCCCGTTACATAGGCGAAAAGCTTACATAACAAGATACTTCCTATTTTCTAGACAAGAAAACAAAACCACTACCACATAATATTGAAAAACTCGGACAAAAATATAAACTACTTCCTACGACCTTGGAGATTAAAGCCATAAATGGCATTAAGAGCATCCAAATTCCCTGGAAGATCATAAATTTGCTTCGAGTAATCATCATAGTCATCAAACTCATCTTCACGCTCATGACCTCCACCAAAAAGATTTGCTGATTCGTCGAACGTGTTAAGAACCTCATCCTCATCACTATCAGAAACCACAACCTCACCCACCTTTGAAAATGGGTTAGCCCTCTTAGTGACAGAGGTAGACGGAATAGGATGACCTTCATCATCTACAAGAGTAGTTTTCCCATCGATAAGTAGCTTTTCAAGCTTACTAATTTTCTCAACTATAAGAGTAGAACCAACTTCCTTAGTTCCCATTGAATCACTCACAAGCTGTTCTTGTGATGTAGTACCAGTCTTAACCGACTCATCCTCATTAACTTTCATTGTACGGCCAGCATCCACATTCTTGTTGGTGTCATAAGTAGGAATACCAAACGCATCTGTATCATCCATATTAAGAGCATCAAATTGGTTAGATGTAGAAATCTTAGTACCACTAGAACTAGCCACATCAGAAGTCTTCTTCTTAGTGCCACCAACTTTCATAGGTTCAGGAGGAGTCTTTTTGGGTTGATACTGAAACTGCTTACCCACAACAGGTTTAGTAAACCCACCTTGACCCTGAATTGTAGGACCACCTTGCTTTCCTTTCTTCCTGTGATTGACAGTCTTGAAACTATCATTAACAGGCTTAGTAGGCTGAACAGGAGGTATAACAACTTTAGGGCAGTCAGTTAGAGTATGACCAAATATCTTACACTTGTCACAATGAGGTGGTTGCCACTCGTATTCAACCCGTATCTTCTCAATAGTCGAACCCGAACCATCAAGTAATGGTATCTCAACAGTAAGGCTGTCCCGAAGCACCTCATCCGACTTCACTTCTATCATGCATCTAGCAAAACTACTACGGCCCCACGATTCCTTGCACATTTGGCTTGTAAAAGCATCTAACCTTTTGGGCGTGTCAATCAGTGTGGCAAGAAGACTGAGGCCATCATCAGAAAACATAGCAAGGGAAACATCATGGAATTTAACCCACACCGGGATGTTAGTCAAATCCTCTTTAAGTAGGTTTGTGTTCAAAGTCCATGGTTTAAGAATAATAGGAACATTTCTGATCAACCAAGGACCGTTTTCAAGCACATCATCAACACCTTTCTTCGAGTTGAATTTAAAGAAGAAGAACCCCTTAGCATTCATCATTACCTTTTGCACACCAAACTTAGCCCATGCATTGCGGACATAGTAATCAACAACCGGAAAAGCAATGCGTTGGCCAAGAAAGTAACCGTAGAGAGTATTCTCAAACCGCGTGTTCACCTCTTCCACTACTTTCATTGGAACTAAAAGGTCAACATCAGCCTTCTTCTTGCTACATTCCAACCTACGAAAGTTTGAAACATGTTTCAGAGGTTCATTAGAAGTAGCACCCGCGTAAGAAACCAACTTCACTCCCGTACCATTAGTAGTATCAACCTTGTGAGCATTAGGACCAGAAGTTACACTCTTAATCATATTCGCATTAATCCCAAGCGAAGGAGGAGTACTTGTAATATTAACTTTAAATTTTGTGATGTTTAAAACTTTAAATTTTGTTTCGTGGCCATTTTCCTGGTTTTGATGTCAGTTTTAGTGTATCTGGTGCAATAAGTGTTCATGATGACATGGTTCAATTCTAGCAGCCTGCAAGTTTATACTACGAAGGTTCCATTCTTTCTTTTCTATAAATTGTTGATGTGATGATTAATTTTTGTCTTAAACAACGAAAGCTCTGGCTGAACAAGATTCACTGGACCACATAACCCTCTACTTCATCAATATGTAACACCCCCAAAATTTGGTATAGCGAAAGACTCAACAAGCTTTCGGGGTGCTACGGGGATTGGTATCCAACACAAGTCATAAAAGAACGAGATAAAGTAAAAATAATTAAAACACAACCAAACGAGGTTTTAAAGTTTACATTCATCCCAAATTTATCCAGAGTAAGGCCCAAAAGAAATAAACGTAGGTCCAAAAATACATATCAGAGTTTGAGAAAATAGATCCTTAAACCAGGTGCTAAAGCCAAGCCTTCCGAACCAAGCATCCCAAAGCCATCACTTAATTACCTGAGAAAACACGCTAAAAGTCAGCTTTCGCTGGTGAGATCATAGGTTTAAATTCCTAATTCAATCAAGTGGACATATACGCAAAACGCTTGCTAGCTAGACTAGGCTTCAATCATCCAACCAAATCAAACCAACCCTATAGGTGCACACTATAGTCCAAATCAATCAAATCAAATCAATAGCTTACCTAATTCTTGACTAGGCCTCGCTCCATAACCAATTCAATAGCTTACCTAGTTCTGGACTAGGCCTCGCTCAACAACCAAATCAATAGCTTACCTAGTTCGGGACTAGGCCTCGCTCTATAACCAAATCAATAGCTTACCTAGTTCGGGACTAGGCCTCGCTTTAAAACCTAACTAGTTCTATAAGCATAGCAAGTTTTAAATAAACAAAGCGATAATAGTCCACAGAAAACAATTTGCACGTTTCTTACCCCAAGTATTGAAAACAAAGTTCAAAAGTAAAAGTGGGGCTATGACTCACCTCAAGTCCAGATATCAGCACAAAGAAAACGGTAGAATCAAGAAGTATCACAAGTCAAAAGACAGCAACTACGGACTCGGCACTTCCTAACAATATAAACTCGTTTCAGGATCATTTCCTCAAAATCAAATATTCCCAATCCCGAACGTATTCCCATTAGAAATTTACAAAACTCATTCAAGAAAAATCGTGTACCCACGATTTGGGTACCAAATCCAGACACACGATTTGAAACTCGTGGTCACTCACCTTCAAAATGACTCCAAGAATACGTTTCTTCAAAAACCCAACAAGAAAAGATGAAAAATATGGTGTTTAGGTGGCGGTGGTGGTGAGAACGTGATGTTAGAGGTGGTTGTAGGGCGCGTGAGTTATACCAAATGAAAGGTCTTGTTGAGAGGATTAATTTGGTGGTGTTATTTTGGGGGTGGGAGTGGCGGTGTGTAGGTGGCGGCTGCCGTGTGTAGGTGGCGGCGGCTAGGGTATCATAGAGATGGAGAGAGAGATGAAAAGATGATGATGATAATGTTTGTGTTTGTGTGAGATGATCAGGAACCCACAAGGACCAAATATAGTCTACTCTTTTTATTTTTATTTTTCTTTCTTTTTAAATAACAATAATAATAATAGTAGTAGTGTAGGGAATAGATGGCCAGTTAAATAAACACAATGACCAAACCCGACAATCTTTCAAAATATCCAAACATTCTCAAACCGAGCTCGTTCCCAATAGTTTAAAGTTCCACAATACGTTCCACGAATATATAAACCAAACAGTAATTTCAAAATATTTAAATTTGTTAGGTTATCCTAGTGCCGGAGTCAACGTAGTGCCTAATAGATATCTCAAAAATAAATCACCACAGATATTCCATATCAAATCAATAAATTCAAAAATTAAATTCCTTATAAACCACGAATTTCAAAACCACGAATTTCAAAACCACGGTTCAACGTTTACAAATTCATCGCGAATAACTTCCAAATATTCCAAAAATTATTAAATTTAAAGTAATGCGGGTTTTTAAATAGTTCCCTAATTTGCCAGTTGTTACATCCTCCCAGCCTCAGAAGAAACCCGTCCCGGGTTTCCCTCGGAACAAACCATCTATAACATGAAAAGCTTAGGATATCTTTTCCGAAACTCATCCTCACGTTCCCACGTAAATTCCGGTCCATGACGGGAATCCAACGAACCTTGATGAGTGGAATACGACTGCGCTTGAGTCGCTTAATCTCTCGATCTAAAATCTCAATCGGCTCTTCCACAAAATTCAAACTCTCATCCACACGAATGTCCTTTATCAATATAACCGGTGTCTCATCAGAAAGGCACTTCTTCAAATTACTAACATGAAACACATCGTGAACTTTACTCAATTCCTGTGGTAGCTCCAACCGATAAGCTACGGGCCCAATTCTCTCCAAAATTAGAAATGGTCCAATGTAGCGGGGGTTGAGTTTCCCACGTTTTCCAAAACGTATCACTCCTTTCCAAGGCGAGACTTTCAGCATCACTTTGTCTCCAACCTGGAACTCTAGGGGTTTATGTCTCTGATCGGCATAACTTTTCTGTCTATCTCGAGCTGCTTGTAACTTATCACGAATTTGAGTCACTTTCTCAGTAGTCTCCAAAATAAGTTCGGGGCCTGTGAGTTGGCTATCTCCAACCTCAGCCCAACGTATCGGTGAACGGCATTTACGACCATATAAATCTTCAAATGGTGCAGCCTTAAGACTTGTATGGTAGCTGTTGTTATACGAGAATTCCGCAAGGGGTAGATACTTCTCCCAGCCTTTACCAAAGTCTATTATACATGCACGAATCATATCCTCCAAAGTCTGAATAGTCCTCTCACTTTGACCGTCGGTTTGGGGATGATATGCAGTACTCATATCAAGTCTCGTCCCCAAAGCGGTTTGAAGTGATCGCCACAAAGCTGACGTGAAACGATTGTCGCGATCTGAAATAATCGATATCGGAACACCATGACGAGAAACAATTTCTTTCACATACAACCTCGCAAGCTTGTCAACACTATCCTCTTCACTAATCGCTAGAAAATGAGCAGACTTAGTCAATCGATCCACAATTACCCAGATAGCGTCACAACTGCTAGCTGTCTTCGGTAATTTGGTAATAAAGTCCATTGTAATCCGCTCCCACTTCCAAACCGGAAGTTCTGGCTGCGTCAATAATCCTGACAGTCTCTGATGTTCTGCCTTAACCTTCGAACATGCCAAACACTTACTGACGTACAATGCTATATCTGCCTTCATGTTTGTCCACCAATACAATTTCTTCAGATCCTGGTACATCTTGTCAGACCCAGAATGGATAGAATACTTTGACTTATGCGACTCATGCATAATCAAATCACGAATTCCTCCATAAAATGGTACCCAACTTCGGTCTTCAAAACACAATATTCCATCAGAACGCTTAACAAATCCCTTCTCATTTACTGCCATCCCAAATATATTCTCAGCAGGTCGGTTTTCTGCTTTCAACGCTTCCGTTTGAGCTTCTAATATTTGAGACGGTAACGGCGATACGATAGTCATTCCTAATGACCTATCTCGTAACGGTGGTATTCTCTCCTTTCGACTAAGAGCATCAGCAACGACGTTCGGTTTACCTGGATGATAGCGAATTTCGCAATCATAATCACTTAGCAGCTCAATCCAACGTCGCTGTCTCATGTTGAGCCCTTTTTGATTCAAGATGTGTTGTAGACTTTTGTGATCAGTGTATACAACACACTTGGTTCCGTACAGATAATATCTCCATATCCTCAAGGCAAAAACTACAGCACCTAACTCCAAATCGTTGGTGGTGTAGTTCTTCTCATGCTTCTTAAGCTGTCGCGAAGCATAAGCTATCACTTTCTCCCGTTGCATTAACACAGCTCCCAAACCTTTATGAGAAGCGTCACAGTAGACGACAAAGTCCTCACTACCTTCAGGTAACGCTAAGATAGGAGCACTACACAGCATTTCCTTAAGTAATTGAAATGCTTCCTCTTCCTTATCTCCCCATTCGTATTTAACATTCTTTTGAGTCAATTTGGTTGATGCGTGGGGTGTGCACCAGGCTTTACCTCTCGAGGGATCTCGAGAAGCTTACAACCCCCACCAGGCAGTGTACTTGATCGATGTAGTATAGTATAATGACAAGTACCGGGGGATTGATCGTTCAGCTAGGAATAGTGTCGCTAGGATTAGAAAACCTAAAGACTAGGTCTAGAGATGAGGGATGATTCTTTTTGTATTTTTATATTTTTTTAGAAAGCAAGTAAAAATCTCGGGTTTGAAGGAGTTGGGCGGAATTAGTTGCTAGTCAACTAACCCAATACTAAAGATGCAATCAAAATAAAATACTAAAAATGAAAATAAAACTAATTATACTAATGTTGTGAGCAATATGTGGGAGAATTGTGTTTACTTAGATTTCACTTCTCCCTAGATATATTTTACACGTTAATTACTTGTTATAGTTGCGTGGATGACGGATTGTATTCCTTAATACCATTCATGGGGTGGCGTACTTACTTCCCCAATCCTATGAGCGCCTACTTCACTCCTATGTCGAGCCGGCTAAGAAGCTCCAAACATGGGATCACTAGAATTTGCTCATGCATTAAATACAACCAATAAAACCTAGTACACATCGGTTCATGTTTCCTAAGACGTTCAAGCATGTTACACAATGGAGATCTGCCAGTTTTCTTAAGCCTAACATTGAAGTCATTCATCCAATACAACCATAAACAAGTAATCAACACATAATTAACATCTAGGTTTCATTAGATCCAAGCAAACACAAGATAGATCTAGCCTAGCATGATAAAATTAAGACAAGCATAAGATATAATCAACCAACACATATACATATTGATTGAATTAAGAGAAGACTTATCTCAATAGAACATGAAAGGATTCAAGGGATGAAAACCCTTGAAAACACTGTAAAATATGACCTAGGGTTTACAAAGTTCGGCCCTAGTTTCTCCACACAAGTTCCTCTCTTAAAGAATGAAAAATAGAAAACTATATATAGATTTTGATAGGTGACGGCATCAAGAACAAATGTCTGACGCCGTCATCTCGCCGCCAAATAGTTCCTCGGACTGCCTAGATCTGGGTCTGACGCCGTCATGTGTTTCCCTTGTGCAGGCCGTCACCAAATTAACTCTTGACGCCCTTCTTGTGACGCCGTCAGGTTTGCACTGGGTCGTCATGGTTTTTACTCTTGACGCCGTCAGGATCTTCCTCTTGACGCCGTCAGGTACTGTTCTCAGCATGGAAAATTAAGTCTTTGGCGTTTTCTTCACTTCTATGCTCCAAAAACGTCCGAATTGCTTCCTTTTCCAGAATTCAATCCCAAAGTACCTAAAATCACAAAAGGAACGATTTAGGGTAATATTTGATCAAATAAATTCAATTTCGGGCTTAAATGACCCCCTAAAAGTGGTTCATTTTTCGCCTCATCATTGGTCAACGACTTTGCTATCTTCGAAAATCCCTCAATGAATCTTCGATAGTAACCGGCTAATCCCAAAAATTGACGAACTTCAGTTGGGGTCGTCGGTGCAGCCCAATCTTTAATAGCTTCAATCTTAGCGGGATCTACATGAACTCCCTGACTATCAATCACATGACCCAAAAATTGTACAGTCGGAATCCAAAACTCACATTTGGAAAACTTAGCATACAACTTTTCCCTCCTGAGCAATTCTAAGATGAGTCTTAGATGCTCCTCATGCTCTTTCTCACTCTTCGAATAGATCAGAATATCGTCGATAAACACGATCACAAACTTGTCTTAGTAAGGCTTACACACCCGATTCATGAGTTCCATGAATACCGCCGGTGCGTTAGTCAACCCAAACGGCATCACATGGAACTCGTAATGCCCATAACGGGTTCTGAAAGCCGTTTTCGGTATATCTTCCTCGCGAACTCTAAGTTGATGATACCCCGATCTTAGATCGATCTTCGAATACACACTCGATCCTTGAAGCTGATCGAACAAGTCGTCGATCCTCGGTAACGGGTATCTATTCTTCACGGTTAACTTGTTTAGCTCTCGATAATCAATATACATACGAAACGATCCATCCTTCTTCTTTACGAATAAAACTGGGGCTCCCCAAGGTGAAGAACTTAGTCGTATAAACCCCTTTTCGGCTAACTCCGCCAATTGTTTCGACAACTCTTCTAGTTCAGTCGGTGCAAGTCGATAAGGTGCCCGTGCCACGAGTGCAGCACCAAGTATCAACTCAATCTGAAACTCCACTTGTCTAGTGGGCGGGATTCCCGGCAAATCATCGGGAAATACATCCGGGAAGTCACGAACTATCGATACATCTCCAATGCCTCTTTCTTTCTTTTCCTTCCTTCCTTTCTCAAAAATTTGAGCTAAGAAAAGGCAACATCCTTTATCCATTAGCTTGGGTAATTTAGTGCAAGAGATGACCGCTAATCTAGATGGGCTCCTCAAACCTTTTCGATCTCCCTGTTTATTCAGAATCTCTTGGCCATATGGCACACGCAAGATCTTCTCATCGCAAAGTATGTGAGCACGATACTTCGACAACCAATCCATACCAATAATAACATCGAAACTCCCTAACGTGACGGGTAGGAGATCTATGTTGAAAGGATGATTCAAGAAATTTAACGTACAACCACGGATAATGGTCTTAATCCTTTCTATGTTTCTGTTAGCTAACTCTACATCATAACCAATTCCTAAGGCCATCGGGGGTTTCTCTAGTAAGGGTGCAAAAGTAGTGGACACAAAACTCTTATCGGCACCAGTATCAAACAGTATGGAAGCATAACGATTATTGAGAAGGAACGTACCAGTAACGACGTTCGGGTCTTCCCCTCTCTCGTTCCCAATTGCATACACTCTCCCATGAGCAGCTCCTGCTTCCACACGTTGGTTCTCATTGTCTTGTCGTCCACGGTTTCCATGATTGTACCCATTACCACCCGATCCTTGATTTCCTCTGTTCCATGATTTTCTGCACTCATTCCTATAGTGTCCCTTTTTCCCACATCCAAAACAAGTAACATTCGCCTTACTCATAGCTTCAGGAGTAGCTTGAACCATAGCAAGTGGCCAAGCTTTGCAGTCCTTAGCTATGTGCCCCATCCTTGAGCAATTTTTGCACACCACATTACATCGTCCAGAATGATTTTTGTAACAACGGCCACATTTGGGCGCATCTCCATTGTAATTCCTCTTATCTCCATCCCCCATAGCATAAGCTCTAGTAGTTGCCTGTTGTTTGTTTCGGTGATCATTACCCTTAGAGTGATTATCCCTCTTCCTCTTTCCATTCTTATCCTTCTCAGCTCCTTCCAATACCAACGAGTCCATCAATTGTTTAGCGATCGTGATAGCCTCATGAACATTAGCAGGCCTAGCAGCAATCACATCGTTCCTTGTAGCCACAGGCAACCCATCGGTATACCGTTCAATCCTTTGAGTCTCAGTCTTAACCATATCTGGGCAAAGCAAGGCTAACTCTCGGTAATGGCTATTGTAAGTTGCCATGTCGGTACCCTTCACTTTGTGTTCCAGAACTCAATCTCCAGCTTCTTAACCTCATTCCTTGGGCAGTAAGTCTGAATCAGCAAAGACTTAAATTGCTCCCAAGTCATGGCATAGGCCACATCACTCCCAACCGAAATTCGGTAATTGTTCTACCAAGTTAATGCTTCATCCTTAAAAGTAAAAGAAGCAAACTTTACCTTAGCATTCTCCGCACAATTGCTAACAGTGAACACTGACTCAGTTTTCTCTATCCACCTGACCAAGTAAACCACTCCTTCAGTTCCACCAAACTCAATGGGTCTACAGATTCGGAACTCCTTGTAGTTACATCCAGCAGTACGAACAGGTGGAAAAGTTCCAGCTGAGTTGTTGGAATGATTCGACTCAGCTAGCAGTTCAGCAACCCTTTGTTCCATGAGTTGATTGATCATAGCCTGATCCACAGTTGGTGCATTTGGTGGAGTATGATCATTGTCTCCCTAAACATCAACATTTTAGTTCTTGTCATTACGGTTGGTGGTGTCCAGGTTGTCGGGAGTAGGGGTTTCAACATTTCGAGTAGGACGGCGTCCTCGGCGACCAGGGGTAGTCACTGCAGGACCAGTTCGGGTAGCTCTGATAGGGTTTTGTCGTGGGGGCCATTGATCAACAGAATACCCATAATATAGTAACAAGATGTCAACCACGCAAATAGGAACACAATTCTCCATGTACGCCAAACACCATAGAATATCATACGAAATAACCATCATCCATACAAGTAGTGATCGATACGTCGTTCCAAAATACCAAAAGACATAATAAATACTAATCATTCCATACGAGACGAAAATACCATCCGAATAACATAACATGAGAGATAGAATAACAAGATCTCCTAACCAAGTACTCCCTGGCTTAGGAAGCAACACAACAACACAAATCCAAATCCATCTAGCCACGATACTGGCGTAGACTCCTCAACTCTGATCTCAAACCATCCAAATCTATCCATAGCGATCCCAACTCAACACTATGTGTATCTCTGTCCCTCTTGAGGTCCGCGACCTCCTTCTCCAACTCTGTGTCCCTCTGCCACGGCTTACGATCTGCCTCGCGAGCCGTGAGGAATCCTCTCTGTAGACTCTCCATCTGCTCCTGTACCTCCATCATACCTCTCCTGATAGTTGTAGTCCTGCCCACAACTGTAGCCATATCTACCTTCAGCTCACCAATAAACTCAGCAATAACCATCTCAAGTCGATTCGCCATCTGCGAGATCCTCTCGCCCTGTGTGGTAATCTGAGCCCAAATCCTGCCAGTCTCACCCAAATCTGCAGACTCAGTAGATATCTTAGATGGCGCGTCCGACGCCACGGGACTGCCAGGTGGAGAATCTAACAAAAACGGGTGATCCGGTGAAACCGGCTCTAGCTGATGTATCGGAGAATCGGGCTCTGCAGAATGAGCTAAATGTGCCGGCTGTGAGCTGGCAAACCATCATCATCAGGCATATCCTCCTCTTGAGGATCATCATCCTCCTCATCATCCTGAGCGTCTCCTGCTCACCCTCGTACTCTTCCTCGGAGGGGTACTCCATCAATCGTCATCTCTGAGCAGGTGAACCACGAGGCGATAAATTCGATGACTTAGGGCAACAATGGGAAGACGAAGTAGTAGTGGCTGAACGCATGACCACCGTGTATGGGTCATCAGGGGCCATATTGATTTGTGTTGGGTGACGCGTACCAGCAAGAACATTCTCAGTAACATCACGTGCAAAGGAGGCCATGGTTTGTGACAACGGCGTAGGGTAGGTGTAAGTGTTTCAAAACAACTAAACTGTGAAACTCAAAATATCGTATCAAAATCATCATAAAATCCCAATCATATAATTCCAAAAAAGATTTTTCAAACACCGCATTACTAAAACAATTCCAAAACAGTTCAGCCATATAATTTCCCAAAACGCTATCATATCACATAATCAACATATCCAAGATTCTCAAATCACCTCAAAATCTCATATCAAATCATCATCTCATAATACTTCAATATAATCAAAGATGCTTCGGCTTGGCGGGCTGGCGGGCATTGGTCGAGGATCATTTTCTATAAAAATCGGTTATAGTTTAGGTGTTTATTACCTAGTTCTCTATAACCTTGGCTCTGATACCAATCTGTAACACCCCCAAAATTTGGTACAGCGGAAGACTCAACAAGCTTTCGGGGTGCTACGGGGATTGGTATCCAACACAAGTCATAAAAGAACGAGATAAAGTAAACATAATTAAAACACAACCAAACGAGGTTTTAAAGTTTACATTCATCCCAAATTTATCCAGTGTAAGGCCCAAAAGAAATAAACGTAGGTCCAAAAATACATATCAGAGTTTGAGAAAATAGATCCTTAAACCAGGTGCCAAAGCCAAGCCTTCCGAACCAAGCATCCCAAAGCCATCACTTAATTACCTGAGAAAACGCGCTAAAAGTCAGCTTTCGCTGGTGAGATCATAGGTTTAAATTCCCAATTCAATCAAGTGGACATATACGCAAAATGCTTGCTAGCTAGACTAGGCCTCAATCATCCAACCAAATCAAACCAACCCTATAGGTGCACACTATAGCCCAAATCAATCAAATTAAATCAATAGCTTACCTAGTTCTTGACTAGGCCTTGCTCCATAAACAATTCAATAGCTTACCTAGTTCTGGACGTGGTCTCGCTCAACAACCAAATCAATAGCTTACCTAGTTCGGGACTAGGCCTCGCTCTATAACCAAATCAATAGCTTACCTAGTTCGGGACTAGGCCTCGCTTTAAAACCTACCTAGTTCTATAAGCATAGCAAGTTTTAAATAAACAAAGCGATAATAGTCCACATAAAACAATTTGCACGTTTCTCACCCCAAGTATTGAATACAAAGTTCAAAAGTAAAAGTGGGGCTATGACTCACCTCAAGTCCAGATATCAGCACAAAGAAAACGGTAGAATCAAGAAGTATCACAACTCAAAAGACAGCAACTACGGACTCGGCACTTCCTAACAATATAAACTCGTTTCAGGATCATTTCCTCAAAATCAAATATTCCCAATCCCGAACGTATTCCTTTTTACTTTCCAAAAATCCATTTCTCGTATTATTCTCGTATTAGTTTGGAGTTTGGTATCCATGCGGGTGGAGGGTCGACACAACTCAAATCGAGGTAACCACAACGAAAAGAATAATAAAACAATCTATAGGTCTAATATTAGCCCAATATATTATTTAAATAAATCATCGAAGTTTATCAAATTCGTCGATTTAGTAATCCCCCATATTTATTTACTTAATATATCACTCCAAGATTATACCCAAAAGCTAAGTCACATAGCACGTTGAATACTATATGGTAAGTATCAAAGTTTAATAAATTCCCTAAATATATCGTCAAGCTTACCAAATTCGTCAATTTGGCAAACCTCGCGAGATATTTAGTAACTCATTATTCCTGTACACATACCACAACCTATGGGCTTCGTAGGATACAATGCCCATTAATATACTCATTTTATATAACTAAATAGATCCTATTTAATCTGTCGATCAAATAAGTTACGTAGTTATAGAAAATGGATGTATTAATGTCACATATCCGTGACAAGCACAAAAAGTCATAAAATGAATAATATGGACCGCTTGGACTCAAGTGACCACGATCCCGTATAACTCGTAAGTTTCCCGTTTTATTTTCCAAAAAGTATTTCATTTAATATAATTATCCAACATTATAATTATATCGGCATTTATAATTGTTTAATCATAATGACGTTTCCGACATTTATTATACTACTTTTATAGCATAACATATATCGTCACGTTATTATGACATTACTCGTGATCGTTTTATTTTTAATATACGCACTTGTATAAATATATATATGTTTTCACGTTTATATATTTATATAAACGTTTATATTATTAATAATATTATTACGAGTTTTTATTATTAATTTTGATTATAATTTATTTCGAGTTATATGAGATGGTCACATGTCCGAGTCATCACCCTCGGCTCATTGTCCAAGTCCAAATGTTACGGCGTTTTGCCGAAATCAACCGTTGACTAAAAAGTCAACGTGACTTCGACACGCACAACCAAATGTCCAAGTAATAACCATCAATTCTCCATCACAATAATCCATCTACGTCAATCAAGTCCCATATCACGTGCTACAACAATAGGGTCCGACTACGGCACCCGACTAACCTATCTCCGTCATACTAATTAACCGTCTCATAACCGTTTCCAATTACCATTCGATAACAACTCCACAACTCCAAAAGTGAACCATGGTCAAGACCACAAAGGGTCTCGACACCTCCCATATAATCGGCCACAACAAAAAAAAAAACCAAATAACAATAATAATGGCAACAATATAAACCACAACAAGAGAACATCAAGTTACACAATTTCCGGGTTGGTTTACCACGCCAAAACCCGAGCCAAGAGACCCACTTGGGTCTCGGCTAGAACCACGAGTCGCAAGGACTCTAACCCAAGACCATGGAGTCTCGGCATAAGCTCAAATGAGCATCCAAAATCTGCCCAAACGGACCCCTTGGGTCGCGGCATAACAACATCAACAACCAAGGCCAAACTCGCTCCAAATCGAGCCACAAATCAAATCCAATATATCAAAACTCTCGCTAAATACACTAGGTCAAAACCCAACATCAAAATCAAGCCATAGGGCTCGAACCACACAAGACCGTGAGCCACGGCTCGTGGTAACGAGTCGACCACAATCCAAACCCAAGAACCGGATACCAAACGAGTATTTCATCATCAAAATACCATTTCCCATTAGAAATTTACATAACCCATTCAAGAAAAATCGTGTACCCACGATTTGGGTACCAAATCGAGACACACGAGTTGAAACTCGTGGTCACTCACCTTCAAAATGACTCAAAGAATACGTTTCTTCAAAAACCCAACAAGAAAAGATGAAAAAGATGGTGTTTAGGTGGCGGTGGTGTTGAGAACGTGATGTTAGAGGTGGTTGTAGGGCGCGTGAGTTATACCAAATAAAAGGTCTTGATGAGAGGATTAATTTGGTGGTGTTATTTTGGGTGTGGGAGTGGCGGTGTGGTGGTGGCTGCCGTGTGTAGGTGGCGGCGGCTAGGGTATCAATGAGAGGGAGAGAGAGAGATGAAAAGATGATGATGATGATAATGTTTGTGTTTGTGTGAGATGACCAGGAACCCACAAGGACCAAATATAGTCTACTCTTTTTATTTTTATTTTTCTTTCTTTTTAAATAACAATAATAATAATAATAATAGTAGTGTAGGGAATAGATGGCCAGTTAAATAAACACAATGACCAAACCCGACAATCTTTCAAAATATCCTGACATTCTCAAACCGAGCTTGTTCCCAATAGTTTAAAGTTCCACAATACGTTCCACGAATATATAAACCAAACCGTAATTTCAAAACATTTAAATTTGTTAGGTTATCCTATTGCCGGAGTCAACGTAGTGCCTAATAGATATCTCGAAAATAAATCACCACATATATTCCATATCAAATCAATAAATTCAAAAATTAAATTCCTTATAAACCACGAAATTCAAAACCACGGTTCAACGTTTACAAATTCATCGCGAATAACTTCTGAATATTCCAAAAATCATTAAATTTAAAGTAATGTGGGTTTTTAAATAGTTCCCTAATTTTCCAGTTGTCACACAATATATGAATGATAGATCTCTAACTCGATTAACCTTTTCTTGCAATAGAGGTTATGAATTTTGCTTACGTATTTATGTATCTAATGTTGTTTAAAATGAACAATAGAAATCCTAATCAAAATTCTTGTAACAGAAAACCCATATTTTCACTAACAATAGATTATAAACTCTAGTCTTACTTTGAGGAGGTAAGGCTTCATCTTGCAAAAAGGAATTGATGGGGGCCTGCACAAGCGGTGGAGCATGTGGTTTAATTCGATACAGCGCGCAAAACCTTACCGGCCCTTGGCATATGAACAAGAAAACCTGTCCTTAGCTCTTTTTCAACTAAGAGAAAAACTCTTTCAACCAGGGGAAACAAAAGAAACATACATGATATTGATTCATAAAATATTGTTTTTATGAGATGTCGACCTATAAGATTATATGCAAGATAAATTCCCGCGAGATGCTAAGTGCTAACGATGACAAAAGGATTGTAAGTTTGGTTTAGTATAGATGATGTTCGCTCGGTTTTACATGGGACCCCTTCGAGGACCCGAATGCAAAGTTTGGTTTGGTATAGATGATGTTCGCTTGGTTTTTGGATTACCTCACTTAGATACTTGGATGGCGCTGTTTGCCTAAAAACATCATATACATGACAAAGACCAGCCATCCATCCCGTGTACAATAGTTCACTGATTTTGTCATGCCTTTGACTCATCATGAGGGGAGCGACCCCAACTCCCTGCTAGTGCATGTAGTGCCATATCGAGTGCTTTACTCGTGGCACGTAAGACACCCTTACCATTGAGGTACTCCAACAAGACCAACATGATAAAACAGGAACCCACGCATTCAGCATGCTTCCAAGCAGAACCTCGACCCATCAGAATTTGGCTCGTGACACTCTCGCACCACCAATTCATGCACGACCTCGTGCATGGTCATTCGCCTCGACGAACGACTTCCCTCAAATGATTTCGCTTTACTCCGGCTTCATGGCTTAAAGGGACATTCGACTTTTGACTCTTTTTGTCATAGCGTGTAGCGAATACACTCCTTTCAGCGACCACATGTAGCTCACACATATGTCCACACCCTACCTAATAAAAAAGTTGCATGGAAATTATTTATTATTTTGCGATTAAATGAGTATTTGTACTTCAACAAACAAGTTACTCACAGTCTCACACGTCAAAATAGCCATAAGGTTAGTCATGTTTTTAGTCATCACAATCATTTCTCATTAATGCTAATGCATTTTCTCCCAACATGCATAAATCTAGGTAAGCATATATACCTCCGGTTTATATATATTTTGAGCATAGTAAAATCTATTTTAGACAAGTTATGTAAGGTGTTCATTGGTTAAAAATTTTATGGATAAAACTGAAAATCGAACGAAGCCCGATTCAAATTAGATTAAACCGAACCGAAACCGAAATTTGAATTCGGTTTGTTTCAGGTTGACCATAATAACCCGAAATACATAATTTATAAATTTGTTTCATTTACCTATATATATTTTTAGCACCAAAATAATTTTCAAGCTTAAAAATGTTATGCTCCGTATTTATATTAGGAAAAAGTTTTAATGGTTTTTCTAGTTCTATTTGACCCACTAAAGATTAAGATAAATTCTTTCAAAATATTATACTCCCGCTCCGTATTTACTATTGTAGATTTTAATGGTGTTTGTGAAAGAATACCTGATATGCTTTAGTGGTATATGCACATTTATACAAGGAAAAAGTTTTAATGGTTTTTTTAGTTCTATTAAGCCTTACTATTTTAAATAATTTTCAATGATGTACTCCCGCTCCGTATTTATACTCCATATTACTCCCGCTCCATATTTTGTGATAATTTTTTCGCCCCTGCACCCTATTCGACCACAGAACTAATAAGATATCTCTGTCAAACGCAAGTAAATACAAATGAATAAAACATATTAGGTAAAAACTAAATTCGCATGCTAATAAACACACCTCTTTATCCATCATAATAAATTCCAAATTCTCTTTGTCAACCAGCTTGCCATACACATTCTGTTTCCATAACCTATCTATCTTCACACATAGTTTGTGTTTCCTTTGTGGCGGTCAAATCCTTAACTGAAACAACCTTTGCAAAGCTAGCCATTAGAAGAGTTAATGCTATTAATTTTAAAAGAGATTGTTGTGAATGATGAAAATGACTAATGACGATGGGGGTATTTATACAATAAGGATGTTGTTTCAAACTGTATTAACCCTAATTAATTTGTTAGGGTCTCACATAGCATGTACGGGATTTATAAAAAAAATAATACTCTGTAATAAATAAAAATAAAAATAAAAATAAAAATAAAAAAATTGTTCTTATCACGATTCAAGTTTTTAATAAAAGATAAAATACTTATTTATTTTATTATTATTATTATTATTATTATTATTATTATTATTATTATTATTATTATTATTATTATTATTATTATTATTATTATTATTATTTTGAAATGAGAAGACTATATCCTTTCTTTTAGTAGCATCTGGATGAATCATGTATCAAAGTGTTTTGTGTTTTTGATGATGATGGCTTCAAAAGGGTTAGGAAGGGGTGGGTTAGGGTTCATGGTTAAGAAGAAATGGTTTGTGGTTACAATGTTATGGTTCGTGCAAAATGATGCGCATGGGTAGCTAGGGCTACAACATTTCAAACGGGCCGAAAAAATTGGAACTTTCACCATAAGCTTTGCTATTTTCGAAAATAGTTTTCAAATTTAATAAAATTTCCTTAATAATTGTATTCTTAAAACGATTTTTGCAAAATGTTTAATCTAGACACTCTTAAATTTCAGTATTTCTTTTTTAGGAGGGCATAATAGACTTTTTCATACTCAGCTTTATTAGAATATATTGATATTGATTAATACTTGGGATATGATGGTTTGTTGTTTGTTCAATTTTGGGCCTTTGTACCTCGAAATGTCTCACACTATCCGATATATATATGTAAACAAAATAGCTTTAGGCCTGTAACACACAGAGCTAGCAACCCATGTTTTCGCCCACTATATTGATATTAACAAGATCACGTTGTGCCGTACCTCGCATATTTTAAGGCCGAATATCAAAGTATATTCTTTTACTATAAGAACACATTAGTTATTAGTAATATTTATACTTACGTTCAGAAGCATCAAAGGTGATGCATCTGAATATCAAGACAGTTGGGTACTTGCCACTTGGGTTACAAATTATAACATTATTGGAGAACTGATAGTTTGGATCTCTTTCTTAGGGTGTATCAGTTTTCTTCATGATCAAGGCGAATTATTTTCCGAGTGAACGCATGCACAATTGCAATGGGGTGGTGGCGGTGCATTCGTCTGACAACAAAGACATGGCGGATATCCTGGTATCTGATATAGCTCTGCGTAGACAAAAGATAAGAAAAAAATTTAGATTAGTATTACATAAACTAATAGATACTAATATTCCATTGGTATGAAATTTATCAATAAAACAATAAAATTCAAAGATTATAAATCGTTCGCTAAGCAAATAACAACCAACCTCTCTATAGTTTGCAATTTACAAAACGTTTCTTTTTTACTATAATCAAACATATTACATATACAAAATAATTATAGAAGTTCATAACAAGACTCGATATGCTATAAAAGTAAATAGAGAGGGCTACATACGGCGAGAACTTAAGGGAGCTGCCTCGGATTGTGGGTGCATACGATGTGAAAGAACGATAATGAAAACGAAGATGAAAATCATCGTACTAGGGCTAAGTGACTTAATTGCCATTTGTCTTCAAATGAAAACAAATAGTCAAATACTATAATTTAGTGATTAGAATGTAAATAACACATGCTTTATATAGAAGAGTGTTTTGCTAACTTGTCATTTGTCAATCTTTGGCAGCCCCACTATCCCAATGCACACCGAACCACCTGATGTAAATCTTTGGCAGCCCACTATCTCAAAACAAACCGGACCCACGAGCATAAAAAGTCAAACAACCCATTACAGTAAGTGTAAATACAGTATGTAATAAGGACGGCCAACTGACCTACATTTCCCATGAAGCTCAACTTTCTAACTTTAAGATTACTTCGTGATCAACTTAGTTTAATAAAGAAACGAACGTCACAAAAATTATACATATACCCCACAAAAATACATTTTAAATAAATACTCACTCACACAAACATGTACACAAGAAGGTCAAGTGGCCGACCCTCTTCTCCAAATTTCTCATGTGGGATGTGTCGGTGGCTGCTCAAACTAATAAAGGGACGCGTTGGGGTAAGGGAGACTGATCGAGTCGTCTACCCTTATTAAGCCCAGCCTTAGCAAAAAAGTTACCATAGAAATACAGACTAGCAGATGGTCGGCTATCACCATGATGCCCAGTCTTATTAAAAGCATTTGCTTATTTTCAAGTCTATCTAATTTTAGATGTATTTTAATTATTACATTCAAATATCAACTTTTCTCAACCAATTAATTATTCTTCTGGTCAGGTTTAAGATTTTTTTTTTTTTTTTTTTTTTTTTTTAATCAACATCCTTCAAAAAAAATTCATGTTGACATTGGGTCAACAAAACCTAGCATTTTCCTGGTACGCATATAAAGTAAATGCATTCGGGAGAATTGAAGATCCTAATTATTACAGTCATCCTTCGAAGAGTAGTAACAAAATAAAAACCAGCGGATAGGTGACTTAGGATTCATCCAAAATACCTCTTGACATCCACTTTATTTATGAGATGAAGATACTTAGCTTGTAAACTATGAGTATTTAGTGAACACCCAGCTAGCAAGGATAGCCATTAAAACAAAGACTATCATGGACATCCCGCTCCACAGGAGCACATCTTAAAAGGCGGCTTCCATGCCACAACTTGTTTAAACATCCAATTATGGCCAAGCCATGTTCCGCAAAAGACACCGACAACCAATGCCACTTTGGGCGAGTGAAGTAGTAGTGGTCACACCCCTAACAAACTTGCCTTGCGGGTTCTTCTTCAACATGAAAACCGTCACAGTTTCAGTGGACTCCGAAGAGTGGTTAACGAAAAGATTAAATACCAGTTCTCATGCAGGGTTTGGGTGAGGCACTATAGGGTAAGAATCACCTATGATGGGTTGTGTGGCGGCAACATTAGTGAGAGCATCGACCAAGGTGTAGACTAATAAATTAGGAGCACAAACAAAATTAAAATACATCCCTAACTATCCAGATCAATATCAAAGTTTTCACAACAATAATCCCTTATAAACTCTACATGAGTATATTGTTAAAAACAAACAATAGCCATGTGCGATTTTATACATAACAAAAAACTATTAATCAGAGTTTTTAACCAAGTTGTTACATTTTTAAAAAGTTATTACCAAATTATAACACTTATATAACTATTAGAAGCAAAAGTAGTACTGCTATAAATGAGGAATGATTACTTGCATGGCCTCATGTATCTCCTTCGTACGGGCGTACCCGTACATCAAAGCTTCATAGTGTTCTTTAGTCAGCTAAAAATTATTCATCTTTATTTCCTTTAAAAGCTGCATCCCCAATATACCTATATTTGTGTAGCTTATGGTATCACTTATTAGACATTATAAATTCACTTAACCTCTTTACACGATTCACATCTGTTGACTTATATTTGAGGGCTAATATGTAGCTGTAGGATGTGTAAGGGTTTATTATTTTTTTTTTCTCAAAAACTTGTCACCTATTTTCATGCATGTCTCTCTGCATAAAGGATTGCAACTTTGAAAGAGATGAAATCAATTTTCCTTTTTGAAGCATTTTTAATATTTGGTAATGGTGATTATACCTCCACATAGTAGGAAGCTGCCATCGTGTATTATTGGTGTTTTTTTTGTAGTTTGTGTGGTTGGGCAAAATCCAACACTTCATTTGCTCACCGTAGCTACAAGTACCAAATATTGTGTAATGATAATCATGTCTAATGACAATATTCAAATCCTAAATTATTTTTGTTAGCCTAATAAAAATAATTTGGGGTTTGAATTTTGTCATTAGACATGATTATGATTACATTTGGTACTTGTAGCTAGAGTCAACAAATGAAGTGTTAGGTTTTGCCCAACCACACAAACTATAAAAAACAAGAGCAATGTTGAACACCATGAAGGCTTCCAACTACGTTAAGGTATAATCACCATTACCAAATATTAAAAATGTTTCAAAAATAAAAAGGATTTCATCTCTTTTAAAGTTGTAATCCTTTGTCCAGAGACACATGGAAAAAGGTGACAAGTTTCTAAAAGAAATAAACCCTTACAAATCCCACACCTACGTATTAGCCTTGAAATATAAGTCAATAGATGTGAATCATATAAAGAGGGTAAGTGAATTTATTATGTCTAATAACTGATACCATAGGCTTCACTCATAAATGTTATATTGGAGATGTAGCTTTTAAAGGAAATGAAGATGAGCAATTTTCAGTTAACTAAAGAACACTATGAAGCTTTAACGTATGGGCACGCCGTATGGAGAAGATACAGGATGCCATGCAGGTGATCATTCCTCATTTACATTATAACTACTTTTGCTTTTAATGGTTATATAAGTGTTAAAATTTGGTAATTACTTTTTGAAAATGTAACAGCTTTGCCTAGAACCTCTGATTAATGGATTTTTGTTATGTATATAATAGCACATGACTATTGTTTGTTTTTAAAAATATACTCACGTAGAGTTTATAAGGGATTATTGTTGTGAAAGCATTGATATTGATCTATATTGTTAGAGATGCATTTTAATTTTGTTTGTGCTCATAGGTTATTCGTCGACACCTTGGTCCATGCTCTCACTAATGCCGCCGCTACAAACCCCATCACAGGTGATTCTCACCCTTAGTGCCTCACCCAAAACTCACATGAGAAATGGTATTTAATATTTTCTTGAAAAAATTACACGGATGGTTCTTGTGGTTTACACAGATTGCATGTTTAGTCCCTATTTCATTTTAATTACACCAGCAGCCCCTATTTTGTGAAATCTTGCACATTTTAGTCCCTAATTTGGATGGGCTGTTAGTTTGGCCGTTAAGTTATTTGCACCGTTAGTCCTCCGTTAATATTTTTTGCACCGTTAGTCCTTATTTTCTAAAAAAGTCCTTATTTTTTGCACCGTTGGTCCCTCCGTTAACAATTTGCACCGTTGTCAATCTTTTTACGTTTTCGTCCATATTTTAACGTTCTAGTCCGTTTTTTTAACGTTTTCGTCCATTTTTTTTACGTTTTTGTCCATCTTTTTGCGTTTTTGACCATTTTTTTTACGTTTTCGTCCGTTTTTTTTACGTTTTCGTCCATTTTTTTATGTTTTTGTCAATATTTTTACGTTTTTGTCTATTTTTTTACGTTTTCGTCCATTTTTTTAACGTTTTCGTCCATTTTTTTACGTTTTTGTCCATCTTTTTACGCTTTCGTCCTTTTTTTTTACGTTCTAGTCCGTTTTTTTAACGTTTTCGTCCGTTTTTTTTACGTTTTTGTCCATCTTTTTGCGTTTTCGACCATTTTTTTTACGTTTTCGTCCGTTTTTTTTACGTTTTCGTCCATTTTTTTTACGTTTTTGTCAATCTTTTTACGTTTTTGGTCATTTTTTTACGTTCTCGTCTGTTTTTATATGTTTTCGTCCGTTTTTTACGTTTTCGTCCGTTTTTTTAACGTTTCCGTCCATTTTTTTCGTTTTTGTCAATCTTTTTATGTTTTCATCCATTTTTTTAACGTTCTCATCCTTTTTTAACGCTTTCGTCCATTTTTTTACGTTTCTGTCCATTTTTACATGTTTCGTTAGTTTTTTTTCCACATTTTCACACATTTTAATCTGTTTTTATCTGTTTTATCAAATAAGTTTTGATGATTTACACAAGTACAAAATTTACAAGAGTTTATAAGTTATAGATTTGGTAAAAAATAACTTAAGTTTTGGTGGTAAACAGCCCTTATTTTGCATTTTCTGATTAAAATCTCGCGTGTCTTGATGTAAAATATTATTCTGGACAACTTTCGTGTTTTACACTTTTGATGATTCAGACCAAAAAGGGGTCAAAATCGTGATTTAAAATCAACACACACACATTTTTATCAAATGTCAAATTTTCTTTTAGTATATGTCACACCCTCGCCGAAGGCGGAAACACGAGGTGAAACGAATCAATATACATTGCCAAAGAGAAATAGAACAATACCATAATTTACATTAAAGGAAAAGTATATCATTACAACATTTTTATAGCCGACCTTGGCAATTTAAAACATAAAGTTTGGTTTCCAAAAGATAGCATTTTAGTACATAATGATCCGTAGTGACATGTGAAAACTTCATTATGCAAAGACCTTGAAGAAAAGCTTACTGACGATCACCTGAAATGCATAAGAGAAAACGGGTCAACTATGAAAATAGTTGGTGAGCACTCACGTTTTATATAATATGAGAAACCATTAGAGAAAGTTCACAAGCCAAAGGCGTTGTCAAATATTATGTCTTGTAGTCAAGCACCCGCGGTCATAATAAGTCACAATATAAGCACCACATATATAATAATGTATGCCATGCAAAGCCCCTAATTAAATAATATGCGTCCCGTAACATAGTGGACGAGAGGTTGGCCGACCTCTAATAGCGCTATCCATACTACTAATAGGTGTCGAACAATGCGAATGTACGAACAGTACATCATACAACTATTATATACGATTAAGAACGCTCCAAACATGGGAGACTTAGCACGCTCCACCAATAAGGCGAGACTTTAGGTCATAGCACGTACAGTACATTAAGTTCAAAAGTTCAAGTTGAGTTCAAGAGTTCTAAACAAGTTATAAGGTCAAGACAAGTCAAAAGAGTTCATAATAATCAAAGGGTTCAAAATAATGTTCAAAGTGTTCAAGTAATAATTCATGCATCCACCCCAAAGCGATTTAAAATAGTTAGAAAAAGGGGTTCGTGAATACTCACCTGCTACAAGCGATATGATGACAAAATGTATGAACTGAAACAAGGCGCGAACTCTAGCCGCAACCTAATATGAATGATATGATTTAGGTCGTGAAATGATGTCGTGTATACAATTTGTGAAAGTTATATCACCCGTACATGTTTGTTGTAAAGTTTAATGGTTAAAAACGTAGTTACGTTAATGTGCTCGTTTAAGAGTCAAATATACCTTTTATATAACGTGTCTAGTTTATCTCGTAATTAAACTATCATCATTTTGTTAATAAGTATTTTTGAAAACCTCTAATGCGCCTAGTAAGTATACATAACGTTACCATTTTTGTTTAAGTTAATTTAGCTAAAACCGACTCTAAAGTGTCCAAAATCCATATTAAAATTTTCTAACAGCTTTTCTATCAGTGAAAAAGCTGTCAAATAATTACGTTTCGTCTAAACTTCATTAGGCCATAACTTTCTCGTTTTAGCTCCGATTCTTAAGTTTTATATATCCCTAGTTTCGTGTTTAAGTATACTAACATGTTTTCAGTGTCTTGGCTAATCTAGTTAACTTCTAATGCTCGGTTTTACCTTCTAAAAATCTCCCAACAGCAACTATTGTTTCAGGAAAATCATTTTGGTCACTCAACTTCAAATTAACGTATCTTCTTCGTTATACGTCCATTTTAATCCGTTCAAGCGACCACGTTTTCGTCATAAATTCTATTTTCTGTTCCTTTAGTCCAATCTTTGAAAAAGAAAACTTATTTTTCTGTGTTAACCAAAACGGGACAGCCCTTATGTAAAAGTTTCAATACCGCGTTTTTCCTAGTTTCTAATCCCAAAATCAACTTCAACACAACTCCAAATCTATTCTAATCTCTTCCCACCAATTCTTCAACAATATATATAGTTCCAATATAATAATAAAACATGATAAAATTTCACAAACATGTGTATAGGTGATATAAGTGATAAAATGAGTTTAAAAATAAATATTTAAACTTAGTGAATGCATAAATGAGCATAAGGAATGTATAAAATACATAAGTAAAGTATAACAATAGTTTTTAATCTTACTTGAATATGATGGATTTGTGATAGGAAGTAGAACAATATAACCCCAACGATCACTCCAAAACGTTTTGTAACTAAAACATAAACTCGTAAAAGACCGAATAACACTTGAAATGGATCAAACTAGTTTTTCTTCCTTCTTTTCTTCTTATGGTCGATCAACATGAATTAAAATGAAAGAGTATGTGTGTTTTCTTGAGTTATAAATGAGCTTGAAGTTTTCTTTATAAAAATCAAGTATGGTTATTTGATTTATTTAATACACTAGTACAAGATCAAATAAATCATTTATGTAAAAAAAATCTCAAAGTGATATTGTGTGGTGATGTTGGTTCGTATGAAAGCAAAGGAAGAATAGGAAGCACCATGCTTCATTTAATTTTTTTTGTCTAAAAATATCAAATATAAATCATATACAAATGGGTAAGTAACTTGTCATTATTGATTTTTGGTCAAATGTGGTGAAAAAAAGGGGGTGGGGTTGGCGTACAAGAGAAAAAAAAAAGAAATGGGAAGGAGGTGATTTTGTGTAAGAAATTTGGTTTTTTTTTTTTTTTTTTTTTTTAGTTAAATATTTGTATATATAAATGTACTATGCAATTATTTTGGGTATTAAGTTAACTAGAAATAAATTTTAGTGGAACAAAATGGAGTGAAAGTAAAAATTATTGAAATGTATTTTTGTGTAAGTATCGGTTGTTTAAATAATTATCATTTCGCAAATACTTAAGTTATCGTAAGTATATATATTTAAGAATATATATAATAAATGAATTTAAAACACTTGGTAAAATAATACTAAAATATTTGTAGCATTGTAATGAGTATGAAAATATATTAGAACCATTGTCGGGAGTATCGGGTATATTGTTCATGCACAAAAATCGTGTAAAAACGTTTATTTAATAAATGAATATGAATGACTAAAAATGCAAACACAGGCAAGACCCAAAATGAATATGATGATACTGGCAATATGTAGACTAACTCTAGTCTATATGTGGTGCACAAAAATGAGGTCTCTCGGATACGTGATTTAATTATCGTAAAACTTAATTTTTTTGGAAAATAGTAAATAGTAAAAACTACGATAGTGAATAGTAAATAGTTGAGGTTTGGAAACAAATGTAGACGTGGAAAATTACGGGTTGTTACAGTATACTTACTTAATCACAAAATATAGGCGAAAACGTAAAAAAATGGCAAAAACCGATAAAAACATAAGAAAACAGGCGAAAACGTAAAAAAATGGAAGAAAATGTAAAAAGATTGACCAAAACGTAAAAAAATAGACGAAAACGTAAAAAGATGGACAAAAACGTAAAAAAATGGACGAAAACGTAAAAAAAACATACGAGAACGTAAAAAAATGGACGAAAACGCAAAAAGATTGACAAAAACGTAAAAAAATGGACGAAAACGTTAAAAAAAACGGACTAGAACGTAAAAAAAAAGGACGAAAACGTAAAAAGATGGACAAAAACGTAAAAAATGGACGAAAACGTTAAAAAAACGGACAAAACGTAAAAAAACAGACAAAAACGTAAAAATATTGACAAAAACGTAAAAAAATGGACGAAAACGTAAAAAAACGGACGAAAACGTAAAAAAAATGGTCGAAAACGCAAAAAGATGGACAAAAATGTAAAAAAAATGGACGAAAACGTTAAAAAAATGGACTAGAACGTTAAAATATGGACGAAAACGTAAAAAGATTGACAACGGTGCAAAATGTTAACGGAGGGACCAACGATGCAAAAAATAAGGTATTTTTTAGAAAATAAGGACTAACGGTGCAAAAAATATTAACGGAGGACTAACGGTGCAAATAACTTAGCGGCCAAACTAACAGCCCATCCAAATTAGGGACTAAAATGTGCAAGGTTTCACAAAATAGGGGCTGCTGGTGTAATTAAAATGAAATAGGGACTAAACATGCAATCTGTGTAAACCACAAGGACCATCCGTGTAATTTTTTCTATTTTCTTTAACCACTCCTAGGCGTTATATTATGACTAATCTAGCATTCTGGGTTATCTGCCAAATGCATATCGCCAAATCATGTGAATGAAAAAAAATCAATAGACAACTTGAAAAGCGAAAATACATTGCAATTGTTTGAGAACAATATTTATTTTCTTTTTCTTATAAATTAGACAAATATCTGTGCAAAGCGACGGTGGATACCAACAAATAATTATACATGCAAACTTGTGGTTCTTGTGTGACTCTTAATGCAACATTTACGAGTTTATTTTGTAGTTATTGCGAGAAAATGGCTTATGGATTATAAACAAAAAATGATAAAAGTTTGAAGATAAAAACAATATTTTGAATATTAATTTAGCAATGGATGTGTTACCATTTTTAATCAATGGTCACTAGTACAAACGAGGCTTTCCCCGGCGACATTTTTACCCCCTTTCCGTCGACATGTCGACGGAATCATACCTTCCCGTCGACATGTCGACGGGAACATAACGACGGCTGTGCTTCGTCGGGAACAGTGTTCCCGTCGACAATCACCGTCGACATTGTGGGTCCCACATCGTTTTCCAGTCAAAGGAATTTGATGTCCGTCAACATGTCGACGGGAACATATAACTAATTAACGTTTTAATTAATTGATTATAATTATGTTTTATATTATGCCGTCGACATGTCGACGGTAACATTAAACCCAAAAATATTGGTTATTTAATTATGCCGTTGACATGTCGACGACATAATATTAAAAACAATATTTTTGTTTTAATGATACCGTCGACATGTTGACGGTATCATTAAGTACCCAATATTTATGTTTTAATGATGTCGTCGACATGTCGACGGTATCATTATTACCATCCTGCTAACATCAGGCTGCAAATATAGCAATTTTTCAGATTTTTTCCGGATTTTCTGGAAAAAATCTACCAAAACCTGTAAGTGTAATAGCACCTATAACCACTCAATATCAACATGTCCTAAACGTATAACTCGCCATCGGCTAAAACACTTGCAAAATATCGCTAAACACCCTCAAAATGCATAAAAACATATAAAGTCTACAAAACGGGGTGTGGTAATATCTAAACCTAGCTGCCATATCCACAAATGTTATAATATCCACGACGTTCAAGTCACCAAAAGGTTAAACTATACAATACTAACATATGGGTCGCCAAAATATTGTTTCTAGCATAAGTACAACACAAAATACCCAAGTTTGTACCTCTACATCCAAAATCACTCGTGATCATCAGCAGGACCCTCATCATCACCAGAACCATCCTCATTGCCTCTGCGACTCCCGCTCCCTCCAGCTGAGCCACTACCTCCAACGCCACTGCCCGAGCCATCCACATGCTGAGAACCCGCCTGACTAACATACTCGTTCCATCGCGGGTTGGAGGAGATAAAACCTGTGACCAAATCAATCTGCGCCTTCAAGGCCTTACGCTCTTCAGCTTCTCGACGGCTCTTCTCCTCGGCCTCAGCAATCTTCTTCTCGGCCTCAGCAAGCTTTTTCTCCATCTCAGCGTATTCTGAAAATGAAATAATCAAAATTAAAAAACATCTATTGCAATACTTAATTTGAGTCATGATCGAGTAATCTATAATTAATATATTATCAAACTGTACATACCTGGAGGTGGAGGCGGGGTGTATGGTAACGGTGGCCTGGAGAGCTCGGGTACGACCCTACCCCGTCCGGCGATGTGGCCCCGCTGCTTACCCTTCAAAACCATCGCAAGTATCTGCTCCTCCGTGTACGCCACCCCTTCCGGCGTATTCGCTCCCAGATCTCGCAGCCGAACCATCTCTTCCTATTTAATTGAGAAAAAAATTGAGAAATTTATATATATATATATATATATGTGTGTGTGTGTGTGTGTGTGTGTCGGGTTAATTACAAGATTATGTTTCAATGAATCATTAAAGTGCGTGTTTGGGGAAATAAATAAATAAATAAAAAAAAAAAAAAAAAAAAAAAGATACTTACATATTGAACACGAGCCTCATCGTGCAACCACATACCATCACTGTCGCAGTGTGTGTCGTAAAACGACTGTATGAGTGACGGGTATTGTTTGTCCTTGCTGTTCTGAAACTGTATATACACATGCATATATATAAGATGAAACAAATTAAAAATGGCAAATCAAACACCATATTTATTTTAATTAAACTTAAATACTTTTATAAAATTAAAATTAATTACTTTTATATAATTATAATTAAATAATTTTATAAAAATAAAATACCTGTATAAAAATAAAATGTGTCTTAAGTAGTCGTGGCGAATAGCGGCCAATGACTTGGAACCGTGGCGGCCGTTCACAGCAGCACGCTTCAGGTTCTTCTCATTCATGTAAAACTTGATATGCTCCTCCCACACAGATGGCTCGACGTTCGGAGGAGGGTTTCTTCGTATCTCATCCACTTTTTCAGGCCCAGCCTCCCCGTCGAAGTAAACCCTCTTCATCGTGCCCTTGTTGTCGGAGTAGACCTTAGCAATGTACGCATTGAGGCCCGCTGAAATGGTTTTCCAATCGGGTGAGAGCATGTGGGTCTGCAAGTCGAAGAATTGCTGCAAACAAATTTAAACAAATATACACAATTAAACAAATTTAAATAAATGTACACATTCAAAGAATTAAATATAAAGATATAATTAAAAGGAAAATAAAATAACTGACCCCGAGTCGGTTCATGAAGCCCTGTCGAGTCGCTTCGTCAAGGTTGTGCCAGGAGGGATACTGCAACGGCAAGGACCTAACCAGCTCGCCAACATAGTTACTGAACCATGCGCGGTTGGGCCCAACATGAGTAAATGTCCTCTGATCACGATACTCGAACTCGATCGATTGCGGGCCCGATTTAGTCACAGCTTTCCTGAGGTCTAAGTTTTTTTTGGCTTCACGGACCTGTGCCCTGCCGCCATCCCGACCTCCACCCATGCCGCCAGCTTGTCTCGCTCTACCTCCTCGTCGAGGTTTTTGTGACGAACCTACAATTGAAGTGAGTGAAAACGTTAAAAAATAACAAGTAACAAAATTCAAATTATCAAGTTTAAGCTTCTTACCACTACGGTGACCGCTAGTAATCGAACGATAAGGTGGTGGTGGGTCATCGGCACCGTCACCACTATGACCTCGCGCTACTGCTGCCATCTGTAAAAGTACAAGTTGAATTAACATATAGAAATTCGGGAACAAATTAACATAAGCATGCACACATTCAAATACATACACATTTAAAATAAATATACACATTTAAACAATCCATAACAATTTCATCCAAATAAGCTAAGTGTCATTTTACAAGTTACAATTTAAGATCAATCTGCTACATCTACATCACTATCATAAACAGCATCAGTCGCATCTTCAACTTCATCATCAGAATTGTTTGCATCAGAGTCTGCTAAATCATAAGGATCTTCGTCCTCATCATCAATAAATTCATCGTCGTCATCAACATGAATGATTGGTGGTGGTGCCTCAACTAACGTTGATCGAACATCGATATTTAAGGTTTCAAATGCCAAATCATTCAAATTGGCAGACAGTTGGAGATTCGATGAGTTGTTGCCATGTATCACATCATCATCGTCTTCTGCCACAATGACATCCCAGGTTGTGTTGTGATTCACTTCTTGGACGACCTTCCAATGGAGTGGTCGTCTGGCAAGATCTTCAAGGTAGAAGACTTGTTTTGCTTGTGTTGCGAGAATGTAAGGTTGATCTTCAAACGCTGTGCTACATGCCCAAATTTGTGTCATGTTGTTTCTAGTGTTATAACGTTCGACTCTACCTCTTTTGACCAAGTCGAACCACTTAACTCGAAACAGCACAACTTTGAACTGGGTATACGCGAACTCCATAATTTCTTCTAGCTGACCATAATACATTTCTCCTTCCTTCTCGCCAGGAGAACAAATTCCGCTGTTCTGAGTTGTACGTTTTACATCGCGGCTGTGTACAACAAACTTCACACCGTTGACTACGCAAGAGTGAACTGAGGTTACGGTCGATAATGGTCCACAAGCCAAAGCGAATAAGTCGGGAGTACAACTTGAGTCATTGTCTGTGTAAAGTTTACCGATCTATGAACAAAGATAAGAATAGATGGAGATGAGTAATATATATAGTCGTTATTTATACAAGGAAATACATATAATAAGTTTACCTTCGTCTAAAACCATCTAGGAAATTCTTGTTGCATGTCGCTATCAGGATGTTCACTGAAATTGGACATGATATTAGAATTAATCGAAAAGATAACTTGGGAAAAAGAAATTTCAAAATAAAAACGCGTACCTCTCGAACTCGTTCATGTACGCGTCGATCTCAGGACTGTTGTGAAGTACATACCATATCACTTTCTTATTTCTTGGAGACCTAACCGAATAATTGTCTCTTTACCAGACGTTTTACATAGTGATCGGAACACCTGGAAATCACTTGTTGGGCGAGGACAGCCCTGAGATGCAGTGGGACGATTAAATTCGTCCCAATTTCGCCCCGAAAATAACAAGAACAAAAAGTTAATGCTTCGTCTGCAACATAACCCTCCGCTATTGAACCTTCCGGCTTAGCTTTATTTCGTACATAGTTTTTTAGCTTCTTCATGTATCTTTCAAATGGATACATCCACCGAAATGAAACAGGCCCGCCTTCAAGAGCCTCTTCAGGTAAATGCATAACCAAGTGAATCATATTGTCAAAAAAAGCAGGAGGATATATTTGCTCGAGATTGCACAAAATTTTGATCAACTAGTCTTTAGCTTTCACCATGTCATTCACCATCAAAGTTCGGGCACAAATTTGCTTAAAGAATGAACACAGCTCGATTAATGGTGTATAAGTCGGTGTGTCCAGGTATTGCTGAAGTCCAAAAGGAAGTAACCGTTGCATCATTATATGACAGTCATGAGACTTCATGCCCGTTATATTGTTATCATCTTTGGTCACTTTCGACTTGAACTTGGATCCGAACCCATCGGGCAGTTTAATTGTTTTGATGTATTGACAGAACAATTTTCTTTTATCGGGTGTGAGGGAGTACTTAGCTTGAGGCTTCGAGCACTTCCCGTTTTGTTTGTTTCCGAGCCACAACTCCTGTCGAATGCCCAAAGCTTGCAAGTCTTGTCTTGCCTTAGCGGTGTCTTTAGATTTGTCATTCATTAACAAAGTGTTCAAGATACTCTCCAACACATTTTTTTCGATATGCATGACATCTAAATTTTGTTTTAGAGTAAAAGAAGACTAATATTCAAGCTCGTCGAAAATAGACCGTTTAGTCCAGTTCAGGTCGGTTGTAGTATTACGTTTTATCTTCCTACCCCCATAATCTGGATGTTTCCCCGGCAAACGTGTGGGCAATATTGCAAGTTGAGTCAATATATCAGCCGGAGTATCTATTTTAGGAGGATCTGTAAAATCAGGTGCACCATTGAATGTAGTAGTATCGCTCCTCCATTTATAGTTTTTTTTTTTTAAGAATCTTCTATGGCCAACATAACCTATTTTGCTTATCACACGCATAGCCGAAGTGCCTACTTTGCATGTAGGGCATGCGTAGTAACCTTGCCCACTCCAACCTGACAAACTACTATGAGCAGGAAAATCATTGATGGTCCATAAAAGCATCGCTCTCATGTTGAATTCTTTGCCTGTAACAGCGTCCATAGTCGGGACACCTGGTTTTTTCCATAATTCCTGAGGGTCATCAATCAAAGGCTTTAAGTAAACATCAATGTCCTTCGCGGGTGATTTAGGTCCAGGAATCAACAACGTCAGCATCAAAGTAGTCTCTTTCATGCATAACCACGGAGGCAAGTTGTATGTTGTTAAGATAACAGGCCACATGCTGTAAGTCTGACTAAGGTTGCCGAACGGATTGAAACCATCAGCAGCCAACCCTAATCGAACGTTTCACGGTTCGTTAGCAAATTCCGAATATTTACCGCTGTCAAACTTCTGCCATGCTTCACCATCAATCGGGTGTTGCATCATACCATTTACCGTAGACTTTCCAGTAGCATGCCAAGTCATATGTTTTGCGGTGTGAATAGATTTGTACAAACGTTGTAGCCTAGGAATGATAGGAAAGTAACACAACACCTTGTTAGGAACTTTCTTCCCCGTTGTGTTCTTGTCTTTCCATCTACTCGTTTTACAGACCGGACAATACTCCAAATCTTCGGCACCAGTCCCCCGATATAAAAAGCAATCATTTTCACAAGCATGTATCGACTCATACCCTAACCCGACCTTTTTAAATGTTTTTTTATAGCAGAGTATGATGGTGGGAGATTGTAACCTAACCTGGGAGGAAATACCTCCTAGAGAAATTTTAGCGTATTGTTAAATGAAGTATCACTCCATTTACCGCTGACCTTGAGATGCGTAAACTTTGACATAAAATCCAAGGTTGTCATAAAGTCACAACCCGGGTAAAGAGGTTGGGTGGAACTGGCATGTAACTCTTCATACTCGTTATGTACAGGAGGTGTCATTGCTGGAGCTGGCTCGTTACTTGTTTCGCCAATATTTGGAGGAGTTGGCTCATTTTGTTCATTATTTAAAGGAATATCAAAAATATCATTAATGCACGCACGCATGTCACTCATCTCACATTGTGTTGTGTTATCTTGTATAGGAAGAGAATCCGGTTCACCGTGTTCACGCCATTGTGTATAAGTTGGGTCCCACCCATTTTGGCTTATGTGGCTTTTAAGTATGTCGAGAGATACCCATAGAACATTACAACAAAGACGACATGGACATTTTATGTTGCCGTAACTATTCAATAACGGCTTGCAATGTTCAACGAATGCGGCAAGACCATCAAAAACCTCTTTTGAAACACGACTGTCTAAACGGGTCCAACTCTTATCAAGTATCATAACTGCATATTGTTTTGTTCAACTCTTAGTTATTACACATTCAAAATATTTGACACATAAACACATATAACCATGGAATAAAGGAAAGTTGTTTTTTTCACCTAGTGCAACTATGGAAGGCAATCCTAACCCACTCTTTGAATGATTCATCTCATATATGAATGCGTATAACTGATTTACTATCTGAGAAAATTTCGGCAGCATTTCCCCTCAACTCCCCAAATATGTGCATTAAAGACATATTCGTAGGAGTAAAGGAGAAACACTGTCGAAATCATCTCAAATAGTAAATCAATTATACGCATCCATATCCTAAATGAGACAAAACATTCAAAAAGCAGTCCCAAACAGGGGACTTTCCGAAATTAATTTATAATAAATTAATTTCGGACGGGTTTTCTATAGGATGATTAACTTCGGACGGGGGACTTTCCGAAATTAATCACTAAAATCCTAAAACATTCACAAAAGTCTAACAATAGCATATATTTTAATTTAAACAATTAGACTATAAACAATTGTTTGGTTTTCGGTTTATGTTTCATAAAACTATTTTGTTATTTTGAAACTTATTTTTGTGACTTATTTTTGAAACTATCATGAAACATAAGCCGAAAACCAAACAATATATCTACGGGCTTATGGCTTATTTGGTTTTCGGCTTATGTTTCATAAGCTTATTTTTTTTTACTTATTTTGAAACTATTTAAGTTAAAAAGTTTCAAAATAAGCCATAAAAATTAAGCTTGTGAAACATAAGCCAAAAACCAAACAAACCATAAGCCCGTTATATAAGCAGAAACATAATCAATCCGCAAAAATTCTAACGCAAAACATAAGCCATAATATTTAACCAATACTAACTTCACATTTTTAAAATGAATCTTAGTGTGCAAAGGGATCCTAATTAAACGCAATATCTACAACTAGTATACCATATATACTAACCAAACGCCAACTAACATTTAACCAAACGCAACCAAACAACTAACCAAACGCAATATCTACAACTACTAACTAAACTAAATACGGCTGGAAAACTACAACTACTACCAAAGTCTAACATACCTAATATACTATACTAATATGTAAAAAATAATACGGATACGAAAAAAAAACAACATACTGTCTCGGGCTCTCGGCTGTGGTCTCGGGCACGGGCTGTGACCTCCGGCTGTGGTCTCGGGCTCTCGGCTGTGGTCTTGGGCTCGGGCTATAATAAAAGAGAGCAATGTTTTATATCAAAAGTTTAAAAACTTGGTCTCGGCTGTTGTCGTCGACATGTCGTCGGGATAACAAAAGTTAATAAAAAAAATAAAACGAGGTACGTTACCTGCTGTCTTGGTTGTCTCGGCTCTCACTCTCGGCTCTCACCCTCTTTACCTGCTGCTACTGCTACTGTATTAAAATATATATATATATATATATATATATATATATATATATATATATATATATATATATATATATATATATATAAAACAAAAAGTAACGACAATTTTATTAACAAAACTAAATAACAATTTTATTAACAATAATAATAACAATTTTTAATAACAATTTTATTAACAATTACCTGTTAACGTGAGAAGAAAGGAGAAGAAAGGAGGAGGAAAGAATTAAACAAATGAGGGGTTGAGGAAAGAATTAAACATGGGAATAGGAGGAGGAGGAGGTGCATAGTGGTGCTCGTGTGGTGGTGGTGGTAAATGTGGTGGTGTTGTTGGGGTGGAGCTGTGGTGGTGGTGGTGGTATAATGTGGTATGTTGTTGGGGTGGAGTAGTGGTTGAGGTGGTGTGGTGTGGTGGTATAATAGCCGGAGGAGAGGTGGAGGTGGTGTGGTGGTGGTATAATCGCCGGAGGTGCTGGTGCGATGGTTTATTTTTTTTTTCTAAGTTATGAGAAATAATTGACCAGATCTGGTTTTGGTATTGCTTTTTATTATCCCGTCGACATGTCGATGGGAATAGAAAGGAATTTTTTTATATTATTAATACTCCCGTCGATATGTCGACGGTAATATTACGTTATTTTGTCGTTTGCGCTTGGCGGGACGTATTAATTTTCACGAAAATTTTGGCGGTTTTATTCCCGTCGACATGTCGACGGGAAAATAACTTTTATTAAAAAAAAATTATTTATAATAAATACTTTTATAAAATTACTTTATTATAAATACTTTTATAAAATTACTTTAATATAATTAAAAAAATTTATTTATTATAAATACTTTTATAAAATATTAAAAAATAAGTTTTATAAAATTAATAAACTAAATTTATATAATTAAAAAAATTATTTATTATAAATACTTTTATAAAATTAAAAAATATATATATATTTAAAATTAATTACTTATATTATAATTAAAAAAAATCATTTATTAAAATATAAAATAAATAATAATTAGAATATCACAAAATACTAAATCCCAACCATTAGATAACCTCGAGATCACAACCGGTAAAAATTCAAGTCTTGTATCCTTGACCCAATGTTTTATAAAAATTCAAGTCGAGATGCAATGGTTATACATGAGATGTTAAACGAACGAGTCGAGATGCAATGGTTATACATGAGATATTAAACGAGCGAGTCGAGATGCAATGGTTATACATGAGATGTTAAACGAACGAGTCGAGATGCTATGGTTATACATGAGATGTTAAACGAACGAGTCGAGATGCAATGGTTATACATGAGATGTTAAACGAACGAGTCGAGATGCAATGGTTATACATGAGATGTTAAACGAACGAGTCGAGATGCAATGGTTATACATTAGATGTTAAACGAACGAGTCGAGATGCTAGGGTTATACATGAGATGTTAAACGAACGAGTCGAGATGCAATGGTTATACATGAGATGTTAAACGAACGAGTCGAGATGCAATGGTTATATCGAGATGCAATGGTTATACATGAGATGTTAAACGAACGAGTCGAGATGCAATGGTTATACATGAGATGTTAAACGAACGAGTCGAGATGCAATGGTTATACATGAGATGTTAAACGAACGAGTCGAGATGCTATGGTTATACATGAGATGTTAAACGAACGAGTCGAGATGCAATGGTTATACATGAGATGTTAAACGAACGAGTCGAGATGCTATGGTTGTACATGAGATGTTAAACGAACGAGTCGAGATGCAATGGTTATACATGAGATTTTAATCGAACGAGTCGAGATGCAATGGTTATACATGAGATGTTAAATGAACGAGTCGAGATGCAATGGTTATACATGAGATGTTAAACGAACGAGTCGAGATGCTATGGTTATACATGAGATGTTAAACGAACGAGTCGAGATGCAATGGTTATACATGAGATGTTAAACGAACGAGTCGAGATGCAATGGTTATACATGAGATGTTAAACGAACGAGTCGAGATGCAATGGTTATACATGAGATGTTAAACGAACGAGTCGAGATGTTGTGGTTATACATGAGATGTTAAACGAACGAGTCGAGATGCAATGGTTATACATGAGAT
The DNA here is from genome assembly GCA_030686995.1 of Artemisia argyi. Taxonomy (NCBI): domain Eukaryota; kingdom Viridiplantae; phylum Streptophyta; class Magnoliopsida; order Asterales; family Asteraceae; genus Artemisia; species Artemisia argyi. The sequence goes on along the minus strand of CM060689.1, from coordinate 11,075,392 downwards.
GCAATGGTTCTACCTAACAACTTTTTTTCTACCTAACACCTTATCCTCACAATATAAACACACACACACATACACATCTCACTATATATATATATATATATATATATATATATATATATATATATATATATATATATATATATATATATATCTCTATCTCTCTCTAGCAGTTTCTGTTTTCTGGCGACACCAGCAGTTTCCGGCCGCCGGAATCTTTTTCTGGCCACCACCTTTTATCACCTCAACTTGAAGATCGGGCCACCCCGGTCACGATTCAACCACTCAACCTCACAACCACAAACATACACTGTTATCATGGTGAAGAAGATGGCAGAATTTGAAGCTTTTCCTTGTCCTTGTGAACGAGGAGACGTGATTCTCCGAGAATCGTGTAAATCTTACTCCCGTGGAAAACTATACTATGCGTGTCCTTTCTCGCAGGTGAACAATTACATATTTTTTCGTGTATTATATAAATAATTTGGTTAGTTGTTAAAAATAATAGTTTTTACTCTTTAACAGCCTGGGACAAAAGACCATGGATGTAATATTTTTTATGGAAGGAGGAACGACTCGCCAAAATGGTGATCGGTTCTCTGGGAGCTTCAACGTCAAGCGGTTCTGGATCTGCTCCAAAAAGGTGCTCAAACTGTCATGAAAAAAATCTTTGCTGGAGGCACAAAAACATGTGCTAGAGACAAAATTAAGGGTGCTGGAGGCAAAACTTGACATGGCAACGTATCCCAACCACGACCACGCATGACAGTCGGATGCAATACTCCGTGACCTTTTAGGTGACATGGATAAATTTCATATGTAGTACTGTTATCGTTGTTGTTGCTGTTATCGTTGTTATTGTTGATGTTGTTTGCTGTTGTTGTTGATGTTATTGATGTTTAATAAAATGTTGTTGTTGTTTAATAAAATGTTGTTGTTGTGGTAACTGATGTTGAACGTCCTTTATATTTTAAATTTGTACGCACAAATAATAGAACTGAAGGAGCAATAATTATCAAACACAAAGGCAAACTGTTTATTTAAAACAAGCAAGAGTTCTTAACCACATGCATTTTCATACAGACTCAAACTAAACAACTCGACAACCAAACTAAACAACTCGACAACCAAAGGAAACAACTCAAACTAAACAACTCGACAACCAAACGAAACAACTCAAACTAAACAACTCGACAACCAAACGAAACAACTCAAACTAAACAACTCGAAAACTAAAAGAACAGATCAAACGAAACAACCCGTTTATTTTTTTTTTGCGGCTACTTCCCGCTTTACTCGAACTCGCACCATCTTTTCCCTTCCTTGCTCTCATTTCCTTGATATGTGCAAACGTAGCTTCAAGATTTGTGACCCTATTTCCCAGATTATCAAGTTTGGTTTCCAACGTACTTTCAGCTTCGTCGTCACCTCCAACAGCAACAACTTGAGCTTCAGCAGCATCTAGCTCGTCCATGTACTCTTTGTAGTACGACTTTTTCCTATACCATTCGATAATCTTGTCTCTCATCCACGGTTCAACGTTCTTAAAAGAACCATATTCCTCATAAACTGCATGACCAAAAGTTAACATAACTTCATTAAAGAGGAGCTCGTGTGACAAGATTTTTGAGTACTCCTCTTCAACTGTGCAACCACGCCAAGTCATGTGTGTCTTGTAAGAATTGACGATTGACTTATTTGTGAGATGTGTAAAATGAGACGGAAATAATTTTGTGAGAATGTATATAGGTAAAAAATGAGACGGGAATGTATTTGTGAGGATATATATAGCCTTTTTTTGAAGAGATATTCCCGTCGGCATGTCGACGGGAAAAAGAACGCGGGAAAAAATCTCGCCCAATATTTTACCCATTTATTAAAAATATTTATAATTTAGTAATATCCTCCCGTCGACATGTCGACAGGACTCTCAAAACAAATAATTATTATCCTTAATCACACGTTAATTGTGGGGAAAAACGTGATTAATATATTCCCGTCGACAAGTCGACGGGAATATATTAGCGGGTAAATTTCGCGCCCAATTTTGGTGAATTATTTAGGCAAAAAAAAATATGTTGAAATTTTCCCGTCGACATGTCGACGGGAAAATACGAGCATGAAAAATTCAACGCAGTGGGGCTCGGTCAAGAGTTTTTTTTGTCGTTTAGTACATGATGCCCTTGACATATTGTCGACGGGAAACTCGTCGACGCCTGTTCTCCTGTTTCTTGTAATGGGTATAGACAACAGATCAAGTTGTATTAACATATTAAATTATTAATTTTGTTTATTAGTTGCTATAATTTCATTTAGTGTTTGTTATGTAATAAAGATATATAATACTTTCATATATAAGTTTCATTTACCATGAAGTTTTTAAAAATGTTAAGAATTCAATATTCAAGAAAAAGGATGTACATTCATATGTACTAAAGATAACTATTAAACTTATATACATGTACAAACAAAAATTGACTATATAAAACTATTATTTTTTACTGTGGGCCTTTTGTTGAAAGAAAAACAAATTAATACACAAATCATGATAAAATGGAAAACAAAAATAACAGGTCATCAATAAAAGATTAAGGAGAGATTCATGTTTAAGTTAATATTTGAATTCGATTTAATTGACTTAATATAAAAAAAAAAACTAAATTCGTTAAATTATATGAAAACTATTTGTTTTTAACTTAATAGATAAAGATGATTGAAAATATTAAATAATAAAACTGAGAGTGTCTATATCAAGTCATCTCTTAATTAAACATGACTTAAGAGAAAATTTTAGCAAACAAGCCCTAAGTCTTGTATTGACAAAAAGCATTTAATAAAAAAATCAAACATTAAAGTAAAACTACAGGTCTAAGTTACCTTGTGTACATCTTCTGAAACTTAAGAACATAAAAAAGATTATATCCATTTCAAAGAAGATCATAGAACTAGACAGAAATCAAATCATAATAATCAGAACATATTGAAAGCAAGCAAAATGAACACATATACGTATACGAAAGAGCACATACCGAATATCTGCATGCATGATTATATATAGATTATATATACCTGAAGAGACCTTAGAAAGATTATATCAATAATTAAGAACTGTTGTGACTTGTGAGTATAGCTGTTACACAAAGTTGGTGAAAAGGGGTTGACGGGTAATTAAATGGAGGTGTAAATGCTATGTGTTTCCATTTACGTATAAGGTTTCATATGAAACATCTGCATGTAAAAAGCTGACACCATAGTTGCACAAAAATATTCACTAAATGCGTATGGTTTCAAAAACCAATGGCTTTTGGCTGGTTCTGAAATACTTTTGTACTAGTAGTATATATGATAATAAAATGTAAAGAAATTGTAAAAAAAACATTTGTTTTTTTAACAAGTAGGGAGTATAAAATAATGTTTTTATAGGTGATGTTAGAATATAAAATATATATTCATCAATAAAACGCAACGGAAAAACATCACCAATAACGGATCCATATAGCCATATGATCAATCAAATAAATAATAACAAGATTATAACTTTGTAGCGTGATTGGTAGCAACGAATGGAGACTATCACCAATGTATCGACTCACCAACAAAACCAAGTGACCAAAGGAGATCACCTCTATGAATAGTCCACACTACACCTCACCGTATACCCCTTGGATGCTAGTCCTTAACCCCGTAACCGTCAAATGACCTTTGATTAAACAAGTATCAAAGGAAGAGATGAAGAAAACAAAAACCCTAGCAAGGGGTGTTTGTTTGTGCCGTACCTTTTAGGGTGAAGAGAGGGAGAGAATATTGGTGAATTTGTTCCAGGAAATAATCTAATTAGTAATCAAAAAAACCATCCCAAAATTAAACCAAAAACCCCCTTCTTTATCCCATATGGCCAGCCATGTATTGGGCTCAAATAGGCTTCCTATTTGTTTTTCTAGTCCAATGGATTAAGTACTTTACTTAGTCATTAGAAGCCCAATAGTGAACCCGAGTTACGTTAGGTTATTTATATATCGTAAATACAATAAATACGACATAGAAAGAGGTACCTAAGTGTATATGTGTGTGACCCCATAGGCTTACATATGTCTAGCCATATAATTATTTATTATGACACGAGCATACTCCAACAGCTTCCACTTGCGACGTCATAATAATCAAGTAATTATACAAGCAAATGTTAGCGTCTAGCAACACGCCAATGCCCCTAGAAATATGTGAGGGTAGTTTCTCAAACTTCACATTTAATTGGTTTATATATCATCCATCCTTTTGTTACAGATACTATGTTGAACACTAGACATGGATCAAAGTCATTCCATTTGTTCAACTATTCTGTTTCTCGATCTAGATATTGAACAAGATTACCAAGTGAATTAAGATTCATCTTAATCTCATTTGGGTACGGCCATACAAACATCTGTTCAATTCATCGAGGGGCCCAATAGTATCTAACTCCATGACATGTGGAGGAACAAATCCTATATTGACTGCACGTGTCATTCATGTGTTTCAAATCACTTCTGAAAATGGTTTTTATAAGTACCTTATTCAAGACAGCGTTTAACCATATCAAAGAATAAAATTCCGCACATGCAAGACCTACTTGCATCTCAAGTCTAAGGATAAGAGACATAACCATTTGCGAGATTCACTATTGACGCCGATCCATGCAGTGAATTCTCGAAGGTTGGGTCAGTCCAATGTTCATCACAATGAACAACATATGAGTTTGGCAAATAAATCACCAACACGCTCACATTTGCCTTAATTCGATGATACTCCTGTATCGTCAACTGGCAATGGACAATTTTAGAATAAATAAATTATTCATGCATTAAACATGCAAATATAGAGCACAGTAGTATAAATGAGGACGATAATACCCGGTATATCAATTCATTATATAATACGACTGCTTACAGTTCCATTATCCAAATACTAAAAACAGATATGCACAAGACTACATATAGATTGGAATCCGATGTTTCCACTATGATCAATTTTGTTGTACAAGACAACAAGTAGTCATCTGAGTAAACTTTGAGATTACTTGTTTCAAAATTCAAAAATGTTTTGAATGATGATTGTCCTTTTGTATGTGTGCAATCAAGTACAATACGAGTATTGCAACAATACATTCCATAGTGTGTATGAAGCTAGCAAAACACCTACTTTAGACAGTCATAATAACAGTTTTCCAAACTGTAAAGTATTCTTATTCTTTTAATGTATAATGCATTAATGCTCTCAATCGAGCACATCTAGTTAGAGGTGTCATCATTTATGATGTCATCCTACTACGACTAGGGTTGAGCATCATCTCAGTTATATAAGCATTAATGAATGAAAACATAACAGAGCTCCTCAAATATCTGTAAACGTTTGAACAAATATTTGGTCCTTTGCAGGTCCATTAGGTTGTTCGTTTAACAATTTATCTAATGACTTTCACTTAGATATTTGTTGTTATCAACTCATCTTGCATTCATGCAAATGATATAAATAATCTAATACATAATATGACTTACATAATGAATCCTTTAGTTAAACTTAAGGTTTCCATTCATGTATTCAATCTCATCATATAAGATTGATCATTGAGACTCCCCTCAATGACATGTCATATTGTGTTTAGATTATTAACCGCTTATGTTTATCCTAATAAACACATGCAACAAGGTTTTATGTTTTATTTCCTTAATTCCTTAATTGAAACTTCATTCCAGGCTAAGGATTAAAGTCTAGCTTAGATGGAATAGTGTTTCTTATATGTTAACAACATATGAGATTTAAGAAAATAAATGCATTTATCCTACTTGCACTCTGAGTTCTCGGGAGTAATCTTATTTAATCAAAATCAAATTAATGATTAAATTAAGATCTCTGCTCCTAGATGCATGATCTAATCCACACCTGGATTCTTATGTCTTGTATACATAATAAAGATTATACAGATTCATAAACCCTTTTGATTACTCATCGTCCTCGCAAAAGTAATCAAAAAGTGTTTTGAAATCCCATTGTCATATTTCATTTACATGAAAACAGGTATGACAATTAATCATCTTTATACATTTAATGTTTGTAGGTATGAAGATTTAATCATAATCAATTTCTTGAGTATGAGTAAACTCCTTCTACTACGCATGCATTAAATATGTATACAAGTTTGTCCTTATGAGTCTTCTAGTTCAAGAAAATCATTTTAAACCTCACAGTCTAACTGATTTGGTAAGAGATTAATCAAGCTCCATGAGTGATTATCTTTCAAGGACTGCATTTTATCATTCATAGTTTTGAGCTATTCATCAGATTCAAGATCTGATAATGCATCTCTTTAGTTAGCAGGTTCACTATGATCCTCCAACTTATGTATCTTAACATTGATATAAAAAATATATCATTAAGGTGTTAGGGGTATCCTTGCGGATTTATGAATGAGAGATATCAATCTATGGTTTAACATATGCATGTTCAACCTTAGTATGACATTAGCAAGTGTACTCAGAAGGTTGTGTATTTAGCTCTTGAATAACTTCAAGATCTAAAGGTGCTCCCACTTGCTTTTGTAAGTGGAGACTAATCTCCAAGTACTCAGCATCTTGATAACAATAAATTGTTTTCAAGTGGGACATCCAAAATACATCGTTAGTTCTTGATTCTAGTTTGTTAATTACTTACTCTCAGGTATTTAACAAATTCAGAACTTCAATCAAGACATAATGGGATTCATCCCATTCCATAATACAATGGTGTCCTAAATTTCTTCTGGGTTGGAACCATATTGGGTGTACGCATGGCACATCCAATTTTCTAACCTTGATTGCTTTTGAGGTAAAAGAGTTTAAGTCATCAAAGATCAAATGATATCCATGATGGACATACCATAAAGTTGTGGTATTCCACATTAGATGAATTTATACTCTTTGGCTTACGTATATGCCAACCAAGTCATACTAGATGGCATCAATAGTATTTTTAGCCTACTGCATACTTTATATTTAAAGTCTTTGACCAAGTCAATGACTTCATGTGTATGTTTTAACTAGAAAACATAAACATTAAATATTTTATTATACGTCGTAAGTGTACATGTCTTTAACAAGAAGACATAACAAATTAACGTCTTTACTTCACGTTATAAGTCTTTCAACAATTAACAGAATTGATGTTTATGTCTTTACAAGAGACCTAAACATATTCAACTAAAGTAATTATGAGTGCCGATAATTGTCCTCAATAGTAATTTCAAGTTAATTACATACTTCATGATTATGAATTTACAAGAAGACATACTCATATTTACTAAGCAATTCAGCAAATATGTTGAAGTAGCTTTTCATGTTATCTTGACATTTTTTCTAATTAGGGCAACATACATTTTATGTGTATAAGTCCTAGTAGAACCTTATTTTTCTTATCTTGCAGTCAAGACAAACCATTAGTCATATTGTTATATGTTGTACCTTGCACACAATTAAGATTTCTCCCACTTTTGCATGGCACAACATTATGCAAGCAAATATGACAATGTCACAGATAACATATGATTTTACTCAAAATCAAAATATAGATATGTAGAACTTTATCGCTTTTATAATGAATCATGCATAACAATTTTATTGATAACATTTCAGGAAGCAACATCAGGAACGCGACAAGTTATATAATAAAATTCATGCAATGGTTCTCATAAAAACTATGACGCTTCATATGTGGAAAGTAAAGTATTATTTCAAGACAATCTAGAAATAAGATGGGCAACTTGTAAGTTAATAGAGCTTACAACTCCCACTGGATTAGAGAATATTACATGTGTTTCGTCACCAGTAATACAATCATTTAGCTCCCACTGGATTAGGCAACATTAAAAGTGTTACATCACCAGTGGAGAGTGAGTGATGATTGGATACTTTCCTGCTTTCTTTGAATATCTACACATTATTGCTAATGTGAGTCACTATGACTAGTAACATGTACTTAGGTATTCAAGGAAGTGCATCAAGTTCTAATATATAGATGATGGGCTAGCCATCATTTTAAACTTGAAAATTAGGCATGCAGTTCCTCCATGTTTATCGGGTTAAGACATAGTGCTAGGTAATCATGCTAGTAATTGCCTTTACCACTTTTCAGTTTATTGATATTTCCATTTTCTAATTATTTTAACTCATATTAGTTTGGTAGCTATAGAAAACATGTTCTCTAGTTATCCAAATATCTTATATTTCTTCAAGGTTTCAAAACCGGAACTAGGGTTAGAAAACGAACTTGAAAGAATAAGATGTGCAAACATACTTAACCGTTTTGACTTTACAAGACATCACGATTTCTAGAGTATGTGTGCTTTGAGTTTGATTAGAATTAGGACAATTCAAATATTCCTATTATGGCTTTTCCTCATAAGGAAAAAGGATAGGAACAAGTCTCTTTCTTACATGGAAAGGAAGACTTAGTTTGATCCTTTTAACAAGAAATGAACAAACTTTTGTTTACGATTTGTGTTGCATTAATTCATTAATTGAATTCTCAAAGTTCATATTTAGTATTTTCGATAAGTATCCTTTTAAGAAATAATTATCCCATGTTTACAATTTAAAACAATTAATTTACGTAAAAGGCTAAGATCCACATTGTGCTTCTACTATCACATCAGTTGATCTGCTAGCAATAGTAGATTCAATTGGTAGGCGACGATCACCAATTGCATTACAAGTGCAACTCTTAGATCCTTATGGGACTCATGGCATCTAATGTCAAACAACTAGTGTCATGTAGGCATGTTTAGTCCCATCTTTGCCTCGGGTCAAGGTCTCACCGCTTAACTCGATTAAGTCATCCAATTTGAGAACGTGCGAAAATATATTTAGGTCCCACGCATAGAGAATAGTCACCTTGGGTTACAATTCAACCTAGGTCCCACGCATAGGCAAAAAGTAATTGCAAGTGTTCTCAAAATTGGACGGCATGACTTAAATTTTGACGGGTAAAAGTTTTGATGTGAATCAAAAGGTGTATGAAAGAAGCATGCATTCATCCTTCGTAGCACAAGTTAAAAACTTTTCTTAACTTAAGTCTAATCATTGTTTTAATTTATGTGTGTCAAGCTGTCCATTTTCATGACTAATATTAATCCTACATGAATAATAAAGTTTGGACAATACATAAATAAAATAACATACATAACAAATTAAGGTGTTATTATAAAACAATGATTTCAAGTTTCAAAAACTTAGTAAAACTAAATCAAAAGACTTAGTTTTGAAAATGGTTTGTGTTTCGTTTTAAGTTTTATAGAAAACTATTTGCAATTTTACATATGAAACAAGATATATAAAAAGCAAAAACAAACACACAACCACAATATGCAAAGCCTCAACCGATGAAAAAACCTATGCTTGGTCTCGTGAGCCGTCACGAGAACCAAGAGTCAACTAGGGACAATCACACAACCACACGAAGGACTCCCACTTGCTCCAAGACAATCAAGAGCAAGTTGGAAGCCCATAATGCACATGAAAAGCAGTTTCTGTCCTTCCAGAATTTCAGTGTAAGAGGGCCCAAAAGTCCATGAATGAGGCTTCCCCGGGCTTAGCTCAAAACTAGAAAGTTGTAGGCCTATGTCTTGGGTACCTGCAAAAAAAATTTCAGCCAAAAAGACCTTACTAATCACCGGGAAACTCCGTTTTACTAACTGGTGTTCCAGCAGTCATTTTTCGGCAAAAACATCTTTAACTCTTTCGCCTTTCACCACCAAGCCAGGATTACATTATATTGAAAGTAAAATACAATTAATCTACTTTTAATCTATTGTAAAAGTTCCCAAACAATGGCTACAACCAAAAGAATATAATTACATAAATGCCGAAACAATGGCAAAAACCCCAAAACACGAAATTAAACAACATAAACAACCATTCAATGCACAAATGGTCTAGGTTTTCATCGGCTTTGCATATAAACATAATAATACCATAATATTATGAATGAAACATGGTGTTGGCTAACTCCATGGACAAACATGCATGTATTTGCTATGGAAAACAAAATAATAACAAGAATTAAATTGTTAGCCAACGAAAACGAAAAAATTAATTGACAAGAATTAAAACCCCGTTAGGTATGTGTTTCCTATGACTTAAGGGTAAAAACCCACTGATATTAGGACCTTCCAAATATCATTTAAACACAGAAAATATGGCATTAGGGGCTGAATTAAAACCGTTTCAAAAACCGATCAAAAACACGCGTTTTAGGCCATTTTTTATGTACCCAACGAGTAACCAATTAGCGTATGCATAACAAATGGCCATGGGACCAAAAAGTGCAGATCATAGGACCCCTAAAGGGTCGTCCTATGAGGAAAAAATTGGAGCCCTAGGGCTGTTTTAACCATGACTTCAAAAATGATAAAAAAAAACACCCGTTTTAGCCATTTTTATGCATACCCGATAATCATATGGCACATGATGGCTCTGATACCACTATAGGTGATGTTAGAATATAAAATATATATTCATCAATAAAACGCAGCGGAAAAACATCACCAACAACGGATCCATATAGCCATATGATCAATCAAATAAATAATAACAAGATTATACCTTTGTAGCGTGATTGGTAGCAACGAATGGAGACTATCACCAATGTATCGACTCACCAACAAAACCAAGTGACCAAAGGAGATCACCTCTATGAATAGTCCACACTACACCTCACCGTATACCCCTTGGATGCTAGTCCTTAACCCCGTAACCGTCAAATGACCTTTGATTAAACAAGTATCAAAGGAAGAGATGAAGAAAACAAAAACCCTAGCAAGAGGTGTTTGTTTGTGCCGTACCTTTTAGGGGGAAGAGAGGGAGGGAATATTGGTGAATTTGTTCCAGGAAATAATCTAATTAGTAATCAAAAAAACCATCCCTAAATTAAACCAAAAACCCCCTTCTTTATCCCATATGGCCAGCCATGTATTGGGCTCAAATGGGCTTCCCATTTGTTTTTCTAGTCCAATGGATTAAGTACTTTACTTAGTCATTAGAAGCCTAATAGCGATCCCGAGTTACGTTAGGTTATTTATATATCGTAAATACAATAAACACGACATAGAAAGAGGTACCTAAGTGTATATGTGTGTGACCCCATAGGCTCACATATGTCTAGCCATATAATTATTTATTATGACACGAGCATACTCCAACAGTTTTGAAATGAAAGAAATTGTATATTCAACATATTTAAACCAAGAAAATAGAGCGCAATTCTGTTAATCCGAGAGCTGCTAGTTAAAAATAATTGTGAACATAAAAAGAAAATGAAAGAGTACGTACCAAATAGTTGCTGCATAGCCTGCATTGCTTGCATGAGTATGATGAGATGATGTGCGGTTACAATGGTGATTTTATTTATGGGTGATTTGATGATAAAGGAAAGATAAGGGTGCAGTTGGTCTTAATTAACTCTTAATTAAACCAAGGTTGGTAAGATGAGTAGTTGAAAACTAGCAGGGTACCCGCGCGTTGCATCGGCGGGTACCTTGAAATGAAATTTTTTGATGAATAATGCATTTTAGCTTATTATGTTCTTTTTGACAATAAATTTACGGATATCAAGAATTTCGTATAGCCCGTGCCCATTCGGGCTCGAACCCGTTGGCACGTGCTTGTTTGCGCTCGAGCCCGTTTGGTCTGCGCCTGTTCGTGCTCAAGCCCATTTGGCCCGTCGCCCGTTCAGGCTTGAATATTTGTATAATGTGCTTTATTATTTGTAGTAGTGAAATTTAATGCAGGAATTGTGTTTAATTTGGTTGTACAATATGCTTGATAATTTGTATTATCTTATGTAAAGGATGTTTTAATAACTCTATTAATTGTATTTATTGACAAGTTAAATAATTGACTACATTAAATAGCATTAATATGGTGTTTTGTTGTATACTATGCTTCTTGTCTTGTACGTCTGAAAACTATTTGCATTAAAGTGTTGTACATTATGTTTCTTTTCTTGTAAGTAGTAGTCATTAATAGCATTGATCACTTTAATAGCATTAATGTTGTAAGTCTGAAAATTACATCATGATTATTTTGTTGTATATTATGCTTATTTTGTTGTAAATTTGAAAATTGGTTGTAGCTATTGTACATTGTGCTTAAATTGTTGTAATTTTTTGTGAAATGGTGTTTTTAATGGCATTAATATTTTTTTGATAGAATTTTGGTCTTAAAATGACACCGTGCTTTATTTTGTTGTACAAAATGCTTACTTTGTTGTAATTCTGAAAATTTGGTGCATTAAAGTGTTGTAAACCATGCTTAATTTCTTGTAAGTCTTAAAATTTTGAAGAGTGAGTCATTCATGCTTTATATGTAGTATAGATTAAAGATAAGTATAAATTTGTAAGTGTTTTCAAAATTGGACCGGAGATGAGACCGGTTTTAGATATTGCTAACTCTTATAGTGTTAAATTGTTTAATAGTATAGTATTTGATATCTAGGAGATGAAAAATAAACAAATTAATTAAAAAAAAAATCATTTTTTGTTGGTGATTTTAGTGTGATCGATCATTTTGGTGTAATGGTGATTTACCCGAGATCAAATGGATTTCAAGTTAAGTTATAATACGAGTTTGAAAGTATGGAGTACACGCTTGTATAAACTATTAACTTGATTTTGATTAGGATAATAGTAAAGGTTGTGAATATATATCAAGGAGTAAAGACCTTGGATGTTTTCTATAGTGACAGAAATTATTCGTCCCAATAGTGTTGCAATGGTTCAAAAGATATGGTTATTCGTGTTAGTGACAGAAACTGGTCGTCGCTAATTGATATATGTCTTCAATGGGCTGCAGTTAGTGATAGTTTTAACTGTCACAAATTTGTTGCAGAAAGTAATTGAAGAGTTGTAACCATTTATTAAAATGGGTGACTTTTCACCAAGAGATAAAACTTTTTCCTAAAACCACCATGAGTTTATATATATATAAACACAACTTTGGTCTTTCACATATGATTATTCATATTCATATCAATAACAAATACAACAAAATATTTAATGTTTTGCTCTCTTTTTTTTTGCCTAAAATTTGAGTGTTAATTTTTGTCTTATTTCTATACAAATTTCGTGTAACCCAAGGCACCAAATAGGGTCGAAATATTGTATTAGGAAAGTGAACTTTTACACGGTTCAAAAATTTATCCGGCAACCTTTGATTATCACGACCCGAATTACTAACAAACTGATACAATATTAGAAGTGATAATCATGGCCTATCGTGTTGTTAATGAGAATTCCGAATTCGTGAAACTATAGAGAAACAGTGGAATTTGTTACAAAAAAACATCTATTGGATGTATGTATTCTGGAATGAGTAAACATATATGAATTGGAACCAGATTCGTAATTCAATTCAAAGGAATATACTTGGAAGAAAAAAATATTGGAGGATGACATTAAAAGTTTGAATTGATATCCTGGTAACCGATGCAAAAAGTGGAAGGGATTTGGTCCAATCATACATACTGGTACACAATTTTCTATTCATATTTTATTTTTGGATCTTGCTATGCATGAATATAAATGGCATGATACTTATGTTGATATAATTAACATGGTAAAACTATCTATTTAGTTTGCATGACTATGTATGGTTGTGATAATATTATTACGTCAGATTTTGATGATGATCTTAATATAATACTTGACATTAAGATTGTATTGTATGTGAAATGGTAATAATTGTTAACAGGAAGCGTAAATGATATATATTAATATGATCCCAAATGCATGAATTCGTTAGAATTGAATTATTAAATATATCTTGGTGGATATCTTTGCTTATTTGATATACAAACTTGTCTTAATTTTTAATTGACCTGATGGTGATTATTTGTTTTACATAACAAATATACCTGTGGTTGCAGTTGGATAAAAAAATAATGTTATCTTCCGTGAACATTTTCCTGCTTTTCTTTGAATCCAGCATAGAACTTAATTACAAGTACAATTTAAAGAAAATAACATAGGTATTATTGTCACACGTTCACAAAATTACATAGTCGAATACACATGCATGTAGTAAAAGCGTCAAGAATCTTTTAGTATACATGCATAACCTAAAGTTATGATAATCATGTCATTAATGCTGAACATAGACGTCGTACTCAATAACAGCATCAGCTTTGATCACATCTAGACTATGAGTCTTTGCAAGAACATAACCACGTGCAAATCGAAAAACCCCAGTCCCGCCAACTATTGGCATCTCTCTAACCGGCAATAAAACTGCGTTCTTGCCTAATATACTGAGAGTGCTACCATTATACTTTCCTTCAGTAAAAACAAAATTCATAACCATTATCAACCCGAATTCATTTAAATCACAAAATGCATATAGCCCTTGTACCCTTCCCACAATCTTGGACGTAAGTTCTGGATCCACTGTCAATAGGTCATCGATCATGACAGCTGCACCAAATTGGGTGCCAGAGGAGTTAGTCTTGATAGCCTGATCAAGTATTGGGACAACGGTGGGGTTCTTGCCACTTCGTATGTCTTGGAAGTAGAAGTGGAGGTGGCTTAGTTTCTGTTTACCTAACTCGAATGATTTTTTTGACAAGTTTCTGGAAAACTGATAGGAATGTGAGTGAAAGAATAGTGAGAATAGTAGGATAATAGGAATGTTATACTTGTTCTTTGGTAGAATTTGGGCCATGGTCTGTATGTGTGAGAAAGCTAGAGAACTTGATATGTGAAAATTGGTGTTGTGTTGGGAGTCTTCTTATAAACAAGATAATGTGACCACTTGGAGGAAGTTTAACTAATATGATACACAAATTGAAATACCGATGATTTTGCCCGACTGTCTTACATTTGACTTCAAGAGATAAGTGTTAGAGTTTGTGGATAAATATTAATAAGTGTATGTCTAGAATCGAATTCGAGACAACGGAATTGCACACTTTACGTATGAGAATTAAAGTTTAATAATTTTATATAAAAAGTTGTATTTAATTATTAATTACACAAAACGACTAACTACCATTTAATAATTAACGAATATTGACTAATGGTTAAAGAAAAGGGCTAGAGTGGAAATTGGATGTCAAGAAGGATCCGGAAACCCCTTGTGGGTTTGTGGCTGATCGGATGGGCTATGGGGTAACCCATTCCCTCTCCAACTTGTCCTTCAAGTTTTCCATCTTATAATTTAGGTTCATTGATGGGTGATCTTGTACACACAATAAATCTAAAAACTTGTTTTCTTCCCTTGTGGGTTTAGTTAGAATGACTGCCCTTACTATAAAATATATATGTATCATACATTATATCTCTATCAAAATAATGTACTAGCTCATTATGATGACACACATGGTTATTGTAAAGTCATAGTATGAATAGTTTATATACATGATTGACAGTTGGTGTTATGATTATTTTATATGCATGGACTATATCATGCACATGCATATATTATATCTATTCCTTGTGCATTATAAATCGTTTTGTGTTTTATTTGAACTAGCATTCTTTTTAATTCGTTAATAATACGTGTGTTCAAGAATGTAGTACAATCACACTATTGATTGTATCTTGGATCAATTAACAAAACGGTAAAGGGTTAATCATTGATCCTTATAAACCCTAATTAGGGTTCTTCAATTATTCAAGAATTCAAGATTGCATATGATACGTTCCTATTTATGTTTTTGTTAATAATTATATGTTATACTTGATCCATAGCTTCCGCATACGTGTGTACTTTGATTTATATGACTGTCATGATATTTATATTCTAACAGTGGCATCACGAGCCATGTATAACATGTAATTAATTACTTAAACATAATAAAATTCGTATCTTTAATAGTTTTAGATACATGTTTTGGATCTAGGGTTTGTTTTTTTTTTTTTTAATTTTTTCTTCTTCTGAAAACGGCGAGGAAAATCAAAATGCTTGATGTGTTGATTATGGTAAATCTCTAAAAAAATGTCGGTTTTTGTATTTGTTGGGAAGTGTTCATTCTAGTAATTGATTTTTTATTCAAACTCTAATTTTCTCAAAAATTTGGTGTTTAATTTGGTGTTTTCACAAAACACTTTGAATCTAACAATACAATGTCGGATCTATCAATTAACACATGTTAATTGACCAAGGACGTTTTTAAAAAATAAAAAAAACCCAAATGTTACTAAACCCTAAATATTTTGAAAATCGGTTTAGAACAAAGATTGAATGAATCTGCTTTAATACCATTAAAAAAAAGTGATTTAACTCGCACAAAACACTATTATTGAATCTCAATTCAACAAAACAAAACTGATCTTAATTAGAAATTGTATCAACTACAAAGATACCACAGATATTCTGGTATATCACTCTTATCTCAAATGATAATAGTTCTATTACAAATCAATAACAAAATCAAGATTATATGAAAAATGAGAGCAACAAAAGTTGCAATATTGCAGAAGATGATCCCTCGGTCTCTTTTCTCTTTACTTTTTGAGTCAAGTCTTTACACTTTGTTTCATTGATAGCACAAACTACAAAATAACAATAAGACACAATAAGTCCATGTATTTAAACCAGAATCAGATTACATATTTCATCATCTTTGGTAGAGACATGGCCAATAAGTCACGGTGAAGAAGACAAATGGTGTTTAAATGTTTTCATGTGAAAGAGAGTGAACTAATTACGTATAACGACCGTTGACAGTAAACAATGTTTAGATGAATGAGATTAAAATAAGTAGAGAAAGCATAATGAATTATTTGAAATAGTATATAAAATATCTTCCGTGTTTACCCAATTGAAATATTGACACAAAACGTGCACACATGCATTTTCCACATATATTTAATTCATAGTGTTATACATCAACAATACTTATACAACTTCACACGTAAAAAAAGAACTCGACAAATACACTTAACTTGTGTTTTGATAGCACTAAGCAAATCATATATTTATGTCGGTCAAACTTTACTGTTAAACTGTACATGCTTATTTATTTTTGTTGCATGTTGTATATTTATATAGCTAGATGTGTAGTTTGGATTTCTTTCTTATGGTGTATCAGTTTTCTTCATGATCAAGGCGATTTATTTCCCGAGTTAATCACAAAACACGCACAATAGCAATTGGGTGGTGGTGGTGCATTCGACTGACAGCAAAGACATGGCGGATATCCCGGCTTCTGATATACCTCTGCATAGACAATACGTAAGAAAAAAGTTAGGTTATAGTTAGTATTACGTAAACTTGATAATAATATTCCATTGGTACCAAATTTATCAATAAAACAATAAAATTCAAAGGATATAAATTGTTCATTGAGCAAATACGTTTCTTTTTACTATCATCATACACATACAAAATAACTATATATAGAAGTTGATCAATATGCTATAAAAGAAAATAGAGAGGGCTACTTACGGCGAGAACTTAAGGGAGCTGCCTCGGACTGTGGATGCATATGTGATAGAACGATAATGAAAACGAAGATGAAGATCATCGTACTAGAGCTAAGTGACTTAATTGCCATTTGTCACTTAATCTAGCTTATGCTCTTGAAAACAACAAGCAGATAACAGTTGGTAATAAGCTTGCTCAACCTAGTTTATCTTACTCCTTTCGAAGAGATCCTAGAGGGGGTCTTGAAGAAACACAAGTTCAGGAGATGCTTAATCTGGTTCAACCAGTGGTTCTCAACCAGTCCTTGGATAAATGGATATGGTCCTTGAACAGTTCTGGAGAGTATTCGGTTGCTTCATTCAGGTACCTAATCGATAAGCATCTTCTTCCGATAAGTGAAATGAAGACCAGTTGGATTCGCTATGTGCCCATCAAAGCAAATATTTTTGCGTGGAAGGTAATGACGAATTCCTTACCAACTAGATTTAATATCTCGAGACGCGGGATCGATATTATGTCTTTAGAGTGCGTTAACTGTGAAGTTGGGATAGAGACCACAAACCATTTGTTTTTTACGTGTGATATGGCTAAGAATCTGTCACAACTAATTGCTCGATGGTGGGATGTTCCTTTTACTGATTGTGATTCTTACGCCGACTGGAAAACATGGATTGATAACGTCAAAATGCCGAAGAAGAATAAAAACATGTTCGAAGGTATATTTTTCGTGATGTGGTGGAGTCTATGGAACTTTCGTAACAAAAAGATGTTTCAAGACAAGTTTATTTCAAAGGCGACGTTCTTTGACGAGATCATTTGTAATTCTTATTATTGGTGCCATTATAGAAGTAAAACTATGTTTAGTTGGGATGACTGGTTTAAAAACCCATCTATTATTTCTTTGTAATTTTCTAGCTCCTTGCTAGTTTCTAATAAAAATCGCCGTTCAAAAAAAAGACTTAATTGCCATTTGTCTTCAAATGAAGAGAAGAATTATAATTTAGTGATTAGAATGTAAATAATACATGCTTTATATAGAAGTGTTTTGCTACGTTGACAAAGTCACCGGAAAGATTTTTGCTCAAAATTAATTTGGAAGTATATTAAACGCCAGTAGACTTCAAACGCCAACGGTCTTTGGTCACGTTGTAAGTTATAGGAAAGTAAATTGTTTGGAAAGTCACAAGTATTCTAGTCATATGATGTATCATTTTCCAAGTCAATGCTTGTTTTCCAAGGTGACCAATCATGTAATTTGCTATTTAATCATATGAAAATGCATTTCTTTCCTAGGAAAATTCATGTAAGGCTTCATACTTCACAGTTCACACTATTGTGAGCAACCCATCACATTCACATCAGCATCACATTTCCATTCAATACATCACTTTTTAAGCGTTATGATCAGTATCAATTCAAAAATATAAAAATACTCCCTCCATTAGTAAGGATCAAATGAGAAATAAAATTAAAATAATATGAATAAGAAGTAATCACAACCGCACATTTCAGATGCACATGTAATAAAAGATGCAACTCCTATGAATTTTTCCTTATTCATTTGAAATATATGGCTAAAATTATTTATTATTTTTCTTATTATATTTTTTCTTCTTACTAGGCCTCTTCCCCTCTCTCCATTCCAAATTACAAGTATATTTTCAATTTGCATAAAGTTTAATAAAATTTCACTAACTAATTAACTCACCAATCAAATATTTTCTCTCTCCACTAAAGTGTCTTTTAATTTGTTGAAATAAAAAAATGGACAAGTATTTTGGGATAATAAAAAATAAGAGAATAAACTTATATTTGGGACGGAGGAGAGTACTACATTTTATACAAACATACTTCAGAATAAGGGTGAGCATGGTCCGAAAACCGGACCGGACCGGACCGGACCGACCGGACCGACCGACCGAGAACCGGAAAAACCATAGACCGAGACCGGACCGAATGTGGTCGGTCCGGTCTCGGTCCGGTTCGGTCCGGTCCGGTCTCGGTCCGGTCCGGTCCAATTAGACATATTTTGGCACATTTTTTCGGTTTTTTGGTCGGTCCGGACCGGACCGGACCGGACCGACCGGACCGAGGACCGACCAAGCCAAAAAGACTAGACCGAGGACCGGACCGAATGTGGTCGGTCCGGTCCGGTCCGGTCCGGTCCGGTCGGTTTTGTCGGTCGGTCCGGTCCATCCGGTCCGTTTGCTCACCCTTACTTCAGAATATACCCCACATACACTCGAAAACCTAAATAATAATAATAATAATAATAATAATAATAATAATAATAATAATAACCCCTCTTTCCATGATTTTCGTTAGGTAGTGCAGAGTAAGTGCAAAAATCTCACCATCGCGCGTGATGGATGGTTGGTCTTCACTATGAGGGACGGCGCGTGCTAGGTGGAGGTGGTATACAAGGGCGGAGCTATTAAGGGACGGGAAGGGTCCCGACCTCCCTACATCTAAATCCGTTAGTGTATTTTTTCACGATTTTATGTGTTATTAATATTTTTTTTCATCTCGGTTCTCCCATCTAATGTTTTTTCGAAAAAAAAATTGTTTGACCCTCCAAAGAAATTTTTTCTATCTCCGCCATTCATTGTAAAATTTTAATGAACGGTTTTAGAGTTTTAGTCAAATGTAGTAAGCTGGACCATAATCGTGAAGTGGATATGAACTTGCACATGCAAAACTACAAAGAAGATTTGTTCTTAAATTGCAAATTGCAATAGATACTTGCCAAGTTGCAATAAATACCAATAACGTAAATATTGTTTTCAATTTGAATAAAGAGACGTGTTTTGTCTATATAACTTATTCATGAGGTAATCATCTCGTTCCTACATCTTAACTTGCAAAATGCAACAGAGGATCAAAACTATGAAGGATTATGCTATTCCAACTTATGCTAAGGGTTGAATATGCTTTGTTTCAACCTACAAGTGGGGACTTTTTGTATTATCTGTTTAAAGGGTCGATGGAACTAATCGATCGCATTATAATGCTTCGATACAAGGGTATTCAGATTCAACTTTTGTAACCCATTCCCGGTTTCAAATCGTTATAGTTGAGATTATATATCATAAGACTATCCGTAATGGAGATTGGCTCCATGCGTTGTACACCCATTCATGCGTCATCCAACTATTATGGCTCCCTCACCTTCACGAGTCGATCCTCCAATTTGGAGTACGTGGTTTAATTTGTTCATCCGGACCACGAACTAAATTTAATTAATCCGAATTAAATATACACGCAAACATTTATAGTATTTATTTTTTTTAGCTTAAATTTTTTACAACCTACCACATACTTCACAAATTCTATTTCACACGTCTCTGAGACTACCGATTATGTGATGTTTAAATTTTGTTTCGTGGCAATTTTCCTGGTTTTGGTGTTGGTTTTAGTGTATCTGGTGCAATAAGTATTCATGATGACATGGTTCTAGCAGCCTCCAAGTTTAGGCTACGAAAGTTCCATTTTCTTTCTTTTCTATAAATTGTTTGATGTGATGATTAATTTTTGTCTTAAACAACGAAAGCTCTGGCTGAACAAGTTTCACTGGACCACATAACCCTCTACTTCATCAATAAATGAACGATTTCGACACATAATGCTGCCAAGGATGCAGACAAAGCATATAACCTAATCACTAAGATTGACCTCTAACTCGATTAACCTTTTCTTGCAATAGAGGTTATGAATTTTGCTTACGTATTTATGTATCTAATGTTGTTAAAATGAACAATAGAAATCCTAATCAAAATTCTTGTAACAGAAAACCAATATATTCACTAACAATAGATTATATAACTCTAGTCCTACTTTTGAGGAGGTAATTAAGGCTTCATCTTGCAAAAGCTCTTTTTCAACTAAGAGAGAAACTTTTTCAACCAGCGGATACAAAAGAAACATACATGATATTGATTCATAAAATATTGTTTTTATGAGATGTCGACCTATAAGATTATTTGCAAGATAAACTCCCGCGAGATGCTAAGTGCTGACGATGACAAGAGGATTGTAATAAGTTCCTCCGGAAAGATAGCGTGTTTAAAGTTTAAAGGTTCACCTCACTTAGATACTTGGATGGCGTCGTATGCCTAAAAACATCATAAACATGACAAAGACCAACCATCCATCCCATGTATAATAAAGGTTTACTGGTTTCATCATGCCTTGAACTCATCAAGGGAGCGACCCCAACTCCCTACTAGCGTAGTGCCATATCGAGTACTTTACTCACGGCACGTACGACACCCTTACTGTTGAGGTACTCCAACAAGACTAATAGGATAAACCAGGAACGCACGCATTCAGCACGCTTCCAAGCAGAACTCGGCCCTTCATAATTTGGGTCGTGACATTCTCCCACCACAAATTCATGCCCGACCTCGTGCATGGTCATTCGCCTCGACGAACGACTTCCTTCAATTGATTTGACTTTACTCCGACTTCATGGCTTAAAGGGACATTCGACTTTCGACTCTTTGGGTCCCAGCGTGTGGCGACTACACTTCTTCTTACAACGATCACACGTGGCTCACACATGCCCATACCCTACCTAATACAAAAGTTGTATGTCAATAATTTATTCTTTTGTGAATAAGTGAGTCTTTGTGCTTCAACAAACAAGTTACTCACGTCAAAATAGCCATAAGGTTATTCATTTTTTAGTCATCACAATCATTTCTCATTCATGTTAATGCATTTACCGCCGACATGCATAAATCTATGTAAGCATCTATACCTCCGGTTTATATGCATTTTGAGCAGAGTAAAATCTATATTGGACAAGTTATGTAAGGTGTTCATTGGTTCGGTTATTGGGATATTCGGTTCGGTTAAAAAATTTATGGGTAAAACCGAATGAAACCGAATTCAAATTGATAAAACCGAAACCAAAATTTTAATTCTTTTTGGTTTCGGGTTGACCCGAATTACCTGAAATACATAATTTATAAATTCGTTTCATTTAACATTTTTAGCACCGAAATAATTTTCAAACTTAAAAAACGTTATACTACGTATTTATACCAGAAAAAAGTTTTAATGGTTATATATATATATATATATATATATATATATATATATATATATATATATATATATATATATATATTATATGTAACTGGAGGCGTTTGACTATTTTTTGCCACATATTCATGGTCAATGCCCAGTCATTTCCACATATGCATGGTCAATGCCCAGTCATCAAGTTTTGAGCGCCATGTCATCAGTAGTGTAAGCCATGTCATCACATCTTTTATTATTATTATTATTATTATTATTTTTAATAAAATCCGGATTTTTTTCTTTTTAATATAAAATTCGGTTTTTTTTTTTTTTGATAAAAAATTATGTCTTTTGTGGGACTCGACCTAAGATCAATTAATACAAACACAAAGACCTTAACCAG
Source organism: Artemisia argyi (assembly GCA_030686995.1). Taxonomy (NCBI): domain Eukaryota; kingdom Viridiplantae; phylum Streptophyta; class Magnoliopsida; order Asterales; family Asteraceae; genus Artemisia; species Artemisia argyi. Next base: position 11,052,541 of record CM060689.1, on the reverse strand, counting down.
TGGACTAAGCCACAATTTGTGATATTCAATGAAAATCAAATATGTTATGCTTTTTAAAAAAAGTATCAGCTATATTTGGAAAATATATTGATAACTCTTTATTCCAAAACCTTTTTAGGGTTATAACAATGGCTTCTATACAATTAACTAATAATGTTTTGTTTTCACGTATATGCATATTCTTCTAATGTTTGTGAATCTTGAAGATGATGGAAAGACTAGGTAAATATACTTTTATCTCAAAACCCTAATATGTAACAAACCATTGGTTTATGCTCAGATCTTATATGCGAACATGTTGTCAAAAAAAGGTAAGGAGTGTACGTATTATTATTTGGTTTGTTTTTCTTTTCAAAGTGAAAGAGTATAAAATTTTTTTTTGATTATGTAACAGTAGCAGTATCCTTATTATACCGCATATAATTTCAATTTTATTAATCTTCTTGGTAGCGTAGTGTAGTCATTAATGTTCTGATTATATAGGTTTGGTGTCTGTTCACAATAACTCAAGGGCAACAGTTTATTCAACAATCGGTTTTGGATTACCGAACAAGGTTGGAGTGGAGGTATATATGCTTTGTGGAATGATATCTTTGTTCAATGTCCATGTAACATGTTCTTATAATTTGGGTTATAATCCAGATAACGAACACGCACTATGTTCTTGAAAGTGAACTAACAGTTAGTACTTTAAGGTGTGATTATGGAAAGTACTATGGTTCCAATTCATTTTTTGACCACATTAAAAAAAGAAGGATATTGATGGCTTGGGTGAAGATGCTAAAGGATGGGCTGGAATTCAAGTAATGAAAATTTACTTTTATCTCCTTATATGCGCCTTCCTTTATACTCAATTATCTTTTTGTTGAACATGTTATATCTTTTCTCTCATTAACTCATAAAACTGTTGTATTATTTGTCTGCGGTAAACATGAAGGTCAAAACAGTAAGAGTTCATGAAGTTGGCATTCTCCTTGCACAACAGCACAACCTCAAGCTGTTGTTACCAATGGACAGCACTGTACGATTGGTGAGCCATCCGGAAGTACTTAGTACGGTTTTCTATCCTGCCCAGGCACACCCGAGTGGTTTCCATTTACATTCCATCTTATTCATGTTTCAGGCAAACGTCGCTCCCATTTATCACCAAATACTACTGCATTTGCAAAGACGGCAGCCAACATAACGTCCAACGATTCAGTAACGGTATCCTAAGGTAGCCAACCATCGGCATCAATACCCACAGGTGAGCGGTGTAGAGTTCAAACTCCATTTTTCTGTTATGCTCTAATGGTTAGATAGTAAGTGAGATCGTTAATGAACATGAGCTTGCACGTTAACCAGCGCTTTAAGTCATTTGTATAATAACACATCAATGTTGTCGATGGTGCAGGTCCGTCGACTCCGATTTCTGTCCATCCGGAACGCGCCAGCACACAACAGTATACAGCTGCGACTGCCGATGCAGGTGAGCCGTCATTGTGCATTAAAAGACGCCTGTTGCAGTCTATGTCATGGGATGAAAAATGTTTTCATACAGTCCATTTTCATCAACCTTTATTCACAAAAGCACCCGGGTTCTGTTCAAGGTTCGTTTCATCAGAATTTTAATGTTGTTTAATTAAACTATTTTGCTTCCTTTGTTAGTTTATTTTCTTAGAGCATACAATCAAATGTTTAGAACAACCACACTATCTAGAATACGTGAAACAGCTTTTTAGAGCATACAATCAAATGTTTGCTATGACACTTAAACTGTTCTCATTGGTTCTGTTAAAGATTTTGGGCCAGATATATCATTGGATGGGTGGTCTATGTCCTGTGAACGAACTAGACCCAAGATTTCTGCAATTATATATATTTGACACATAGAACGAAGTGACCAATAGGCTCAGTCACTTTGGTGGCGAGCAATCAACATTGACACTCGATATTATGCAAAATTTAATAGAGCTGCTACATGAACACAATGGATAGAACAGCATGTTAGGTGATAGGATTTTAGGGGATGACAATGAATGGAGCATTGCATTGCAAGAGGCGGCATTGACTATTACGGCGGCTGAGCAAATTCTAATTTTCTGAATACATAGGATTGCTATAGAGAAAGCACTGGGAAACTATGAGTGACGACATACCAAGGATATTGTATGAGGAATTACACCTGCCGATAATTCATCTCAACAATATAGATCTGCAAGGTGGGGGTGCTATATGAATTAGAAGCAGCATTAAGCTTTTATGGGAAATCGGTCACAGACTTTGGTTTACGATTATCGCCACCACACCTGCTTCATATTCTAAGAAATAGAGCTGTGATGGAGGAGAGAAGCTATAACCATCACCGGTTAGAAATAGAAAGAGATGTCTTTGTTCCACAATTAAACATTGAACAGCAGGTGGTATTTGATAAGGTCATAGATGTCGCCCTTAGTAACCGATAAGAATTAGTATTTGTGTATGGTCACGGAGGTACGGGCAAGACTTTTATCAGGAAAACTATCGTCTGTGACCTTAGATCCCGGGGGAAGATCGTGCTGGCCATTGCATCCTCCGGTATCGCATCACTTCTATTGCCATCTGGCCGGACAGCGCACTCACGGTTCAAGTTGCCTCTTAATTTGACATACGAGTCTATGTGCAGCATAAGAAAACATACACAATGCAGCTGCGGCTTAGTTTATAACATAATAATGGTTGGTATTGTTTTAGGTACAAACGAATGGGAAGCGACAGGCGGTAGTGGTATACATGAAAATTATAGACGCAAGTGTTCAACGGCCCCGAAGTAATTTAGTGATTTATTTTTTATGTTTTATGACAACCGTGCTACAGCTATAGATATACATTACAATTTATGTTTTCCTTTTTTTTTTGGCTTCTCAGTCTTTCATTTCTTGGTATGATTAAAATCTGTGGTCCTCTTCTTATTTTAGATACATGGTATTCTTAGTAAAAGGTCATTGAATTTTTCAATTATTGCTGGTCTTTGTTAAGGTTTAGCATTGAGCGAAGTTAAATAGAAGCTACATAACATTGTCTTCCCGGGTTTATATTTCAAGAGAATGAATTATCTTGGATAGAGTTTTTCTAACAAACTATATGTTCTACTTCAAGGTGAGCTCTAACTGCATTTTTATGAAGGATTCCTCTTTGCCATTAAAATGTGGCTCTTGTCTGTGCTTATTACTGTTCATCACGTAGATATAGGAACTGGGGATGATACAATTGAATCTAGTGAAAGCTGGTTCAAGTTTGATACTGAACAGATGACTGTGATCGACAAGCATATCAATGCTTTAAGGTAATATACAAATTCAGTTATTAGTAAAAAAGCTGAATTCGTGTTTCAGGTATGTCGCCGACCCATGTAGCACCGGGCACCAGCCAACTCCCGGAGGTGCATACGCCGACAGAAGCCAACGCTAAACCAACAGCGGCTACAGGACCTCAGAGAACGGCAACAAGACGTTCAGGTGATTAGTATACACCATAATTAATTAATTAACGGCTAAACTTTTCATAACCTGAGGTTTCCTTAACAAGTTGGATCAGTATACACCAAATGTATCTTACTCAAAAATTTTACTCTCACCTATCAATTTTCACATGGAGCTTATTAATTAAACTGTTTCCACATAACGAGCAGGCTCTCCAAACGAATACAAAGCTTTTAGGCCGGGTGATTGTGTGTGTCGTAAGTGCCATGTCTGGTTTTGGTATGAAGAGAGGCTTAGCACTTCCACACAGCGATCAGGCCCTCTATATAATCAATGCTGCCATGGTGGCAAGGTCCAGCTAAACTTTTCTCCCCTTAGTCCATTCGAGCATGAATTATAGTTGCCTGCACAACCTCATTAAAGATAGACAACTACCTTAGAGAGCTTACACAGTCAATTGATCTATCCTAGGTTGAGGAATACGGGAAGAAGGCTTTCAAGTGAAGAAGAGATTTGCTCCTAAGGAGGAAATATGGAATTCATCTTGAAAGACGCAAAAGATCTGTTATTAGCCTATTTATAAGTGGTCGAAGATCCTTAAAAGCCTTTATTTTTGGCTTACAGCTTACTTTCCTTTTTTTTTTTCTCAAAACCTATATATAACAAGAGACAACTTATGAGCGAATGCAAATATAAACTTCTGTACATCTTTTATTCTTTCACATGTGATATTTCATATTTGAACCCAAAACGCCAAGATGTCTCTTGGGGTTCCCAGTTATGTGACGAGATGCTGGAACAGAAGCAAAAGTCAAATTGTTCTGTTGATCCAAAGTTGCAAGAAGACAACACCCAACCCAAGACAGATGATGACGATGAAGATCAAAAGGCTTTAATGGAGATCGTTAGAGAACATAGTGGCCTACAGGATGTGCATTAAGGGATAAATATGAACTCGAGATGCAGACAGAACAGATCGCTCTCGACTATGAGATTATGAAACAAGAAAACCACGACATGTCTTACAAATTGGAACAAAGTCAAATCCAGGAACAACTGAAAATTCAGTATGAATGTTCAACGTCTTACGCCACTGTAAATGAACTCGAAGCCCACATAGAGCACTTAGACAATGAGCTCAAAATGAAGTCCAAATAATTATCAGAATAAGTTATCACAATCAAAGAACTTCAAACCCTTGTCAAGAATCTCGAAGAAGATTTGGATAATCAAGCTCACGGGTTTGAAGCAGATATGGAAGATCTTATTCATGCAAAAGTCAAACAGGAACAAAGAGCCATTCATGCAGAAGATAACTTACGAAAGGTGAAACTGCAAAATGCAAATACAGTAGGGAAACTTCAAGAGGAGTTTAGAAGACTGTCGAGGGAAATGTCTTCGGCTTTCAAAGAAAATGAAAGTGCAACCATGAGAGCCATGGATGAAGCTACTCAACTTCGGGTAGAAAAAAGAAACCTTGAAGACATGATCAAGAAGCTACAAGAAGAGTTGCAGTATCATTTTTCTAATTGTATTAACTAATCACAGCATTGTTAGTCCAGGTGTGAAGGGTTGTAAGTTATCATTTTTCTATGCAATATTTGTATTCTTTAGTAGTGAAACTAATTACGAGATTTGGTTTGTAGCTCGTCTAGCTGCAGAAGTTCAGGACATATTTCGTCAGCAGATGCACTTCGAGCAGCAGCAGATTAGCGCTAAAGAAGTCATATAAACAACTTAAAGGTGGTGCATACAAAGAATTTAAAAGTGATGCACATAAGGTCTGCCTTCTTAGCACATGTAACTGTATATATAAGAACTTGCAATGAAATGACCCTAAAATGTTAACAAAGGTGAATAGTTTACTAAACTTAAGGTTATCTTATATGTTAGGTGTGTATTGAAATCGAAACTAAAGAATTCACAGATGTAATTCTTTGTTATTTTTAATAAGTAGCATGCGTGTAATAATTTTATGAAATAACCAATAACGTTACTCATTACTTGAAAGCATATGATTTTAATCTTAGAATTGCAGGCCCTATAAACCAAATCTGTGAGGGCTTTGGCGTTTTTGCATCTGTGTTTGCATTATTGGTGCTGGGCTTGATACTGTGTTTTCAATAAGGCCCTCTGCCGTGTTTGGCTTTAGTTTGGTGAACAGACTCATGTTTATTTTAGATTGTATACTTGTCTAAAATGGTCAGATTATTATTTGACGGTCACCAGGAAATTGGAGGGTTATCCACTCTCAAAACCACTAAATTGTTTTATGGATAATACTTTGTTTAAAAGAGTCCATGTTTGAATTCAGAACATATTTTCAAATTATCCTTTTTCATAGTTTAAGAGGGTGTTTGACTTCAGAACAGACTTTCATATTCTGGTTTTTCACAGTTCAAGTATAAGCCATGAATGCGACTCCATCTTGGAAGAAATTCATTTTAATTTGAACTTCATTTTTAAGTGAAAGATTAGTGAATTTATTATGCAAATAGTGGGTTTGGAGGGTCTAATGCTGTTAAAAACCAAGTACTTATATTTACAAATTTAGAAGTTATAATCCACATATTTAATATAAAAACTTTTAATCAAATGCATAAAATTAGTTTTATGGGATAGTCTTTGTCAACAACGAATATGTTCTTGCCCCTGTTAAGTTGTCTAACTCAGTGATTGATGAAACAATTAGAATGTATCGGCCCTGGGCCCACCTGGTCTTGATGCATCAATGAAAGAACGGATATTGCTTACAGTGTGGTGGAGATTGAACCGGGAAACCATATGGGTCCCATCACCCAATCTCAGCTGAATAGATGTAGAGGGTAATGTGTCATCAACAACTAGACCCACAAACAGGGTTGGGGCAGCATTTGGAGGGGTTGAGATAGTAGCAGTGGTGCCCTCTGCAGAAGTGGTGGAGCCTAGGGTTCTACCCACCCCCGCAAAGGCAGCTTGGCGTTGTTTCTTGATCTGCAAATATGTGGTATGTGTGTTAGAATAAGAGATGCAAGAGGATCCTGTAAGAGACGATAGAGGTGAAAAAAATACTCACAGGGTACTCCTCCATCTTCCTCACAAGACTAACTTGAACAGGAGATCTTCCTCTAGCAGGCTTAAGTTCTTCTGGACACTCCGAATTCCTTATGCTCTGTGTCACAAAGCAAATACTACTTAGTGTGTGCTGCACATCATTGAGGATAATAACATATATCCAAACAGTAGCATATATGACCACTATAATATAAGAACATGATTAAGTGCAAAGACGAGTATGACTTCCCACTCCACCTCCAGAGACTCCTTTTTCAACTAGCGTTCCACTTGGAGCCATTGAAGCCAGTCTACATTTATAGAACCATGATGTGTGAACTTGCACGATATTAGAGAGTAAAAGGCATGACTAACAACCTAGAATATAGGTTGGTTTGATTCAGAAGAAAGAACATAGGTTGGTCTCATTTCTGTAACAGTAGGATAGTTTTTTAAGATATGTAATAAACCCATAATTTGGAACCCGTATTTTATTCCTATTGTTATTTGAGTCAATATTAATCTTACAGATGAAGATTACACATAATGAATTGAAAGAACATGCTTGCAAACACTGATCGTATTTGTCTCTCTATAGTTTTGGATATCGGTTGCAACAGATGTGATACAAGCGGGCAAGCTATAGTGTGCATTGGATTATCGAATTAGGCTTATTGATCTTTGCAGTATTTGAGATGTTTGTTCTACTCTGAGTGATATATTATACACCTTTGAATGAAATCTTATATACCACTAATTTAAATTAGTCCTTTTTTGCCTACATTGTGGTTTAACTTTAACTTAGGACTTTGCATTACATCTTGAATACATTTTTAGGTTTAGTTTGATCCTGACAGGGTTGTATTTAAATCACTAGCATTTGGTTAATCTACATCCGTTCTCTTATGTTTCCAGCTCATCAAATTATATAAATGACTATTCCACGAGTTAAAGTAATGCGAGATAGATGCAGTTATAGTCTATTTTTTTATATGTTTTTCAGTATTTATAAGCTCATAGATGGGTTGAAGTTGCAGAGTTGTTATAAGAGATCCAACAACCAGAAATAGCATAGTGCAGAAACAAGATCAAGGGCTTTAATACCAGTGGAGCAGATGCAATGTTTGGAAGAATTTGCTAGAACTAATATACTACTAAATGTACAAAGAAAAAGAAAGTGATAGAAATTAGTGAACCCTGTGTCTGTTTGATTTGTATTGTTTGGTAGAAAACAAAAATGTTCGCATGTCAACCCCATTGGAACCCATATTAGTGAAGATAATGTAAAAAATGAGCAAGTTAATGATGGGTATTCTAGAAACTCCGCAGTACGTGAGCCTCCGGTCGCGCCACTTTGTATAACGGTTTGAATTTTAGTATTTTAACTACTAATGTCTTAATGTATTTTATCTCTGTGTGTCTTATAGTATGATCTTATAGAGGATCCTCAACATTACTCAGCATTTCCATAACACAGTGTATTGCATTGGGGATTATTTAGAAAATGATTCTTTTAATTTGCATGTTTGGATTGCGTATTCATTAGTACCATTATGCATGTATTGTGATTGATTTGCTCATATTTTATTTTTTAATGTCTTTATTTGCAGTCTGTGTCGGCTTTTCACCTATTGTGAACCCCATCAATTGTCCATGGATACAAAAGGCATTCACAAACTATTTGGGAGATGATAAGACTGCTTGGGAGTCGTGTTGAGTTGAGTAGAGATTGGTTTGAATACTAAGATAATGGCTCGAGTAGTTTTATTTTATTTTAATTAAAGTCATAATCGAGTGTCAAGCTCTATTTGATGCTCTTGCATATTACAAATTCCATGCCAAAAGTACCAAGTATAAAACAATATTCATTTTCTAATAAATATTCATTCGTGTACTGAGTACAATAAGTTATATACAAGTTTGTTGATGTAATGGCCTTACTATTACTAATAGAACCATTTGGATTATTCTTCTTTTTTTTGGCTTCTTCTCATACGACTGGTAACCATATCTAATCAGATGTGCATGGATGTTGTCTGGATGACAGGAAGTGACATCATGAGGGATGAAGTTGAAATATGATTTAATAGATATTGTGTGGAAAACAAAACATTTGCAAACCATACAAAAAAATCATTTGCATTAGGCGCAAAGCAACAACAAAATTTGTACCAGTATGTTAGACTACAAGTTTGATGCAAGATGTTGATAATAACCCAAAAGGTCTGTTACAATACAATGTTATAGCCTGGTATCTGCATTTATTTTAGGACCGCCGTATTAGATCAAGCACAATCAATAGCATGTTCTGCTCAGATATCCCATTAGTCATGAACTTAAGACTTAAAGAGAGGGCAAACAAAACCTTAAATACATGGTTGACACACTGATATTCAAACGCAATCAAATTAGGTCATGTGGTCCTATTTCCAGAGGCAATAAGCATTCCTACTGAAGGCCTAATCCCAATTCCTAATGCGCGCTTGCTTGAATATGAAATTACAGTGAATCGGGGTAAATCTTCTATCACAACTTAGCAATTGCGTCTCTCTACCTTACTTATGTTACTTATCAGGTTCGTTACATTAAGTTTTCCATATAAATTATCTTGGTTACACTACGTAAATCATTATCGCATTTCATATCTTAATGGAAATCTTTCATTTCAATTTACGTCTAGATGTTCCAACCATTGGTTTAAATTATCTCAATATTGTCATTTTTTACCCGCCTACTTTGCTATAGTAAAAATATAAACAAAATTTTACGTTAACTAAAACCATCCAAACTATAATTATAAGTCATGTCTGCCCATTGGGCGGGCAGAAAAAACATTAATAATAATAATAATAATAATAATAATAATAATAATAATAATAATAATAATAAATACAGCTTCACTTATAAAAACTTTAATGAAACTTATGTAATTGGCTTACTCCTCTTAATACGTACCTACATCTTTGCACCTAACAATTTATTGTGGATTTCGAGCACCTTCAGAATCAATTTCAGTCCACCTGTGAGAAGAGCCAACCCAAATGTGATATTAATAAAAAAAAACTAAAACCATCAATATAATTTAAGAAAAAAATAGATTAAAAAAAACTTAACTAAAACCATACAAATTATCATTATAAGTCATGCCCGCCCCTTGGGCGGGCTTTGAAGTCTAGTATATATATATATATATATATATATATATATATATATATATATATAGGGGGCTTTATTTTCAGAACCCTGTTAAGTGCGGGAACTGCGAGAACTCCAATTTTGCATTAAAAACATGTATGTTCATATAAAACATGTATGTTTTCTTACATACACCTTAATACAAATACCTGTGTAACATACATGTTCATATAAAACTATTTTGCATTGATATGTTGCACTTAACAGGGTTTTATATGAACATGTATGTTACACAGGTATGTGTATTAAGGTGTATGTAAGAAAACATACATGTTTTATATGAACACGCATATTTTCAAATGCAAAATTGGAGTTCTTACAGTTCTCGCATTTAACAGGGTTCTGAAAATAAAGATACACTATATATATATATATATATATATATATATATATATATATATATATATATATATATATATATATATATATGTGTGTGTGTGTGTGTGTGTGTGTGTGTGTGTGTGTGTGCGCGCGCGCGCGCGCGTGCGCGTGTGAATTCGGTTTTAGGTTCGGTTCGGGTTTTTGTTTTATCAAAACCATATTCAAACCGAAAACCGAATATTTAATTTGGTTCGGTTCAGTTCTGGCAAATTCGGTTCGATTACATATTCGATTCAATTTTATTTAGTTCGGTTTGGTTTCAGCTTTCGATTTATGTGAATATTACCCAATTTGTGAATACGCCTGTTTTCTATTATCTTATGAGTTTTGCTATATCCACAAAATGTATTAAAAAAATCATAAAATTGAGTTTGCTATGTGTGATTGGTAGAATCAAAAAATGAAAGAGAAATTATAGCAAAAGCCAACAATCACACATATCTAACTTAATTTTGTGAATGTTTTTTCTATACATTTTGTGGATCTATCAAAACTCTAATCATATATAGTATATACTTGGATACTTGGATACAGATAGTTTGGATCTCTTTCTTATGGTGTAACAGTTTTCTTCATGATCAAGGCGAATTATTTTCCGAGTGAACACATGCACAATTGGGGTGGTGGCGGTGCATTCGTCTGACAACAAAGACATGGCGGATATCCTGGTATCTGATATAGCTCTGCAAAGACAAAAGATAAGAAAAAAATTTAGATTAGTATTACGTAAACTAATTGAATATAAATCTTGCGCTAAGCAAATAACAACCAACCTCTCTATATGTTTGCAATTTACAAAACGCTTCTTTTTTACTATCATCATTACATCATACATATATAAAATACCTATAAAAGTTCATAACACGACTCAATATGCTATAAAAGTAAATAGAGAGGGCTACATACGGCGGGAACTTAAGGGAGCTGCCTCGGATTGTGGGTGCACAGGGACGGACCCACTTGGGAGCCGGGTGTGGCACGGGTCACACCCAATTTTGAGTCACGAAGTGTAATTTGTTCTAAAAAATGTCGTTTTTCAATACGTGCAACATGCAATAATATTTTTTGCTACTTTATTTCTTTATAGTGGAACTTGTTTAACCCCAAAATACTTTAGGTACAAATTTTAGTGCTTCTGAAAGAAACAAGTTATGCAAGAACCCTTTTGAAAAAATTTGTGCAACACCCATTTCAAAATCCTAGGTCCGTCCCTGTGGGTGCATACGATGTGATAGAACGATAATTAAAACGAAGATGAAAATCATCGTACTAGGGCTAAGAGACTTAATTGCCATTTGTTTTCAAATGAAAAGAAATATAATTTAGTGATTAGAATGAAAATAACACATGCTTTATATAGAACTAAAGAAGAGTGTTTTGCTAAGTTGTAAATCTTTGGCAGCCCCACTATCTCAAAGCACACCGAACCACCTGATGTAAATATTTGGCAGCCCACTATCTCAAAGTAAACGGACCCACGAGCATAAATGGTCAAACAACCCATTACAGCATTGGGTACGGTTGAGCCGTGGAGCTCGTGCCGTGAGAACTTTTTGCTGCCACGTTAGTAAAAAGCTCCACGGCACCAGAAATCTCACGGCATTACATTTCAGGGGTATCCGTTGGCACCAGAATTTTTGGTGCCGTCGGCCATTATTTTTAAACAAAAATTAAAATATACATAATATAAACTAAAATAAACTTCATTAATAGTAAAAACAAACATTACATATAAAAAAACAAACATTACATGTAAAAAAAACACACATTACATTAAAAAAAAAATACAAACTAATTATGCAAGTTCCATAAATGCTCCACAAGGTCATTTCGAAGCTCGTCGTGAACTATTCGATCGCGAAGTTCTTTATTTTTTCTAACATGTAAATCACATCTTTCGATCCAGTTAGCTGGCATGTTCGGGCATGGATTGACGAATGTCTCTCTTAAATTCACTTCGAATCCTTCGTCTTCCAATATCATGTTGTGTAACATTATACAACAATACATGATTAGTTTCAAAGTGTTGACTTGAAAAGCACGTGCCGGTTGTCGTATAATCCCCAACGACCTTGTAGGACTCCGAAGGCTCGTTCATTGAGAATTCTATTAAAAAGTCTAGAACTCATACGATACCTTCGCCTAAAATTATCTTCGGGATATTTAGGAGTAGTCTCAGCGTTGCCAAAGTAGTCTTCGAGTAATCGTTGTTCCGCCTCTTCTCGTTCACGAGGTATGTATGCCCTCGTTCTCTTTTCACCCGATTGCGATCCCCCGGCTTCTTGATCATACAAAGATACAAATTTTTCATATGCCACGTAACTTTGAACATTTCGTTCTCGATCATCGTTAAAAAAACACCATAAACATCGAACGGGTCATTGTGATTAATTGGGTTGTTTGGATTCATGATTGAACGATTTGTATGAAAAAATGAATATGGAATTAGATAAATAGAAGTAGAGATTTAAGGGGTATTTATAAGGTTTTTTTGGTGTTGATTTTTTTATTTTTTATTTTTATTTTTATTTTTTTTTTTAGAAAAACGGCTATAAAGCCGTTACATGCTCCATATTCCAAAAATATAGACGTTACATGCTCCCATTTTCAAAAGAAAAAAAAAAAGAAAAAAAAACGATGGCGCAAAGCCGATGGGACGGCGCCAGAAGCGATGGCGCGAGGGACGGTTTGGTGCGCCGTTGGTCAAAATGGGCTGGTGGCCATGGCGCCAGCCATGGCACCACCGTACCCCATGCTCTTAGAGTAAGTTTAAATGTGTCGTAAGCACGCTCAAGTGACCTACATATCCTCTTAACCTCAGCTATCTCTTTTCAAAATTACTTTTTGACCAACTTAGTGTAATAAAAAGACAAACACCACAAAAAACATACCTTATAAAAATACATTTTAAATAAATACTCACTCACACAAACATGCATACAAGAAGGTCACATAGCCGACTATCTTCTACAAATTTCTCATGTGGGATGCGTCAATGGCTACTCATGCTAATAAGGGGACGCATCAGGGTAAGGGAGACTGATCGAGTCGTCTACCTTTATTACACCCAGCCTTAGCAAAAAGGTCACCATGGAAATACAGACTAGCAGATAGTCGACTATCATCATAGTGTTCAGTCTTATTTAAATCCTTCGCTTATTTTCAAGTCTATCTAATTTTAGATGTATTTTAATTATTACATTCAAATATCAACTTTTCTCAACCAATTAAGTATTCTTGTTGGGAAAATGATATGCATGCCTAATTTTCATGCCTAAAAGTGTGCCTAAAAATCAGATGAAGACATTTGGCAGACTCAAAGGTGAAGATTTAGAGAGAGAAAGTGTGTATGACATGTGTCAAGTGATGAATGAATTAGGCCTAATATTAAAAACATGAGTTAGTCATGTGTATCATCACTCTTCTTGTTGTTAGGTATAAGAATGATTTTTTTTTTCTTTTTTTTAAACAACTTTATCTTAATCCTCATCGTTAAGAATAATGTATGTATATGTTGTGTCAACATAACCAAACATTTTCCAAGCATGCATATAAAGTAAATGCATTCGGGAGAATTCAAGATCCTAATTATTACAGTAATCCTTCGAAAAGTAAAAAAATAAAAACCAGCAGATATGTGCACTTAAGATTCATCCAAAATACCTCTTGACATCCACTTTATTTATGAGATGAAGATACTTAGGTTGTAAACTAAAAGTATTTAGTGAACACCCAAATAGCGAGGGTAGCCATTAAAACAAAGACTATAATGGACATCCCGCTCCACAGGAGCACATCTAGAAGGCGGCTTCCATGCCACAGCTTATTAAACACCAAATTATGGCCAAGCCATGTTCCGTAAAAGACACCAACGACCAATGCCACTTGGGCGAATGAAGTAGTAGCGGTCACACCCCTAACAAACTTGCCTTGCACGTTCTTCTTCAACACAGAAACCGTCACAGTTTCAGTGGACTCCCGGGAGTGGTTAAAGAAAAGATTAAATACCAGTTCTCATGCGGGGTTTGGGGTGAGGCACTATGGAGTGAGAATCACTTGTGATGGAGTGTGTGGCGGCAACATTAGCGAGAGCATCATAGAAGGTGTACACTAATAACCTAGGAGCACAAAATAAATTAAAATACATCCTAACTATCCAGATCAATATCAAAGCTTTTACGACAATAATCCCTTATAAACTCTACGTGAGTATATTGTTAAAATCAAACAATAGCCACGTGCTACTTTACCCATAACAAAAAACTATTAATTAGAGTTTTTAACCAAGTTGTTACAATTTTAAAAAGTAATTACCAAATTATAACACTTATATAACTATTAGAAGCAAAAGTAGTACTGCTATAAATGAGGATTGATTACCTTCAGAGCATCATGTATCTTCTCCAGACGGGCGTACCCGTACAGCAAAGCTTCATATTGTTCTTTAGTTAACTAAAAATTGTTCATCTTTATTTCCTTTAAAAGCAGCATCCCCAATATACATTTATTTGTGTAGCTTATGGTATCACTTATTAGACATTATAAATTCACTGACCCCGTTTACATGATTCACACCTGTTAACTTATATTTGAGGGCTAATACGTAGGTGTGGGATGTGTAAGGTTTTTTTTTTTCTTTCTTTTTTTCTTTTTTCCAAAAAGTTGTCACACCTATTTCCATGTCTCCCTACACAAAGGATTACAACTTTGAAAAGGAAATCATTTTTCTTTTTTGAAGCATTTTAAATATTTGTTAATGGTGATTATACCTCCACGTAGTAGGTTTGTTATGAGTTTGTTTTTAGTTAATCAAGATTACACTTAACTGGGGGAGGAATGTTGGTGTTTTTACATCACCAATATTATTTAAGTGTAATGGATTAACTTAGTTGACCAATGTGTAATCATGAAAAATGTTCAACAAGTTGGGATTGTGCGGAGTGCACACTTGTATGACGTTATTGTGATTATCGGCTCATATCACGGGGGTCCGGGGTGCTAGCGAGGTTCCAGGGGCGGCAGCCCCTGGTAGCAGGGTCCAAGGGGCGGCAGCCCCTAGCAGGGTCCAAGGGGCACCACCCCTGGCTGGGGTCGAGCTAAATAACTGCCTTGGCATTAATTTTACCCGTAAAAATAAAATTCCCGGTATTTTTGGACATTAATTTTACCCGTAAAATTAACCATTTCGGTAGTTAAATAACTGCCTTGGCAGTTACAACCGTTTTGGTTTTATTGGTCACAGGTTTGATCATTTTCTGGTTCGGTTCGATAACAATCAAAACACATTCTCTGTTCAAATCTGAGTTTTATCCGATTAGAGATTTCGATAGAACCATCGAAATACTTCGATCTGATAGTGTTCACACGACTCTCAGATTACTGTGATCCAATAATTTTAACAGATTTTAGTGTCATCGATCATTTTGGTGTAATGGCGATTTACCCGAGACCAAAATGGATTTCAATTTAAGTTATAATACGAGTTCGAAGGTGTGGAGTACACGCTTGTATAAACTATTAACTTGATTTCGAGTAGGATAATAGTAAAGGTTGTGAATATATATCAAGGAGTAAAGACCTTGGACGTTTTCTATAGTGACAGAAATTATTCGTCACAATAGTGTTGCAATGGTTCAAAAGATATGGTTATTCGTGTTAGTGACAGAAACAGGTCGTCGCTAAAGGATATATGTCTTCAATGGGCTGCAGTTAGTGACAGTTTTAACTGTCACAAATTTGTTGCAGAAAGTAATTGAAGAGTTGTAACCATTTATTAAAAGGTGTGACTTTTCACCCGGAGATAAAACTTTTCCCTACAACCACCATGAGTTTACCTATATATAAACACAACTTTGGTCTTTCACATATGATTATTCATATTCATATCAATAACAAATACAACAAAATATTTAATGTTTTGCTTCTTTTTTTTTTGCGCCTAGAATTTGAGTGATAATTCTTGTCTTATTTCTATACAAATTTCGTGTAACCCAAGGCAACAAATAGGGTCGAAATATTGTATCAGGAAAGTGAACTTTTACACGATTCAACATTCAAGAATTTATACGGCAACCTTTGATTATTACGACCCGAATTACTAACAAACTGATACAATATTAGAAGTGATAATCATGGCCTATCGTGTATTTGTTAATTATGACAATTCCAAATTCGTGAAACTATAGAGAAACAGTGGAATTTGTTACAAAAAATATCTATTGGATGGATGTATTATGGAATGAGTAAACATTTATGAATTGGAACCAGATTCGTAATTCAATTCAAAGGAATATACTTGGAAGAAAAAAATATTGGAGGATGACATTAAAAGTTTGAATTGATATCCTGGTAACCAACGCAAAAAGTGGAAGGGATTTGGTCCAATCATACATACTGGTACACAATTTTCTATCCAATCATACATACTGGTAGTAATTAACATGGTAAAACTATCTATTTAGTTTGCATGACTATGTATGGTTGTGATAATATTATTACGTCAGATTTTGATGATGATCTTAATATAATACTTGACATTAAGATTGTATTGTATGTGAAATGATAATAATTGTTAACAGGAAGCGTAAATGATATATATTAATATGATCCCGCATGCATGAATTCGTTAGAATTGAATTACTAAATATATCTTGGTGGATATCTTTGCTTATTTGATATACAAACTTGTCTTAATTTTTAATTGACCTGATGGTGATTATTTGTTTTACATAACAAATATACCCGTGGTTGCAGTTTGATATTAAAAAAAAAAAAAAAAAAAAAAAAAAAAAAATGTTATCTTCCGTGAACATTTTCCTGCTTTTCTTTGAATCCAGCATAGAACTTACAAGTACAATTTAAAGAAAATAACATAGGTATTATTGTCACACGTTCACAAAATTACACAGTCGAATACACATGCACGTAGTAAAAGCGTCAAGAATCTTTTAGTATACATGCATAACCTCAAGTCATAAATTATGATAATCATGTCATTAATGCTGAACATAGACGTCGTACTCGATAACAGCATCAGCTTTGATCACATCTAGACTATGAGTCTTTGCAAGAACATAACCACGTGCAAATCGAAATACCCCAGTCCCGCCAACTATTGGCATCTCTCTAACCGGCAATAAAACTGCGTTCTTGCCTAATATACTGAGAGTGCTGCCATTATACTTTCCTTCAGTAAAAACAAAATTCATAACCATTATCAACCCGAATTCATTTAAATCACAAAATGCATATAGCCCTTGTACCCTTCCCACAATCTTGGATGTAAGTTCTGGACCCACTGTCAATAGGTCGTCGATCATGACAGCTGCACCAAATTGGGTGCCAGACGAGTTAGTCTTGATGGCCTGATCAAGTATTGGGACAACGGTGGGGTTCTTGCCACTTCGTATGTCCTGGAAGTAGAAGTGGAGGTGGCTTAGTTTCTGTTTACCTAACTCGAATGATTTTTGTGACATGTTTCTGGAAAACTGATAGGAATGTGAGTGAAAGAATAGTGAGAATAGTAGGATAATAGGAATGTTATACTTGTTCTTTGGGAGAATTTGGGCCATGGTCTGTGTGTGTGTGTGAGAAAGCTAGAGAACTTGATATGTGATAAATTGGTGTGTTGGGAGTCTTCTTATAAACAAGATAATGTGACCACTTGGAAGAAGTTTAACTGTCTTACATTTGACTTCAAGAGATAAGAACCTAAAATTGAATAAGTAAATAATATATTATTTGCCACCATTCTTACATGTTTATGAAAAACAATATATATGTTACATCGAGTACGTATATATATATCTTAATTGTTTAACACTTTGTAAGAATAGTTTAATTATAATTGGGATATGAGAATGGAGTAGTTAATGAACTTGTTGATCGAATGTCAGCGCTTCAGGTTTTCCTGCGCAGATTACAGTTCCTTTTTTGTTGAATTGGTTTAGACCATTTTAAAATCTGAAAAGTCATTGCCGTATAGTTTTCCGATCTATAACATGTTGATTGTTGAAGACTACTCAAATTGAAAAATCATACTTCTTTTCTATTCTCGCTGTACGTCAAAACTAGCTATGATCAAACAATACACATGTAAAGACTAGAGAGAGGGAGACGTGAGAGATAAGAAGGAGAGGAGAAGTGAAAATGAACTATGTGTAATATTATAACTTCACTATAAAATACACACACATTACACTTCCACACCATCAAATGAGACCATTTGGTTATATTAATTATACATCATTCATCATTGGCGGATCTAAGATTTTGAACCGTGTGTGGAACAATTTTTGCTTTTCACGAATAATATTTAGCTTTAGCTGCTCATTGACTTTGATAAAACTATTTTTTTGCGTTTCGGATTCGGGTTACCGAAGATTAATTTGATTTTCATATATACAAGAGAAATAATATATAATTTAATCATAAAGAAATAGTGTGATACTTCGTATCAGATAAGATAGGTTGTTTATTTTATACTACATACATACTAGTATACTACTATGTACTTTTTATGAGTCATACTAGTGCGTTGCATCCCTATGTCTATAGTGTTTGCAATATTAAAAGGACAATAAGTACATACTATTGCACCCTTCTATAGTGTTTACACGAAAACCAAATTAATTAAAACTGGACAAAACCCTGCAAAAATCAAAAAAGCACTATTCATCTTTTTCTTTATCATATTCTTTTTCTTTCTTCGTACTCAAACCCAAGAATCATGTTTTCCTTCATATTTTTTGCTCATTTTGCTTATCTCTAGCTCCAAATTATGTGTAGCACTGTTAAAGGGCTATCAACTTTCAAAAAAACATAACATTGTCGGGCTAAAACCATGTGTGGCACGTGCCACAGGTAGCTCACACATAGCTCCACCCCTGTCATTCATACGCTTCTTGGGCCTTATGGGCTTGGGTTCTTTGTTTGGATTGGGCTTATACATTTAACTTACTTTCTTATCAACTAACTTAACATTTAACTAGCTAAGCCCATTCCATCAAGCCCGTAACTAAACTTACTAACTATTACAATGTCTCGGAAGACGAAGAGGAGGAACCATTCCCTACTCATGTTGCACCTACTCCTATTGTCCAACCATAGTGAAATCCATCATTCCGGAGATTCCGAAACCACTTTAACGAGCCACTGATGCCCTACACCCCAAGGAAAACCGTCCGGATACCACGGATGGACACTGCTAGCATTGTTGCAGCCACTGCCGAAACTACTACTGAGCCCAACCATGGATGTAATATCCTGTGAGAAACCCTAATTATTAACAATCACTAATCATGTAGTAATTAAGTATTACTGTTCACATATCTATTTTTAGGCAAAATTTTAAACTTTTGTTCACACTATGCAACATTACACTATTATATGTTATATGATTCACACTAGGTTTAGAAACGAGCTCACACGCAAAACACAAAACCCTGGATAATACACAACACAAACTATAGATAATTTCGATCACTTAAGTAACTCAATACATTCACAAGCACTTTGTGGGACCTACATTCACTTAGTGGGCACCACAATACTAAAATATACTATAATATTCACTGTGGGACCCACAATACTTACAGTGGACCCCACATGACTAAAGTAAACAATATTCATTAGGCCTACAACCTAATATACTTACACGGATCATATTTAAACCCTTAACATACTAACCAAACTCTCAAGCCCATTTACAAAGCCCAAAACCAAACTATAACTAATATAACTAATCGAGTAAATGTATTTACTTTGACTCATTTATTTGAAATCTATAGAAAAAAACCTATTTAATAAAATGCACAATCTTATTAATGACACTCAAAAGAATCGAGATCAACATTTACTTTGATATTATACGTACATATGAACAGTTAAATGGAACCAAAGCTTAACGAGATCAAAACCAATCCAAACGTACATAACTTTTGACACATTTCACAAAACGTGTTGCCATTGCTTCTAATCACTTCTAAACTCTCTCAAATCACTTCCTAGTTGATTCTAAGACATTCACAAGTCACCAAGATCACAAACAAACCCTAACTCATTTTTTATGTCGCAATATACACATATACATACACATAAAATACCACATCTCATATAAGCTTGCATGAGACTTCCTAAGACCATTAGAAATCCATCATTACCCATTTTAAGCTAAACTACCTAAGCTAAATCCATTCCTAAACCCCCCAAGACCTCATACCAAATAATTCGACTCATATATATTATTTTTGGAGACGTTTATATTCGTTTTAACACACAAGACCCTCCCAATGTTCACAACCCTCACAAACGACCTAAAACCTTCTAAAACCATATGCATATTCAATCACAACCCTTCTACATCACAACTCGATCATATGGTTGTGATTTGGATGCGTACCTATACCAAACGGACCCTTTTGTATTTTTGCGACCAAGCAAACACCCTATACGACTTAAACCATGCCTCCTTGACTACCTAAGGACCTCAGGACCTTGCTACTACTTCTGCATACTTGTTTCACACCCTATTCGAAATAAAATCAAGCTTCTAGAACTCCTAGTCCTTGTCATCACATAAACCACCCACACTTGTTTACCCAAGTTGCTATCCAATCAACCTAGTCTACTTCCTCCCTACTTGTTATCCCTCTGCCATATTCTCTTTGTTCCTCTAAGTTGTCTCTATCTTCAAGTATATACTCTCGTGCAAAAGAACCATACGTATACTCTCTCAAACTCACTCCAAACCTCCCTTTTGTTCACTGCTTAGTAACGAGAAGAAACCAAGAAGCCATAAGCTCATCCCAAGCTCGTACAAGCCCTCCATGAGTTCCTCCTAAGTCTTTGGCTTCCTAGAATCAAGTCACAAGCTCTCAAGCCCTCTCCTAGTCTCATCAGCCTTGTATTGTCCCACCTTTGAAGGTGTAGTAAGTGTTTTCCAACACTTAGTTTATCTTTTATCTCAATTACATGTTTTCTATACGTACGAATCAAAAACACTTTCACTTATTTTAACTTATCTCTCGTTAAGCTAAGACCTAATAAAAATCACCATTCGAATCTATATCAACCTAACAATGAAGACGTGAACTAGTTTTGAACTTAACTAAACTCTAAGATAACAAAAATCACACGTTCCTAAGTCACCATGAACCTATATGAAAATAGTTAATATATATACTAAGTATATATAATAATTTATGTCAATTACTTTGATCCAAGATCTTGATATCTATACGTATAACACCTAAGTATTTTTGTACAAACTATATGCTTACAACCTAGACAAACAAGCTACACTAATCACACTCACAAGCTCACTTAAGTCACCTCACAAGCTAAAAGCTTAACTACCCTAGTCGTATAACAGAAACCATATAACCCATAAATGGGCTTACGCCCAACCAAAAACCACAAACTGTTATGGCCTGCTTCAGGGCCCAACTACCCTCCTAGTCACTTTGGCACAATCTAACATAAGCCCAAGAACCATCCCTGGCCACTGGAAGCCCAGTGGGCCCACAAAAACCGCAATGGGCCTTAACAGATCACTAAAGCCCATTTAACACAAAATAAGCTTTTTAATGAACATAAGCCATCAAATAAGCTCACCTTAGCTCCTATGAGTTTCTGGGAACCTAAAAAGCTAAAAGAGAATATTTCATAAGCTAAAAGTACATTTTTGACTAAAAATGCAAATACCACAAACTTTAAGGACTAAAACTGTCAACTTGTAAAACAATGGGTAGAGACTATCACCTTTGTAATCTGAGGTTAGAAACAGTTAATGTAAATTATTTTGAGTCACATGTACACATTTGGAAGTATGAGGGTTGAAAATGAACAATTTATATATAAAGGACTGATTTTGCAAAGTTTATAAACTACAAGGGCCAAAACTGTAATTTCTGCAAACATGGTGTAAAAACAGAATACTCAGAATGTTTTTGTCATTTATTGACCATAATGATAATGTGAGTACTAAAAATGTAAATATACATTTATCAAGGACTAAAAGTGAGGCACCAAAGGATAAAAAACCCTAAAAAATTCTCTCTAGGGGCGATTTGCGAAACCCTTATACGCTTAACTTTTTCCGATCGGATTCCCCAAGATTCTATTGGTGGATCGTTTTTATTTGGGTTTTGCAATTCTTCTTCTGTCGTTTACTGCATGGTATTCAATCATATGTACTACCTGATTGGTTTATCTAATTAAAGCTATACAATTCCTTTGATTTCCAATATTGTTTTATCAATATTGACGTGGTAGTTGTTATTATTCCATGCACTAATTTGTCCTTTGGTTTATCATGTGACCCTTCATTCTCAAAGCGTATTGAACCCTAACTTTGTTAGGGTTTTCTTCATTCCGTATTTCTATTTGAATTGGTTTGTGGTTTATTACTGGATTTTGGTGTGTTTAGTGGGTTTAGAGAGATGGAAAAAGGATTTCTGAACAACAATAGTGCGTCTAAAGGATTGAATACAACGGGTAAAAGTGGTACTAATGTGAGTTCCTCTTCTAGTTTGGCCGATCAAACTATATTGAATACGGTGGTTACTATGGATGTTGATACAAGTGCTGTTGTCGCTAATGAGGGGCCTATTATTACTGATTGGATAGCTGATGACGGTGATGTTAACTTGGATACACGTGTGGATACGAGTGCTCATGTCACGTTCGTGCATAACACGGATGCTTCTACTTCTCCAAAGGTGACGAAATCATCTTTTGCTAATGTCGTTAATGCTAATCGTAGTGTCCAAATTGTGAACTTTAGAGCATTGGTCAATGAGGATCGTGTGGATAATCATGATACGATGCTTCCTATGGCTGCTATGAAAAAGGTTTTAAGTCGGTATGATAACACGCTTTTTGGGTACTTTCTTGGTAAGACCATTGCTTTCCCTTTAGTTAAAAATTATGTCACTAATACATGGGGAAAATTTGGCTTGCAAAAGCTAATGAAAAATGGTGATGGTGTGTATCTTTTTAATTTTGCTACCAAGGAGGGTGTGGATCGTGTCTTGGAACGAGGTCCTTGGTTAATTCGTAACTTACCTATTATTCTTAACAAATGGACTCCTACTTTATCCCTTAATAGGAACGAGGTAAACAAGGTACCAGTTTGGATCAAAATGCATAATGTTCCGTTGCTTGCTTATTCAGAAGATGGTTTGAGCTTGATTGCTACGCAAGTAGGAAAACCTATTATGCTGGATGCTTTTACAAGTTCTATGTCTGTCGATTCATGGGGACGTATTAGTTTTGCTCGTGCTTTAGTTGAATTAAGCGCGGATTCAGAACTAAAAAGCCAGGTTACAATGGCAATTCCAAATGAAGAAGGTAATGGTTTTACTACTGAAATTATTAATATCGAATATGAATGGAAACCTCCTCATTGTGTTGAATGTAAAACTTTTGGACATGCTTTGATTGAATGCCCAACTCGTGTTAAGGAGGCTGCTCGTAGTAATATTAATTTGGCTGCCAAGGCTTCTGAAGCTTCTGCTACTTTAGATTACACGGGTGATGGTTTCATTGAGGCAAAGAATCGTAGGAGTAAGGGGAAGAATGTGGCTACTCCTTCTCAGCCTATTGGGGGTGTTCAGCTTAATAAGCCTAAACCAAAATTTTGGAGACCTGTCTCGAAGAAGCCGGTTGTTACTCAAGAGAAAATCACTAAGGAGGCAAGTACAAGTGGGACGATTATTGCTACATCGAACCCATTTGACGCTCTTAATATGGCTGATACTGATGATAATGGTATTCCTTGTGCAACGAGTATTCCTCCTATGGATGGAGCTGATTTGGAGGTTGGTAGTAAAAAGGAAACTAAAGTGACTGAAAAAGATAGTGATGATGAGGTTCTTGATTGCCAAAATGATACGGTTAATTTTTTAGCATCTAATATTCCTACTGTTACTAGTTCTTCGAAGGGTAGAAATGGAAGTACTACTCCTATTGTTGAGAAAATTGGGTAGATTGAAAAGCTAATTATGGTAGGGAAAGTTACTCTTATCGGTGATGATGGTAAACCTCTAAAAAAGGTGGATTTAAAAGAGAAAGAACACGATAAGGCTTCTATGCCTAGTATCTCTTCCTCTGCGTGTACTTCTTCAACCAAGATGGGTAACCCATTCTCTAAGGTGGGTAATGCGGTTGTTTCTGATAGCGACGACGATGAAGTTCTGGAATATCCTAACGACACTAATTATTTCGGTAGTGGAGGGAACGAGAGGAGTCTTTTGGAACAATGGAAAGATGGTACGTGTGACTACAATGATTATGAGGATGATTACTTTGATGATTGTGGTCTATCTGCAGCCCAATTAAAGGCTGCTGCCACGCATGACATTAGACTTGGATAGGTTGTTTTTCTTTGGTTAGCATAAAGGTTGATGTGTCTTAGTTTATGCTTGGTTTTTTTTGGTTTTCTAGTTGTATGTAGCTAGTTGGATCATTTATGGCATGTCATGAATGATATAGTGGCTGTTCAAGCGGTTGCTTGAGGTTAATGTGGTATCTCAGCCACATTCCTTAGTACTTAATCGTTTTTTTGGAGTAATATATTTTACCGGGTGGAGGCCCTTTACCCAAAAAGGACTAAAAGTGTTAACTTTTAAAGTACAAGGACTAAATGTGTAAATATTAGAAAAAGGGTACGAAAGCTGTGACTATGATAAAATGAGATTAGGAATGGAAACATTACCAACACAAAGTACCAAAATGTCATTTCTATAACTCTTGAGCCAAAAATGTCAACTTTGCAAAGTATAAGGACTAAACTTGTAATTTCACCAAGCTTGGTAAAATGGTTATTTTGATAACTAAACTGATTAAAAGTGAATATTTTAGATATAACTAGATAACAAAAGATCACTTTTCACATGTTGTACCAAATATGTCATTTCCATAAAGTCTAAGGACTGAAAATGTAAAAATTCACTAATAAGGTTTAAAGTGTAAATTTATAGAAACTATAAAGATTACTGAGCAACATTAATAAAGTCCACTATATATAAAAAGTTACCTCATCACCAGAACATCCAACATTTTATATTTTATAAGTATATGGTTTGCCAGCGTTATCGGCTACATTAAGGTTCACAATAAATGACAAACCCATATAACTAATATCATTAATCAATTCACATGAATAACACCACTCACACTATCAAATACTAAGAATTCTCTATATCATCCAGGTTGCGTGTTGAAGCCATTTCCTTTGTTGTACTTGACATACTTATTTGCCTACCTTTACTAATCCCAACTAAGGTGAGTCTATAGTCCCACTTTTCTTTACATGTTTTACAAACTATGTGGGGAGATACATGCTACACTCTAGAACACAAGTATTTTACTATTTATGCATTCATTTAACATTATTGCATAAGACACTCTATTGCCCCTTTATTATAAAAGTCTCTTATATCATGAACCTTAGTCACTTCTAAATGTAAGTGAACGCGAATACTATGAGTAGATCTACTTTGTTGACAACCCATTTGTACTAGCTGGATAGATAGCCTTTGATGCTAGCCAGATGGATAGACAAATGCACATTATTTGAGAATACTAGGAAATATGGCAATAATCCTACCCCAAGGGCCCCATTTAGGGTATTTTATTTTATGTTACTATTTGTCACTTTATGACACACGCACATTAAAGTTGAGTTCATGAGACTTATGACAATATGCACACACATCACACTCATATCACTTGTTATTAAAATACCCATATTTTGTTCAACTAATTTACAAACATAAACACTATAGATTCACTCAACAATTTTATTGACTTTTTAGCATGTTTATCTCAGGTAATTGAAGCTAGCTTTGGAGGCAAGGAATGGTGATGCGTGAGAATTGCACCAGGCTTTACCTCCCGAGGGATCTCGAGAAGCTTACAACCCCCACCAGGCAGTGTACCTGATCGTTGTAGTATAGTATAGTGACAAGTACCGGGGGATTGATCGTTCAACTCAGGAATAGTGTCGCTAAGATTAGAAAGCCTAAAAACTAGGTCTAGAGGTGAGGGATGATTCTTTTTGTATTTTTATGTTTTATAAAAGCAAGTAAAAATCTCGGGTATTGGAAGAATGGGCGGAATTAGTTGCTAGTCAACTAACCCAATAACTAAGATGCAATAAAAATAAAATAACTAAAAAAGAAAATAAACTAATTAAACTAATATGGAGTGAACAATATATGGGAGAATTGTGTTTACTAAGATTTCACTACTCCCTAGATATCTTTTACAGGTTAATTACTTGTTACAGTTGCGTGGATGACGGGTTATATTCCTTAATACCATTCATGGGGTGGCGTACTTACTTCCCCATTTCTATAAGCTCCTACTTCACTCCTATGTCGAGCCGGCTAAGAAACTCCTAACATGGGATCACTAGAATTCGCTCATGCATTAAATACAACCATAAAAACCTAGTACACATCGGTTCATGTTTCTTAAGACGTTCAAGCAAGTTACACAATGGAGATCTGCCAGTTTTCTTAAGCCTAACATTGAAATCATTCATCCATTACAACTATAAAGAAGCAATCAACCTATAATCAACATCTAGGTTTCATTACATCTAAGCAAACACACAAGAGATCTAGCCTAGCATGTTAAAATCAAGACAAGCATAAGATATATTCAAACAACACAAAGACATATTGAATGAATTGGAAGAAAACTTATCTTAATTGAACATGAAGGGTTACAAGGGGTGAAAACCCTTGAAAATACTGTTACAAACGACCTAGGGTTTATTAGGTTCGGCCCTAGAATTCTCCACCCAAGTTCCTCTCTTAATAAATGAAAAATAGAAAAGTATATATAGATTTTGTGAGGTGACGGCGTCAAGAGGAAAAATCTGACGCCGTCATCTCACCGCCAATAAAGTTCTCGGACTGCCTAGATCTGGATTTGACGCCGTCATGTGTAGTTCTGCTAAAGGTCGTCACCAAAATTACTCTTGACGCCCTACTTCTGATGCTGTCACGTTTTCTCTGGGTCGTCATCCATTTTACTCCTGACGCCGTCATAAAATTCTTCTTGACGCCGTCAGGTACTGTTCCCAGCAAGGAAAATTAAGTCTTTGCCGTTTGCTTCACTTTTATGCTCCAAAAACGTCCAAAATGCTTCCTTTTCCAGAATTCACTCCCAAAGTACCTAAAATCACAAAAGGAACGATTTAGGGCAATATTTGATCAAATAAATTCCAATTCCGGCTTAAATGACTCCCTAAAAGCGGTTCATTTTTCGCCTCATCATATACCCTTGCACTTGAGATTTGCTTGTCCTCAAGCAAATGCGCTTTTATTCTAATCAAAATACAAGTTAGGGGTTATTTAACACTAATATAAAAGTAATTACAACAAATAATCGTTCCACTAAAGACCAAAGACAAGCACGGAGGTCATACACTAGCACCTCACAAATAGTGTTTAGATACTCACATCTCTCGGGTGTAATAAAGTATATATAACAATATGGAAATGGAAAACATCTCTCACTATCAGTCATAGTAGAATAGATTACCATAGGCCTGGGAAAGGATCAAACCTCCACCACATGGCGTAAGCACCTAGGATAAACTATCAAAGAGGTCTTTTAAAGGGTTGTAACGTTAGGTGTAGGGATATGGAATACACGGTTTGTTGGATATAGGCAATCTTTACTGGTGGCGAGTTAATCATCTTGGTTAATTACATATACAATATGGCGTTGCTAAGCCAAGACTAGACTCGACTTAAGCTAATAAATGAAAAATAACGAAAACATAAAATAAAAATAGAATGAAACGGGATGGTAATCCGTATGTTTTTTAATCTTTTCTTTTTCTATTTTTTGTTCTTTTTTTTAATTTTTTGATTTTTTTTATTTATTTATTTATTTTTTTTTTTGCATACACTCTTACCCTACCATCCAAAATAATACATCATAGGGAATGAACATTCCCCTTACACTTGAATTTTTACATACTTTACAATGAACTAATCTAATGACTCGAATTATAATCAAAACACTTGGAGTACTTTTAAGATTAACGCACATATGGGGGTAAAAACATGATTTTCTTCCCCATTACTCCATAAAATAAGTACTTTACCCATGAGTCACAATCGTCCCAAAACAATATGTACAAGGATATGACTCGACTTAGCAACCACGTAATCAATTAGATAATTAACTAAGGCTTTAAACAAATAACAATAATGCACTAAAGATGAGTGCATACACGGAAGGCTAAGGCGATTTGGTTGTACATTTAAGTGGGTTGTAACAAATTCTTCCTTTAAGTAAGATGTTTAAAGTTAGAAACGAAAAGATAGGCTCGGAGGGGTGTACTAGGGGTTTCGTGTACTAAAAATGAGTACAAAACTAAGGTGTGGGAAAAATTAATTGACTTTACTAGCCAAATAATATGACTTAAATGGTCAAGTAATTATGATACGGGTTTAAACACAAGGGTGATCCTAATGCCTCTTATCATTTAGTAAATCCTACTACACGAATGTAGTCTCACTAGCGGTCTCGGGATGCGTCACTAACGCAAGTTCTAGAATCTAAACGCTACCGGTACACTCATAAGCACTAATAGTAAATGCTTTTCCTATCAAATCTAAAGGCGAACCTCACATATTTGGGTGGAAAAATTTTCTGAATGGTACGGTTTTGTGCTAGTCATACAATCTCCTATCCATGAGACGCTTGCTATGGCTAAAGTTTCACTCCTAAATGTTGTAAAAAATTTTAAATTTGGCGCTAAAATTACACTAACAAGTATTTCTCATAGTTTTATTACACACCTACCATCAAACAAACAAACTCAAGCTAAAGTGTATCCTAAAAGGAATCATCATTTTACCCTCCCCTTACACTTAGGATGAACATTGTCCCCAATGTTCAAGTAAAGAATGTAAAAGTGAAATAGGTAAAAGAATGAAATCAAATACTCCCCTGATTCGCTCGGTATGGATAATATGGAAACCATGTTAGATCTTCCTCCAAGAAAATGAACAATCAAAGCTTCACTTCCAGAATATAAATCATCTTCTTGTCATACATAATTAACCTGTTAAACCTGAGAAAACAAACAAGGCAACCTCGCGTAAAATCGGCGGCAATCTATATATGCTAACAAATCCTAGAAAGCAAAGTAAGATATAATGCTTGTGGAATGATGTTTGCAGATTTTCTGGAGATTATAAAACTAAAGATTCAACAAAAACTTTAAGACTCCGTTAGAAAAACAAAACTGGCAAAATTTCCAGAATTTTACACGTGACGCCGTCAGGAATTTCTTCCTGACGCCGTCAGAAGTGACATGCAGAAATTCTTATGTTAAGTTTCCGGAAATTTTTTGGAAAAACCTTTTCCTACTTCCTGGAAAATCCTGCAAAACATCATTATGACTCGATACAAGCATTTGACTCTAACAAATACGAATATACATGTTCATTTAATATTGTAGAGAATCATGATCGAGTTTGTTTCTTAAAAACATATTTGGGGTTTCCCCTTACACTTATCTTTTTGCGAAATACCTTTGGATGAAGTTAAGACTAAGCCAAACAACAAAATAAAGTATTTTCACCATTTAGTTTTGAAACATGATTTACCAACAATAAAAATAAAGCATGCATACGGAAACAAATAACAATCAAACAAAATAAAAATCACACAAATCATGGGTTGCCTCCCAAGAAGCGCTTTTCTTTATTTACGAGTCTTGTAGCTAAACTCTAGGTCATGGGCTATCGTGCGTCGCTTATGCTCACATAACCAAGGGTGAGCCATCTAATAGTCGCCTCATCTTTCTTATAATCATCACTTAACTCTAAACATCCGCGATAATACCTTTTATTCTTTCCATGAGTATATTTAAGCCCTTTTCTCTTATCATTCTCACTTAGCATTTCTAGGGTCGGATACCTACTACAATTCTCCATGGAAAAATCCTTGAACCTACGGTGTGCACGGGGCAATTGGTAAACAAAATCTTCATCCCCATCCGAGAATGTAATTAACCCTTCCATAAGTTTTTCATCAAGGTTGGTCAACCTTTTGAAAGGTTTCCCAAACACAACTTGGGTTAACTTACTATCGATAAATTCTCCTATATTCTCCATAACCATGAACTCAACAAGATAAACAAAGCTTCCTACAAACACATGCAATGTCATTGCCCTAGCAATAATATTATCTACTTTGTATTCTAACTCATCTACCATGATTTTATTATATTCACTACGCCAGATTATGTTCATTGGGAGAGATGAGTTAAGGTAGGCATTAAAGCTCCTAAATCCAATCTTACAAGGAAATTGCATATTGAATGAGCTATCACTCTCAATCCTTGTTCTAGGGTCGACATACCTAATAGGGTTCACTTCCTCTTCCATCATATCCTCATTAATCACATCACCATCATCTAGATCCTCATCGGAGTCTGAATAGTAAAAAGGACTAGCCCTATGGTCATCATTATGGTCAGACTCCTCCATGTCAGAATTATTGTCAAAGTGGTGGTTAGGCGAGAGGTTAGGTGGGTTCTCATTTTCCACTAAAGGGATTGGGGCGGGCATTTGGAAAATCCTACGACGAAAAACACGAATAACATGAATCAAACGATCAATGTTATTGTTATCCATCGAGATAGTTTACGAACAAAGGAAACAAAGAAGTAAGATAGACAAACGAAAACCTAAAAAATAAAAATAAAATCTTACTAAAAAGGAATCTAGCAAGTAGACCTAATAAAAAGAAATCCTAACCTAGACAATAACTATTTCCCCGGCAGCGGCGCCAAAAACTTGATGCGTGGGAATTGCACCAGGCTTTACCTCCCGAGGGATCTCGAGAAGCTTACAACCCCCACCAGGCAGTGTACCTGATCGTTGTAGTATAGTATAGTGACAAGTACCGGGGGATTGATCGTTCAACTCAGGAATAGTGTCGCTAAGATTAGAAAGCCTAAAAACTAGGTCTAGAGGTGAGGGATGATTCTTTTTGTATTTTTATGTTTTATAAAAGCAAGTAAAAATCTCGGGTATTGGAAGAATGGGCGGAATTAGTTGCTAGTCAACTAACCCAATAACTAAGATGCAATAAAAATAAAATAACTAAAAAAGAAAATAAACTAATTAAACTAATATGGAGTGAACAATATATGGGAGAATTGTGTTTACTAAGATTTCACTACTCCCTAGATATCTTTTACAGGTTAATTACTTGTTACAGTTGCGTGGATGACGGGTTATATTCCTTAATACCATTCATGGGGTGGCGTACTTACTTCCCCATTTCTATAAGCTCCTACTTCACTCCTATGTCGAGCCGGCTAAGAAACTCCTAACATGGGATCACTAGAATTCGCTCATGCATTAAATACAACCATAAAAACCTAGTACACATCGGTTCATGTTTCTTAAGACGTTCAAGCAAGTTACACAATGGAGATCTGCCAGTTTTCTTAAGCCTAACATTGAAATCATTCATCCATTACAACTATAAACAAGCAATCAACCTATAATCAACATCTAGGTTTCATTACATCTAAGCAAACACACAAGAGATCTAGCCTAGCATGTTAAAATCAAGACAAGCATAAGATATATTCAAACAACACATAGACATATTGAATGAATTGGAAGAAAACTTATCTTAATTGAACATGAAGGGTTACAAGGGGTGAAAACCCTTGAAAATATTGTTACAAACGACCTAGGGTTTATTAGGTTCGGCCCTAGAATTCTCCACCCAAGTTCCTCTCTTAATGAATGAAAAATAGAAAAGTATATATAGATTTTGTAAGGTGACAGCGTCAAGAGGAAAAATCTGACGCTGTCATCTCGCTGCCAATTCCGGCTTAAATGACCCCCTAAAAATGGTTCATTTTTTGCCTCATCAAATGGGAATAAGACCTATGGTCTGTGGTGTAATAAATTGAAACAGTCATTTGCTAACACTTAAAGTGTTATAATAAACTATGAAACTTCTACGCATTTTTCAAATTCAATGATATGAATTTCAAAACCTCTCTTTTGAGACATTTTCTATAATTATAACTGTGATCCTCAACGTAACAGCCAATTTAGTCTTCCGCTGTGAAAATCAAATTTTAGGGGTGTTACAATGGATGGATGCCCGTCAATGGAACTGGGTGCCCGGAACCCTCTATACTTAAGAAAGGATGAGGGATTATCAAGGGTGCTAGAGGTTGGAGAGTCTTCATCGGTTGTCTACATTCCCACTCTCACCCACAAACCCATACCTTACACCGTTCCATTGCTACTAAAACACAT
Source organism: Artemisia argyi (assembly GCA_030686995.1). NCBI lineage: Eukaryota > Viridiplantae > Streptophyta > Magnoliopsida > Asterales > Asteraceae > Artemisia > Artemisia argyi. Next base: position 11,020,167 of record CM060689.1, on the reverse strand, counting down.
GGCATGCCAGGATAGAGAGATACACTCTCTACAGGGACAATTTGACGACCTTCCACTTAGCAACGTGGAGACCCTGCAAGATGACGTCAACAGACTATTTGCTAGAGCCATTCATGCACAACAACATATGGAGACGATGCATGCCCAACTGGTTGAGGCACAAACTTGTCACCTTTTTGTAAGTCTCCTGCATAGAAGATCACATCTTTAAACGGGATGAAATCATTTATCTTTTTAAAACATTTTTAGTACTTGGCAATTGAAACACCAAACTCGTACTAGAACTTTTTTTTCTTTTTTTTAACACTAAGTTGGTATTAGTCTAAAATAGACCCCTTTGTACCCTGAAAAAGACCCATCACCTGCAGACCCTTTTAAGGTGGGTATTAGTGTAAACTGAACCCTTTTTGGACCCTGAAAAAGGGCTCATTTCCTGCAGACCACTATTAAGGTGTGTTTTAGTCTAAAATAGACTCATCTAAAATGGACCCATTTTCTGTAATTTCTTATTTTGACCCATAACTGCAAACAAGTACTAAATAAAACTTGAACATAAACTTGTAAAAACATATTTGCAAACTCAACACTTTTATAAAATCAGTGGAAACGTGTTTTATACATCAACGGACTTATCCCAAATGCCCCTTTAAAACTTGTAACTATAAAAATACAAATTCTTATCTATATGAACTTGGTAACACTTGATATACATTTCATCAACTTGTTTCATAAAATATACACTGAATATAGAACATAACACTGGGTGTTTCAAACTGACAACAAATGATGGTAATGAGAAGCTCGTTACCTAACCCGCGAACTACAACATTTTGACCCATTACACCCCACTTAACACATAGCTTGGTCTCATCTTACAAACCTGTAAAACATGAAATTGAGAATGGTAAGTCCTTGTGACTTAGTGAGTGAATGGAACTAATCTGAATAATACCTTCAATTCTGAACATAATGGTCTACAATATGTTATGAAAGGTACGACTTGTAATCATCTTGTTACTTGTACATGGCATAAATATGACCTTTGTTCTAAATTTCATGATCTCTTTTGAGCACGTGCTTTGGACTAGATGATGCTTATTTGTCCTGCTATAAGTAAGAACTTCCCTAGCTGACGAGTACTCTTCTTGGGGTTTCTAACTTGTCATCATGCTTATTCATACTCGGGTCATCCATAAAGGATGCTTGTTCATATATATATTTGACATGCTACTTCTATGCATGATTCATCCGCATTGGATGTAAACACTTTCATAAGCACGGGTCATCCACAAAGGATGGTTCTACGAGGGTTCTATATCGTGCACTTCTTAGGCACGCTACATGAATTTTTGGGGTGTTTCTTGGGCACCCTATACTTGACAAATGATGATTTTTGTGAGCCGTCTAAACATGGTTTTACACTTGTTCTAACATCATGTCGAATCTTGGGACATGAAACTGAAATTCATTACTCACCTTGAATGTAGTATGCAAGCTAGCAATCCACACACACGTTACGAGAACCTAGATCATGATAGATGCTCACATAGACTATTAACACATATCTAACACATAAACATGATCATATATACGCTCGAAACATAATTTATAACCACATAGCAACTCATAAACATTAAAGCACATATATAATCCATGATGTCAATTCAACGACACCTTGCACTTTACCCTTTTTTTACTATCATAGGCTCTAAATCAGCTGATGAGGCTAATTTTACATGAAAGTAGACTCATTTCTATTTCCGTAAACATATTACACTCTCCCAACAGAGCTACGGTTAGAGCTGGCAAATCGTGTCTTAACAAGTCTTAACAGGTTTTGAGCGCGCGAATAACATAAGTTTCAAACATGAAAACGACTCGTTTAACACTTGGTTTTGGTAGTTTGAGTATGACAGATATACGTTTTATATATCAAAAAAGTTAAATATTGAACCCTAGAATACTAAAAACAATTATTTTAAAAAATAAAAAAATTGCATAGTACATTTTTTCCCTTAACAGGTCCTAACAGGTACCCAATTTGCCAGCTCTAGCTATGGTTGATCCGGTATGAATTATTAAAGTTCTGCTTGCTGCACTTTTCTGAATCTAACCTAGTTGTACTAAATCATATTTTACACCAATTTAACTATTGAACTAGCTAAAACTTAAAGCATAAAAAATAAAATAGACACCTTAGGCTTACCAGAAAATTAGGTCATGATTTAATACGAGTTACTATCAATTTTTTGTGGTCTTTCAAACATGACTAACTGATTCTAAAATTTTCTGCAACTTATTTAACATCATAAGACACATGTTCTACCATCAAGGGTGTTTGGGTTAACTTCTAAATGGGTTAACTTCTAAAATCTCATAAACACCTCCTAATTTGGTCCTAACATGATTCCATCAAAACTCCTAAACCATATAATCACCCTTTGGATCAAAACTCACAAATTCATCATATAATTATGCATAACACTTAATAATCATATCCCTATAACATAAATTCTACCAACTATGAAATCTTGGTTCTAATCATAAGCTTAACATGATTACCAAACATGGTTTTTCTACTACTCAACAAGCCACAATTCTCATACATGGTTTAATCAAAAAAATCATAATAACATGATTTATAGTATCATGGTTCTAATCATAATTCAAGTCTAGGGTTCATAAGCTTTAATCTAATATAACCTCAAATTAACATGGACTTGAACTAGCTAGGTTTTAAAAATTCCAAACCTTTGAAAGGGATTAATTTCTAACAGATGGAGACTTTCAAGAACACATCAAAAGCATCAAATCTTCATCTTAAAATCCTTCTTGTGAATTGTTCTTGGCACTTAGAGATAAGAATAAGATTTTCCTCCCTTTTCTATACGTAACACGTCTCACACACAAAAACACATGTGTTTATGTGATTAAAATCTAGTATATTTAAATATAATAACTCAATGGTAAATTGATAATTTTGTACTTAACTGTCATTAGTCCCTGTCATTAAATCCTTTGCATCGTTAGTTCTTTTTTGTCACAATAAACAATCATAGCACGTGGTGACAAAACATGGTGTCATTTTGCAATGTAAAAGTATCACTTGAAATGGACTGTTGAACACTTGGTTTTTTGAAAACATTTGAGAAAGACATTTGTTCTTTTGTCTTCATTTTTTAGGTACAAAGACTTCAGAAAGTTCATTAAGCTTAGAGTAATCAATTGGTTTTATTTTAGAATTCTTTTCTTTCATTTTTGAGCGACTCTCTTTCGCAAATTGTGATGTTTCCTTATAATAAATAACAGTAACATGAACATGTTCTTTTAGTAAAGTGTTACCATTATACAAACAACTATATGCTTTTTGAACTTTCTTGAGATTACAAGGGTTTTCACAACCAAGAGCCATTTTCTATGTTGTATGGTAAAACAAATCTGGTTTATTAGTTAGCATGTGTATTGTTTGAATTCAATGCCCTGTTAGGTCTAATATTTCAATATTTTCTTTGTAGGAGAAGGCTCCTCTTACTGAGGTTGTGGAATGAGTATGATGAGAAAGAAGGAAGAACACTTGTTGAGATTGGGCCTGGAGTAATGATCTTTAATATAAGGCTTAAAGTAACAACATTCAACAATAAGTGGCATGGTTTATATGCATGAAAACTGAGCTCTGCTCAAGAGTCAAGACAATAACAACTACATGTTTTGTTAAGTTACTACAGAGTTTTATAAGTAAATTCAATCTTATTTAGGTTTAACACTAACAACTAGAAGAGGAAATTCGGGCTTTATGATCAACCCACCTGTTACTCATGAGCTAGCTACAAATGCAAGAATGGTACAATGTTCATATATCAACCTTTTTCTCATATATATATATATATTTTTTTCATTCGATCATTTATTTCATCTTCAATTTCATTAAGAAAACTTGATCAACCCACCTGTATATAAATGGTTGTTTTATAATTACCTTGTTTCAATAAAATGACTTTTTATTGTATATATTAAGCAAAATGTACTAAGTACTGCAAATAATGAGAAGGATATAAATTGTTGGTTTATTACAAACAAATGGTTTACTGATTAAGTGTTTTTAGAGGAATAAATAGTAGTAGTCCTTTATATATAGGCTATGTTTGGCGCAGAGCTTTTTGGGGCAATGAGCGGTGAACAATGAGCTTTTTGATTTTTAGTGTTCGCTTGACAAAAGAGCGGTGAGCTTTGCTATTTTTTAAGAAAGCTCATTTTTCCAATGCTTCTTTAAGAAGCTGTGAGCGGTGAGCAGTAAGTTGTGGCTACAGCTCACAGCTCACTGCTACTTTTGCCAAACATAGAAATAAAGGAATTGTAGCTTCCTTTTTAAAATTTTGTTAATTTTTAAATAGGACATTGGAGTCGCTTTTTTTGCTTTTTTCTCTCTATACTTTGAGTTTAATGTCAAAGGACCAGGAGAACTTGAAGAAGAAAAAGGTAACTGCCCCCAAAACTAAGACTGTTACTGTCGATGTTGGCTTTGTGGGTCTGGCCCAACGCATTCCTGATAAGCTAGTCACTGATCCGAATGCACCCATGAGATCAGTATCCAACACTATGGTTGCTAATGTTGCCGCAAGGCAGTCCAATTATGTAAAGGCACTTACCGCAGATAGGCCAAAAGAAGAGAAACTAAAGGGAAATTCCAACAATTAGAATAACTTAACGGTTTCCGAAGCTTTGGTGAAGAAAAAGGTAAAAAGGAAGCCCGAGGCTGTTTTGGATGCGGGTCAACCTCAACCCCAAAATTAACTTCAGTACAAGGGGAGGAAAAATGAAAGTCATATAAGCCAATGACTAGATATATTGTACAACCTAATATTCAGTCACCCGTTACTCCCACTATTACTAGTCGCCAACCTGCATAACCAGTAATGAATAGTTCGGTTGACATGGTTTAACTTGAGGTTTTGCACCAAATCCAGACCAACGATGTTATGGTGACTTGCACGTCAAGCAGTGTACGACTGTACGTTGTTATGGATTTGGCGTTTTCTTCTATAGACTCTAACTTTAAAAATTGAAAGTTTGTATGTTTAGGATGTTAAATGGCCACCTTTTTTTGTGGTTTTAGTTTTGGGACACATAGATTCTAAGTAAATGATGTGAATGACGTATTGCATATGAGTTTTTAAATGCAAATCGGACAACCCTTCTTTATGGCCACGTAGTATTTTTTGAATAATAACATGTACTTAGACAAGCTGGGCATGAACTTCTTAATCTATGCAGATAACTAAGAGTATTGGCAACCCAAAATTCGGAGTCATGGGAGGATTCTCACAAACCAATCACAGAGTGCCATGTGGTAGGAGGATTCTGGAGGATTCTGAAGACAAAACTATTGGCATTGGGAGGATTCTGGAGGATTCGGAATCATGCCTCTATTCGTAAAGCTGCTGACTACATAATACCGGGTCAGTATCTTTTGTCTCTTCCCTCAAGACGCTGGGTGGATTCTGCCAATTCCCTAACAAGCTTGATCTACATGGTTTTTGCTATGACAAATAGTAATGATGAGAGACAATTACCACTAACCAAATATTAAAAACAAGCACCATTCATACAACATAAAGCCAATATTAGTTTTCGAGATCTACCAAAATACAAAAGTTTTGTCAAGTGATATTTAATAATATTTGGGATAAATGAGGATTTGCCCCATGAAATTCACCATGCTTTAAGCCTTGCCCTTGCTTTTTTTACATTTCGCATTTGCCCCATTGCGACTTATGTAACCTAAGCGAATCCTACAAACAAATAACATGTTGTCACGTGTCCTAGTACCAAGTACACTTTTGTAAGAGTGTGTAAGACACAAGTACCCCTTGTGTAAGTGTCCTTTTTGTACTATGCGTAAGTGAACTATTATGCAACTTGTATTATTTAAAAAAAAATCAAACTTGTAAGAAATAAAATACACATTATTTTTTTATGCAACTTGTATAATTTTTATTCGATTTAACGTATGGAATAGTGATTGTACTTGTAGTTGTGTAAGTGTCCTTTTTGTGCTATGCGTAAGTGAACTATTATGCAACTTGTACTTTTTGGCAAAATAAGTCAAACTTGTAAGAAATATACATTATTACTAGTGCGAATTGTACTTTTAACTTATGCGAATTGTACTTATAATAATTTTTTTATTTATGCATTATTGCACCGAACCTAACATCGAACCTAACTCCAACCCAAAGTTTTAAGGTCCAACACCCGAACCTAACTCTAACCCAAAATTATGCGAATTGTACTTGTAATAATTTTTTTATTTATGCATTATTGCCCTTTTTCTAACACCGAACCTAACTCCAATCCAAAGTTTTAAGATCCAAACACCCGAACCTACCCAAAATTATGCGAATTGTACTTTTAATAATTTTTTTATTTATGCATTATTGCACCGAACCTAACTCCAACCCAAAGTTTTAAGATCCAAAGACCCGAACCTAACTCCCAACCCAAAATTTTTTTGCTTTCGAAAATATTTAATTATTTTTTGAACTAGCGTATCTAACACACCTCTTTTTTAAAAAATAACACGCTTATAAAAGCGTACACCTCTTTTCAAACACACTTACTTCCTCTCTCTCTCTCTCACTCACAAAGTGTTTGCACACTATCTTCACTCACAGATCTGAGATCCAATCGATAAAAAATGATTTAGGTTAGGGTAAGAAATTATCAATTCGATTTAGGGTTACTCTAATTTAGGGTTATGGTTTATTTATTTGGTTTAATTGGTCGATGATTATTTAAATCGATTTAGAGTTACTTTAACTTAGGGTTAGGGCTTTATGTATTTCATGTTATTTAGTGTTAGGGTTTATGGTTGTTTTTGGGAGTTTTATATTTGGCTGTTACATATTTAGAATGCTTCTATATTGTGTCTAAAAATGTGCATAGATGGCGGTCAGGGTTACGAGTATTGTTTTTGTATTTAGGGCTTTTTATGGTTAGGGATATTTACTTTTCCGTTAGCTGCTAATGATTTTTGAAAAAACAGTTAGATGCCTAAGTTTTTGAAGAAACATATCATGTAAAACATATCATGAAAAATCAGATAGATTCCTAAGTTACCGTTAGCTGCTAATGATTTTTGAAAAAACAGTTAGATGCCTAAGTTTTTGGAGAAACATATCATGTAAAACATATCATGAAAAATCAGATAGATGCCTAAGTTATAGATGCCTTACTCAGAGAAACATTATGGTTAGCGTTTAATATGGGTAAGTTTGAAATGCTAGCAAGCAAGAAAAACATATCATGGAAAACCGGTTTTATGCCTAAGTTAGATGCGTTTAATATGGGTAAGTTTGAAATAGGTGTATATCTGAATTAAATCCTATTTACAAGGCTCTTAATTTATTTATCTGCTTAGCAATCGTGAGAGTCGCTAACCTCTTCAACCGAGTTAAGTTTGAAGAGGTTAGAGACTATCACGATTACCAAGTTAGATAATCAGCTACGTCTTCCGCTGCATACCGAGTAAAGCACTGTAAGTCTCTTTATTCTCATAAGATAACTGGTATTGAGTTCAGTGGGTGCAAACGGGTTCAGTTAACTCCTTTATCTATTACCTTGAGTGGTATGAATACCTGCTCTGGCCAACCCTAGTTCACTGGGCATAATCCAAGTTAATCTTGGGTGTGAGTTTTTTAGTAGTAGTTTAAGTTTACTGTTTGTTGTGTCTAGGTCGATGGAGTATAGGATTTGGGTAATCTTGGAAGTTGAGATTGATTGGATTGTTTGTGGGTTATATGTTATACTTGTTTTTGGTTTACGTTATATATGTTAGTTGTCGAAATTTTTAAATCTCTTGCAGTTGATTTGGGCTGTCTCGGAAGTTTAGGATTTAGGACAGATTATGTTAGATTCTATGACAGTTTATGTGCTAGTTGTGGAAAATTTTTTGGTTTATATAATGCAACTTATGATATATTCAATAAATCAATTTTATTATAAAAATGATTTTGAAGAAAATGAGACTTCAGACAATTTTTAAAAGTGATTTTTCAAGTGCTACTTGTGGAAACTTGTGTACTTGTCTTTGCGATAGCGATCGATATAAGTGTTGTATCGGAATGGTGGTAATCAGCTATTCTATGGGAAAAAAACAAGGCATAAACGGGTCTAGGGGTGATCCCGGGCATGTCGGAACCATAGATGATCTGCTTACTTAACCCAGCGGAGTTGCACTCAGATATCGGGCCTCAGCCTATATACATCCTGCTTGTGATTAAGACACGGCGGAAATAGTCTGTACTCTCGATCAGAGGGAACCGGTTTGGGCAACTGTTTTGACAGCTTGAGATTGTAATTGCCAAGATTTCAGTACATTGGTGGTACGCAGAGTATTGTAAATTGTTTTAAAAATTTGTGAAATTTATTTTTATTTTTATTTTAATTATTAGTTAATATTTATAAAAAAAAAGAAAAAATATGAGACTAGTTTATTTATAATCAATTGAACGACAAAAAAAGAAATCATTTAATTTTCATGTGAGATTTTTTACCCTAAAAAAATGAAAAAAGAAATCATCATTTCTCATGAAATCTGTCACAGAACCTATGATAATCTTTCACAACTTGCACTAACCATACTAAAGTTAAGGTATTTTGTTTCATGTCTGTATTCAAGGCTGCTTTAGGTGCATACAGGATATCTAAGTCATAAAAACCGCCACTCTTTTTATAAAAAGTCAAACTTAGTTTGATTCTTTAATTTTGTTCATATTCAGTTAAATTTAATCTTCTATAATCTTAAAAATAGGTCATGTAATAGATTAAGTATCTTATGGCTTGATTTTGACCATTTTGGATAGCTTACAATAAGTGTTTCTTTGGATCTGTTTTAGTTTTTTTCTTCTGGTCTTCTTAGGTGTCACTGAATTAAGTCTAAAAGTGACATTTAGTCTATTTTTACTTAGATGTTTTGACACTTCAAGCGTTAATCTGTTGTTCTTTAAGTCTTCTGTGAGATAAATAAATCTGTTTTGAAAAAAGTTGCATTGGATTAGCTAAAAATCAATTTTTAAAAAAGAAAAAATAAAATAAAAAAATACTAAAAAATAAATGCCTTTGAGACTTTTCTCAAGAAGGATGTGGTCTTTTTTAAATTCCTTTATTACCTTGTTAATTTTTTTTTGCACCAAAAAAGTACTCTTTAAGGAATTTCCAAAATTTGATGTTTAAAAACTATGTAAACTAATAAACTTATACACCAGTGTGTTACATGGTAGTTAACATGTACAACCTTATGTGTGTGATATAGTTGCTGAGTCTATATAAGAGTTTTAATGTGAAGCTCATTTTATCATTGTATGTAGTATGTGGCCACATTCCTACATGAGACTGCATTTGTTTGTATGCTCTAAAAGCAGCCTTAATCAAAGTATTGTGTCCGTACACATATCGGTGAAATGACCTTTAATTGAAAGACCATATTCTTTTATAAGAAGAAGTTCAATTATTAAGGCAGGATCATCTGTCAACTTAGATGGATTCCATTGATAATCTTGTAACCATCTAGTTTCATTTATGTGCTTGATCTTGATGACAAGTTTTGGCTCTTTCAAAATAGAATGAAGATCAATCGGACAAAAACAAGTGATGAAAACTCGTCCGCTTAATGTTGATAAAAATGTTTCTTTCGCTTGATCTTCATTCTCTTATGAAATAGCCAAAACATGTAATCTAGATCAAGCACATAAGTGATACTAGACGGTGTCCAAATTAAGCATTGGAATCTATCTATGTTGACAGATGATTCAGCCTTAATAATTGAGACGTGTTGATAGGGATAATGATATAGTGATTATTGTTCATGACATGCCACACTCCTTCATTATCACAATCAAGACGAGTCCTGTTACTCAAACTAGTTTATAGATTCAAACGTGTATCATATATGAGGGTGAAGTGATGATGATACTTTTGGGTGTAGGATACACTTTTCAGGAGTGTATCATACACCGAAAATTATCATCATCAACTTCACCCACATTTATGATGCTTGACACAAATCCATTTGCATGTAATACACTTTTATGTGTATGACCTTTCTATCATATTGTCTTTTTAATCTCAAATTAATATGGCAGAACCTATTTTAATTTAGTGACGGACATTCAGCACCGTTTGTTAAAATTAACAACTTAAGAATGTTGTGAACTTTTTCCATCTCATTTTTCATTTGTTAATATTTTAAATTGATTATCAGTTATACGTATCAATTCTAGGGTTTCTCAAAGTGTATTTCTATTTTTTAATGTATATATTTCCTGATGAAACCTCTTTTGCGAAATATTTTAGTTTATATACGTTACAGAGTTAGTTAACAAAGTTAAGGATCAATATGCTATAACTGTGGATTCTAGAAAAAGTGATTCAAAGAGAAGTTTACTGTAACAAGCTATGTATTTGGTGGCCGCATTACTTTGCCTTAGATGAATGGTTTAACTTTATAAATGAGAATGTAATTTAAGCATAGTTACCCATCCACAAAGTAATGCAACAATACACATCTTGCTACATTAAACATCACTTTGGAAAACTCAATAATCAAGGCCCACCTATCTAACGTTGTAGATGGGTTCCAATGCTTAAAGTGACCGATTTACCTAAGGACATTGAAGTGCTTGATATTGACACGGAGACACTCCAATGACCTTAGGTAACTCGGTCAATTTAAGCAATGGAACCCATATACATCGTCAGATAGATGGGCCTTGATAATTGAGTTGTGTTGATTGTGATAATGATATATCATGTATTGTTCATGGCAATCCACCATCCTTCATTATCCCATTCAACACGAGTCACTCACATGCTTTTCTAGAATCGATAACTTTTTAATTGGGCACACATTGGTACTTTGAGCTTCCCCTCGAAAACCCATTCCTATGTCAGTGTCATTGCAATCGATTTGGCGCAAATCCTTGCAAACCCATTCGTCGACATGGCAATGAGATTTCGAGTGGAGGCTCAAAGTACCAAAGTGTGTTCACTTGCATATGTAGACAGTTCTAAGTGGTAAGAACTGTGTTGTCTACGATAAAGTTGTGGTCTGTTTCTTTACGAGAAAGCACACTCCTTTTTTATCCCGTTCGAGACGTTTCCTTCCACTGTCACCTTATAGCTTTTTTAATCAACTGCTTTACAGCTCATAAAGTTTTCTTAATAGCGAGAGATGGGAAAGAAAAAAAAAGGATGCCGTACAAGTGTATTTGGTGCAGATTCATTTTGTCACATCCTCTTTTTCTTGCTCATGTCTCGCTATATAAGACTACCTTATGAGTGCATCCTGTTATACTATAGAGTGATAAGTAGGGAAGAGAGGATGTCGTACAAGTGTATTTGGTGCAAATACATTCTTTTGCCATATCCTCTTTTTCCTTCTTATCATCCTATATTATTGGAGTCTGTGTTACCAGTCTAGGGAGGTGTATGCTAGTCATAATGAAGAAGTACTCGGCTTGTGCTACCAAATACAATACAGGAATCAAATATAGTACAGGCAACAGACCTTACAGTCAACCAAGATGAAGATGTCTAGGAGGGAATCAAAGAAAGTGTGAAACTTAGTTATTTATTTATAGTTGTTATAACACATGTGTATAGAATCTTATTTGCATACATGTAAATTTGATGCCATTTTTGGTTTGTGTAAATATTTAAGTTCTTTTGAATGATTTAGTTGTGAATGGATGTTCCAATTTATAACCATTGACAAAGGCAACTGAACGGTTTTTAAACTTTGGAATAGACACAGGGTTTAGTGATTCATTAGTGACGGTTAGTGACTTTGCAGTTATTTTTTAAACACACCGATTGGTGGTTAGTGAGTTTTCATTTGGATTGGATTTTTTCTCTTAGTATAAATAACAAACTATCTCACCCATTTCTGTCAATCATTTACCCTGATGGCATCTTCATCATCAAACGTTGATTCCAGGAAAAATAAACGACCAAGAGATGATTCTATTCCTCCTATTCCTGAGAAGTACAAGATTTTCGACATACCCCAAGATATATGGGATAAATGCTATTCTGGCGCTTATGGAACTGAAAAAACGCTGATTGATCTTTATAACAAGCGTATAAAATTTCATGAAAAACAAATCAAGAGGGATGAGGAGATCATACAGGAAAGCCAGAAGTTGATTGAAGAACGCAATACAACAATAGCGGAAATACGCAAACAAATTGTTGATGTCTACAAAAGGATTGAAGATAATTTGTTTATTTCTTAATGTTTCACTAAGTTTGTATGTATGTGTCTATGTTATCATAATTATTAACAATGCTTGTATTATGTATCTTTCATCAATCTAATCACTTTGTTTACCCTTGAAATCTAGGTTTGTTTACTTGTTGACATTTTGTATTTTGATCAAAGATCAAGAATTCGTACTGTTGTAGAACAATCTTGCATTCAATTTTGTTATTGTTTGATGTTTAATCTGGTGATGAGTTACTATGTTTTTTGCGGTATCATGTGATCTACCAAAATTTTGTTAACCTGCTTCTAACATACTACTGCGCATCACGTACAGGTAATAATTATATGTAGACATCAGTTTGAATATTAAAGATAACTACAACTTAATATTAATCCTTCATCAAAGTCATTACAACAGCAGGCTTAAAGCCATTTCATTCAAAGTTACTCAACATAAACATAGAAAATAACTGCCATAATAAAACCGCAAAAGACAATCATCATGATCATACTCTAATCTTCATCAGAGGAGACTTTCTTTATATTTTTTTGTGCACAGGAGTCTTCTTCCTGGACCTCCATAAGCTGCACTTGACGTTCCTTCTCCTAAATCCCATCATTGATATCATTGATTAGAGCAGTCAACAAAACAATCCTGTTACGCTCCCTTACCTGTGTTTCAATTAGAGAACGTATAATAGCATATGTATTTTGGTTTAATGGGACCAGATGCTGAGTCTCATTGAGTGCAACTTGACGGTCTTCAACTTGCTTTTGTAGTTGATTAAGTTCTTTCACAAATCGCTTCAAACGACCCCTCTCTTGAGTCAACTCTTTCTTGAAATGCCTCTTGACTGTTGTTGCCAAATTGTAGGAAGAAGAAGAAGCCATGGATGATATGATAAGTTATGTTACAAAACTTTTTTATGACATATGTGTTGTGTGTTATCTTTGATATAAATATAGTTATGAGTGTTCATGCATGGGGAAGGGAAATTAATGATGAATAACTATTCATGCATGTGGCTCAAGGGTGGCAATCTAATCAACTGCCCTTATAAGTCACATAGAAATAGAAATTAATAATCATAACCATAGAAAAATTACACATTAAACACACACACACACACACAAAATCTCAATCTAAACACACACCTACACACTCTACAGTTGGGTCATATCAAACTTCTTAATAGGACAGTGAACTTAAATGTGCATCAGGGGAGGTTGGGCTTTGAGAGGGTAAGAGCCTTGTCAACTCACAATTAAACTTATCAATATATATTTTGCAATGATGTCTCTGCAGTAGCATTCAAACTTGTGCATTGTGTTTGACTTGTTTTTAGACTTGTTTCTTGTTAAGGAATTTTACTACTTTTGTGATATGCAAGCTTAGAGGGTTTGAGAAACTAAGACAAAAACTTTCATATTAATGATACTCTACATTTGGGTCGTATCAAAATTGGTACTAGGACAGGGAACTTAAGTGGGCATCAGGTTTAGTTTTGAGAGGGTAAGACCCATGTCAAACTAGACTTGTTTCAATACACACTAAATGATTAAACGAAATACACTACCAAGGAAAATGTAAGATTAGAATGAATCATATATTCATACACCATACCTCAATTTAGTAAAGATATATATCACTTCATACCTCATTTTATAGTAGTTAAACCAAACGAGGTTAAATATATAGTAAAAAGGAAAGATGGCTTACCATTGAAACAGATCAACGATATCCGAAAACCCCAAACAAACTCCAAACAAACTCATTACTACACAAATGAAGAACTTCCAAACACTTCAAATGAAATATCACAACATGAACTTTCCCTTCAAACAAATTTCGACATAAAGTAAACGGCCTAAGATGATATAAACTACTCAATGATTCAAATAAAGTACCCACTAACCTTTCTTTTGATGGTTCCAACTTCAACAACTATAGCATCAAGATTTCAAGTAACAACATCCCAATCAAAACAGTTTGAAGAATTTGAAGTCCATCCATAAATAGCTAAGTGGGGTTCAACAAGCATGCATAACACAGGAAATTTCATATCAATTAACTAAACTTGAAACCATCATCAATATCTATTTGCGCAAAATGAAATCGAATACCTGAAATATTAGGCTCAATCATCAAAGACTAGAATCCTTTATCATAGCCCTGATAAATATTTGATTGTTTAATATACATTTTGATTAATTTTGCCTTAGATTGAAAACCCTAAATCTGCTATTGAGATCTAACTGGTTGTTTTAACTGAGTGTGAAAGAGAAATGTGTGAGATAAGAAAGTCAAACACACACTACTTTACCCTTTATACCAAAAAAAAATGAAAATAAATATATTCTAAAAGATAATAAGCCATAAATACTTTAAACATAACTGATCATCCTTGATACGTTGTTCCATTCATTAATCATAAACAGATAGATACAACCCTAGTACATATATCAAAACACAAAAGACAATGACCAAAAGATACTAATCTTCGTCATCCGCTTCAGCTTCTTCCAACCTCTCCAAAAGCTCATCCTTCTCCTCCAAGCTTTGACGAGACAGCACCAGTAGTTGAGCCAACAGATCAAGCTTCCTGCGGTCTTTTTGTTGAACTTCAAGCAGGCATTGACGGCCAGTTTCAGCCACAGCATTGAAACGAGTAAATGAGGTATATACCTCAGTTACTGTTTGCTCTTTCTTTTCAATCACCGCCCTCAACTGGCTACTCTCCTCCCCAATACGAGTGATAAAACTTATCTCATCTGCTTTGTCATGCGTTATCAATAGCTTGAACGCATCAACAAGCTTACCAGACTCTGTTGCATCTTTCATCTCATTAAGGTTTGGTGTATCTGCCATCTTAAGGTTAGGGTTAAAATGTGGATAAATGTATGTTTCAAATTTAGGGTTAAAAGTAGTTGATAAATGTATGCGTATGTATAATGAAAATATTTGGTTGTTGTAATTAATGATAGCAAATTACGATGTGTAAAAATAACACCACAAAGACACTCTAGAGGCATTGGAACATTTAGTTTGGTTGTTAATGCATCCTTTCCATCTTCTCCCATGCATAAATGGGGAATGCAGTATTTAGGAAGATGTCCAACATTACAATTTAAACCCTTCATTTATGCAATGGATATAAATCAACCCTTCCTGGCACAATGCAATACCATTAACTTCCAAAAATTCAAAAAAAAAAATACTTATAACTTATATTTTTATATTAAAAAAAATCCCATTTAAGATTAAATTTTTTCTAAAAACATAAATAAATAATAAATAACAATAACTAAAATAATATTAGTTTAAACAATAACAACGCAATAATTATCAAACTTGATACTATTCATGTGCAAATTACCAGATTTAATACAAATAATAACATATACAGTTTTTAAAAAGGAATTTAGGGAAATTAGCATAACCAAACATAATCAATATTAAACAAAAAATCATTAATTATATATTATAAATTGAAAGGTCCATTCATGTAACACCATCATAGAGCATAAAAAAGAAAAATGATAAAAATAAACCAGATTTTATACAAATAACATATGCAGTTTTTAAAAAGGAATTTAGGGAGAGTAGCTTAATCAAACATAATCAATATTAAACAAAACATCGTTAATTATATATTATAAATTTAAAAGTCCATTCATGTAACACCATCATAGAGCATAAAAAAGAAAAATGATCCCTAAGCATAAACCAGATTTAATAAAAAAAAACATGTGCAGTTTTTAAAAAAGAATTTAGGGAGAGTAGCATAATCAATATTAAACAAAACATCATTAATTATATATTATAAATTTAAAAGTCCATTCATGTAACACTATCATAGAGCAAAAATATAAAGAAAAATGATCCCTAAACATAAACCAGATTTAATAAAAATAACATATGCAGTTTTTAAAAAGGAATTTAGGGAGAGTAGCATAACCAAACATAATCAAAAAAGAAAAACGATAAACATAAACCATAGAGCATAAAATGATAAACATAAACCATAAACATAAGATTAAAAATTTAAGAGTCCATAGTCCAAGAAACATGATAAACATAAACCAAGAAACATAAACCAAATACGAAATCCAGCCGGAGACATCCAAAAGCATCACCCATACTAAGAGACTCTAGAATGGCAACCATCCCTTCAGCTTCTCAGCAAACATATCTTTCTCACGGTGCTCAACTCAGTCTCCTTCATAGAAATCATCAGAGCCATCAACCGAAGCAGATCCTTATGCTGACGCTGCCAAAGGAACTTTGCAGTCTCCACAGCCTCGACCCTACCCTTCAAGACATCGACTTCCTTCAGAAAAGCTTGGGCATCTTTGATGGACTCAGATAACTTTGGTATGTGTTAATTCACATACCTTTTCATGGCCAAATACCGACCCAAATGGACTAAATAAGCTAACAAATGCCAAAGAATTGTGTGTTTTATGTTTGTGAACGTGCAGGTACGGATATCTCGTTAAAAGACGAAAAACAATCAGAAACAAGCAAAAACGAGCACGAGAGTAGATGCATGTGCAGTCAGTCAATGAAAGACAATTCAGAGCCGTAGGAATCCTCAGAGATTTAAGGAATGTCAGATTTGATCCCTGGACAAAGTATCATGAGATTTTCAGAATTGGTCCTCCAAGTTCCAGACTTTGGCAGTTTTAGTCCCTGGAAGATACTTTTCAAGCTTATGATATCTATAGTCCTTGGAAACTCAGAAAGTGACAACAAAACCCTTTGGATTACACTTTTGAAGAATGTCAGATTTAGTCCTTTGAATTTTAGTATTTACATTATTGGTCCTTGTATGTTACATTACAAAAATCTGAAAATAAAAACTAAAAGCCTTGTCCAAATGATAAATAAAGGTCCAAAATCCATTTACAAATACCAAGCCCAATCTACCTAGTCCCCTTGACCCGAGCCTACCATTTACCCGTACTCAAGTCAACCCGGTCAACATTTAATAAAAACAACCACACCTCCACTTCCCGCCCCCCAATTATTTACCCAACCCAGTTCATGAACCCTAGTTACTATTCACCTCTTAATTAATCAAAGTTACATCAATTAAGGGCAAAAGGGTCTAATCAAATGCTTCCAGAAGGTTGTCAATATGTGTCAGAAGCGTGTCAGAGCTAAGAAGCACATTGATGCGTGAGAATTGCACAATGCTTTACCTCTCGAGGGATCTCGAGAAGCTTACAACCCCCCACCAGGCAGTGTACCTGATCGATGTAGTTTAGTATAGTGACAAGTACCGGGGGATTGATTGTTCAACTTAGGAATAGTGTCGCTAGGATTAGAAAACCTAAAAATAAGGTCTAGAGATGAGGGATGATTCTTTTTGTATTTTTATATTTTATGAAAGCAATTAAAAATCTCGGTTTTGAAGGAGTTGGGCGGAATTAGTTGCTAGTCAACTAACCCAATTACTAAGATGCAATCAAAATAAAATACTAAAAATGAAAATAAACTAAATTAAACTAATAGTGTGAGCAATATATGGGAGAATTGTGTTTACTTAAGTTTCACTACTCCCTAGATATCTTTTACAGGTTAATTACTTGTTACAGTTGTGTGGATGATGGATTGTATTCCTTAATACCATTCATGGAGTGGCGTACTTACTTCCCCAATCCTATAAGCTCCTACTTCACTCCTATGTCGAGCCGGCTAAGAAGCTCCTAACATGGGATCACTCGAATTCGCTCATGCATTAAATACAATCATAAAAACCTAGTACACATCAGTTCATGTTTCTTAAGACGTTCAAGCAAGTTACACAATGGAGATCTGCCAGTTTTCTTAAGCCTAACATTGAAATCATTCATCCAATACAACTATAAACAAGCAATCAACCTATAATTAACATCTAGGTTTCATTACATCTAAGCAAACACACGAAAGATCTAGCCTAACATGTTGAAATCAAGACAAGCATAAGATATATTCAAACAACACATAGACATATTGATTGAATTGAAAGAGGACTTATCTTAATTGAACATGAAAGGTTTCAAGGGGTAAAAACCCTTGAAAATACTGTTACAAACGACCTAGAGTTTATTAGGTTCGACCCTAGTATTCTCCACACAAGTTCCTCTCTAATGAATGAAAAATAGAAAAGTATATATAGATTTTTTGAGGTGACGGCGTCAAGAGTAAATGTCTGACGCCGTCATCTTGCCGCCAATAAACTCCTCGGACTGCCTAGATCTAGGTTTGACGCCTTCACGTGTAGTCCATCTTCAGGCCGTCATCATTTTAACTCTTGACGCCTTCAGTTTTTCACTGGGTCGTCATGGATTTTACTCCTGACGCCGTAACAATTTCCTTCTTGACGCCGTCAGGTACTGTTCTGAGCATGGAAAATTAAGTCTTTGCCATTTTCTTCACTTTTATGCTCCAAAAACGTCCAAAATGCTTCCTTTTCCAGAATTCACTCCCAAAGTACCTAAAATCACAAAAGGAACGATTTAGGGCAATATTTGATCAAATAAATTCAATTCCGGGCTTAAATGACCCCCTAAAAACGGTTCATTTTTCGCCTCATCATATACCCTTACACTTGAGATTTGCTTGTCCTCAAGCAAATGCGCTTTTATTCTAGTCAAAATACAAGTTAGGGGTCATTTAACACTAATATAAAAGTAATTTCAACAAATAATCGTTCCACTAAAGACCAAAGACAAGCACGGAGGTCATACACTAGCACCTCACAAATAGTGTTTAGATACTCACATCTCTCGGGTGTAATAAAGTAATATCACAATATGGAAATGGAAAACATCTCTCACTACCTGTCATAGCAAAATAGATTACCAAAGGCTTGGGAAAGGATCAAACCTCCACCACATGGCGCAAGCACCTAGGATAAACTATCAAAGAGGTCTTTTAAAGGGTTGTAACGTTAGGTGTAGGGATATGGAATACACGGTTTTGTTGGATATAGGCAGTCTTTACTGGTGGCGAGTTAATCATCTTGGTCAATTACATGTACAATGTGGCGTTGCTAAGCCAAGACTAGACTCGACTTAAGCTAATAAATGAAAATAACAAAAAACATAAAATGAACATAGAATGAAACGGGATGGTAGTCCGTATGTTTTTTTTTTCTTTTTCTTGATTTTCCGATTTTTTTTTTTTTTTTTTTTTTTTTTTTTTTTTTTTTTTTTTTTTTTTGCATACACTCTTACCCTACCATCCAAAATAATACATCATAGGGAATGAAAATTCCCCTTACACTTGAATTTTTACATACTTTACAATAAACTAATCTAATGACTCGAATTAAGATAATCAAAACACTTGGAGTACTTTTAAGATTAACGCACATATGGGGGTAATATATGATGTTCTTCCCCATTACTCCATAACATAAGTACTTTACCCATGAGTCCCAATCGTCCCAAAACAATATGTACAAGGATATGACTCGACTTAGCAACCATGTAATCAATTAGACAATTAACTAAGGGTTTAACAAATAACAATAATGCACTAAAGATGAGTGCATAGACGGAAGACTAAGGAGATTTGGGTGTACAATTAAGTGGGTTGTAACAAATTCTTCCTTTAAGTAAGATGCTTAAAGTTAGAAACGAAAAGATAGGCTCGGAGGGGTGTACTAGGGGTTTCGTGTACTAAAAATGAGTACAACGCTAAAGGTGTGGGAAAAATTAATTGACTTTACTAGCCAAATAATATGACTTAAATGGTCAAGTAATTATAATACGGGTTTAACACATGGGTGATCCTAATGCCTCTTATCATGTAGTAAATCCTACTACACGAATGTAGTCTCACTAGCGGTCTCGGGATGCATCACTAACGCAAGTTCTAGAATCTAAATGCTACCGGTACACTCATAAGCACTAATAATGAATGCTTTTCCTATCAAATCTAAAGGCGAACCTCACATATTTGGGTGGAAAATTTTTCTGGATAGTGCGGTTTTGTGCTAGTCATACAATCTCCTATCCATGAGACGCTTGCTATGGCTAAAGTTTCACTCCTAAATGTTGTAAAAAAAATTTAAATTTGGCGCTAAAATTACACTAACAAGTATTTCTCATAGTTTTATTACACATCTACTATAAAACAAACAAACTCAAGCGAAAGTGTATTTGTAAGGTATCATCATTTTACCCTCCCCTTACATTTAGGATGAACATTGTCCCCAATGTTCAGGTAAAGAATGTAAAAGTGAAATAAGTAAAACGAATGAAATCAAATACTCCCCTGATTCGCTCGGTATGGATAATAAGGTGGCCAGGTTAGATTTTCCTCCAAGAAAATGAACAATCAAAGCTTCCATTCCAGAATATAAATCATCTTCTTGTCATACATAACCTTTAAAACCTGAGAAAACAGACAAGGCAACCTCGCGTAAAATCGGCGGCAATCTATATATGCTAATAAAACCTAAAAAGCAAAGAAAGATATAATGCTTGTGGAATGATATTTGCAGATTTCCTGGAGATTATAAAACTAAAGATTCAACAAAAACTTTAAGACTCCGTTAGAAAAACAAAACTAGTAAAATTTCCAGAATTTTACACGTGACGCCGTCAGGTGTTACTTCCTGATGCCGTCAGAAGTGACCTGCAGAAATTCTTATGTTAAGTTTCAGGAAAATTTTGGGAAAAACTTTGTCCTACTTCCTGGAAAATCCTGCAAAACATCATTATGACTCGATACAAGCATTTGACTCTAACAAATACGAATATACATGTTCACTTAATATTGTGGAGATTCATGATCAAGTTTGTTTCTTGAAAACATATTTGGGTTTCCCCTTACACTTATCTTTTGCGAAATACCTTTGGATGAAGTTAAGACTAAGCCAAACAACAAAATAAAGTATTTTCACCATTTTAGTTTGAAGCATGATCTACCAACACTAAAAATAAAGCATGCATACGGAAGCAAATAACAATCAAACAAAATAAAAATCACACAAAACATGAGTTGCCTCCCAAGAAGCGCTTTTCTTTATTTACGAGTCTTGTAGCTAGACTCAAGGCCATGGGTTACATTTTCCTATCCCACAACATGAATGCGGTTTCAAACATCTTAATCAATTTCTCATCCTTCCTGCATTCGGGGCCTAAAGCTAAACACTTCGAGTAATAAATCTCTTTCTTTTTGTAACCACTAATGTTTCTCTCTTCATTACTCTCAACCTTAGTCACGGGGATATTGTCAACATCGAGATCCTTAACTTCTCTAAACCTCTCTTCCTTATGGGGCATCCTATATCTAATGTTTTTCTCTTTGGTTGTGAATGTGATAGCGCCCTCATCATGGTTGTAAGTCATTTTAGAGGTTTTGACAAAAGGTTCTCTTAAAACCATCTGACACAAAGACTGATCAATAATTCCCCTAACATCTTCTAAGATCATGAAGTCGCACCTATAAACAAAATCCCTAACGAAAACATGTAACCCTCTAACCCTCTCAACAAAATTACTCATGCGATTAGGGTTGTAAGGGTCCCGCCTAGGTTTCAATTTCTCGTTCATGATCCAATTATAATAAAGCCTAGACATAATGTTCATTGGTGCCTTTAAATCGATATAGGTGTGTTCTCTATACATATGAACAATCATGCATGGGACCTTAAGATTCATAGAATTATGTTTCCTAATCTACGGGTGTTTTCGACGCTTTGCGGGGCAAGGGC
This sequence comes from Artemisia argyi, assembly GCA_030686995.1. NCBI lineage: Eukaryota > Viridiplantae > Streptophyta > Magnoliopsida > Asterales > Asteraceae > Artemisia > Artemisia argyi. The sequence goes on along the minus strand of CM060689.1, from coordinate 10,998,195 downwards.
ATTTTAGAAGGAATTTATGATACCTTAATTCCTCAGGGGTTGGTGGGGAACTCCTAAATATTTTATAATCATCCCATGGCCCTTTCCTACAAGTGTTACTCCTAAGCTCGGTTTCACCTTTATTCATCTTACTAACCTTTCTAACATCATCATTTTCTATTTTAATTTGGTTATGCCGCAAAACAACTTCCTTGGGCAAGGTGAATCTAGTCAAGAAGTAGGAAGCAAGGTCGTCCCAAGAGGAGACGGATCTTTCAGGTAGTTGGCATAACCATCGAAGAGCCCGACCATGTAAAGAGAATTGAAAGAGGACTAAGAGTTCCCCTTCTTGAGTATCAACACCTAATCCTACAGAATCGGTAATTTTTAGGTAGTTCTCAAGGTGTTGGGTCGGGTTTTCGAAAAAGAATCCATAGAATGCACACCCGACTTGCACTAACTGAATGGTGCTGGATTGCAAGCGGATGGACCTTATAGGTGGATGGATTGGTTGTGGTAGGTTTTGTGGGTGGTTTTGTTGTGGTGGGTTGATGGGTTCAAGGATGTTACCACCTTCCATGAGGTCGGATGGTAAAGATTACGAAAAAAAACACGAAGAAATGAGATAGACTAAAGAAAACCAAAAAAAAAATCTTACTAGAAAGGAATCTAGCAAGTAGACATAATAAAAAGAAATCCTAAGCTAGACAATAACTATTCCCCGGGCTGCGGCGCCAAAAACTTGATGCGTGGGAATTGCACCAGGCTTTACCTCTCGAGGGATCTCGAGAAGCTTACAACCCCCACCAGGCAGTGTACCTGATCGATGTAGTATAGTATAGTGACAAGTACCGGGGGATTGATCGTTCAACTTAGGAATAGTGTTGCTAGGATTAGAAAACCTAAAAATAAGGTCTAAAGATGAGGGATTATTCTTTTTGTATTTTTATATTTTATGAAAGCAATTAAAAATCTCGGTTTTGAAGGAGATGGGAGGAATTAGTTGCTAGTCAACTAACCCAATTACTAAGATGCAATCAAAATAAAATATTAAAAATAAAAATAAACTAAATTAAACTAATAGTGTGAGCAATATATGGGAGAATTGTGTTTACTTAGGTTTCACTACTCCCTAGATATCTTTTACAGGTTAATTACTTGTTACAGTTACGTGGATGACGGATTGTATTCCTTAATACCATTCATGGGGTGGCGTACTTACTTCCCCAATCCTATAAGCTCCTACTTCACTCCTATGTCGAGCCGGCTAAGAAGCTCCTAACATGGGATCACTAGAATTCGCTCATGCATTAAATACAATCATAAAAACCTAGTACACATCGGTTCATGTTTCTTAAGATGTTCAAGCAAGTTACACAATGGAGATCTGCCAGTTTTTTTATGCCTAACATTGAAATCATTCATCCAATACAACTATAAACAAGCAATCAACCTATAATTAACATCTAGGTTTCATTACGTCTAAGCAAACACATGAAAGATCTAGCCTAACATGTTGAAATCAAGACAAGCATAAGATATATTCAAACAACACATAGACATATTGATTGAATTGAAAGAGGACTTATCTTAATTGAACATGAAAGGTTTCAAGGGGTAAAAACCCTTGAAAATACTGTTACAAACGACCTAGGGTTTATTAGGTTCGACCCTAGTATTCTCCACACAAGTTCCTCTCTAATGAATGAAAAATAGAAAAGTATAAATAGATTTTGTGAGGTGACGGCGTCAAGAGTAAATGGCTGACGTTGTCATCTCGCCGCCAATAAACTCCTCGGACTGCCTAGATCTAGGTTTGACGCCGTCACGTGTAGTCCATCTTCAGGCCGTCATCATTTTAACTCTTGACGCCCTTCTCTTGACGCCTTCAGGTTTTCACTGGGTCTTCATGGATTTTACTCCTGACGCCGTCACAATTTCCTTCTTGACGCCGTCAGGTACTGTTCTCATCATGGAAAATTAAGTCTTTGCCGTTTTCTTCACTTTTATGCTCCAAAAACGTCCAAAATGCTTCCTTTCATAGAATTCACTCCCAAAGTACCTAAAATCACAAAAGGAACGATTTAGGGCAATATTTGATCAAATAAATTCAATTCCGGGCTTAAATGACCCCCTAAAAACGGTTCATTTTTCGCCTCATCACACATAAAGGGACAGATGGCATCAAACTATTGGAGAGAACGCATCATAGATTGTAATCCAAGGGTGGATATGAGGAGAGTAATGATTAGCTCATGAGGATCAAACGTAACACACCACACAGATTGCCAAGCTGGCAATCCGTGGATACCTCTCCTCATATTGTAGTATAAATAGATGCTTAAGCTACTTTTATTTGTGTAGAGTGTTAATGTAGCGTAGCTCTGCCAAAATTTACTCTCATTTTATTAGTGTAATTTCCATTTCATTGTATCCCTTTATTTTTAATGAAATTAGTATTCCTTTTATAAATTTAGCTATTGATACTGCTTATTGTTTTTCATATACTTCTGAACTTACAGCTTATTTCATTTAAGTCTAGTTTTCTCTATTATCATTTACTTCAAGTTTAGTTTCATTATTATTCAAAAAATATTAAAAATCAAAAAATTATAAAAAATAAAAAATTAGCTTTTGTTTTCAAATCAGCTTTCAATAAGCTGTTAAAATAGCTATTAGATCTCAATTTAGTTTAAATAACTTTTGAGAGATTGTGAGTGCATTAAACAATTCTCAAGACCTGCAGTCAACGAAAGTCAACTGTAAGAATTGGGCGGAAATTCATGGTGTTGTTGATAGTTCAAGCTAACCTTGGATGAGCTTGGCCTATCTAAAGATAGGCTTCATAGGAAAACTCTCTGTTTGAGCTGAGAGTAAAAAGTGTAAGATCTCTAATTGAGTTTTCACTCAAATTTGCATAACTGTTTAAGTTTTGTTTGTAGTTAGTAGTTTATTTCTTTGTTTGTTTCTGCTAGAGTATTCATTAGTAGTGTTGATAGTGTAATTAGTTAATGAGTTAATTTGAGATTGATTAGTAGTGTATCTATTATATTCTGTATCTGTGTGTAGTTTATCATTTGAGATTTCTGTGGTTCTGAGTTTGAGTGGATAATAGTGATTAATCTGTTTTCTAGTAGTTGATTTAAGAGAATTTTGTTTGAACTTGATCATTGTTGGAGTGATTAGAATTTTAGAATCTATAGGAGTAGTGTATTCTGGAAGTTCCAGGGATGTTTGGATCTGCCTTTTGTTATATGTTGCAGTGGTTTGGTTACTGTCTAATGGACTCACTTAAGTCACACTAGTGTAGAATTAGATAGTTTAATACTTAAAACAGTAGTATAAATTTGAAATCATCAAAATTAGTTATAAAGTTAGCTTAAATAATAGTATAGAGTTAGACAGTTAGTGAAACTCTAGTTGTAGTTACATAATCAGTCAAAATAGCTTAATTCAGTTTATTAGTAGCTTATTACATTTAATAATAGTAGATTAGGTGGATTAAAATTAGAAATAGTCAAAGTAAATTAGCATTAGAAAAGTCAACTAATTCAAGATTTAGCATCCTACAGGCTGCTGATCTTGGGCTCAATTTAGGTAGTAAAAGATTGTTTCTGATAGGGAATTTGGTAGTTTTAATTACTCAGTAGTATAGTTGAGCTTTTGCCCTCTAAATATTGAATCTTAGATCTTAATTGGAGCAGCTTATTGGATCTGATAATAAGTGGTTTGAGACTGATTCCTGTTTTGGAACTCATAGCTGCAATTGTTTGTTTGAGCTTGTGATTGAGTTTTGATTGCTTATCTGAGATCCTTATAGTGTATATTAGTGCTCTGCATTATTCTTTGCTCCTGGCTTTAACTGTGGCTTATCAGCTTATTCATTATCTTTTGCTTGGCTGCTATTTGATTAATTTCTATTGCTTTTGAGTGTTTTCTCATCTTTTCTGAGCTTTACTGAGTCCATTTTAGCATATTACATTTTAGTTATAAGTTTGGTATAGATTTGTGGCAAGTGCTTATAAATAAGCACTTGCCATAAGCTGATTTCTGTCTAAAAAGCACTTCTGCTTTTCATTTTCATTTCAAAATTTTTCTGCAATCTTTCCATTTTATTTTAGATTTTCTGTGAATTTTTCAGAATTTTTCAAGTTGATTTACTATTTTTCTTAATTTTCCTTCATTATTAATCATTTTTAAATCTTTTTTTAATAAACAAAAATCCATAAAAAATCAGAAAAAGCTTTTAAAAATACAAAAATATTTTAGATAATTCTTTTATAAAATTTTAGATTTTTCAGATTAGATTTTATAATTTTCCCATTATTTTTCACAATTTCTTTTATTTTTAATCACTTTTTAATTCAAAAAATAGAAAATAAATCATAGAAAATAAATAAAAACTCTAAAAAATAATTTTCTTTTTCTCAAAATTCTTTTTAATAGTTTAAGATTTTTAGAAACTTGTTTCACCTTTGTAGGATCATTTTTAGTATAAAAGTCGCATTTTATTTCGTACGTTACATTTAAAATTGCGTTTGCATTTCCGTTTTCTAAATTTAGACTTTTGTGCATATATAGCTTGTACCTTTTGCATAATTCACTTTTCCTTTTTATATTTTGAATTTCACAATCACTTCTCACTATTCACTTTTCACTACACGATTCCCAATTCGATTATTCGAAATTCCATTCAAACCTTCGTTGGGAGAACGACCCGGGAAATACTTTCCTAAGTATTTCTTTGGAAAATATATATATACTATAATTGACACACATCAATTTTTGGCGCCGCTGCCGGGGAAGGTCGAAGTGAGTTTTTGAATAATTGATTTGAAAAATCATGTTTTGTTAAGCCTTCCTCTATGTTGTATATATTTCTATATAAATATTAAAATTGAAAAATTCAAAACACTTTTCCTAAAGTGTTTACAAAAATACCAAAAAAATAATAAAGTTACAGCCTCGACTCTGCCATGGAAGGGAGGGCGTTGTAAACCAAATAAGTCTCACAATATAAAAAAAAACGTAAATTAGTTGTTTATCGGATTATTTCAATTACTACAACCGATTAAGCGGGAAATACGGAAGCTAAGACATTAAATGGCTAGCTGAAGAGAGATCCATTCTTCTCTCCCGTCCCGTCGCGCGTGGTTTTGAAAGAAACGGTTTTCAATTAACGTTACGTTTTATAAAAAGAAAAAAACTAAAGAAATAAAAAGTTTTTGAGATAAAAAAAAAAAAAAAAAACAAAAACAAAAACAAAAACAAAAAGATTTTCCTTTTTCTTTTCTTTTTTATTTTTCTTTTTGAATTTGCTTTTGGTGTATGCACACCCGTTCTTCTTTTGAGAGTCTTACGTCTCCGTTCTCTAACCCCGAGCGGGTTTTACGACATACTAGTCGGGTTCATTTCCTTGACGACGAGGAGATGAACCAAAACGAACAACACAACGGACCCCCGCCGATGGGTGATCCGCAGCACAATGTTATCCCGCCGATGGGACAACAACCGGCATTTGATCCACGTCCAATGGAAGAACAACTCCAATCACCATTCAATGGTGTGAGGAGAGCTATTGTGATTCCGGACATCAATGCTAACTTTGAGATAAATCACGGATTACTCAATTTGATCACGGTATATCCTTTCACGGGTTTGATCACGAAGACCCCTATGCTCACATCAGAAATTTCACCGACATCGCTGAGACTATAAGAATGAACCAAGTTCCTCACGATGTGGTGAAATTGAAGTTATTTCCTTTCTCCTTAAAAGGAGCAGCCCGGACTTGGCTGGAAAAGGAACCGCCTAATTCGATTCACACTTGGAATGATCTTGCTTCCAAGTTTGTGAACTATTTCTATCCTCCCTCTAAAACTTCTAACCTACTATCCCAAATCTTTCGGTTCCAACAAGATTTTGATGAGTCATTTAGTGAAGCTTGGGATCGATTCAAAGATTTGAAGGAAAAATGTCCTAACCATGGGTTCACCGACCTTCAGCAGATTGACCTTCAGCAGATTGACCTTCATCAGATTGACACTTGTTAGCTAGGAACACGAATGATGCTTTCATGATAATTGAGAATAAGGCTCGTGTGAGAATGTCTAGGAATAAACCTCAAGTGTCTAATAATGGTAAAAATAATGATGAAATGATGAGTATGTTATTGGCTTTAACAAAGAAAGTTGATGCAATTTCAATTGAGAAATCAAACCATCAAGTCAATGTGGTTAGTCATGGTTGTGAGACTTGTGGTGGTCCACATTTGTATTATGAATGTCCGGCCACCGGTGCCTTTTCTCGAGAGAACGCATATGCTGCAAACACGGGTAACAACGGTTACCCACAACCTCAAGGAGACCGTAATCTCCTCAGCTACCGTTCTACTCATTATCTTGGACCACCCGTTCTCGAACAACCAAACCAAGTCAATCAAGTCAACCAGAATCATAAGGGGCAGAATCGTAATAATCAAGGATATCAAAATCAGAGTCGAGCTAATAACGGTTTTCAAAATCATAATCAATGGTTTAATCAAAGCCGGGGTTTTCAAGGTAATTACAATCAAGGCCCGCCTCAAGGGAATTTTCAAAACCAACAAAACTATGGAAACCCTGGGAATTTTCAGAACGCTAATCATGGAAATCAGAATAATGGTAATTTCCAAAACCGTGGGCAGAATTTCAACAATAATCAAAATCAAGGTGTTATTCAAAATCCGTCGCCCACGGATGATTTGATTAAGCAATTGCTTCAAAACCAACAATCTTTTATGGCAAAATATGAAGAATCAACTCGGTTGTTTGCTAATCAAATCAGTGATATTAACAAGCGTTTAAATGATCGACCCTCGGGTTCGGGTATTACTTCTTTGCCAAGCAACACGATCGCAAACCCGAGGGGCGAAGTTAAGGCGATCACGACTCGCAGTGGTGCTAAATATGATGGACCCACAGCTCCTACTACCTCTTCTTCTTCGTCTCCGCCTAAGGTAGTGGACTGTGAGACCGAGGCGACAAAGGACCCGGTTCCACCTATTAATAATGGAGGTTCCGAAAACGTCCAACCTTCGGTTGTCCAAAAGTCAAAGGATAAAGAAAAAGTCGTTTTTGAAAATAATGTGAAATACAAGTCAAAATTGCCATATCCATCAAGATTTAATGATGAAGAGCTCCGTGCAAAATCTAAAAAACAAATGAAAAAATTTCTGGATATTTTTCAAAAATTTCACTTTGATATAAGTTTTATGGATTCTCTCGTGTACATGCCAAAATTTGCTTCTACATTCAAAAACCTCATAAGTAATAAAGAGAAATTGCTTGAATTAGCTGAAACGCCGATAAATGCTCAATGTTCTGCGATTCTTCTCAAGAAGCTTCCCGAGAAGCTTGGTGACTCGGGAAAGTTTCTCATTCCTTGTTCGTTGAAAGATCAGGAAGTTCGTAACGCCCTGGCCGATTCAGGTGCGAGTATTAACCTCATGCCATTATCGATCTATGAACAACTTGGAATGGGGGAGCTTAAACCGACGAGAATGACTTTAGAACTTGCTAATCGATCGATAACTCATCCGGTTGGAATTGCTGAAGACGTTTTTGTTCGTGTGAATTCGTGTACTTTTCCGGCAGATTTTGTTGTTGTTAATTTTGAGGCTGATCCGAGAGTTCCTCTTATACTAGGGCGACCGTTTTTACGAACCGCAAAAGCCCTAGTAGATCATTTTGAGGATACTCTAACTTTACGACATGATGATGACATAATGATTTTTAAAGCCGATGCTTCGAAATCAAAGAAGTACTCCGTCAAATGCGTTGATGTTTGTGATTATTCCTTTGATGATTTTGTGAAAACTTTCGTCTCCGACTCTTCCCCATCATTTCCTTCGATTAAGGAATATGATTTTTTTTTGGGAAGAGGTCGATGAATTCCTTGCTACTGAAACGATTCCGTTTTCTGAGACTGACAAATCTTACTTTGTTTCGGAGGGAGATACTATTTTTCTTGATAATTTATTGAACGATGAACCGTCAATCCCTCCGGATAAAGTTAAGACGAAGATTGAGCTTATAATTGACGATCCTCTGGAGCCCGAGCTCGAGGAATTTTTAGCCGACTTTGAGAGTTTTTCCTTTGATACGACTGAGGAGATGAGTGGCAATCCCACTTATCGTCCTGATTTTTCTTATCCGACTTATGAAGCTTTTCATTTTGATATCGATCACTCGGAAGAGACGAGTCGTGGCAGTACCAATTCTCATGCTTTTATCTCTCTTCCGGAGTATGAGTCGTTTTGTTTTGATGAATTTGAATGTGAAATTGAAAAGTTTTCTAATCTAGAATATGAAAGTTTCAGTTTTTATCTTGAAGTTGATCATGATCCGGGTGGTGTTCTTAAAAATGAGACTTTTAATGAAAATTTTATCCCATTCCTCCCACCCGGGAAAGTTTTTAAAATGAGCTTGAATGATAAAATTCATAATTTCACAATTATGAAATTTTCTTTTGATGATGATGAGGTTTTCAAGATTGTTATTATGATCTTCTTGCCATTTGTAACCTTTGGTGTGATTTCTCTTATCCGTCATTCCGTTGGGAGTGAGGATGTTGTTTTTGACCCTGGTATCGTTTTTAAAAGTTTTCACCCTTAAAATACCATCGGTTATCTCTTCGGGGTGGAACTTTCAACTACTTCATATGTTTTTCCAAATATTTTGAATGAAAGCCCGCTTATTTTTCCACGCATTTTTCCCCAAGGACAAATTAATTCGGGGATCGAGTCAAGCTACGTGACTTAGAAATCAAAAACAAAGCGCTTCGTGGGTGGCAACCCATGCTTATCCATTTTCATCTTCTTATTTTTTATTTTCTAACAAATAATGTGAGGAGGGGGTGCCTCTTCTACTCTTGTGTTCCATGGTTGTTTGTGATGTTTATTTAGGATTGTCCGCGATTTATGATGACTCTCGTGCTCGTTATCTTCTCTCTGCTCGAGTTTCATTCATCGGTGCTATTGGAAATCCTATATCCGTAAATCTTATCGACTAACGTTTTCTTTGGCATAATTAATAAACGGCCCTAGAATTTTGTTAGGATTACCTTAACCCGTAAAAACATTGAGGACAATGTTTCATTCTAGTCTGGGGGAGGGTGAATCTTCGATTCGATTTTGACCTTGCATTTTTCACAAATGTCGTGAACTCTCGTAACTCCGTTTTTCCTAAAAAATTGAAAAAATAAAAAAAAATTGAAAAATTTGAAAAATTTTGATGAAAAAATCATGAAAAAGCACAAAAAAATGAGAAAAAGTTGGAAAAGTTGTGCAAAAATATAATAAAGTTTGAATAAGTGTTTTGACACCTTGTTGACTTTTCTGCTGGCGAGAGTAGGAATAAATATTTTGACTTGACTGGGCGTGTTGAGCCCTAGCTTGTTCCCTTAACCAATGATAATCACATAAGCTTGTGCTAGTTTTTTACACCAGGAGCTATAAAATGCGAATTCTTTCTTAAGAATCTGCAAGTTCCCGTACTTGACTTTATACATGCGCAGCTTAAAAGCTTTCGCTAGTCTTTTACATCAGGAGCTAGAAAACGCGAATTCTTCTTCTAGAATTTGCAAGTTTCCGTAACTGACTTTATATATGCGTGGCTGATTATCGGCTAAGTATTCTCTGGTTTCATTATTTGGAATCTTAAATTGCGAAGAGCGAGAAATGATAGAGTTTATTTAGAAGTTAGATGCTTAACGTGGAGTAGTGGTTCTCTTTAGAGCTCATGAGAGGTACTTGTGGCTTTTTACTCCCATAATATACGTCACCAATATATAATAGATGTTCTAGGTTAATTAGTGGTATTTAGGTTTGGATAATATTTAGTTCTTTATTTTCTTAAGAGAATCTTTGCTTTAGAAGTTGGGTACATATCAAGGAACATAAAAAATAAGAGCAAAAGTGAAAAAATCAAAAGTCAAAAGTTGATTATCTATGTGGTTTTGGAGCTACCCGATAAGCTTCCATTGATGTTATGAGAAAAGTCAAGAAAGAAAAAAAGTGAAAAGTATAAAAAAAAAAGTGAGAAAAGTGAAAAATGAAAAATGAAAAAAGTGAAAGTTGAAAGTTATGTTGAATAAGAGTTTTAATATAAATAAGTTGTTGGCACGTGAGGTGCATGTGTGTAATTCTGAATTGGACATATGAGATGCACGTGTAGTACTCCGCAACTTATATTTATGATACTGTATGTACCAAAATTCTTTGATGTGGACCGAATTTCTATTGCAATGGTTCTTAAGAGAAAATGAATAACTACTTATCGTTTAAACTTAGGTGTCAGTATCGGACTAAAAATTATTGAAACGAGAAAGTATGAAGCAATTCATTTCTCAACAAAAATAAAATATTGAGATACAAAACTTAAGACATGGAAGTAAGAGGTTTCCACAAGTAACTATTATGAGTAGTGTTAGCATCTAATTTGTAGATAAGCTGTGATCTCGTTTGTACGCTTAGTTTGGAGACTCGTGAAAAATCAAGGATGACGATTTTTATCCGTACGGTCACTTCTTAAATAAAAGTGTTTCTACTTGTTGACCTTAATAATTATTGCAAAATAATGAAAGTTCAACAAACGTCACAAGTATGAATAATGAAAAGTACAAAAATAGAAGTGAAAGTGGAATGAAGGAATAAAGGAAAAATTTTGGAAAACGGAGCGTTTTCGGGAATAAATGATTTTATTACTTCTTTCGAACCTCCTTGCTACTTTACAAAGTCAGTAGGAAGAGTCTTGAAATTATTTATCCCAAAAGCGTGAATTGATCACATTGCGTGAGGACACGACAATACCTTAGTCTGGGGGATTTTGGTATGTGTTAATTCACATACCTTTTCATGGCCAAATACCGACCCAAATGGACTAAATAAGCTAACAAATGCCAAAGAATTGTGTGTTTTATGTTTGTGAACGTGCAGGTACGGATATCTCGTTAAAAGACGAAAAACAATCAGAAACAAGCAAAAACGAGCACGAGAGTAGATGCATGTGCAGTCAGTCAATGAAAGTCAATTCAGAGCCGTAGGAATTGTTAGAGATTTAAGGAATGTCAGATTTGATCCTTGGACAAAGTATCATGAGATTTTCAGAATTGGTCCTCCAAGTTCCAGACTTTGGCAGTTTTAGTCCCTGGAAGATACTTTTCAAGCTTATGATATCTATAGTCCTTGGAAAATCAGAAAGTGACAACAAAAGCCCTTGGATTACACTTTTGAAGAATGTCAGATTTAGTCCTTTGAATTTCAGTATTTACATTATTGGTCCTTGTATGTTACATTACAAAAATATGAAAATAAAAACTAAAAGCCTAGTCCAAATGATAAATAAAGGTCCAAAATCCATTTATAAATACCAAGCCAAATCTACCTAGTCCCCTTGACCCGAGCCCACCATTTACCCATACCCAAGTCAACCCGGTCAACATTTAATAAAAACAACCACACCTCCACTTCCCGCCCCCCAATTATTTACCCAACCCAGTTCATGAACCCTAGTTACTATTCACCTCTTAATTAATCAAAGTTACAGCAATAAAGGGCAAAAGGGTCTAATCAAATGCTTCTAGAAGGTTGTCAGTATGTGTCAGAAGCGTGTCAGAGCTAAGAAGCACATAAAGGGACAGATGGCATCAAACTATTGGAGAGAACGCGTCATAGATTGTAATCCAAGGGTGGATATGAGGAGAGTAATGATTAGCTCATGATCAAGCGGCTTAGAATGCATCAAAAGTAACACACCACACGGATTGCCAAGCTGGCAATCCGTGGATACCTCACCTCATTTTGTAGTATAAATAGATGCTTAAGCTACTTGTATTTGTGTAGAGTGTTAATGTAGCATAGCTCTGCCAAAATTTACTCTCATTTTATTAGTGTAATTTCCATTTCATTGTATCCCTTTATTTTTAATGAAATTAGTATTCCTTTTATAAATTTAGCTATTGATACTGCTTATTGTTTTTCATATACTTCTGAACTTACAGCTTATTTCATTTAAGTCTAGTTTTCTCTATTATCATTTACTTCAAGTTTAGTTTCATTATTATTCAAAAACTATTAAAAATCAGAAAATTATAAAAAATAAAAAAATAGCTTTTGTTTTTAAATCAGCTTTCAATAAGCTGTTAAAATAGTTATTAGATCTCAATTTAGTTTAAATAACTTTTGAGAGATTGTGAGTGCATTAAACTATTCTCAAGACCTGCAGTCAACGAAAGTCAACTATAAGAATTGGGTGGAAATTCATGGTGTTGTTGATAGTTCAAGCTAACCTTGGATGAGCTTGGCCTATCTAAAGATAGGCTTCATAGGAAAACTCTCTGTTTGAGCTGAGAGTAAAAAGTGTAAGATCTCTAATTGAGTTTTCACTCAAATTTGCATAACTGTTTAAGCTTTGTTTGTAGTTAGTAGTTTATTTGTTTGTTTGTTTCTGCTAGAGTATTCATTAGTAGTGTTGATAGTGTAATTAGTTAATGAGTTAATTTGAGATTAATTAGTAGTGTATCTGTTATATTCTGTATCTGTGTGTAGTTTATCATTTGAGATTTCTGTGGTTCTGAGTTTGAGTGGATAATAGTGATTAATCTGTTTTCTAGTAGTTGATTTAAGATAATTTTGTTTGAACTTGATCATTGTTGGAGTGATTAGAATTTTAGAATCTATAGGAGTAGTGTATTCTGGAAGTTGCAGGGGTGTTTGGATCTGCCTTTTGTTATATGTTGCAGTGTTTTGGTTACTGTCTAATGGACTCACTTAAGTCACACTAGTGTAGAATTAGATAGTTTAATACTTAAAACAGTAGTATAAATTTGAAATAATCAAAATTAGTTATAAATTTAGCTTAAATAATAGTATAGAGTTAGACAGTTAGTGAAACTCTAGTTGTAGTTACATAATCAGTCAAAATAGCTTAATTCAGTTTATTAGTAGCTTATTACATTTAATAATAGTAGATTAGGTGGATTAAAATTAGAAATAGTCAAAGTAAATTAGCATTAGAAAAGTCAACTGATTCAGGATTTAGCATCCTACAGGCTGCTGATCTTGGGCTCAATTTAGGTAGTAAAAGATTGTTTCTGATAGGGAATTTGGTAGTTTTAATTGCTCAGTAGTATAGTTGAGCTTTTGCCCTCTTAATATTGAATCTTAGATCTTAATTGGAGCAGCTTATTGGATCTGATAATAAGTGGTTTGAGACTAATTCCTGTTTTGGAACTCATAGCTGCAATTGTTTGTTTGAGCTTGTGATTGAGTTTTGATAGCTTATTTGAGATCCTTATAGTGTATATTAGTGCTCTGCATTATTCTTTGCTCCTGGCTTTAACTGTGGCTTATCAGCTTATTCATTAGCTTTTGCTTGGCTGCTATTTGATTAATTTATATTGCTTCTGAGTGTTTTCTCATCTTTTCTGAGCTTTACTGAGTCCATTTTAGCATTTTACATTTTAGTTATAAGTTTGGTATAGATTTGTGGCAAGTGCTTATAAATAAGCACTTGCCATAAGCTGATTTCTGTCTAAAAAGCACTTCTGCTTTTCATTTTCATTTCAAAATTTTTCTGCAATCTTTCCATTTTATTTTAGATTTTCTGTGAATTTTTCAGAATTTTTCAAGTTGATTTACTATTTTTCTTAATTTTCCTTCATTATTAATCATTTTTAAATCATTTTTTCATAAACAAAAATCTATAAAAAATCAGAAAAAGCTTTTAAAAATACAAAAATATTTTAGATAATTCTTTTATATTATTTTAGATTTTTCAGATTATATTTTATAATTTTCCCATTACTTTTCACAATTTCTTTTATTTTTAATCACTTTTTAATTCAAAAAATAGAAAATAAATAAAAACTCAAAAAAATAATTTTCTTTTTCTCAAAATTCTTTTTAATAGTTTAAGATTTTTAGAAACTTGTTTCACCTTTGTAGGATCATTTTTAGTATAAAAGTCGCATTTTATTTCGTACGTTACGTTTAAAATTGCGTTCGCATTTCCGTTTTCTAAATTTAGACTTTTGTGCATATATAGCTTGTACCTTTTGCATAATTCACTTTTCCTTTTTATATTTTGAATATCACAATCACTTCTCACTATTCACTTTTCACTACACGATTCCCAATTCGATTATTCGAAATTCCATTCGAACCTTCGTTGGGAGAACGACCCGGGAAATACTTTCCTAAGTATTTCTTTGGAAAATATATATATACTATAATTGACACAAATCAAACTTCATGCAGAATTTCGTGATATCACTCACCAGATCCTTGTCAGCTGCAAAAGACCTCTCAAGATACAAGTCTAGCTGGCGTTCCAAGGAGGTGGAACCACAAGCATTAGAAAGTTCAGTGAAAAGTGGTAGTGGAGCCATTGATGTTTTGCTTTATAAAAATGTTGGATGTGTGTGTCATTGTGGTATGAGGAGCGGCTATATGTAGAGGACCGTGGGGCGTGGGGAATGGATACACTTTGGTACATGAGCCACCGGTTAGGTATCCCATGAAAGACTGTTGAGTGACTAATGTTTAACAATGGTAAATGCATTTGATGAGGCGAAAAATGAACCGATTTTAGGGGGTCATTTAAGCCGGAATTGGAATTTATTTGATCAAATATTGCCCTAAATAGTTCCTTTTGTGATTTTAGGTACTTTGGGAGTTAATTCTGGAAAAGGAAGCATTTTAGACGTTTTTGGAGCAAAAAAGTGAACAAAACGGCAAAGTTTTGATTTTCCTTGCTGGGAACAGTACCTGACGGCGTCAAGAAGAATTTTATGACAGCGTCAGGAGTAAAATGGATGACGACCCAGAGAAAACGTGACGGCGTCAGAAGTAGGGCGTCAAGAGTAATTTTGGTGACGGCCTGGAAAATGAATACACGTGACGGCGTCAGATCCAGATCTAGGCAGTCCGAGAACTTTATTGGCGGCGAGATGACGGCGTCAGATTTTTCCACTTGACGCCGTCACCTCAAAAAATCTATATATACTTTTCTATTTTTCATTCATAAGAGGGGAACTTGTGTGGAGAATTCTAGGGCCGAACCTAATAAACCCTATGTCGTTTGTAACAGTATTTTCAAGGGTTTTCACCCCTTGAAACCCTTCATGTTCAATTAAGATAAGTTTTCTTCCAATTCATTCAATATGTCTATGTGTTGTTTGAATATATCTTATGCTTGTCTTGATTTTAACATGCTAGGCTAGATCTTTTGTGTGTTTGCTTAGATGTAATGAAACCTAGATGTTGATTATAGGTTGCTTGCTTGTTTATAGTTGTAATGGATGAATGATTTCAATGTTAGGCTTAAGAAAACTGGCAGATCTCCATTGTGTAACGTGCTTGAACGTCTTAAGAAACATGAACCGATGTGTACTAGGTTTTTATGGTTGTATTTAATGCATGAGCGAATTCTAGTGATCCCACGTTAGGAGCTTCTTAGCCGGCTCGACATAGGAGTGAAGTAGGAGCTTATAGAATTGGGGAAGTAAGTACGCCACCCCATGAATGGTATTAAGGAATACAATCCGTCATCCACGCAACTGTAACAAGTAATTAACCTGTAAAAGATATCTAGGGAGTAGTGAAATCTAAGTAAACACCATTCTCCCACATATTGCTCACACCACTAGTTTAATTAGTTTATTTTCATTTTTGTTATTTTATTTTGATTGCATTTTAGTCATTGGGTTAGTTGACTAGCAACTAATTCCGCCCACTCCTCCATAAACCGAGATTTTACTTGCTTTCATAAAAATATAAAAAATTTTAAAAATACAAAAAGAATCATCCCTTACCTCTAGACCTAGTTTTTATGTTTTCTAATCCTAGCGACACTATTCCTGAGTTGAACGATCAATCCCCCGGTACTTGTCACTATACTATACTACAACGATCAGGTACACTGCCTGGTGGGGGTTGTAAGCTTCTCGAGATCCCTCGAGAGGTAAAGCCTGGTGCAATTCCCACGCATCAAGTTTTTGGCGCCGCAGCCCGGGGAATAGTTATTGTCTAACTTAGAATTTCTTTTTATTAGGTCTACTCATTAGATTCCTATCGAGTGAGATTTTATTTTTCTTTTTATTAGCTTTCTCGTAGTCTATCTTTTCTTTGTGTCTTTGTTCGTAAAAACCTTTCCATTGACTCTTCCGTTCACCATTATGGAGAACGTGAATCCACCAAGTCCGACACTAGAATTTTACCAGAAAAAATATAATTACACCAGTTTGGATATACCAAGATGGGGGAATGAAATGCGGAGGACAGGATCTTATATTGATTTTATTGAGTACCTTGAGAAAAGAGGCCAAGTGCATAAGACTTTTAAAGAATTCACCTTAGGAGCTCCATCAATCCATCAAAATGCCTTACTTAGTGAAACCTATGCACCATATAAGCCTTCACCTAGGATAGTTTCGTATGAGCCACCTAGCTGCATGTCATGGTTAGGCACTACCATAATACAGGATGAACACATAGGTGACCTTGATGTGATGGAGGATGTAGCTGAACATGATCACATTGATCAAAAAGACCTAGGTTTTATGATCGATGATGATGAATCTCAAGAAACACATGATGAATCTTTTGGGCAATTTGTATATAGCAGTCAGAATATTGAGGATGATCCTTATGATTCGGATATAGAAGTTGAGATGCCTAGAGAAGCACTTGAGATACTTGGGAAAATGTTAGGGTTAGATTATAATAAAACACATGTTGAGGATATAGGTGATCTTAACACAAGGAATGGTGAAGTAAATAACATGAGCCCACAAAGTACCCCACAAGTCCTACCATCATTTGATGCGTACACACCTCCCTTGACTTACCCGGAAAAAGTAGAAGAGACTATAAGAACCCCAATAGAGGTAGAACCTTTGAAACAAACACAACTAGAGGATATAGGTTTGAATAATTATAATGATAACCTTACTCTTAGTTCTAGGGAAGTTCCTAGTTTTGATGAACCGGAGCCTCAACCAAAACCGTTACCTAATCTTCCATCCTTGGATGAAAATTTAGGAATTGAAATAGGTTCCGATCCACCCATCAAACCATATAGTCCGGGTAGTCTTAGGACAAAGGTAGTAGACTCTAAGCCTTGTAGAGAGGAAGCTGACATAGGAGAGGAACATGACCTTACATACTTACATCACCCATTCATGATTGATCATAAGAAACATTATGGGTTTAAACCAGGTTTATTAGGTCAAGATGGATTCCCAACTAGGAGTCTCTCGAAGTTGATAGAAGATGATCCCTTTCTAAGAGAAAATCTTAATCCGCCCACTAACCCAATTGAATTAGGTAAGGTTATGATGATAGGAGCACAACCCTTTGAGCATATAATTCATCCACCACTCTTTCCTCATATGGCATATTTCCACCCTAAGGGTGTGTATCGCTACTTCCACCCGCACCTAATTCAAAGTGTAGGGAAAACCTCCCCTATTTCCGTTAAATAAGGGTAGAGTCAGACTCGTGACTCGAACAAAAACAAGCGCTTCTTAGGAGGCAACCCAAGCTTTATTTATTTGTTTGTTTGTTTGTTTGTTTGATTGATTTTATTTGTTTCCGTATGCATGTTTTATTTTTGTTGTTTGTGGCTCATGTTTCAAAGTAAATTGTGAAAATGCTTTATTTTGTTTTTAACTTCGTTTTAGTTGCATATAAAGGTATTTTGCAAAAGATAATTGTAAGGGAGACCCAAGTTTGTTTATAAGAATGAAATTGAGCATGATCCACAACAATATTAAATGAACATATATATTAGTAATTGTTTCAGTCAAATGCTTGTATCGAGTCATAATGATGTTTTGCAGGATTTTCCAGGAAGTAGGACAAAGTTTTTCCAGAAATTTTCCGGAAACTTAACATAAGAATTTCTGCAGGTCACTTCTGACGGCGTCAGGAAGAAATTCCTGACGGCGTCAGGAGGAAATTCCTGACGGCGTCACGTGTAAAATTCTGGAAATTTTTCCAGTTTTGTTTTTCTAACGGAGTCTTAAAGTTTTTGTTGAATCTTTAGTTTTATAATCTCCAGGAAATCTGCAAACATCATTCCACAAGCATTATATCTTACTTTGCTTTCTAGGATTTGTTAGCATATATAGATTGCCGCCGATTTTACGCGAGGTTGCCTTGTTTGTTTTCTCAGGTTTAACAGGTTATGTATGACAAGAAGATGATTTATATTCTGGAAGTGAAGTTTTGATTGTTCATTTTCTTGGAGGAAGATCTAACCTGGTTACCATATTATCCATACCGAGCGAATCATGGGAGAATTTGAGTTCATTCTTTTACCTTTTTCACTTTTACATTCTTTACTTGAACATTGGGGACAATGTTCATCCTAAGTGTAAGGGAAGGGTAAAATGATGATACCTCATAGTATACACTTTCGCTTGAGTTTGTTTGTTTGATGGTAGACGTGTGATAAAACTATGTGAAATACTTGTTAGTGTAATTTTAGCGCCAAATTTAAAATTTTTTACAACATTTAGGAGTGAAACTTTAGCCTTAGCAAGCGTCTCATGGATAGGAGATTGTATGACTAGCACAAAACCGTACAATTCAGAAAAATTTTCCACCTAAATATGTGAGGTTCGCCTTTAGATTTGATAGGAAAAGCATTTACTATTGGTGCTTATGAGTGTACCGGTAGCATTTAGATTCTAGAACTTGCGTTAGTGATGCATCCCGAGACCGCTAGTGAGACTACATTCGTGTGGTAGGATTTACTACATGATAAGAGGCATTAGGATCAACCTTGTGTTTGAACCCGTATCATAATTACTTGACCATTTATGTCATATTACTTGGCTAGTTAAGTCAATTAATTTTTCCCACACCATTAGCGTTCTACTCATTTTTAGTACATGAAACCCCTAGTACACCCCTCCGAGCCTATCTTTTCGTTTCTAACTTTAAGCATCTTACTTAAAGGAAGAATTTGTTACACCCCACTTAAATGTACACCCAAATCGCCTTAGCCTTCCGTGTATGCACTCATCTTTAGTGCATTATTGTTATTTGTTTAAACCCTTAGTTAATTATCTAATTGATTACATGATTGCTAAGTCGAGTCATATCCTTGTACATATTGTTTTGGGACGATTGGGACTCATTGGTAAAGTACTTATTTTTTGGAGTAATGGGGAAGAACATCGTATTATTACCCCCATACGTACGTTAATCTTAAAAGTACTCCAAGTGTTTTGATTATCTTAATTTGAGTCATTAGATTAGTTCATTGTAAAGTATGTAAAAATTCAAGTGTAAGGGGAATGTTCATTCCCTATGATAGATTATTTTGAATGGTAGAGTAAAAGTGTATGCAAAAAAATAAAATAATAAATAAAAAATAGAAAAATTAAAAAAAAAAATAGAAAAAGAAAAGAGAAAAAATCATACGGACTACCATCCCGTTTCATTCTATGTTTTTGTTATTTTTCATTTATTAGCTTAAGTCGAGTCCAGTCTTGGCTTAGCAACGCCACATTGTACATGTAATTAACCAAGATTATTAACTCGTCACCAGTAAAGATTGCCTATATCCAACAAAACCGTGTATTCCATATCCCTACACCTAACATTACAACCCTTTAAAAAGACCTCTTTGATAGTTTATCCTAGGTGCTTACGCCATGTGGTGGAGGTTTGATCCTTTCCCAAGCCTATGGTAATCTATTTTGCTACGACAGGTAGTGAGAGATGTTTTTCATTTCCATTTTGTGATATTACTTTATTACACCCGAGAGATGTGAGTATCTAAACACTATTTGTGAGGTGCTAGTATATGACCTCCGTGCTTGTCTTTGGTCTTTAGTGGAACGATTATTTGTTGTAATTACTTTTATATTAGTGTTAAATGACCCCTAACTTGTATTTTGACTAGAATAAAACCGCATTTGCTTGAGGACAAGCAAATCTCAAGTGTAAGGGTATATGATGAGGCGAAAAATGAACCGTTTTTAAGGGGTCATTTAAGCCGGAATTGGAATTTATTTGATCAAATATTGCCCTAAATCGTTCCTTTTGTGATTTTAGGTACTTTCGGAGTGAATTCTGGAAAAGGAAGCATTTTGGACGTTTTTGGAGCATAAAAGTGAGGAAAACGGCAAAGTCTTGATTTTCCTTGCTGGGAACAGTACATGACGGCGTCAAGAAGAATTTTATGACGGCGTCAGGAGTAAAATGGATGACGACCCAGAGAAAACGTGACGGCGTCAGAAGTAGGGCGTCGAGATTAATTTTGGTGACGGCCTGGAAAATGAATACACGTGACGGCGTCAGATCCAGATCTAGGCAGTCCGAGAACTTTATTGGCGGCGAGATGACGGCGTCAGATTTATCCTCTTGACGCCGTCACCTCACAAAATCTATATATACTTTTCTATTTTTCATTCATAAGAGGGGAACTTGTGTGGAGATTTCTAGGGCTGAACCTAATAAACCCTAGGTCGTTTGTAACAATATTTTCAAAGGTTTTCACCCCTAGAAACCCTTCATGTTCAATTAAGATAAGTTTTCTTCCAATTCATTCAATATGTCTATGTGTTGTTTGAATATATCTTATGCTTGTCTTGATTTTAACATGCTAGGCTAGATCTTTTGTGTGTTTGCTTAGATGTAATGAAACCTAGATGTTGATTATAGGTTGATTGCTTGTTTGTAGTTGTAATGGATGAATGATTTCAATGTTAGGCTTAAGAAAACTGGCAGATCTCCATTGTGTAACGTGCTTGAACGTCTTAAGAAACATGAACCGATGTGTACTAGGTTTTTATGGTTGTATTTAATGCATGAGCGAATTCTAGTGATCCCATGTTAGGAGCTTCTTAGCCGACTCGACATAGGAGTGAAGTAGGAGCTTATAGAATTATGAAAGTAAGTACGCCATCCCATGAATGGTATTAAGGAATACAATCCGTCATCCACGCAACTGTAACAAGTAATTAACCTGTAAAAGATATCTAGGGAGTAGTGAAATCTAAGTAAACACCATTCTCCCACATATTGCTCACACCACTAGTTTAATTAGTTTATTTTCGTTTTTGTTATTTTATTTTGATTGCATTTTTGTCATTGGGTTAGTTGACTAGCAACTAATTCCGCCCACTCCTCCATAAACCGAGATTTTACTTGCTTTCATAAAAATATAAAAAATACAAGTCGCATAACCAAGTACATAAACTTTCAACATATCAAATCAAATAACATTTTGTACAAATCGCATAACAAAGTACATATACTATTTGAAACATCTAATCTCATTAAAATGTACAAATTGCATAAAAAATAAAGTATATTTTATTTTTCAAAAGTTTGACTTTTTTTAAAAAATTGTACATGTTGCATAATAGTGCACTTACACATAGGTACATGTTGCATAAAAAAGGACACTTACACAAGTGTACTTGGGTCTTACACACCTGTACTTGATTTTGGGGCAAAAATGGCCATATGAACATAATGGCATAAAACGCATAAGTCGAATTGGGGCAAAACCCTATACTCGAAGTCGCATGGGGCTAGACTTAAAGTATATTTTATTTTTCAAAAGTTTGACTTTTTAAAAAAAAATTGTACATGTTGCATAATAGTGCACTTACACATAGGTACATGTTGCATAAAAAAAGTCACTTACACAAGTGTACTTGGGTCTTACACACACTTACACACCTGTACTTGATTTTGGGGCAAAAATGGTCATATGAACATAATGGCACAAAACGCATAAGTCGAATTGGGGCAAAACCCTATACTCGAAGTCGCATGGGGCTAGACTTAAAACATAGTGAATTTCATGGGGCAAATTCTCATTTACCCCATAATATTTCATGATACATCTCCTTCATGATGAACGTAGTATAAAAAACATACAATTGAAAAACAGAGTAAAAATTGTAAATCGAAGATAAACAATCAATAAATGAGAGATATAAATTGTAAGAAAAATAATAGTTTCTTTAAGTAACACTATTCATGGAGTTGTGTAAAGATGATAGGGTGTGGTATGACCCATTGTGAAGTTGGAACTTGATAGAATTGTAGTACAAAATGCAAACCACACTATTTGGGTTTAAAGAACAAGTTTTACATTTATATGTGTGATATATCATGTTGATATGCTTTATCTTCCTTAGAGTAGTGACACAACTTCTTAAAATAATGTCAAGTAACTTAGTTACATTTGTTTAATACATGTGGTTATAGACATTAGTTTTTATGGGTCGTGCTTACCAAGGCCTAAACTACACCTACTATTATGACTAATCTAGGTTTTTTGTTTATCTGCCAAATGCCAATCGCCGATTCATGTGGAAAAAATATATATATAAATTATGGAAAGGGAAAAATACATTGCAATTGTTGGAGAGCAGTGTTTATTTTCTTTTACTTATTAATAGGTATTAAAGAAAATACATTTACAAACGAATAGAGACACTATTAAACTACGAAGTATTATTTTTACACTACGGGTCTTTAGGTGAAAGAAAAACAAATCAACACACAAATCATGATAAAAACATTAATAAAAATTCCAACATTAAAGTAAGACTCAAAATTTAATTACAGGCCTAAGTTACCTTGTGTTCACCTCTGAAATTCAAGAACATATAGTAGATTATATCCATTTCAAATATCATCATAGAACTACACAAAAATCAAATAATAATAATCAGAACATATTTGAATCAAGCGAAATAAACAAAGATTTGTATACGAAAGAGTACATACTGAATATCTGCATGCATGATTATATATGTATGCTTGAAGAGACCTTATAAAGATTATATCAATATGAGCTATAATTGTGACTTGTGCGTTACATAATGTTGCTGGTGGTATTTTTATGGTGATAACAAAGTTGGTGAAAAGAGGTTGGTCGGTAATTAATGGAGGTGTAAATGCTATATATATCCATTTACGTATAAAATTTCATCTGCATGTAAAAAGGTGACACCATAGTTACACAAAAGTATTACTGCACTAACTTAAATGCGACTAGCAGAGAGTAGGTTACAAAAAACCATTGGCATTTGACTGGTTTTGAAATACCATTTGTACTAGTTTTTGAAAATAAAATGTATAAACCGATTTGTTGACGTTAATAGATATCACTCGGTATTTTATTTAATTACTTCGTTTTTTGTCGGTGATAGCTTCCTTTTGAGTGTTGGTTTACATTGACTAGCTTAATTCATTAACCAACCAATTTGGTTTTGTGTCATTCGAATATATGAATTTTTTGTTCAAAGTAACAATATGAACCTTTTTTATATATGGCTTGCCGTTTATCGAGTGTCCTCAAGTCACTGTTTAAAACTGAAATGTATTAATGAAATACAAGCTTTTTTTGGTTAGAAAATTTATACCCACTGGGGTCTACCCTTTGAAGGTACAAACCCTCCCTATTAACAGGGAGTACTATGTCTATGTTTTTGGTACCAAGGTACACAGGTACCATGTTTGTGTTTATGGTTTTTTGTCCTTTTGATTTTTTTTTTTTTTTTTTTTTTTTTTTTTTTTTTTTTTTTTTTCAAGTAGTAACAAAGTGTATTTTGTTCACTTTTTTTGTCCAAGTCCAGGTACCAAGTTGTCCAGTTTAGTCCAAAGTGCATATTCACACAAACACGAAGTGAAAACCAAAATCAAAGTTGAAAACATTCGTCATCGCCTTATAGGCTCAGATTTTTAGTAAGGCTCGGATTTGAAGGTTGCGAAAGTGATAAAAATATCACTCCGCCATCCATTCGGTTTTAAAAACCATTCGTCATCGCCTTGGTTTTAAAAACCATTTTTTTCCTCAAAGTTACAAAGTGCAGACACAATTGCCCACAAGGGTTGTGTTATACAGAACCCAACATAGGCATGTCACAAGCTCAACAGTAAGGATTTCACAAACTGCAAAGCTCAACAGCTCAACAGCAGATTCCACAATTTCTCAAGTATCACTAGAAAGCAGTATCACAACACAACAAGGCTGTCAAAACAGGCATGTCACAAGCTCAATAGTAAGGATTTCACAAACTGCAAAGCTCAACAGCTCAACAGCAGATTCCACAATTTCTCAAGTATCACTAGAAAGCAGTATCACAACACAACAAGGCTGTCAAAACTCACAAGCTCAACAGCAAGATTCCACAATCTGCAGCTTTGCTAGATTATAAACAGAGCTCAATCAACAAAGCAGTATCACAACAAACACAACAACCATTACAACAAACACTACAAGCATCGCAACAAACACTACAACCAACCATATCAAGAAACACTATACCACATAACCACCAACCAAAGAAACAGAGTATCATCACAAGGTAACCAATTCTGAGCTACACAAGTCTCACAAAGAAGCAGAGTATCACAACAAGGTAACCAATTCTGAGCTACACAAGTCTCACAAAGCAAAGTATCACAACAGGGTAACCAATTCTGAGCTACACAAGTCTCACAAAGAAGCAGAGCATCATAAAAGGCAACAATATTGTAACAAGGGTTGGGGCAGAGTATCACAAAAAAGGCAACAACATTGTAACAAGGCTGCCGAAATGTCTACTTCACGATTTTACACACAAGAGGCAATAATAAGCTTTACGCTTTTTCAATATTACATCAAGATAGCATTAGGCTCAGATTATAAGCAGTTTCACATAAGCAAGTCTTATCATATATGGCTACAACATCAAAGGTTGCAAAGTTTTTATTGCCGTCTATTTGGAAATGCCACGCCAAAATCAATTTTTTTTTAAATCATCATTGCCGTATCTCGGTTTTTTTATAAAAAAAACAAGTTTCAAATATGCTTTTATAACAACAAACTGTTTATCAAGTTTCATCACAAACTGCTTAAGCAGTTTCATCACAAACTGCTTAAAATATAGTGGAGGGTGGGGATAAACCATGACAAAATTATGCTTAAAACTAGAGCCTGTGGACTGGGGGTAGGCTAGAGCAGGTATTCATACCACTCAAAGGTGGCAGATCAAGGTGTTAACCTACCCACAACCACAGGTATTCATCACAAACTGCTTAAACATAAGCAATAACCACAGAACCACCACCACAGAACCCTCCATATTTTATTTTCCATATAAGCAGTATCATAAGCAAACCCTAATTTTTGAATAAAAAATTAGATCTATCACAGTATATCACAAATCACATAAGAACACATAATCACCAACTACAGAACCAGCACCACAGAACCACCCACCACGAAACCCTAACTTTTAAAAAATTAGAGTTTCTTAAAAAAAAATCTAGATATGATAAATTAACATACACATCTTTCAATTAACACACTTTATATGAAGTAAATCAAAACAGATTGAAAAACCCTCAAATATTTTCGAAACCCTAATTTTTGAATAAAAAATTAGATCTATCACAGAATATCACAAATCACATAAGAACACACAATTAAGCACCACAGAACCACCCACCACGAAACCCTAACTTTTAAAAAATTAGGGTTTCTTAAAAAAAATCTAGATATGATAAATTAATATACACATCTTTCAATTAACACACTTTATATGAAGTAAATCAAAACAGACTGAAAAACCCCCAAATTACTTTTACGAAACCCTAATTTTTGAATAAAAAATTAGATTTATCACAGAATATCACAAATCACATAAGAACACACAATTAAGCACCACAGAACCACCCACCACGAAACCCTAACTTTTAAAAAATTAGGATTTCTTAAAAAAAATCTGGATATGATAAATTAATATACACATCTTTCAATTAACACACTTTATATGAAGTAAATCAAAACAGATTGAAAAAACCCCAAATTACTTTTACAAAACCCTAATTTTTGAATAAAAAATTATATCTATCACAGAATATCACAAATCACATAAGAACACACAATTAACAACCACAGAACCACCACCACAGAAAAACCCCAAATTACTTTTACGAAACCCTAATTAGAAACCCTCAATTTTTGAGAAACCCCCAACACAGATCACCAACAACATCCCCACTCACCATAAAATCCATCACAAATCATCAACAACATCACAAAATAATAGTGATTTTAGATCTAAAAACGTTTTTAGATCTAAAAATAGAGAGAGAAAAGAGAGCAGATGTAATTTAGAAAGAGAGAGAGTTTGTGAGTGTGTGGTGTGTGTGAGACAGTTGTGGTGATAAGAGTGCGTGTGTGGTGTGTGTGAGACAGCTGTGGTGATAAGAGTGCGTGTGTGGGTGTGAGATAGTTGTCCAATCATACGCGTTTTTATTTATTATTATTATTATTTTTATTATAAAGTTAGTTGTAAAAACGTTTTTTTTTTGTATATTTATTATAAAGTTAGTATAAAAAAAAAGTTAGTTGTAAAAAAAAATTGTGATAAAAAAAAGTATTTTGTTAAAAAAAAGTATTTTGTTAAGTTTATAAAATTTGTTATAAAAAAAAAGTAATTTGTTATAAAAAAAAAGTTAGTTGTAAAAAAAATGTGAATAAAAAAAAGTATTTTGTTAAAAAAAAAGTATTTTGTTAAAAAAAATATTTTGTTATAAAAAAACATTTTGTTATACAAAAAAGTTAGTTGTAAAAAAACGTCACCCATACGCATTTGTAAAAGTATTAATTATAATAAAAGTATTGTAGTAGTTTTGTAAAAAAAAAAGTTAGTAGTAAAAAAAAAGGTAAATTCGTAATGTTTTTTCAGGGGTTCGGTTCTCACGAGCAATTAACGGATTGGGTGCAAAACATAGCTCGGGAACTCGGTTTTGTCATTGTTAAAAGAAGAACTAAATCAGAAAATGGTATTATGAGCGAAATCAATTATGGGTGTACAAAGGGTGGGATTTATGAACCCGAAGGTACTGGAAAACGGCATACCAGTACCTCTAAAACCGGGTGTGCATTCAAATTAGTGGCGAAATATCTTAAAAGAAGATCATATTGGATTTTGAAAGTCAAGGAGGATTGTCATAATCATCGTTTGTTAGAGTCGGTGCATGGTGTGCCATATGCATTGCGATTAAATGATGATGAGTTCGAGTTGGTTAAAGAATTGACAGAGTATACCGTAAAACCATGTAATATACTCGCGACAATACAGGGTCGTAATCCGGATAACGTGTCTAGCGTTAGAACTATATATAACGCACAAGTTAAGATCCGGAGAGCCATAATAGGTAATCGAACTCCAATTCAAGTCCTTTACGCACATTTGACGCAATCAGGGTACACATATTACGATAGGGTAAGTGACAATAATGAGCTTGAGGAACTATTTTTTGTTCACCCTACGTAGTACGCTTTATGGTGTACGTTCCCTGAAATCATGCTAATAGACTCCACTTACAATACCACGCTGTTTAAATTGCCATTTTTGGAAATTGTCGGAGTAACATCAACAAATAAAACATTTTCGATGGCGTTTAGCTTTTTAAACAGTGAAAAAGGGCCTAATTTTCAATGGGTATTGCAACGTGTGAAGATGGTAATAGACGAAAGATACTATCCACGTGTTATCGTCACCGACAGGGATTTAGCGTTGGTTGAGGCATGCAGAGCAAAATTCCCGCATGCTCACAAAGTACTATGTCGATGGCATATTTCCCAAAATCTGCTTCAGTATTGCAGAGGTAAATGTGATTCGGAAAAGGAGTACAACCTCTGATGTAAAAATCGGTCCAGGCGGCCGATTAATCCCCGCATAATCGCTGATCGCTCACTAAGTGCCTTGATTTATCATAATCGGCCTATTTAATCGCTCTGGTCAAAGATCGCTTAAAAATTGGTCAACAAACCGATTAATCAGACAAAATCGGTCTAATCGGACAAAATGGCTTAAAAATCAGTCAACAAAATCGCGTAAAAATAAGTCAAAATCGCTTAAAAATTAATCAACAAACCGATTAATCGGACAAAATCAGTCAAAGATCGCTTAAAAATAGTCAACAAACCGAGTAATATCTATGTTTGACTTTAAACTTTGAAGAATTATGTATTATGTTTATATTTGAACACTTGAAATATTTAATACTTTGATGCATTATGCTTATCTCATACATATAATATAGTATAATATCTAAAATTACAATTTTGTGCATAAAAATTTCAATCCGATTAATCCCCGCCTAACCGATTAATCGCTAGGCCCTACCCAACCGCCTCACTAGCGCCTAACGATTTTTACAACCTTGAGTACAACTCCATCAAACACACATGGGATTGGATGGTTAAAGCTCAAACACGCGCCTTATTCGAGCAACATTATCAATGCCTACAACAAAAATTGGTCAACCATCCGGGTACTTAATTATTAATTCAGTGTTTTTATTATTTAACAAATATGCACCCGATTGACCTTGTATTAATTCATCGTTTTTTCAGATATTGCTCGGTATCTGGATAACTGGCTGCGAGATTACGGGAACATGTTTGTCTCGTGTGTTACCGATGAATATCGCAGCTACGGCCAGACAACAACGTGTAGAGTTGAGGCTCAGCACGCATTGTTGAAATTATATTTGGGCGGCACACAGTCCAACTTAAACACGTTGTTGATTTCGATTGATAAGATTCTTAATTCTCAAAAGGGCGCGATACAAGAGAGTTTTAATAGAAGCATAAATGAGAAAATAAATAAATGTGATATACCAATATTTGCAGAGTTGTGGTATAACGTTTCCAAATATGCTTTTATACTCATGTACAAAGAACTCCACTTGAAGATCGCCGCAGAAGATTGTAGCCATCAGTTGCGATCAATTTATGGACTACCGTGCTTTTGTCAAATGACTTACTATCGAATTAATGGTAAGTATATTAAAGTCAATTTTAATGAATGCTTTCACGAAATGGTTTTACATAAGTCACTTTTAATGAATGCAGGTGTGCCTATTCCATTGGATAGCCTTAATATATTTTGGAGAACCCTGTCTGTACCGTGGCCTGTTGTCAGTACTCTTGTGCTTGATGATGATGATGATGATGATGATGATACAAGAGAGTTTGAAAATGGTGTGCGACAATTCAAGAGTGTTTTTGGCAAAGCGACGTCGTTTGTCAAGAAGAATATGTTAACGAAGTTAAGAGGGATATACCAACCTAAATCTGTTGACACGCGTCAACCTGTTGTTCAGGAAAATACCAGCGGACGTTCGAGCGCAAAGGACAAAAGGTCCAAGGCTACAAAAGTTCCGGACTTGAATGAAGTACCAATCGTAGATCACCGAAGAAGTACAAATTCAAGATCTACAAAAGTCCCGAACTTGCGGCAAGAACCACCAAGAGATAGTTCTTACACGGGTGATAGTCTACGCCACATATTATATGTTGGAGATAATGTGAGCAATGGTTTTATTGAGGCAATTCCACAGATTTACCGTCCATACGTAATAAGTATACATAATGTGCTGGGTGATGGGAATTGCGGGTTTTGGTGCGTTGCTCACAGTATTTTTCAAAACGAAAATAGGTGGGCCGAAGTCAGACATATGTTATTGGAAGAGTTAGACACACATAGGCAAACTTACATAAGTATGTGGCAGCAACATGACTTTGACCTTCTTTGGTATACAATAGACTGGTTCAATTGAGGTGCACCTATCGGTCGCTGGATGGTGATGCCAATCACGGGGCTGGTTATCGCTTTAATGATTCACCGACCGGTTGTATTTATATCCCAGCATGGTTGGAACACATGTTTTCCGCTTTTTTCCGGGCCAAACTTATCACAAGGAATCGACCCCCTTGTGATTGCCCGCGTGGGGGAGAGAGACTATGCTCACTACATTTTACCGACGCTAGACTCAAATTTTCCACTTCCGCGTAACCACCCACAATGGAGGTTTTTCAGAGAGCCAGTTGCAGCCGAATGGATAACTTTATATGAACATCGACTAATGGAGTAAATATTATACAGAAAAAACATTGTAAATGATTATTGATTTATGTTGTAAATAATTATACCGACAAAACATTGTAAATAATTATTGATTTATGTTGTAAATAATTATACCGACAAAACATTGTAAATAATTAATGATTTATGTTGTAAATAATTATACCAACAAAACATTGTAAATAATTATTAATTTATGTTGTAAATAACTGTTTGTATTATATAGCAAATGATTAAATATTTATTTAAATTTGTAAATAACATTATTGATTGATTATGCAAATTCTTTTGTCAGGTGGGCCGAAGAAATCCTTTCTGGTGTCGATGTGATAGAGGATTTATTATAGAACGGACATCCTGGCAAGACGGTAGTCGTAGGCGACCGTTTTATGCATGTCCTCTTTCAGTGGTAAATAATCATACGTTTGCTTAGTTATGTAAATAATTTGTTTGTTAAAAATACATTTCTTATTATTTTCTTAACATGTAACAGCCAGGTACAAAAGACTATGGGTGTCGATACTTCAGGTGGAAAGATGAATTTGAAGAAGAGTACATTAATCAAGCCTCTTCTTCAACGCAGTGCTCAAACTGCGTTGCTAAAGATAATGAGAACAAGTTGTTGAAGACAAGAATAAAGACGCTGGAGATGGAGTTAGAATTGGCAAAGAATCCTGAGGATCACGCTTGTCAGTCGGGTGCAAGGCTCCATGATCTTTTAACCGAAATGAATAATCTTCATATGTCGTAGATATTGTTGTTTTTAAATAATATGTTAACATTGACGTTTAATTTAATAATAACAGTTGTTGTTTTTAAATAATATAAGTTTATGTGTAAACACTGATCTTGTAGTAGTTTATAAATGCAAATGAGTAAACGTTATTTTTTTTTATAACGTCATCTTTTTTTATAACGTCATATAGGCAATTATTAATTAAGTATACACAACACAAAAATATTAAAAAAAAAAAACATTACAAAAAAACATTACAACACAAAAACATTACAAACATTAAAAAAAAAAAAAAAAAAAAAAAAAAAAAAAAAAAAAAAAAAAAACCTCCCATTTAGGAAGGGTTGAGATAAAAAATAGTGGAGGGTCCGGTAAACAAAACATAGGTATTATTGTCACACGTTCACAAAATTACACAGTCGAATACACATGCATGTAGTAAAAGGTCAAGAATCTTTTAGTATACATGCATAACCTCAAGTCATAAATTCTGATAATCATGTCATTAATGCTGAACATAGACGTCGTACTCGATAACAGCATCAGCTTTGATCACATCTAGACTATGAGTCTTTGCAAGAACATAACCACGTGCAAATCGAAAAACCCCAGTCCCGCCAACTATTGGCATCTCTCTAACCGGCAATAAAACTGCGTTCTTGCCTAATATACTGAGAGTGCTGCCATTATACTTTCCTTCAGTAAAAACAAAATTCATAAGCATTATCAACCCGAATTCATTTAAATCACAAAATGCATATAGCCCTTGAGCCCTTCCCACAATCTTGGACGTAAGTTCTGGACCCACTGTCAATAGGTCGTCGATCATGACAGCTGCACCAAATTGGGTGCCAGACGAGTTAGTCTTGATGGCCTGATCAAGTATTGGGACAACGGTGGGGTTCTTGCCGCTTCGTATGTCTTGGAAGTAGAAGTGGAGGTGGCTTAGTTTCTGTTTACCTAACTCGAATGATTTTTGTGACATGTTTCTGGAAAACTGATAGGAATGTGAGTGAAAGAATAGTGAGAATAGTAGGATAATAGGAATGTTATACTTGTTCTTTGGGAGAATTTGGGCCATGGTGTGTGTGTGTGTGAGAAAGCTAGAGAACTTGATATGTGAAAAATTGGTGTGTTGGGAGTCTTCTTATAAACAAGATAATGTGACCACTTGGAAGAAGTTTAACTGTCTTACATTTGACTTCAAGAGATAAGAACCTAAAATTGAACAAGTAAATAATATATTATTTGCCACCATTCTTACATGTTTATGAAAAACAATATACATGTTACATCGAGTACGTATATATATCTTAATTGTTTAACACTTTGTAAGAATAGTTTAATTATAATTGGGATATGAGAATGGAGTAGTTAATGAACTTGTTGATCGAATGTCAGCGCTTCAGGTTTTCCTGCGCAGATTACAGTTCCTTTTTTGTTGAATTGGTTTAGACCATGGTCTGTGTGTGTGAGAAAGCTAGAGAACTTGATATGTGAAAATTGGTGTTGCGTTGGGAGTCTTCTTATAAACAAGATAATGTGACCACTTGGAGGAAGTTAAATAGAAATACCGACGATTTTGCCCGACTGTCTTACATTTGACTTCAAGAGATAAGTGTTAGAGTTTGTGGATAAATATTAATAAGTGTATGTCTAGAATCGAACTCGAGACCACGGGATTGCACACTTTACGTATGAGAATTAAAGTTTAATAATTTTATATAAAAAGTTGTATTTAATTATTAATTACACAAAACGACTAACTACCATTTAGTAATTAACGAATATTGACTAATGGTTAAAGAAAAGGGCTAGAGTGGAAATTGGATGTCAAGAAGGATCCGGAAACCCCTTGTGGGTTTGTGGCTGATCGGATGGGGTAACCCATTCTCACTCCAACTTGTCCTTCAAGTTTTCCATCTTATAAATACAAGGCTTTAGGTTCATTGATGGGTGATCTTGCACACACACAATAAATCTGAAAACTTGTTTTCTTCCCTTGTGGGTTTAGTACGAACTAGCAAAATTGCCCGCGCGTTGCTGCGGGGCGGCTGTTTTTGGGTAAATTTCTTATGTATTATACGTTTTTTGTTCTGCTGTTTTTAAATCGTTATCTTGGGATTTTATGTTTATAATGATGTTATGCTTGCGTTTCGTATTTCTGATAAATTAATCTTAAGCGAATCTATATTTGCTTAGTGGATGCAATTTGATGGTAAAATTTCATATTGGTTTGATACAACTTCTATCTTTAACGCATGGCACGGCATTTATAAGCTAAAATTTTTATGTTTTTTTTTTGTTTATTTTAAACAATGTTTTTGTGTATTTTTTGTATGTGTATGTATTTTTTTTATATACTTTTTTTTTCCAAAAGTAGGATACCTTTTTTTTTTAATGGCGTCTTTGTCCTTTTTATGATGTAGGTGAGATGTTATTATTATTATTATTATTATTATTATTATTTTGTTTATAAAAAGTTGGTTCTTAAGTATTCACCACTTTAATTGAATTGTATATGATTAGATTAAAAATTATAAATGTTAGACTTAATGAAGAAGCTAGAATTAAGAAAACTAAGAACTACAAAAATAACATTTACATGTGGTAGCAGAAATAAAGGTAGATGAAAATGTTTTAGATAGAAAGGAATAATAAATTCAGGTAGTACATAATATGGGTCCACATGGCTATAAAGAAATTTCTAGTATACAGAGGTATGGTCTAATGAAGATTTCCAAGATATTAGTACAAAAAATATTGCTTGTGTCTTCGTGTGTGTACAACTACTCTGAAGCACAGGTTACTTTACAAACAACTGCACCTTACAACCTTTTGAAGCACTCGCCTATGACCCAAACATCCTCCCCTCTTTTAGTATATATATATAATGACTGCCCTTACTATAAAATATATATGTATCGTACATTATATCTCTATCAAAATAATGTACCAGCTCATTATGATAACACATGGTTATTGTAAAGTCATAGCATGAATAGTTTATATACATGCATGATTGACCGTTGGTGTTATGATTATTTTATATGCATGGACTATATCATGCACATGCATATATTATAGCGTTAATTCTCAAATGAGGACTTTTTGTGGATTGGAATTCCCACCAATGACTTTTTTAGCTAGTGTTCCCAATTTAGTCAAGTGCTAATGTGCGATCGTGCGATCCCACCAGTTTCTTGCCAAGTGTCCCAGACAAATAGGACTTGTCCCCACTATCACTTGTCCTTTACCCCACCCACTATCTCTTGTCCCCCATGTGTCCAGACAAAAAATACTTATTTACCCTTAGTTCTATAAGTCAAATAAATGTGCGATTTTTGTACCTATTAAATGTGCGAATTCGTTTTATTTCCAGATTCAAATGTGCGATTTAAATGAGCGAATGTGCGACTTCGCTTTTATTTCCAGATCTGTGAGACCCAATACATTAAACCATTAAACCATTTCCAGATCTGTCATCCTATATTCAAGAAACCACAAAAGGGACACAAGCTTTTTCAAATTCCAGCATTTGGAGCGATCTTAACGGTTCAAGATCTTCATCGTCATCATCACAACTAAACGGATTGCCATTCTTATGTTCTTGAAACTTTCTCACAACATAACCAACCTTTACAGCCTTTTGTTAAATCTATAGATCTACAGATCTGGTAATGATGTGGTCGACGAATCTGGAAGTGGTGATGGTCTACGGATCTGGTAGTGGTGTTGGTCGACATATCTTGTAGTGGTGGTGGTTGACGGATCCGTTGGTGGTGGTGGAAGGTGGTCGCTGGCGAGTTGGATCTGGTGCTTGTGTTGGTAGACGCAGGTGGTTTAGTGGTGGTGGTGGAAGTATCAGGTGGTGGTGATGATGGATTTGGAGGCGGTGGTGAGTAGTGGTAAATGAGAGAAGGAGATGAAAAAATGAAAGAGATAAAGAGGTATTTATTTGTATTTATTAGGGGTATTTTTGTCATTTAAACAAAAATTCAAAGTCAAAGTTTAGACAAAGTATCAAATCAATTGTACTTTTATTAATAAAAAAGTAGACACGTGGCAAGAAACTGGTGGGATCGCACGATCGCACATTAGCACTTGACTAAATTAGGAACACTAGCTAAAAAAATCATTGGTGGGAATTTGAAACCACAAAAAGTCCTCATTTGAGAATTAACGCTATATTATATCTATTCCTTCCTTGTGAATTATAAATCGTTTTGTGTTTTATTTGAACTAGCATTCGCTTTAATTCGTTAATAGTACGTGTGTACAAGAATGTGGTACAATCACACTATTGATTGTATCTTCGATCAATTAACAAAACGGTAAGAGGTTAATCATTGATCCTTATAAACCCTAATTAGGGTTCTTCAATTGTTCAGGAATTCAAGATTGCATGTGGTACGTTCCTATTTATGTTTTTGTTAATAATTATATGTTATACTTGATCCATAGCTTCCGCATACGTGTGTACTTTGATTTATATGACTGTCATGATATTTATATTCTAACAGTGGCATCACGAGCCATGTATAACATATAATTGATCACTTAAACATAATAAAATTCGTATCTTTAATAGTTTTAGATACATGTTTTGGATCTAGGGTTTGTTTTTTTTAATTTTTTCAAAACCCAAACCCTAATTGGGGGGTCGATTTTTTTTCCATGAACCCTAATTAAGGTTTGTGGTTTAATTAATTAAATTGTAATTAATTAGAAAGCCTAGGTCATTAACTAGTTAATTGAACGTACTTGTGACCTAATTGGTAAGTGTTATGCTTTGATCTGTGACGAAGCATGCATGTTAGTCATAGATTGTTAATTGTTTTAATTGTTAACATATGTCACATGTTTTAGATAGATCTAAAATAGGGGAAGACCCCATATTATTAAAATCAATTTATGTGCTATGAGGTGTGTATATTGACTTTGGCCTACGCAATTGATTCGTCAATGTATGTGGCTCCACTTCCATTAAGAAGGGAAGGCCTTAGTTGATTGCATGCATAATTGAAACCTAGAATTGATTTTATTAGGATCTTTTCTAAACAAGATTGCATGTGGCTATTTGTTTCACCTATAATTGTTATGATTATTAGTTATGTGATTTGTCTTTAATTACTTGTTTTATTGTTTTAATTTTGTTGGACACGTTGTAAGCAATAAAAGGGTAATTTTTTATAAAGAAAATAAATTGGACTAATAATGGTGAAACTTTAAGTAATAAAGATTGATTCTTGCGGTGTCTTATGTGCCGATAGTGGTTCGCTTCGCGCGGTAATTGGCTCCCAGGCGAGACTAGCAAGATTCATACTTTATTACATGTTTTAAGATTTAATCCATAAACTTTTGCTTGATTGATGTTTTTGTACACATGGTTTTAAAAGTAAGTCCTATAGGACAAATTCATAATGTGGTAAGAAGGCTTGGAAAGAGCCTTAGAGTCTGCCTTGGTTATCACACTTATGAATGCGTCTTAGACGACTTTCTTTTATCTCCATTCTTGTACAATATCATCTTAAGGGTGATTTACCTCAATTCCACTTTTGTGGGCGATAATTGAAGGTTCTACTTTAATTGGTGAACCCGATACCTCAAGTAAAACTTTGTGTATTAATCTTAAGAATTAGTAATAAAAATGTTTTGAAAACTTATGTTATGAAGATGAGTGCATGCATCTTCGTACATGATTTGATTATCAAATCAAACTTAATACCCTAAAATTTAAGTTACATGCCATCTAACTATAAGAAACAATTGAAGTTATTATTTGGTAGACGTGAGACGCATGCTAAATTTTAATGACAAGGTAAAATTCTGTTAATGCGTGAGACCATCTATGGAGATTTTACTGTTTCTAAGTTAGACGACTTAATTAAGTTGTGCGTGAGACCTAGAACTTAAGGCATGAGATGGGATGAAACATGCTTACATTGCAAATTGATGAATCAATTTGATGTAATTCCCATAATGATCTAGGAATTAGAAATTGTTTGCCAATTATTGTTCGACAGATTACCTTATTGAATACTTTCATTACTAGCAGATCAACTGATGTAATGAAATTATGTCAATTAGGATCCTAGCTTTAAGAAAATACTATGGTTTATATGAATATTTACCAATGGGTATTTTATTTTCTTAAAGACCTAATTATCGAAAATACTAAAATTGAATTTTGTAAATTCTTTTAAATGTATTAATGCAACATTGAACCGTAAACGTAAGTTATTCTTTTCACAAGTAAATTGATTTACACCCGTATGGGGTTTTTGGTTAGAATCAACTTTACTGAAAGAATAAACATAGTCTTCTTTCCATAAGAGAAGTTTGAGACTTAATCCTAATCCTTTTCTTGAATGAGAAAGATATAATAGGATGATTAGAATTGTCTAAATTCTAAATACATAACTCATAGCAAACTTTAATAGTTATGATTATTTGCACCTTATGAGTTATTTAATTAGAATCTAGACTTGTTACTGCAAAATGGTAAAAGAAAAATTAGATTATTTTATCTAGTTGTTTTGCTTTGGACCATTTAAAGATAATACATACAATTGTTGGAATGGTAGACCTATACAGGAAGAAATTGCATGCCCAGTTTTTTTTTCAAGTTAATTGTTTGGAATGTGATGAATCACATTTATGTAGTAGAATACATTCTTTTAAAACCTATATAATTGTTGCGAATGGGTTTTTCTCAAAGATGTAGGAAAGTGAATAGCACACTATTTCCTTTCACTGGTTAAATGAAACATTTATAATGTTGTCAAATTCAGTGGGAGGATTATGTTTGTATTACTGAATAAGGAATTATAGTAATGATCTCTAATTCAGTGGGAGCTACAAGGATTGTTATTTTGCTAGTAATCTACTTTATCTTTGAATATCTCAAGATGAATACTTTCCAAATAGA
Organism: Artemisia argyi; assembly: GCA_030686995.1. NCBI lineage: Eukaryota > Viridiplantae > Streptophyta > Magnoliopsida > Asterales > Asteraceae > Artemisia > Artemisia argyi. The sequence continues at coordinate 10,960,606 of CM060689.1, read as the reverse complement.
TCCTAATTTTCAAGGATAGTCATGTACGTTTCCTTGTTAATTCAGTAGCTCTATATCTACTAGTTATATAATTGACACAATCATATTGTTCATATTAACAAACGCATGCATGTTGTTGATATGGTACATAGTGTTGTTCCATGCACAAGTGGGAGAAATCTTTATTGTGTGCAAGGTACAACACATAAGAATATGATTTAAAGGATTCTCTTAACTGCAAAGTAAGAGACTCTCATTCTAATACACATCTAATCCAAGAAACACTTGGTGTTGTAATTTAGTATAAGTGAGACCTTGGCTATATTACAACAACAAGGTGAATTTCTATGATTACGTGAGACGTACATGGAAAATTTACAGTTTTAAAATTGGATACTTATTAGAACATGTGTCAATAACAATACTACTTCAAGTTTAGTATTTATGTATTATTGGAATAACATAAATGCATGAAGTAAAATAATACTACTTCAATAATTATGTATTTTTAGAATGACATAAATAAATGAAGTAGTGAGTTAACTTGAAAATACTACTGAAACCAAATGATGGTGTTCATGTTACTTTAGTTATACATGTTTATACTTTATTGTATAGTTATAAACATGAAGTCTTTTACAAGACTTATAATAAAGTAAGACGTTAACTTGTTATGTTTTTTTTAATTAAGACATATACAAGAAGTCATTGAGTTGATAAATGATTAATAACGTATAGTGGGATTATAACAAGTTTATGTTTTTGATGAGACATGAACAAGAAGTGACTTGGTCAAAAGTACTTATGTGATAAAGCATGCAATTGGTTTAAAAAAATACTATTATACCATTAAGTGGATTTAGTTGGTAAATAGACAAGCTAAAAGATATATGGTTATCTTACATATTGTTAGATTGTTTTACAATATGAGTTCTAATGAAATACTAGATTATAGTATGTTCAGTTAGGAAATCAAACTCTTGTTGTAGTGTTTGGTTCAAGATAACTACATCTTCTTTTCTTCCAAAAGTTATCAAGGTTAGAAATTGAGTATGGATTGAATATACTCAATTAGCCTCCTAGAAGATTAATAAGATGTTATTGAATTATGAAATGTGATGAATCACATTAAGTCTTAAAAATTGAAGTTCTGAATTTGTTAAGCTACTTATGTGTAGGTCATTAACAAAGGAATATCAGGAACTGTCAATGTGTATTTGTAATGTCCTAAAAGAGAAAATTGGATTGTTGCTCTAATTGCTAAGTATTTATAGATAGTCTATACAGCACTAAAAGCAAGTAGGAGTTTTTATCTTGAAAAGATAAAATTACAAAATACATAATCTTCTAAAATCACACTAGTGAAAATCATGATGAGGCTTAATATGTAAATGATAAACCTCAAGATGATGGAATTATCATTCATAGATCCACTTGGATATCTCAGATATTTGGTTCATATGCTGAGGACTATATGATGAAGTATTACCAAATAATGAATTGGGTAAATTACTCATACTATGAATGTTAAAGATGTTGTTCATAAAGATATTCAAATTTTAAAAATTTGGTTTATCTTAATTCTTAATAGTTAGATAATGAAGATGAGTTTACTCATAGAATATGCAACCCTAGTGGTTTAAAACTTTGTGTAGAAATCATATGGACAAAAATTGTATACATATTTTAATGCATGTCTTATGACAAGAATTTTAATCATATTTATGCAATTAACTATGATTGAATACTCTTTCCTAAGCACATTAAAGATACAAAGATGGTAATTGTCATATTTATATGAATATGAAATTTGACAATGAATATCAAAACTCTTTCTTGAATGATTACTTGAGCGAGGACGATAAGTAATCAAAAGGAGTTTATGAATTCAAATAAATCTTTGGAAGTATACAAAGGGCAATAATCCATGAATGGATAAATGCATGCATCTAGGAGATTACTCTTATATTTAATTATTGAATCTATGTATTGATTTATAATTAAAATAAGATACTACCTCCGTCCCAAAATTATCGTCCCCTATTGACTTTTTCGGTCTTTACCTTTCAACTTTGACCTTATGTATTTTTGTTTATATTCAATAATACTTGATGCAAAATATATGAACGAATTGAGTTTTAAGTGTATTTTCATTGGTATAATTTTCATCAAGTATTGTATAACACAAACAAAAATATTTATAGTCAAAGTTGAGAAAGAAAGACCGAAAAAGTCAATAGGGGACAATAATTTTGGGACGGAGGGACTAATTTGTAAGTATTCTTGAAAGCTAGTGGGAGTATTATGTTTGATTTACTAAATCATATATGTTGTATAACATATAAGAAGTAACATTCCATATAAGTAAAATGTTGAGTCTTAGTTTGGAATGAAATTTTAATTTAAAGATTTAGAAAATAAAACATACAAGCTTGGAACTAAAGTTTATTATTTAATAAACATGTGTAGTAAATAAATCCAATTAAAAATTAGTATATAACTTTTGACTTAGAATAAATGATCCTCAGCCTGGAATTGCTCCTAAATTCTAAGTATAAACAATATGGCAAATTGTTGCGTAATTGTTATAGCCGACAATAAATCTTGAAAGATTGGAAGGCATCAAGCATTACACAATGGATATTAAGTTTACGGGATTTTTAAGAGCATATTGTAATTTTATACAATTATGCTAGTTTAATTGAGATGATACTCAATACTAGTCATGGTAGGATTTTATCCTTGTTAATGGCCATGTAAACTAGTTGTGATCAACTAAGAGAATAGTTGCATTATACATTAAAGAATTAGAATAATTTAAACTTTAAAATGTTTGAAAGTTTAATTGTCATAAGTTGGTGATTGAGAATGTCACACCATTTATGAAATATTAGGTGACTGATGCGCACATACAAGAACTTCAATAATTGAATTCTTGAAATAAGTATTCTTAAAATTTCTATAGATCAACGTTAGTTGATTTATGCCTTGTCAACAAGTATGATTGACAAGACTTGAGGCATAATTCATTAACTAGAAATATCATGCATTGATCTATTTAGTATTTGGATAAAGGACATTAAGCAATTATTATTTATAATGAATTAAAGTACTTAGTACGTTTGTTTTCATTAATAATAAATTGTGTCCTATATTTGCATGTTTAAATCCTTGAATAATTTGTGTTATTCTAAATTGTCCGTTGTCAATTAATGATACGAGAATATCATTAAACTAAGATAAATCTAAGTATTGGTTAGAATATACTTGAAAGTATATTGATGCGTTGACATACCAATTTCACATGATATTCAATGAATTGAATATAGGACTTATCCCAACTACATGATTTTACTTTATGGATCTTGTCAGTAAGTAAATCATGAATTTGTTATCCTCAGACTTGAGATACCAGATAAGTGACATGGATGTAGCGCATTTCTGTGAAGCAATTTACCGCTATCCGTAACTGGTAGTCATAAGGATTGTTTTCAGAAGTGTTGCAAAGTTCATGGGTTATTCGTGTAGTCAAGAAAGAATTTGTTCCATCAAATTTGTTTTGAAGTTTAATACTGTTGGTCCCCTCGTAGGGTTGACAAGATGTTTGCGTGCGCACGCCCAAAGTCTATCTGGAATACGTTCAGATGTTTTGGTAATCTTGATCAATCATAAACAACGAGAAACATAATTGTTAATTAAAGAATGACTGAGATCCATATCTTTATTAACGTGGTATTAGAAACAAAAGGATAATAATAATAATAATAATAATAATAATAATAATAATAATAATAATAATAATAATAATAATAAATCATTAAAGGTTTTTCTAGGAGACCTCCCTCGAGTTGAACTAGGGGCATTGGCGTGTTGCTAGACGCTAACCAATGTCATTATACTATTAACAGATATCCAAGTGGGAGCTGTTAGAGTTTGTGGATAAATATTAATAAGTGTATGTCTAGAATCGAACTCGAGACCACGGGATTGCACACTTTACATATGAGAATTAAAGTTTAATAATTTTATATAAAAACTTGTATTTAATTATTAATTACACAAAAAGAGTAACTACCATTTAGTAATTAACGAATATTGACTAATGGTTAAAGAAAAGGGCTAGAGTGAAAATTGGATGTCAAGAAGGATCCGGAAACCCCTTGTGGGTTTGTGGCTGATCGGATGGGCTATGGGGTAACCCATTCCCACTCCAACTTGTCCTTCAAGTTTTCCATCTTATAAATACAAGGCTTTAGGTTCATTGATGGGTGATCTTGTACACACACAATAAATCTAAAAACTTGTTTTCTTCCCTTGTGGGTTTAGTACGAATGACTGCCCTTACTATAAAATATATATGTATCTTACATTATATCTCTATCAAAATAATGTACTAGCTCATTATGATGACACACATGGTTATTGTAAAGTCATAGTATGAATATTTTATATACATGATTAATAGTTGGTGTTATGATTATTTTATATGCATGGACTATATCATGCACATGCATATATTATATCTATTCCTTCCTTGTGCATTATAAATCGTTTTGTGTTTTATTTGAACTAGCATTCGCTTTAATTCGTTAATAATACGTGTGTACAAGAACGTGGTACAATCACACTATTGATTGTATCTTGAATCGATTAACAAAACGGTAAGGGGTTAATCATTGATCCTTATAAACCCTAATTAGGGTTCTTCAACTGTTCAGGAATTCAAGATTGCATATGGTACGTTCCTATTTATGTTTTTGTTAACAATTATATGTTATACTTGATCCATAGCTTCCGCATATGTGTGTACTTTGATTTATATGATTGTCATGATATTTATATTCTAACAATAAGAACCTAAAATTGAATAAGTAAATAATATATTATTTGCCACCATTATAAGTATATATTAAGTCCCATCAGATATTACGTCGTTTTATGTAGCGGGTTTCCCGCCAAAAATAAGCGGGCTACCAAAGCCCAACTCCTTGGCCTTTATACGTCGCCCGATCCAATAAGTTTTATACTAGCTTATCATATGGTTCTTCGAGAGTTTTCCACACACACCCACACACACCTAACCACCGCTATACATATCAGACACACCATTCTTACACATTCGCTTATCCATACGTAAGAATCGTCACTATCCAGTTGGGGATTTGAGGATGGAACCTTGAAACTCTAGAAGTAGAACCATACAATTGGCAGCATCATAAGGATTTCAGGATGAGGATAATGAAAGGGGTCGTTGCTAATTTGTCGAGGATGAAGCCACATGAAGAAACAGACCCATCTTCTTTGCAGGTTTGTTTATATATACTTTATGTTGAATTTATGGGTTATAGTGTGATATTGTTTAAGGTTTTAATTTATCTTGGGGTTTTTTTTTTTTTTTTTTTTTTTTTTTTTTTTTTTTTTTTTTTTTTTTTTGTTTGTTACCGAGTATGCCGAAAAAACAAAATTAAACTCAATTATTGATTTGATATAAAAGATTAAAGACTGTTTCATTATGATTTATTAGCATTATTGAGGATATCGGTATGAGAAATCAGAGCGATTTACTGATGAAATTGAAGTGGGTTAAAAAGATTTTACCTTACAAAAGGGTAAAGATTTTGACTAAAATTGTTTTAGGTAAACTGTGCCGCTTTGACCTTCCAAATCTCCAACATGTCGGGTTAAAGAAACATACCTCAAAATATACATTCAAGGCTATATAAACCTGATCATTCAGAGATCTTAAGTGATTGCATTTTTTCAGGTTTCAAATACAAAAAAATGATTAAGTGCAATATGTTGTGATGATGAAGTCCATATCAGAATGTTCACTATCTCGGTAAGTTTTACTGATTCACAATACCATGATTGAAGTTCGGTGTCATAAACAATAACATGTTTATCAGTATAGTAATTATATATTTCACGTAACATCATGTGAAAGCATCCATATGCTCATATCCCGTGCTTACATCTTCTCTAATTACGTAACGGGTTTACTCCCTTATTGGTCAAACTAAGTCAAAGGTCACTTTGCGTAAACGCATCCTTTCCCACTTGGGTTATGCTTTACATCAAGGCAAAGCACTTAACTTGTTTGAACCAAGGTATTCGTTGAGAACGTCGAGTCGTGAAAAGTCACGAGATATGATACTATGGATTCTCGACGTTGTGTTACTTGAACTTATAAGTAACTTATGATTTTCTCAACTTATAATCTTAATTGTCTAAACCTTTTCCCTCCTAATGACAATTAGATTATTTTCTTCTTAATTACTTTTCTTAAATCATCTTCTTCATCAAGATACCACTCAACCCAAAACCATCAAACCCAATACCACCAAATCTCCGACAATCCTTCCCAAATATCCTTCTCCAACATTCCCTTACATCACTTACACAAAGTGTACTCTTGTCCCCTACACACCTTTGATCCTAGCCATCCAATTCAAACTCAATTCATCTCAACCATCCATTCCCTTACAACATCACATCTCTTACACATCTCTTATATTCCTTACACACCTTTAATCTCAACCATTCAATTCAAATTAAACACATCTCAACCATCCATCCAATCTCCTCTCTATTCCAACACATGTGTTTAATCCCAACCATCCATTTCAAACCAAAACCATCTCAACCATTGATCCAACCTTTCCCCCCAAGCAAAGAGGCTCCCTTTGATCTCATCAATCCATTTCAAACAAACTCATCTCAACCCTTCATTTACCCTTTCCCCCCAAGCAAAGCATATTCCTTAGGAATATTCCTTTCTTAACCCAACCATGGTTCACCATACATAACCATGGTTAGTTCTCAACACACAACCCTAACCCAACTATTGTTAACTCTTAACCACACCAAGGATGGAACATTCCCTTGGATACACCCTTTAACCTAACCATGGTTTACTCTCTATACACTTCTTTCTAAGCCTAACCATGGTTAACCTCTAAACCTTTAACCTAACCATAGTTACACCTTAACCCTTCCCTTGAGGAATATCCCATGGCATATTCTCTTCTCTATTATGCCATGTGAGGAATACCATTTCTACCCCTACCAAATTACCCTTTCTACTCTTCTACCCTTGGTATTTGGTTTTCTTATAAACAATTCACAAAACATTTTCCAAATTGGCTATTTGAGTTGGTAAACCTTAGATTGATTAATGTTAAGGTTTAGTGTGAAGTACAATTGGGGGTTTAGCAAGGTGAGGTATTTATAATGCCAAACACCCAAAGCTTTAGGAATATTTTCCTGGGTATCTGGCGCGCCACCCGCGCGTCAACGCGTGGGTGACGCGCCGGCCTCGGTAAAATGTTCCCAAGTTGGGTTCTTGGCCTATAAATACTAACCTTGCCTCTTGTATTCCTCACCCCTTGCCATTCTTCTTTCTCTCTAATCTCTCTATCTCTAATCTTGTGTTCTTGATTTTCATATATCATCTTTGAAAGAACACATCTTTTTTGCAAGGGAAGAATCACAAGAACCTAATCCACTCTTGTGATTGTGTCGAGGGTCTTTTATCTTATACCCTTTCTATTACAATCGAGTCTCTAGGTTAGGTTAGGGCTTGATTAAACAAACACTTATTCATTCATCTATTTGTTTGTAAGGGAAGTCTTGTGACTTGGTGACCAAGCCTAGATCATTGGGGATCTAGTTGGGGTTTGATACTTCCGTGGGAAGTCTTGGTAGTGGTCTTGGTGACCCTTAGGTGAAGTCGAATCGCGAGATTGTTTAGGGTAGTTTCCGAGGGCGGAATACCGTGGGTGTAACTCCTTCTTTGTGAGCATCAATATTGTTGAATATTGGTGGTGTGAATTGTAACGGTTTGTAGTCCACCGAAATGATTATACTAGTGAATAGTATCAGAGTCGCGGATTCGCAACTGGACGTACGGATGGTATAAACCCCCATCCCGAACCAGTATATATCGTTGTGTTTTTACTTGCTTTATATAATTTGGTTGTGTTAGTGGTCGTTTGATTATTGTACAACCACTTGGTGTTATCTTTGGCTTAAAGTTTTTAAACATCTAAAAAGCCGAAGAAACCGTATTCACCCCCCCCCCCCCTCTACGGTTCTACAAAAGCTCATTTTTCCAATGCTTCTTTAAGAAGCTGTGAGCGGTGAGCAGTAAGCTGTGGCTACAGCTCACTGCTACTTTTGCCAGACATAGCAATAAAGGAATTGTAGCTTCCTTTTAAAAATTTTGTTAATTTTTAAATAGGACATTGGAGTCGCTTTTTTTGCTTTTATCTCTCTATACTTTGAGTTTAATGTCAAAGGACCAGGAGAACTTGAAGAAGAAAAAGGTAACTGCCCCCAAAACTAAGACTGTTACTGTCGATGTTGGCTTTGTGTGTCTGGCCCAACGCATTCCTGATAAGCTAGTCACTGATTCGAATGCACCCGTGAGATCAGTATCCAACACAATGGTTGTTAATGTTGCCGCAAGGCAGTCCAATTCTGTAAAGGCACTTACCGCAGACAGGCCAAAAGAAGAGAAACTAAAGGGAAATTCCAACAATTAGAAAAACTTAACGGTTTCCGAAGCTTTGGTGAAGAAAAAGGTAAAAAGGAAGCCCGAGGCTGTTTTGGATGCGGGTCAACCTCGACCCCAAAAGTTAACTTCAGCACATGGAGAAGAAAAATGAAAGTCATATAAGCCAATGACTAGATATCTTGTACAACCTGATATTCAACCATCTGTTACTCCCGCTATTACTAGTGGCCAACCTGCACAACCAGTGGTAAATAGTTCGGTTGACATGGTTTAACTTGAGGTTTTGCACCAAATCCAGACCAACGATGTTATGGTGACTTGTACGACTGTACGTTGCTCTGGATTTGGCGTTTTCTTCTATAGACCCTAACTTAAAAAATTGAAAGTTTGTAGGTTTAGGATATTAAATGGCCACCCTTTTTTTGTGGTTTTCGTTTTGGGACACATAGATTATAAGTAAATGATGTGAATGACGCATTGCATATGAGTTTTTAAATGCAAATCGGACAGCCCTTCTTTATGGCCACGTAGTATTTTTTTTTTAATAATAACATGTACTTAGACAAGCTGGGCATGAACTTTTTAATCTATGGAGATAACTAAGAGTATTTGCAACCCAACACTCGGAATCATGGGAGGATTCTCACTAACCAATCACAGAGTGCCATGTGGCAGGAGGATTCTGGAGGATTCTGAAGACAAAACTGTTGGCAGTGGGAGGATTCTGTAGGATTCGAAATCATGCCTCAATTCGTAAAGCTGTTGACTAGATAATTCCCGGTCGGTATCTTTTGTCTCTTCCTACAACTCAGAGTCTTTACCTTGCTTCCAAAACCCATGATTCTAGAGTCTTGGTGGTTGGCGGCGGTGTTCACCGGCGTCCTCCCCCAAGACGCTGGGAGGATCCTTCGGTTGCCAATACCCTAACAAGCTTGATCTACATGGTTTTTGCTATGATAAATAGTAATGATGAGAGACAATTACCACTAACCAAATATTAAAAACAAGCACCGTTCATACAACATAAAGCCAATATTAGTTTTTGAGATCTACCAAAATACAAAAGTTTTATCTAGTTGTTAATCTCTAATAACCAATATTCAACAACTCCAAAATGGTGAATATCCCTATGCTCCACTTCAGGTAACAAAGAAATTTTAAAGGTCATTACATTAAGACCAATTGCCTGCTCCAAGAGACTAAAATAATTAAAAGTTGTGTACCAATCGTGATGGGTTCGCACGATGGTATTAGGATGATCCTTACTATGATAGTCATAGAACAAGTCATAAGTTCCCCTCACAATCGCATTGTTTTGAGCTTCAATTATGTTCAACACAGTCGCCCATGGTGCAATATCAAGAACATCAAAATCCACAGGATCGTCGCCTTGAATTTTGGTACGAATGTGCAACAGTCTTCCATGGATTCCATGTACTCTTATTACACCTCCAGGTCCCCACCAGTTGAACAAATTTAAGGTCACAAACCTAACACGTATTGTTGGATCCCTATAAATATTAAAAAAACAAGAAAATTCAGCAGCAAGTTAAGTTATTGTACCTAAAAAATGCAGATAAGTTAAAGCAAGAAGGAACAAATAAAAGCAATTCCTAGTGCACCTTATGTGACAACTTTTATAAGCAAGTCTTGCCCAAATGAACTACTTAGGTGACCCAGTGGTTTGGATTTGGTCTCCTAAGTCGTTAAAGTCCCTGGAGGTCCCAGGTTCAAACCTTGGGGAGAAAATTAATCCCCATGTGGCCACGGAGGTTCACCTGCGATGACTCCGGGCTATCCAAAAAGGTAATCGGCTCGCAATGTCGAGTCGAACCCAGGTGTAAAAAATAATAATAATAATAAAAAAAAAATTAAAAAAAAAAAAACTACCTATTTAATAACCAGTGATATTTAATAATATTTCATGATACATCACCTTTGTTCATGATGAGCGTAGTATAAAAAACATACAATTGAAAAACAGAGTAAAAATTGTAAATCTAAGATAAACAATCAATAAATGAGAGATATAAATCATTAAATTGTAAAAAAAAAATTAAATAATAATAATAATAATAATAATAATAACAACAACAATAATAATAATAATAGTTTCTTTAAGTAACACCATTCATGAAGTTGTGTAAAGATGATAGGGTGTGGTATGACCCATTGTGAAGTTGAAACTTGATAGAATTGTAGTACAAAATGCAAACCACGTTATTTGGGTTTAAAGAACGAGTTTTACATTTATATATGTGATATATCATGTTGATATGCTTTATCTTCCATAGAGTAGTGACACAATATCCCGTTACTTCTTAAAATAATGTCTTGTAACTCAGATATATTTGTTTAATACATGTGGTTATAGACATTAGTTTTTTTGGTCCATGCTTAGCATGGCCTAAATAACACCTAATATTATGACGAATCTAGCTTCTTTTTTTTTTTTTTTTTTTTTTTTTTTTTCTTTTTTTTTTGAAAGGAAACAGGAAATTTATAACGACTATGAACGAAACTAATACAACAAGAAGGCATCCCAGCTACTATTAAGACGAATCTAGCTATTTGGTTTATCTGCCAATCGCCAAATCATGTGAATGGAAAAAAAATAGAAAATTTGAAAAGCAAAAATTACATTGCAATTGTTGCAGAGCAGTATTTATTTTCTTTTACTTATTAATAAATATTAAAGATAAATACATTTACAAACGAATAGTGACTATATTAAACTACGGAGTATTATTTTTTCACTATGGGTCCTTAGGTGAAAGAAAAACAAATCAACGCACAAATCATGATAAAAGCATTAATAAAAATTCAAACACAAAAGTAAGACTCAAAATTTAATTACATGTCTAAGATACCTTATGTTCACCTCTCAAACTCAAGAACATATAGTAGATTGTATCCATTTCAAAGATCATCATAGAACTACACAGAAATCAAATAATAACAATAATCAGAACATATTTAAAGCAAGCAAAATGAACTACGAAAGAATACGTACTTAATATCTGCATGCATGATATATATGTATACTTGAAGATACCTTATAAAGATTATATCAATATGAACTATAATTGTGACTTGTGCGTTACAAAATGTTGCTGGTAGTGGTTTTATGGTCATAACAAAGTTGCTGAAAAGGGGTTGGCATTAAATGGAGCCATGAAGGTGTAAATGCTATGTGTATCCATTTACGTATAAAGTTTCATCTGCATGTAAAAACGTGACACCATAGTTACACAAAATTATTACTATACTAACTTCAATGCGACTAGCATAGAGTAGGTTACAAAAAACCATTGGCATTTGACTGATTTTGAAATACCATTTGTACTAGTATTTGAAAATAAAATGTATAAACCGATTTGTTGACGTTAATAGATATCACTCAGTATTTTATTTATTTCGTTTTTTGTCTATGATAGCTTCCTTTTCTGTGTTGGTTTACAAAAGATAAAATTATTAATTCATAAACCAACCAATTTGGTTTTGTGCCATTCGAATATATGAAATCTTTGTTCAAAGTAAGAATTTCTAACCTTTTTTATATATGGCTTATTGTTAGACCCGTTTCCTGGGTACTTGGACCCCACCCTAGATGAAATGGACTAAGGGCCTTACGTGATTGGCCAATCAACGAGTGTTGCGTTGCGGTCAAACCCAATAGTCAAACTAATAGTCAAAATATGACTAATATAGTTTTGGAAGTCATGATGTGTAACTTGATGGCTAATGTTGCCTAGTATTAAAGTGTTACTAGTATTTATTGTGGCCAAAATAGAATGAATGGAACTTAAGGGTTAATTATGCCAAAGGACCAAAGATGCTATCTAACTAGTTATATGTAGGGAATTCTAGAGAATTCCCTACCATTCTTGTTGGTCCGGATATTAGAGAGAAAAGGGAAGGAAAGAGAGAGCTTGAAGATGAAGTGGAGATGATGATGATGAGTCCTTGCCAAGGATTAAGCATTAGGTATGATTTCCCACAAGTAAGTATCCCTCTATCATGATGATTATGAGTTTAAGGTTTATGATTGATAAGTGGGTTTTCATCATATGATCAAAGTATGATCATATGATGATATGGAAAGGATGATGAATAAGTTATGGTAGGTTTTATATAAACCCTTGTTTATGTTATTGATTATTATGTTATTAGGTTTTGATAGATGATAAAGGATGATGATGTTGATGGCTAGTAATGATGATGATGATGGTGGTGGTATTATGATGGTTAGACTTAGCTTTGGAAGCTAAGGTAAGTAAACCGGTTATGACTTGATATTATAATGATTTCTTACATTTTGTGTTATGTAATTGTTATGATGAGATGTTTGAAGTGTTTAGATGATGATGTGATGAAGAAGTAGATGTAAGGCTAGTTTGTTATAACTAGCAATTGAGATTGTGAACCTAGTGGGATTATTGTAAGTGTGTAGGAAAGGTAGAGATGTTTTGATAAGGCTTGATGTGGCTAAGGTATGTGTTATGTTAGTATGTGATGAAGTAAATGTATTATGAAGCTTAATGTGTGAATGAATTATGATGTTATGTTATATCCGTTTTACTTACTAAGCATTTGTGCTTACGGTTTAAGTGTTTAATGTTTTGTAGGCTCATGTGTGATGCTATGGCATGGATTAAGGATCAAGGTTTGGATGTATGTAATGTTAGAAGGATTTGGTAAGAAAGTAGAGCTAGGTAGAATACCGAGCTCAAGTCAAGTTTGTACCCCCGTTGGTCCTTTATCGGTTGGTAGCGTGTAGCCGATTGGCAAGTTGTATGTTAAGGTCGTTCAAACGATTTGGTAGTCATTTGGTATGTCAAAATGAGTTTGAAATGTTTATATTCAAGTATAAAGGGGTGTTTGGTTTATGTATGAAAATACCCATTTTGGGTTGTAACGGGTCAAGTTGTTATGAAATGAGTTCAATATGTTAGTTATAGTTTATATGTAAAGTCAATGAGACTGGTATTGATTATAGTGTGGTAATGGTGTCGATTGATCTGGGTGTTTTGCTATCAAAATATGCAGGATTTGGCTGCAGACAGTAGCTACGGCGTAGCCTTGTTCTAAGGCATTCTGCCATTTTTTCTTAACTACGGCGTAGCTGATTAGTTAGCTACGACGTAGCTGATTAGTTAGCTATAGCGTAGCTACTTCAGTCCAGATTTTGGTCATCTTTGAAAAATCATATCTTTTAAACCGTAAGTCGTCACGGGTTGCGCCACCCGTCGTTTTGAAGGTAATTGAGCCTAGTTTCATTTAAAAATGATTTAAAGGTCTGAAAGTTTATATATAAATGTAAATGGGCAAAAGAGTAACAGAAGGTCAGTTTTAGTTCACGCTTTTTGCGCGTAAAGTTCTAATTTTTGGTCAAGCATACAAATTGGTATTAGAGCTTTGGTTTAAGTGAATTAGGTTTCCACTATAGGTTTCCTAGTCTTAAACCACTCGTAGGAGCTTTGAATGTAAGTGTAAGAATTGCGGAAGTTAAATGTTAAGTGTGAGACGGATGTTGTTTTATGCTAGTTGAGCTTTATGATGATAAGTGATGGATGTATGATATAGTATTGATGAGTATGAGGTATTAGTCCGTGGAGGACTTGAAGTGTTTAAATGATTAGTTGGCCGTACACCTCGGTTGGTTCCGGCGCTTGCATTGCAATTATATATGTGAAAGTATGATAGAGTCATGATAATGGAATGTGAATAGAAATGTTAAGTGGTATTATTGATGGGCTAGTAAGTGAATTGGAAGTTGTATGATGCCTTAGTTATAAGGTGGACCAATGCTTGCGGTTAATTAGAATGTTGATGCTTAGACATAGATTGATTGTGCATGTGATGTGTGAGCCATAGACTATATGATTTGATTGTGATTATGAATGTTTTAACACTTGTTGGATAAGTGTTAAGTGTTAAGTGTTAAGCGTTATTGTTTATGTGATGTTAAGTCTATGGTAGTAGTTTATTATATGTCTAAGTTTTATGTGATGTGCTTGAGAGCACGATTCGTAGAAGTGTATGAGTTGAGATAGATGCATTGGAATGCATATTTCGTGAGATATGAACGATTAGATGTAATAATGAATAGATGCTTGAAGCATAAGTCTTACACGCTTAATTAAAATAAGAAAAGTTAAAGTATATGGTTAAGATGTGACGAGATCATGTTATATATAAAACATGATAAGTAAAATGTGTTAGTAAGTAAATGGTTAAGCGTAATAACTAGAAGTGATGAATGAGACATAGATTGCGCTTGAATTCATAAGTGATATGAAGTGCGCTAGAAGAATTGTAAAACATGAGTATAGTCATGTTTATATGTTGGATAGTATATGATGAGATTAATGGAAATGTTATAGAATAAGCCTATGTAAGGCTTATATGAGTAAACTTGAGTAGACTAAATGAAGTGATAGTATGAGTTGTAAATATGGTCAACAAGGGTTGACGGATAACAGTTGATGAGGCGAAAAATGAACCGTTTTTAGGGGGTCATTTAAGCGCGGAATTGAATTTATTTGATCAAATATTGCCCTAAATCGTTCCTTTTGTGATTTTAGATACTTTGGGAGTGAATTCTGGAAAAGGAAGCATTTTGGACGTTTTTGGAGCATAAAAGTGAAGAAAACGGCAAAGACTTAATTTTTCATGCTGAGAACAGTACCTGACGGCGTCAAGAAGGAAATTTTGACGGCGTCAGGGGTAAAATCCATGACGACCCAGAGAAAACCTGAAGGCGTCAAGAGAAGGGCGTCAAGAGTAATTTTTGTGACGACCTGCATAAGGAGTACACGTGACGGCGTCAAACCCAGATCTAGGCAGTCCGAGAATTTATTTGGCGGCGAGATGACGGCGTCAGACATTTGTTCTTGACGCCGTCACCTCAAAAAATCTATATATACTTTTCTCTTTTTCATTCATTAAGGGAGGAACTTGTGTGGAGAATACTAGGGTCGAACCTAATAAACCCTAGGTCGTTTGTAACAGTATTTTCATGGGTTTTTACCCCTTGAAACCTTTCATGTTCAATTGAGATAAGTCCTCTTTCAATTCATTCAATATGTCTATGTGTTGTTTGAATATATCTTATGCTTGTCTTGATTTCAACATGCTAGGCTAGATCTTTCATGTGTTTGCTTAGATGTAATGAAACCTAGATGTTAATTATAGGTTGATTGCTTTTTTTATAGTTGTAATGGATGAATGATTTCAATGTTAGGCTTAAGAAAACTGGCAGATCTCCATTGTGTAACATGCTTGAACGTCTTAAGAAACATGAACCGATGTGTACTAGGTTTTATTGGTTGTATTTAATGCATAAGCAAATTCTAGTGATCCCATGTTAGGAGCTTCTTAGCCGGCTCGACATAGGAGTGAAGTAGGCGCTTATAGGATTGGGGAAGTAAGTACGCCACCCCATGAATGGTATTAAGGAATACAATCCGTCATCCACGCAACTGTAACAAGTAATTAACCTGTAAAAGATATCTAGGGAGTAGTGAAACCTAAGTAAACACAATTCTCCCGTATATTGCTCACACCACTAGTTTAATTTAGTTTATTTTCATTTTTTAGTATTTTATTTTGATTGCATCTTAGTAATTGGGTTAGTTGACTAGCAACTAATTCCGCCATACTCCTTCAAAACCGAGATTTTTATTTGCTTTTATAAAAACTAAAAAATACAAAAAGAATCATCCCTCATCTCTAGACCTAGTCTTTAGGTTTTCTAATCCTAACGACACTATTCCTAGCTGAACAATCAATCCCCCGGTACTTGTCATTATACTATACTACATCGATCAGGTACACTGCCTGGTGGGGGTTGTAAGCTTCTCGAGATCCCTCGAGAGGTAAAGCCTGGTTCAATCCCTACGCATCAAGTTTTTGGCGCCGCAGCCCGGGGAAATAGTTATTGTCTAGGTTAGAATCTCTTTTTATTAGGTCTACTTGCTAGATTCCTTTCTAGTAGGATTTTATTTTTATTTTTAGGTTCTCTTTAGTCTATCTTATTTCTTCGTGTTTTTGTTCATAAATCTTCGCCATCTGACATCATGGACGATGGTAACATCTTTGAACCCATCATCCCACCACAACAAGACCACCCACAAAACCCACCACTAGCTAACCAACCTCTTAGGCCCCGAACCCTAGGAGAGTATTCCCGACCTAGCCACCAAGGCTACCGAAACACCATTGAGCTCACCCAAGGAGCCAATGTGTCTCCCTTGTGATCCGACACCATCCGGTTGGTGCAAAGCGGATGTGCATTCCATGGACTTCGTTCCGAAGATCCAAATCAACATCTCAAGGACTTCCTCAAAATCGTAGATTCTATAGACCTTGATGCTACAACTAGAGAGTCAACCCGATTACGTCTATTCCAATTCTCTCTACGTGATCAAGCTAGTCAATGGCTTGAACATTTACCCGCGGGATCCATCACCTCATGGGATGATCTCACCACTCGTTTCCTTGCTCAATTTTTCCCACCGGGGAGAACTACCAAGCTTAGAAATGATATCTTGATGTTCCAACAACGTCAAGGTGAAACTCTATATGAAGCATGGACTCGATTCAAGGACTTACTCCAAAAAGTCCCTCATCATGGCATAGATCTTTGGCTCCAAGTCCAAATCTTCTATGACCATATCGATTTATCCACAAGGCGAGCCATTGACCAATCGGCCGGTGGTAAGCTACGTGATCTAAGTGCGGAACAATCATGGGAACTCATAGAAGATCTTGCTCTCTATGACAACGAAAGTTGGAATGATCCCCGTGATTTAAACAAAACGGTCAAGGCAATATCTTTGCCTTCGAACAACTCTAGCACTCCCGACCGTAGGATCATGGAACTTGAAGACCAAGTCAAGTTTCTCATGAAGTCTTACGAAGCTCCTAAGCCTTCAAGCCAAGTGAACAAAATCACTTCTTCATGCGAATTATGTAGTGGTCCCCATGACACTCGTGATTGTGTGGAACTCCCCGGAACAGCTTTTGCGGACTACGCATCCTCGCGTACCGACGAAGAGGGAGATAAGTGTAAATGGAGGTGGGACAAGCCACCTAAGGAAGGTGACGGATCATGGCATATGAAGATGATTTTGTATGATCCGGATGGAGAAAAGTTTGAAAGGTCATACCGTACTAAGAAAACCGATAGGAAGTTAAAACCTAAGTTTGATCCCAAAGATGTCCTCAATGAGGAACTCACCCATGTCACGTAGTAACCCATGACCTTGATTCTAGCTACAAGACTCGTAAATAAAGAAAAACGCTTCTTGGGAGGCAAACCATGTTTTGTGTGATTTTTATTTTTGTTTGTTTGTTATTTTCTTTCGTATGCATGCTTTATTTTTATTGTTGGTAGATCATGTTTCAAAACTAAAATGATGAAAATACTTTACTTTGTTGTTTGGCTTAGTCTTAACTTCATCCAAAGGTATTTCGCAAAAGATAAGTGTAAGGGGAAACCCCAAATATGTTTTGAAGAAACAAAAATTGATCATGATTCTCCACAATATTAAGTGAACATGTATATTCGTATTTGTTAGAGTCAAATGCTTGTATCGAGTCATAATGATGTTTTGCAGGATTTTCCAGGAAGTAGGACGAAGTTTTTTCTAGAAATTTTCCGGAAACTTAACATAAGAATTTCTGCAGGTCGCTTCTGACGGCGTCACGAGTTTACTCTTGACGGCGTCACATGTAAAATTCTGGAAATTTTACCAGTTTTGTTTTTCTAACGGAGTCTTAAAGTTTTTGTTGAATCATTAGTTTTATAATCTCCAGGAAATCTGCAAACATCATTCCACAAGCATTATATCTTATTTTGTTTTCTAGGATTTGTTAGCATATATAGATTGCCACCGATTTTATGCGAGGTTGCCTTGTCTGTTTTCTCAGGTTTTACAGGTTATATATGACAGGAAGATGATTTATATTCTGGAAGGGAAGCTTTGATTGTTCATTTTCTTGGAGGAAGATCTAACCTGGCCACCTTATTATCCATACCGAGCGAATCAGGGGAGTATTTGATTTCATTGTTTTTACTTATTTCACTTTTACATTATTTACTTGAACATTGGGGACAATGTTCATCCTAAGTGTAAGGGGAGGGTAAAATGATGATACCTTACAGATACACTTTCGCTTGAGTTTGTTTGTTTGATAGTAGATGTGTAATAAAACTATGAGAAATACTTGTTAGTGCAATTTTAGCGCCAAATTTAAAATTTTTTACAACATTTAGGAGTGAAACTTTAGCTATAGCAAGCGTCTCATGGATAGGAGATTGTATGACTAGCACAAAACCGTACTATTCAGAAAAATTTTCCACCCAAATATGTGAGGTTCGCCTTTAGATTTGATAGGAAAAGCATTTACTATTAGTGCTTATGAGTGTACCGGTAGCATTTAGATTCTAGAACTTGCGTTAGTGATGCATCCCGAGACCGCTAGTGAGACTACATTCATGTAGAATGATTTACTACATGATAAGAGGCATTAGGATCACCCTTGTGTTAAACCCGTATCATAATTACTTGACCATTTATGTCATATTACTTGGCTAGTTAAGTCAATTAATTTTTCCCACACCATTAGCGTTGTACTCATTTTTAGTACACGAAACCCCTAGTACACCCCTCCGAGCCTATCTTTTCGTTTCTAACTTTAAGCATTTTACTTAAAGGAAGAATTTGTTACACCCCACTTAAATGTACACCCAAATCGCCTTAGCCTTCCGTGTATGCACTCATCTTTAGTGCATTATTGTTATTTGTTAAACCCTAAGTTAATTATCTAATTGATTACATGGTTAATAAGTCGAGTCATATCCTTGTACATATTATTTTAGGACGATTGGGACTCATGGGTGAAGTACTTATTTTATAGAGTAATGGGGAAGAACATCATTTATTACCTCAATATGTGCGTTAATCTTAAAAGTACTCCAAGTGTTTTGATTTTCTTAATTCGAGTCATTAGATTAGTTTATTGTAAGTATGTAAAAATTCAAGTGTAAGGGGAATGTACATTCCTTATGATGTATTATTTTGGATGGTAGGGTAAGAGTGTATGCAAAAAAAAAAATCGAAAAAATCAAAAAAAAAAAAAGAAAAAAAAACATACGGACTACCATCCCTTTTCATTCTATGTTCATTTTATGTTTTTGTTATTTTTGATTTATTAGCTTAAGTCGAGTCTAGTCTTGGCTTAGTAACGCCATATTGTACATGTAATTAACCAAGATTATTAACTCGCCACCAGTAAAGACTGCCTATATCCAACAAAACCGTGTATTCCATATCCCTACACCTAACGTTACAACCCTTTAAAAGACCTCTTTGATAGTTTATCCTAGGTGCTTACGCCATATGGTGGAGGTTTGATCCTTTCCCAAGCCTATGGTAATCTATTTTGCTATGACAGGTAGTGAGAGATGTTTTCCATTTCCATAATGTGATATTACTTTATTACACACAAGAGATGCGAGTATCTAAACACTATCTGTGAGGTGCTAGTGTATGACCTCCGTGCTTGTCTTTGGTCTTTAGTGGAACGATTATTTGTTGTAATTACTTTTATATTAGTGTTAAATGACCCCTAACTTGTATTTTGATTAGAATAAAAGCGCATTTGCTTGAGGACAAGCAAATCTCAAGTGTAAGGATATATGATGAGGCGAAAAATGAACCGTTTTTAGGGGGTCATTTAAGCCCGGCATTGAATTTATTTGATCAAATATTGCCCTAAATCGTTCCTTTTGTGATTTTAGGTACTTTGGGAGTGAATTCTGGAAAAGGAAGCATTTTGGACGTTTTTGGAGCATAAAAGTGAAGAAAACGGCAAAGACTTAATTTTCAATGTTGAGAACAGTACCTGACGGCGTCAAGAAGGAAATTTTGACGGCGTCAGGGGTAAAATCCATGACGACCCAGAGAAAACCTGAAGGCGTCAAGAGTAATTTTTGTGACGGCCTGCATAAGGAGTACACGTGACGGCGTCAAACCCAGATCTAGGCAGTCCGAGAATTTATTTGGCGGCGAGATGACGGCGTCAGACATTTGTTCTTGACGCCGTCACTTCACAAAATCTATATATACTTTTCTATTTTTCATTCATTAAGGGAGGAACTTGTGTGGAGAATACTAGGGTCGAACCTAATAAACCCTAGGTCGTTTGTAACAGTATTTTCAAGGGTTATTACCCCTTGAAACTTTTCATGTTCAATTGAGATAAGTCCTCTTTCAATTCATTCAATATGTCTATGTGTTGTTTGAATATATCTTATGCTTGTCTTGATTTCAACATGCTAGGCTAGATCTTTCATGTGTTTGCTTAGATGTAATGAAACCTAGATGTTAATTATAGGTTGATTGCTTGTTTATAGTTGTAATGGATGAATGATTTCAATGTTAGGCTTAAGAAAACTGGCAGATCTCCATTGTGTAACATGCTTGAACGTCTTAAGAAACATGAACCGATGTGTACTAGGTTTTATTGGTTGTATTTAATGCATGAGCAAATTCTAGTGATCCCATGTTAGGAGCTTCTTAGTCGGCTCGACATAGGAGTGAAGTAGGCGCTTATAGGATTGGGGAAGTAAGTACGCCACCCCATGAATGGTATTAAGGAATACAATCCGTCATCCACGCAACTGTAACAAGTAATTAACCTGTAAAAGATATCTAGGGAGTAGTGAAACCTAAGTAAACACAATTCTCCCGTATATTGCTCACACCACTAGTTTAATTTAGTTTATTTTCATTTTTTAGTATTTTATTTTGATTGCATCTTAGTAATTGGGTTAGTTGACTAGCAACTAATTCCGTCATACTCCTTCAAAACCGAGATTTTTAATTGCTTTTATAAAAACTAAAAAATACAAAAAGCATCATCCCTCATCTCTAGACCTAGTCTTTAGGTTTTCTAATCCTAGCGACACTATTCCTAGCTGAACGTTCAATCCCCCGGTATTTGTCATTATACTATACTACATCGATCAGGTACACTGCCTGGTGGGGGTTGTAAGCTTCTCGAGATCCCTCAAGAGGTAAAGCCTGGTGCAATCCCTACGCATCAATAGTAAAAGTGTGTCGTAAGGACACATAGAGAATGTGTAGACTGTAAATGGACAAGCATCATATAGAACTTGTCTAAAATAAAGATGCCACGTAGTGAATGTATGAGTCAACTTAGGGTTGACGGATAAATGATAGATTGCATTATGGAATGCAAGTATAATAAATTGACAAGTTTGATATAAAAACTTGTCTAGATGAAAGTAAACGTAGTAGCGAATGTTGAAAATTTCTTAAGGCAATGAAAAGTGTTGAAATGATAGCGTGTACTTATGATAAAAGTACATGAAAGATAAAATGAGTAAAGATGTAATAGTAAGTATAGCTTGGATCCAATGCTCTAGTTTTGGCATCCTACGGGATGGCCCAGCTTGCCGCGAGGGCATGGATACGATGGCATCCTTTGGGATGGCCTAGCTTGCCGTTATGGCATGGTTGTTTAGCTTGCCACGAGGGCATGGATATTTTGGCATCCTTCGGGATGGCCTAGCTTGCCACGAGGGCATGGATATTTTGGGCATGGATATTTTGGCATCCTTCGGGATGGCCTAGCTTGCCACGAGGGCATGGATATTTTGGCATCCTTCGGGGTGGCCTAGCTTGCCACGAGGGCATGGATATTTGGCATCCTTCGGGGTGGCCCAGCTTGCCACGAGGGCATAGATATTATGGTATCCTTCGTGATAGCCAGCTTATCTTTAAGACATGGATGGAAAGTTAGAGAGATTGGATCCATGGCTAGAAAAGATGGAAAGTAAAGTAAGTATGATTGTTGTGTCGGAAGTACATGAGTAGGATGATTTATAATCTTCTTATTCAAATGGATTGGGACGCCTCTTCATTTAAATAAAGAAATTGTAAATTACCGAACCATAAGTTTATAATTCCTTACTTGCATAGATTGGGACGCCTTTTTATGTAAGTAAAGAGTTATAAATGAGTGGGCTTATGTGTAGCCGATATGACATGAATACGGGTAGAGATATGATAAAGTGAAAACTAAATCAAGTTAGACGTTATAAGAAGATATTAGATATAAAAGCTTGTAGCGGCGTTAAGGTCCTATATGAACCTTAAGATAGACGCCTAGAATGAGTTTTTGCTTTAAGTTGATAAGATGATGGGTGGAATTCCCACGACTTAACAAGAAGATTGCTTTAGTAATGCGTAGATTTGGTTTTTGGAAGTGCCGTTTATATGGTGCTATGTATATATTGCGAGATAAGTTACCGTTTTTTGGAAGTAGATAAGTTTTGATATTGTGTAAAGTGTAATTTTAGCCGGTATATGACTTAAGGTCATGTTAGTGTATTTTTGAATGAAGTAATGATAGTGTTGAAGTTTGACTTATATAAAGTCAAATAGTAGATTTCCTCCGAATGACAAGTTGTCATTGTTGGGAATTTTAGATAAGCTCATAGTGAAAGTAGTGTTTATGTATAGTAAGTTTAGACTTTGCAAGATCATTTAGATCGTTGCAAGGTAATGACTTAGAAAGCATAAAGATAAGAGCATGTATATGTTGTGATTCAGTTTTGAATAGAAATAGACAAGAGATTTCGAGGACGAAATCTAAATAAGGGGGAGAGAATTGTTAGACCCGTTTCCTGGGTACTTGGACCCCACCCTAGATGAAATGGACTAAGGGCCTTACGTGATTGGCCAGTCAATGAGTGTTGCGTTGCGGTCAAACCCGATAGTCAAACTAATAGTCAAAGTATGACTAATATAGTTTTGGAAGTCATGATGTGTAACTTAAGGGCTAATGTTGCCTAGTATTAAAGTGTTACTAGTATTTATTGTGGCCAAAATAGAATGAATGGAACTTAAGGGTTAATTATGCCAAAGGACCAAAGATGCTATCTAACTAGTTATATGTAGGGAATTCTAGAGAATTCCCTACCATTCTTATTGGTCCGGATATTAGAGAGAAAAGGGAGGGAAAAAGAGAGCTTGAAGATGAAGTACGTGGAGATGATGATGATGAGTCCTTGCCAAGGATTAAGCATTAGCTATGATTTCCCACAAGTAAGTATCCCTCTATCATGATGATTATGAGTTTAAGGTTTATGATTGATAAGTGGGTTTTCATCATATGATCAAAGTATGATCATATGATGATATGGAAAGGATGATGAGTAAGTTATGGTAGGTTTTATATAAACCCTTGTTTATGTTATTGATTATTATGTTATTAGGTTTTGATAGATGATAAAGGATGATGATGTTGATGGCTAGTAACGATGATGATGATGGTGGTGGTATTATGATGGTTAGACTTAGCTTTGGAAGCTAAGGTAAGTAAACCGGTTATGACTTGATATTATAATGATTTCTTACATTTTGTGTTATGTAATTGTTATGATGAGATGTTTGAAGTGTTTAGATGATGATGTGATGAAGAAGTAGATGTAAGGCTAGTTTGTTATAACTAGCAATTGAGATTGTGAACTTAGTGGGATTATTGTAAGTGTGTAGGAAAGGTATAGATGTTTTGATAAGGCTTGATGTGGCTAAGGTATGTGTTATGTTAGTATGTGATGAAGTAAATGTATTATGAAGCTTAATGTGTGAATGAATTATGATGTTATGTTATATCCGTTTTACTTACTAAGCATTCGTGCTTACGGTTTAAGTGTTTAATGTTTTGTAGGCTCATGTGTGATGCTATGGCATGGATTAAGGATCAAGGTTTGGATGTATGTAATGTTAGAAGGATTTGGTAAGAAAGTAGAGCTAGGTA
Organism: Artemisia argyi; assembly: GCA_030686995.1. Classification (NCBI taxonomy): domain Eukaryota; kingdom Viridiplantae; phylum Streptophyta; class Magnoliopsida; order Asterales; family Asteraceae; genus Artemisia; species Artemisia argyi. The sequence continues at coordinate 10,936,254 of CM060689.1, read as the reverse complement.
GAATACCGACCTCAAGTCAAGTTTGTACCCCCGTTGGTCCTTTATCGGTTGGTAGCGTGTAGCCGAATGGCAAGTTGTATGTTAAGGTCGTTCAAACGATTTGGTAGTCATTTGGTATGTCAAAGTGAGTTTGAAGTGTTTATAGTCAAGTATAAAGGGGTGTTTGGTTTATGTATGAAAATACCCATTTTGGGTTGTAATGGGTCAAGTTGTTATGAAATGAGTTCAATAGTTAGTTATAGTTTATATGTAAAGTCAATGAGACTGGTATTGATTATAGTCTGGTAATGGTGTCGATTGATCTGGGTGTTTTGCTATCAAAATATGCAGGATTTGGCTGCAGACAGTAGCTACGGCGTAGCCTTGTTCTAAGGCATTCTGCCATTTTTTCTTAACTACGGCATAGCTGATTAGTTAGCTACGGCATAGCTACTTCAGTCTAGATTTTGGTCATCTTTGAAAAATCATATCTTTTAAACCGTAAGTCGTCACGGGTCGCGCCACCCGTCGTTTTAAAGGTAATTGAGCCTAGTTTCATTTAAAAATGATTTAAAGGTCTGAAAGTTTATATATGAATGTGAATGGGCAAAAGAGTAATAGAAGGTCAGTTTTAGTTCACGCGTAAAGTTCTAATTTTTGGTCAAGCGGGCAAGGGGTGTTACACTTATCTATCGAGTGTACTCAAGTCATTGTTTAAAATGTATTAATAAAATACAAACTTTTTTTTTATTAGAAAATGTATTTACTACATATTAATTGAACTTGAAAATTACATTAACTAAATGTTATTTTTTAATTAATGAATATCAAGTCTCCTTGTTTAAACGTACAAAACAATGCCTCGAGAAAACTTGTTAAACAAACCTTTTTATATATTCAAGGTTCAAAGTTTTAATTGTGTCATAATGTGTTTGGTATTATATGTGTTTGGTATTCAAAGTTCAAGTTGAATTTCATGTATTATATGTGTTTGGTATTTGGTATTACATTTTATATAGTTATAGATGTTTGGTAAGCTTAATAGCTATAATTACATTTCATATAAAACCAGTTCAACCCGGTGGTTGAAGCATTGATCCAGTCAAATGATGACTCGGCCGGGTCAACTCAAAAACCAAGTTTTAAAATGCCGATTACGGGAGTACAAAAGAAATGCTTTTAACTGTCATGTGCAAATGAAAAGTGTATATAAACTTCTTGATGAAAGGCTAGTAGCCCTTGATTCTAAGTTTGTGATCCCTTCAACCATGCATTACTTATATACGGTGTCTTTGAGATAAGAAGCATGTATGAAGCCATGTATATCAATAAACTTTTGCTGAAAACATTTTAATAAAATTATATACTAATTTAGTAATTTGTTAAAGTGTTAAACTAACCGTGGCGCTTTTTTTTTTCAGCTCCACCTCTAAGTATAGGTATAAACTTAAAGCAAATATTGATGAGTGAGTTTGTGTTTCGAAGATGTAAAATCACAGGATATAAATAAATGTTTCAGAATGAATGACAATAGTACATTAATGTGTTCTTGAGTCTTTTTAGTAAATAAAAGTAAAGTAATAATGTAGGAATTAAACATTTTCAGTCCATTTTTTGAATGAAACACTTTACTTTCAAAATCAATCAAATTACATTATTCTTCACTCTTTTTCTTTTTCTTTTCCTCAAGTGAAACTCAATAACACATAACTTTTTCTATTTCTTTTTATTTTCTTTCCTTTCTTCCTTAATCAAGACTCGAGAACAAAGTATACATCTACAATTATATGATGGTTGACGAAAGATTTAAGCTTTCTTGGTTGACATGGTTGGGATTTAATAATGAATCCACTAGTCCAGGTTGCATTTAGAATGTCGCATCATCTTCTACCTAGTGTTGTTCTTATATATTGAAAAAAGGTAGATAATCTCGCCCATGACTATAATGCCTCAAGTATCGACATAAGCAAGACCTTTTCATATGCAAACATTGATATTCCAGTAGATGACTTCAAGCAAAACCTGAATCCATCATTTATTCTAACAGTTTGAACTGGATGATTTGAATTACTTGATGGATTTGCTTCACACGTTCCCGTAGAGCCATGTTTTGTCCTTAAAGATCCATCCTTCGTGTGGTAATATGTTAGAAATCTTTATTATTGAGACTTGAGAAATGATTCTCATGGCAAAAAACACGCCTAATGCTAAAATTGTATGGCAATAATTTGTTACAGTATTTTGCGAATAAGCGAGTCCTTCTGCTCCAACAAACAAGATAGGCAGTTACTCATATGTCAAATTAGTCATAAAGTTATTCATGTTTTAGACATCCCAATCATTTTTGGAGATGATTTGTACACCACTTTTTTTTCCATCCACCACTAAACCATGGTAAGCATCTATACCTCCAGTTTTACATTTTGAGCAGAGTAAATTCTTTTTTAGAGAAGTTATGTAACATTCGATGTTCTATTAATCATATATACTTGGGATATGATGGTATGTTACTTTCTTGTTTGTAGTTTTGTACCTCGAAATGTCTCACACTATCCCATATTTATGTAAACAAAATAGCTTTGGGTGAATAACCCACCGAGCTAGGAACCCAGGTTTTCACCCACTACATCGATATTAACAAGATCACGTTGTCCGTACCTCGCATTTTCTAAGGCCGAATATCAATGTATATTCTTTCATATTATAAGAACACATAGATATACTCACAACAATCCCTATAGGGATTTGATACTCCCACAACATTTTTTTCAAAAAATGTGGTGAGAGTAAACTCCCTATATAATAAAGGATTAAAGTTTTGATAATTTAAGCCCAATATGAACCAACAAAACCCAACCCATTACCAAATAATATTTTAGGGTTTCCGTACTTTAAAGTTCTTTAACCAAAGCAGTCAAACATTGTTTAACTGGTCGGATTCCTCCTCTTTAGTCATGTCTCAATCAGCTACTAACTTTTTTAGAATCCAAAGATAAAAAAGACAATGCCCAAAAACAAAAACATAGCGAATCTAATCACATATCCATCCAAAAACATAATTCAAAATAACAAGGCACCCAACAACAAGAAAATAAACTAAAACAGATCCATGTCAATAAATAAATATAACAAAGTTACATCTAAAATGCATTAATCATCATCATACCATAAAAAGTTACTAAAAGCATTATCTTAAAACTGAAAATAAGCACTAATGGTGAGGACAGAAAGTAAGCAGGTAACTAGCACCAGTGCAAGTAGCAATACTAGTTGGATCATCATAAGCATAAGAATAAGCTCTTGGACACGCCACCTTAAAGATCCTAGAATAAGCTGTTGCCTTGCATGTCTGAGGACTCCCAAAACTCCCAGTACAACAAAACCTAGGAGAGTTAAAAGCTGAACAAGCACTTTTGCATGCAACCACACGTCTCTTATCATGTGACCTCACTTGCAAACCAACAGGACACATGATATTTAGGTCACTTACACAGCCAGCATAGCTGCATTTACCAGTACCCTTTAAGGGTTTTATAGCAATAGGCAGATTGTACCCATCAACAAGACTAACATCATAAAAGTCTTGCTCAGCTGTAAGAGTGATTTCAGCTAAAGTAGCAGGTGGTTCACCACCAGCACCGTTACAGTAGAGAGCCCCACCACAGTCACCAGTGTTGCAGTGACCACGGCCAGTGGAGGAGAATGAGCAGCCTTCACGACCCCATAAACGGCCTGACCAGTTGGGTGGGAGGAAAAGAGTGTAGGATTTGGAAGGTGGGAGTTTGAAGCCTCCACGTGCGAGGATGGGTGAGTTTGCTCCGGGTTGGATGCCTGGCCACACTGGGTGGCTGCATTTGTTGACCATGAGGATTGTGGTGGAGGAAGTGAGGTGGAGGGTGGTGAGGATGAGGAGGAGGATGGTGGTTGTGTGGTGGTGCATTGTGACCATGGTGGAGGTGAAGTGTGGGCTTGTGTATGTGTATTACTGTGTGTGATGGATATATAGAGTGAGAGGCTCACTCAAGTGACACTCAAGTAGTAAAAATCCGCACTAGTATTTTATCATGCCGTCGGTGTTTATCTTCATTAAAAAAAAAAAAAAAAAAAAAAAAAAAAAAAAAAAAAAAAAGTAGGGTTATCAAATTCCTCTTACGTGACAGTAGAGAACCACGATGCACATCGTACAAATCCGTAATATATAGGGCCTCACGAAACCCCCCTATGGAAGGGTCTGTATAAATTCTCCAAAAATGTAATATTCACGTCTCTTTAGGGGTGAGCAAACGGGCCAGATAGACCGGACCGACCGACAAAACCGACCGGACCGGACCGGAACGACCACATTCGGCCCGGTTCTCGGTTTAGGCTTTTTGGCTAATTCAATCATCGGTCCGGTCCGGACCGACCGAAAAACCGAAAAAACTTGCCAAAATCTTGCCTATTTGGACCGGATCGACCGAAGACCGGACCGACCATATTCGGTCTTGGTCTCGGTCCTGGTTTTTACCTTAATTCGGTCTTCGGTCTTGTTGGTCCGGTCCGGTCCTAGACCGATGCTCACCCTTACGTTTCTTATATAATACATAGATTGAATCAACTAGACGAATACTTGTGTAAAGTGATTATGTATAGCAGCAACTAATTATACTTGAAAACTTATGATTTTTGTGTGATGATTGCGGATTCAATTGATAGTTATTATATATATATATATATATATATATATATATATATATATATATATATATATATATATATATATATATAGTGTAACTTTCAAATGAGAATCATTTTAACTGCAAGAACTGCGAAAACCACTTTTGTACTATCAATAAAGGAGAGTGTGCAACAATTTAATGCAAGATGGCATTTTTGTGATTAATTGAGACCTCATTTCCTGGAACATTAATGAGAAAGGGTAAAAAGGACATTTCTAATTTACCCCTAAAAATATGGAAGGAACCAATTATCTAATTAACACATTTACTCTCTCTCACAAAACCTAATAACCGCCCCCCACAAACCCTCTTATGCGCCTCCCTCTAGATCTGCCTATCTTTAGATCTCCCTCCCACACCACCATCGTTCACTGCCTCAATCCTTAATAAAATCGGAATAATTTTGTTCTAAATATATATAATCTGTAAATCGAATGTGTTTTTTCGATCTGAAAGAAATGGTTATCAAGCCGAATGTTTTCGATGTGAATCATGTTTTCACGTCACCAGTTTCCACACGTGTGCTTCCATCTTCCTAGAAGGTAATGATGACTTGTTTATAATCGTATTTAAATTGCAGGTTTTGGTTTGGATTTATCAACAAAGCCCAAAGAATTACAGGTTTTGAGGGTTTCTTTTTTAATATGGTCTACATAAAGTAAGTTATCATATAACTCGAATTTATCGATCTGATTATTATTTTAGAATCTGATTTGATTAGGGTTTATATGGTGTGTATAAGGCTGCAACCTTTTTTAAGAATTTATTGAAATAATAAAATTTTCAATCTGCTCTTTTGCTTCTTAACAAATTGTTGTACTAAAAAAGGTGTCGATCTTTTGTTGAAGATTGTCGTTATTGTTTACTGGATTTAGAGATCTTTGTTGCATTTACCTAAAGTTGATTTATTTTTTTGCAAATGATTGGTCAATGATTTTTAATGTTTTTAATGTTTCGTTTGTGATTGGTCAATGATTTTTAATGTTTCGTTGGATGAATTTTTCTTCTTTTTTGTCCGATTAATCCTTAACTTCCATCCTTTTAGTTTTAATTAGCGGGATCTAACTAATGAAAAACATATATGTTTTGGAAAGATACATATATGTTTACGTATAAAACATATATGTTTTGTGTTTTGGATTATAAAACATATATGTTTTGTGTATAAAACATATATGTTTTGTGTTCAACTGTTTATAATTAAAAAACATGTTTACATCATTTGTTTAATATACACAAGATTGTGCATATGCGTTATGCTAGTTGCCGTCGATACACATGTTTTGTTTTTTAATTAGCGGGATCTAACTAATGAAAAACATATATGTTTTGGAAAGATACATATATGTTTACGTATAAAACATATATGTTTTGTGTTTTGGATTATAAAACATATATGTTTTGTGTATAAAACATATATGTTTTGTGTTTTGGATTATAAAACATATATGTTTTGTGTTCAACTGTTTATGATTAAAAAACATGTTTACATCATTTGTTTAATATACACAAGATTGTGCATATGCGTTATGCTAGTTGTTGTGATTAATTTTCGTTTCTTATTTATTTGTGGTTTAACTATTTTCGTGCATACTTGTTTCAGATTGATTGATGAAGATGATGATATCATTCAAGACCGGGAAGTGGATAAACACGATTATACATGAAGATAATTTGCGACCTTTGGAGATATATGATTATTTCATTGTTTTTTTTACTTGTAATAAAGCGAAATGTAACATTTAAGTATATCAATCTTGTTTTTCTTTTTATAATGATTTATGTTCTTAATTTGTGTTTATAAAAGTATTGGTAGGTTGATAAAAAAAATGTTAACAAAAAAAACATGTATGCACCTTGACTATTTGGGAAAAAAAACAAGGATGCATTTTGACTAATTGAAAACATGTATGCACCTTTACTACTTTGACTAAAAAAACATGTATGCACATTTGTATAAAAAAACAAAAAAAACATGTATGCACCATGGCTATTTGAAAAAATGTTAGAACTAAAAAAAAAAAAAAAAAAAAAAAAAAAAAAAAAAAAAAAAAAAAAAAACGAAAAATCCGAATTTTTAGATATATAAAAAACGGAAATTATAAAAGAAATAAAAAATAATATGAAAATGTCTTTTACTATTATACCCTTTTGAATTTAATAAAAATAACAAAATGCTATGAAGCATTAAGTGATGTACATTATGTATTATTAGTTGTAAAAAGGTGGTTTTCGCAGTTCTTGCAGTTAAAATGGTTCTCATTTGAAAGGGACCCTATATATATATATATATATATATATATATATATATATATATATATATATATATATATATATATATATATATATATATATATATATATATATATATATATATATATAATTTTAAAAAGGTTATTACATACAGAGGTTACTAAAGTTTTCAAAAAATTTGCTTTAAGTTACTTTTTTTTCAAAGAGGTTACTCATATAAACGGGTTCGTTTAATTAGGTTACTCATGTAAATGTCTTTGTTTAATTAGGTTACTCCCAAAGTTTGCTACCGGGTGTAACAGGTTTTCACTATCTTTAATTTACATTTTTGGTCCCTGTGGCATGGCGGGTATAACGAATTTAGTCTTTAGAAAGTCATTAATGTTTTCAAAGTTAGTACTTTGCGGATAATGTATAGGACCCGATATAAGTTATATCTTGGATTATATCAAATACGTTGGAACTAATTTCCCCACATGTTCATGATAACTGATGAGTGCTCAAACACTCATCATTTTTGTCGTATTTAAACTGCCAAAACATCCGAAAACGCTCAGAAATGCATCAAAATACTAAAAATATCCCAGGGATTGTATTTTATACGTTTCAGATGCAAAATGAGTAAAAACAATGAAAAACGAACAAAGTTTACACAATTGGCAGTTTTAGTCCCCCGACTTTCAAAAATTTATAAAACTAGTCCCTGAGCATTTATTTTGAAAGATAAGTCAACCCAGGTCTTTTGAAAGTCAAACGTTATCAAAAAAATGATTTTTTTCAAAAGTTTGCAATATTGGTCCTTCAAGTTTCAAAATTGGCAATTTAAGTCCCTGGGAATTTCAAAAATAGAAAAATCAACAATGTGGTCCTTGTATTATGGATTCTTGGCATGATTGGTCCTTTGGATAGCTTTGGGGAATGAACAATTTCAGACCCTCAAGTTTCTATAAATTACAAAAATGGTCCTTGTGAAATGAAATACCAAATCCGGCCTTGATAATAAACCCCAAACAAAAGCCTAATCCAAACTACCCCCCTTGGCCCATTTATACAAGCCCAGCCCCAAAATTATTAATAAAAATGGAGGGTCAACAAAAAGTCAACCCCCACCTCCTTTTTTCTTTCTTCCCCGCCAAATCACCAACACCCAGACACCACACCCTGCCATCTCCAACATCCCTGTCTCCCATCCACCTTCCAACAAGACCTACTAACCACCCTACAACCTTCACTTTCCAAAACCCATGTGATAATACCTCCCCTCTCAGCCAGGTCATCAATCCACCAAATCCAATTTGGCGCCAAAACTGAGTTCAAGGGCTAAGATCAAAACAAGCCCATCCAACGGCTCACAGAGATATGGGACAGCACTTGTGGGCTCTCAGAAACCCTAAAGTTTCAGTATAAAAGGAAGAAGAAAAGAGGAGAGAAGGAGTTAGTTAATTAGGTTTTGTAGAAGTAGTTTTTAGTAGTAGTCATGTAATAGAGAGTTAGTCTCAATTGTTAGCTTTATTTTAAGGTGTTTTTAAAACTATGTAACTGATTTCACTCAATTAATGCAAGTTTCATTTAAGTTTCTCAATTTTCCTGTCTTGTTAATTTGCTTAAACTGCTTATCTTAGTATGCTTATTTATTCTGCTTATTGGTTTAAGATTCAGCTTTCTAGGTCAGTATTAGTCTTAATATTAGTATATTTGTTCAAAACATTGGTCTCAAAATAGGTTTTAAAGCTTAAATAAAAAACAGTCCATCCATAAGGGACTGTTTGGCACAACCTCTTTGTGGTAGCTGTAAGTTGTTTTTACCAAATTTTCAGTTTGAATTAGCTATAATGTAATATTTTGAGAAGTTTTTAAGTTGAATTTTACAATCTCAAATAGTCTTTAAGGATCTAGTTAGTTTATAAAATATTTCTCTTCAAAGCTGTCTAGATTAGCAGATAGGGTTAATTTCAGTTGTAGTCACTTTTAGTTGCAATCCTTAGTTAAACTAAGTTACCTATAGGTTAGTATACATAGTCAAAGTCTGTAATGGTAGTTTGTTAGTCAAGTTTCAAGTTTTTTTTTTTTACCATTGCATACCTGTGCATACAGTTTTAAGTTATCTCATCAGCCCTTGGATGAGCATTTTTCATCTGCTCAATTCTCACCTTTATGCCTTGAAATCTGGTTTACAATTAGTTTGACAGCTTGTGTACTAGCTACTATTTTTATTTTATTTTTTATAATTTTTCTTGTTAGCTTGTTTGGCCTCCAAACTCACCCATTTACTCTCTACTACTGTAACAGTTTTCTTTTGATCTCATTATTAGTCTAGCTTTAGTAGAATTTAGGTCTTTATTTCTGTTTTACAATTAGTTTGTAGATTAAATTTTATATGCCTTAGCTTATTTTGCAATTTATGGCTTATTTGGTTACTTATTTTGAGCCTGCAAAGCCCCTAGTCCAGGCCTGTGATCCCCACAGGTTCCAACCAATGCTTAATATTCCTGTTCTAGTTTAGGATTAGCTAGGATTCAGGTTTTCTAATGGAGTATATAAGTAGATTGTAGGTTAGTCTTAGGCTGTTTCAACTTATCTCACTTATTGAGCTTATATATTAGGCCTGCAATCAGGAAGGATAGGACTGCACAAGATTTTAAGTTCCATAAGCATGCATTTATGTTCATTAGTGTTGTAATAGCCTGATTTCATCATCTAATAGCATTATATTACTTTTTCAGTCATGTAGAATAGATCAAATTCCACCAAAGTCAAACTAAGTTTACAAGTCAAAAATCAAATTTTCTTGTTCATCAGTTTTTCCAAAATCTGATGGGAATTTTCATGATCTAAATATTAGGTTTTAGCTTTTAAGCTTTGTGGATTCTTAAAATTTGGAAGCTCAACTTTATTGTGCATGTTTTTGTTTATTTTATTAAATTTTCTAAACTGCTTATTTTATGTCTTAGTTCAGCATGTTTTCCATACTTGTGCCCTGTGCATGGTCGTTTGAACCAGTTTCATAAGCTCAGAACTTGGCCCATAGTGTAGCTTATTGAAAGCTTTGTGGTGTTTTGTAAACACCATTAGCTCATATTATTGTGCTATTGCTTGATTTTCAGTATACAGCTTATTCTATTGCTTAATTTTGCTTTTCAAGCTTGTCCCATCTCAACAGATACACTGACTCATCAGTATATCTGAGTCAACTTCTTAAGCTCCTTGAGAGCTTATCAGTTGGACTTAGCTTCAACCCTTGAGCTTTTTGAAAAGCTAACTTGCATATCTAGCTGGTTGAAGGCTAACATTGGGGTTCCTAGCTTATTTCATAAGCTCAAGCTTGGCCTGCTCTTAGCCCCTTAGGCCTGTTTGTTTTTCAGTAGTTTAGATTTGCTTATTAGCTTTTTAAAGCTTAACAGTTGTTTCTTTGTACTTCCTAGCTTATTTCCTGTATCTTTTAGTCCATTATAGTTCAGCTTGTACCTTGGTTCATATTCTCAGCTTATTAGTAGCTTTTTCAGTTTCAAATAATCCTTTCCTAGCTTATTTTGTTAACTGTTGGGGCTATAAGCTCTTTCTGAGCTTATTCTGCAATTTCATAAAGTTTCTTTTTATCAAAGTTTGTTAGAGTAGTTGTGTAGCAAGAAAAACCAAAAAGAAAAATGAAAAAGAAAAAGTGCACTAGCCAGATTCGACCCTTGGACCTCTTGGGTTGACTGGTCAACACTCAGACCAAAGGCAAGCACCATCTGGGCCAGGTGATTCTTGGTGTTTACTTCTTTCACACTTATTTATATAGTGCATAATCTCAATTTAGCCTAATAAGCTCTTACAGCTTATTTTCCAGCTTATTTGTAATCTTTTTAGCATTTTTATATTTTTCCCAGTATTGTAATAGTAATAAGTATTTTTATAAAAAATTTCATATTTATTACTGTTCATTTACTATTTATTTTCATTTAAATTAGTATAATTAGTATTTAAATAGATTTTAATTAATAATAAATAATTAAAAAGTCAAAAAAATGATTTTCTTTTTTCTAAAATTTTCTTTTATCATTAGGGTCGTAAAAATATAATTTTCATGTCCGTAGGGTTAGCGTAGCTCAATTTTCACTTTTTATTTCGCGCACTCGCGTTTATTTGAATTTTAACCCGCGTTTCGTTTAAATAACTTTTGCGTTTTTAAATTTAGGTTACGTTTGTAAAAGTAGTTTGTTAAATTAAGAAAAACCAAAAACATAAATAAAGTGATAGCTTCTATTTAAGCCGTTTGGCTTATTTTTCTGCTTATTTCTTAGCAAATTCTGATTTTAAATTCTTAGATTACGTTTTAGGTTAATTTGGTTTCGTGTTATTGTTAATATAGTTTGTTTACATTGTTCTCATTCGTATTTCCTTAGTGTAATCATTCTAATCACTCAAAACCTTTTCCCGTCCAGATTCACCCGATCACAAACCCGTTTTATAACCATCACACCTCGTCGGGACATAACGACCCGGGGAAACCACTATACTTCCGCGGAGCATTGACTCTAGGCTGTTTGACCTTGTTGACCATCCCGTGGTCAATTTAGGTTGACCGTTTGGAGCCAATCAAATTTTGGCGCCGCTGCCGGGGAGGTGTGCGCGCTATTCTAAACGGTTTTTCTGATTAGTGATTTTGGAATTCGTTCCATTGTATATTTATCCATCCTTTGTTCATATTTTAAAAACAAAACCGTTCCCGAAAACATTTTAAATCAGTTTTCAACGAACACAAAAAACACAAAAACATTTTCTTTATCATTTGTACAAAATGTATTTCCAGAAATCCAAAAACATTCTCCCTTACCCTTTCCCATCTTTGATTCTCATTTCCTCAACCTCTATACACATTTGATTCTTTCTATGTCTCATCCACACTTTCTGGTTTGCCAATGGTGTGGTAATCCTCATAATGGTGGCAATTGCCCCAGTTGTGGCATGGTAGAGTCAGGAAACGGGTCTGTCTATAACCAAGATCCCTATTCCTACCATGACACGACTGATTCATTCCATCAGTTACCACACCATGATACTCAGCAGTTTTACTGTTGTGAGTACTGTGGTGGTTCACACTACGGTTCTGATTGTCAATCGGGAAACACGCTTGTCTATGAGCAGTTTCCCGATAACAATTATGACTCTAGCACATACGACTCACAGCCTCAACAGTTTTACTGTTGTGATTACTGTGGAGGTCCACATTTCAGTTCAGATTGTCAAACGGGGAATCCATATCCTTGTGACAATTTTGACACACCTTATTACTACCAACCTCCACAGTACGATATGAATCAAGCACTTCTTCCAGAAATGCAAAATCTGATGAAAATCGTTGATGAGCTTAAGGGTTTAGTTAACGACTTTGCCCAAAGACATACTCATCAAAAATCCATGGAAGAATTGCTGGCTGAAGAGCAGGCTGCTAGAATAAATTCCCAATATGCATATGAAAAATCTGTTAGGGAATCCATTGCAAAAGAAAAAGCAGCCAGAGCTAGCTCTCAGTTCCGTTTTATTCCTGATGACAGTGATGATGAGGATACACTTGATATCCTTGAATTTTATAAAACCTCATCAAGTTCATCAGTTGATATCCCAGTAGTTGAGATTCCATCTCAAACAACTGCTATCACACCCGAGGTTTCCACTCACTCTCTGAACATGGGGGACGAGCATCTTGACACTGTTCCTGAAAGGGAATCGGACGAATTCATAAAGTCTAGTGTTGAGAACCTTGTTCCAATCCCAAGAGAGTCACAGGAAATTCTTGATCATGTGTGTGATATCCCTCCTCCTCTTGTATTCCCAATTGAAAATGTTGAGATGTTCTCCGATTCTGATAATGATGATTCTTTATCTTGTGGGGACATCATTTATGTGGAAGAATTACCTTCTGAGCTAGTTAGCTTAGAAGAAGAGAATGATGAGATTGACACTGAAATCCAAGATGAAGCACTTCGTGCAACATTATTAAATGTCAATCTCCTCATTTCTAAAATCGAGGCTTTCAATATGAAACCTATTTCATCTCCTATCCCGATTAAGGATAGTGACATTTTGTCCGACGATCCTATTCCGGAGTTTGAAGCCTTTACTTTTGATCATATGGGAGAAAAGATTAGTGGCAGTACCACTTCTCATTCTCAAATTTCTCTCCCCGAATATGATTCATTCACCTTTGAGGAGTTCTCCGGTGAACTCACTCATATCATGACTCCTCCGGAGTATGATGGCCTGGGGGGAGATGCACTCAATCATGAGAATTTGCAAATTCCCACCCACCCTCCCGGGATGTTTACGAGCTTAACCCTTGAAATCCAAATTCAGGCTAATGAGCCTGATCTCGAGGAAGAAAATCTTATAAAGATTTTCATCATGGTTTTCTTCCTGTTCTTCACCTACCGGGTGACTTCTCCTGTTCTTCACTCCTTCGGGAATGAAGACATTATCTTTAACCCCGGCATTTTCATGTACCATTATCTTGAGCCGGGATTATATCTCATCGGTGTGGAACTTTCACGTGCTTCAAATGTTTCTCCAAACATCTTGAATGAAAGTCCGTTGGAGATTGTTTCTTCCACATCATGCTTCCCCAAGGACAAATGAATTCGGGGTCGAGTCAAGCTAGCGACTCGGTAAACAAAAACAGTAGCATGCTTATAGGGTTTTCACCCTAAGTGTGGGGGAGTCCCCCATGCTATGGTTACAAATGAAGTGGAAAACAAAATGGTGTTTTCCACGCTTAGCTTGTAATGTTGCCCTTTTACGTTCAAAATGTCGGCATAATAGCTGGGACTTTGAATATCGAGGACAATATTCATCCTAAGTGTATGGGGGGGGGGGGGGGGGGGTATTTCGCTATTCTAGCGAATTTTATCACATTTTACTATCTAATACCCCCGTTTTAGCCAAAATCTCAAAAAAAATCAAATTTTTTTCACTGGAGCTCAAATTTTTTTGTGGTAATCAGTCCGCCTTGTCTAACCGACAAAAGGGATTGGCTAGTCCAGGAGCAAACGGCTCTTGGTAAAGACATCTCAAATCCATTTATGGCTTGCAATTTGCCCAAAATTGTATGGTACCTCAACTCGCCATATCCTAAAACGCGAATGAGTTGGCTAGCCCACAAGATTATGGCTTGTGGTAAAGGCAGTGGAAAATCCATAATTGGTAATCAGCTCACCAAGATGTTGACTATTCCATCAAGAGCAGGCTAGTCTAGAAGCAAACGGCTTTTGGTAAAGACTAATCAAATCCGTTAACAGCTGGTGGTTTGCTCAAAATCACACGGTTATCAGTGTGCCACAGTTCTTACACCTGGCTACTCCAGAAGTGATGGCTTTTGGTAAAGAGATTTTCAAATCCATCAAGTTTTCCAAAAAGATTGCTAGGGACTAGCAATAGTTTAGTGTGGGGGATTGATGAGTGCTCAAACACTCATCATTTTTGTCGTATTTAAACTGCCAAAACATCCGAAAACGCTCAGAAATGCATCAAAATACTAAAAATATCCCAGGGATTGTATTTTATACGTTTCAGATGCAAAATGAGTAAAAACAATGAAAAACGAACAAAGTTTACACAATTGGCAGTTTTAGTCCCCCGACTTTCAAAAATTTACAAAACTAGTCCCTGAGCATTTATTTTGAAAGATAAGTCAACCCAGGTCTTTTGAAAGTCAAACGTTATCAAAAAAATGATTTTTTTCAAAAGTTTGCAATATTGGTCCTTCAAGTTTCAAAATTGGCAATTTAAGTCCCTGGGAATTTCAAAAATAGAAAAATTAACAATGTGGTCCTTGTATTATGGATTCTTGGCATGATTGGTCCTTTGGATAGCTTTGGGGAATGAACAATTTCAGACCCTCAAGTTTCTACAAATTACAAAAATGGTCCTTGTGAAATGAAATACCAAATCCGGCCTTGATAATAAACCCCAAACAAAAGCCTAATCCAAACTACCCCCTTGGCCCATTTATACAAGCCCAGCCCCAAAATTATTAATAAAAATGGAGGGTCAACAAAAAGTCAACCCCCACCTCCTTTTTTCATTCTTCCCCGCCAAATCACCAACACCCAGACACCACACCCTGCCATCTCCAACATCCCTGTCTCCCATCCACCTTCCAACAAGACCTACTAACCACCCTACAACCTTCACTTTCCAAAACCCATGTGATAATACCTCCCCTCTCAGCCAGGTCATCAATCCACCAAATCCAATTTGGCGCCAAAACTGAGTTCAAGGGCTAAGATCAAAACAAGCCCATCCAACGGCTCACAGAGATGTGGGACAGCGCTTGTGGGCTCTCAGAAACCCTAAAGTTTCAGTATAAAAGGAAGAAGAAAAGAGGAGAGAAGGAGTTAGTTAATTAGGTTTTGTAGAAGTAGTTTTTAGTAGTAGTCATGTAATAGAGAGTTAGTCTCAATTGTTAGCTTTATTTTAAGGTGTTTTTAAAACTATGTAACTGATTTCACTCAATTAATGCAAGTTTCATTTAAGTTTCTCAATTTTCCTGTCTTGTTAATTTGCTTAAACTGCTTATCTTAGTATGCTTATTTATTCTGCTTATTGGTTTAAGATTCAGCTTTCTAGGTCAGTATTAGTCTTAATATTAGTATATTTGTTCAAAACATTGGTCTCAAAATAGGTTTTAAAGCTTAAATCAAAAACAGTCCATCCATAAGGGACTGTTTGGCACAACCTCTTTGTGGTAGCTGTAAATTGTTTTTACCAAATTTTCAGTTTGAATTAGCTATAATATAATATTTTGAGAAGTTTTTAAGTTGAATTTTACAATCTCAAATAGTCTTTAAGGATCTAGTTAGTTTATAAAATATTTCTCTTCAAAGCTGTCTAGATTAGCAGATAGGGTTAACTTCAGTTGTAGTCACTTTTAGTTGCAATCCTTAGTTAAACTAAGTTACCTATAGGTTAGTATACATAGTCAAAGTCTGTAATGGTAGTTTGTTAGTCAAGTTTCAAGTTTTTTTTTTTTACCATTGCATACCTGTGCATACAGTTTCAAGTTATCTCATCAGCCCTTGGATGAGCATTTTTCATCTGCTCAATTCTCACCTTTATGCCTTGAAATCTGGTTTACAATTAGTTTGACAGCTTGTGTACTAGCTACTATTTTTATTTTATTTTTTATAATTTTTCTTGTTAGCTTGTTTGGCCTCCAAACTCACCCATTTACTCTCTACTACTGTAACAGTTTTCTTTTGATCTCATTATTAGTCTAGCTTTAGTAGAATTTAGGTCTTTATTTCTGTTTTACAATTAGTTTGTAGATTAAATTTTATATGCCTTAGCTTATTTTGCAATTTATGGCTTATTTGGTTACTTATTTTGAGCCTGCAAAGCCCCTAGTCCAGGCCTGTGATCCCCACAGGTTCCAACCAATGCTTAATATTCCTGTTCTAGTTTAGGATTAGCTAGGATTCAGGTTTTCTAATGGAGTATATAAGTAGATTGTAGGTTAGTCTTAGGCTGTTTCAACTTATCTCACTTATTGAGCTTATATATTAGGCCTGCAATCAGGAAGGATAGGACTGCACAAGATTTTAAGTTCCTTAAGCATGCATTTATGTTCATTAGTGTTGTAATAGCCTGATTTCATCATCTAATAGCGTTATATTACTTTTTCAGTCATGTAGAATAAATCAAATTCCACCAAAGTCAAACTAAGTTTACAAGTCAAAAATCAAATTTTCTTGTTCATCAGTTTTTCCAAAATCTGGTGGGAATTTTCATGATCTAAATATTAGGTTTTAGCTTTTGAGCTTTGTGGATTCTTAAAATTTGGAAGCTCAACTTTATTGTGCATGTTTTTGTTTATTTTATTAAATTTTCTAAACTGCTTATTTTATGTCTTAGTTCAGCATGTTTTCAATACTTGTGCCCTGTGCATGGTCGTTTGAACCAGTTTCATAAGCTCAGAACTTGGCCCATAGTGTAGCTTATTGAAAGCTTTGTGTTGTTTTGTAAACACCATTAACTCATATTATTGTGCTATTGCTTGATTTTCAGTATACAGCTTATTCTATTGCTTAATTTTGCTTTTCAAGCTTGTCCCATCTCAACAGATACACTGACTCATCAGTATATCTGAGTCAACTTCTTAAGCTCCTTGAGAGCTTATCAGTTGGACTTAGCTTCAACCCTTGAGCTTTTTGAAAAGCTAACTTGCATATCTAGCTGGTTGAAGGCTAACATTGGGGTTCCTAGCTTATTTCATAAGCTCAAGCTTGGCCTGCTCTTAGCCCCTTAGGCCTGTTTGTTTTTCAGTAGTTTAGATTTGCTTATTAGCTTTTTAAAGCTTAACAGTTGTTTCTTTGTACTTCCTAGCTTATTTCCTGTATCTTTTAGTCCATTATAGTTCAGCTTGTACCTTGGTTCATATTCTCAGCTTATTAGTAGCTTTTTCAGTTTCAAATAATCCTTTCCTAGCTTATTTTGTTAACTGTTGGGGCTATAAGCTCTTTCTGAGCTTATTCTGCAATTTCATAAAGTTTCTTTTTATCAAAGTTTGTTAGAGTAGTTGTGTAGCAAGAAAAACCAAAAAGAAAAATGAAAAAGAAAAAGTGCACTAGCCAGATTCGACCCTTGGACCTCTTGGGTTGACTGGTCAACACTCAGACCAAAGGCAAGCACCATCTGGGCCAGGTGATTCTTGGTGTTTACTTCTTTCACACTTATTTATATAGTGCATAATCTCAATTTAGCCTAATAAGCTCTTACAGCTTATTTTCCAGCTTATTTGTAATCTTTTTAGCATTTTTATATTTTTCCCAGTATTGTAATAGTAATAAGTATTTTTATAAAAAATTTCATATTTATTACTGTTCATTTACTATTTATTTTCATTTAAATTAGTATAATTAGTATTTAAATAGATTTTAATTAATAATAAATAATTAAAAAGTCAAAAAAATGATTTTCTTTTTTCTAAAATTTTCTTTTATCATTAGGGTCGTAAAAATATAATTTTCATGTCCGTAGGGTTAGCGTAGCTCAATTTTCATTTTTTATTTCGCGCACTCGCGTTTATTTGAATTTTAACCCGCGTTTCGTTTAAATAACTTTTGCGTTTTTAAATTTAGGTTACGTTTGTAAAAGTAGTTTGTTAAATTAAGAAAAACCAAAAACATAAATAAAGTGATAGCTTCTATTTAAGCCGTTTGGCTTATTTTTCTGCTTATTTCTAAGCAAATTCTGATTTTAAATTCTTAGATTACGTTTTAGGTTAATTTGGTTTCGCGTTATTGTTAATATAGTTTGTTTATATCGTTCTCATTCGTATTTCCTTAGCGTAATCATTCTAATCACTCAAAACCTTTTCCCGTCCAGATTCACCCGATCACAAACCCGTTTTATAACCATCACACCTCGTCGGGACATAACGACCCGGGGAAACCACTATACTTCCGCGGAGCATTGACTCTAGGCTGTTTGACCTTGTTGACCATCCCGTGGTCAATTTAGGTTGACCGTTTGGAGCCAATCAATAACCAATTTCGATGTGTATAATTAATATATAGTTTTCTTTAATTATAAGATACTTAAAACTTTGATACTTGTTTACATAAGATATTGCACTGATAAGGAGAAGTTTTACATGCGGAGTCGTACCTTAACCGAGTATATGTGTGGGTATATGTATATAAAGCAGAGCCACTAATTTCTTACCTCTAATCTTTCCCAACTCTAAAATTGAACACGAACCCCAAATGTCTGAGCTTCTGAGTTTGAAAAGACAGATCCTAATCTTGATACCAATTCTGTGATTAAGGAATAAAAGTTGGAGAGGTTTTGTTATTTAAGGATTACAAAATGTATAAGAAATGGCAGCAATGAACACAAGTAGGCAGCCTAGCCTAATGCTTGAACTTTTGATTGCTTCATAATGATGTTTCTACACTTCCTAAGTTAGCAATCAACACTGCAATTAGCAACCAAATTGTTTCACTTTTAGAACAGATGCATTAATAATGCAAATATGGATCAATGAGTACGAAAATTAAGATTTCTAGATTAATCTGTTTAATGTACGTGTGTAGTCCCATTATGTCGTAAACCTTGTATGGAGTCGGTATCCAGTTTGTTGATTCGAAAACTGCCGTCTGCAGAAGCACTTTGTTGCTTTCAAACGTACGTGTACACAGATTTTGTTTATTACCTCAAATGAATGTATTTTATTACACTTACAGTTAGCTCATCGACATCCATAGTCAAGAACATAAGCGAGGATTCGAGAAAAACATATAAAAAGTAAGGAAACCCCGTTACGGGTCTCCTACAGGAGAGGATTCGAGAAAAAAATCTATGGACTAAATTTGTTGAACCCGACAACCCACAAGGACCATTTCGTAACTTTTTACCTGCTATCATAAGTTGTAATATATGGAGTAACGTAAACAACCGGTCACGCAAACAATGGTAACCTCTTTGAACCAAAAAAAAACTATAGTAACTTAAAGCAAATTTTTTGGAAACTTTAGTAATCTCTGTGTGTAATAACCCATTTAAAAATGAATAATATAAAAGTTTAAAAATGAAACAATATTTAAACTATAATATTAAATTAGTGACAAATGTTTTTACCATTTTTAATTTAGGGTATGTAAAAAAGAATTTTAAATTTAAAAAGTTACTTTCAGTGTAACACATTACTTGTTTTTAAGTTTTTAAGTTTTAAGGAAAAGTTATTTGTGTTTTGCATATAGAATAAAAAGATGTGTATTATTTTTTCACATGTCAAAATTAAACATTTTTTATTTGTTAATAAAAGTCGAAATTGACTTCAATTTGGGCAAACATTTAAATTTCATTTAACAAAATAAATATATATAAAAAAATCAATGTTGATTTTGTAAAAAAACTAAAAAAAAAAATGAAAGTTAATAAAACTTTAGTTGTTAAATTTTGAATAAATTCTATGAATTAAAATAAACTTATCAATTTGCAATTCAGTGTTGCTAAAAAGATTTACAAGGTCGATTAATCACCGCCTAGGCGTTAATCGACCACCAACATTTTCGATTTGTGCAAATCGACCGACGATAGTTAACGGTGATCAAACTTATAAAAAAGCAAATTTGGCAAGACTAATATTTGGGTACGGCCAGCTATATAGCGACAATGCCACATGGTTTAAAAATACTCATTAACCGACAAGATGGATGAGTATTTGCGATACTATTATCAGTCAGATTAAAGAAGGTTCGCAGCTAATAACTTGCCTCACTATTGTTTTAGGAATGTTTAAATGTTTCGTCATGTTTATGTATTTTTATTGCATCATTTGTGTTAGGCTTATTGGATTGGTAAATTGTGTTCTATTGTTTATGGTCTGTATTAGACGTGGTAAATGATTGGTGTTTAAACCGAGATTTTATTTGTTTTTTGTTTGTTACAATAAGCGAGGGAATTCCACCGTCTCAAAGGTTTTTGAAATATGGGGTGTTGATATGCGACAGTGGTGTGCTGTTGGTGCTGTCAAAGACCATTTTGATTGTGGTTTGTTGAGAATGAGGTTATTTTCATAAAAAGGAAACGGGTTTCGCAACAAGCTAAAAGAGGTAAAAATGATGACACCGGTGTTAAATGGATTTGGATAGTGGCAATAAAAGGGCAACGATTATTCTTTTATAGTTGTTCGGATTAAGATTATCCAATGTTTTTGAAAAATTTGAATTTGCTCTGAAAAGATGGGTAATATAAGAGGATGTTGCGAAAAAATTTACGCAAATTCTCTTTTGTCCATTTTGTTGGATACATTGCCTTTTACATAGTCTTCATCTGAATTGCTATATAAAAAATACTCTATTTGTTTTCAAAACTAAAATACGTTAAGTATTACGATCATCATTATCGTGTTTTTTATTTTAATCTAAGACATGGTTTCTTTTTTAGCAAGATATTTTTGCCTGATCACAGTTAGTATGTTCATTATTGTTATCATCATCATTATCATCTATATAGGAAGTGAGAATTTGTGGATGAGAGATCCGTGTTCTTTATCAGAGTCAAATTTGATCCAGCTTTAACAAAGAGAGGTTCAAAGTTATAGTTGTTGATAGTGACAATTGTTTAAGAGATGAGGATTTTGATATCCACATGGTTGAATACTTGGTTACATAGGTCGATGGGACGTATAATAGGTGTAAATCCTAGGCGCACATTCTCCCCGTTCTTTGGAGCCTATGTGTCCTTTAACAAAGAAAAGTTTAAAGTTATAGTTGTTGATGGTTGCAACCGTTTAAGATATGAAGATTTTGATAACCACATGGTTGAATACTTGGTTTCAGAGGTCAATGAGATGTGTAATAGGCGTAAATCCTAAGCGAACATTCACCCCGTTATCTGGCGCCTATATGGATGCTTCGCGCAGGTACTTGGGACAACATCTATATACTTTTATGGGTATTTGTGTTTGCTGTTGAACTCTACTTAAATGGAAGAAAGCATGGGAGGAATTGGAAGTGTATATTTCAAATTATGGCTTGTTTTCTCTTAATAATCCAACTTAGTTTACCTCTTCTTCTCATCTCTTTCTTTTATTTTCATTTTCTTTATTCTAAAAATATATCTTAGCTTAATAGCTTTTTGAAGCTTATTAGATTAGATTATTCAATAAGCACTTTTTTATTTCTTAATCTCTTTTCATAACTTTTTTAGTATTATTAGACTTAATAATTTTTAGTTTATATCTCTTAATCTCTTATTATTTTAAAAGCTTTTTCTTAAATAAATCAAATTAGCTTAATTCTTTTCATCTAATTAGCTTATCTCTCATTTTCTTCTAATAAGTCTAGCTTTTTAGTTTTGTTTGATTCATAACTAGTATAGATCTACTAGCTTTATAGCTTTTTGGTTCTATTACTAGTTTGTCTAGATTTGATTAGCTTTTCTATAGCTTATTGAATCTAGATCTAGTTTATTCAAGAGCTTAATTGAACTAATGTTGCATAAAGTTGTAAAATAAACCTATACTATAAAACGACTAAATCATGGCTCTTTAGATTTGTTCAGAATAATTTTGGTGTATAATTATTTATTCCCGAAAAAAGATGTAGGGAATTTTGTGACTTTATGTTCTTTAAACCGATGTGTTAAATTTAATGTGTGTGTGCTTCTTTTTCGCACTACATGTTTTGAAGGACCAAAATGTCATTGTATCTGATTGGGCCATTTGTTTGACAGCTTAAACTAGACCCCACTTTTGATTAGATAGGTTTCGGTCTTAATCAAGATAGGTCAAGGGCGCGTCAGAACGGTCGGTAGCTACTTAGTCTCATCCGAGAGTCTAATCTCCTTGTACTGCTTTTTTTCTTTGAAAAAGAAAAAAAGCAGTACAAGGAGATTAGACTCTCGGATGAGACCAAGTAGCTACCGACCGTTCCGACGCGCCCTTGACCTATCTTGATTAAGACCGAAACCTATCAAATCGAAAGTGGGGTCTAGTTTAAGCTGTCAAACAAATGGCCTGGAAAGAATAACCAAGAAGTGTGCCACCCTTAAATATCTAAAGAAGCGGACTAGATGCCATGTTCCGATCTCATACTGGAATAGGAAATGACTACAAAAGTATTAGCTGCTCAGTTCCGCGTCTTGAGATCCTAATTGCCATGGTTCCGCTGCATCACAAGGAGCAATTGTGAGAAATAGCCTTTCTAGAACAATCATTTGATCTGTTTCGTTCTTTGACTGCTCTGCTCCCCAAAAAAAATGGAGAGACTTGTTCTTGCTCTTCCAATTCAGGAAGACTGATTTCGCTGGTTGGTCCAACCAAGAAAGACATGGGAATTTTGGGCATTAGATTCTTCTTCTTCTCTTACTTACGATATTTCGAACTCCCAGCATCAAATGATCATCTTTGCACTGTCCAATTCGGACATAGATTCGGAATACAGCCTTCCACACAACAATTTGCTTCTCCTATCGACGAATTAGAAGAGATGTTAACCGGCAACCGTATCTGGAAACAACGATTAGTGGATATTGGTACTGTCACTGCACAGCAAGCAAAGGATTGGGGATTCAGTGGTGTAATGTTAAGAGGTCGTGCGACATGAAGACATTGATAGCAATATGGGGGAAGTTCCCATCAGGCAACAACGGTAGATTTGTTTGTTTTGCAATTTATTGATGTGTTGATATAAATAAATGACTAAAAACGTTATTCATATCTTTCGATATCTCTATGTTTTGATAATCACAAAACGTAAACTCATCAAACCAAAGGTTATGATGTAAACAAGTATTTAGCAGTAAATACTCACTTTCACCATTTAATCACTTAAGGTATGAATAAACAAAGTGATTAGTGCATTATAAGATCAAAGGAAATCTTGTCTTAAGACATAACATTTTATAAAATGATTTTAACATTTTATATATATTTGTAAATCATTTTTGGTAAAGCTTTATTAAACCACAAAAATATGATTTCAAATTTCCAACCAAAAAGGGCAAATTTTATCCAGAGAATCTTTTCAAACGTTCAGGAGGGCGGCCCCCTTAATTTTACTAGGCGGCCCCCTTAATCATTAAGGGGACCGGCCTATAATTAAGGGGACCGGCACGCTCCTGAACAGTAACATCTGGCCCTTTAAATATTGGATCATTTTGCACATTTTCCTCACCTCTTTGCACAAATATTTTTAGATCCAATTATCTCTAAACATCCTTCTAAAATCCTTTGATCATAAATACATAATCCTTTGTTTCAAAGTGATTCTTACATCATCCTGTCAAGTGCAAGAGAAGAATACTTCTATCCTCCAAGACAAGAAGTATTACAACTTGTTGTGACCTCCACATCCAAGTTGTTGGTGCATCATCAAGAATATTTACATATATCTTTGTGTAGTGTGTTGTGAATATTTGATTGTAGATAGTTGTGTTAGGAATATAGATAGTGTGATTGGCTAGTAGATTGTAGTAAAGATAGTTGGTGTGAAGTAGTTGTGAAGATAGGTGTGTAGTAGATTGGTGTGAAGTTGTTGTGAAGATAGGTGTGTAGTAGATTGGTGTGAAGTAGTTGTGAAGAAGGTGTGAAGATTGACAAGGTGTGAAGACGGTGTGAAGTCTTGAAGAAGGTGTGAAGGTGTGAAGATCACGTGGTGTGATATTTGGTGTGAGATTGGTTCTAGCTACGATTAGAACTCGACATTTAGCTTAGTGTCGTTAACTTGTGTAAGCCAAGGTATGTAAGGTTTTCTCCGCCATAAGGGAGCTTGTTGATATAGTGAAGAAAACTCTCGAGTAGGTGACTCGAGGAGTGGAGTAGGGCAAGGAAGGTGTCCTTGTAGCCGAACCACTATAAATCCTTTGTCTCGCGGTTAGATCTTTCCATATCTTACTTATTATCTTGCTTATATCGTTATTACTTTTGTAGACGTAGACGTATATATATAGTTGCTCATATAGTGCTAGTATTAATTTTACTTAAAGATCAAACGAAAGTTTTATTCACAAAACAAAGTTTTTTTACAATCAAACTAAAAAGGTTACATACATATAATTGATCATTTCGATCAAGTATAGTTTTCATACAAAATATAACTAAGGATTATAAAATAAACGATTACGTACTTATCTCTCGTATATAGCTACAATTGTTTATATTATGCATGTGTTGATTTCACATACTTAGCATACATTATTATTATTGTTTATACTTAGATATACTTGATCATATTGTTCAAGATTTGAGTTCACATAAGATTGAATCAAAGTTTTAAAAGCAAACAAGGTTTTAAAACTAAACTAAGTTTTCAAAATAAAATTAAAAAGACGTAAAACTATTCAACCCCCCCTTCTAGTTTTCCACAATTGGTACCAGAGCCACGTCTAGCAAGATTTTTAAAATATATTGTATTTTAAAACTTGTAACGATCTATGGAATCTGAAAAATATTTAGAAGGGCAATCTATGCAAAGACCACCACTATTTGAAAGTGATGGATTTTTATATTGGAAAAATCGATTCGAAACTTATGTGAAATCAAAGGATCTAGATCTTTGGCATGTTATTACTAATGGTGATTTTTTACCTACTCAAAATAATCCCGAAACAAATAAAGATGAAATAGTACCTTTTGAAAAACAAAATGATGATTTAAAAAGAAGACTTTCTAAAAACAATGAAGCAAAAATGGTTATTTACAATGCGTTACCACGTAAAGAATACGAAAGGATCTTTATGTGTGAAACCGCAAAAGAAATTTGGAATTCTTTACTAATAACTCACCAAGGTAATAGTCAAGTCAAGGATAACAAAATAGATCTACTTATGCAACAATATGAGCAATTTATGATTCCGGAAGAGGAATCAATTGATAATGCTTTTGCTAGGTTTAACACTATTATCACAAGTCTAAAAGCACTTGATGAGAATTTTTCTAGTAAGAATTTTGTCAGGAAATTTCTTAGGGCTCTTCATCCAAAATGGCGAGCTAAAGTCACGGCTATTGAAGAATCATAGAATTTGTCAACTCTACAACTTGACGAATTGATCGGTAACTTAAAGGTCTACGAAGAAATAATAAAGAAAGACTCCGAGATGGTCAAAGGAAAAAGGGAGCAAAGCAAATCAATTGCGTTGAAAGCTAAAAAGGACTCTAGTGACGAAGAATGCTCAACCTCCAAAAGTGACGATGAAGAGTATGCTATGGCAGTACGAGACTTCAAGAAATTCTTCAAAAGACGAGGAAGATACATTAGGCAACCATATAATGAAAGGAAGTGTTTTAAATGTGGCAATCCAAATCATCTCATCGGAAAGTGTCCAATGATGTCAAGAGATCAAAATCAAAAGGCGTTTATTGGAGGTGCTTGGAGTGATAGCGATGAGGACAAGAAAGAAACCACAAATGAAGAAAAGTGTCTTATGGCTAAGACATCAAGCGAGGTACGTTCCGAAACCGAATACTTTAGTGACGAAAATTTATCATTAGATGAAAAAGATCTAGATAGTGAATATAATAGGTTATGCAAATTAGGTCAAAAGGTTATAGCTAAAAATAAGTCACTAAAACATATTAATAATCAATTAGAAAATGAAGTACTCGAATTAAAAATTAAACTACAACATTTGGAAAAAGGAAAAGAAGTTTTTGTAAAATGTAAAACTTGTTTAGAGGTTAAAAATGAAAACGAAAAACTTAAAGATGAAATTTTCAAACTTGACAGGTTTAAAAATAGTAATAACCCACTTAAGAAAATACTAAGTGCTCAAGAAACTTCGGGAGATAAAACCGGTCTAGGATTAACTTCAACTAATGTTTCAACTAGTGAAAATAAAAGTATAAAGTTTGAATGTGAATCTAGCAAACAAAAATCATTAGAATCAAATCCTAAGTATATACTTACAAAAGATAGAAAAATACCCATTGCGAATGATGAAAAAGTAAAAACTTTTTATAAACCATCCTTAAAGACCGAAGTAGGATCCTCTAAACCTAAATTTAGATCTAAAACTCCACCACCAAGAAAACCTAAAAATCATCATCCAAGATCTAAAACATCTCAACCTAGAAGAAATCTAAATAGACAATATTACAATAACACTAGAAATCAAATGTGGAATTATCAACCAAGTTACAATCCTTGGGAAATATTACCACCATACATGCATCCTTGCCAAATGTTAAATATGTTTGGACCAAACAACTTTGGACCAATGAGACAATGGGGACCAAGTGGCTAAATTGTCAATCTTGGAAGAAGTTGGAATATCATCTATAAATGACTTCTATAAGTCAACATGGTCACTTGAAGTGCTTGAAGATATTCCATTGAAGACTAAAAGGTACGCGTTTCTTTTAAGTTCATCACTATAATTTGCATGCTTAGATAAATGATTAGTTAGATTAATGCTTAGTACATAATTGATTATATTCTTATAACCTAGAAACATCATTGGTTGACTTTCCTAGGAATAAGATAAAATTGTTCATTGCCGAACAAAATAGAAAATGGAAATCTTCTATATCCACTATTAGGAAACTCATGGTGATGAAGTGAAATGAGTTAAGTGGATCAATCGTTAATATAGAAGTAGGATTAGATCCCTCGCGTAAGAAAACTATGGATGAAACAAGCTCTCGTATACTATGGCATTAAGTCAGATAAGCGTGCGAAAACAAAGGAACTATAGATGTTAGGTTATACCCCATTCAACACTCTCGCATCTAACATATAAATTATCGTCTTCATTTCCTTTAGGATCATAGGATATGTAGAAACGATAGCATGAGATAATAATAGGCTTAACCAATCCTCTTGGGCATGAGATCTTTAATAAACATTTTTTAAAATATTTGATTTATGATATTTGTTGTCAAAAATCTAATATCTCTAAAAATATGCAAAAACCCCACATTTTGGAAAATAGTCTTTCAAATAACTATCCCACTTTTAAATAACATGTTTTCACTATCAATATCCACAATTTTGTTTTGATCAAAACTAAAGATTGGGAAAATATTCTTTACCGTTCATTCACACATTTTGAAGTAAAAAAAAAAAAAAAAAAAAAAAAAAAAAAAAAAAAAAAACCCAATCTATTTTATTCAAATAACTCTCACATCCAAGTGAAAACTTACTTTCAAACATTGTTGAATAATGCTAAAAACGTCTCTTTTAAAATCATGCATGGTGATCTCATATTTGTCATCTATATTTATATAAATGACACTTATAAGTGAACTAAATCAAATCAAGAGGACCATGGTTTGTTCATTAAGACTTTGTTTGTAACAAGTCTAGAAATACATGCTATCATAACTACCCACTTATTGCACATTGATACACATTAGGATTAATCCTCATTGTTATGTAGTTATGAATTACTTGATGTTGCTTATTGTTTCCTAGCACTTATATTTTACTTGCTTGATGAGTATGTTTGCATGCTAGATGAAATTGCTTGTTTACTTAATCTCTTTGGTTAACATGCTTTGGCTACATAATTGCCTACATAATTAGTATATGCTTGATTGCCTCAAAGAGTTGGACTTGTTTGAAACCAAAAACACAACCTTTCTGCAATCCACTACCAAAAACCCTTTTCTGGCAATCTGGGAATCACCAGATGGGCGGCCCCCTTAAATCATAAGGCGGCCCCCTTAATTATTAAGGGGACCGGCCTCCAATTAAGGGGACCGGCCATCTGATGGTCGAAGGTGTTGTTTCCCTTTTCTATTTTTTAGCTCATTTCATCCTACACTTCCCAAAATTCACAAGCCTATTTTATCCTAAACCTTCCATCAATGTTTATCCATCCTTGATCCCACCAATCCTACACTATAAACACTCTCATTCCTCTCAATCTATTCTCATCTCTTCATGACCTCTCCCATTAAACCAAAACCACCAAACCGTTTGGAGAAGTAAGCCTAACTTCCACTAAAAGCCCGTCAAACCAAATGATGTTGTCAAACATCCAACACCAAATTCCTCCTATGTCTTCAACACTACATATCAAAAACCTTTACTCACCCATATCCTTCTACATTACACTCAAACCTCATAATCTTTTCACAACTCAAGTGATGTTGTTCATAATCAACCAACACCTAAACCTCACTCTCACACAAATGATTCATTCAACAACATATCATCCATTCGTGCTTCCACTAATGCTCGTTCTTATGATGAGCATGCACAATCCCAAAACAATAATCCCAACCTCATTACCAACACTTTACGTGATGCTCATTCAACAAAAACACCATCCACTCATGAAGCATCTCTTCCACCCATATCATGTTTTCATGATTACCCAAGCTCAAACATGTTTACACCACCACATCCTACAACTTCACATGCCATTCCTATGTTGCATGTTCAAACCCTCACCCAAGACTATTATCATGCTCCACCACCATCACCTTCCTCCGAACACTTGAAGTTCGTTGAGGCGCTAAAAGAAGCCCATGAGCTTAGTGCTCTTTTAGCCTTACATCTTGCTCAACGCAATTTGGATCCACCTTCATCTAGATCACCCTCATCACCACACAACTTAAATCAACTTGAGAAGCATGTCAACAATTAACCTTGTTGCATCTTTCTCCTAAAAACCATTGCATTCAATGAACACTTCACTTGGATTGAATATCTTCTCACTAGATCATATCCAATACCCTCACTTGAACAACATCCAAAACCTTAATCAACCTCTTCCGCTACAAACTCTCCACCACCAAACTCTTCAACATTCAAGACCCAAACATATACCTCCATTAATCCAACAATCTTCATTCCATCTTCATCTTCATTCCAAACACTCAATCATCAACCATCTAAGCATACTACATGCTTATGATTTTCACTTTCAAATACGAATCAACCAACCTTTTGTTACAAGCAAGTCCAATGGCTCTCTTTGGCAAATTAGGATCTTTTAACATAATCACTTTGAATTAATTGTTATGTATCCTTAATATTTGTTTGCTATGCTTGTTATTTGCTATGCTTGTTATGTATCCTTAATATTTGTTTGCTATGCTTGTTATTCTTCTATATATGCTTGTGCTTCTAATATTTTTCTTGGGAGCATTCCATTTCTCGATCCCTTGGTGCCATCGAACGAGGGGGAGCACACATCAAGGGGGAGCTTTCATCCCGTCTAACTTCATTTATGAAGCTAGACGACATAACCTTTTTGATTCTACAAAAAGGGGGAGAAGTGAATATAAACTCACTAAATACTTGTCTAAAAATTAATTTTTGGATTTAATGAGTTTAGGTTTTGTAATCATCAAAAAGGGGGAGATTGTTGATATAAATAAATGACTAAAAACGTTATTCATATCTTTCGATATCTCTATGTTTTGATAATCACAAAACGTAAACTCATCAAACCAAAGGTTATGATGTAAACAAGTATTTAGTAGTAAATACTCACTTTCACCATTTAATCACTTAAGGTATGAATAAACAAAGTGATTAGTGCATTATAAGATCAAAGGAAATCTTGTCTTAAGACATAACATTTTATAAAATGATTTTAACATTTTATATATATTTGTAAATCATTTTTTGTAAAGCTTTATTAAACCACAAAAATATGATTTCAAATTTCCAACCAAAAAGGGCAAATTTTATCCAGAGAATTTTTTCAAACGTTCAGGAGGGCGGCCCCCTTAATTTTACTAGGCGGCCCCCTTAATCATTAAGGGGACCGACCTATAATTAAGGGGACCGGCACGCTCCCGAACAGTAACATCTGGCCCTTTAAATACTGGATCATTTTGCACATTTTTCTCACCTCTTTGCACAAATATTTTCAGATCCAATTCTCTCTAAACATCCTTCTAAAATCCTTTGATCATAAATACATAATCCTTTGTTTCAAAGTGATTCTTACATCATCCTCTCAAGTGCAAGAGAAGAATACTTCTATCCTCCAAGATAAGAAGTATTACAACTTGTTGTGACCTCCACATCCAAGTTGTTGGTGCATCATCAAGAATATTTACATATATCTTTGTGTAGTGTGTTGTGAATATTTGATTGTAGATAGTTGTGTTAGGAATATAGATAGTGTGATTGGCTAGTAGATTGTAGTAAAGATAGTTGGTGTGAAGTAGTTGTGAAGATAGGTGTGTAGTAGATTGGTGTGAAGTTGTTGTGAAGATAGGTGTGTAGTAGATTGGTGTGAAGTAGTTGTGAAGAAGGTGTGAAGATTGACAAGGTGTGAAGACGGTGTGAAGTCTTGAAGAAGGTGTGAAGGTGTGATTAAGGTGTGAAGATCACGTGGTGTGATATTTGGTGTGAGATTGGTTCTAGCTACGATTAGAACTCGACATTTAGCTTAGTGTCGTTAACTTGTGTAAGCCAAGGTGTGTAAGGTTTTCTCCGCCATAAGGGAGCTTGTTGATATAGTGAAGAAAACTCTCGAGTAGGTGACTCGAGGAGTGGAGTAGGGCAAGGAAGGTGTCCTTGTAGCCGAACCACTATAAATCCTTTGTCTCGCGGTTAGATCTTTCCATATCTTACTTATTATCTTGCTTATATCGTTATTACTTTTGTAGACGTAGACGTATATATATAGTTGCTCATATAGTGCTAGTATTAATTTTACTTAAAGATCAAACGAAAGTTTTATTCACAAAACAAAGTTTTTTTACAATCAAACTAAAAAGGTTACATACATATAATTGATCATTTCGATCAAGTATAGTTTTCATACAAAATATAACTAAGGATTATAAAATAAACGATTACGTACTTATCTCTCGTATATAGCTACAATTGTTTATATTATGTATGTGTTGATTTCACATACTTAGCATACATTATTATTATTGTTTATACTTAGATATACTTGATCATATTGTTCAAGATTTGAGTTCACATAAGATTGAATCAAAGTTTTAAAAGCAAACAAGGTTTTAAAACTAAACTAAGTTTTCAAAATAAAATTAAAAAGACGTAAAACTATTCAACCCCCTTCTAGTTTTCCACATGATGCATTCTAGGATATCAATAGAGAGTTTGCTTTATGTATATGCTATAATGCATAAGCGTTATCATATGTATTATGTGGCAAGCTCATTTGCTTTACACTCCGCAACAAAGTGTAGGTTGTAATTCTTGTTTATTAGATATATCATAATTCACAAAAAAAAAAAAAAAAAATTGGGAACAAGCGACATGGGACTGAGGGAGTAATGTTTAAGAAAGATTATATTATATTTTCCCATTTCTTTTTTTCAATATGCATTTTTTACTTAAGACATGTATATATAATTTTTTTCTTTTGAAAAAATTATGTGAATGTGACATTTTTTTTAATTAAAATTTACCATAAATACAAAGTTTCGCATCCTATTACACTTTTATTACATATCCTCTTATTCATATTATTGATGCATATCTAAAAGTGATTTGATGAGAAGATGAAAGATAAAAAAATGGATTTCACATGTTATTTTATGGGTAGGAAAATAAGTAAAAAGAAAATTTCAAAAAATGTAAGAGTAAATTGCATAAATCGTCCCTAAAGTTTGGCTAAATTGCATGTTCCGTCCAAAATGTTACGAAAGTGCAAGGATCGTCCCTGTGAGGAAACCTTTGGTGGAAGTATCGTCACATGGACGATCCTTGCACTTTTGTAACGTTTGGGAGAAAACATGCAATTTGGCTGAACTTTAGGGACGATTTATGCAATTTACTCAAAATGAAAAATTCTCCATAAATTAATGTCTTATTTTGGTAACCACTTGTGTTTTTCTACTCCCGGTTCAAACAAACTTATAAAGCTTTAAACTCGTTTAACATGGTCATTTTACAACTAGACGATTGATTGTCAGTTCTATTTTATAAGACAAGACAACGTAATAACTGTATTCATCATCTTATAGGATGACAATCTTGACCACAGGATTTTAAAATCTACTCCGATTTGATTTTACTTTTCTCGAACCGCAAACTAAAGAAATACAAATTTATGGTTTATGTTTTTATATAATTAAAAAAAAAAAAACGTCCGATTCTTTTTAAACATTATATATTTATAATTTAAAACAACATTTTTATAAAATATTCTTATAATTTCATGTTTATAATTTATAATAATTTAAAGATTTGCATAATATTACAAAGTTCATTAAAAAATAATATTATAGTAAGTTCTTAGGATCCTAATATAATACGAAAATAATCCTAAATAGAATCCCGATTTTAAAAGGGGTACGTTATTCTCACGGGCCCTATTTTTATTAACCAAACCCTCTCTAAAATTTAGCCCACTTTTTTTTTTGTTTTTTCCTTATTTTGTCTTTTAGTTGTCTTTTTTTTTTTCTTTTTTTTTTTTCTTTTTTTTTTTTTTTTTTTTTTGTAATGTGTTTATGGTATAGTATATATTTTTTATAATGTTTTTTTGTAATTTTTTTGTAACGTCCAATGTGTTTTTATTTAATTAATAACAACAACAAATAGCATGTTAAACGTTACCACATTAAACGACTATGACAACAAACGTTACCAAAAAAATTTCAACTTTTATTATTTTTAACAAAATACTTCTTTTTTAAAACTTTTATAACATTTATTACAAAAAAAAAAAAAAAAAAAAAAAAAAAATTACAACTTTTATTTTTTTTACAAAAAAATTTCAGCTTTTATTATTTTTAACAAAATATTTTTTTTTAAAAACTTTTATAAAAATTACAATTTTTTTTTTTTTTTAAATTACAAAATTATATTAAAATTTACAACTTTTATTTTATTTACAAAAAAATTTCAACTTTTATTATTTTTAACAAAATACTTTTTTTTAAAAACTTTTATAACATTTATTAAAAAAAAAATTACAATTTTTTTTTTTAAATTACAAAAAAAAAAAAAAAAAAAAAAAAAAAAACCCAAAATATACGGCCGCACTTTTTGACCATGGCAGTGGGGGACAAAATTACAAAATACTTTCTTTTTTAAAACTTTTATAACCTTTATAACATTTATTAAAAAAAAAAAAAAAAAAAAAAAAAAAAAAAAAAAAAAAGCCGCATATTTTGACCATAGCAGTGCGCAGTGAAGGACAAACATGGCAGTGGGCAGTGGGCTAGTTTGACCGGGCTAGGCATAGAGCCCGCCCGGTTAACACATCCCTTTTAAAAACGTTACCGCTTTCAACCCTTTGTCCTTTTTGGCATCATTTGACGTCGGTCATCTTCTTTTTAACACATTGAGTAACATTGAAATTACATATTGAACAAGTGGACCCCAAGCTTCAGGTTTTGTAGACTCCAATGATGTCTGAAAAACATGAAGAAGGGTGCAATATACGATAACTTGCATGATTATGAAGAAAAGTTGTATACACTTGCATGATTTTGAAGAAAAGTTGTACACTTGTAATTCTACCATCGTTTTTTTTTTAAAACAAAATCTAACATCGTTTATTGTTGGCTTTGCTAATACAAGGAATAAACTGTAAATTACTACTCCTACATCATTTTTCTTTTGATTTTTGGAACTACTGTCGTATTGGGATTGTACAAACATGTGGAAATAGCTGACAACCATTGATTTATTCAAATGAAAATCGGTGGTCACGTGACCACTCTCTGACAAATCATATTTCTTTCTGTCATCCACAAACAAACCCTTTGGACTTTTTTCTTCAACATAGATCCACTTCCTTTACTTTATTCCCCATATTCTTTCAAAAAATATAGTACGTAGTAGTAGAATACAAAATTGTTAGTTGAATGATATATTAAAGTAGGGGTGATCACGGTCCAAAAACCGGACCGGACCGGTCAAGACCGGACCGGACCGAAGACCGACTTTGGGAAAAATCATCGACCGAGACAGGACCGAATGTGGTCGGTTCGGTCTTGGTCCGGTCGGTCTTCGGTCGGTCCAGTCCAATTAGGCAAGATTTTGACATGTTTTTTCGGTTTTTTGGTCGGTCCGGACCGGACCGGACCGGACCGAGGACCGAATTAATGAAAAATCCCTGACCGAGACCGGACCGTTGGTCCTTCGGTCTATCCGGTTTTCGGTCGGTCCGGTCGATTTTGTCGGTCGGTCCGGTCCAAACGGTCGGAATGCTCACCCTTATATTAAAGTTTCATAAATAAAAAATATTAACGTTGATTTTTTTTAAATGGTTCAGATAGCAGTGGCATCTAATTACGCAGTATGCTGACCCTCCACTTGTATTTCCTCCTATTCCGCCTGAAGGGGTAAAAGTCTCGGGTGAGACTCAAACTTGGTACCTCCCCTAGCCAAACCTCCCCTCCCCAAACCTCTAAGGAATCCTGGTGGCTAACTGAGCTAGCCCAGTTGGTTATGTACGTTGATGGTTGATTAATGTAAAAAAAATATTAACCATAAGAAAGTAGAGTTAGGATTGTAGCTTTCTTTATATGTAATACGTACAGTAGTTACGAATTTACGATCAAGAATAAGCCGATTAGACCATTCGTAATGGTCACGCGTGAAACAAAGTTTTGAGCATCATCAAGTGTCGGGCATCACTATGCACCCGTCCTGTCACGCGTCAAGCACCAATTTTAAAGATGGTTTGGTCACTTTCTTGACTAACTAACTAAATTTTGGTTATTTTTATTGTGTG
Source organism: Artemisia argyi (assembly GCA_030686995.1). Lineage (NCBI taxonomy): Eukaryota > Viridiplantae > Streptophyta > Magnoliopsida > Asterales > Asteraceae > Artemisia > Artemisia argyi. The sequence goes on along the minus strand of CM060689.1, from coordinate 10,901,197 downwards.
ACTGTTGTGTAGGGTATATTTGTGTTTGAGTGTGGTATGTTTGTGTAGTGGGTGTTGTTGCTACTATTAAGGGAGTTTGGTGATGAAAGTGAATTCCAAGATTTATCTAGGAACTTTCAAAAGATCAGACTAAACAAAATTGATGCTAAACTACACTTTTCCAAACTCTAAAGGCTTGAATTGAATATGATTACCTGAAAACTTGAAATAATTAAAGTTTGTAAAAGGAAATTGCGTCGACATAACAAAGCCCAAATGGTAAAAGGCTTCAACCAACATGCTAAAGCCTAAAGCTAAAACATGCTCTTTAACCTCGGATTTACCGAATAATAATCTACCTTCCCATACTCTCTTCAGGTGGGATTGGGTACGTATCACTGTTTTTGTGATATGCTAATACAGCTTTATTATGACTATTACCCAACATCGACCTGCTACGTTAGTCTCCGTATTTATGTTATACACATACCGAACATACAACACATGTTACATTTGACGAGTAGAATGTTCAAATTTTGGTTCATTAGGCTAGAAGATATCATATCAGCAGTCCAGCTGCGGTGGAAACAAAACTAAAAGGGACTAGGTGCATAATTTTATTTCATGAAAAGTAATGCAAGGGATTTAACTTAAACTTAAGTTTACTTTTTACATTTTAGTGGAGTAACCAAACAACGACTAAAAATACAACCTTATTACACCGCATGCACGATGACAAAACAAAATTCTATCAGCGTCCAAGACCTTACAAGACCTCAGTTCTGCCCGAAACAACTATGCAATGAACTTTAATCATTGTACTATTACGAATATTTATTCCACCGGTTTGTATTACCTTTTAGTCATGTTTCACTATACGTGTCTAGTTACTTGTGAAAAGACGAAGAAGAAAAATATATAATGAACCTTATGAAAAAAGAGAAACACGTCAACATTAAAACGAGATTTATGAGTAGCAGCCCATTTAGAGATCTTTAAAGGCCCAATATGTATGTAAGAGGGTAAGACTACACCCCTAAGACTAAGGTTGTCTCGTAGATTTTGGTAGCCTTGTGCGGTAACTAAAAAGGGGCCTCATTAATCACAAAATTTCCGATAACCGTAAAAGATACCTATTACTTATTTGAATAATTGGATACCTTTACATAATTGGATACCTTAGTAATTGAATAGTTTTTATTAGTTTAAAATTTTGGACCTCACATCATGGCAGCAAAAAATATTCATGGTTGATAGCAAGCCAAATACATTATTATATAGGCCCTTATTAATCCGTATATCTATGTATGGTCTGCGTAATATTAGTGGCTGTCACAACTCACCATTTCAGGTCATTTCAGGTCATTTCGGGAACTTTGGAAAAACACTATTCATAAATCACTATTCATCAAAACACTATTCATCGTTTTACTATTCATCATTTTCGAGGTCATTTTGATATTCTGAGAAACATTTGGGAAATTTACTATTCACAAAACACTATTCATTTCCGGAAAAGTTTTCACCATTCACTTGCATTACTCATTTCATCGTAAATTTAGTTTACGGGTATTCAAATTCGCGTAACCGGATTGGTTTAGGTGCGAATTCATTTCATTAGTGTTAAGAACACTGCATACGGACTGGAGATAGTCTGCATATCATTATAACAGCATTTTCATGTTATACCACTCTCAGGATTTTCAAATTACTATATTCAATACATTTAACGTTTTTACGTATAAGTATTTATAGTAAACGTTAACACCCGGTTTATACACGACGAATATATCTAAATATTCCCACAATGGTCCCGACATATTTTTATATCCATTTTAACATCATAAAAGTTATAACATTCAGTTACCCAGTATTTTGGAAATTTATTTTATTTATAACGTACGCGTATGAATATAACGACGGTTTTCGTGAAAACTAAACAATAATCACCCGATCACTCAGTAAATGTACCCAACATACTTTTAACATATTTTCAACATTATTATGACTTTATTTCATCCCGGTAAACTTCGTGAACATTTATTTCTAATAAAACCGGTACCCGATCGTAACTAAAAACACAAACTAGTGCAAATTCATACAAGGTTTTCTAATTAAATCACAAGTACCCTACCCCCCCCCCCCCTTCTACCCTTGAAAAACCGGCCATGTGCCACCCCTTTTAACCCTTGGCATTAACTTGCCCATTTTATACTAATAAACCTATTATAACCTAACTTTACCAAATTACAATAATCATAATCCAACTTTTGAGCCAAGAACAATTTTCATCTCATCTTCTTCCTTTCCTCTTGCAAACCCACGACCCATAATTAACCCCATGATCAAGTGATCATTTTTCATAAATTAAAACACTAAACTTGTTCATTTTACATGCCTAATCAAGAATCAAGCAACAAAAACACAAGAACATCAAGCATAATCATCCTATAATCATCTCATTTTGTCAAGTAAGTAATCAACTTTATTTTTTCATGGAACATCTTATTTTTACATGTATTTCATAAGTATCATGCTAAAAACCATGTACAATGAGCTATACCACACTTTATTTTGTCTAAAAAGAAACATACAAACCCTAACTTTTTAGTTATGAATCCCCTTGCTCTAATAACTTGGTTAGGAGTCCATGGCACCCTAAGAAGGTGTATGGTAGGATTAGATTAGCCATGTGGTGATTACAAGAGGTTTGGTGATGGTAGAAATTAGTTTTTAACCTTGAAAACTTGATTTGGAACCTATTTTAGACATGCTGTCCCGTTTTGTAAAAATCTGGAAAATCAGTAAACACCAAGGGAACTTTGGCAAATTTTTTAGAAAATACTTTCAAAAACGAATCCGTAGGCGAAAGAACGGATTAAAAAGAGTCTATAACGAAGGAGTTATGATTTTTGCAAGATTGTAGACGAAAAGTATTTTTCTGAAAATGTTTGCTGTTGGACGTTTTTCATTGGACAAAAAGAGACTTTAGACGTAACTCGGAGGAGCCGAGCTTTCCAAAATATATTACTACATACTAAGACGTAACCGTGGACATAAAGAACAAGTAAAACGGACAAGTAACGACAAAGATATTCACGTTTGAATATCGGCTAAAACCATTTTATATTTGACAGCTTTTATTAAATTTGGCTCAAAAACTACGAAGTACATTTTTGAGCTAGAAGTAATATTAAGTGCCGAGCTTTATAACTAATGTAGTATTAGTTATTACGAGTATATTTTCATCATTTCAAGGATTACAACCCGAGTATTCCAACGCTAACATGGAAACATACGATATATATATATATATATATATAAGTATATATATATTACAACTAGCTTATTATATTTTCTAATAGCAATATTTTTCCAAATTCTTGGATTATATATTTTTGATAACACAAGTGTTTTTCCAAAGACTAGAGTGGTATAGAAACATGAGCATGGACATTCATAACATCATTTGGTGATCTAAATGAGATCATTCATCATTCATTTTAGGTTGCGGCAGATAACCGTACATTGTTGTCCTTAACATTCCGTTGCATTGTACTATTACTTCAAGGTGAGTCATAGCCCCTACTCTTTTAATTTTTCTATCAACTCTTTGGGGGAGATACATGCTACTACTTGCTTACTTGTACAGATTCACATAACATTTATACCTGGGAAACATTATACTTGATAACATTATACTTGATTACATTATACTTGATGTCATACATTCGTGATTGTGTTATACTTAACTGTGTTATACTAAACTGTGAGGGATACATACATACATACTTCCAATGGCCCCAGATTTAGTTCTGGGCACAACCATGGAGACATATATACTTCCAATGGCCCCAGATTAAGTTTCTGGGCACAACCATGGAAGTATACATACTTAGGTGAGGTCTTCGGAGATGAAGTGTAGACTCACTACTAATTGCTTAACTGTTGTTATGAACTTATACATATCTTAATCATATTATATTGTAGCAGTGGGTTGTGAACACACAGGTTACAAGTCTCTTATGACGGGACTTGTAACTGAGTGGATTTACGATGCCTTTGCTGTGTGAACATTCTTTATAAGCTTTTCAACTGTATTAGGACAAACTCTATGAACTCACCAACCTTTGTGTTGACACTTTAAGCATGTTTATCTCAGGTTAGAAAGGCGATAGCAGGTGTATGGAGCTGAGAGTCTTAGGGCATGCTTTTGGAGACTTTCACTTTTATCGTTTACCATTCGATACACTTTAAAAACTTATGTATTATTCTAATTTGGGATCTTTGTTTTGTAAACTATGACTTTTATCAATTCGAATGGTAACTTTTCAAAAACGTCTCATTTAGAGTTCGTTTTCTATATCTTGTACTTTGTGCCCTGAAGTAGCATCCCAATGACACAGTCTTCCGCTGCGGTATTTTGGGGGTGTTACAGATTGGTACCAGAGCCTTGGTTATAGAGAACTAGGTTGTTTTAGAGTCTAGACTATAACTACATACATGTAGACTCTCCTCCCTATCGCCTTGCACTTTACATACACATACGCTTGCTGGTAATTTATTTTTAGACCTACGCTATTAGATACTTTGTAGAAACCGTTAGAAACTAGACTTCCCGGTGACTTTAACACTTAAGGGAGAATCCTTTGTTCCTTTGTACTAAGCGTGACGTTCCCTAGATGCCCATTTAAGCAACGTCTACCACTGAGATATGTGTGCCTGGTGATATGTACACTTGTGAAAGGAAACATTTATAATTGTGGTGGCCAACATAATTATAAGTACTTCACGACACACGTGGATATATGACTATGCAGATGTAGATCAGTGTTGGCACAACTTAGGAAACAACTGGTGGCACGGTATTATATACGAGGATGTGAAGTATAGACTTTGGTTAATCAACGGTTTTCCCTCATCTCTGACGTTCACTAAATGTCCTTCCTCTCAGGAAATCATGGCACCAAAGAGAGTGACTCGTAGCTCTGGTCGAGGAGGCGCAACACCAAGGGGTGGAAGGACTGGTGGACGTGGAGGTAGAGGAGGTAGAGGAGCTGCTCATGACACTAGTAACCCAAGTAACGATGGTGGAAGAACTGGTGGACGTGGAGGTAGAGGAGGTGGTCACGGCGTTGAAAACACTGATAACAACGACGGTGGAAATACTGATTTTGAAGCCATCATCGCTCGACAACTTGAAAACTTTCTCCCCACTATTGTCACTCAAGTTGGCGATCATATGAATAATTTGGCAAACCACGAAAGCGGAATTAACAACACCAATGGTATAGGCCAGAATGGTAATGGCAACAACAACATTAGGACCGGATGCACGTATAAGGAATTTACGTCATGTAAGCCAATTGATTTCGATGGTGTAGGAGGCGCGCTGGTGTATACTCGATGGGTTGAAAAGATGGAGTCGGTGATCGACATTAGTAACTGTGCAGCACATCAAATGGTGAAGTATTCCATGTGTTTACTATCAGGAAAGGCATTGACATGGTGGAATACGCAGATTCAAGCTAGGGGTAGAGCGGCAGCTGTAGGTATGACATGGGATGATTTTAAGGCATTACTGAAGGAGGAATACTGCCCGGACAACGAGATGCAAAAGCTGGAGGATGAACTTTATCATCTCTCTATGATAGGGGCTGGACATGCAGCCTATACAGATCGATTCCATGAATTAGCCAGACTAGTTCCACACCTAGTTACCCCTGAGTCCAAGAGGATCGAGAGGTACATATATGGTCTTGTCCCAGAAATTCGTGGGACTGTGAAAACAACTGAGCCTTCTACAATTCAGAGTGCAATATTGAGAGCAGGGACTCTGACAGATGAGATGGTTAGAAATGGAAGCTTGAGGGACAGTGATAAAAGGAAGGGAACAAGCGAGTCGAACAAGCAGACTGACAACAAAAGGGCAAGGACCTTTGCGGCGACTAATTCGGGTCAGAGAGAGTATTTAGGCCAGCATCCTAAATGTACGAAATGTAACTTTCATCACCAAAAGACTGTGCCCTGCCGTATGTGTGCTAATTGCAGACAGTCTGGTCATTATGCAAACCAGTGTAGAGAACCAGTGAACCAAAAGACATGCTATGAGTGTAACAGCCCGGATCACTTTCGGAACAACTGTCCTAAGTTGAAAAGAAATCTTAACCAAGGAGGCAATCGTCCAAACTTAGCAGCAGTAATTGAAGGGCCACGAGATGAGGCCAATGAGATTCCACCCGCAATTGGCAGAGCTTATTTCCTAGGAAATCCTATCACCCAACATGTCCGCGATAGCACAACGGGTACATTCTCTTGAACAACTAGCGTATTTTTTTTGTAGCACTTAAGTCTTAATATAGGACCTATACACAACATTGACTAATCTGAGACCTAGCAGCATTAACCTTAGTCATACTAACGGTAGTAATTTGATTAGTGTAAGCAATTCCAAAGTCGAGCCAATCTTTCAAAAGATCTTTTTCAAGGATGTTGAATCCAGACCTTGATTTTTAGCTTGGTTCTAGTGACTGTTCTTGTTTGATTGGGTTGCGAAAATCAAGCTAAAAGTTAAAGTCATCACTCAAACCGATTTAGCCTAATCTCATGACTGTTCTTGTTTGATTGGGTTGTGGGCTTAAGTGAAAATCGGTTACCTAAATGATTAACCTAAAGGAGGTCTTTTGAGGACTATGCTCGGGATTGGGAAGGTTTACCTCATCAAGTCTGACCACGAGAACATACCTAGTTGGATAGAAACCCACATACATAAGCTTTGACACATTTAACTGATTAACATTAACTGAACTTCGGGACGAAGTTCTTCTTAGAGGGGAAGACTGTCACAACTCACCATTTCAGGTCATTTCGGGAACTTTGGAAAAACACTATTCATAAATCACTATTCATCAAAACACTATTCATCGTTTTACTATTCATCATTTTCGAGGTCATTTTGATATTCTGAGAAACATTTGGGAAATTTACTATTCACAAAACACTATTCATTTCCGGAAAAGTTTTCACCATTCACTTGCATTACTCATTTCATCGTAAATTTAGTTTACGGGTATTCAAATTCGCGTAACCGGATTGGTTTAGGTGCGAATTCATTTCATTAGTGTTAAGAACACTGCATACGGACTGGAGATAGTCTGCATATCATTATAACAGCATTTTCATGTTATACCACTCTCAGGATTTTCAAATTACTATATTCAGTACATTTAACGTTTTTACGTATAAGTATTTATAGTAAACGTTAACACCCGGTTTATACACGACGAATATATCTAAATATTCCCACAATGGTCCCGACATATTTTTATATCCATTTTAACATCATAAAAGTTATAACATTCAGTTACCCAGTATTTTGGAAATTTATTTTATTTATAACGTACGCGTATGAATATAACGACGGTTTTCGTGAAAACTAAACAATAATCACCCGATCACTCAGTAAATGTACCCAACATACTTTTAACATATTTTCAACATTATTATGACTTTATTTCATCCCGGTAAACTTCGTGAACATTTATTTCTAATAAAACCGGTACCCGATCGTAACTAAAAACACAAACTAGTGCAAATTCATACAAGGTTTTCTAATTAAATCACAAGTACCCTACCCCCCCCCCCCCCCCCCTTCTACCCTTGAAAAACCGGCCATGTGCCACCCCTTTTAACCCTTGGCATTAACTTGCCCATTTTATACTAATAAACCTATTATAACCTAACTTTACCAAATTACAATAATCATAATCCAACTTTTGAGCCAAGAACAATTTTCATCTCATCTTCTTCCTTTCCTCTTGCAAACCCACGACCCATAATTAACCCCATGATCAAGTGATCATTTTTCATAAATTAAAACACTAAACTTGTTCATTTTACATGCCTAATCAAGAATCAAGCAACAAAAACACAAGAACATCAAGCATAATCATCCTATAATCATCTCATTTTGTCAAGTAAGTAATCAACTTTATTTTTTCATGGAACATCTTATTTTTACATGTATTTCATAAGTATCATGCTAAAAACCATGTACAATGAGCTATACCACACTTTATTTTGTCTAAAAAGAAACATACAAACCCTAACTTTTTAGTTATGAATCCCCTTGCTCTAATAACTTGGTTAGGAGTCCATGGCACCCTAAGAAGGTGTATGGTAGGATTAGATTAGCCATGTGGTGATTACAAGAGGTTTGGTGATGGTAGAAATTAGTTTTTAACCTTGAAAACTTGATTTGGAACCTATTTTAGACATGCTGTCCCGTTTTGTAAAAATCTGGAAAATCAGTAAACACCAAGGGAACTTTGGCAAAATTTTTAGAAAATACTTTCAAAAACGAATCCGTAGGCGAAAGAACGGATTAAAAAGAGTCTATAACGAAGGAGTTATGATTTTTGCAAGATTGTAGACGAAAAGTATTTTTCTGAAAATGTTTGCTGTTGGACGTTTTTCATTGGACAAAAAGAGACTTTAGACGTAACCCGGAGGAGCCGAGCTTTCCAAAATATATTACTACATACTAAGACGTAACCGTGGACATAAAGAACAAGTAAAACGGACAAGTAACGACAAAGATATTCACGTTTGAATATCGGCTAAAACCATTTTATATTTGACAGCTTTTATTAAATTTGGCTCAAAAACTACGAAGTACATTTTTGAGCTAGAAGTAATATTAAGTGCCGAGCTTTATAACTAATGTAGTATTAGTTATTACGAGTATATTTTCATCATTTCAAGGATTACAACCCGAGTATTCCAACGCTAACATGGAAACATACGATATATATATATATATAAGTATATATATATTACAACTAGCTTATTATATTTTCTAATAGCAATATTTTTCCAAATTCTTGGATTATATATTTTTGATAACACAAGTGTTTTTCCAAAGACTAGAGTGGTATAGAAACATGAGCATGGACATTCATAACATCATTTGGTGATCTAAATGAGATCATTCATCATTCATTTTAGGTTGCGGCAGATAACCGTACATTGTTGTCCTTAACATTCCGTTGCATTGTACTATTACTTCAAGGTGAGTCATAGCCCCTACTCTTTTAATTTTTCTATCAACTCTTTGGGGGAGATACATGCTACTACTTGCTTACTTGTACAGATTCACATAACATTTATACCTGGGAAACATTATACTTGATAACATTATACTTGATTACATTATACTTGATGTCATACATTCGTGATTGTGTTATACTTAACTGTGTTATACTAAACTGTGAGGGATACATACATACATACTTCCAATGGCCCCAGATTTAGTTCTGGGCACAACCATGGAGACATATATACTTCCAATGGCCCCAGATTAAGTTTCTGGGCACAACCATGGAAGTATACATACTTAGGTGAGGTCTTCGGAGATGAAGTGTAGACTCACTACTAATTGCTTAACTGTTGTTATGAACTTATACATATCTTAATCATATTATATTGTAGCAGTGGGTTGTGAACACACAGGTTACAAGTCTCTTATGACGGGACTTGTAACTGAGTGGATTTACGATGCCTTTGCTGTGTGAACATTCTTTATAAGCTTTTCAACTGTATTAGGACAAACTCTATGAACTCACCAACCTTTGTGTTGACACTTTAAGCATGTTTATCTCAGGTTAGAAAGGCGATAGCAGGTGTATGGAGCTGAGAGTCTTAGGGCATGCTTTTGGAGACTTTCACTTTTATCGTTTACCATTCGATACACTTTAAAAACTTATGTATTATTCTAATTTGGGATCTTTGTTTTGTAAACTATGACTTTTATCAATTCGAATGGTAACTTTTCAAAAACGTCTCATTTAGAGTTCGTTTTCTATATCTTGTACTTTGTGCCCTGAAGTAGCATCCCAATGACACAGTATTCCGCTGCGGTATTTGGGGGGTGTTACAGTGGCCCTCATTAACAGGGCCCTGTGCGTTCGCACTTGTTACACGCCTTTTGAGGCTGCCCTAACTAAGACCATCCGTGATTGCACAACGAAGACGGAGTCGTAGACCTTGCTGGCCAAATAGCACGCGTGCTATGTTACTGCACTCATCTTAGTGAGACGCGTCTTGGGCCAAAAAATGCAAACTCGGTCGTGCTGACGATTGAGTCCTAAAGGTATGTTTTGTATGTGTTTATTAAATGGTATTTGTGGGTATATTTGTGTATAATTTGAGGATGTGTTGGTGGTGAAGTTGGTTGTCTTGTTATACTAAGTTGGTGGTGAAGTTTGTTATAATAGAGAAAACTGAGATGGCATTGAGTTGACGGTGATCAATGCGATCTTGGTCGTCCATATTACACTTGTCTAAAGGTATCTCTTTTAACGATTCATGTTCATCTACACTTCCTTTTCGCTTACCAAATCTTTTGTTCTTTGGGCAATATCTTACAAATAGTTTTGTGGTTGTAAAGCAATGATTGAGCGAAAGGATATATTGCTAACGTAGTTGAATAATCATTATTTACATCGTAGTCCTTTACATACGACCAAATGATACGTAAGTTTGTCATTCTCAGATCTTTTATATCAATCATGAAGTGTGTTTTTAGCTAACAATTAAACCAACATATTATATAAAAACATAAAAAAGAAACATACATGACAACATACAGAAAACATACAGGACTTATTCCTAATTTATGACATCCTTATAATTATCCCATACTAACTTTTTCAATAATCTTTTCACCACCTCAGCTTTTCCGGGAAATACTGCACAAAACATAAATTTATTAAGCATAAGCATCGATAAATAGTCGCGCTAAATCGCTAATTTAACCAAAAGTATGTCGAAACATTGTTCTCACCTTGTTGATGAGAGACTCGTAGTATGGTTTCACTTTCTCGACATCCACCCGAACTTTGCTCTTGCTGTATAAATCGTACTTGCTATATGTGCACACGAACAAACAATGAGTATAGTTGACGAAAATATATGATCTAAACCGGCCTGGAAAAGAATGCTTACTTGAAAATTTTGAGCCACTTTAGATTTTCGACATCTTCTTCATTCATCAAGTGCTTATATGCTCCGGATCTATGCAACGCTGTTGTAACGAAACAATATTAGTGAACATAAAGTTTTACTAGAATTTTATTAGAGTTTTCAAAGCGACTTTGTAAAATCGTACCGTAGAAGGAATGGTATCTTATGATGAAAAGCCCGGCTGAAGGAAGAGTTGTCCCATTTTCCTTCGACACCTATATACGTGCACAATTTATGTCAACATTGTTTAAAAAGACGAGCTGCACAAGATAGGAAGATCATATATTGTTGAAGAATAGAGAGTTGATTAGTACCAAATACATGTAATCGTCGTGCCCCCACGACATCATAACATTGTCGAGTCCACATCCTTCTGAGTAAATTCCATATTTCGAATTGTAAGTAGGATTGGTGTAGTCAGGATTTTCCAAGAAATACTGTTTTCAAAACCCCAAACGAACATGGAAAATCAAGATATAGTTTTAAGATTTAGAACTAAAATGACCAATGGTTTATTTAGATATAGACCTTGTTATGAACAATCGACTTGTCGAACGCACATCCAACTGGAAATGTATCACCTACAACAGCCCATTGAGGAAGTTCTCCAAAACTAGGATGTAGCAAGACCTTTCCAAGATCTACAAAACACATATTTAAGTTAGACATCTTAAGTTCATGACAAAATTGTTATTAACGTTTTGTTTTGTACACAATGGTACCATGGATCAAGGCACTAATCTTGGTTAGGGTAGTCTTTTCTAATGGCCTCTGCGGTTTGTAACAAGTGCTCGATTTGAGGTTCATCCAAGTCGGGGTCACTCTCATCGACTACTTCGTTCAAGAGTTCACAACACTCCCAAATGCTCATCTCTACCTTGTCTAATTTCTTATACTCTTGTCTCATCTTTGTTACCTATATAGTCCAAAATTCATTAGCCACATTTCTTTTTACTGGTTAAAAATTTTGTGGCAAAATCAAAGATACTCACGAAATCAACTGTTTGATTGATGTGATTCACTCGATAAAAGTCTTCAACACCTTTTTGTCTTTCACTCTCAACATCGTAATCCCTATAGAACATGATTATATGAAATTATTAACATGCAACTATTTTAATGAACGTCCAACACCCAACTAGAGTACAAATCTTGATAATATTTTTTTCCTACCATTTTTGTTTGTTTGTTACTAGCTTCATTTTCCTAACAACTTGGATATTTGATCAATACCATTATTAGTAAAGAGAGTATTTGTGTAATCTGTCATTTTATCATTATTAACTTGATAGATCTTAAAACATGGGACCTTTTATTTTAACTTCTAATTTTTAGGAGAAAATTTATTCACTAAAGAGTAAAATGGGGGAAGAAAAGGCAAAAGTAGTCCTTTCGGTTTACTTGCGTCGCATAAACAGTCTCAAAAATTGCAAAAAAGTTCATGTCAATAACTTTTCATTACAAAAACTGTCCTTCCGTTAAGTTTGGGGACTATTTTTGTAACAAAAAGTTACATACAAGTCCCTTTGGTTTACTTACGCTAAAAAAGCAATCCGACAAAATTTTTAAGAATAGCCTATATGTCGTTACTTGCGTTAACAAAATAATCTCTGGGTTAATTTTAAAGACTTTTTGTGTAACACATTACGTAAATAGTTCATGTAGTTACCTACCAATTCTAAAAATAATCCTTGCTCACACCCAGCAACAAAGTGTGGGTAAGAAAATCCTCGTTTCAAAGTATGTTTCGTCACAAATACTTACATATTAGGATTTAATAGTAAAATTTAAGGGCGAACATGGTTCGGTTTGGCTCAGTTTTAGGCTAAAACCGAAATGGAACTGAAAATTTTCGGTTTTTGCTTTTTATTAACCATTCGGTTTCGGTTTTATGTAGGTTCAGTTTGGTTTTTCGGTTTTTCGATTTCTATTTGATTTATCGAGGCTTGGTCTTTCCAAAGTCGATTTTATAATGCATTATAAATTAACACTTTAAAGTTTCGAAAATTAAGAAACACAAAATAAGGACAATAAGAGATTAATAACTACTGTACAAAAAAAAATAAAAATAAAAAAAATTACTAAATGGCACCTTTAAAACACAAGCTAAACAATAGTGTTGTAAGATTTTATGTATTTTTTCGGTTCGGTATTTTTCAGTTTGGTTTTCATGCTAAAACCAAAATGAACTATAAACTTCGGTTTTTCCAAAATTTAAATACTAAGCCATCGGTTTTTCAATCGGTTTTGGATTTTTTGTTTCAGTTTCTTTGTTTTTTTCAGTTTAGGTTCGAATTTTCAGTTTTCGCACACCCATAAAAAAATTCTACTTTTGTTACTTTGTTTAACCGGATGGTACCTTGCTACCACCAAAATATCTATAAAAAAAACTTATTGAAAAACAATAGAAAAATGAAAATGAAAAGGTATAATAAGGACCTAAAATTGTGGCCAAAAGAATTGGCATGGGGAACAGAAAATCCACCATCCAATACCAAATCCAATTCTTCCCTCTTCTTTTGGATCTGCTCCTCATTTCCATTTTCTGTTCTCAAACACAAGAAAAAGATAAGTAAATAAACTAAAAATCAATATACTCAACAAGTAAACGTTTGATATCTTAAAGTACGTAAAGAAAATATAAGAAACATGTAGCAAAAATCGACACTAAGATATGACATGAAAGCCTTTTCTAACCAACTGACACAAAATTGAAAATATCGTAAACCCCATAAGGACATACTACAAAAAAAACTGTCTTTAATGACATTTCAAAAAACTGTCACCAAAAACGAAAAACTTGTCACTAAAGTAAAGAGTGTCAATAAAAGTATACAAAAGTGTCACTAAATTTTTTTTTACTTCTTTCACACTTAAAAAATGTAGGTGAAAATTCACTAGATAAAATTTTGTTGTCACAAAAAGGTGTATATTTGTGGGAACACTTTTTTGCATTTTAAGAAAATATTAGGTGAAAATTCAGTAGATAAAAGTTTACTTATAGTAAAAGAAAAAAAAAACATATTTTGCATTTCAAGACACATTTTGTAAATAAAAAAGTGTGTTTAAATCTAAAAAATTTCAGCTATTACACACACTTTTTAACAATTGTTATTAAAAGTAAGTTTTAGTGACAATTTTGTGTCACTAAAACCTCTGTCACTATAGGTCTATGTTCTTGTAGTAACATGTTTATACGGTGTTTGTTTGATTAAATATGATTATATGAACATGTTCTTTCAAAAACACACATACAAAAAGACAAATAATACAAAGAACTATAAAATCCATGATCATAGTAAAATTGCCAAATCGCCTGTTTATTGAAGAAGCTTGCTAATAGCTTTATCATATATATCAAATTTTTGGTCATATATAACTATCGTAATACTTGTAAAAAAGGACTTTCGGCCTTGTAATGGGTGAGGATCGAACCGTTAACATCTGTCTTCAGAGGAGAGGGTGTTAACCAATTGACCCAACCTTGCTCTTATATAATTATCGTACATAAAAGTAATAAATAAAATGAAATAGTCCATACCAAATGGAGGTTGATCAACAATGATAGTCATCTTTTCAGATCAACAAAATGATGCAGAGCAAAGATATATAAGAAAAGAAGTTTTGGGGGGTGGCAAATTGTGATGAAAAAATGGGAGGGTATTTATAAAGTGCCGGAGATGGAGTCCTTCCCTGAGAATTCAAATTCATCGAGTCCTTCTCCTGAAAACTCAAACTATTTCCCACTCCTCTCCTGCAATTCCTAAACTCTTCTTTTTTTATTTATTTAATTTAAATATCTTTTTCTATATTATTTTATATTATATGTTTTTTAAATGAAAAGAAAAATAGAGACAATTTTTCAATTTCTTTTTTGACATTGTACATCTAAATTTTTGAATTTCAACATTTGTATTTGTAAGTATTTTGCTCATATGTAATAACCAATTTAGCTTTCGTTATTAATAAGTTCGGTTAAAAACTTAAGAGTAGAATGATCACAAAATACAAAAAAATATCGAAATTCAAATGTTTTACCTTTATTACTGCTTTATTATTTTTTAATAAAAACATAATTATTACTGCTTTATTATTTTATTTATTATTATTTTTTTTTACAAAATAATAGTTTTATTTTTAGTTATTTAATTAATGTCTTATTTAAAATTTGAGATATTAATTTCGTCAAAAGTAATATAGTAAACTCGGTCAAATTTTTTTTATTTACTCTATATTTAGCAGTGAATAATTAAAATAAAATATTTTACAAAAATCATAAACAATTAATTTGAGACGGAAAGATTATATTTTCAGATCTTTATAAAAAAAATATATATATGTAATGGGAAATAGTGATTGGTGGAGAATAGAGAGGTGTTGCAAGCTAGTGATTTTGCTTTGAAGAAGACCGAGTTTTGTTTTGGTATTTGATGGTTTAAGGGCATGTTTGGTTGGGGGAAATGATATCAAAGAAATGGAAATGAAATCATTTTCTGTGTTTGGTAGCCGAGGAAATAAAAAGGTGGAGATTTGCAAATCTTTGAGAGTTGAGTCTATGTACAAAGTCAAGGAATTCATTTCTTATGCTTTTGGAGTGGAAACCATTTCTTAGGGAGGATAATAATAATAATAATAATAATAATAATAATAATAATAATAATAATAATAATAAATAAATAAAATGTTATTTAAAAAAATATTTTATTTTAAAAAATAATTTTTTTAGAATTGTTATTTAAAAAAATAAAAAAAATATATTTTTTAAAATCAATTTTTTTAGAATTGTTAAAAAAATCAAATTTTTTAAAAAACTCAAATTTTTTTTAAAAATAAATTTTTTTAGAATTGTTATTTAAAAAATAAATAAATAAATAATTTTAAAAAAATCAATTTTTAAAAAATAATTTTTTTTAGAATTGTTATTTAAAAAATATAAAAATAATTTTTTTTTAAAAAAAAACTCAGTTTTTTAAAAAAATAATTTTTTTTAAAATTGTTATTTAAAAAAAATACTTTAAAAAAAATCAATTTTTAAAAAAAATAATTTTTAAAAAAATAATTTTTTTAGAATTGTTATTTAAAAAAAATAATTTTTTTTCATTTCTCGGGTCAAGTCTCTGTTGTTACCAAACACTGGAATTATTATTCAATTTCCCTGGTAATTCATTTCTGTGAATTCCATTTCTGAGCTTCATTTCATTTCTCTGAATTTCACCCTATCAAACGTGCCCTAAGATTTTTTAGGCGATTATGTCGTAGTGGGACCGTTTATGACTCAGCTAAGTGTTGGCATCAATTCTCAGCCACTCGATGTATATGTCCATCACGTAACCTTCTAAATTTTGTTGTTTTAAGACTAAAAGCAATATTAACTCGTTTATATTATGCGAGCTAGAGACTGTTTACGCCTATTGTGCATGTCTGCATGATATGTTCAGGCCAGGCGTTATGATGTGATTATTTTTAAAATTTTGACATTTGTTTATATTTTATGATTATTTTATTCCTAATTTTGGAGTATAAAAAAGAAGAAGCTATGGATAACAACAGAATAGAATGTGTTGATCACGCAATTTAAGGTGGCAGAAGAACATGACGTGTGAAGGATTAATATGGGCTGTCAGTTTGTATTTATTAGGCCCAGCCCGTCAACTATTCACTATTTTTTGCCACCAGTTTTTTTTACGTGTCACTACCTACCACCGTCGACTCTCGGGTCAAAAATTATGTCGATTGTCGGTTAGATATTTAGTTAGGAAGTGGTTATTTATTTATTTATTTTTTAAAGGTAATATATTTTATAAAAAGGTTTTTCTAATTTGTGCCCGTACATTAAAAAGTACATAAAAATACAAAAAATGTACTTTTGTGTGAATTGTGGGTCATATGATACTTTTATTGTGCTTAACTTATGTCTTAGAGCACAAGTTAAAAATACTCTTTATAAAATTAAGACAAGCAAAATGGGGAAAGTAAAGCAATCTCGATTAACAATTATCACGAAATCTCACACAAACTACAATAGCCATAAACACGACCTTGACAATGCCCTCATTAAACTATATCGATCTTAAAGGCTTAAACAACTACGGTGACTTTAAAATCTCTATCCAAAAAGATTTGGAAGCATGTTGTAACAACCCGATATTTTCCACGTCTACGTTTATTTCCAAACTTTGGAAATTCACTATTCATCGATTACTATTCATCAAAATACTATTCATCATTTTACTATTCATCGTTTTTTATGTCCGTTTGATATTCTGAGAAACATTTGAAAATTTTACTATTCACAGAACACTATTCATTCCGGAAGAATTCCACTATTCACGTGCATTATCAGTAAGGACCTCTCATACGGACTAGAATAGTCTGCATATCATCATAATGTCATTTACATGCTATACCACTCTTAGGATTCTCAAATTAATATATTTAGTATATTTAACGTTTTACGTATAAGTATTTATAATTAAACGTTAACACGCGATTAATAAATACGACGAATATATCTAAATATTCCCACTATGGTCCCGACATATTTTTATATCCCTTATAACCTCATAAAAGTTATAAAATTCATTTACCCAACATTTTGGAAATTTATTTTATTTATATCGTAAGTTTATTAAAATTACGACGGTTTTCGTGAAAACTAAACAATAATCACCCGAACACTCAGTAATTGTACCCAACACATTTTTAACATTTTTATGACTTTATTAAGTCCCGGTTAACTTCGTTAACATTTATTTCTAGCAAACCCGGTACCCGATTATAACTAATACTTACACTAAACTACAACTAATATTACACCACATTTCTTAAGTGATCAAAACCGATTTTTCTTCTCCTTTTCACATTGAAAACCAGCCCATAAGTCCTCTCCTAGGTAAAAATTACAAAGTTTATTAACCTAGTGCATTAATGTACACTTATAATACTATATACTTATACAAGTATTTACAAAAACCACCAAAAACACAACATACATAATTTTATAGAATCAAAAGCTCTCATTCTTCATCCCCATCACCAAACCCACGACTTCATCACCATTTCAAGATCAAGTGAAGGTTTTCAAAAGTTTAAAGCACCAAAGTTATTCCTTTTGTGGTTCTAATCAAGAATATTGCATCAAACACACAAGTAATCCAAGGTTTCTAATCATCTCACCACCTTTTATTTCAAAGTGAGTTATCAAATTTATTTTCATGTTTTCATCTAATTAACATGTGTATCTCATGGTATTCATACTTAATTTCATGCACAAACTAGCTATACCACATTATTTTTGTAGACTTTTGAAACATACAAACCCTAGATTTTGATTTAGGTGTTCCTTTGTTAAATTAACATGATTACTAGTCATTAGGAACCCATGGCACCCTAAGAAGGTGTATGGTAGGATTAGATTAGTTTTGTGAAGTTTGCAAGAGTTTTGGTTGAGGTTGGAACTAGTTTTGAACCTTGGAAATGGATTTCTAACAAGTTTATAAACATGCTGTCCCATTTTGTAAAATTCTGGAAAATCAGTAGATACAAAGTAAACTTTGGCAAAATTTTTAGAAAATACTTTCAAAAACGAATCCGTAGGCGAAAGAACGGATTAAAAAGAGTTTATAACGAAGAAGTTATGATTTTTGCAAGTTTATTGACGAAAAGTATTTTTCTGGAAATTACAAGCTGTTGGACGTTTTTCGTCGGACAAAAAGAGGCTTTAGACTTAACCCGGAGGAACCGAGCTTTCCAAAATATATTACTACATACTAAGACGTAACCGTGGATATAAAGAACAAGTAAAACGGACTTATAACGACAAAGATATTCACGTTTGAATATCGGCAAAACTCATTTCATTTTGACAGCTTTTATAAATTTTAACACTAAAACTACGTAGTAACTCTAGATTTCTAGAAATAATACCAAGTACCCAATTTTATAACTAATGAAGTATTAGTTATTACAAGTATATTTTCATCACTACAAGGCGTTATTTCAAGGATTTCAACCCGAGGATTTCAACACGAACATGGAAACATACGATATATATATATATATATATATATATATATATATATATATATATATATAAGTATATATATTGCAACTAGCTTTATTTCTCTAATAGCCATATTTTTCCTAAGTCTTGGAAATATATAATTTTGATATCAACTAGTATTTTTCAAGTTAAGAGTGGTATAGGGAGCATGTGCATGTACATTCCTTTCTTCATTTCATGATCTAAAGTAGATCATATCATTCATTTAGGTTGCGGATAGAGTGCGCGCCTTACTTTAGTTCATACCTTTTTGTTATCATATCGCTTATATCAGGTGAGTATTCACGAACCCCTTTTTCTAACTATTTTAATCGCTTTGGGGTGGATGCATGAATTATTACTTGAACACTTTGAACATTGTTTTGAACCCTTTGATTATTATGAACTCTTTTGACTTGTCTTGACCTTATAACTTGTTTAGAACTCTTGAACTTTTGAACTTAATGTACTGTACGTGCTATGACCTAAAGTCTCGCCATTTTTGGTGGAGCGTGCAAAGTCTCACCTTATTGGTGGAGCATTCTTGACCTAAAGTCTCACCTTATTGGTGGAGCGTGCAAAGTCTCCCACGTTTGGAGCGTTCTTAATTGTATATAATAGTTGTATGATGTACTGTTCGTACATTCGCATTGTTCGACACCTATTAGTAATATGGATAGCGCTATTAGAGGTCGGCCAACCTCTCATTCACTATGTTACGGGACACATATTATTTAATTAGGGGCTTTGCATGGCATACATTATTATATATGTGGTGCTTATATTGTGACTTATTATGACCGCGGGTGCTTGACTACAAGACATAATATTTGACAATGCCTTTGGCTTGTGAACTTTCTCAAATGGTTTCTCATATTATATAAAACGTGTGTGCTCACCAACTATTTTCATAGTTGACCCGTTTTCTCTCATGCATTTCAGGTGATCGTCAGTAAGCTTGTCATCAAGGTCTTGCATAATGAAGTTTTCACATGTCACTACTATTCATTATGTACTAAAATACCATCTTTTGGAAGCTAAACTTATGTCTTAAATTGCCAATGTCGGCAATAACAATGTTGTAATGTTATACTTTTCCTTAATGTAAATTATGGTATTGTCTTATTTCTCTTTGGTGATGTATATCGATTTCGTTGCACCTCGTGTTTCCGCCTTCGGCGAGGGTGTGACACATGTAGATGGGTTAAAAACCCAACCACAACCACAACCTTGACACTGACATAAACCTGTTGAAACCTCAAACCAGAAAGTTTCAACCATGCAAGCAAATCGAGTTGTGGAACATGGATATGTAAAATCTGTTGACGAAAAAGAAACCTTATAATTGTTGAACCATCATATGTCAACGCTACTCGACCTTTGCTCACCTCACCCAACACCTCGACCCTCCAGGAACTACATCAACTAGCTTACACCCACATGAAATTCTGAACGAACACACAACCCGCACCACATACTCTACAACGACCCAAGAAAAGCTAAACCAACCAACCAACCACCAAGCACACTGAACCAACGAAAAACAACCAGATAAGACATACAAAAACCGCCTCGACCCTGCTGACACTAAATCAAACCATCACAACCACACAATCTGAACAATTTCATGACCTCACTATATTTACCATCTTACGACCTCACTATTTGAACCATCTCCACGACCATAATCATAGCCTAAAAACAATCTTATGACCTGACACTCTGAACCATATTCACAACCACAACCACAACCATCTCACGACCTCACGATTTGAACCCATCACACGACCTCACTATTTGAACCATCTTCACGACCACAATCATAGCCCAAAAACAATTTCACGACCTCACACTCTGAGCCATATTCACAACCACCATCTCATGACCTTACGATTTGAACCTATCTTATAGCCTCGCTAACTCAAGACCTTACCATCTCATGATTTGAAGTGATTATTTATACCATTCATCGTTAAAATCTTGATCTAGCTCTTAAGATTTTCTGATTTTACGATCCAGCTAAGCAAAAACGAGTCAATCTTTTATAGGATCTTATAAGGCATGGATTTTAAATAAGATGTCAAACTTACCATAGGATCGTAAGATCTCGATCCGATTTGATTATACTTTCCTTTAATTAACTAGCTAATAAACTATAAATTAATGAATATTGTTAAAGTAAAATAATAAAATAGGCGTGGATAATTATTAAGGTTTTATAAGAGTAAAATGTATAGATATTTAGATTAAAAGATTCAGCGTCCCTACTAACCGATTATATAATTTAGCATTTTAAATCATTACGCGTTGTATTTTCACATTATTATAACTTTGATAACTCTTATATTTTTATGAATTTGCTATCCAATCAACTTTGAATACGAATTACTAGACATATAAGACATTTTAACATTTTAGTATTATCTTCAGATCTCGATTCGAT
Source organism: Artemisia argyi (assembly GCA_030686995.1). Lineage (NCBI taxonomy): Eukaryota > Viridiplantae > Streptophyta > Magnoliopsida > Asterales > Asteraceae > Artemisia > Artemisia argyi. Next base: position 10,879,712 of record CM060689.1, on the reverse strand, counting down.
CTTACGATTCTGATCTTGCAAATACAAAAAGGATATATGGCAGGATCTCGATCTTGGCAGCATTGATTGTAACCTCATTTTTATTTTATTTTTTAATAATTTTGTTTTTTATTATAAAACCGAGAAATTAATATAGAAACCATTAAAATATGTACGGAACATAAAATATAGAGTTTCACAAATCAAAAGTAGTAAAAGACAACATATACAAAATAAAAAACTGTATTATTACGTCAATAGTAAAAGGTAGGGCTGAGCAAACGGACCGGACCGACCGACAAAACCGACCGGACCGACCACATTCGGTCCGGTCCTCGGTCTAAGCTTTTTGGCTAATTCGGTCCTCGGTCCGGTCCGGTCCGGACCGACCAAAAACCAGAAAAAACTTGCCACATCTTGCCTAATTGGACCGGACCAACCGAAGACCGACCGGACCGAGACCGGACCGACCACATTCGGTCCGGTCTCGGTCTATGGTTTTTCCGGTTCTCGGTCTTCGGTCCGGTCCGGTTTTTGGACCATGATCACCCTTAGTAAAAGGGGTAGAAGGGGTAAAGGTATATATGAGATTTACTCATAGTACTACCTCCAATTTAGTTATTTATTGATTTATTATACTTTTTCTGTTTTAAAATAAAAGTTAAGAGTTAATTACTTAGATGGTGTATCTAGTTTGTCAGGTATGCCAGATTTAGTCTTTATATTTTATTTTTTTTGGATTTTCTCTTTGTGGTTTTAACCTGTAATGAGTTTAGTCATTTGATCAATATTTCGGTTAGTTTGACCATTAAATGCAAGTTTGAAAGTGTGAAATGACAAAATGCAAGTTAGATTATTTTATCTTTTATATGATGGTACGTAATGGTTTTAAAATATATTGGGATAGAAATGAAACAATACCAATCTTAGGGGCCGTTTGGTATCCTACTTTGGATTGGGTTTAGAGTTGATGTGACACTTAACAATTGTTTGGTTGAGCCTTAGGGGTTAGGATTTGGGTTTGAGACCCACAAAATTGGGGTTGTACAAAAGTGGGGGATGTGGGTAGGTTTTTAAAAATTTGTGGGACCTCCTATATATTCTTCTTGTCTCTTTCTATCTTTTCCATTTTTTTAAAATTATAAAAGTGTAGTTTTTAAATTAAGGGTTCGTTTGGTTTGTAAGTGGGTTTAGAATTTGATTTAGATTTGAGATTGGTTTGAAAGAAAAGTATGAGAGAGAAATTTAATTATTATTTAATGTATATATTTATTTTAAACTAAAACTAGTCAAAAAGTCAAAAGATTTATAAAACTTATTTCAAAAAGACAAAAAATATCAAATAAAGAAATCAAATGTGTGGCCACAGAAATTTGTGTCAGGGTATTCGATCAAAAGACACTAAAATAGAGAGGAATGACTTTTTGATTCTTGATACCTATTTGTGGGCCCACTGTAGCGAACCAAACAAAAGATTTTAATCTTCTTTCATTCGAATCCTGCTAAAACTGGCAACCAAACTGCACCTAAAATCCATTTATTTTATTATAAATTAACTATTATTAATTAAATATATTATTTTCTCTTTTATATATAAAATCCAAATCCAAATCCTAATCCAAATTTAAATCCAAATCCAAATCCTAATCCTAAACCCATCTACAAACCAAACGGACCCTTAAATATAAACCAACAAGTCATCATAACTTTTTTTTTTTGATCCAAATCTTCAAAACTTTGCAAGAAAATGACGACTTAAAGATATTAGAACTGTACTGTTCTAGAACATACTATTTAATGAGAGGAAAATTGTTTTTAAATTATTAAAAAACCAAAAAGAATAGGTGATATGTCAAAGACTCAAAACCAAGGGTCCGTTTGTTTGGACACTTTGGAATGAGTTTTATGTTGAAAAGACTTTAATCATTTGTTTGGTTCACTCTTTTGAAAAAATGAATGGGAGTTGGAATCAAAAAGTGATAGTAGGCAATATAGGTGGGATTGAGATGGGGTTGTGTATTTTTGTGGGGCCATTTCACTTTTTTCTCTCTATATGTTGGACCCTTTTATATTTTCTCACATTTTTTTTCAATTTTAACATTCAAATAGTATAGTATATTTTATTCAAGATTTATTATAAAATATATTTAAATAAATATAATTTCTCTTTCCTAAACCTACCTCAAATCCAAATCCTATACCAAATCTAAATCCTAATCCAAACCCATTTACGAACCAAACGGACCCCAAATGTTCTATAACTTTTGATAATGATCCTATAAGAATTGTGTACTGTGTACGTAGTTTTGGTTAGACATGTAACCCTTACAACTCAAGCATATATATAACTTTAAGTTTGTTGATATCTTTATGAAAAATGACAAAAATTTATTGGCTATAAATTGATATACATTTTCATCTTAAACACGTTGCTATGTCTTAGGTTAACACGTTTACATAGATCAAATGAATACCGTGTAATGCATTTTACACGAGTCATAAATGATTTTGTAAAACAAATTTAAACATCTAATAAAAACAGTTAAACGAATAAGGTTTTTTTTATCTAGGTTATTTTGAAGATGAGTATTTGATTCATGCGTACATATCATAATCGAGGTATTTCGGATTTTCGGTGACCGTTTTCAATTATTTTCCTTGTTTCTTAAAGATGTGTATCTAGTTAAGTTTAAACTTGAAACTTCTTGTTAGAAAACTAAGATATTTGATCATTAATCCACTTTAACGATAGTACAAGTTTAAACATGTGATTGACAAGTAAAATATTTGATTTCGTCTAGTCCCTAGGCCAAATACTACTGAATGAGAAGAGACATAAGATTTACAAGTTTTGTGGCTATGTTTACTTGCGTGCTCATTCAAAATTCTACTCGTAACGAACTCGTTTTGCATAATTATATTTAAGGTTTATTCATATCAATGTCTATAACCAACTGATGTGATTGTGATTTAAGTAGATTTTTGAAACCTTGTCACAAGGATGATGGGATTTCTTCCAACTATCATACGATATTAACAAGACGTTTAACTAATTGTTAACTTCACTAAAGAATGTACTAATTGTTACATCTAGTAGAAGTTCAAGTTTGTTGGTAAGTATTACACGTTGCAATGTTCAAATGTTGTACGAATTTGAGCCCAGTAAGCATTGGGTTGATCTTGGTTTTATTTGAGTTTAATTTGTATGAAATTGAGCTTATTAAGCATACTTATACAAAGGTTGAGACCAGCCCCCCCCCCCCCCCCCCCCCCCTTTTTTTTTTTTTTTTTTTTTTTTTTTTTTTTTTTTTAAATAATAATAAACCTGCTAGTAATTTAGTTAGCCTAGTGGGGGTTTAGTAAACTCCCAAATTTCAATTATGATGTTAACCTCGAAGTCAAATATCCTACAAGATTTCACATGGACAATAATAATACATCAAAGCTGACTTTTGTAAAAATGATAATTAGAACACTAAAACACAATCAATTACACCCAGCCAACCACCCCTTGGTGTATTTTATTAACAAAAGCTATAGTAGATAAGTCCCCAAACAGGTGCTTACCAAACAAGATACAAAAGACAAGTGTAATCTCCTTCAGAAGGACACTACACATATAACCTCACTACAATGAATCACTCACACTCAAACTAGAAGAATCAAATATAGAGAATGATCCTTCAATACTAACTCACTAGCAAATATCAAAGTGATATCAAGAACTAAATCTCACAGATGTGAACAAGAGAGAATCAAGAGAGAATAAAAGCTGCGTATCAAAAGTTATGAAACCCTAAACTGATGTGTAGCTTATATACTACTAAAATACACATCAGCCCTTCAACTTCACAACTTGTCAATAATGACTCAAAGTTATAATAACTTTGTAAGACTTTGAAACTTGGCAACTCTAGTCCCTCATAATATTTAACACCCCTCCTCAAGTTGATAAGTCTTCACTTCAACATTATCCTTGCTCTGAATCTGACTGCTACACTTAGCTTCATTAGATATACCTGCAAACATGTCAAACATACCAAGATTTTTGCAAAACAAACTATGTTGCCTTTGTCCAAGACACTTAGTAAAAATATCAGCAACCTGCACATCAGTATGAATTTTGACAGTTTTAATAACACCTGCAGAAACCTTTTCTCTAACCAAATGCACATCCAACTCAAAATGCTTAGTTCTTTCATGAAACACAGGATTAGCAGCAATTTGAATTGCAGCACTATTGTCACAAAAAATTTCCACAGGTAACAGATTTTTAAGACCAAGACTATTCAACAAATTTTCCAACCATATCACTTCACAAGTAGTAGAAGCTAAACTTCTATATTCAGCTTCTGCAGAACTCTTAGACAAAGTAGCTTGTTTTTTTACTTTTCCATGATATAAGAGAATTACCCAGGAAAACACAAAAACCAGTAACAGACTTCCTAGTTTTAGGACACTTAGCCCAATCTGAATCAGAATAAGCTCTAAGTTTAAGATCAGATTCTTTGTTAAACTGTAAACCTGAACCTGGAGAACCTTTCAAATATTTCAATACTCTTAAAGCAGCCTTAAGATGAGATTGAAGAGGACTATGCATATGTTGACTTAAACAATGAACATCATAACTAATATCAGGCCTGATATTAGTCAAATAAATCAACTTACCAACTAATTTCTGATAATTAGTAATATTTTTCAACATTTTATCATTATCAGTTTCAATACAACTCAAAATAGTATTTTCTGGCAATGGAGTATCAACAGGTTTAGATGCAAGCAATCCATATTCATGCAATAACTCAAGACAATATTTTCTTTGAGTCATACATATTCCAGTGTCATTTTTCAAAACTTCTATGCCAAGAAAGTATTTTAACTCTCCTAAATCTTTTATCATGAATTTAGAACTCAGAAACTGTTTAAACTTATTAATCTCAACTTCATCATTACCAGTGATAACAATATCATCAACATAAACAAGTAATGCCATAAACACAGAACCTTTTTGTTTAACATATAAAGAATAATCCAACTTACTTTGCTCAAAACCATGTTCAACCAAGGCAGTAGTAAGCTTAGCATTCCACTGTCTTGGTGCTTGCTTAAGACCATACAAAGACTTGTTAAGTTTGCACACTTTAGAATCATCACCTCCATTAAACCCCTTAGGTAAAATCATATAAACATCTTCATGCAAATCTCCATACAGAAAAGCATTATTAACATCCAACTGATATAAAGGCCAATTCATATTAACAGCAATACTAATTAAACACCTAACAGTGACCATCTTAACAACTGGACTAAAGGTTTCATCATAATCAAAACCTTCTCTTTGACTATATCCTTTAGCCACAAGTCTGGCTTTATACCTATCAATTTCACCTGTAGACTTGTATTTAATTTTCCACGACCATTTATAACCAATAGCATGTCTACCAACAGGTAATTCACATTCAGTCCAGGTATTATTCTGATGCGTGGGAATCGCACCTTGCTTTACCTCTCAAGGGATCTTGAGAAGCTTACAACCCCCACCAGGCAGTGTACCTGATCGTTGTAGTATAGTATAGTGACAAGTACCGGGGGATTGATCGTTCAGCTTAGGAATAGTGTCGCTAGGATTAGAAAACCTAATTAATAGTTCTAGAGGTGAAAGATGATTATTTTTGTATTTTTATATTTTTATGAAAGCAAGTAAAATCTCGGGTTTTGAAGGAGTGGGCGGAATTAGTTGCTAATCAACTAACCCAAAGCTAAGATGCAATCAAAATAAAATAATAAAAATGAAAATAAACTAATTGTACTAAGGTTGTGAGCAATGGTTGGAGAAATTGTGTTTACTTAGACTTCACTACTCCCTAGATATCTTTTACATGTTAATTACTTGTTACACTTGTATGAATGACGGATTGTATTCCTTAATACCATTCGTGGGGTGGCATACATAACTCCCCAACTCTATGAGCTCTTATCTCCTCCTACACCATGACCCAGCACAACTATAGGGATTGTAAACAGTGGCTCATGCATTAAATACAACCAATAAAGACCTAGTACGCCTCGGTTCATGTTTCTTAAGACGTTCAAGCATGTTACCATTTGGAGATCTGCCAGTTTTCTTAAGCCTAACATATAATATCATTCATCCAAAACAAGAATAGACAAGTAATCAACACATAATCAACATCTAGGTTTCATTAGATCTAAGCAAACACAAAAGAGATCTAGCCTAGCATAGTAGAATTGAGACAAGAACAAGATATAAACAACCAACACATAGACATATTGATTGAATTGAAAGTACACTTATCTCAATTAAAATGCAAGGTCTCAAGGGTTTGGAACCCTTGAAAAACCTGTAAAAGAGGCACCAAAATCGTCTTTAGGGTTTCACCAAAACTTCTCTCTCTTAATGAAAAAACTAGAAAACTATATATAGGAAAAACAGGCTGACGGCGTCAAGAGTTACTTGTGACGCCGTCACCTCGCCGCCATATACTTCCTCGGACGGCCTTGATCCACTTATAACGGCCTATGTGACGCCGTCACCACCCACGGTATTTTATTCTTGCCACTTTGACGCCGTCATGAAGCCTTCTGACGCCGTCACCCGCCTACGGTGTTTAATTCCTCATGTCTGACGCCGTCAAGATGGTGGTCTTGACGCCGTCACCTTGTATCTTCAGCATGGAATTTTGGTACTTTGCCGTTTTCTTCACTTTTATGCTCCAAAAACGTTCAAAATGGCTTCTTTTCCAGAATTCACTCTCCAAACACCTAAAATCACAAAAGGAACGATTTAGGGCAATATTTGATCAAATAAATTCGGATTCGGGCTTAAATGACCCCCTAAAAACGGATCACTTTTACTGGTAGCGAGTTAACAATCTTGGTTAATTACATGTACAATATGGCGTTGCTAAGCCAAGACTAGACTCGACTTAAGCTAATAAATGAAAAATAACAAAAACATAAAATGAACATAGAATGAAAACGGGATGGTAGTCCGTATGATTTTTCTCTTTTTCTTTTCTATTTTTTTTTCTTTTTCTTGATTTTTCGATTTTTTTTTTTTTTTTTTTTTTTTTTTTTTTTTTTTTTTTTTTTTTTTGCATACACTCTTACCCTACCATCCAAAATAATACATCATAGGGGATGGGAATTCCCCTTACACTTGAATCTTTACATACTTTACATTAAACTAATCTAATGACTCGAATTAAGAAAATCAAAACACTTGGAGCACTTTTAAGATTAACGTACATATGGGGGTAATAATATTATGTTCTTCCCCATTACTCCATAAAATAAGTACTTACCCATGAGTCCCAAAACAATATGTACAAGGATATGACTCGACTTAGCAACCATGTAATCAATTAGAAAGTTAACTTAGGGTTTAACAAAAAACAATAATGCACTAAAAATGAGTGCATACACGGAAGGCTAAGGCGATTTGGGTGTACATTTAAGTGGGGTGTAACAAATTCTTCCTTTAAGTAAAATGCTTAAAGTTAGAAACGAAAAGATAGGCTCGGAGGGGTGTACTAGGGGTTTCGTGTACTAAAAATGAGTACAACGCTAAGGGTGTGGGAAAAATTAGTTGACTTAACTAGCCAAGTAATATGACTTAAATGGTCAAGTAATTATGATACGGGTTTAACACAAGGGTGATCCTAATGCCTCTTATCATGTAGTAAATCCTACCACACGAATGTAGTCTCACTAGCGGTCTCGGGATGCATCACTAACGCAAGTTCTAGAATCTAAATGCTACCGGTACACTCATAAGCACTAATAGTAAATGCTTTTCCTATCAAAACTAAAGGCGAACCTCACATTTTTGGGTGGAAAATTTTTCTGAATATACGGTTATGTGCTAGTCATACAACCTCCTATCCATGAGACGCTTGCTATGGCTAAAGTTTCACTCCTAAATGTTGTAAAAAATTTTAAATTTGGCGCTAAAATTACACTAACAAGTATTTCTCATAGTTTTATTACACTTCTACCATCAAACAAAACAAACTCAAGCGAAAGTGCATATGTAAGGTATCATCTTTTTACCCTCCCCTTACACTTAAGATGAACATTGTCCCCAATGTTCAAGTAAAGAATGTAAAAGTGACAAAGTAAAGAAAATGAAATCAAATACTCCCCTGATTCGCTCGGTATGGATTATAGGTTGGCCAGGTTAAATCTTCCTCCAAGAAAATGAACAATCAAAGCTTCCCTTCCAGAATATAAATCATCTTCTTGTCATAAATAACCTGTAAATCCTGACAAAAGTAGACAAGGCAACCTCGCGTAAAATCGGCGGCATCCTATATAAGTTACTAAATCCTAGAAAACAAAGTAAGATATAATGCTTGTGGAATGAAGTTTGCAGATTTCCTGGAGATTATAAAACTTAATAATTCACAAAAACCATAAGACTCCGTTAGAAAAACAAAACCGGTAAAATTTCCAGATTTTAGCTCCTGACGCCGTCAAGAGCAATACCCTGACGCCGTCAGAATGGACCTGCGGAAATTCTTATGTTAAGTTTCCGAAAAATTTCTGGAAAAACTTTGTCCTACTTCCTGGAAAATCCTGCAAAACTTCATTATGACTCAATACAAGCATTTGACTCTAACAAATACGAATATACATGTTCATTAAATATCGTGGAGAATCATGATCGGTTTGTTTCTTAAAAACATATTTGGGGTTTCCCCTTACACTTATCTTTTGCAAAAATACCTTTAGGTTGAAGTTAAGACTAGGCCAAACAACATAGTAAAGTATTTTCACGTTTTATTTTAGAAGCATGATCAACCAACAATAAAAATAAAACATGCATACGGAAGCAAATAACAATCAAACAAATAAAAATCACACAAAACATGGGTTGCCTCCCAAGAAGCGCTTTTCTTTATTTACGAGTCTTGTAGCTAGACTCAAAGTCATGGGCTATCGTGTATCGCTTATGCTCACGTAACCAAGTGTGAGCCATCTAATAGTCGCCTCATCTTTCTTATATTCGTCTCCTAACTCTAAGCACCCGCGATAATATCTTTTATTCTTTTCATGCGTGTACTTAAGTCCTTTTCTCTTATCATTCTCACTTAGCATTTCGATAGGCGGATACCTACTACACTTTTCCATGGAGAAATCCTTGAACCTAGGGTGTGTGCGGGGCATTTGATAGACAAATTCTTCATCCCCACCCGAGAATGTAATTAACCCTTATATGAGTTTTTCATCGAGGTTGGTCAACCGTTTGAAAGGTTTTCTAAACACAACTTGGGTCAATTTATCATCAATAAATTCTCCTAGATTCTCCATAACCATGAACTCAACAAGATAAACCAAACTCCCTACAAACACATGCAATGGTATAGCCCTAGCCACAATGTTTTCTCCTTTGTATTCCAACTCATCTACCATGATTTTATTGTACTCATTACGTGAGATTATATTCATTGGAAGAGATGAGTTGAGATAGGCGTTAAAGCTTTTAAATCCAATCTTACAAGGGAATTGCATGTTAAATGAACTATCACACTCAATCCTAGTTCTAGGGTCAACATACCTAAGAGGGTTTATTTCCTCTTCCATTCTATCCTCATTAATCACGTCACCATCATCAAGATCCTCATCGGAGTCTGAATAGTAAAAAGGACTAGCCCTATGGTCATCATCATGATCAGACTCTTCTAACTCAGAATTATTGTCAAAGTGGTGATTGGGTGAGAGGTTAGGTGGTTTCTCATTTTCTGCTAAAGGAAGTGGGGCGGGCATTTGGAAAATCCTACGACGAAAAACACGAATAATAGGAATCGAGCGATCAATGTTACTGTTATCCATCGAAAAAGTTTACGAACAAAGACACAAAGAAATGAGATAGACTAAAGATGACCTAAAAATAAAAATAAGAATCTTACTAGAAAGGAATCTAGCAAGTAGACCTAATAAAAAGAAATCCTAACCTAGACAATAACTATTCCCCGGCAACGGCGCCAAAAACTTGATGTGTGGGAATCGCACCTTGCTTTACCTCTCAAGGGATCTTGAGAAGCTTACAACCCCCACCAGGCAGTGTACCTGATCGTTGTAGTATAGTATAGTGACAAGTACCGGGGGATTGATCGTTCAGCTTAGGAATAGTGTCGCTAGGATTAGAAAACCTAATTAATAGTTCTAGAGGTGAAAGATGATTATTTTTGTATTTTTATATTTTTATGAAAGCAAGTAAAATCTCGGGTTTTGAAGGAGTGGGCGGAATTAGTTGCTAATCAACTAACCCAAAGCTAAGATGCAATCAAAATAAAATAATAAAAATGAAAATAAACTAATTGTACTAAGGTTGTGAGCAATGGTTGGAGAAATTGTGTTTACTTAGACTTCACTACTCCCTAGATATCTTTTACATGTTAATTACTTGTTACACTTGTATGAATGACGGATTGTATTCCTTAATACCATTCGTGGGGTGGCATACATAACTCCCCAACTCTATGAGCTCTTATCTCCTCCTACACCATGACCCAGCACAACTATAGGGATTGTAAACAGTGGCTCATGCATTAAATACAACCAATAAAGACCTAGTACGCCTCGGTTCATGTTTCTTAAGACGTTCAAGCATGTTACCATTTGGAGATCTGCCAGTTTTCTTAAGCCTAACATATAATATCATTCATCCAAAACAAGAATAGACAAGTAATCAACACATAATCAACATCTAGGTTTCATTAGATCTAAGCAAACACAAAAGAGATCTAGCCTAGCATAGTAGAATTGAGACAAGAACAAGATATAAACAACCAACACATAGACATATTGATTGAATTGAAAGTACACTTATCTCAATTAAAATGCAAGGTCTCAAGGGTTTGGAACCCTTGAAAAACCTGTAAAAGAGGCACCAAAATCGTCTTTAGGGTTTCACCAAAACTTCTCTCTCTTAATGAAAAAACTAGAAAACTATATATAGGAAAAACAGGCTGACGGCGTCAAGAGTTACTTGTGACGCCGTTACCTCGCCGCCATATACTTCCTCGGACGGCCTTGATCCACTTATGACGGCCTATGTGACGCCGTCACCACCCACGGTATTTTATTCTTGCCACTTTGACGCCGTCATGAAGCCTTCTGACGCCGTCACCGCCTACGGTGTTTAATTCCTCATGTCTGACGCCGTCAAGATGGTGGTCTTAACGCCGTCACCTTGTATCTTCAGCATGGAATTTTGGTACTTTGCCGTTTTCTTCACTTTTATGCTCCAAAAACGTCCAAAATGGCTTCTTTTCCAGAATTCACTCTCCAAACACCTAAAATCACAAAAGGAACGATTTAGGGCAATATTTGATCAAATAAATTCGGATTCGGGCTTAAATGACCCCCTAAAAACGAATCATTTTTCGCCTCATCATATTCCTGTTTAAAGCCTCAACTTCACTATTCATAGCATCATTCCAATTAGGATTTTTAATAGCTTCTTCATAACTTTTTGGTTCACAAGATTTATTAAGAGTGGAAGTAAAACACTTATTATTTCTACTAAGACCAGCATAATTAACATATTTTTCTATACCATATCTAACCTTAGACTGCATAACATAATCATTAAATCTAATAGGAGTTTTAGACTCTCTGTTAGATCTTCTTAACACAGGTGTCTGCACATCTTCATTTATATTTATAGACTGAGTTGGAACAGACCTTATGTTTTCAGAACCGGGACAGCCCTTAGACCAGTGTTGGTCACCAAAGTGGGTTGCAGATTGTCCTTCTTCATGATGCATCTGAGTAGTATCTGTCAGATTTTCTGTTGCATCATGAGAGAATAACAAACTACCTTCCTCAACTGGTGTAACTTCCCCATCATCATTGGGTCTTTGAGACTTCAGAATATTAAAAAAATTCAAGTGTTCTACTTTATCTACATGATCTGTATTAGTAGTATCACTAGTTTTCATTTTAAGTGGAAATATATTTTCATAAAATTTTACATCTCTTGCAAAAAACACATTTCTAGTATCCAAACTTAAAAGTTTATAAGCCTTTTTTGTAGTTGAAAAACCAATTAAAACACATTTTTCAGATCTGTAAGACAATTTATCATGATTGTTTAGAATAGTTGCAAAACATAAACAGCCAAAAGATCTCAAGTGGGAAAGATTAGGTTTTGTCTTATACAACAACTCATAGGGACATTTGCCTTTTAAAACTGAAGATGGCAGCCTGTTTGTAAGATATACAGCAGTTAGAACACAATCAGACCAAAAACTTAAAGGATTCCCCCCTTGAAACATAAGACTCCTAGCTACAATAAGCAGGTGTCTATGTTTCCTTTCAGCAATCCCATTTTGTTGAGGAGTATGAGCACATGAAGTCTGGTGTATTATACCAAGACCAGAAAACATTTCATTCATTTTTCTATTAACAAATTCAGTCCCATTATCAGATCTAACAATTTTAATTTTAACTCCAAACTGAGTAGAAATTAAGTGAATAAAAGAGCAAAATACACCAAAGACTTCATCCTTAGACTTAATCAAGTAAACCCATACAACTCTTGAGTGGTCATCAACAATAGTCAAGAAATATTTATACCCCTCTCTGCTAGTTACTCTGTAAGGACCCCATAAGTCAAGGTGAACAAGATCACCAACATTCTCAGACTTATGTTCAGATAAAGGAAAAGGTTCCCTAGTCTGTTTAGCCCTATGACAGATCTCACAAACTAAAACAGAGGTGTTCTTGGATATTCCAAGATCATTTTGAAGAACAGATAAGACTGGATCAGCAGGGTGACCCAATCTATTATGCCAAACAAGTTTAGATACATTACAAGACATGATCATATTGCAATTACTCACATTATTATTAGACTGCATATCAAACAGATAAAGGCCATCAGATTGACTACCAGTCCCCAGAGTATTCTCCCTTTTCAAGTCCTGAATATAACAGGTATCTTCATCAAAACCAACAAACATTTTGCTATCCCTAATAAGTTTATTAACAGATAATAAACTAACACAGTAACCAGGGACAACTAAGACATCATAAAGAGTCACATTATTAGTCAGTTTTAAATTTCCAACATGACTAATAGTAGCAAGAGTTCCAATAGGATGACCAACAGTAATCCTAAGACTAGAAATATCAATCACATTAAACATTCCAACAGTAGAAACAGTCAAGTGCTGATTAGCACCAGAATCAATAATCCATCCCAAAGACAAGTTTTTGACAGCAATATTAGAATTGGAGCAAAAAAAACCTGGAAAAATTAATATTGAACCAAACATTTCCATTAAAAAATGAAGGTCTACCTGACATATTAGCATGTATGCTTCCAGAAGGAGAATCATTGATTAAAGACAAGAGTTTCTTCATCTGTTCAGAAGTAAAACCAGAAGAAGTACTAACAGATGGAGAATTTTTATTATCAGACTGTTTCATATCAGTATTAGCATTATAGTTTTGTCTAAAACCATTTGGTTTATTTGCCTTATTATTGTTCTTAACAAAACCAGGTGGAAATCCAATAATCTCATAACATCTATCAATAGTGTGTCCAATTTTGCCACAATTTTTACAATTCAGATTAGGATTAGGACCTCTATTAACAGTGTTAGAATTAGTACCAGTATTAGCATTGGTACCTCTAGTGTTATTGTTATTATTATTAAACATTCTCCTATTGTTGTTAAAAGATTTAGCAGCAAAAGAAGAAGCATTCAGTTTAGACTCAGTAACACTAGAAGACTCAGGAATACCCCTATGGGATTCCTCTCTAGAGACAGTGATGTAAGCATCCTTAACCTCAGGGAGAGGATCCCTGGTTAAGAGTGCTGTTCTCACAGGCTGATAACAATCATCAAGGCCCATGAGAAATTGCATCAACTTCATCAGTTTTTTATGCATACCTAATTCTTTACTGGCATCACAAGAACACTTAACCTCACAAACACATACAGGTAATTTAGTCAAGACATCAAATTCTCTCCACAAGGAGTTAAGTCTATGATAGTAGTCAGCAACAGAAGTTCCACCTTGTTTAACACAATTAATCTTTTGCAAAAGATTATATATCACAGAACCATCAACCTTATCATAAGTTTCTTGCAACTCTTTCCACACACATGCAGCATTATCAGAATAAACAAGACCCATATAAACATCTTGAGAAACAGAATTCATCAACCAGGTTAAGACAATGGCATTACATCTATCCCATTGAGCAGAAAGAACATCACTAGTAACATAAGTTTCCTTAAGACAAGAACCATCAACAAAACTAAACTTATTCCTAGCTTGTAAAGCTAATTTCATAGCACCAGACCAGATTCTATAATTTTCAGTTCCAAGAAGTTTAAATGGAATTAAAGCAGTACCACTATTATCATTAGTCTGAATATGCAAAGGATTACCAGCATCAAGATTACTAATTAAAACAGGTGGATCAACACTTCCACCAGCAGCAGACATGATAACAGAAAAGAAATAGCAACTAAAGAATAGAAACCAAGTAAAAACAGACAGATAACAGCTAATAGACAAAAACAATACCAATAATCAACAGAAACACTAAAGAATCTATACTCACACCCAAGGCTAACAAAATACCAGCCAAGAAGACTTAGAGTGGCCAGAGCAGGTTTCCGTACCTTTCAAGAAGGCAGGTCAAGGAGTTAACCACTCTGTTTGCACCTTTTTGACTGAGTAAATGTTTGCTTAAAGGAAGAAAATTACTTACAGCGAGAAAAGAATGCGGAATGAATCACAAACTTACTAGATTCACTTAGTCTAGTAAGATTGCAATCAAGAACGGGGCCAACAATCAAGAAACCACTAGAGAAAACAGATCCCCAAATTTCCAAATTAGGGTTTTTGAAACCCTAACCAAGAAACCCACAAAATCACCAGATCTAATCCCAAATAGAACAAACCAACCACGGCCGTTAACAAAACGACCTCAATTAACCAAATCAACCTTCAATTACGAAAACCCCCAAAATCTAACGAAACCCTAGAAACTCAAATCCGCCAGATCAGAACCTATGGCTCTGATACCATGTAAAAATGATAATCAGAACACTAAAACACAATCAATTACACCCAGCCAACCACCCCTTGGTGTATTTTATTAACAAAAGCTATAGCACATAAGTCCCCAAACAGGTGCTTACCAAACAAGATACAAAAGACAAGTGTAATCTCCTTCAGAAGGACACTACACATATAACCTCACTACAATGAATCACTCACACTCAAACTAGAAGAATCAAATACAGAGAATGATCCTTCAATACTAACTCACTAGCAGATATCAAAGTGATATCAAGAACTAAATCTCACAGATGTGAACAAGAGAGAATCAAGAGAGAATAAAAGTTGCGTATCAAAAGTTATGAAACCCTAAACTGATGTGTAGCTTATATACTACTAAAATACACATCAGCCCTTCAACTTCACAACTTGTCAATAATGACTCAAAGTTATAATAACTTTGTAAGACATTGAAACTTGGCAACTCTAGTCCCTCATAATATTTAACACCTTTTATATATATATCAAAACTTTGATTCCATTTTGACATTGTCAACGTCGAATAAATTACCTGTATTTTTTTCTCAATTATAGAAAGGAAAAAGATCTTCTATGATTGTCATATTAAAACTGCAAGCACTTTGATTCCAGTTTGACATTGTCAACGTCAAGTAAACATTTTATATTTATGAATGCATGAAAGGAACATACTCGTACTTAACAATATAAAAAAACTGATGCATAATCGTGATTAGTTATGGTCCAGACTATCAACATTTCCTTAATTAAGTTAAGCAAGTCAACAATATAAAATGTTACTAGTTAACTGTTAAACACCATACACCAACAATAAGTGCTAAAAATATTTATTTTGTATGTACAAGATGATCCCAAGTCTAGAAACTTAACCGAAATTAGGCTGAGAAATGAAGATGTTTTATGGTATTTTTCCAACTTTGGTTCTTGTGTGTTTATTTGTTACATCAATTTTGGTTCGAGCTGATGATGATCAATCAGGTACTTAATTATGCGTAATTTCTCTAAATACTATCATTAACCATCTATGTAATATCTATTAATCAACGTCGCATTACAGGTTTCATAAGCATAGACTGTGGGATTGCAGAAGGCTTAACCTACACTGATAATGTCACTGGTATAAACTATGTATCAGATGGCGATTTCATAGACAGTGGCGAACCACATAACATATTGCCAATATACAACTCATACGCAAATTATACACAACTCACCACCCTCAGAAGTTTTCCTGAAAACATTAGAAACTGCTACACATTAAAACCAGCACAAGGAAAGGGTTATAGATATCTAATAAGGGTATGGTTTATGTACGGCAATTATGACTTGTACAGCCGATATCCAGAATTTGATGTCTATCTTGGACTTGTTTACTGGGACACGATTAAATTTAATTCGTCAACTCAATCAGCAAGAATTGAGATGATCCACATATCGCCATCAAATTACATACATGTTTGTCTTGTAAATACAGGTCATGGGACACCTTTTATATCAACAATAGAATTACGGCTTCTTGGAATCAACATGTATACAGAATCCGATTCTGGACCATTATGTCTTTTCAAACGCGCAACTTGGGAATTCAGATATGGAACACTCAGGTTAGCTTGCCTTGTTTTCTCTATCTTTTTTTGGCAATAAAGAAAACATAAGTACTAACTTCACTTTTTTTAATTCTTTGGTTAGGTATAAATCGGACAAGTATGATCGACTATGGATGTTAGCGACTATGATGAATGCTAATCTCTTTCCAACAAATGATAAAATTTATCCAGAACCTTACACAAACGTTGATCCACCATCAGAGGTCATGACTACTGCAGGCGGACCAATTTTTTCTGATTCAATTCAATTAAGATGGTATCCAGTTAATGCCAGCGATAGGTTTTTCTTCTACCTGCATTTTGCTAAAACTCAAATACTGAAAGGTAACCATAGCAGAGCGTTCAATATTTACTTGAATGGGAACCGCTGGGATGGACCTATCTATCCATAGAATGGTACAACCACCACTATTTATAGTACGGAACCTGAGATCGCAGCACCCTCATATACACTCACAATCAATAGAACAAAAACGTCAAAATTTCCTCCTATCATCAACGCTCTCGAGCTTTATACATTAAAGCCGCCCTCACAAAGGCAAATTGATGATCAAGATGGCAAGTGTATATCTTTTTTATTTATTATAGTAAAGTAAAGTTTAAATACCTTAACTCTTTTCTGCTATATATTTTAGCTTCTGCATTATGGAACATTAAGTCAGGTTACAAAGTAACAAAACACTGGCAAGGAGATCCGTGTGCGCCTCAAGAATTTGTTTGGGATGGTGTCAGATGCAGCTACAATGATACCGAGTCTCCTAGGATCATATACTTGTACGTGCACATGCAATCCCCCCACCCCTCACTTTATAAATCATTCTGATTGTAATAACTAAATCATAGTTCTTTAAATACTATGAATCAACAACTTGTCTACCAACGGACTAAACGGAGTAATATATCCTGGTTTAGCTAATCTCACAAGGATACATACCTTGTAAGTCTGCAATTTGTTTTCTTTGAACAGCTTGCAGTTTTAGTGATTTAAGCTAGCTAAAAAGGGTGGAGAAAAATTCTTAGGGGGTGTTTGGGATTGCATGTCTCTTTTTCCAAAAGAAATAAGCACTTTCAAAGTGTTTGGATTGCTAATTGCTTATTGGATTGTTTTGGTAGGAAATAGGCACTTAGGGAGGTGCTTATTTCAAAGTGCTTATTAGCTATAAGCATAAGCTAAAAGGATTCAATCCAAAACAAACCCTTAAGGAGATATATATATGAAAAAAAAGATACAGAAATCAGAAATGTTTTAACATTTACACTTTTCTCCATTACTATTTCAGGGATTTGTCCAACAATAACTTAACAGGAACAGTACCAAAGTTTCTTGCTAATCTAACTTATTTGAAGGTCCTGTAAGTTATCTTCCCCTTGAATTAGCATCACAAGAGATCTACTTACATGGAATAAACTAACACATACTTACTACTTACAATAGAAATTTAAAAGGAAACCATTTCAGTGGGAAAATTCCAACCGAACTCCTAGCAAATTCAAATGAGGGATCATTGTCATTGAGGTTTGCTACTAAAACTTAACACCGTTACTGGAATTTTAATAATATAACTGCTTCAGCATTTGACATTTACTTCAATCAATCAGCTTCGATGGCGAGGGTAATGGTGAAATTTCAGGGTCTTGTAACACAAATCATTGTAAAAGCAAGAAGGAGAAGAAATTTATTGTTCCAGCAGTAGCAACAATCGCTTCACTTTTCACGATCTTGATTGCACTCACTGCCATATGGATGATTCAAAAACAAAAAGCAAGGGGTATGACAAACACTGCTCTTTAGTTCTATAATTTCGCGGAGGATAATTTATCCAAAACCCATACATTCACCACAAAAAAAAAAAAAAAAAAAAAAAAAAAAAAAAAAAAAAATCCTATCTTAATCATCATCGTTTGCAGGCAAAAGGAGGACAGTGGCAGTGCTGGGAGTTAGAAAACAGCAGTACACATACGCAGAGGTACAAAGCATGACTGGCAATTTCAGTGTTGTTCTTGGGAAAGGAGGATTCGGAACGGTTTACCATGGGCGTATTGATGAGACACAAGTTGCTGTAAAGATTCTTTCCCAAACATCCGACCAAGGGGACAAGGAATTTCAGGCCGAGGTACACAAACACAAAGTGACACACACTTATCATTGGAACAAAATAAAACGTGCAGTGAAAAAATGCATGGCTAACAAAATCTTCTCTCTTATGTCAGGCCAATCTTCTCCTGAACATTCATCATACAAACATAACTTCACTTGTTGGGTACTTCAATGAAGGCATGAACAAGGGAATCATTTACGAGTACATGGATAATGGGGACTTAGAAAGCCATATATTTGGTATTTCTCACTGTGCACGTATCATCCTTAGTTTAAATATATCCATATTACTATAATTCACATAGATTATATTACAGCGTGTACGTCAATTAGGGGTGCAAACAAGCCGAGCTTTTATCAAGCAACTCGAGCTCGAGCTCGAGCTTGGCTCGATTGAGTCGAGCTTTTAGCGAGCTCAAGCCGAGCTCAAGCCCAATATATTGGCTCGAAACATATAATGAGCCGAGCCCGAGCTTTTAATAGCTCGGCTCGAGCTTTTATCGAGCTTTTTCGAGCTTTAAGTAAATGAGGGTTAATTTGAATATTAACCTAATTAGAAGGAGTTACTCCATAAACAATTAATTAACTATATACCCTTCAAACCCTAATTATTCCTATTTAACGTTTTGTAATCTACAATTTAAACAGTGCACACTTCTTGGCCATCACTTCGTCTTCATCAACCATGGTCCCATCATGTATTCTCTTTTTTAATTATTCAAATACTATGTACTAACTCCCTAAGTTTAGAGAAGAATTTGTAAGTTCATTTATCTTCAACTTTTATTTATGTATGTTTATGTGTTACTTCCAATGACTGTGTGTTTTTCTTATCTTTTTAGTTGTTATTGTCTTGGAAAAAAATTACCATGCATTCGTGAAAGTTAATATTAAAATGAACTAATTAAATTTATTACTAAGATATATGGAGATATTTATTTTGCTACATGTTAAAATAGGGGTGTAAATGTGTAATCATGTATTCATATACATATATTCGAGCTTTTCAAGCAAAGCTCGAACTTTGCTCGAAACTGAATCGAGCCGAGCTCAAGCCTGGATGGTTAAAGCTTGACGAGCTATCGAGCTGAGCTTGAGCCTAGTTTTTTTTATCAAGCCGAGTTCGAGCCTTGTCAAGCTCGGGCTCGGCTCGGCTCGTTTGCACCCCTAACGTCAATAGTACTTCAACGCTGATCAAGATATAATAAATATGATAAAGCACTAATAAGTTAGAGTTTTTGAGCAGATACAAGTCCAAGAGTATTGAACTGGGAAGAAAGGCTGCAAATAGGATGTGATACAGCACACGGTCAGTAAGCTAATAACTTTAGATGCAATTGTGGACATTTTGGTCGCTTCTGTGATCATGAATTTCTTTTTAACCATATGGGGATGTTGTCATTTCAGGGCTAGAGTACCTGCATCATGGTTGCAAGCCAGGGATAGTTCATAGAGATATCAAGTGTACCAACATTTTACTGAATGGGACATTTCAGGCAAAACTAGCAGACTTTGGGTTGTCCAAAGCTTTTCCAGCAGAAGGTGGTACCCATATTTCAACCGTAGTTGCTGGCACCCCTGGTTACCTTGACCCTGAGTAAGTTTTCCTTATCATATATGTAAAACTTATATTTGTGGTAGCAGAACATTTTTCTCTCATAATTATCCTATCCATGGATCTTTTGGTAAAATTGAAATAAGAGTTCTGGCTTACAGGTATTACACGACAAACAGACTGACCAAGAAAAGTGACGTTTATAGTTTTGGGGTTGTGATTCTAGTGCTAATAACAGGCCAACGAGCAATAATCAAATACAACGATGAAAACATACACATAATTCGATGGGTTAATCTAATGCTAACAGACGGGAACGTGAAAAACATTGTTGATCCAAGGCTAACAGGTGATTTTGACATCAATTCAGCATGGAAGGTAGTAGAACTGGCAATGACCTGTGTTGACCAAATACCGAGCAAAAGACCAACAATGAACGAAGTGGCAACCGAGTTAAATGATTGTTTGGTGATGGAGAGAGCTCGTCAGGAGACGGAACCAAATAAATTAAATGGACTCATGTCTCTTAATCTGGATAGTGCATATGGTCCGAACCCGAGATAGTAAATTTAAACACATTTGATGGTATTATATGTGTTATACTTTATTTGTTTGTTGTGATTTTGTGTGATGGTTAGAAACTTAACAAAAACTTGGTTCTTTTGTACTTCTGTCGTAAGTGTACATGTAACTAAACTGAAACAATCGTACACTTGATTACTCTGTTAAACTTACGTTTCC
Source organism: Artemisia argyi (assembly GCA_030686995.1). Lineage (NCBI taxonomy): Eukaryota > Viridiplantae > Streptophyta > Magnoliopsida > Asterales > Asteraceae > Artemisia > Artemisia argyi. The sequence continues at coordinate 10,858,642 of CM060689.1, read as the reverse complement.
AGAAAACTATTCGTATCCTTTAGGGATTTTGGCAGCTATTATGGTCTTAATAATAAGATCTTCATAGTAGTGAATGAATCAGATGAAGAATGTCTCAACAAAAGAGCATTAAAAGCATAGGCATATAAGCAGTGGATGGAATTCAAAAAGTTTATACTAGCTTAACTTTATGGATACTATATCATCCTTACTGGTTTTGCTAGAAAATGACCATTAATGAAGCAAGATGCAAGTCAAGTTTTTAAGTTATAACTTGTGTTAGGCTAACATTCTAGTAAAACATTCAAGTCCACCCCAAGTCCGATGATAACAAACCCCTAGCTTTCTTTTACTAGCTAATCATTATCATACTCTCAAATAACGCTTACTGATGCTAACCTTGAAGCCAAAAACATAAAAATGGCCAAATTTTAAGCCGTTTTCTTATCTTCAATGCTAGTTACATATGTTGGACAATTACGACAACAAACCCGAAGTTCGATCACGGAACGCTAGATCACGGGTTGTATCGAGCACAAGTAGCAAACACGAGAGACACGAGACTACAAAGAACCGAAACCCACGAAGTATAAATGAACAATTATATTGTATTACCACAAAACCTCGATCGGTTTACAAGGAAAGAATAATGAAGAATGCATGTGTATGTTGCCTCACCCCATCTCTATTTATAGAGGTGAGGGGGTAGAACCCAAGTCCTAACCGACTTGGAGTTGCCTTGGCACTCAACTAACACGGAATGGGATGAATGTCTTCCTATTTTTCCGAACAAAACAGGCGAAGCAGCTGAAGACCTGTATAAGACACTTGGGAAAAGGTATGAAGAACTAAGGAATGTGGAGAAGTCCCTGAATATTAACCCACTCTGACCCTTCAAAGTTCCACTGAGAAGAAGAAAAGAAAGAGACCAATAGAGTTTGAGCCTGAAGTGTTTATTGCTGGCCTACACTGCAATAGAACAGTCCCTGTAGGTGTGACATTCAGAGATGGAGTTGTTATTGAGGAACCTGAACATGGGATATTCTTCATGGAATTGTTTAATAGACCAGCCTTCCAAAGAGTCTTTGACATGAGAATGTGTGGCACAGAAGCTCTAGTCTTTTACAAGATCAAAGCAGTAGAAAACAAAACTCCAGAGTCTGAGAGATTTGTAAAGATCATTGATATGCACCTAGCTTAAAGAGAAGAACTACCCCAATTCCTCACCAAGAAAGCAAAACTTGAGATTTAGGACTAGAAGAAATCTAGTGTTATGATAGATGTTGTAATCTCCTTTTGTATTTTGTAATCATAAATAATATCTCTCAGTTTATGTTTCAAATCCTTTTGGTACTTAAGTTTCATTCAGTTTGTAAGAAGAAGTTGTATCTGCTCACTTACATTGAAAAACACTTAGGTTATTTTTTTTAATCGATGGGGGTAAAATTGTTGGGCTAATTCAGAGCACAAAGTCTCTTAATATAGATTTGAATAAAAAACAACATAAGTGAATGCAAGTCCCTGAATGTTAGAATATGTTCAGGGAGTCATCCTCAAGAAGTTCTTTAGAGTTTGAAGATAATGACTCATCACAATCTGAGGCGAAACTCAGAACGTAAAGATAAGGACCAAGATCAGGATGATGGAGTCTGTGTGTGATGACAATAACACACCGACTCCCTGAACATCTCCTCAAACATTGAAGGCATTCTGAAGACTTATATATTTCTGGTATGATATTTAATCCTTTGAAGTATAGGCGAGAAACTCTTTAGGAAGATAAGTTCAAAACACTTATCAAAAGTCAAGGAGTATTATAGTTGGTAAAAAGTACAAATAGTTTTTAACACTGTTCCATCAAAGGATGTTTGTAGCATACAAGGTATAGAAGCTAAAGTATAAAGTGTGCTTTAGCCTGTCACATGTTGACACATACCTTTTATCCCACGGGTTACTACAATGTTCCCGCCTATAAATAGATCATTATAATGAAGGAAAACTTATCTCTTGTATTAAAAGTTTTAAGCACTTTCATGAGCTTGTTTTTCCTTCTCCAAATAGAACTAAGTCCTAGATTTTGTATTTATTGTTTAGCATAGTTCTTGCTTAAACACAATGTTGGTTAATTAGTGTTTGTAAGTGTTCCCAGATTAGGGTTAAGATAATCAATGACTACCGGATATTCACTTGAAATCGTGTTATCACTTTCCAATAGAAGCTATTCGACCCTATGCCTGGGTTACACGAACATCTCTATGGGATAAGACCAAGTGATGTTCTTGTTTTAGGCACAAATGAAGAACAGAATCGTATTTAAGTGTTTAGGGTTTGTGTTGATCATCGTGCATGCAATTCTGTTATGACCTCTATTTATAATAGAGTTTACTCAAACCCTATCCCATGGAATTATGTATAATTAACGTCCCATTAATTATAACACAATACTTTCCATAATACTAGGAATCGGTGGTTATCAGTGGAAACAATAACACTAGCAGTGGTAATGTTAACACTAACAGTGGTAATAATAACACTAGCAGTGGAAACTAACAGCAGAATCCACTGTCAGTAGAATTACACTATCAGCAGAAACAGATTCATGCTAACCACTATTGAGTCAGGGGATTCAGTGACCAAATGGGTGTACACTCCGTACCTCCAAATCCATTACCAGGTGTGAATGAATCCCTCAAAGTGCACTAAATTTTCCAACAATCCTCCCCAAATTTAGTTCACTTCCTTTGCATGAAATAATAAACATTAAACAAAACATATGCATAAATGAAAATATCTTGAAGATTGAATTCTCATCTTAGTACATTACACGTTCAAATATTCGAGAATCAGGGTGTTCCAAAGAATTGAACCCTTCAACCCATTTGAATACCTGAAGATAAAATACACATACATTTTCAAACACTTAAATAAACTTAACACTATACAAGCCATGTGTCCATATCCAATTCATAAATGTTGTAAAAGCTAAAAATCCAAAGCTTCCTGAAGCGGCAAAACTTCAACATTTACATAGGTGGTTCCTCTTTATTCATGCTCCTGCCTAGCACTTTTTCAAAGAAAATAACCATTGGGAAGTAAAGACTTCATTCTCCTTTTCCAGCAGGTTCTGAGCACAACCTTGGGATGACAATAAACATGTGCTCCAGTCCACTAAATGTTCAGCTTTCCACATTGAACTCAGCTCCCAAGTTTTCTCAGGAGGGAGTTGGGTGTCTTAGCATTCAGTGACTAAGTTGGACTTTAAACCCATCCCTTTAGCAGACTTCAAAACCAAGTCTCTAGCTAAACCCTTCTGTGGAAAACTAGAAGGGGGTTGAATAGTTTACCGCTTTTTAACTTGATTATCTTTTAAAACTTTACGTTTGTTTAAAGATATAAACACAACATTATATGTTCAATTCCTTGAAAAGCTTTACATGTAAATAACAATTCTAACTTTACTTGTTTCATTCTTTGAAAAGCTTTACGTGTGATTAACAATCCTAACTTTGCTTGTTTAGTTCTTTGAAAAGCTTTACGTTTGTTTAAAGATATAAACACAACTTTCCTTGTTTAATTCTTTGAAAAGCTTTACGTGTGATTAGCAATTCTAAATAAAGACAATATGTAATAAGCAAAGATAAAGAAAGAAACGATCAAACCACAACACGATTGTTTATCGTGGTTCGGCTACAAGGACTCTTTTACAAATTAAAAACTTGCGTCTACGTACGGGGAAAAAGGTAAGTTTTAATTAAAATTAAACTACAGGGGGTAAAAATAAAAATTCTACAAACTTAAACTTAAAAGAAAATTTAATTTAAAAAGAAAATTATTTTTTTAGATTATTTTATTATTTAATATTAATTATTTAAATAAAAACTATTTATCTACTTAATTAAAACTAATTTAAATCAAAAAATGATAAAAACTATAAATTAAATTAAAAACTTGCAAAACTATTTTCTAAACCTTTAAATGAACTTGAAGAAAGTATAAAAAATTAAAAATAAATATTTTTGTCTTTTTATGATTTTCTTTTAATTAATTACTAATTATATTAACTAAACTATTTAAACTATTTTAAATTATTAATAATACTAAAATGACTTAGAAAATTATGGAAAAATTTAAAAACCTAATTAAACATCACAGGAATCCTAAAAAATTATAAAAAGTTTATTTTATAAATTTTAAACTAATTTACTAATTATTATTCTATTTATTTATTAATTACCAATTAAACTATTTAAATTATAAAAATTAATAAATGAACAGTAAAAATTACAAGAAAATTTCTAAAATTATTTTACAACATATAAAAGCTAGGAAAAATATAAAAACTAGGTGTTACCTTATAAAAATTAATTATGCTATTTAAAACTTAACTATTAATTAATTATTAATAAAACTAATATTAATTCTAATTAATACTAAATGACAAAATAAAAATCTGAGAAAATTATTAAAAATACTTTAATATAAAAGGAAATTAATAAAAATATAAAAATTTAGGTTACTTAATAAAAATCTAAAAATGAAAATTAAAATTAAATTATATTAAATAGAAACTATCACTTATTTTTAAATTTGTCTTTTCTGGAGTTTTCTTTTAGAATACTATTTTATACCTAAAAACAATTAACTTTTATGAAAACAACTTTTTCAGAGCTTAAAAATAAGCTAATTATAAGCTAAATACCTTAACAGTTGACTATTGTTGACCAGTTTAGAGATTAAGCTCACTTTAGCTTATGTGGGGTCCACTCTGGTAAAAATTGGTTTAAATTAGTTCAATGAACATGTATAAGCCAGAATATATCAAATAAGCTCTCAGAATAATCAAATAAGCAATGATTAAGCACTTTCCTATTGGTTTTCTGAGACAGAAAAGGGACAAAGTTGAGGGCTTATTTCAGGTGGGTCCCAGGGGTCTTAAGGTAAAACCTATGGTCAATATAGCAAGGTGGCCAGGAGGGGGGTTGAAGGAACCAAAAATGGGTCAGTGGGACCCACTGTGGTGGCCAGAATCACCCACCCAAGTGGTGGTGGTGGCCTGATGGTGCTGATGCAGGGGAGGTGTTCCTCCCTGCAGCCTAGTTTGGAGTGGTGTGGAGTCCAAGGAAATATTTTCAAAAATAAGAGGGATGTGGGAAGTTAGAGATTAGGTGGTAGACTTTACACACAATAAATTTCAAACCCTAAAATCAAACACAAAAGTCACATAAAATCTTGCAAGTTTTGGTTTTCTGTATAAAGACCAATTTTGACTTTTTAAAGATATGAACTATGTTGACTCTTATGAATTTCTAATGGTCCTAAATGACTGATATGGAAGTAATAAAATATTATGAGATGATTTTAAGCTATAACAACAAGAAATTAACTGATATGAACAATTATGGACTCAAAAACTCCCAACAGTTAACTGACAAGAAGGAATCATAGTGATTTTGACTTTTAACAAAATAAACACTTGATCTTAAGCTTTGACTGACCTAATATAACCTATTGGAACATGTATGAACCATTTGTTACCACAAAGATACATGGCAAGACAGTGATCTCAGTAATGCCAAACACCCCTTATAACTACTTAATTTTCGATTTTCACTACACAAAGATGATTTAGTCCATGAATTTGATCCACAAAGATGTTATATGATGATAAATGATCATTTAAGTATAAAATTACAGATAAGAACATATATACTCATGGTTTAATAAATAGCATATTTTTGACAGTGAAATTTGAAAACTTAAGCAACTATGAATCTAAATTAATAAACCTGAACTTTTAAATAACAATATAACTGAGATACACAAAACAATCCTAAAAACACAAATATTAACAACTAACAAGCATGTAAACAGTAAATCACTAAAATTGGAAATATGAGCTTACAAGTGATATCCAGCAGAAAACCAAGTACCAAGAACCAAGATCACTTCCTAAAGCTTCCAATAAGCTACTATACCCAAGGCAATCCAGTATAAACCTTGCTCCATGCCTTCATGCACCATTACCACTAATTTTTGATTTTTACTCTATTTATTTTATATTTTTGGTATTTTTTTTTTATTTTCTTAGTAAACTGATTCCTTAAACTACTAATAGCTTATAAAAGTTGTGTTTGGAGCTTATATGAGCTTATAAGTCCAAAACAACAAGAATAAACAACAATACAATAAAATGAGATTTTGGGGTACTTTGAATCATAAACTGAAATTGGTACTAAATACTGAGATTAAATATTGAAACAAGTTTATTTTACAATGAAAACACTTAACTTAATACTTGAAAGCTTGAAATTAAACTGAAACTAAAGAGCTAAATTATTCGACATACATGAAAAATAAAACTAAAAACTATATATCTAATTCCTACTTCTTGTTGCTTTTATAGAATCCCCACTTGCTCCAGGTGTCCTCATGACCATTTCCCACTTTAATTTAGCCCTTGTACGTGTCCAATTCATCATGACTGTTTAAACCTACTTTTGGCGCCAAAAGTGGTTTAGGTGGCTTGGGGTAGACTCAGTGCAATTAATGCATTTTGGGATGATATGTGAGGTGTAGGGAACAATTTGGATAGTAGGGGTGAACTGGGGATGATTGAGGTGATGGTTGCAGGGTGTAGGGGACAAAGTGGGTTGTAGGTTTAGCACTTGTCATCCCCTGGTACAAAACTCAAGGGTGGGTTTTGTTGTGGAGATGACAGAGAGGGTGGTAAGGTGGTAAAGTTGGAAGGTGGAGGTGGATGGTGTGGGAGAGTAGCAGAGGAAGCAGGATGTGGAGGTTGGGGATGATGGTCAACGCGGGTCAAAGACCCGTTTTATTATAAGGGTGAGTGGGCTTTTTTGTGTTTTGGGCTTGGGATGGGTAATGGACCAGGTTATTATTTTATTTTGTTTTGGATTTGGAATTGGATTTTTGTTTTATTTTGGATCCGTTTGGTTTGTAAGTTTAAAAAGCCCAAGGACTTAACTTGTAACTTCTGAATTTCCAAGGACCAAACTTGTACCTGTTCCAAAGTTTATCACAAAGGACCTTTCTTGCCATTTAAAAATATTATAAGGACCTTTTTAATATTTTTCCAAATTTAAAAGTAACCGGGGACCAATTTTGCCAATTTCCAAAGTGCAGGGACTTGTTTTGTAATTTCTTTGAATTTATCATTTAGGGGTCAAATTTATCAAGTTGTGAATTACAAAGGACCCTTTGATGATAAAATTCCATTTTTTGAACACTGGGGGTATTTTCTGTCAATATTGAAACTGCAGGGACCTGTTTTGCCATTTTTGATATTTATGAACTTCCAAGGGTAAAAATTGTTATTTCATGATTCCTGAGGACTGTTATTGACTTTTCTTTAAAATAAATCATCCATGGACCGTTTCTGACATTTCTTGAAAGTTCAGGGACTGATTTTGACAATTTGGTAAACTTTGCCCGTTTTCCCCTGTTTTCTGTTCTTTTATGTCTGAAACATATAAAAACACCTTCTAAGGATATTTGTAATATTTTGAGGTGTTTCTGAGTGTTTTTACATGTTTTTGTTGTTCAGATTTGACAGAAATGATGAGTTTTTATGAACTCATCAATCCCCTACACTTAACTATTGCTAGTCCCTAGCAATCTAGCATCCACTAAAAACCCATTTTTGAAAATTTAATGGATTTTGAAATCTCTTTACCAGACAGCCATTACTTCTGGAGTAGCCAGGTGTGAGAACTGTGGTACACCTGATAACCGTGTGATTTTGAGCAAACCACCAGCTGTCAACGGATTTGTTTTGTCTTTACCAAAAGCCGTTTGCTTCTGGACTAGCCAACTCTTGATGGACAAAGTCGACATCTTGGTGAGCTGATTACCAATTATGGTTTTTCACTGCCTTTACCACAAGCCATAATCTTGCGGGCTAGCCAACTCATTCGCTTTATGGGATATGGCGAGTTGATTTACCATACAATTTTGGGCAAATTGCAAGCCATAAACGGATTTGAGTTATCTTTACCAAGAGCCGTTTGCTCCTGGATTAGCCAGTCCTTATGTGGATTAGACATGCTGGACTAATAACCATTTGTTGTGTTAATGCCAAGTACTTCATTAAGTGAAAATTTTGAAATTTTTTTTTAAATTTTTGGCAAAAACGGGGGTACTAGATGTATAATGTGATTAAATTCGCTAGAATTTCCCCCTACACTTAGAAATGAATATTGTCCTCAATATTCAAAGTCCCGGCTATTATGCCGACTCTCTAAACATAAAAAGGCAATATCACAAGCTAAATGTAGGAACAACATTTATTTTATTTTTGTATTTTTTCATTTTTATTTTATGTACTTTATTTACAGTAGGGGCAACTCCCCTACACTTGGGTGGTAGAACAGAGAAAGAAGTCAGAAACATGGGTGAGAACCCATGTGATGCTAATGTTTTTGTTTATCCAGTCACTAGCTTGACTCGACCCCGTATTAATTAGTCCGTGGGGAAAGTTTGGAGATCTGGGACAACCACTTGTGGTATGTCCCCTCCAAAGTAGTGTTTCAAACGATGTCCATTTACTTTAAAATTGGGACCGTCGGGTTGCAATAACTCAACAGTTCCGTATGGGTATACTTTTGCTACAGTAAATGGTCCAGACCAACAGGTTTTTAGCTTGCCTGAGAAAATTTTCAATCTAGAATTGAAAAGAAGAACTCTGTCACCAACGTTGAAAACGCGGTTCTTTATTTTAGAGTCATGTATCTTCTTAGTCTTTTCTTTATAGATTAAAGAATTCTCGTAAGCTTGATCACGTAGTTCATTTAGCTCGTTTAGCTGAACCTTGCGGTGATCACCCGCTGTCTGAATGTCAAAGTTTGCATGTTTCAAAGCCCAGTAGGCTTTGTGCTCTAATTCGATCGGAAGATGACATGTCTTTCCGTACACCAACTTGTATGGAGTACACCCAATGGGTGTTTTATAAGCTGTACGAAAAGCCCAGAGTGCGTCGTCCAATTTGTCCGACCAAGAGGCACGGTTTTCACCAACCGTCCTCTCCAGAATTCTCTTAATGCCCCTATTTGAGACCTCCACCTGCCCACTAGTTTGGGGGTGATATACAGTAGAAAGACGGTGAGTTACACCATATTTCAGCATCACTCTTGCAAATTGATCATTGCAAAAGTGTGTACCACGATCACTGATAATGGCATGAGGAGTCCTGAATCGAGCAAAGAGAGACTTCAGAAATTTCACAACAACTTAGGCGTCATTAGTGGGTAAAGCTTTCGCCTCAACCCATTTAGACAGATAGTCTACAGCCACGAGTATATACTTGTTCCCTCGTGAAGACGGGAACGGGCCCATGAAGTCAATGCCCCAGATATCAAATATTTCACAGACTTGGATGATGTTTTGAGGCATTTCATCCTTCTTAGAAACATTCCCATGATGTTGACAAGCATCACAAGTTTTGACAAGATCTTGGGCATCTTTATAGATGGTGGGCCAATAGAAGCCGGAATCAAACACCTTTTTGGCGGTGTAGTTTGAGCTGTGATGTCCCCCAGTGGGTCCATCATGACAGGCTTTGAGGATTTCCATGGCTTCAGTACCATGGACACACCGTCGGATGACTTGATCCGCACATATCTTAAAGAGGTAGGGGTCGTCCTAGAAATAGTGTTTGACGTCTTTGAAGAATTTTTTCTTTTGCTGGGACGTCATCCCTTTCACTACAAAATTACCCGCATGGTAATTTGCAAAATCTGCAAACCATGGGGTAGAGGTATCATCCCGACTAGAGATTAAATTTAGTGTCTCCAGAGGAAAGGTTTCATTAATTTCCTTTCTCTCGAGATCATCCTGATGAGGATTCTCTAGACGGGATAAGTGATCAGCCGCAAGGTTTTCTGCTCCTTTCTTATCACGTATGATAATGTCAAATTTTTGAAGGAGTAGAACCCAACGGAGCAACCTCGGCTTTGCATCCTGTTTAGCAAACAAGTATCTCAAGGCCGAGTGGTCCGTATACACCACACTTTTTGTTAGGATCAAGTAAGACCTAAATTTCTCAAAGGCGTATACCACAGCTAATAGTTCTTTTTCTGTGGTGGTATAGCGTGTTTGAGCTTCTGTCATGGTCTTACTAGCGTAATGTATAGGCTGAAAGTGTTTACTTAAACGTTGCCCCAAGACTGCACTGATTGCAAAGTCACTTGCATCGCACATTAATTCGAATGGCAAGTCCCAGTCGGGGGCAACAAGAATGGGTGCTTCAGTAAGCTTTTGTTTCAAAATTTGAAACGCTTCTAAGCACTCAGGTGAGAAGATGAAAGGAGTATCCTTCTCTAAGAGATGGGTCATAGGCCTGGAGATTTTTGAAAAGTCTTGTATAAATCTACGGTAAAATCCAACATGACCCAGGAAACTTCTAACACCTTTGACGGTAGTGGGAGGAGGTAGTTTAGCAATTACATCAACTTTTGCTCTATCTACCTCTATCCCATTCTTTGAAATCTTATGGCCGAGGACAGTGCCCTCTTTGACCATAAAATGGCTTTTCTCCCAATTCAGACACAAGTTTGTATCTTCACAGCGTTTAAGCATGATTTCCAAATTGGTGAGACAAGCTTGGAAAGAATCCCCGATGACTGAAAAGTCATCCATAAATACCTCCATAGTTTTCCCGATGGTATCGGAAAATATAGCCATCATGCACCTTTGGAACATGCCAGGAGCGTTGCATAAGCCAAATGGCATACGACGGTAGGCAAATGTTCCATATGGGCATGTGAAGGTAGTTTTTTCTTGATCCTGTGGATCAATGGGGATCTGAAAGTATCCCGAGAAACCGTCCAGGAAACAATAGTACTCATTTCCTGCCAATCTCTCAAGCATCTGGTCCATAAAGGGTAGAGGAAAGTGGTCTTTTCGGGTGGCATCATTTAGTTTTCTATAGTCGATGCATACACGCCACCCAGTAACCAAACGAGTTGGAATCAACTCATTTTCCTCATTGGTGACAACAGTTATGCCACCTTTCTTTGGGACACAGTGGATAGGACTAACCCAAGGACTATCAGAGATTGGGTATATTAATCCAGCATCAAGAAGTTTGAGAACTTCTTGTTTAATAACATCATGTATTTTAGGATTAACTCGTCTCTGGTGTTGAACCGCAGGCTTAAAGTCATCTTCCATAAGAATTTTATGAGTACAAAATTCAGGGTTAATACCCTTTATATCAGATAATTTCCAAGCAATTGCTTGCTTGTGTGACTTTAAGACCTTTATGAGAGCAGTTCTCTCCTCATCACTTAAATCTTTTGCTATAATGACGGGTAACTTGTCGTTACCTTCCAAAAAAGCGTATTCGAGATGAGGAGGTAAGTCTTTGAGTTCAACTTCAGGAAATTCATCAGTTTTCTCAACATATTTGATTTCCTCTTTATGAAGTGTTAGTGGTAGAATAGGAGGGTGGGAGGGATCTTTGTTTAACAATTGCTCAAAGAGCATGATATCCCCCTCCGGGTCAATCTCTTGATGATCAATTCCAGATGGAATTGAATCACTTCTAAGAAAGGCCTCTATTTCCTCGAGGATGAAGTCACTTCCCTCAAACGGGGTGAGGGAAGGATTAGAATTATGAATTATAGGAGTAGAAGATAGAGTGGGATTGCCACTCAGGTAATCATCAGAATAACCAAGAACTTCTTGAGCGTACTCCTCACAAGCAATATCAATGACATCTATTCGGTTAACCGATTCAGAGTCGTAATTTGAGGAGTACCTCGAAGTTTGATCGAGGTTAAATGTGATAGCTTCCGTACCCACACGTAATGTGATCTCATGTTCAAAGACATCTATGAGAGCACGACCCTTTTTAAGGAATCCTCTTCCAACAATTAGAGGAACCCTTTGATCTGCATCAAATTCAACAACGACAAAGTCGGCTGGAAAATGAAACTTCCCTACTTTCACAAATACATCCTCAGCAATGCCAAGAGGACGTGATATTGATCGGTCTGCAAGCTCTAAAGTCATGCAAGTAGGTGTAAGTCCTGGAAGAGATAGTTTCTTCCATACTGAATGTGGCATAGGTTGATGCTGGCACCAAGATCGGCCAAGGCATAGCAATCAACCATTCCTGGAAATACACAAGGTATTAGAAATTTTCCAGGATCTCCGAGCTTTTCAGGAAGCTTTTTTAATAGAACTGCAGAGCAGTTCTCATTTAACGGAGTTTTAGCCATTTCAAACAGCTTTTCCTTATTACTCAACAAATGTTTAAGTGTTGATGCAAACTTGGGCATCAAAATGATAGCATCCGCGAAGCTTATGTCAAAATGTAATTCTTGAAATATTTGATAGAATTTGTGCATTTGATGACTAGCTTTCTCGCGAAGCTTTTGATCACTTAATCGTGATGGGTATGGAATTGAAGATTTAGGGGTGGTTTTTAGATTTTCTACGGGAACTGGTGGAGTCTCAGGCACTACTTTGTTTTTAGTAGCTGGAACCTGAATAACTGGAGGAGGGACGTCGTCGGTACTTCCTTTATCAATAGGAGGTATCGTGTCCGTTGTAACCTCAGCTTCTTTTTCCAATACCTCAGGAGAAGAGAAAGAGGTAGATGGAATTTTGGGTCCTTTATATGAAGCTCCACTCCTGGTTGTGATCGCTTTTGCATCGCCCCTCGGATTCGCGATCGTGGTGCTAGGTAATTTACCTGAGCCCGAGGGTCTTTCATTTAAAGATTTCTTAATGTCAGAAATCTGGCTGATCAACAACCGGTTTGTTTCTTCCTGGGTTTTCATGAATTGTTTTAACAATTCATCAGAGGGAGTAGGGTTTGGAACAACAGCTTGTGTTTGGATAGGAGGGGTTTGCCCTCGGTTGTTCTGATTAAACCCTTGATTTTGAAATTGCCCCTGATTTGGGTTTCCATGAAAGTAGCCAGGGTTAAAGTTACCCTGTCCCTGATTTCTATTCCCCTGATTTTGAAAATTTTGGGGATAACCTTGATTAAAGTTACCTTGGTTACTTCTATTCTGGTTTTGGGGACGGTTTTGTATGTTCTGGTTAAAACCAGGTGGTACAGGGTAAGTGTTCGGACGCCATGGTGGTTCAGCAGGAGGACGATATTGATTAGCTCCTGGATTGGAACTACCGGCAATCGCATTTGTTTCAAAAGTGTTACTATCGGTGGCAGTATAGTTATAGTATGCATGAGGACCACCGCAAGTAACACAGACATCCACTTTCTTCACTTCAACATGTGAAGGATTCTGTGGGAAGGAGACTTTCTTTTGGTTAGAGAGAACCAAAGCTTGTATAGCATCCGTGAGTTTATCAATCTTAGCATCGGTGCTTGATTGATTCACGGTAGATAAAGAAGGATCGACCTGTTTGTTTCGTGTGGTTCGAACCTTGGATTTGTTTTCTATTATAGCTAAAGCTTCTTTGACAGTACGACTCAAAATATTACCTCCAGCTGAGGCATTGAAGGAGTCTTGATCTGCTTGGCTCACTCTGTTATAAAACGTGTCGAGTTGCATTAACTCAGAAAATCCGTGGTGAGGACATTTGCGAAGCAACTCTTTGAATCTATCCCATGCTTCACTGAATGTTTCACCAGGTCTTTGTGAAAACTTGGTGATTTCATTTCTAAGATAGGCAGTTTTGGATGGTGGATAGAATTCATTCACAAATTTCTTAACTAAATCTTCCCATGTATCTATGGAACGAGGGGGTTGTTTTTCTAGCCAGACTCTGGCTGCCCCCTCGAGGGAAAATGGAAAAAGAAGTAGTTTAATAGCCTCTTGCGGGACATTCTTATATTTGATGGTAGATGTAATTTTGTTAAACCATCGTATATGCGAATGAGGATCGTCCCTTTCGAAACCGTAGAACTGACTAGAAGTTACCAGATTAAGTAATCCGGTTTTTAATTCGAAATTGTCAGATACTATGGCGGGTACAACAATAGCATCTCCATAACACTCGATGGGTGCCTGGAGAAGCTCGGACATTGGGCGATCTTCTGCCATAATGACTGAAGGTTCAGGTTCAGTCTGAATTTCAGGCTCAATTTTCGGGGCAGAATGTTTTTGGGTACGTCTTCGAGGAATTGTGACAAGCTCGCGGTGAAGACTTGTAGGCCTAGAAGAACGAGTGCGCATGCACTGGAATAACTCTAAGAAGTCTTAGAGTAAAAAAAATCTTTTTGGTTTTTATATAAATATGAACAGAGATGGTAAATTTACAATGAGTGTATATTCAGAACCACATATGCTTCCAAATTCGTTGTACGCATCACACCTCCCCGGCAACGGCGCCAAAATTTGATCAGTGCTAAACAGTCAGATAATATTAACCAAGTTTAAATGGTTAACAAGTAAAAAATAGCTTAGACTAATGCTCCGTGGAGTACAAGGTATCCGCGGGTCGTTAATCCCAACGAGGTATGAAATCTGTAATAAAACGGAATTTGGGAACGGGTGATTATAAACAGGAATAGGTGAGAATGGTTTATGTTACTAATTTATACAATGAAACAGTTAAACAATATACTTAAACAGTTACGTGAACTAAAAACTTTTACAAATTAAAAACTTGCGTCTACGTACGGGGAAAAAGGTAAGTTTTAATTAAAATTAAACTACAGGGGGTAAAAATGAAAATTCTACAAACATAAACTTAAAAGAAAATTTAATTTAAAAAGAAAATTATTTTTTTAGATTATTTTATTATTTAATATTAATTATTTAAATAAAAACTATTTATCTACTTAATTAAAACTAATTTAAATCAAAAAATGATAAAAACTATAAATTAAATTAAAAACTTGCAAAAATATTTTCTAAACCTTTAAATGAACTTGAAGAAAGTATAAAAAATTAAAAATAAATATTTTTGTCTTTTTATGATTTTCTTTTAATTAATTACTAATTATATTAACTAAACTATTTAAATTATTTTAAATTACTAATAATACTAAAATGACTTAGAAAATTATGGAAAAATTTATAAAACTAATTAACCATCACAGGAATCCTAAAAAATTATAAAAAGTTTATTTTATAAAATTTTAAACTAATTTACTAATTATTATTCTATTTATTTATTAATTACCAATTAAACTATTTAAATTATAAAAACTAGTAAATGAACAGTAAAAATTACAAGAAAATTTCTAAAATTATTTTACAACATATAAAAGCTAGGAAAAATATAAAAACTAGGTGTTACCTTATAAAAATTAATTATGCTATTTAAAACTTAACTATTAATTAATTATTAATAAAACTAATATTAATTATAATTAATACTAAATGACAAAATAAAAATCTGAGAAAATTATTAAAAATACTTTAATATAAAAGGAAATTAATAAAAATATAAAAATTTAGGTTACTTAATAAAAATCTAAAAATGAAAATTAAAATTAAATTATATTAAATAGAAACTATCACTTATTTTTAAATTTGTCTTTTCTGGATTTTTCTTTTAGAATACTATTTTATACCTAAAAACAATTAACTTTTATGAAAACAAATTTTTCAGAGCTTAAAAATAAGCTAATTATAAGCTAAATACCTTAACAGTTGACTATTGTTGACCAGTTTAGAGATTAAGCTCACTTGAGCTTATGTGGGGTCCACTTTGGTAAAAATTGGTTTAAATTAGTTCAATGAACATGTATAAGCTAGAATATATCAAATAAGCTCTTAGAATAATCAAATAAGCAATGATTAAGCACTTTCCTATTGGTTTTCTGAGACAGAAAAGGGACAAAGTTGAGGGCTTATTTCAGGTGGGTCCCAGGGGTTTTAAGGTCAAACCTATGGTCAATATAGCAAGGTGGCCAGGAGGGGGGTTGAAGGAACCAAAAATGGGTCAGTGGGACCCACTGTAAAGGCCAGAATCACCCACCCAAGTGGTGGTGGTGGCCTGATGGTGCTGATGCAGGGGAGGTGTTCCTCCCTGCAGCCTAGTTTGGAGTGGTGTGGAGTCCAAGGAAAAATTTTCAAAAATAAGAGGGATGTGGGAACTTGGAGATTAGGTGGTAGACTTTACACACAATAAATTTCAAACCCTAAAATCAAACACAAAAATCACATAAAATCTTGCAAGTTTTGGTTTTCTGCATAAAGACCAATTTTGACTTTTTAAAGATATGAACTATGTTGATTCTTGTGAATTTCTAATGGTCCTAAATGACTGATATGGAACTAATAAAATATTATGAGATGATTTTAAGCTATAACAACAAGAAATTAACTGATATGAACAATTATGGACTCAAAAACTCCCAACAGTTAACTGACAAGAAGGAATCAAAGTGATTTTGATTTTTAACAAAATAAACACTTGATCTTAAGCTTTGACTGACCTAATATAACCTATTGGAACATGTATGAACCATTTGTTACCACAAAGATACAATGCAAGACAGTGATCTCAGTAATGTCAAACACCCCTTATAACTACTTAATTTTTGATTTTCACTACACAAAGATGATTTAGTCCATGAATTTGATCCACACAGATGTTATATGATGATAAATGATCATTCAAGTATAAAATTACAGATAAGAACATATATACCAATGGTTTAATAAATAGCATATTTTTGACAGTGAAATTTGAAAACTTAAGCAACTATGAATCTAAATTAATAAACCTGAACTTTTAAATAACAATATAACTGAGATACACAAAACAATCCTAAAAACACAAATATTAACAACTAACAAGCATGTAAACAGTAAATCACTAAAATTGGAAATATGAGCTTACAAGTGATATCCAGCAGAAAACCAAGTACCAAGAACCAAGATCACTTCCTAAAGCTTCCAATAAGCTACTATACCCAAGGCAATCCAGTATAAACCTTGCTCCATGCCTTCATGCACCATTACCACTAATTTTTGATTTTTACTCTATTTATTTTATATTTTTGGTATTTTTTTTATTTTCTTAGTAAACTGATTCCTTAAACTACTTATAGCTTATAAAAGTTGTGTTTGGAACTTATATGAGCTTATAAGTCCAAAACAACAAGAATAAACAACAATACAATAAAATGAGATTTTGGGGTACTTTGAATCATAAACTGAAATTGGTACTAAATACTGAGATTAAATATTGAAACAAGTTTATTTTACAATGAAAACACTTAACTTAATACTTGAAAGCTTGAAATTAAACTGAAACTAAAGAGCTAAATTATTCGACATACATGAAAAATAAAACTAAAAACTATATATCTAATTCCCGCTTCTTGTTGCTTTTATAGAATCCCCACTTGCTCCAGGTGTCCTCATGAGCATTTCCCACTTCAATTTAGCCCTTGTACGTGTCCAATTCATCATGACTGTTTAAACCTACTTTTGGCGCCAAAAGTGGTTTAGGTGGCTTGGGGTAGACTCAGTGCAATTAATGCACTTTGGGATGATATGTGAGGTGTAGGGAACAATTTTGATAGTAGGGGTGAACTGGGGATGATTGATGTGATGGTTGCAGGGTGTAGTGGACAAAGTGGGTTGTAGGTTTAGCACTTGTCATCCCCTGGTACAAAACTCAAGGGTGGGTTTTGTTGTGGAGGTGACAGAGAGGGTGGTAAGGTGGTAAAGTTGGAAGGTGGAGGTGGATGGTGTGGGAGAGTAGCAGAGGAAGCAGGATGTGGAGGTTGGGGATGATGGTCAACGCGGGTCAAAGACCCGTTTTATTATAAGGGTGAGTGGGCTTTTTTGTGTTTTGGGCTTGGGATGGGTAATGGACCAGGTTATTATTATTTTTTTTTGTTTTGGATTTGGAATTGGATTTTTGTTTTATTTTGGATCCGTTTGGTTTGTAAGTTTAAAAAGCCCAAGGACTTAACTTGTGACTTCTGAATTTCCAAGGACCAAACTTGTACCTGTTCCAAAGTTTATCACAAAGGACCTTTCTTGCCATTTAAAAATATTATAAGGACCTTTTTAATATTTTTCCAAATTTACAAGTAACCGGGGACCAATTTTGCCAATTTCCAAAGTGCAGGGACTTGTTTTGTAATTTCTTTGAATTTATCATTTAGGGGTCAAATTTATCAAGTTGTGAATTACAAAGGACCCTTTGATGATAAAATTCCATTTTTTGAACACTGGGGGTATTTTCTGTCAATATTGAAACTGCAGGGACCTGTTTTGCCATTTTTGATATTTATGAACTTCCAAGGTTAAAAATTGTTATTTCATGATTCCTGAGGACTGTTATTGACTTTTCTTTAAAATAAATCATCCAGGGACCATTTCTGACATTTCTTGAAAGTTCAGGGACTGATTTTGACAATTTGGTAAACTTTGCCCTTTTCCCCTGTTTTCAGTTCTTTTATGTCTGAAACATATAAAAACACCTTCTAAGGATATTTGTAATATTTTGAGGTGTTTCTGAGTGTTTTTACATGTTTTTGTTGTTCAGATTTGACAGAAATGATGAGTTTTTATGAACTCTTCACTAATAAGACTTGCAACTTTAGAGTTGAAGCTTGTAACTTCTTTAATGATCTTGTGGAGTCCCTAGCTACATAAGAGGATCACACAAGTCAAAGTGTTACTGAGTTAGTTGAGAGAGTATATGAAAAAATGTCCTAAAGTGATGACTCAAAACTAACAAGTGGTTTGGTATTTATAGCAAAACCTTCTGCAGGTCTGGCGGATACAGCGGAACCCTCAGATGGGTTCAGCCCGTGTACCCCCAAGGTTCCGTCAGGGCTGCAGTTGGTTTTGCAATAAATCTTCCAAACCAAACAAGGTCACATCACATAAATACTAGTCAAACACAAACTTGCACAAGAAAACTTATGGTTAGTCAAACACACTTTCTTTCCATAAATGTATAATGACAAACTTACCATAAATGTGATGTGATATTTCTATTTAAAGAAATAAATGTGATGTGACAAGACTCTTTCTAATTTAAGAAATAAAAACAATGTTTTGTTTAAAAGGAAATGTAAACCTTAGTTAAACAAGACTTAAACACTTAAAGTGATGATTTACTCATAGCTAAAGTTCATACTTCGTCATTAACAAAACTTAGCAAAGATCGTAAAATATAAATAACGTTTTTAGGCGATATTTGTATTAACACCTTCATCAAGTGATCAGCTAAATTATGTTGAGATCTAACAAACTCTATAGATACCACCCCATTCATGATAAGTTCACGAATCATGCTATGCCTAAAACCTAAGTGTCTAGACTTCCCATTGTACATCTAGCTATAAGCCTTTGCCAATGTAGCAGCACTATCACACCGGATAGAAATAGGTGCTATAGGTTTAGGCCATAATGGAATCTCAAGAAGCAAGTTTTCAACCATTCAGCTTTTGGCCAGCAGCTGCTAAAGCCACAAATTCAGATTCCATGGTTGAACTGGTGATGCAAGTTTATTTCTTGGATGCCCAAGAAATTGCACGTCCGCCAAGTAGAAATACCCAGCCACTAGTAGACGAATTGTCTTCAGTGTTACTAATCCAACTTGCGTTAGTGTATCCTTCCAATACTGAAGGATAACCAGTATATGAGAGACTATAATCGATAGTTCTCTTAAAATACTTAAAAACCCTCTGAATTGCTTGCTAGTGATGAGCACTAGGATTACTAGTATACCTGCTCAGTTTACTCACAGCAAAAGCAATGTCAGGTCTTGTACAAAACCACTAGAAAAAACCACTTCATCAAACTTTTGATGCCATTGCTTAGGTGCCTGTTTCAGTCCATAAAGGGGCTTAATCAGTTTACACACCTTGTTTTCATTGCCAGGCATGATGAATCCCTAAGGTTGGTTCATATAAACTTCCTCATCTAAATCACCATTCAGGAAAGCTGTCTTCACATCCATCTGATGAATAATCAGATTGTGAATTGATGCCAAAGCAATCAGCAATCTTATGGCACTGATACGTGCCAGTGGAGCATAAGTATCAAAATAGTCTATCCCTGACTTTTGTTTAAAGCCTTGAATAACTAGTCTTGCCTTGAGCTTTTCAACAGTTCCAACTACCTTCATTTTATTTTTGAAAATCCATTTACTACCTAGAGGTTTGCAACCAGGTGGTAGATCAGTCAACACATAAGTGTTGTTGCCCATGATGCAATCCATCTCATCATTAATTGCTTCTTTCCAGAAAGCAACATCCTGGGACTTCATTGCTTCTTCAAATGTTTTGGGATAATCCTCAACAATGAAGCAATAGGAGTATTGGTCAGAGACCTCACTCCTAGTACCTTCAATTAAGTATAATTGAAACTCAGGTCCAAATGACTTTGGAGTCCTGAGCCTATTACTCCTTCTGAGCGCAGGTTCAGGTTGTTGTTCCACAACCTCATCGGAAACCTCATCAGGGATCTCTGAACCACCAGTATCATCAGTTCCATTTGGAATCCTCTGATTTGGTCTAAGTATTGATGAAAATATATTCTCATCAAATAATGCATCCCTTGATTCAATTATTGAGTTAATTGAAACAAATTCATTAGGTTCAATAACATAGAACCTATAAGCCTTGGAATGCTCAGCATATCTGATGAAGCGAAAAGTGTATCGCTTTTGGGGGGTCATTTAAGGCCAAAGTCGAGATTATTTGATCAAATATTGCCCTAAATCGTTCCTTTTGTCATTTTAGGTACTTTTGAGAGAAATTTTACAAAATGAAGCATTTTGGACGTTTTTGGAGCGAAAAAGTGCAGAAAATGACAAAGTCTCAAAAGCATGCTGGAAATTGCCTTTGACGGCGTCACAAGTTGTTAGTGACGGCGTCATGAGTTGACAAAAGGGTGGATAAATCAAATACACATGATGCGCAGAATGTTTTGTGAAGGGGGTCTGACGGCGTCATGAACAAAAATTCCAAGGCCATCAAGAGTTATCATAAAAGAGTGATGGCCCAGAACCCGTATAGAGTGACAGATTCAGAAGTGGATCTAGGCAATACGAGTTTAATTTGGCGGCGAGTTGACATCATCAGACTTAACTCTTGACGCCGTCAGATTACAAAATCTATATATAGTTTTATAGTTTTCATTCATTGTGTGCAACTTTGAGGGAATAAAACCTTAGACGAATTTTCCAGCTATTTGAAAGGTTTCAACCCTTTGTTTTTTCCATGTTCAATTGAAGATAAGTACTTTACCAAATCATTCAATATCTCTATGTGTTGTTTGATTATATCTTACGCTTGTCTTCTCTTTAACATGCTAGGCTAGGTTTCTTTCGTGTTTGCTTAGATGTAATGAAACCTAGATGTTAATTATTGGTTGATGGTTTGTTTATAATTGTTGTGGATGAATGAATTCGATGTTAGGCTTAAGAAAACTGGCAGACTTCCAATTGGTAACTTGCTTGAACGTCTTAAGAAACATGATCGGATGTGTACTACGATTATTTGGTTATATTTAATGCATAGGTAACTTCCAGGAATACCATGTTAGGAGCTTTTAGTCGGCTCGACAAAGGATTGAGGTTGAAGCCTATAGAGTTAGGGAAGATCGTACATGGCCCTACGACTAGTATTAAGGAATATAACCCGTCATCCATGCAATTGTAACATGCTAATCAACCGGTAAAAGATATCTAGGGAGTAATGAAATCTAAGTAAACACACTTTCTCTCATTATTGTTTACACCACAATTAGTTTAAGCTTAGTTTATTTTATTTTGATTGCATCTTTAGTTAATTGGGTTAGTTTACTAGCAACTAATTCCGCCCATTCCTTCAAAACCCGAGATTTTACTTGCTTTCCTTCAAATATAAAAAATACAAAAAGAATCATCCCTCACCCTTAGACCTAGTTTAATAGAATTTTAACTCTAGCGAACACTATTCCTAGAGTTGAACGATCAATCCCCCGGTACTTGTTACTATACTATACTACAACAAACAGGTACACTGCCTGGTGGGGATTGCAAGCTTCTCAAGATCCCTTGAGAGGTAAAACCTTTTGCGAGGGTGCAATTCCACGCATCAATATCCAACAAAGATGCATTCAGTGCCTCTTTCACCCAAAGTTTTCTGCTTTGGATCAGGGAGTCTTACAACAGCCCTACAACCCCAAACCCTGAGATAATTCAGGTTGGGTTTCTTTTTAGTCCAGAGTTAATAAGGGGCAACCTTGTTCCTTTTATTAGGAACCCTGTTTAGTAAATAGCAAGCTGTTAACATAGCTTCACTCCAGAACCCTTGACTCAGCGCTGAATAGGACAACATGGAATTAACCATCTCCTTCAGCACCCTGTTTTTCCTTTCAAAAATACCATTTTGCTGAGGAGTATAAGGGGCAGTCGTTTCATGGATTATACCAACAGACTTAAAATACAGAGTATACATGTACTCACCTCCCCTATCAGTCCTGAATCTTTTGATTAGAGACCCTTGTTGCAATTCAACTTCAGTTTTAAATACTTTAAATTTATCTAATGCTTCATCCTTAGTATGTAACAAATAAACATAACAAAACCTAGAAGCATCATCAATAAAAGTCACAAAGTATTTCTTGTTCCCCAAAGAGGGAGTAGCATGAAGATCACATAGGTCACCATGAATCAACTCCAAAACTTTAGTTTCACGTTTTACACTTTGAAATGGTTTCTTAGTTATTTTGGTCATCATGCAAGTTTTACACTTTTCAGTGTCCATATCAAAGGCTGGAATTAACCCATCTTTAGACATATCTCGCATTCGTTTAAAGTGTACACGGCCAAGTCTAGCATGCCATAGGGTTGAATCATTAAGTTTAGGATATAAGATCATTTGAGGACCAAACTTTTTTTACATACCAAGGGACTAACCTCCACCCTCCATTTTCCCTCCATCTTTATTTGATCTAATGGATGAGATTAATCCCAACAATTTAAAAAACCCACTTTCATCATTTTTTTTTTTCCAAATATTAATATCTTTCAAACCGTTAATCGTTAAGCAATATATATATATATATATATATATATATATATATATATATATATATATATACTGTTACGACGAGCATTTAATTATCTTTCTATAAATAGGCACTTTGATATATTTTCGACATTTTTTTTCGTTTTTTCACGTTTTTTTCGTGACCGAAAAAATCATATATGATATATCATATATGATATATATGATATATCATATATGATTTTTTCGGCCACGAAAAAAACTTAAAAAAAACGATTTTTTTTGTCAAAAGTATATCAAAGTGCCTGTCTATAGAAAGATAATTAAATGCTCGTCACAATGGTGTAATTATTTTCGCTTAACGCTTAACAGTTTAAGAGATATTTAAATTATAAAAAATAGGTGAAATATTAAAATGTTTTTAATCTCAACCATTGATTTCTTTTTAGATGGATGGTGGGGATGAGTCCCTTGGTATGTAAGAAAAGTTTTGTATTTAATATAACTCTCCTCTAAGTTTAGAGGTTGACATAAAATCTGAATTACCAATATCATTAACAATATTAAGCCTGAACATTTGATTACACAAATAGCCAAAACCAATAAACACACCATGTTTAGATAGAACAAACTTATCAGATTCAATCACTTGTTTATAACCACAATTATTCAAAACACTACTAGAAACCAAGTTCTTTCTAATATCAGGAACACGTAAAACATTAAACAAAGAAACAATCTTTCCAGAACTAAACTTTAAATCCACGCACCCTCTTCCATGCACCAGGGCTGTTGATTCATTTCCCATATGAAGAATAGAACCATCATTCATTGACTCATAGGTCTTGAACCAGCTTCTATCTTTACACACATGAATTGTTGCTCCAGAGTCAACCCACCACGCAACATCATCAGCCTGCACAAAGTATACATCAGATATATATGTAACATAATAAACCTCAAAAGACTTATTAAATATATTCTGACCTTTTAGAGAATTGGTATTACCATTCCCTGATCCACTTGTGCCTGATCCATTGGTTTTATTGCCAATCTTAACGCCTTTACAATCCTTCCTGAAGTGTCCTGTTTTACCATACTTTCAACAAGTCACTTTTGGTTTCTTGTTAAGATCAGATTTGGTGTTATCCTGATGCTTACGTTTGCCCTTGTTGTGATCATTGTACCTGGAGGAGTTGTTACGCTCCACCATATTGACAACTGATGGATCAGTAGCATTGCCACTCTTTGGCTTGTCACTGTCTTGTGCTTTGAGTGATTCCTCAATGCGCAAATGACTACCCAACTCAACAAGAGTTAATTCCTCCTTATTATGTTTAAGCATATGCTTGAAATCTTTCCAAGAAGGAGGTAATTTATCAATGATACAAGAGACTGAAATAGCCTCATCCATGTTCATCTTTTGTTGTGTGAATCGACCAAGTATACTAAGAAGTTCATTGTATTGTTCCATGACAGGTCTAGAATCAACCATTTTGTAATTGTTAAAATTACTTACAAGGAGCTTGTTACTTGATGCATCCTCAGCCATATATTTGGCTTCCAAGGAATCCCATAGTTCTTGAGAAGATTCAACATTCTGATAAATATCAAAAAGAGAATCAGACATACCATTGAGAATTAAACCCCTACAGACGTAATCATCATTCTCCCATTTGCTTCTTGCCCTCATCTGTTCCATAGTAGCATTATCTCCATAATCTTCTGGAATCTCAGTAGTCAGGACATATACCACATTCATACTTGACAACAAGAAGTGCATCTTCTTTTGCCATCTTCTGAAATCAACACCTTCAAACTTTTCCAACTTGGAAAAGTTAGCAGCCATCTGTCTCATAGCAGCAGCCATTGATTATCACTAATAGTTTATATTGATTGTTGGTTTTATAGGTGTTTGCAAGTGTTCCCAGATCAGGGTTTAGATAATCAATGAGTACCGGATATTCACTTGAAATCGTGTTATCACTTTCCAATAGAAACTATTCGACTCTATGCCTAGGTTACACGAATATCTCTATAGGATAAGACCAAGTGATGTTCTTGTTTTAGGCACAAATCAAGAACAGAATCGTATTCAAGTGTTTAGGGTTTGTGTTGAATCGTATTCATGCATATGTTATATGACCTCTATTTATAATAGAGAATACTCAAACCCTAGCCCAAGGAATTATGTATAATTAACGGCCCATTAGTTATAACATAATAATTTCCATAATAGTAGGATTAAGTGGTTATAAGATCAGTACAAAGTATAAGCCTAGCAGCAGGAACAAACCTAACAGCAGGAACAAGCTTATACTAGCAGCAGGAACTGGTAACGTTAACACTAGCAGTAGAATACTGGTAGTCTTAACACTAGCATCAGAATCAGCAGCAGAATCACAACACTAGCAGTAGAATCCACTAGCAGTAGAATCTCAACACTAGCAGTAGAATTCTGCATAACCACTATTAGAGTCAGGGTGTTTAGGGACCTAATGGGTGTACACTCCGTACCTCCAAACCCATTACCATGTATGAACTCATCCCTCAAGTGTACTAAATTTTCCAACATGAAATATCA
This sequence comes from Artemisia argyi, assembly GCA_030686995.1. Lineage (NCBI taxonomy): Eukaryota > Viridiplantae > Streptophyta > Magnoliopsida > Asterales > Asteraceae > Artemisia > Artemisia argyi. The sequence continues at coordinate 10,833,167 of CM060689.1, read as the reverse complement.
CAAGACGACAATTAATAACATTCAAAACCTAGAAAAACTAACCTTGGGGATTAACTGATGAGCAACCAAAACTAATCAAAGAGTCTATGACCAATTTTGCTCATCCAACTGTGTTCATGCAAGTTTGATCGATCATGAACCCATGCTACCACCACATATGTTATTTTCTTCTAAACCTATTTGAGGCTTCAAAAAGGCGAGAATATTTGCCTCCCAATTAAGAATGGTAAATAGCCTATACATTACAAAATTAGGGGATTTTAAAAATTCAAAATAAATAAATTTGTAAAATGGGTAGATATGACAAATTTTGTGTTTAATTTGGGTATATGTGGCATTATGAGTTTTGGTTGGACAAATATGACATTAAAAGGTTTTACACTTTTACTTGAGGATATATGGAATGAGTAATGTTATGTAGGCCTACAATTCATGCTTAAATACATGCATAATGCATAAATTACTTGTACAATTGCCTTATATATTTTCTCTCTTCAAATTCATACCAATCAGTCAATAATTTTTTTAAATCCACCAATCAAATCATTAATCACCCCCTTTTTTCAAATCCTTTTCGGAATTTCATCATAATCATCAGAAATGTTTTCGATTCTTATTTAATTCCAGATCGAATTTAAAAAAAAAAAAAAAAAAAAAATTTCGATTAAACCTAATCTTTGTTGAATGGAATATCATAGTTGGGACACTATAGTTGGGACGTCATAGGTGGGACACCAGAGGCGGTACAACTTAAGTTGGGACGTCAGAGGTGGGACACCAGAGGCGGTACAACAGAAGTGGTACAACAAAGGTAGTACATTCGATTTAGATTTTTTTCGTGTTTCTTATTTCATTGGGATAGTATCTATTCGTTTTGAGCCCCCTTTAATCCAATGGGAAGTTTTCGGTCCAAGGAAGATGATGTTGATAAGATATCGACATCAGTTTACATAACGAATTTTCCGGATTCGGTATCGGCCAAGGAGTTATATCAAGAGTGCAAGCAATATGGGCATGTCGTTGATTCTTTCATCCCCTATAAAAGATCAAAGTTTGGAAAAAGGTTTGGTTTTGTCAAGTTCATTAATGTTTTTAGTGAAGAAAGAATTATAAAAAATTTATGTACCATTTGGATTGGCCGAAGTAAAATTCATGCCAACATTGCTCGATTTCAAAGACCCACTGGTACAAAGGTAGGAGATGGATCAAAGAAACCTTTTGCTAATAAGGTTCCTACTGTCAATACAAGCTCGTATAGGAAAGAGGGTAATGACATATCCTATAGTGGGGTTCTCAAAGGGGTGAAAAGGACGGAAGTAGATGCTACAAATTCAGAACCATCACTAGTGTTGGGAGATGAATGTGTATTAGCTAAGAATATTGTTAAAGCATTATTTGGAAGGGTGAAAGAATTCGCTTCTCTTGCTAATCTTAAAATGGCATTGGGGAATGAAGGGTTTACGGATGTTGTGATCAAATATATGGGTGAATTATGGATAATGATGGAATTTAAATCTGATGAATCATTGCTTAAATTCAAAGAAAGCGTTAGTGTCATGTCATGGTTCTCTCAAGTTACTAATGCTACAAACGACTTCGAGGTGGAAGGAAGAATAGCATGGGTTGAAGTGGAAGGAGTTCCATTTAGGATGTGGACTGAAAACACTTTTACTCGTATCACGGAAAAGTGGGGCAAGTTGCTAGACGTGGATGATCAAGACGAATCATGCTTTCATTCCAAAAGAATTTGTATTCACATGAAGTCCGGAAGAAGTATTCGAGAGGACTTTAAGATCATGCATCGAGGTAAGACATATTGGATTAGAGCCAACGAAACTCCAGGGTGGGTACCGGATTTTAGTGAAGAAAATGAGGATGAAGAAACTGAGGATGAAGATATTAACTCCATAGAAGAGGAAGATGTCGCTCAAAAGTTTGAAGGTTCTGATGAACATAGTGATGGTGAGAAGGTTTCAGACACTATCTTTGATGATGAAGATTTGTTGAAAAACTTTGAGGATGGAAAACATTCGAAGGAGAAAGAGGAAAACTCAGATGATCCATTTAACATTTACCAATTACTTAACCGAAACAAACAAGCAGAAAAGAACGACAATGAATCCGAAAATAGTATAAAGTACCCTCCGGGTTTCACTCCTTCTACTCAAACTGATGAAGATGCTATACCAGAAAATAAAGACAAATTTAATGTTGATAACATTGAATGTTGTGCTGATAGTAATGTGAAAGCTAGTGGAAATAGTTCTTTCGCATCGGGACATTTTAAAGTTTCTGAAATTCCTCGAACAGGTGGATCAATGATTGGTTTGCTAGAGGAGGTGGTTAAAGTCGGACAGGTTATGGGTTTCAAAATGGAAGGTTGCATAGCAAATTTGGATGAGATTATTGGATCACAAGGAGTGGAGGAAGGTTATAGATGAATTTTTTGTCGTTAAACATTCAAGGTCTTGCCCAAAAGGCCAAAAAAGATTGGGTCAAGGAACTTTGTATTAAGAACAAGGTTAATTTTTTAGCTATTCAAGAAACAAAGATGGAAACTATTGATGAGTCTTGTGTTAAACAATGTTGGGGTAATTTAGTTTTTGATCACGTATATAGTGAAGCGGTTGGAAATTCGGGAGGCATCCTTTGTGTTTGGGATACTAACTCGTTTTGTAGAAGTAGTATTACGGTGTCAGATTACTTTGTGATTATTCGGGGTTATTGGCGATTATCGGGAAAGAAAACAATGATTATTGCTGTGTATGCGCCCCAAGAAAGCAAAGAAAAAATGTCTCTTTGGGGTTTCTTACGTCAGGAGGTTGGTAAATGGAACGGGAATGTGATAATCATGGGTGACTTCAATGAGGTCCGTGTTAAATCAGATAGATTCGGTTCTCACTTTAATCAGAATGGTGCTCAAAGGTTTAACTCTTTCATTTCGGATTCGGGATTGGTCGAAGTTAATTTAGGAGGTTGTCATTTCACTTGGTGCCATAAGTCCGCTACTAAGATGAGCAAACTAGATAGATTCTTGGTGTCGGAGAGCGTTTTTAGTGAGTGTCCGAACATTAATGCTATCACGTTGGATAGATTCTTGTCGGATCATAGACCCATTCTTCTAAAGGAAAATCGATACGATTATGGTCCAACTCCATTTCGTTTTTTTCATCACTGGTTAGATACGGACGGTTTTAGTACTTTGGTTGAAAACACGTGGAAGAATAGCCCAAGGATGGGTAATAATGCGGTGCTGATTTTGATGAATAAACTTAGAATACTCAAAAAGAACATTCGCACTTGGAACAAAAGTAACATGGGGTGTAGAAAAAAGGATCAGATACATCTTAAAAAGATTTTGGAAAACATTGACTCGAAGATTGATAGTGGCCTAGGGGACGAGGTCCTGGTCAGATCCCGTTTGGAAATTATTCAACAGTTACAAAAGTTGGATAGTTTAGATGCGATGGAAAAAGCTCAAAAGGCTAAAATTAAATGGGCGATAGAAGGGGACGAGAATACCGGTTTCTTCCATGGTATTATAAATAAGAGACGTAATATTCAAAGTATAAGAGGGGTTATGGTTGATGGAATTTGGATTGATAGCCCAGATAAAGTTAAAAAAGAATTCTTTGATCATTTTGCCAATCGTTTCTGCAAACCAGATAAGTCTACTGCTTCGTTGTTTTTGGATTTTCCTAATCAGATATCTATCGAACAACGAGCAATTTTGGAGAGAGATGTAACTAATATAGAAATCAAGAAGGCGGTTTGGGAATGCGGGATTGATAAAGCTCCAGGTCCTGACGGTTTCACGTTTGGTTTCTTTAGACATTTCTGGTATCTTGTTGATATAGATGTGTATGCAGCTGTGAGGTATTTTTTTACCTATTCTGATTTGCCTAAAGGATGCAATTCATCTTTTATCACCCTAATTCCGAAAATTCCGGATGCAAATCTTGTAAAGGATTTTAGACCGATTAGCCTCATCGGTTGTATATATAAAATCATTGCAAAGATCTTGACTAACCGTCTTGTTGGTGTTTTGGGGGGTATTATTAACGAAGTGCAATCGGCGTTCATTAAAGATAGACAAATTCTAGATGGTCCTTTTATTTTAAATGAAGTCTTATCTTGGTGTAAGAGAAAGAAAAAACAGAGTTTATTATTCAAGGTTGACTTTGAGAAAGCGTATGATTCGGTAAGGTGGGATTTTCTTGACGATGTACTTAGTAAGTTTGGATTTGGGGAAAAATGGAGGAAGTGGATTCATTGCTGTCTTCATTCGTCCAAAGGATCTATCATTATCAATGGTAGTCCAACCGACGAGTTTCAATTCGGAAAAGGTTTGAAACAAGGCGATCCGTTATCTCCTTTCCTGTTTCTCTTGGTTATGGAAACCCTCCATATTTCATTTCAAAGGGTGGTTGAAGCGGGAATGTATCAAGGTATTAAAGTTGGCGGGGAGGTCAACCTTTCGCATATGTTTTATGCGGACGATGTGGTGTTCGTTGGCGAATGGAGCGAACGTAATATATCTTCTCTTATGCATGTTCTTGATTGTTTTCACAAGGTTTCAGGTTTAAAAATCAACATGAAGAAAAGCAAAATCATGGGTATTGAAGTGGCTGCTGAAAAAGTGTCTAGAGCAGCTGTCAAGCTCGGATGTCAGGTTCTCAAAACTCCTTTTCTATACCTTGGCTCATATGTGGGAGGTGCTATGCATAATCTTCAAGCATGGGACGCTATTGTGGATCGAGTCAAGACTCGTTTATCCAAATGGAAGATGAAGATGTTATCAATTGGAGGTAGGCTTACATTAATCAAATCCGTTCTTGGTTCTATGCCTATATTCCATATGTCGATGTTCAAAGTGCCCACAGGTATTCTTCGCATTCTAGAATCAATTCGTAGTAAATTCTTTAATGGTCACGCAAATTCTTGTAAGAAAGTGTCTTGGGTTCAATGGAAGAAGGTTCTTGCTCCCAAAGCTAATGGAGGCCTTGGAATTGCTAGCCTTTACGCCCTTAATAGAGGGTTGCTTTTTAAATGGGTTTGGAGGTTTTTAGCCCATGAACCTACGCTTTGGTCTCGTGTGGTCAAAGCTATTCACGGTGATGGAGGAAATATCGACGGGGTTCCGAGAAAAGGTGTTACTACTTGTTGGACAAATATTATTAATGAGGTTAAAGTGTTGGCATCAAAAGGAATTAACCTGATGTCGTTCATGAAAAAGAAGATGGGCAATGGGCTTTCAACGTTATTCTGGGAAGATGGATGGTGCGAAGGGGGCAAATTTAAAGACAGATTCCCTAGAGCTTATGCTCTTGAAAATAACAAGCAGATAACAGTTGGTAATAAGCTTGCTCAACCTAGTTTATCTTACTCCTTTCGAAGAGATCCTAGAGGGGGTCTTGAAGAAACACAAGTTCAGGAGATGCTTAATCTGGTTCAACCAGTGGTTCTCAACCAGTCCTTGGATAAATGGATATGGTCCTTGAACAGTTCTGGAGAGTATTCGGTTGCTTCATTCAGGTACCTAATTGATAAGCATCTTCTTCCGATAAGTGAAATGAAGACCAGTTGGATTCGCTATGTGCCCATCAAAGCAAATATTTTTGCGTGGAAAGTAATGACGAATTCCTTACCAACTAGATTTAATATCTCGAGACGCGGGATCGATATTATGTCTTTAGAGTGCGTTAACTGTGAAGTTGGGATAGAGACCACAAACCATTTGTTTTTTACGTGTGATATGGCTAAGAATCTGTCACAACTAATTGCTCGATGGTGGGATGTTCCTTTTACTGATTGTGATTCTTACGCCGACTGGAAAACATGGATTGATAACGTCAAAATGCCGAAGAAGAATAAAAACATGTTCGAAGGTATATTTTTCGTGATGTGGTGGAGTCTATGGAACTTTCGTAACAAAAAGATGTTTCAAGACAAGTTTATTTCAAAGGCGACGTTCTTTGACGAGATCATTTGTAATTCTTATTATTGGTGCCGTTATAGAAGTAAAACTATGTTTAGTTGGGATGATTGGTTTAAAAACCCATCTATTATTTCTTTGTAATTTTCTAGCTCCTTGCTAGTTTCTAATAAAAATCGCCGTTCAAAAAAAAAAAGTATACAAGTAGGCTTGCTAACTTCACTAAACAAAGTACCAATTGTTAAATGGCGAGAGATACATGTTTTATGGATTTGAGCCCATTAAGCATTGGATTGTGTTTGATGTCTGGCCGTTTTCTTCAAAAGTTTAAATCGACTGGAAAACCTAACTTCATGCATTCTTTTTGGGTGTCGACTGACCTCTCCTTAAAAAACCTAGTCTCAGACAATAAGCTTCTCTTCCGGTGACCTTTGAAGTTGGGATTAAACTCAATAACTATTTCTTTTAAAAACCCTCGTTGAGTGGTTTATTGGATGTTTGTCTGATTTTGAGCCCATTATCTTTAACCTTTATTAATTGTAGAAAGATTGAGTTCTGGTCAAATATTTATAATAATAGACCTGCTAAGTCAATTATTTTAGTTACCCTAGTGGGTTTATTCAACTCTAAATATAATTATGATTGTTAACCATGAAATCAATAACCTAAAAGATTCTATTTGATTTCACATGGGCAATAACTTTGCTTCCAAATTTGACATTGTCAACGTAAAATAAACAATTTTTTTCTTTAATTTTAGAATGGAAAAAGATCTTATATGATTGTTACGGGGTGTAAACGAATCGAGGTTTTTGTCGAGTAGCTCGAGCTCGAACTCAACTCAAGCTTGTTCAAGTCGAGCTTTATCGAGCCTCGAGATCGAGCTCAAGCTCATAAAATGAGCTCGAAATGTTTAATGAGTCGAGCTTGAGCTTATATAAGCTCGATTTGAGTTATTATCAAGCTTTTTTCGAGCTTTAAGTGATATACGTGTTTTTATATACATTATGTATATTTTAAGGATTTATATGTAAATAAACTTAGTGTAAGTACTTAGTACTTCTTTATGAATATCAAGCTTTTCGAGCACATCAGCTCGATCCGAATTCAAATTTTATCTTATATTTCAATTTTAGTTGGTTAAAAAAACAAATCATTGCAAATAATTAGAGCATTTTGAGCCGAGCTCAAGCCTAATTCAGCTTTCTCGAGCCGAGTACGAGCTTCTCTTATAAAATCTCGTCGAGCTATCGAGCCGAGCTTGATCCGAATATAATATTGTTGAGTTGCGTCTAGCTCTGTCAAAATTCAACTCGATTCAAATCGTTTACAACCCATATTGAAACCATATAAAACACCAGATATATTATTAATAAATAGTTTAGCTACATTAGCAGCATAATGATTAAGATTTTAGTAAATTTAAAAGACATTTTATATTTATGACTGCATGAAAGAACGTACTTAACAATATAAAATAATGATGGATAATCGCCATTAGTTATGGTCCAGATCGCGTAGGCTATCAACAATTTACAATTCCTTAACTTAAGCTAGTCAACAATAAGGAAATCTTAGTCAACTGTTAAATACTGTACCTCATTAATAAGTGCTAAAAGTATTTATTGTTTAGGTACAAGTTGATCCCATATTTAGAGAATTGATCAAACTCAATTCACTTTGCTGAGACATGAAGATGTTTCATGATAATTTTCCAACTTTGCTTCTTGTTGGTTTCTTTCTTACATCGAAACTGGTTCGAGCCAATGATGATCAATCAGGTACTGATGCATAATATCTCTAAATACTAGTATCATTAATCAACTATATCAGATCTCTTGATCAACGTCCCATTGCAGGATTTATAAGCATAGACTGTGGGATTGCCCAAGGCTCAACCTACACTGATAATGTCACGGGTATAAACTATGTATCTGATGCCGGCTTCATAGATAGTGGCGAACCACATAACATATTGCCATTATACAACTCATCCGCAGATTATATACAGCTTATCACCCTCAGAAGTTTTCCTGAAAACATTAGAAACTGCTACACTCTAAAGCCATTACAAGGAAAGGGCAATAGATATCTAATAAGGGTATCGTTTATGTACGGGAATTATGACTTGTACAGTCGATATCCAGAATTTGATGTCTATCTCGGACCTGAGTACTGGGATACCATCAAATTTAATTCATCAACTCAAGTAGCAAGCACTGAGATAATCCACGTATCTCCATCAGATTACGTAAATGTTTGTTTGGTAAATACAGGTCATGGGACACCTTTCATATCAACAATAGAGTTACGGCTTCTTGGGATCAACATGTATACGGCATCTAATTTTGGACCATTATGTCTTTTCAAACGCGAAGTTCCTGCATTCGCATCGACAACAGTCAGGTCAGCCTACCATGTTTATTTATTTTTATTTTATTTATTTATTTTTTAAAAGCACGAAGACATAAGTACTAACATTATTTTTCTGATTATTTAATTTGGTTATATAGGTATAAAGATGACAAGTATGATCGACTATGGAACCCAGGTTTATGGTGGTTGGATACTAATGTCTATCAAACTCAAGATAAAATTTATCCAGACCCTGATACAAGCGTTGATCCACCATCAGAAGTCATGAATACTGCCGCCAACCCACATTACACCGATTATATTTACTTTACTTGGTATCCTGTTAATGCCTCCGATAAGTTTTTCATGTACCTGCACTTTGCTGAAACTGAAAAACTGGAAAGTAATGATTCCAGAGAATTCAATATTTATCTGAATGGGAACGTCTGGGATGGACCTTGGACTCTGGAATATCACAGAGTCACCACTCTTTATAGCAAAACACCTGAGATCGTAGCACCAAATTATACACTCACAATCAATAAAACAAAAAGGTCAACCCAACCTCCCATCATCAACGCTCTCGAGCTTTATATTTTAAAACCGTTTTCAAAAAGGCAAACACATGATCAAGATGGTAAGTGTAGAATCTGTCAACTTAATTACATAGTGATAATAATCAAGACTATCTTACATGCCACTAACCCCAATAATGTTATATCTATTTTTGATATTAGCTGCTGCATTGTGGAGCATCAAGTCAACTTACAAGGTAACAAAACACTGGCAAGGAGATCCATGTGCTCCACAAGTAGAATTTGTTTGGGATGGTATCGGATGCAGCTACAATGATACCGATTCTCCTAGAATTGTGTTCTTGTAAGTACACAATTTGGACATCCCCCCAAGTTATAATATGTTATGATTGTAATAACTTATTCATATATCACTACATACTATGAATCAGGAATCTGACTGCTAGTGGACTAAACGGAGTTATAGATCCTGGATTCGCTAATCTTACAAGGATACATACATTGTAAGTTTTATTGATTTAAGCCTAGAACAGTGAGTGAGGCTACACAGTACATCAATCCATCCAGAAAACAGAAATTCAATAAGGGTATTTAATTGGCATTTCTTATGTTAAGTGCTGATTGGCGTATTGCACTATTTACTAGAAATAAGCACTTTTTAAAATGTTTGGATTGCTAAGTGATTATTGGCCAATTTTGGAAGGATATAAACACATATGGAGGTGCTTATTATAAAGTGATAATAAGCTATATACATAAGCTAAATATATGCAACCCCAACACCCCCTTAGGAATCGAAGCTATAAAAAGTCATAGAAATGTTTCATCATCTACCCTTCTCTCCATTCCTATTTCAGGGATTTGTCCAACAATAACTTAACAGGAACAATACCTAAGTTTCTTGCTGGACTGAATTTCTTGAAGGTCCTGTAAGTTATTTTCTCCTTGAACTAGCATCACAAGTTTACTTACATGGAATAGGATCAATATTACTAACTATTTATTATAGTAATTTAACAGGAAACCATTTCACCGGTCCACTTCCATCAGAGCTCCTAGAAAAGTCAAACAAGGGATCATTGTCATTGAGGTTTGCTACTTAATTTAAATACCAATACTGAAGTTTTAATGCTCAGAATTGCTTAAGAATTTCACATTTATTTTCACATAATCAGTTTCGATGGCGAGGGTCCTGGTGATATTGCAGGTTCTTGTGACACAAATCATTGTAAGAAGAAGAAGGATAACAAATTTATTGTTCCAGTAGTAGCAACGGCAGCTTCACTCTTCATGATCTTGATTGCACTCGCCACCATATGGACGGTTACAAAACAAAAAGCGCGGGGTATGTCAAACTCTCCTCTTCGGGTTCTGTTGTCTTGTTAAAGAATATTTATCCAAAATCTATAAATGCATAAATAACATAGACTAGCTTAATTAAGTCATGAAAGATCACTAACTGGATGAATGGAAGCAGACAAAAGGAGAACAGGCACTGAGCTGGACATAAAGAAGCAAGAGTACACATACTCAGAGATACAAAGCATGACCGACAACTTCAATGTTGTTCTTGGCAAAGGAGGATTTGGAACAGTTTACCATGGGCACATTGATGATACACAAGTTGCTGTCAAGATTCTTTCCAGAACATCCCTCCAAGGGGACAAGGAATTTCAGGCCGAGGTAACATAAACACACACACATACACAACTGGCACAAGAAATGCGCGCATAAACTGGAAAACTGTATGCATGGCTAACTAAATCTTTTTTCTTATATACAGGCCAATCTTCTACTGAACATTCATCATAAAAACATAACTTCACTTGTTGGGTACTGTAATGAAGGCAGCCACAAGGGAATCATCTACGAATACATGGCTAATGGGGACTTAGAAAGCCATATCTTTGGTATTTTCATTGGTCACATATCCTCATAACTTTAGATATATGAATATATCCATAGTTCTGAGCTTGACATGAATTTAAAACTTGTCTATACACTACTAATTTGAATTTCTTGAGCAGGTGTGAGTTCAAATGTCTTGAGTTGGGAAGAAAGACTGCAAATAGGATGTGATGCAGCACATGGTCAATATGCAGATAAAACAAATCTGTTTGACTTCATATTTAGCATCAATGATCATGAAGGCGCTTGACTAATACAGGGTTTTCTATTTTCTAGGGCTTGAGTACCTGCATCATGGTTGCAAACCAGGGATAGTTCACAGAGATATCAAGTGTACCAACATTTTACTGAATGGGACATTTCAGGCAAAACTAGCAGACTTTGGGTTGTCCAAAGCTTTTCCAGCAGAAGGTGGTACCCATATTTCAACAGTAGTTGCTGGCACCCCTGGTTACCTTGACCCTGAGTGAGTTTAACTTATCTTATACTTGTTAGTTATATTTACCACCATAAGAAATGCTTTGTTTCAGAAAAATAAAGAAAAAATAAAAACAAAATAACGTGACTTAAATAGTTACCATTATTCTGGATTGTAAATTCTGAAAGTTTGCAGTTTCCACAGTTCCACTCATCTTTATGTTAGATATGGATCCTTCTGCTGTTAACGCAATAAGAATTCTGGCTTTCAGGTATTACACGTCAAACAGATTGACAAAGAAAAGTGATGTTTATAGCCTTGGGGTTGTGCTTCTAGTGGTGATAACAGGCAAACCAGCAGTAATCAAATACGACAATGAAAGCCTACACATAGTTCGATGGGTTAAGATAATGCTGACAGACGGGAACGTGAGAAATATAGTTGATCCAAGGCTAGCAGGGGATTTTGACATCAATACAGCATGGAAGGTAGTAGAATTGGCAATGGCATGTGTTGACCAAATACCGAGCAAAAGACCAACCATGAACGAAGTGGCAATGGAGTTAAATGATTGTTTGATGATAGAGAGAGCTCGTCAGGAGACGGAACCAAATGAGTTAAACGGATTCTTGTCTCTTAATCTGGATAGTGCATATGGTCCAAACCCAAGATAGTGAATCTAAACACATTTTGATGGTAATATCTGTGTGATACTTTATTTGTTTGTTGTGAATTTTATGTATTGATTATAATGCAGCTGTTGCAAGTTATACATGTAAGCAAACTAAAACAATCGTACACTTGATCTCTGTGTTAACCTTAAATATGTTTCCAGAAAACTGTTTGTAGGTTCGTTTAGGGATTTTGGCAGTTGTTAGTCTTATAAGATCTTTATAATAGTTATTTGAATCAGACAAAACTTGTCTAGACAACACGGTATATGAGCACTAGATGGAAATGAAAGAGTTTATACTAAGAAACTTATGTAAGTCAACACTTGAAATCACACTCAAACATTTCCCTACTTCTTAACAATGATTTCAGATTTGGATTTCTATGGACAATACCTTTCACCCTTGACTTTTTAATCTATACCCACATAAAGTAATTATGATAGAGGTTCCTGAGATCATAGATCTTAATAGTTCATAGTTAATGTAGTAAAAGTTCAAGTTTGAGGGTACCACAAATTTAGGGCCCGCTTGGTTCGAAGTGAGGAAAAGGAAAGGGAAAGAGAATGCAAAGGAATGAGTGAGATGAGTAATCAATCCCTTACCGCTCAATTTACTCTATAATGATTGATTACCCATTACGGGGTAATCAATCCCTTTGCACCCCCTTACCAAGCACAAAACAATTAGTGATGTGGGCCCTTTTGAATACCTTACTCATTCCCTACCCCTTAACCTCCCCACCAAGCACCCCTAAAGTAATTACCAAGAAGCTTGCATGAATAGCTTCGGTATTTACTTCAATCATTTGTGTTACCTCTTTTTAGATTGAAACTTTGAATTGAATGAGGCTAAGCACCATTACACATTTTTCTACATTATCATATTAGTAAAAGATTGAAGTCCAACCCAAGATAATAATAAACCCTTATAAAATCTAGACAAAATATCAATATACAACTCATATTTGCCATAGAACCAATGAAACAATCCTACCTATTTTTTTTTATCAAAAAAAAAAAAAAAAAAACAAAAAAAAAACAAAAACAAAAAAAACAAAACAAAAACTTTCACCATTTTTAAAAATTAAATATCTCGCAAACCGTTAATCATTATGCGAAAAAAATCATATCATCGCAACGAGCTGAGAATTAAATTATCTTTCTATAGATATGCATTGTTATATACTTTCGACGGATTTTTTTTTCAACGATTTTTTTTTCTTCAAAATTTCCTCCCAGAAAAATCACATGTGATTTGTAAAAATCACATACGGTTTGTGAAAATCAAATCATATGCGATTTATACGAATCACATGTGATTCGTAAGAATCATATGTGATTTGTAAAAATCAAATCATATATGATTTTTACGAATCACATGTGATTTTTCTGGGAGGAAATTTTTAAAAAAATGTTTGTCCAAAAAACAAAAGTTCGTCGAAAGTATATACAATTGCATATCTATAGAAAGATGATTTAATTTTCGTCGCGATGGTGTATTTTTGTAGCTTGAAAATTTACCGTTTGCAAGATATATTATTTTAAAAAAAATGTGGAAAATAATTTTTTATTAATTTAAATAAAAAATGATAGCTATGATTGGTTTATTCGTTGTATGGCAAATATAATTTCTGTATTGATCTCACCTTAACATTTTTGTCAGCATAGTGGTGACCTAAAAGATTCGTGTTAACCACGAAGTCAGTAACCTAAAAGATTCATCCAGCCCAAGACTTATAATAAGAAACTCTTGTATTATCTTTTATATAATAAAGGAATTACAAAATCACTAAGATTAATTTTTTTTTCACTAAGATTAATTTTGCAAAATTACTCCGAAATGATGTAATTCTTTTATTATATACTCCATCCGTCCCAAAATGCAAGTTCAGTTTGACTTTTTGAATCGAACTTTGACCTTAAATATATATTTTTTGTATTTTATATTACTTAATGAAAATTATACCAAATGAAAATACATTGAAAACACATTCATTCATATATTTTGCATCAAGTCTTACATAATAGAAACAAAAATATTTAAGGTCAAAGTTCGATTCAAAAAGTCAAACTGGACTTATATTTTTGGGACGGAGGTAGTAAAAAGATATAATAAAGGAATTACATCATTTCGGAGTATTTTTGACAAAACAATCTTAGTGGAAAAAAATTGGGCCAAGAGTAAAGGTCTATTTTGGAACATAGGCAAAATCGAGCAATATTATTGGCCAATAAAAAATCAAAATTAAATTGATTTTGTTCAAACTTTAATAAATTTGATGGAGAATTTGATTAAGAAAAAAACACATAAAAATATAGATGTTAAATTTATGAAAATAAAAACTTAAATAAAGATGAGTAATTAATAAAATATTAGTGGTTGAATTTTAAATATATTATATGAAGTTAAGTGTAAAATTCTAAATCTCTATGTTTTTCGATAACTTTAGATAATAAACAAATAACCCCTTACACTTTATACCCGCTACACTTTATAATATAAACTATGTTTACAATTACATGAGTATTAGTATTAGTTTGAGACTTCCATCCATTAAACTTACAAAATTTTATAACTGTACGAATTAGTTTTAATATATGTTAAATACTTTTAAAATAAATATTAGTTTTAAACTTTCATCTATTAAAATATATTTTTATTATTTACATTAAATATAAATAAGAACTCATGTTATCCTGTTTAAAATTTTAATCTATACGTACACGGGTTTGAATATTAAATACAGTTAAATTATTATTAACGGTAATATAAATATCAAATGGTAAGTACGAGTTACTGTGATATGAAAATAAATATACGCGATTGTACTTATAACGACTCATGTAATTATTATTTAAAGTTTATATACGGATATCCGGAAAAACATTCTTAAAAAACTTTATGGAGTATATTTTAACTTCATCAACGCTAATTATGTGCTACTGAACTTGCACATTTTGTACAACATGATATTAATTGTTAAAGTTAATCAACAAAATCAACCTCAACATTAACATCTATGTCAGCTAAATAAAGTTAAATCTTTCATCCAATAAATTTTTTACAAAATATTAATTGATATTAATACATAATGAAAAACTCCTTATTAGTTGTATTTATATTATAAATTCTTATATGTCATATAGTAAACAAAAAATTTAAAATAAATTTAATTTATGTGTAAACCCATGTGATCAAAGAACATTTGACCCAATAACATTATAAAGAGACAAGCTCAAGAATCCAATAAAAGGTCGATGCCGCGGTTATATTTACAATTTCTGCTAACTATTTTTCTTACTTTCGCACATGTTTATGCTCTAACTTTTTAAAATATACATAAGATTTTCTGTTTTTAAACGATAATACTATATAATTAATTTTTTCTGAAAAAACCCCGTGCGTGCACGGGTATTATAACTAGTATTATACTATGAAATCTCAAAAATTCATGTTAACCACGAATTAGTAACCTAAAAGGTTTTAATTAAACTATGATCAAACAGATAATTTCGAGTCTTTTGTGTCAAGCCAAAAGCCAGAGCACTAATAATACAAATAAATTTCACAATTATTATCTTAATTTCATATTTGAAATTTTAATGTCAAACCAACAAACTTTTTTTAGTAAAAAAACGCAAGTGATGCATATATAGAGAAAAGTTCAATATATAGAACACAAATTTTCTAAAGATCAAATGAACAAATCCTAAGCATTCATTTTTTCATCAAACTAAAAAAACACAATTTCATTATTTTTTCTAAAAAGTAATTATCTCACAACCCGTTAATCGTTACGCGAAACAAATCATACCATCGTGACGAGAATTAAATTATCTTTCTATAGAGGGGCAATTCTATATATACATTCGACGAACGTTTATTTTGATTTTTTTGTGAGTGTTACGCGCGCTTCATGTCTAAAATTACAAATCACATGTGATTTTTTCAGAAGCATATTTAAACACGAAATAAAACTCAAAAAAAAAAAGTTCCTCGAAAGTATATTGAAGTGTCCATCTATTGAATATTAAAAAACTTCTCGTCGCGATAGTGTATTTTTTGTTGCTTAATAATTTATTGTTTGCAAGATACTTTATTTTCAAAAAAAGTATGAAAAGTGGTTTCATTTTTATTTTGTTGAAAAAATAGTGATCTGTGTTTGTTCATTAAATTTTTAGAGAATTTGTGTTATATATTAATCTCAACTCTGCATATATATAATCGTCCAATATGAAACTGAGACCACATTAAACAATGTAAAAGCACGATAAATTGTAAGTAGTTAACCTAGCGGGTTTAATAAACTCTCAATATCAAGTATGATGTTAACAGCAAAGTCAATATTCAAACGTAAATAATTTCTAATGGACAATAATCATACATCAACGTTGACATGCTCTTTATTTCATATTTATATACTATTCCCATTTGACGTTTTCATTGTCAAATATACTATATATAATGTCTTTCCTATTATAGAAGGAACAAGATCTATATACAACTGTCATAGCTCCTAAGTGCTAAACATGATACTATAGTAAACTATATAAAAGCACCAGGTATTTTAAATAAAAATATTTAACTGCAGAACAGCATAAAAAAGGATCAAGTTGATCAACATTTAAACAACTTTTTATATTTTTGACTATATGAAGCAAAGTATAAACCACCTATCAAATTGAACGGTGATAAAGACCAGGGGCGGAGACAGGTCTATAAGTGATCAGGTTTACAATTTTTGACAATAATTCAATGGACTAACTAAACAAAACATATAATACAAATTTGAGTACTAGGTTCATTTAGGAAAAATCAGGATTTTTGACCTAAAATAACACTACGAGGCAAAAATTCATGGGGTTCCCGTAAATCCCCGAGAACCCTTTTGGGTCCTCCCCTGATAATGACAATGAACCTCCTCACAATCGGTTTAGAGTCCAACTGGCACACATTTGGGGTGGCCTAAGAAATGGTCGGAAACGGTTGCGTCAAAGATTCGCCCTTGGCAGCCCCAGCATGGAAAAGTACCCCATCCATTTTTTGAAGCAATATATTTAATATTATGAAAAATTATGGGTACTCGTGTTTAGTTATGGCCGATACTATCAGCAATTCCTTAACTTAAGCTATTTAAAAATTATACAGTAACTGTTAGTTAATTGTTTCACACAATACACCAACTATAAGTACTAAACACACTTATTTTGTATGCACAATATAAACCCATGTCCATAGACTTCTTCAAAAATTAGTTCTGTTGGTTGAGAAATGAAAATGTTTCATGTTTTTTTTTTTTTTTTTTTTTTTTTTTCAACTTTGGTTCTTGCGTGTTTATTTGTTACATCAATATTGGTTCTAGCTGATGATGATCAGGCAGGTACTTATGCAAAATTTCTCTAAGTACTAGTATCATCAACTATCAATATCAAATTTCTTGACCGACGTCCAAATGAAGGATTTATAAGCATAGACCGTGGGATTGCCGAAGGCTCAACCTACACTGATAATGTCACGGGTATAAACTATGTATCTGATGCCGGCTTCATTGATAGTGGCGAACCACATAACATATTGCCATTATACAAGTCATCTGCAGTTTTTGCACAGCTTATCACCCTCAGAAGTTTTCCTGAAAACATTAGAAACTGCTACACTTTAAAGCCATTACAAGGAAAGAGTAATAGATATCTAATAAGCGTATCATTTATGTACGGGAATTATGATTTGTACAGCCGATACCCAGAATTTGATGTCTATCTTGGACCTGGGATACGATTAAATTTAATTCGTCAACTCTTTTTTTGGGGTAAAAGGTCAAAAGACCCGGTAAATATATTACTCTAAAAAACGTTTAAGTACAAAGGATATGGGTGAATCCCATACCTCAGCCCGTTACATAAGCGTAAAGCTTACATAACAAGATACTTTCTATTCTCTAAACAAGAAAATAAGCCACTACTGAAAAGATAACATTAGACTCCTACGAAAACAAAACTACTTCCTACCAAGGCCTTGGGGATTTATACCATACATGTCATAAAAAGCATCCAAATTTCCTGGAAGATTGCATACCTGCTTTGCATAGTCATCATAATCATAGTCATCATAATTATCTTCACGATCGTGACCACCACCAAATAGGTTCATTGACTCATCAAAAGTGTTCACAACCTCTTCTTCATCACTGTTAGAATCAACAATCTCTCCCACCTTAAAAAATGTGTTAACTCTCTTAGTAGAAGAAGTAGACGGAGAAAACGAAGAACTAGACTTAATAGCCGCGACCCGCACTTTCTCTTTAACAACACTCACAAGCGGTTCTTGTGATACATTACCAGTCTTTTGAGACCCATCCACCTTAGCTCCTTTTTTATTACCCGGGTAATCTACCTTTTTAATCGGATGACCATCGTCATCCACAAGAGTAGGTTTCCCATCAATAATTAGCTTTTCAAGCTCCATAATTTTATAAACAATAGGAGTAGGAACAACCTCCTTAGCTTCCATTGTACTACCAGAATCCAACTCAGCCCCATAATTAGCCACAACATGAGTAGGAATGCCACATTCATCTGTATCAATCATATTAAGGGCATCAAAAGGATTCGATGTATTAATCTTTGTAACACTCATACTAGCCACTTCAGTGGCCTTTTTCTTTAGACTAGCCACCTTCTTAGGCTCAAGAGGAGGTGCCTTAGGCCTATACTGAAAATTAGGACCCACAACAGGTTTAGTAAATCCTCCTTTGCCCGGTACACTATGGCTATTGTTCTTACCCTTATTTTTGTGGTTGACAATTTGGAAACCATCACTATTCTTTTACGTAGGCTAAATTTGAGGGGGGAACAAATTTAGGACTGTTATCCAGCGTATGACCAAATATCTTAATTCGTCAACTCAATCAGCAAGCATTGAGATAATCCGCGTATCACCATCAGATTAAATATATGTTTGTCAGGTAAATACAGGTCATGGGACACCTTTTATATCAACAATAGACTTACGGCTTCTTGGGATCGAAATGTATATTATGAAGCATCTAAGTTTGGACCTGATACGCGGGGATTGCACCCTCGCAACAGGTTTTACCTCTCAAGGGATCTCGAGAAGCTTACAACCCCCACCAGGCAGTGTACCTGATCGTTGTAGTATAGTATAGTGACAAGTACCGGGGATTGATCGTTCAACTCAGGAATAGTGTCGCTAAAATTAGTGAATACTCTCCCACCCCTGGCGATTTTGGCGACCAACATCAACCCTAAATCGAATTCAACCTGATCGATCCTGCCTATACAATCCTCAATTGAGTTTGATTCTCTTACTTTAATTGTTGATTATATCAAATCGTTACTGGGTTTAGGGTTCTTGTCTCAATCGCATCTTAGGGTTTTTTTGTTAATCGGTTACCAGGTTTAATTATCTTCTTTTAATTATTACTTACACCGATTGTGACATCACTGTTATCATGGGTTAGTTATTGCGATTCTATGCTTATAAACCCTAGTTTTTCTAGGGTTTTACTCGGTTAGTTTGAAGACCAGACGTATCTTCTTCTTGTTTATTTGTTTGCAATTTATTGGTTAAGGGTTTCATGATGTCTGATATGGGAGAGAAGAATGCTGACCATCTACAGTCAGCTGTAACAAGAGTGTCTCGTTTGGAGGGACAAATTGATAACCTGAACGAGGGTAACGATCAGGTTGTTCTGGAGAATTTGGAGCATGGTTCGTCATCTCATGTTTCAAAACAGCCTAATGTGGAGCAATTAATTGCTAATGCACATAACAAGTTTGATGAAGCAATGAATAAAATTAACAGTGATATTGCTAATATGGCTTCATCTTCTGAGTTGAACAATTCGAGTGGTCTTGGGATTCATATGAATCAGAGTTTTACTTCTGATCCTAATGCACCCAAGATTGATACTACTAGTGGTAATGGAGTTAAGTCGGTTTCTTACGCGGGTGTTGCTTCTAATGATTCCCAGAAACATGTGTCTAATTTTCGGAGGTTAGAATGCAGCAAAAAGAAGGATAATGTTGACCTTTCTGTCCCGTTGAAAGTAGTGGAAGAGATGAACATGAGGTTTGAGAATACTCTCTACGGATACTTCCTTGGTCAACGTCTTGCTTTCCCTGTTGTTGATTATTATGTTCGCAATGCGTGGTCTAAGTATGGTTTACAAAAGGTTATGATGAATGCTAAGGGGTTCTTTTTCTTCAAGTTTAACTCGAAGAAAGGTGTCGATGATGTTCTTGATAATGGTCCTTGGTTGATTCGTAATGTTCCTATTATTATTAAACCATGGACATTGAACACAAACTTGCTTAAAGAGGATTTAACTAACATTCCTGTGTGGGTTAAATTCCATGATGTTCCTCTAGCTATGTTTTCGGATGACGGTCTTAGTCTTCTTGCTATTTTGATTGGGACGCCCAAAAGGTTAGATGCTTTTACCAGCCAAATGTGCAAGGAATCGTGGGGCCGTAGTAGCTTTGCTAGATGCATGATTGAAGTAAAGTCGGATGAGATGCTTAGGGATAGCATTACTGTTGAGATACCTTTACTTGATGGTACGGGTTCGACTATTGAAAAGATTCGGGTGGAATATGAGTGGAAACCTCCGCGTTGTGATCAGTGTAAGGTTTTTGGTCATACTATTATTGATTGTCCGAAAGTTGTTGTTCCTCCAGTTCAACCTAGTAAGCCGGTTAATGATGGTTCCAAGACTGTTAATAACAGCAGTACGCATACTCAGAGGTACAAAACATGACTGACAATTTCAGTGTTGTTCTTGGGAAAGGAGGATTTGGAACGGTTTACCATGGGCGTATTGATGAGACACAAGTTGCTGTAAAGATTCTTTCCCAAACATCCGACCAAGGGGACAAGGAATTTCAGGCCGAGGTACACAAACACAAAGTGACACACACTAATCATTGGAACAAAATAAAACGTGCAGTGAAAAAATGCATGGCTAACAAAATCTTCTCTCTTATGTCAGGCCAATCTTCTCCTGAACATTCATCATACAAACATAACTTCACTTGTTGGGTACTTCAATGAAGGCAGGAACAAGGGAATCATTTACGAGTACATGGATAATGGGGACTTAGAAAGCCATATCTTTGGTATTTCTCACTGTGCACGTATCATCTTTAGTTTAAATATATCCATATTACTATAATTCACATAGATTATATTACAGCGTGTACGTCAATAGTACTTCAACGCTGATCAAGCTATAATAAATATGATACAGCACTAATAAGTTAGAGTTTTTGAGCAGATACAAGTTCAAGAGTATTGAACTGGGAAGAAAGGCTGCAAATAGGATGTGATGCAACACACGGTCAGTAGGCTTATAACTTTAGATGCAATTGTGGACATTTTGGTCGCTTCTGTGATCATGAATTTCTTTTTAACCATATGGGGGTGTTGTCATTTCAGGGCTAAAGTACCTGCATCATGGTTGCAAGCCAGGGATAGTTCATAGAGATATCAAGTGTACCAACATTTTACTGAATGGGACATTTCAGGCAAAACTAGCAGACTTTGGGTTGTCCAAAGCTTTTCCAGCAGAAGGTGGTACCCATATTTCAACAGTAGTTGCTGGCACCCCTGGTTACCTTGACCCTGAGTAAGTTTTCCTTATCATATATGTAAAACTTATATTTGTGGTAGTAGAACATTTTCCTCTCATAATTATGCTATCCATGGATCTTTTGGTAAAATTGAAGTAAGAGTTCTGGCTTACAGGTATTACACGACAAACAGACTGACCAAGAAAAGTGACGTTTATAGTTTTGGGGTTGTGATTCTAGTGATAATAACAGGCCAACGAGCAATAATCAAATACAATGATGAAAACATACACATAATTCGATGGGTTAATCTAATGCTAGCAGATGGGAACGTGAAAAGCATTGTTGATCCAAGGCTAACAGGTGATTTTGACATCAATTCAGCATGGAAGGTAGTAGAACTGGCAATGACCTGTGTTGACCAAATACCGAGCAAAAGACCAACAATGAACGAAGTGGCAACCGAGTTAAATGATTGTTTGGTGATGGAGAGAGCTCGTCAGGAGACGGAACCAAATAAATTAAATGGACTCATGTCTCTTAATCTGGATAGTGCATATGGTCCGAACCCGAGATAGTAAATTTAAACACATTTGATGGTATTATATGTGTTATACTTTATTTGTTTGTTGTGATTTTGTGTGATGGTTAGAAACTTAACACAAACTTGGCTCTTTTTTACTTGTGTCGTAAGTGTACATGTAACTAAACTGAAACAATCATACACTTGATTACTCTGTTAAACTTACGTTTCCAGAAAACTGTTCGTATCCTTTAGGGATTTTGGCAGCTATTATGGTCTTAATAATAAGATCTTCATAGTAGTGAATGAGTCAGATGAAGAATGTCTCAACAAAAGAGCATTAAAAGCATAGGCATATAAGCAGTGGATGGAATTCAAAAAGTTTATACTAGCTTAACTTTATGGATACTATATCATCCTTACTGGTTTTGCTAGAAAATGACCATTAATGAAGCAAGATGCAAGTCAAGTTTTTAAGTTATAACTTGTGTTAGGCTAACATTCTAGTAAAACATTCAAGTCCACCCCAAGTCCGATGATAACAAACCCCTAGCTTTCTTTTACTAGCTAATCATTAACATACTCTCAAATAACGCTTACTGATGCTAACCTTGAAGCCAAAAACATTGTTGTCATTGTCGACCAGGCATTGTACTTCAGTAATTTTCCAAGATTAGCTTCCGTAGACTCCTTCACTTTCTTCTTTTCAGCAACATTACCCTATGCACCTTCTTGACCAGGTACTCCGGTTACCGTAATGTCTGCCCCCACCTTTATACCAAGGTGTACCTTTTCCTGCTCATTTACCAAGCAGCCCGTGTTTGTATTTTCTTCAAGTTGTTTGTCCTCCAACTTTCTTTGAGCCACTGCAGCATTATCGTTACTAACCTGAACAACCTCAGCTTCACGATTCCCCTGAGCTCCCTGCAGTTCCACCTCAAACCAAACACGTTCATCAATCTGTACTCCATGGACTCCTGTTTTAACACCAGGACCAAGTTGTTTGAACCTAACTTGTTTATGACCAAGTTGTTTAAACCAACTTGTTTATGACTAAGTTGTTTGAATCTAACTTGTTTTGAACCTCCATGCTTTTGTACACCAAAAGTCTTCACTTTTGCTTCAAGAGTATACACACAGTTCTCTTTCCTGATCCCAGTCATCATAACCCGACAACCTTTGATCACCTTGACTCTACCCATCTGCATCTTCACAGTATAACCCTCTTTTTCAAGAGTACCCAATGAAATCAAGCTTTTTCTTAACCCTGGAACATACCTGACATCTTCCAGTATAAAGCTTGAACCATCATGCAACTGCATCTTCACTTTTCCTGTCCCTTTGATAGTGCATGTCCTGTTATCACCTAACTGAACCGAACCACCATCAATATCCTTGAAGTCATACAAGAAATCCCTCCTAGGTGTCATATGATAAGACCCACCTGAATCCATTACCAATTCAGTCATCTCATCATTCCCGACCACCGCCAAGGCTTCTCCAAAGTAGGTGTTACCCTCGTCATCAGAAGAATCAGAATCCTGATCATGCTTACCCTTCTTGACAAACCCACTTGACTTCTTCTTTGGACAGTCTCTTTTCAGATGATCCTCTGAATGACATATGAAGCACTTGAGTTTACCAGTTCCACCCCTTGACTTAAACCGCGAACTTCCACCAGAATGAGCTTTCCTTGAATGAACTGACCCTCCCCTTACGTATAACCCGTCACCAGCTTCTTCCTTTGTGCCTTCAGTTCTTTTCTTCAACTCTTTCGAATTCAAAGTCGCCAGAACATCCTCCATTGTCAAGGATTCCCTCCCATACAACAATGTCTCCACAAAGCTTTCGTAAGACGATGGCAACGACGTAAGTAACATAAGAGCCTGATCTTCATCCTCAATCTCGATATCAATATTCGCCAAATCAAGTATCAACTTATTAAACTCATCTATATGATCACCCAGTTTCGTACCTGGACTCATATAGAATGTGTACAGCTTCTTCTTTAGATACAGTCTGTTTGCTAAGGACTTAGTCATATACAGACTAGTCAACTTCGCCCAAATTCCTGCAGCAGATGTTTCCTTGGTAACTTCCCGTAAAACCCGGTCTCCCAAGCATAGAATCAAGGTACTGTATGCCTTCTTCATCAAAGCAGCCTTTTCACCTGCTTCCATGTCCGCGGGTAATGTCTCTAATGCAGCATCACATCCGAGCTGTACCATTAAAGCACACATCTTTATTTGTCATAACCCGAAGTCATTCTTTCCATCGAATTTTTCGATGTCAAACCTAGTTATCGAACTAGCCATTCTTCTTAAACCTTGCTAAAAACCTTGTCAAGTTGTTTCTTAACCAACTTTACCGACAAGCTTCACAAGCCGTGTGCAATATTCCCCCTTGTTGCTATAAACTCTTCTTGCAAATCGAATTAATTAGAATAATCCTAAACCCTCGATTTTGAACAAGTAAACCCGACCGTTAACTTGAACCCCAAGCGAACCACGATCGAAACTTGAACCACAAGAAACCCGCAACAAGAACCTTCGCTTTAATTTAATCGTCCCCCCCCCCCTTTTTTTTTTAAATTCCACAAAAAAAAAAAAAAATAAACAAAAGACGATAACCGAAAGTCCAATTACTATAATTGGACAAAGAATTAAATAAATTGTCACTTTTGTAGTACCTCTTACCGTGAATTATGATTTAGAATATAACGAGTTGGGAAACCCGCGCGTTGCGGCGGGAGTGTTTAGATATGTGTTTTATGTTGTATGTTTTGTGTTTTGCGAATAATAGGTTTTACGGTTTTAAAACTTCGTCGATCTTCTAATATTGGCTTGTCACAGTATTAGAAAGAAAGGGTCTATTGCAAGATAGACTCTTCAATCTTATGTTTGGTGAGCAAAATCTTCCCTTGATTGACCCAACACAACTTAGAAAACTCGAATCGTATTGCACTTGCCAAATTTTTTTAATTATTTTGAGTTTGAAAAAAGCTCTGAAGTTTATGCTTGATTTTATTGGAAAAATTATTTTGTGAACAATGGCGCAAGTTTCGTAATTTTTCGAGTCCGTTTCCTATGTCGTTTGGACCTCGGAGCTTATATCGTTAGAAGTTTACTACGTTGGGCACATTGGTCCCTTAACTACCCTTTACCCTTTACCTTACACTTTCTTTTATTACCAAAACCACCCTAGACCTTTTATTTGGTATATATACCCCATTAATACCCATTTTTCTCATTTTATATATATAAAACACACACACTCATCACCAACTCTCTCTCTCTCTTTGATACCGCCGGCCGCCGCCCCTCCACCGGAACAGCAGCAGTTTCCGGCGACTCGCCGGAATATTTTTCCGGCCACCTCATTTTCTTGTACAATCTTATAGATCGGGATATCCCCGTCACACCTATACCACTCACGCGACCCCAAACACCCCGTATCACCACTCACGCGCCTCCACCGCCGCGGTACCACCACCATACGCCACCACCGCCGTTTTCCATCACTCTCCGACGGTAAAACGCGTGCCACGCACCCTCTCTTTTTATTTTCTTCAATTATTTTCAAAACCCTAATTTTATTTTTATTTTAAATCCGGTTTTAATATAAAATCTTTTATAAAAATGTTTTAATAATATTTTTAAACCCAAAACTTGTGTGAGATTTCATTTTTGGTTCTCGTTCAACCCGTTTTGGCGCGACTCAGTTGACTCACCGAGCCAACTCGCTTGACTCGGTGAGGGTTTTGATATTTATGGCTTGTTTGATGTTTTGATGACGAAGGGGAGTATATATTTGTGTTTGGATTGGATTTCGAGGGTCCGTTTGGTTGTTGTGGCTCGACAGCCGAGAACCACCACCACCGAGGCATGGGTGGTGGTGGGGGAGGGTTATATTATTGTTGTTGTTGTTGTTTCTTGTTGTTGTTTGGTGACCAAGGGATCAATATTTGTGTTTGGACTCGGTGAGGGTTTGGATCGATACATATTTTTTTTTGCGCCTGCGTGTTTGGGTTTGTGCTTCGTGAGTTTTGAGGGAGACCCAATAAAAAAATATTATTACTGTTCATAGTATTGTAGCTCTCCTCACAAAATACTGTAGCAGGGAATTTGGGGGGAACAGCCCAAGGGATAGTATATAGTAGTAATAATAATATTCTATCACTATCAAACATCCACACGTCACATTGTTTTTATTCTTTCTACTTGTCACGAACCTGTTACTGTTCGAAAACGATTCGATAACATGAAATCAATTTCTTTGCTTTGACCTCGAAACCAACTCGGCAACTTGAACTACCACTCGAACTTCGATGACCACAATAACCGTGGCTCTTGATACCACTTGTTGGATAATACCTCGACAACAAACCCGAAGTTCGATCGCGAAAAAGTTAGATCGCGAGTTGTATCGAGCACAAGTAGCAACACGAGAGACTACAAAGCACCGACAAGAATATGTACACGATATACCCTCAACGAACCCTTTATTAAATAACCTAATAAAGCTTTTACAATTGAGGAAGAAGAATAAATAACTAGCATCCCCTCATCTCTATTTATATAAAGATGAGGAGGTGAAAACCTAGCTTGCCTTGCACTCCAAGCTACCTAATCCTAGTTTATGTCTAACACCTAATCTAATTACAAAGTACACTTAAACCCCTAAACTATGTTTAAGTTACTACTAATATTCTAACAAACATAAAAATGGCCAAATTTTAAGCCGTTTTCTTATCTTCAATGCTAGTTACATATGTTAGACAATTACGACAACAAACCCGAAGTTCGATCACGGAACGCTAGATCACGGGTTGTATCGAGCACAAGTAGCAAACACGAGAGACACGAGACTACAAAGAACCGAAACCCACGAAGTATAAATGAACTATTATATTGTATTACCACAAAACCTCGATCGGTTTACAAGGAAAGAATAATGAAGAATGCGTGTGTATGTTGCCTCACCCCATCTCTATTTATGGAGGTGAGGGTGTAGAACCCAAGTCCTAACCGACTTGGAGTTGCCTTGGCACTCAACTAACACGGAATGGGATGAATGTCTTCCTATTTTTCAGAACAAAACAGGCGAAGCTGCTGAAGACCTGTATAAGACACTTGGGAAAAGGTATGAAGAACTAAGGAATGTGGAGAAGTCCCTGAAGATTAAGCCACTCTTCAAAGTTCCACTGAGAAGAAGAAAGAAAGAGACCAATAGAGTTTGAGCCTGAAGTGTTTATTGTTGGCCTACCACCACATATGTTATTTTCTTCTAAACCTATTTGAGGCTTCAAAAAGGCGAGAATATTTGCCTCCCAATTAAGAATGGTAAATAGCCTATCATTACAAAATTAGGGGATTTTAAAAATTCAAAATAAATAAATTTGTAAAATGAGTAGATATGACAAATTTTGAGTTTAATTTGGGTATATGTGGCATTATGAGTTTTGGTTGGACAAATATGACATTAAAAGGTTTTACACTTTTACTTGAGGATATATGGAATGAGTAATGCTATGTAGGCCTACAATCCATGCTTAAATTAAAACTTGTATAATGCATAAATTACTTGTACAATTGTCTTATATATTTTCTCTATCTAAATCCCTACCAACCAGTTAATAATTTTTTTAAATCCAACAATCAAATCATTAGGGGGTGGCAATGATGCTTAAGCATGCCTCAAACTAAATTGTAATTAGCCAATAGAATGAATCCAACACATTTCATGCCTCATCATGCCTAACCATTTATTTTTAGTGGCAACCATGCCTCAACTTTTAAAGGATTTTTTTATTATTTATTTCTTTTTTAATTTTTTTTTTGGAAAATGCCCCAAACGGTCGACACAATAATGTGTCCAACGGTCAAAAAATTAAATGTTCTCCATCATACCGCTTCGGTGAACATCCCCGCTGAGCTTGCCGAATTCATGATGCCGAGACACTGGCATTGGGGATGCCGAGTGATGCCGAGACCATACCGAGTACGATGCCACCCCCTTAAGTATACAAGTAGCTTGCTAACTTCACTAAACAAAGTACCAGTTGTTAAATGGCGAGAGATACATGTTGTATGGATTTGAGCCCATTAAGCATCGGATTGTGTTTGATGTCCGACCGTTTTCTTCAAAAGTTTAAATCGGCTGGAAAACCTAACTCCATGCATTTTATTTTGGTGTCGACTGGCCTTTCCTTTAAAAACTTAGTCTCAGACGGTAAGCTCCTGTTTTGATGACCTTTGAAGTTGGGATTAAACTCAAGAACTATTTCTTTTAAAAACCCTCGTTGAGTGGTTTATTGGATGTTTGTCTAATTTTGAGCCCATTCTTTAACCTTTATAAATTGTAGAAAGATTGAGTCCTGGTCAAATATTTATAATAATAGACCTGCTAAGTCAATTATTTTCGTTACCCTCTAGTGGGTTTATTCAACTCTAAATATAATTATGATTGTTAACCATGAAGTCAATAACCTAAAAGATTCTATGTGATTTCACATGGGTAATAACTTTGCTTCCAAATTTGATGAGTTTTTGACCAACTTAGGGTCTTTACAAAACTTATTTACCATTATATTGTGTATTTAAAAATATTAACCATTGTATAGTAAATCTCTTTTATGATAATTTATTATTATTTTTTACTTTTTTCGTTGCATTAAAAAGCATTATTTGTCTAATTCTTACATTTTTTTTAATCAAAACCATGCCTTTCACACAGATATTATTGTCAAGTGCCAACATCATTCGACAACGATTGTGTGTTACTCTACTTTTTTTAATTGTTTAATATACATTTAAGTAAATGAAAAATAAGAAAAAAAAAACACTTTTATAGTAGCTTGATAAAATATTTGCACAGACGAAAATTTATTTAACAAAAAAGTAGGTTCAACGACTTCAGGTTTGTTTGTTAAAAGTAGCAGTATCGATGAGTAGTATGTACAAGCAATAACCGTAAAAAATAGCCACAACTCACCGCTTATTAAACAAATACCGAAGAATTAACATTCTTTAAAAATAGCCACAACTCACCGCTCTTTTTGCCAAACTACAACGAGGTATGTTTGGCGTGGAGCAGTGTGTGTGCAATGAACATTTTTATTTTTGATGGTCGTTTGACAAAGTGCGGTGAGTTGTGGTTATTTTTTTACAACTACTGCTAATAGCTACCGCTTACACCGCTACTGCTAGTTTTACTAAACACACCCGAGGTCGTTGAACTTACTTTTTTGTCAAATAATTTTCGTTATTGCAATATTTTATATAGTAGCATTTTTTTTTTCATTTACTTAAATGAATATTAAACAATTGAAAAAAAAAAAAAAAAAAAAAAAAAAAAAAGTATTACACACGGTGGTTGTTGAAAACTGTTGAGACAATACTATATGTGTGAAAGGTGGCATTCATAATCGAAGTTAAGAATTACACAAACAATGTTCTTTAAACAATGGCATGACACTCTGATCTGATCTCTAGTGTAACCGGAAAAATTAAAAAGAGAATAATAAATTAATGTAAAAGGGATTTACTATACAATGGTTAATATTTTTAAATACACTATAGAATGGTAAATAAGTTTTATAAAGACGATAAGTTGGTAAAAAACTCCAAATTTGATATTGTCAACGTCAAATAAACATTTTTTTTATTTTTTATTTTTATTTTTTAGAAAGGAAAAAGATCTTATATGATTGTTACGGGGTGTAAACGAATCGAGGTTTTTGTCGAGTAGCTCGAGCTTGAACTCAACTCAAGCTTTTTTAAGTCGAGCTTTATCGAGCCTCGAAATCAAGCTCAAGCCCATAAAATGACCTCGAAACGTTTAATGAGTCGAGCTTGAGCTTATATAAGCTCGATTTGAGTTATTATATATCTAGCTTTTCGAGCTTTTAAGTGATATATGTGTTTTTATATACATTATGTAAATTTTACGGATTTATATGTAAATAAAGTTATTGTAAAGTACTTATTTATGAATGTATTGAGCTTTTCGAGCCCATCAGCTTGATGCGAATTCAAATTTTATCTTATATTTCAATTTTAGATGGTTAAAAAAACAAATCATTGCAAATAATTAGAGCATTTCGAGCCGATCTCAAGCCTAATTCAAGTTAAAAAAAACAAATGATTGCAAATAATTAGAGCATTTCGAGCCGAGCTCAAGCCTAATTCAACTTTGTCAAGCCGAGTACGAGCTTCTCTCATAAAATCTCGTCGAGCTTGATCCGAATATAATATTTCCGAGTTGTGTCTAGCTCTGCCAAAATTCAACTCGATTCGACTCGTTTAAAACAGACATTTTGAAACCGAGACCACATTAAACCGAGTTGTGTCTAGCTCTCATATGGCCATATTGAAACCGAGACCACATTAAACCATAATGATTAAGATTTTAGTACATTTAAAACAGACATTTTATATTTATGACTGCATGAAAGAACGTACTTAACAATATAGAATAATGATGGATAATCACGATTAGTTATGGTCCAGATCGCGTAGACTATCAACAATTTACAATTCCTTAACTTAAGCTAGTCAACAATAAGGAAATGTTAGTCAACTGTTAAACACCATACCTCATTAATAAGTGCTTAAAGTAATTATTGTTTATGTACAAGTTGATCCCATATTTAGAGAATTGATCAAACTCAATTCACTTTGCTGAGACATGAAGATGTTTCATGATAATTTTCCAACTTTAATTTGCTTCTTGTTGGTTTCTTTCTTACATCGAAACTGGTTCGAGCCAATGATGATCAATCAGGTACTTATGTATAATATCTCTAAATACTAGTATCATTAATCATCTGTATCAGATCTCTTGATCAACGTCTGTGACCCGAAATAATCTTCATACTTATGCTTAGTATTATTATTAGTTAGTTAAAAGTTAGAAGGACCATTTATGTTAAGTAGGAAGTTAATAACTAACTTATGGTTATTTCGGTTGGACATTGACCAAACCGAATGGACACAATGGTTAGGATAGTTCGAATGGACACAACCATTCTTTGAAAAGACACAATGGTTCAACACAATGGTTGGAACCTTATATATATGTAATTACATGTAACATTACAATGGTTAATGAAATTTTAGTTTTTACTTATTCATATTACTTTTGCAATTCACAAATCGATCCAGAAAAGTGGGACAACAATTGGCATCAAGAGCAAGGATTTTATACACCGAAACACAAAACAAAATTCTGCAAACATCATCAAGAATCATCAGACTTCGAAGCCAAAGAATACGCAGGATAGGAGAAGGACAATTCGTTTTTTTCTTCTTGAGCGAGAGATAATCTGTTTTCTTTCTATTCTTCCAAAGAAAACATAAGAAAGTTGAATAAGAAACGCGTAGAAAAGATAGTGCACGATCTAGTTTACGTAAGGAATTGCAAACGCCAACATCAAGCGTATTGGTGTCGAGGAAGAAAAGAGGAGACTTTGTGTAGAAAAAGAGACAACTAGTTGGAGATTAACACAAAGCAAAAATCGTTGTTGTGAAAGAAAAACGTATACGTAGGAATTGAAGATCTTGGAGATAAGTGTGTGGAGATTTTGTTGTGTCGAATTTAACACAACAACAACAACAACGTACGTAGCAACAAAAAAACCAGAAACTTTTTTGTTTTCGCTGCAAAGAAAAAAAGGAACAAGCAAAGATATTGATTTGTTTCAAGAATTACCAAGGCGTGGTAATATAGAACGTGTAAAGTGGTGGTTGTTTTTCGTTGATCTAATCGAAATTCTAGAAATTTTTTGGTTCGATATCACCAATTCGACACAAAGGAAAAAGATAGAAATTGGTTGTTTATTTCTGGTACGAAGCAGAAGCAAAGAAGGAAAGCAAAATTCAGTCCGAATTTTTTTTTGGGTTGGAGATCAAGTCGAATTGAACAAAAGGACAACGAAGCAAAAAAAACAAGGGAACACACAAGGAAATTCAAATCCGTGAATTATCACAACGAGGTCAAAACAAAATTCAAACCTTTGAATTTCGTTACAAATTTTCATATTATAGATACTCGTATTATTACTAGGATTTCCGAAAACTATTATTGTTCCCGTAGTTTTAAGTATACCACAAAAGATTAGGAATTCTCATTGATTTAGAAAGTGAAGATCATTAACACTTTCAATATGGGCGATGACGCAAATGCAACAGCTACATTAAAACCCTTAACACCTATTGCACAATACCAATGCCCTAAGTTAAAAAACACAAATTATACGGTATGGGCTATACAAATTAAAGTTATATTAGAAGCACATGGTTTATGGGATACAATAGAACCTAAGGAAGGCGTAGAAGTAGATGAAAAGAAGGATAAGTCAACTATTGCCCTTCTATATCAAGCGTTATCAGAAGATGTAATTTTACAAGTAGCAAGTTGTAAAAAGGCAAAAGAATTATGGGATTCACTAAAAAGGAGACACGTAGGAGAAGAGAAAGTGCAACAAGCAAAGTTGCAATCTTTAATGATAGGATTTAATGCCCTTCAGATGAAGGATGATGAAACCGTGGATGCATTTTCAGATAAGTTAAACGGTTATGTTACTAAGGCAAAAGAACTAGGCAAAACATTGGATGAATCACTAGTAGTTAGAAAACTATTAGACTCCACACCAGATAGATTCATTCAGATAGTAGCATCCATAGAACAGACTAGTGATCTAGATGATATTACCCTAGATGAGATCACTGGAAAACTCAAGGCATTTGAGGAAAGAATAAAACTCCGTAAGGGAAATCAAGTTGAAAGCCAGGATAATTTACTATTCACACAGGGTGAACACTCAGATAGAGGAAAGAAATTTATTAAACGCGGAGGTAAACAAAATTATTCAAAGAAAAACTGGCGGAAAAACAGATATAGAAATAACTCACATGAAGGAAACTCAAACTATAAGGGAAACCCAAATAAGAATACGAATAGGAAGGATTTGAGTACCGTTAGATGTTACAAGTGCAATAAGCTTGGACATTTCATGAACACATGTAGATCAAACACAACAGCTCAGGAACATTCAAACCTTATCTTAGAAGATGAAGAACCATCACTATTAATGACCGTACATGAAACCAAATATGAAGAAGTACTGTTGAATGAAGGCCAAATTCAACCAGGAAAATATGTTTCAAAGGATGAAAGCGTATGGTATTTAGATAACGGTGCGAGTAACCATATGACAGGAACCAAAACTCATTTTAAGGATATAGATGAAAAGATAACAGGACGAGTACGTTTTGGAGATGGGTCATATGTAGAAATAAAGGGAAAAGGCTCTATATTATTAGGTTGTATAAACCAAGAACAAAAGGTAGTAACGGATGTATATTATATACCGAACCTTAAGAGCAACATACTAAGTCTAGGACAACTTACAGAAATAGGTTGTAGAGTTATAATGGATGGGAATAAATTGACTTTGTATGACAAGAGCAGAAGGTTGTTGATGAAAGTAGAAAGATCTAAGAACAGACTTTACAGTATTAAACTACGAATAGACTCACCTATATGTCTATTAGCAAATATAGATAACCCAGCATGGTTATGGCATGCTAGATTAGGTCATCTAAACTTTGACGATATCAACAAGATGACTAGAAAGGGTCTAGTAAATGGATTACCTAGAATAAATCATGTAGGACAGATTTGCGATGCATGTTTATTGGGAAAGCATAGTAGAACACCATTTCCAAACCAAGCTAAATTCAGATCAGAGAACCCGTTGGATTTAATATATGGAGACCTTTGCGGTCCTATAAGTCCAGCAACACACTCAGGCAAGAAACTTATATTCTTGTTAGTAGACGATTGTACACGATTTATGTGGGCTTACTTTCTTACTTCAAAAGACCAAGCCTTTAGTACATTCAAGGAATTTAAGCATAAGGTAGAAATGGAATTGAGATTGAAAATAAGGATGTTTAGAACAGATAGAGGTGGTGAATTTATATCAAATGAATTCACACAATACTGTAAGGATAATGGGATAGCTAGACAATTGACAGCACCATACTCACCACAACAGAATGGAGTAGTGGAGAGAAGAAATAGGACAGTGTTATCAACTACTAGAAGTATGATGAAAGCCATGAAGTTACCTTTAACTTTTTGGGCGGAAGCAGTGAAACACGCTATTTACATACTAAATAGGGTACCTACAAGAGCCCTAGTAGATAAAACTCCATATGAGGCACTCTACAGTAGGAAACCAAACCTAGAAAACCTAAGGATATTTGGATGCACAGCTTATGCTAAGATAACAACACCTCACTTAAAAAAGCTGGATGATAGAAGCATACCAATGATCTATTTAGGAGTAGAGGAAGGATCAAAAGCATGTAGGTTATATGATCCAATAGCCAAGAAGAAATATGTTAGTAGAGACGTTAAATTTATGGAAACTAAACCGTGGAATTGGGACAAGAATGGAGAGGATACAAGTACACAAGACACCTTTTGGACTAGTTTTGTAGTAGAGGAAGTTGACGATTCAAATCAAATACCCGTCAACATAGGAAATGATGATGTAATTCCAATACCGGATCCTTTACCAGATCCAACATCAGAACCAGATTCATTATCAGAACCAAACTCCCCCTCTCAACCAAACTCACCATTCACACCACCAACATATAGTTACGAACCTAACTCACAAAGTGAAATAGAAACTACTATTAGTTCACTTAGAAGCTCGTTAGGAAGCTCTGGAAGAATTGATCATACACCAGTTAGAGGATTAAAGGATTTGAAAGCAATCTACGAAACAGCTAGTGTCGTTGAAGCACCTAGTTTACTCTTCATAGAAGAAGAACCTCGTAACTACAAGGAAGCATCAAAAGATCATAAATGGATTGAGGCCATGAAGATTGAATTGGATTCAATAAACAAGAACAACACATGGATTCTTACTACATTGCCAGAAAATCAAAAGGCAATTGGACTCAAATGGGTATTTAAAACCAAAAGAGATGCACATGGAAATATTATCAAATACAAAGCACGGTTAGTAGCAAAAGGATACGTACAAGAACAAGGAATAGACTTCGATGAAGTATTTGCCCCAGTTGCTAGGATAGAAACAGTTCGTTTGATATTGGCCTTAGCAGCATATTATAGTTGGCAAGTTCATCACTTAGACGTAAAATCAGCATTTCTACATGGAGATTTAAAAGAAGAAGTCTACGTTACACAACCTGAAGGATTCGTACAACCAGGAGAATCAGGAAAAGTGTACAAGCTTATTAAAGCTTTATATGGATTAAGACAAGCACCGAGAGCTTGGAATGTGAAGCTTGATCAAACCTTAAAGTCATTAGATTTCAAGAAGTGTAACCTCGAACAAGCAGTATATACAAGGAGAACCAAGAACTCAACAATTATAGTTGGAGTTTATGTAGACGATTTAATAATCACAGGCACTCCAAAGAAAGAAGTAGAATTATTTAAATCCCAGATGGAAGACAAGTTTGAAATGAGCGACTTAGGATTGTTAGCTTATTACCTTGGGATAGAAGTTACACAGACAGGAGGAGAAATTACAATCAAGCAAACAGGTTATATTAACAAGATCTTGAAGGAAACAAACATGGAAGATAGTAATGATACGAAGATACCAATGGATCCCGGTACTAAGTTGGTCAAGGCGGAAGATGGAGAATCAGTTGACGCAACTTATTACAGAAGCTTAATTGGAAGTCTCAGGTACTTACTACATACAAGACCAGATCTTAGTTATTCAGTCGGACTACTCAGCAGATGGATGCAAGAACCAAAAGACCATCACCTGAAAGCAGTAAAGCAAGTAATCCGATACATCAAAGGAACAAGAGAGCACGGCATAATTTATAAGAAAGAAGGCGGCTGCAAGATTACAGGATATAGTGATAGTAGCTATGGAATCAACACTGATCAAGGAAAAGGAACTACAGGCGTAGTATTTTATTTTGGAGAGTCACCCATTACATGGAGCACTCAGAAACAACCGACAGTGGCACTATCATCATGTGAATCAGAATTTATGGCGGCTACAGCAGCAGCATGTCAAGCACTATGGTTGAAAAGATTACTCAGTGAATTAACTGGAAATGAAGAACAAAAGATAACGTTGAAGATCGATAACGTTTCAGCAATAGCATTAGTAAAGAACCCAGTATTTCATGGAAGAAGTAAACACATCGACATTCGATACCATTTCATTCGAGAATGCGTAGAGAATGGACACATCAACATAGAACATGTCAGAGGAGAACTACAAAGAGCAGATATACTAACAAAGGCTCTACCAAGATTGAAGTTCATGACAATGCGACAGATGCTCGGAGTTCAAGATTTAACAAGAAGCAACGATGAAGATTAAGGAGGAGAATGTGACCCGAAATAATCTTCATACTTATGCTTAGTATTATTATTAGTTAGTTAAAAGTTAGAAGGACCATTTATGTTAAGTAGGAAGTTAATAACTAACTTATGGTTATTTCGGTTGGACATTGACCAAACCGAATGGACACAATGGTTAGGATAGTTCGAATGGACACAACCATTCTTTGAAAAGACACAATGGTTCAACACAATGGTTGGAACCTTATATATATGTAATTACATGTAACATTACAATGGTTAATGAAATTTTAGTTTTTACTTATTCATATTACTTTTGCAATTCACAAATCGATCCAGAAAAGTGGGACAACAACGTCCCATTGCAGGATTCATAAGCATAGACTGTGGGATTGCCAAAGGCTCAACCTACACTGATAATATAATGTCACGGGTATAAACTATGTATCTGATGCCGGCTTCATAGATAGTGGCGAACCACATAACATATTGCCATTATACAACTCATCCGCAGATTATATACAGCTTATCACCCTCAGAAGTTTTCCTGAAAACATCAGAAACTGCTACACTCTAAAGCCATTACAAGGAAAGGGCAATAGATATCTAATAAGGGTATCGTTTATGTACGGGAATTATGACTTGTACAGTCGATATCCAGAATTTGATGTCTATCTTGGACCTGAGTACTGGGATACCATCAAATTTAATTCGTCAACTCAAGTAACAAGCACTGAGATAATCCACGTATCTCCATCAGATTACGTAAATGTTTGTTTGGTAAATACAGGTCATGGGACACCTTTCATATCAACAATAGAGTTACGGCTTCTTGGGATCAACATGTATACGGCATTTAATTTTGGACCATTATGTCTTTACAAACGCGAAGTTCCTGCATTCGCATCGACAACAGTCAGGTCAGCCTACCATGTTTATTATTTTCATTTTATTTATTTTTTTATTTATTTTTTAAAAGCACGAAGACATAAGTACTAACATTATTTTTCTGATTATTTAATTTGGTTATATAGGTATAAAGATGACAAGTATGATCGACTATGGAACCCAGGTTTATGGTGGTTGGATACTAATGTCTATCAAACACAAGATAAAATTTATCCAGACCCTGATACAAGCATTGATCCACCATCAGAAGTCATGAATACTGCCGCCAACCCACATTACACTGATTATATTTACTTTACTTGGTATCCTGTTAGTGCCACCGATAAGTTTTTCATGTACCTGCACTTTGCTGAAACTGAAAAACTGGAAAGTAATGATTCCAGAGAATTCAATATTTATCTGAATGGGAACGTCTGGGATGGACCTTGGACTCTGGAATATCACAGAGTCACCACCCTTTATAGCAAAACACCTGAGATCGTAGCACCAAATTATACACTCACAATCAATAAAACAAAAAGGTCAACCCAACCTCCCATCATCAACGCTCTCGAGCTTTATATTTTAAAACCGTTTTCAAAAAGGCAAACACATGATCAAGATGGTAAGTGTAGAATCTGTCAACTTAATTACATAGTGATAATAATCAAGACTATCTTACATGCCACTAACCCCAATAATGTTATAACTATTTTTGATATTAGCTGCTGCATTGTGGAGCATCAAGTCAACTTACAAGGTAACAAAACACTGGCAAGGAGATCCATGTGCTCCACAAGTAGAATTTGTTTGGGATGGTATCGGATGCAGCTACAATGATACCGATTCTCCTAGAATTGTGTTCTTGTAAGTACACAATTTGGACATCCCCCCAAGTTATAATATGTTATGATTGTAATAACTTATTCATATTTCACTACATACTATGAATCAGGAATCTGACTGCTAGTGGACTAAACGGAGTTATAGATCCTGGATTCGCTAATCTTACAAGGGTACATATATTGTAAGTTTTATTGATTTAAGCATAGAACAGTGAGTGAGGCTACACAGTACATCAATCCATCCAGGAAACGGAAATTCAATTAGGGTATTTAATTGGCATTTCTTATGTTAAGTGCTGATTGGCGTATTGCACTATTTACTAGAAATAAGCACTTTTTAAAATGTTTGGATTGCTAAGTGATTATTGGCCTATTTTGGAAGGATATAAACACATATGGAGGTGCTTATTATAAAGTGATAATAAGCTATATACAAAAGCTAAATATATGCAACCCCAACACCCCCTTAGGAATCGAAGCTATAAAAAGTCATAGAAATGTTTCATCATCTACCCTTCTCTCCATTCCTATTTCAGGGATTTGTCCAACAATAACTTAACAGGAACAATACCTAAGTTTCTTGCTGGACTGAATTTCTTGAAGGTCCTGTAAGTTATTTTCTCCTTGAACTAGCATCACAAGTTTACTTACATGGAATAGGATCAATATTACTAACTATTTATTATAGTAATTTAACAGGAAACCATTTCACCGGTCCACTTCCATCAGAGCTCCTAGAAAAGTCAAACAAGGGATCATTGTCATTGAGGTTTGCTACTTAATTTAACTACCAATACTGAAGTTTTAATGCTCAGAATTGCTTAAGAATTTCACATTTATTTTCACATAATCAGTTTCGATGGCGAGGGTCCTGGTGATATTGCAGGTTCTTGTGACACAAATCATTGTAAGAAGAAGAAGGATAACAAATTTATTGTTCCAGTAGTAGCAACGGCAGCTTCACTCTTCATGATCTTGATTGCACTCGCCACCATATGGACGGTTACAAAACAAAAAGCACGGGGTATGTCAAACTCTCCTCTTCGGTTCTGTAGTCTTGTTAAAGAATATTTATCCAAAATCTATAAATGCATAAATAACATAGACTAGCTTAATTAAGTCATGAAAGATCACTAACTGGATGAATGGAAGCAGACAAAAGGAGAACAGGCACTGAGCTGGACATAAAGAAGCAAGAGTACACATACTCAGAGATACAAAGCATGACCGACAACTTCAATGTTGTTCTTGGCAAAGGAGGATTTGGAACAGTTTACCATGGGCACATTGATGATACACAAGTTGCTGTCAAGATTCTTTCCAGAACATCCCTCCAAGGGGACAAGGAATTTCAGGCCGAGGTAACATAAACACACACACACACACACAACTGGCACAAGAAATGCGCGCATAAACTGGAAAACTGTATGCATGGCTAACTAAATCTTTTTTCTTATATACAGGCCAATCTTCTACTGAACATTCATCATAAAAACATAACTTCACTTGTTGGGTACTGTAATGAAGGCAGCCACAAGGGAATCATCTACGAATACATGGCTAATGGGGACTTAGAAAGCCATATCTTTGGTATTTTCATTGGTCACATATCCTCATAACTTTAGATATATGAATATATCCATAGTTCTGAGCTTGACATGAATTTAAAACTTGTCTATACACTACTAATTTGAATTTCTTGAGCAGGTGTTGTTAGCAATTTCTGGATTATACGATCACCAATACACAAACAAACTGGAATTTTATTATAATGTAAATCACAATGTTTACAAAGACTTCTAACCCTATTTATATTAACCTAACCGACACAATCCTTAATGAAACGTTGTGACCGGTTATAAACTTTTACATTGACCCTTTACACCCCTAATCTATTTACAATGACACTTTAAACCTCGGACTTATTAACAGATTATATATCAACATTCCCCCCTAATCTGTTAAAAGTCAAAGCCTTCAAATCTTCCATGCATCTTCAATCTTCCACTGACTTAAGAAACAAAGCCAACTGCTTCTTTCATTTCTTTGCACCCGCCAAACGAGTCTTGATCCAAAGCAATCCGCTTATTCCGAATCATGCCCGTTTATTCTGCACTGCTGGTCAGTATCTGGTTCTTCCTTCCTGGTTTTTTTATTTGATCTCCCATTCTTTGATCAAACCCGCTTCGCTGTTGAATGTCAAGTCCGCCTTGCTAATAATTATTACTTCCGCCTCCTGCTAATGGCAATTATTTCCGCTTCCCTGCTATTGACAATCAAAAACCCGCTTCTCCGCTGTTGATCTTAACACCCTTGATCAAATCTCTAAACCAAATGTTCCTAATACCTACAGTGCCCTGGTTAACCAACGGTTTACCTACTGTATTTTCCAAGAATAGTACCCTAGTTTCCTATTAACCGACTATCCTTAATCCTCCTGGTTTCACCACAAAACCAAAACAACTTCCTGATTTCACCACAAAACCAAAACAACTTCCTGGTTTCACCACAAAACCAACACAACTTCCTGGTTTCACCACAAAACCAACACAACTTCCTGGTTTCACCACAAAACCAATACAACCTCCTGGTTTCACCACAAAACCAACACAACTATTCTAATCGATTCTAATCATAATACTTCTTAATTCCAACACTAAATACCCACAATTCGAAATTGAGAAAAAAACTTATCTGACTGTTCGGTTCCGCAATTTCCTTTCCTTGCACAACGAACCACAACAAGATATTGAATTCTTTGTTTACTTCCTTTTTTTTTCGAACAGCAACCATATGAATCGTCCTTCCGTCTTCAACAACAAGAATCGTCCTTCTGTCTTCAATAACAAGAATCGTCCTTCTGTCTTTTTTCAAAACCTCGAACAAACAACCACAAATCTTCAATTCGTTCTTCCTTTGGTATCTACGACTCCGTGATGATGATCCAATCCCAACAAACCGCTGCCCTCTTCAAACAATCGGACTCCTGATATTGTTCCAAAAAAAAAAAAAAAAAAAGACGCAGCCTTCTTCAATTGATCCAACCTTAGGCTCTGATGCCACTGTTAGCAATTTCTGGATTATACGATCACCAATACACAAACAAACTGGAATTTTATTATAATGTAAATCACAATGTTTACAAAGACTTCTAACCCTATTTATATTAACCTAACCGACACAATCCTTAATGAAACGTTGTGACCGGTTATAAACTTTTACATTGACCCTTTACACCCCTAATCTATTTACAATGACACTTTAAACCTCGGACTTATTAACAGATTATATATCAACAGGTGTGAGTTCAAATGTCTTGAGTTGGGAAGAAAGACTGCAAATAGGATGTGATGCAGCACATGGTCAATATGCAGATAAAACAAATCTGTTTGACTTCATATTTAGCATCAATGATCATGAAGGCGCTTGACTAATACAGGGTTTTCTATTTTCTAGGGCTTGAGTACCTGCATCATGGTTGCAAACCAGGGATAGTTCACAGAGATATCAAGTGTACCAACATTTTACTGAATGGGACATTTCAGGCAAAACTAGCAGACTTTGGGTTGTCCAAAGCTTTTCCAGCAGAAGGTGGTACCCATATTTCAACAGTAGTTGCTGGCACCCCTGGTTACCTTGACCCTGAGTGAGTTTAACTTATCTTATACTTGTTAGTTATATTTACCACCATAAGAAATGCTTTGTTTCAGAAAAATAAAAAAAAAATAAAAACAAAATAACGTGACTTAAATAGTTACCATTATTCTGGATTGTAAATTCTGAAAGTTTGCAGTTTCCACAGTTCCACTCATCTTTATGTTAGATATGGATCCTTCTGCTGTTAATGCAATAAGAATTCTGGCTTTCAGGTATTACACGTCAAACAGATTGACAAAGAAAAGTGATGTTTATAGCCTTGGGGTTGTGCTTCTAGTGGTGATAACAGGCAAACCAGCAGTAATCAAATACGACAATGAAAGCATACACATAGTTCGATGGGTTAAGATAATGCTGACAGACGGGAACGTGAGAAATATAGTTGATCCAAGGCTAGCAGGGGATTTTGACATCAATACAGCATGGAAGGTAGTAGAATTGGCAATGGCATGTGTTGACCAAATACCAAGCAAAAGACCAACCATGAACGAAGTGGCAATGGAGTTAAATGATTGTTTGATGATAGAGGGAGCTCGTCAGGAGACGGAACCAAATGAGTTAAACGGATTCATGTCTCTTAATCTGGATAGTGCATATGGTCCAAACCCAAGATAGTGAATCTAAACACATTTTGATGGTAATATCTGTGTGATACTTTATTTGTTTGTTGTGAATTTTATGTATTGATTATAATGCAGCTGTTGCAAGTTATACATGTAAGCAAACTAAAACAATCGTACACTTGATCTCTGTGTTAACCTTAATTATGTTTCCAGAAAACTGTTTGTAGGTTCGTTTAGGGATTTTGGGAGTTGTTAGTCTTATAAGATCTTTATAATAGTTATTTGAATCAGATAAAAACTTGTCTAGACAACAAGGTATATGAGCACTAGATGGAAATGAAAGAGTTTATACTAAGAAACTTATGTAAGTCAACACTTGAAATCACACTCAAACATTTCCCTACTTCTTAACAATGATTTCAGATTTGGATTTCTATGGACAATACCTTTCACCCTTGACTTTTTAATCTATACCCACATAAAGTAATTATGATAGAGGTTCCTGAGATCATAGATCTTAATAGTTCATAGTTAATGTAGTAAAAGTTCAAGTTTGAGGGTACCACAAATTTAGGGCCCGCTTGGTTCGAAGTGAGGAAAAGGAAAGGGAAAGAGAATGCAAAGGAATGAGTGAGATGAGTAATCAATCCCTTACCGCTCAATTTACTCTATAATGATTGATTACCCATTACGGGGTAATCAATCCCTTTGCACCCCCTTACCAAGCACAAAACAATTAGTGATGTGGGCCCTTTTGAATACCTTACTCATTCCCTACCCCTTAACCTCCCCACCAAGCACCCCTAAAGTAATTACCAAGAAGCTTACATGAATAGCTTCGGTATTTACTTCAATCATTTGTGTTACCTCTTTTTAGATTGAAACTTTGAATTGAATGAGGCTAAGCACCATTACACATTTTTCTACATTATCATATTAGTAAAAGATTGAAGTCCAACCCAAGATAATAATAAACCCTTATAAAATCTAGACAAAATATCAATATACAACTCATATTTGCCATAGAACCAATGAAACAATCCTACCTATTTTTTTTTATCAAAAAAAAAAAAAAAAAAAAAAAAAAACACAAAAACAAAAACAAAAAAAACAAAACAAAAACTTTCACCATTTTTAAAAATTAAATATCTGGCAAACCGTTAATCATTATGCGAAAAAAATTATATCATC
This sequence comes from Artemisia argyi, assembly GCA_030686995.1. Taxonomy (NCBI): domain Eukaryota; kingdom Viridiplantae; phylum Streptophyta; class Magnoliopsida; order Asterales; family Asteraceae; genus Artemisia; species Artemisia argyi. The sequence continues at coordinate 10,789,711 of CM060689.1, read as the reverse complement.
GCAACGAGCTGAGAATTAAATTATCTTTCTATAGATATGCATTGTTATATACTTTCGACGGATTTTTTTTTCAACGAATTTTTTTTTCTTCAAAATTTCCTCCCAGAAAAATCACATGTGATTTGTAAAAATCACATACGGTTTGTGAAAATCAAATCATATGCGATTTATACGAATCACATGTGATTCGTAAGAATCATATGTGATTTGTAAAAATCAAATCATATATGATTTTTACGAATCACATGTGATTTTTCTGGGAGGAAATTTTTAAAAAAATGTTTGTCCAAAAAACAAAAGTTCGTCGAAAGTATATACAATTGCATATCTATAGAAAGATGATTTAATTTTCGTCGCGATGATGTATTTTTGTAGCTTGAAAATTTACCGTTTGCAAGATATATTATTTTAAAAAAAATGTGGAAAATAATTTTTTATTAATTTAAATAAAAAATGATAGCTATGATTGGTTTATTCGTTGTATGGCAAATATAATTTCTGTATTGATCTCACCTTAACATTTTTGTCAGCATAGTGGTGACCTAAAAGATTCGTGTTAACCACGAAGTCAGTAACCTAAAAGATTCATCCAGCCCAAGACTTATAATAAGAAACTCTTGTATTATCTTTTATATAATAAAGGAATTACAAAATCACTAAGATTATTTTTTTTTCACTAAGATTAATTTTGCAAAATTACTCCGAAATGATGTAATTCTTTTATTATATACTCCATCCGTCCCAAAATACAAGTTCAGTTTGACTTTTTGAATCGAACTTTGACATTAAATATATATTTTTTGTATTTTATATTACTTAATGAAAATTATACCAAATGAAAATACATTGAAAACACATTCATTCATATATTTTGCATCAAGTCTTACATAATAGAAACAAAAATATTTAAGGTCAAAGTTCGATTCAAAAAGTAAAACTGGACTTATATTTTGGGACGGAGGTAGTAAAAAGATATAATAAAGGAATTACATCATTTCGGAGTATTTTTGACAAAACAATCTTAGTGGAAAAAAATTGGGCCAAGAGTAAAGGTCTATTTTGGAACATAGGCAAAATCGAGCAATATTATTGGCCAATAAAAAATCAAAATTAAATTGATTTTGTTCAAACTTTAATAAATTTGATGGAGAATTTGATTAAGAAAAAAACGCATAAAAATATAGGTGTTAAATTTATGAAAATAAAAACTTAAATAAAGATGAGTAATTAATAAAATATTAGTGGTTGAATTTTAAATATATTATATGAAGTTAAGTGTAAAATTATAAATCTCTATGTTTTTCGATAACTTTAGATAATAAACAAATAACCCCTTACACTTTATACCCGCTACACTTTATAATATAAACTATGTTTACAATTACATGAGTATTAGTATTAGTTTGAGACTTCCATCCATTAAACTTACAAAATTTTATAACTGTACGAATTAGTTTTAATATATGTTAATTACTTTTAAAATAAATATTAGTTTTAAACTTTCATCTATTAAAATATATTTTTATTAATTACATTAAATATAAATAAGAACTCATGTTATCCTGTTTAAAAGTTTAATCTATACGTACACAGGTTTGAATATTAAATACAGTTAAATTATTATTAACGGTAATATAAATATCAAATGATAAGTACGAGTTACTGTGATATGAAAATAAATATACGCGATTGTACTTATAACGACTCATGTAATTATTATTTAAAGTTTATATACGGATATCCGGAAAAACATTCTTAAAAAACTTTATGGAGTATATTTTAACTTCATCAACGCTAATTATGTGCTACTGAACTTGCACATTTTGTACAACATGATATTAATTGTTAAAGTTAATCAACAAAATCAACCTCAACATTAACATCTATGTCAGCTAAATAAAGTTAAATTTTTCATCCAATAAATTTTTTACAAAATATTAATTGATATTAATACATAATGAAAAACTCCTTATTAGTTGTATTTATATTATAAATTCTTATATGTCATATAGTAAACAAAAAATTTAAAATAAATTTAATTTATGTGTAAACCCATGTGATCAAAGAACATTTGACCCAATAACATTATAAAGAGACAAGCTCAAGAATCCAATAAAAGGTCGATGCCGCGGTTATATTTACAATTTCTGCTAACTATTTTTCTTACTTTCGCACATGTTTATGCTCTAACTTTTTAAAATATACATAAGATTTTCTGTTTTTAAACGATAATACTATATAATTAATTTTTTCTGAAAAAACCCCGTGCGTGCACGGGTATTATAACTAGTATTATACTATGAAATCTCAAAAATTCATGTTAACCACGAATTAGTAACCTAAAAGGTTTTAATTAAACTATGATCAAACAGATAATTTCGAGTCTTTTGTGTCAAGCCAAAAGCCAGAGCACTAATAATACAAATAAATTTCACAATTATTATCTTAATTTCATATTTGAAATTTTAATGTCAAACCAACAAACTTTTTTTAGTAAAAAAACGCAAGTGATGCATATATAGAGAAAAGTTCAATATATAGAACACAAATTTTCTAAAGATCAAATGAACAAATCCTAAGCATTCATTTTTTCATCAAACTAAAAAAACACAATTTCATTATTTTTTCTGAAAAGTAATTATCTCACAACCCGTTAATCGTTACGCGAAACAAATCATACCATCGTGACGAGAATTAAATTATCTTTCTATAGAGGGGCAATTCTATATATACATTCGAGGAACGTTTATTTTGATTTTTTTTGTGAGTGTTACGCGCGCTTCATGTCTAAAATTACAAATCACATGTGATTTTTTCAGAAGCATATTTAAACACGAAATAAAACTCAAAAAAAAAAAAGTTCCTCGAAAGTATATTGAAGTGTCCATCTATTGAATATTAAAAAACTTCTCGTCGCGATAGTGTATTTTTTGTTGCTTAATAATTTATTGTTTGCAAGATGCTTTATTTTCAAAAAAAGTATGAAAAGTGGTTTCATTTTTATTTTGTTGAAAAAATAGTGATCTGTGTTTGTTTATTAAATTTTTAGAGAATTTGTGTTATATATTAATCTCAACTCTGCATATATATAATCGTCCAATATGAAACTGAGACCACATTAAACAATGTAAAAGCACGATAAATTGTAAGTAGTTAACCTAGCGGGTTTAATAAACTCTCAATATCAAGTATGATGTTAACAGCAAAGTCAATATTCAAACGTAAATAATTTCTAATGGACAATAATCATACATCAACGTTGACATGCTCTTTATTTCATATTTATAAACTATTCCCATTTGACGTTTTCATTGTCAAATATACTATATATAATGTCTTTCCTATTATAGAAGGAACAAGATCTATATACAACTGTCATAGCTCCTAAGTGCTAAACATGATACTATAGTAAACTATATAAAAGCACCAGGTATTTTAAATAAAAAGATTTAACTGCAGAACAGCATAAAAAAGGATCAAGTTGATCAACATTTAAACAACTTTTTATATTTTTGACTATATGAAGCAAAGTATAAACCACCTATCAAATTGAACGGTGATAAAGACCAGGGGCGGAGACAGGTCTATAAGTGATCAGGTTTACAATTTTTGACAATAATTCAATGGACTAACTAAACAAAACATATAATACAAATTTGAGTACTAGGTTCATTTAGGAAAAATCGGGATTTTTGACCTAAAATAACACTACGAGGCAAAAATTCATGGGGTTCCCGTAAATCCCCGGGAACCCTATTGGGTCCTCCCCTGATAATGACAATGAACCTCCTCACAATCGGTTTAGAGTCCAACTGGCACACATTTGGGGTGGCCTAAGAAATGGTCGGAAACGGTTGCGTCAAAGATTCGCCCTTGGCAGCCCCAGCATGGAAAAGTACCCCATCCATTTTTTGAAGCAATATATTTAATATTATGAAAAATTATGGGTACTCGTGTTTAGTTATGGCCGATACTATCAGCAATTCCTTAACTTAAGCTATTTAAAAATTATACAGTAACTGTTAGTTAATTGTTTCACACAATACACCAACTATAAGTACTAAACACACTTATTTTGTATGCACAATATAAACCCATGTCCATAGACTTCTTCAAAAATTAGTTCTGTTGGTTGAGAAATGAAAATGTTTCATGTTTTTTTTTTTTTTTTTTTTTTTTTTTTTTTTTCAACTTTGGTTCTTGCGTGTTTATTTGTTACATCAATATTGGTTCTAGCTGATGATGATCAGGCAGGTACTTATGCAAAATTTCTCTAAGTACTAGTATCATCAACTATCAATATCAAATTTCTTGACCGACGTCCAATTGAAGGATTTATAAGCATAGACCGTGGGATTGCCGAAGGCTCAACCTACACTGATAATGTCACGGGTATAAACTATGTATCTGATGCCGGCTTCATTGATAGTGGCGAACCACATAACATATTGCCATTATACAAGTCATCTGCAGTTTTTGCACAGCTTATCACCCTCAGAAGTTTTCCTGAAAACATTAGAAACTGCTACACTTTAAAGCCATTACAAGGAAAGAGTAATAGATATCTAATAAGCGTATCATTTATGTACGGGAATTATGATTTGTACAGCCGATACCCAGAATTTGATGTCTATCTTGGACCTGGGATACGATTAAATTTAATTCGTCAACTCTTTTTTTGGGGTAAAAGGTCAAAAGACCCGGTAAATATATTACTCTAAAAACCGTTTAAGTACAAAGGATATGGGTGAATCCCATACCTCAGCCCGTTACATAAGCGTAAAGCTTACATAACAAGATACTTTCTATTCTCTAAACAAGAAAATAAGCCACTACTGAAAAGATAACATTAGACTCCTACGAAAACAAAACTACTTCCTACCAAGGCCTTGGGGATTTATACCATACATGTCATAAAAAGCATCCAAATTTCCTGGAAGATTGCAGACCTGCTTTGCATAGTCATCATAATCATAGTCATCATAATTATCTTCACGATCGTGACCACCACCAAATAGGTTCATTGACTCATCAAAAGTGTTCACAACCTCTTCTTCATCACTGTCAGAATCAACAATCTCTCCCACCTTAAAAAATGGGTTAACTCTCTTAGTAGAAGTTGTAGACGGAGAAAACGAAGAACTAGACTTAATAGCCGCGACCCGCACTTTCTCTTTAACAACACTCACAAGCGGTTCTTGTGATACATTACCAGACTTTTGAGACCCATCCACCTTAGCTCCTTTTTTATTACCCGGGTAATCTACCTTTTTAATCGGATGACCATCGTCATCCACAAGAGTAGGTTTCCCATCAACAATTAGCTTTTCAAGCTCCATAATTTTATAAACAACAGGAGTAGGAACAACCTCCTTAGCTTCCATTGTACTACCAGAATCCAACTCAGCCCCATAATTAGCCACAACATGAGTAGGAATGCCACATTCATCTGTATCAATCATATTAAGGGCATCAAAAGGATTCGATGTATTAATCTTTGTAACACTCATACTAGCCACTTCAGTGGCCTTTTTCTTTAGACTAACCACCTTCTTAGGCTCAGGAGGAGGTGCCTTAGGCCTATACTGAAAATTAGGACCCACAACAGGTTTAGTAAATCCTCCTTTGCCCGGTACACTATGGCTATTGTTCTTACCCTTATTTTTGTGGTTGACAATTTGGAAACCATCACTATTCTTTTACGTAGGCTAAATTTGAGGGGGGAACAAATTTAGGACTGTTATCCAGCGTATGACCAAATATCTTAATTCGTCAACTCAATCAGCAAGCATTGAGATAATCCGTGTATCACCATCAGATTAAATATATGTTTGTCAGGTAAATACAGGTCATGGGACACCTTTTATATCAACAATAGATTTACGGCTTCTTGGGATCGAAATGTATATTATGAAGCATCTAAGTTTGGACCTGATACGTGGGGATTGCACCCTCGCAACAGGTTTTACCTCTCAAGGGATCTCGAGAAGCTTACAACCCCCACCAGGCAGTGTACCTGATCGTTGTAGTATAGTATAATGACAAGTACCGGGGATTGATCGTTCAACTCAGGAATAGTGTCGCTAAAATTAGTGAATACTCTCCCACCCCTGGCGATTTTGGCGACCAACATCAACCCTAAATCGAATTCAACCTGATCGATCCTGCCTATACAATCCTCAATTGAGTTTGATTCTCTTACTTTAATTGTTGATTATATCAAATCGTTACTGGGTTTAGGGTTCTTGTCTCAATCGCATCTTAGGGTTTTTTTGTTAATCGGTTACCAGGTTTAATTATCTTCTTTTAATTATTACTTACACCGATTGTGACATCACTGTTATCATGGGTTAGTTATTGCGATTCTATGCTTATAAACCCTAGTTTTTCTAGGGTTTTACTCAGTTAGTTTGAAGACCAGACGTATCTTCTTCTTGTTTATTTGTTTGCAATTTATTGGTTAAGGGTTTCATGATGTCTGATATGGGAGAGAAGAATGCTGACCATCTACAGTCAGCTGTAACAAGAGTGTCTCGTTTGGAGGGACAAATTGATAACCTGAACGAGGGTAACGATCAGGTTGTTCTGGAGAATTTGGAGCATGGTTCGTCATCTCATGTTTCAAAACAGCCTAATGTGGAGCAATTAATTGCTAATGCACATAACAAGTTTGATGAAGTAATGAATAAAATTAACAGTGATATTGCTAATATGGCTTCATCTTCTGAGTTGAACAATTCGAGTGGTCTTGGGATTCATATGAATCAGAGTTTTACTTCTGATCCTAATGCACCCAAGATTGATACTACTAGTGGTAATGGAGTTAAGTCGGTTTCTTACGTGGGTGTTGCTTCTAATGATTCCCAGAAACATGTGTCTAATTTTTGGAGGTTAGAATGCAGCAAAAAGAAGGATAATGTTGACCTTTCTGTCCCGTTGAAAGTAGTGGAAGAGGTGAACATGAGGTTTGAGAATACTCTCTACGGATACTTCCTTGGTCAACGTCTTGCTTTCCCTGTTGTTGATTATTATGTTCGCAATGCGTGGTCTAAGTATGGTTTACAAAAGGTTATGATGAATGCTAAGAGGTTCTTTTTCTTCAAGTTTAACTCGAAGAAAGGTGTCGATGATGTTCTTGATAATGGTCCTTGGTTGATTCGTAATGTTCCTATTATTCTTAAACCATGGACATTGAACACAAATTTGCTTAAAGAGGATTTAACTAACATTCCTGTGTGGGTTAAATTCCATGATGTTCCTCTAGCTATGTTTTCGGATGACGGTCTTAGTCTTCTTGCTACTTTGATTGGGACGCCCAAAAGGTTAGATGCTTTTACCAGCCAAATGTGCAAGGAATCGTGGGGCCGTAGTAGCTTTGCTAGATGCATGATTGAAGTAAAGTCGGATGAGATGCTTAGGGATAGCATTACTGTTGAGATACCTTTACTTGATTGTACGGGTTCGACTATTGAAAAGATTCGGGTGGAATATGAGTGGAAACCTCCGCGTTGTGATCAGTGTAAGGTTTTTGGTCATACTATTATTGATTGTCCGAAAGTTGTTGTTCCTCCAGTTCAACCTAGTAAGCCGGTTAATGATGGTTCCAAGACTGTTAATAACAGGAAGAAAGGAAAACAAGGTGGTCCTACTATTCCGGGTAAAGGAGGGTTTACTAAACCTGTTGTGGGTAAGCAGTTTCAGTATCAACCCAAACAGACTCCTGCTGAACCTAAGAATGTTGGTGGCACTAAGAAGAAGACTTCTGATGTGGCTAGTTCTAGTGGAACTACGATCTCTACATCTAACCAATTTGATGCGCTTAATATGGATGATACGGATACGTTTGGTATTCCTACTTATGACACCAGCATGGATGTGGATACTGGCCGTACAATGGAAGTTAATGTGGATGAGTCGGTTAAAACTGGTGCTACATCACAAGAACCGCTTGTGAGTGATTCATTGGGAACTAAGGAAGTTGGTTCTACTCCTTTAGTTGACAAAATTAGTAAGTTTGAAAAGCTTCTTATCGATGGGAAAGGTACTCTTGTGGATGATGATGGTCATCCTGTTCCGTCTGCCTCTGTCACTAAGAGGGCTAACCCATTTTCCAAGGTGGGTGAGGTTGTGGTTTCTGATAGTGAGGAGGAGGAGGTTCTTAACACGTTCGACGAATCAGCTAATCTTTTTGGTAGTGGTCATGAGCGTGAAGATGACTTTGATGACTATGATGATTACTCGAAGCAAATTCATGATCTTCCAGGGGAATTGGATGCTCTTAATGCCATTTATGGCTTTAATCTTCAAGGTCGTAGGAAGTAGTTTATATTTTTGTCCGAGTCCTTCAATGTGATGTGGTAGTGGTTTTGTTTTCTTGTCTAGAAAATAGGTAGTATCTTGTTATGTAAGCTTTTCGCCTATGTAACGGGCTGAGATATGGGATTCACTCATATCCGTTGTTCTTAAATGTTTTTTGGAGTAATACATTTACCGGGTCGTTTGACCTTTTACCCAAAAAAAAAAGAATAGTGTCGCTAGGATTAGAAAGCCCAATAAACTAGGTCTAGAGGTGAGGGATGATTCTTTTTGTATTTTTATATTTTTATGAAAGCAAGTAAAATCTTGGGTTTTGAAGGAGTGGGCGAAATTAGTTGCTAGCCAACTAACCCAATTTACTACTAATGCAATGAAAGTAATTAAAATAACATAAATGAAAATAAAACTAATTATACTAATGATGAGGCGAAAAATGAACCACTTTTAGGGGGTCATTTAAGCCGAAATTCGAACTTATTTGATCAAATATTGCCCTAAATCGTTCCTTTTGTGATTTTAGGTACTTTGGGAGAGAAATCTGGAAAAGGAATCAATTCGAACGTTTTTGGAGCATAAAAGTGAAGAAAACGCCAAAGTCTTAATTTTCCTTGCTGGGAACAGTAGGTGACGGCGTCAAGAGTAATTTCCATGACGGCCCAGTACAGAATTGACGGCGTCACAAGGTAGGGCGTCAAGAGGAAAATGCATGACGGCCTGGAAACACATAACACTTGACGGCGTCAGATCTGGATCAAGGCAGTCCGAGGAGTATTTTGGCGGCGAGATGACGGCGTCACAAATTTGTTCTTGACGCCGTCAGACCCTATTTCCTATATATAGTTTTCTAATTTTCACATTAAAAAAAGAGAAGTTTTGGAGAAACCCTAAGTACGAACTTGGTACGAATTTTACAGGTTTTTCAAGGGTTCTTAGCCCTTGATACCTTTCATGTGTAATTGAGATAAGTATTCTTTTAATTCAATCAATATGTCTATGTGTTGGTTGTCTATATCTTGTTCTTGTCTTAATTTCATCATGCTAGGCTAGATCTATCTTGTGTTTGCTTGGATCTAATGAAACCTAGATGTTAATTATGTGTTGATTACTTGTTTATGGTTGTATTGGATGAATGAATTCGATGTTAGGCTTAAGAAAACTAGCAGATCTCCAATTGGTAACATGCTTGAACGTCTTAGGAAACATGAACTGATGTGCACTAGGTTTTATTGGTTGTATTTAACGCATGAGCCACTGTTTACAATCCCTATGGTTGTGCCGGGCATGGCATAGGAGGAGATAAGAGCTCATAGGATTGGGGAATTAAGTGCGCCACCCCATGAATGGTATTAAGGAATACAATCCGTCATCCACGCAACTATAACAAGTAATTAACGTGTAAAAGATATCTAGGGAGTAGTGAAATCTAAGTAAACACAATTTCTCCACTTATTGCTCACAACCTTAGTTTAATTTAGTTTATTTTCATTTCTTGTATTTTATTTTGATTGCATCTTAGTATTGGGTTAGTTGACTAGCAACTAATTCCGCCCAAATCCTTCATACCCCGAGATTTTTACTTGCTTTTCATAAAATATAAAAATATAAAAATAATCATCCATCACCTTTAGCACTAGTATTTAGGTTTTCTAATCCTAGCGACACTATTCCTAGCTGAACGATCAATCCCCCGGTACTTGTCACTATACTATACTACAACGATCAGGTACACTGCCTGGTGGGGGTTGTAAGCTTCTCAAGATCCCTTGAGAGGTAAAGCCTGGTGCGATTCCCACGTATCAAGTTTTTGGCGCCGTTGCAGGGGAATAGTTATTGTCTAGGTTAGAATCTCTTTTTATTAGATCTACTTGCTAGATTCCTTTCTAGTAAGATTTTATTTTTATTTTTAGGTTTTCTTTAGTCTATCTTATTTCTTCGTGTTTTTGTTTGTATTAGTTTGGTCTTCATGGATTTAGAGAGTCGCCGTTTAGAAATTAGCAACAGGCTTATTGCGCGTAAAAGAAGAAAGAGAGAAGCTAACACATTTAAGAAATTCATTAAGCCTCTCCAAATGAAAATTGAGTTTACAGACTTCGCTCCAACCCCGGATGAATTGAGTTACCATAGGTTCCTCTTACAACATCCTTGCCCCTCAAAATATAGAAAGACACCATGGATTAGGAGGCATAACTTCAGGAACATAAAAATTCCTTGCATGATTGGGTACATGTCTAGAGAGCATACATACATTGACTTAAAAGCACCCATGAATATCATGTCTAGGCTCTATTACAATTGGATAATGAACGAAAGGTTAAGCCCTAGAAAAGACCCTTACAATTCTAATAGGCTATGTAACTTTGTCAGGAGAGTAAAAGGGGTACACATCTTTATAGGAAATTTTACTTATCAATGCGACTTCGTAATCCTAGAAGATGTTAGAGGCATTATAGATCCACACCTAGGAGAGGTGGTTCTAGGACAACCTTTTGTTGAAAAAACTAAGATGTATTACGACCATGAGAAGGGGATAGCTCAGTTTACTAATGGGATAGAGAAGGTCACTTTTATGATGCCTCACATTAAGGAAGAATTAAAGGGCATCAAGAATCTACAAATTGATGAGATTCGACCGTATGAGGTTAAGGAAGATGGAATTACTGATGAAGCTTATTATAGGAATGAGGAGGATAGACGTAGGGGAGTAGAGTATGTGAAGAGTAGGATGCTTGGTTTCTACAAAGAATGCTTGCAACTAGGTCCGGAATACAAAACTGGTTTAGAAGACGACCTAGAGAATGGAACCAACGATGAGGTCACGTAGTAACCCATGACCTTGAGTCTAACTACAAGACTCGTAAATAAAGAAAAGCGCTTCTTGGAAGGCAACCCATGTTGTGTGTGATTTTATTTTTGTTTGCTTTTTATTTGCTTCCGTATGCATGCTTTATTTTTATTGTTGGTAGATCATGTTTCTCAACTAAAAAGTGGAAATACTTTACTTTGTTGTTTTGGCCCAGTCTTAACTCCACCTAAAAGTATTTTTGCAAAAGATAAGTGTAAGGGGAAACCCCAAATATGTTTTTAAGAAACAAACCGATCATGATTCTCCACAATATTAAATGAACATGTATATTCGTATTTGTTAGAGTCAAATGCTTGTATTGAGTCATAATGAAGTTTTGCAGGATTTTCCAGGAAGTAGGACCAAGTTTTTCCAGAAATTTTCCGGAAACTTAACATAAGAATTTCTGCAGGTCACTTCTGACGGCGTCAAGAATTAATTCTTGACGGCGTCACGTGTAAAAATCTGGAAATTTTACCGGTTTTGTTTTTCTAACAGAGTCTTATGGTTTTTGTGAATTATTAAGTTTTATAATCTCCAGGTGATCTGTAAACTTCATTCCACAAGCATTATATCTTATTTTGTTTTCTAGGACTTAGTAACTTATATAGGATGCCGCCGATTTTATGCGAGGTTGTCTTGTCTATTTTCTCAGGATTTACAGGTTATGTATGACAAGAAGATGATTTATATTCTAGAAGGGAAGATTTGATTGTTCATTTTCTTAGAGGAAGATTTAACCTGGCCACCTTATTATCCATACCGAGCGAATCAGGGGAGTATTTGATTTCATTCTTTTTACTTTTTCACTTTTACATTCTTTACTTGAACATTGGGGACAATGTTCATCTTAAGTGTAAGGGGAGGGTAAAAAGATGATACCTTACATATGCACTTTCGCTTGAGTTTGTTTTGTTTAATGGTAGATGTGTAATAAAACTATGAGAAATACTTGTTAGTGCAATTTTAGCGCCAAATTTAAATTTTTTTACAACATTTAGGAGTGAAACTTTAGCCATAGCAAGCGTCTCATGGATAGGAGATTGTATGACTAGCACATAACCGTATATTCAGAAAAATTTTCCACCCAAATATGTGAGGTTCGCCTTTAGATTTGATAGGAAAAGCATTTACTATTTGTGCTTATGAGTGTACCAGTAGCATTTAGATTCTAGAACTTGCGTTAGTGATGCATCCCGAGACCGCTAGTGAGACTACATTCGTGTAGTAGGATTTACTACATGATAAGTGGCATTACGATCACCATTGTGTTAAACCCGTATCATAATTATTTGACCATTTAAGTCATATTACTTGGCTAGTTAAGTCAACTAATTTTTCCCACACCCTTAGCGTTGTACTCATTTTTAGTACACGAAACCCCTAGTACACCCCTCCGAGCCTATCTTTTCGTTTCTAACTTTAAGCATTTTACTTAAAGGAAGAATTTGTTACACCCCACTTAAATGTACACCCAAATCACCTTAGCCTTCCGTGTATGCGCTCATTTTTAGTGCATTATTGTTATTTGTTAAACCCTAAGTTAACTATCTAATTGATTACATGGTTGCTAAGTCGAGTCATATCCTTGTACATATTGTTTTGGGACGATTGGGACTTATGGGTGTCACAACTCGTAAATTCTGGTCTTTTCCCGAACTTTCAACATTTACTATTCATCGGTTACTATTCATCGATCACTATTCATCATTTTACTATTCATCTTTTTCGGAGTCAGTTTGTGATTCTGAGAAGCGTTCAAAATTTTTACTATTCATAAAACACTATTCACCTCCGGAGAAAATTTGTCGTTTATGCGTGAGTTGTGTCATTTCTGTACACGTACGATTATCAACCTAATAAACGTTATCTTATGAACTATTATTTTGTATAATTGATCCGACAATCCCAACTATGGTCCTAACATATTTTTATACTCATAATAATAATATAAAAATTATATTATTAATTTACCCGGTGTTTTCAAATCAACTGTTGCGTTTTCCGGTCAAAGCTTATAACTCCGTCGGTTTGCGATATTTCAACCCGATCATTATTTTAACTTCCGATTCTCATCAGGAATATTATTTTATAATTTTTACAACTTCATTATATTTTATTTTATTTCATTACAATTTATTTTTAGTTAACTCGGTACCCGATAACACCTAATACATCTCAAAACCTATCTAAACCTTACAACCACTAGACAAACTCATTTATTAGCACAAAAACCTCACCTTTCCCTCCCTAATTCACTCCCCATTGCCCCCCCTAGCTAGTCCATGTGCTATTTAATAAAACAAAGACCATAAGGACTTGTATATATCTACAAACTCATTTCATACTTAGATTTATTAGATCAAAACTTCACTTTTTCCTCTCTTTTTCTCTTCCAAACCCACGACCATAAACCAAAATCACCAAGAACCATAATTTTTCCAAGATCAAGTGTTACTCTAGTTCCTTTTGTTGTCTTTGTTTGAGTTTTGTAATAAAAACCCAAGGTTTTATAAGTTTTCATCTCCATAAGCTCACTAATCTTTCTATGTAAGTTGTCAAACTTTTGTTCATAATTTCTTCATGTTCTTATTATGTTCATATGATTTCATACAAGGTTTACATGCATATGTTAGTATATACCACTCATTTATTTATATATATAACTTTTGATCCCTAGAAATAGATTATTGTTAGATCCTTGTTAGATCCACTTGATTTATGATGTTTAGGAACCCATGACACCCTAAGAAGGTGTATGGTAGGATTAGACTAGCTTTGTGGTGTTTGAAAGTGATTTGGTGATGTTAGAAACTAGATTGAAGTCTTAAAAATGGGTTTTGAACAAGTAAATATACCTTCTGTCCCATTTTGGTTAACCCAGAAAAATCCGTTTTTACACAGTACCCTTTGACAATATTTTTAGAAAATACTTTTAAAAACGAAACTTTTGGCGAAAGAACGAACTAAAACGAGTTTATAACGAAGGAGATATGATTTTTGTAAACTTAACGACGAAAACTATTTTCTGAAAAACTGCATGCTGTTTGACAGTTTTCGACGGGCAAATAGAGGCGTTAAACGTAACCTAGAGGAGCCGAGCTATCGAAAATATATTAGTATATACTAAAATGAATCCGTGGATATAAAGAACGAGTAAAACGAGCTTAAAACGACCAAGATATACACTTTTGAAACTAGGCGAACTATATATATACTTGACAACTTCTAATAGCACATATTCTCTTAAGTTATGGAAACACTATAAATCAACGCCAACACTTATTTTCAAACTACGAGTGGTATAGACTTCATGTGCATGTACATTCATCGCATCCCCTCATAATTTAAGTAGATCGTATCATTCGTTCATTATAGGTCGCGGTTAGAGATCGAGCCTCATTTCCATCATAACCACTTTTGTCTTCGTAACTATCGTACCAGGTGAGTCATAGCCCCTACTCTTTTAAATTGTTTTGTTAACTTTTTTGGGGGAGAATACATGCTCGTTTTTACATGAATTACTACTTGACCTTTTGAACTTGACTTGACTTTTGAACTTGACTTAAACTTTTGACCCTAATGTACCGTACGTACTATGACCTAAAGTCTCACCTTATTGGTGGAGCGTTCTTAACCCTAAAGTCTCGCCTTATTGGTGGAGCGTGCTAAGTCTCCCATGTTCGGAGCGTTCTTAATCTTATATAATAGTTGTATGATGTACTGTTCGTACATTCGCATTGTTCGACGCCTATTAGTAGTATGGATAGCGCTATTAGAGGTCGGCCAACCTCTCGTCCACCATGTTACGGGACGCATATTATTTAATTAGGGGCTTTGCATGGCATACATTATTATATAGGTGGTGCTTATATTGTGACTTATTATGACCGCGGGTACTCGACTACTAAACATGCAACTATATTTTAGCAGTGGGTTGTGAACACACAGGTTACAAGGCTCTTATGGCGGGACTTGTAACTGAGTGGATTTACGATGCCTTTGCTGTGTGATCACTTTTCTATATACTTTATTTGTTAAACTAACTCTATGAACTCACCAACCTCGTGTTGACACTTTAGCATGTATTTTCAGGTTTTAACCTATGGCACACTACTGGAGGTTTTGGCAGGGCATGGCATGGTCATAGAAGACTCTGATTATTTATATGGGGACCGTTTTAAACTACTTTTAAGGGCCTACTTCCGCACTACTTTTAACGATGTAAATTCAACATTTTGATTAAACGATTTTATTCTAAATAATTAAAGTGAAAACCATTTTTGTACTTGTGTTGTGTTACCGATTGAGTTACACCCCAGCTACACGTATGCTTCCGCTGGACCCGATCTTGGGGGTGTGATAGATTGGTATCAGAGCTTCGGCTATAGCGAACTAAGTGTTTTTAAAACCTAGACTATAGCTAATTTTATGAAAAACTTAACCCTATGACCGTCACGTGCCTGCCTGCCAAGCTGAAGCCTCACTTGTGGTTTGTTGCTGACTTAGGTGATGAGATTTGTGTCTCATTATCTGGTATATTATGTTCATTTATTCTAATTGATTTTTATCATTGTCTTTCATATAAGCATGTTCACGTATCATATATGTCACCGCGTTATGTTTTCTTTGCATAGTTTCATCTTTTGACCTCGAGTTTGGTCACCTGCCTTAGTCTTTCTGAACGTCTTGGTATTTGTGAAGGACATAGTATTAGTATAACTGAACTGAGTATTTCAAAATTCATGGAACCTCGGTGGAATATAGACTAGTCACCTATATTCAACCCGGGATAGTGGGACATAGGCTGACTACCTATATCCGACTCAGAAATGAATTTTGCAACACTGAGAATGGTTATAATAAAATTCTGTCTGGATTAAATCCTCTACTAAATTTCCAAATGCTTCATTTATGTGTGTGTATACCCTCGTTGTCAGAACGCTTATACTTTTCCTCACCTTGTGAACCGCCGCCTGGAAACACGTCAACTGGTCATTTCATCTCTTGAATCTTCACCTTTATAACACTTCGGAGACCAACGTTAACTGAACTTCGGGACGAAGTTCCCTTAAGGGGTAGAGACTGTCACAACTCGTAAATTCTGGTCTTTTCCCGAACTTTCAACATTTACTATTCATCGGTTACTATTCATCGATCACTATTCATCATTTTACTATTCATCTTTTTCGGAGTCAGTTTGTGATTCTGAGAAGCGTTCAAAATTTTTACTATTCATAAAACACTATTCACCTCCGGAGAAAATTTGTCGTTTATGCGTGAGTTGTGTCATTTCTGTACACGTACGATTATCAACCTAATAAACGTTATCTTATGAACTATTATTTTGTATAATTGATCCGACAATCCCAACTATGGTCCTAACATATTTTTATACTCATAATAATAATATAAAAATTATATTATTAATTTACCCGGTGTTTTCAAATCAACTGTTGCGTTTTCCGGTCAAAGCTTATAACTCCGTCGGTTTGCGATATTTCAACCCGATCATTATTTTAACTTCCGATTCTCATCAGGAATATTATTTTATAATTTTTACAACTTCATTATATTTTATTTTATTTCGTTACAATTTATTTTTAGTTAACTCGGTACCCGATAACACCTAATACATCTCAAAACCTATCTAAACCTTACAACCACTAGACAAACTCATTTATTAGCACAAAAACCTCACCTTTCCCTCCCTAATTCACTCCCCATTGCCCCCCCCCCCCCTAGCTAGTCCATGTGCTATTTAATAAAACAAAGACCATAAGGACTTGTATATATCTACAAACTCATTTCATACTTAGATTTATTAGATCAAAACTTCACTTTTTCCTCTCTTTTTCTCTTCCAAACCCACGACCATAAACCAAAATCACCAAGAACCATAATTTTTCCAAGATCAAGTGTTAATCTAGTTCCTTTTGTTGTCTTTGTTTGAGTTTTGTAATAAAAACCCAAGGTTTTATAAGTTTTCATCTCCATAAGCTCACTAATCTTTCTATGTAAGTTGTCAAACTTTTGTTCATAATTTCTTCATGTTCTTATTATGTTCATATGATTTCATACAAGGTTTACATGCATATGTTAGTATATACCACTCATTTATTTATATATATAACTTTTGATCCCTAGAAATAGATTATTGTTAGATCCTTGTTAGATCCACTTGATTTATGATGTTTAGGAACCCATGACACCCTAAGAAGGTGTATGGTAGGATTAGACTAGCTTTGTGGTGTTTGAAAGTGATTTGGTGATGTTAGAAACTAGATTGAAGTCTTAAAAATGGGTTTTGAACAAGTAAATATACCTTCTGTCCCATTTTGGTTAACCCAGAAAAATCCGTTTTTACACAGTACCCTTTGACAATATTTTTAGAAAATACTTTTAAAAACGAAACTTTTGGCGAAAGAACGAACTAAAACGAATTTATAACGAAGGAGATATGATTTTTGTAAACTTAACGACGAAAACTATTTTCTGAAAAACTGCATGCTGTTTGACAGTTTTCGACGGGCAAATAGAGGCGTTAAACGTAACCTAGAGGAGCCGAGCTATCGAAAATATATTAGTATATACTAAAATGAATCCGTGGATATAAAGAACGAGTAAAACGAGCTTAAAACGACCAAGATATACACTTTTGAAACTAGGCGAACTATATATATACTTGACAACTTCTAATAGCACATATTCTCTTAAGTTATGGAAACACTATAAATCAACGCCAACACTTATTTTCAAACTACGAGTGGTATAGGCTTCATGTGCATGTACATTCATCGCATCCCCTCATAATTTAAGTAGATCGTATCATTCGTTCATTATAGGTCGCGGTTAGAGATCGAGCCTCATTTCCATCATAACCACTTTTGTCTTCGTAACTATCGTACCAGGTGAGTCATAGCCCCTACTCTTTTAAATTGTTTTGTTAACTTTTTTGGGGGAGAATACATGCTCGTTTTTACATGAATTACTACTTGACCTTTTGAACTTGACTTGACTTTTGAACTTGACTTAAACTTTTGACCCTAATGTACCGTACGTACTATGACCTAAAGTCTCACCTTATTGGTGGAGCGTTCTTAACCCTAAAGTCTCGCCTTATTGGTGGAGCGTGCTAAGTCTCCCATGTTCGGAGCGTTCTTAATCTTATATAATAGTTGTATGATGTACTGTTCGTACATTCGCATTGTTCGACGCCTATTAGTAGTATGGATAGCGCTATTAGAGGTCGGCCAACCTCTCGTCCACCATGTTACGGGACGCATATTATTTAATTAGGGGCTTTGCATGACATACATTATTATATAGGTGGTGCTTATATTGTGACTTATTATGACCGCGGGTACTCGACTACTAAACATGCAACTATATTTTAGCAGTGGGTTGTGAACACACAGGTTACAAGGCTCTTATGGCGGGACTTGTAACTGAGTGGATTTACGATGCCTTTGCTGTGTGATCACTTTTCTATATACTTTATTTGTTAAACTAACTCTATGAACTCACCAACCTCGTGTTGACACTTTAGCATGTATTTTCAGGTTTTAACCTATGGCACACTACTGGAGGTTTTGGCAGGGCATGGCATGGTCATAGAAGACTCTGATTATTTATATGGGGACCGTTTTAAACTACTTTTAAGGGCCTACTTCCGCACTACTTTTAACAATGTAAATTCAACATTTTGATTAAACGATTTTATTCTAAATAATTAAAGTGAAAACCATTTTTGTACTTGTGTTGTGTTACCGATTGAGTTACACCCCAGCTACACGTATGCTTCCGCTGGACCCGATCTTGGGGGTGTGATAATGGGTAAAGTACTTATTTTATGGAGTAATAGGGAAGAACATCATTTATTACCCCCATATGTACGTTAAACTTAAAAGTGCCCCAAGTGTTTTGATTTTCTTAATTCGAGTCATTAGATTAGTTTATTGTAAAGTATGCAAAGATTCAAGTGTAAGGGGAATGTTCATTCCCTATGATGTATTATTTTGGATGGTAGGGTAAGAGTGTATGTCAAAAAAAAAAAAAAAAAAAAAAAAAATCGAAAAAAAAATATATATATATATATAGAAAAAAGGAAAAAGAGAAAAAACATACGGACTACCATCCCGTTTCATTCTATGTTTGTTTTATGTTTTTGTCATTTTTCATTTATTAGCTTAAGTCGAGTCTAGTCTTGGCTTAGCAACGCCATATTGTACATGTAATTAACCAAGATTGTTAACTCGCCACCAGTAAAAACTTCCTTTATCCAACAAAACCGTGTATTTCATATCCCTACACCTAACGTTACAACCATTTAAAAGACCTTTTTGATAGTTTATCCTAGGTGCTTACGCCATGTGGTGGAGGTTTGATCATTTCCCAAGCCTATGGTAATCTATTTTGTTATGACAGGTAGTGGGAGATATCTTCCGTTTCCATATTGTAATTTATACTTTATTACACCCGAGAGATGTGAGTATCTAAACACTATTTGTGAGGTGCTAGTGTATGACCTCCGTGCTTGTCTATTGGTCTTTAGTGGAACGATTATTTGTTATAATTACTTTTATATTAGTGTTAAATGACCCCTAACTTGTATTTTGATTAGAATAAAAGCGCATTTGCTTGAGGACAAGCAAATCTCAAGTGTAAGGGTATATGATGAGGCGAAAAATGAACCACTTTTAGGGGGTTATTTAAGCCGGAATTCAAACTTATTTGATCAAATATTGCCCTAAATCGTTCCTTTTGTGATTTTAGGTACTTTGGGAGGGAAATCTGGAAAAGGAAGCAATTCGGACGTTTTTGGAGCATAAAAGTGAAGAAAACGCCAAAGTCTTAATTTTCCTTGCTGGGAACAGTAGGTGACGGCGTCAAGAAGAAAATCTTGACGGCGTCAAGAGTAATTTCCATGACGGCCCAGTACAGAATTGACGGCGTCACAAGGTAGGGCGTCAAGAGGAAAATGCATGATGGCCTGGAAACACATAACACTTGACGGCGTCAGATCTGGATCAAGGCAGTCCGAGGAGTATTTTGGCGGCAAGATGACGGCGTCACAAATTTGTTCTTGACGCCGTCAGACCCTTTTTCCTATATATAGTTTTCTAATTTTCACATTAAAAAAAAAAGAAGTTTTGGAGAAACCCTAAGTACGAACTTGGTACGAATTTTACAGGTTTTTTAAGGGTTCTTAGCCCTTGATACCTTTCATGTGTAATTGAGATAAGTATTCTTTTAATTCAATCAATATGTCTATGTGTTGGTTGTCTATATCTTGTTCTTGTCTTAATTTCATCATGCTAGGCTAGATCTATCTTGTGTTTGCTTGGATCTAATGAAACCTAGATGTTAATTATGTGTTGATTACTTGTTTATGGTTGTATTGGATGAATGAATTCGATGTTAGGCTTAAGAAAACTGGCAGATCTCCAATTGGTAACATGCTTGAACGTCTTAGGAAACATGAACTGATGTGCACTAGGTTTTATTGGTTGTATTTAACGCATGAGCCACTGTTTACAATCCCTATGGTTGTGCCGGGCATGGCATAGGAGGAGATAAGAGCTCATAGGATTGGGGAATTAAGTGCGCCACCCCATGAATGGTATTAAGGAATACAATCCGTCATCCACGCAACTATAACAAGTAATTAACGTGTAAAAGATATCTAGGGAGTAGTGAAATCTAAGTAAACACAATTTCTCCACTTATTGCTCACAACCTTAGTTTAATTTAGTTTATTTTCATTTCGTGTATATTATTTTGATTGCATCTTAGTATTGGGTTAGTTGACTAGCAACTAATTCCACCCAAATCCTTCATACTCCGAGATTTTTACTTGCTTTTCATAAAATATAAAAATACAAAAATAATTATCCATCACCTTTAGCACTAGTATTTAGGTTTTCTAATCCTAGCGACACTATTCCTAGCTGAACGATCAATCCCCCGGTACTTGTCACTATACTATACTACAACGATCAGGTACACTGCCTGGTGGGGGTTGTAAGCTTCTCAAGATCCCTTGAGAGGTAAAGCCTGGTGCGATTCCCATGTATCAACTAATGTGGTGGAAACAATAATGAGGAAAGTTGTGTTTACTTTGGTTTCATTACTCCCTAGATATCTTTTACAGGTTGATTAGCTTGTTACAATTGCATGGATGACGGGTCATATTCCTTAATACTAGTCGTAGGGCCGTGTACAATATTCCCTAACTCTATTGGATCCTACTTCACTACATCTAAGCAAACACAAGAGAAATCTAGCCTAGCATGTTAAATAGAAGACAAGCGTAAGATATAATCAAACAACACATAGACATATTGAATGATTTGAAGGGATACTTTTCATTAATTGAACATGAAAGAATCAAGGGGTTGAAACCCTTGAAAAGCTGATAAAATTCGGACTAGGGTTTATTCCCTCAAAGTTGCACACTAATGAATGAAATTTGGAAAACTATATATAGATTATACATCATGACGGCGTCATGTGTTAGGTTGTGACGCCGTCAACTCGCCTCCATGATAAAAATCGTATTGCCTAGATCCATTTGTGAAGCCGTCATGTGTAGTTGTGCTCTGGGCCGTCACTAGTAATTGGACCCTGACGGCCTTGGTGACGCTATCAGGTCCTAGGCTTAAAAATTCTCGGGATCGTTACGTGTATTTTCCACTTCCACCTCTTTTGTAACTCTTGACGCCGCCATGTACAAAGGCTTGACGCCGTCAGGTACTGTTCCCAGCAAGGAAATTCGAGACTTTGCCGTTTTCTTCACTTTAATGCTCAAAAAATGTCCAAAATGCTTCCTTTTCCAGATTTCTCTCCAAAAGTACCTAAAATGACAAAAGGAACGATTTAGGGCAATAATTGATCAAATAATCTCGAATTCGGGCTTAAATGATCCTTTAAAAACGGTACACTTTTCGCCTCATCAAATACCCTTACACTTGAGATTTGCTTATCCTCAAGCAAATGCGCTTTTATTCTAATCAAAATACAAGTTAGGGGTCATTTAACAATAATATAAAAGTAATTACAACAAATAATCGTTCCACTAAAAACCAAAAACAAGCACGGAGGTCATATACTAGCACCTCACAAATAGTGTTTAGATACTCACATCTCTCGGGTGTAATAAAGTATATATCACAATATGGAAATGGAAAACGTCTCTCACTACCTGTCATAGCAAAATGGATCACCATAGGCTTGGGAAAGGATCGAACCTCCACCACTTGGCGTAAGCACCTAGGATAAACTATCAAAGAGGTCTTTTAAAGGGTTATAACGTTAGGTGTAGGGATATGGAATACACGGTTTTGTTGGATAAAGGCAATATTTACTGGTGGCGAGTTAATCATCTTGGTTAATTACATGTACAATATGGCGTTGCTAAGCCAAGACTCGACTTGACTTAAGCTAATCAATTAAAAATAACAAAAACATAAAACAAACATAGAATGAAACGGGATGGTAGTCCGTATGTTTTTTTTTTTTTTTGCATACACTCTTACCCTACCCTCCAAAATAATACATCATAGGGAATTTGCATTCCCCTTACACTTGAATTTTTACATACTTTACAATAAACTAATCTAATAACTCGAATTAAGATAATCAAAACACTTGGAGTATTTTTAAGATTAATGCGCATATGGGGGTAATATATGATGTTCTTCCCCATTACTCCATAACACAAGTACTTTACCCATGAGTCCCAATCGGTCCCAAAACAATATGTACAAGATATGACTCGACTTAACAACCATGTAATCAATTAGATAATTAACTAAGGGTTTAAACATATAACAATAATGCACTAAAGATGAGTGCATACAAGGAAGGCTAAGGCGATTTGGTTGCACATTTGGGTGGGTTGTAATAAATTCTTCCTTTAAGTAAGATGCTTAAAGTTAGAAACGAAAGGATAGGCTCGGAGGGGTGTACTAGGGGTTTCGTTTACTAAAAATGAGTACAACGCTAAGGTGTGGGAAAAATTAATTGACTTTACTAGTCAAGTAATATGACTTAAATGGTCAAGTAATTATGATACGGGTTTAAACACAAGGGTGATCCTAATACCTCTTATCATGTAGTAAATCCTACTACACAAATGTAATCTCACTAGCGGTCTCGGGATGGATCACTAACGCAAGTTCTAGAATCTAAATGCTACCGGTACACTCATAAGCACTAATAATAAATGCTTTCCTATCAAATCTAAAGGCGAACCTCACATATTTGGGTGGAAAATTTTTCTGAATGGTACGGTTTGTGCTAGTAATACAACTCCTATCCATGAGACGCTTGTTAAGGCTAAAGTTTCACTCCTAAATGTTGTAAAAAATTTTAAATTTGGCGCTAAAATTACACTAACAATTATTTCTCTTAGTTTTATTACACACCTACCATCAAACAAACAAACTCAAGTGCAATAGTATCCTATAAGGTATCATCATTTACCCTCCCTTTACACTTAGGATGAACATTGTCCCTGATGCGTGGGAATTGCACCAGGCTTTACCTCTCAAGGGAACTCGAGAAGCTTACAACCCCCACTAGGCAGTGTACCTGATCGTTGTAGTATAGTATAGTGACAAGTACCGGGGGATTGATCGTTCAGCTAGGAATAGTGTCGCTAGGATTAGAAAACCTAAATACTAGTTCTAAAGGTGAGGGAAGATTCTTTTTGTATTTTTATATTTTTTAGAAAGCAATTTAAAATCTCGGGTTTGAAGGATTTGGGCGGAATTAGTTGCTATTCAACTAACCCAATACTAAGATGCAATCAAAATAAAATACTAGAAATGAAAATAAACTAAATTATACTAAAGTTGTGAGCAGTAATTGGAGAAAATGTGTTTACTTAGATTTCACTACTCCCTAGACATCTTTTACACGCTAATTACTTGTTATAATTGCATGGATGACGGATCGTATTCCTTAATACCATTCATGGGGTGGCACACATAACTCCCCAATTCTATGAGCTCTTATCTCCTCCTACACCATGCCCAGCACAACTATAGGGATTGTAAACAATGGCTCATGCATTAAATACAACCAATAAAGACCTAGTGCGCGTCGGTTCATGTTTCTTAAGACGTTCAAGCATGTTACCAATTGGAGATCTGCCAGTTTTCTTAAGCCTAACATATAAATCATTCATCCAAGACAAGAATAAACAAGTAATCAACACATAATCAATATCTAGGTTTCATTAGATCTAAGCAAACACAAGATAGATCTAGCCTAGCATGATGGAATTAAGACAAGAACAAGATATAGACAACCAACACATAGACATATTGATTGAATTAGAAGAACACTTATCTTGATTAAACATGCAAGGTATCAAGGGGTTGGAACCCTTGAAAAACCTGTAAAGTTACACTAAAATCGTACTTAGGGTTTCTCCCAAAACTTCTCTCTTTAAATGTGAAAAATTAGAAAACTATATATAGGAAAAGGGGTCTGACGGCGTCAAGACCAATTAGGTGACGTCGTCACCTCGCCGCCAAAACTAATCTCGGACTGCCTAGATCTACATTTGACGCCGTCAAGTATTAATCATTTCCAGGCCGTCATGACTTTTACTCTTGACGCCCTCCCTTCATGACGCCGTCAAATCTCTTCTGGATCGTCATGGAATTTTGCTCTTGACGCCGTCAAGAAGTTACTCTTGACGCCGTCACCTACTGTTCCCAGCATGGAAAATTAAGACTTTGGCGTTTTCTTCACTTTTATGCTCCAAAAACGTCCGAATTGCTTCCTTTTCCAGATTTCACTCCCAAAGTACCTAAAATCACAAAAGGAACGATTTAGGGCAATATTTGATCAAATAAATTCGAATTCCGGCTTAAATGACCCCCTAAAAACGGACCATTTTTCGCCTCATCATATACCCTTACACTTGAGATTTGCTTGTCCTCAAGCAAATGCGCTTTTATTCTACTCAAAATACAAGTTAGGGGTCATTTAACGCTAATATAAAAGTAATTACAACAAATAATTGTTCCACTAAAGACCAATAGACAAGCACGGAGGTCATACACTAGCACCTCACAAATAGTGTTTAGATACTCACATCTCTCGGGTGTAATAAAGTGTAAATTACAAAATGGAAACGGAAGATATCTCTCACTACCTGTCATAGCAAAATAGATTACCATAGGCTTGGGAAAGGATCAAACCTCCACCGCATGGCGTAAGCACCTAGGATATACTATCAAAGAGGTCTTTTAAAGGGTTGTAACGTTAGGTGTAGGGATATGAAATACACGGTTTTGTTGGATAAAGGAAGTTTTACTGGTGGCGAGTTAACAATCTTAGTTAATTACATGTACAATATGGCGTTGCTAAGCCAAGACTAGACTCGACTTAAGCAAATAAATGAAAAAATAACAAAAACATAAAACAAACATAGAATGAAACGGGATGGTAGTCCGTATGTTTTTCTCTTTTCTTTTTTTTTCTTTTTCTTGATTTTTCGATTTTTTTTTTATTATTTTTTTTTTTTTTTTTTTTTTTTTTGCATACACTCTTACCCTACCATCCAAAATAATACATCATAGGGGTTGAATATTCCCCTTACACTTGAATCTTTACATACTTTACAATTAACTAATCTAATGACTCGAATTAAGAAAATCAAAACACTTGGAGCACTTTTAAGATTAACGTACATATGGGGGTAATAAATGATGTTCTTCCCCATTACTTAATAAAATAAGTACTTACCCATGAGTCCCAATCGTCCCAAAACAATATGTACAAAGATATGACTCGACTTAGCAACCATGTAATCAATTAGATAGTTAACTTAGGGTTTAACAAATAACAATAATGCACTAAAAATGAGCGCATACACGGAAGGCTAAGGCGATTTGGTAGTACATTTAAGTGGGGTGTAACAAATTCTTCCTTTAAGTAAAATGCTTAAAGTTAGAAACGAAAAGATAGGCTCGGAGGGGTGTACTAGGGGTTTCGTGTACTAAAAATGAGTACAACGCTAAGGTGTTTGGAAAAATTAGTTGACTTAACTAGCCAAGTAATATGACTTAAATGGTCAAGTAATTATGATACGGGTTTAACACAAGGGTGATCCTAATGCCTCTTATCATGTAGTAAATCCTACCACACGAATGTAGCCTCACTAGCGGTCTCGGGATGCATCACTAACGCAAGTTCTAGAATCTAAATGTTACCGGTACACTCATAAGCACTAATAATGAATGCTTTTCCTATCAAATCTAAAGGCGAACCTCACAAATTTGGGTGGAAAATTTTTCTGAATATACGGTTATGTGCTAGTCATACAATCTCCTATCCATGAGACGCTTGCTATGGCTAAAGTTTCACTCCTAAATGTTGTAAAAAATTTTAAATTTGGCGCTAAAATTGCACTAACAAGTATTTCTCATAGTTTTATTACACATCTACCATTGAACAAAACAAACTCAAGCGAAAGTGCATATGTAAGGTATCATCTTTTTACCCTCCCCTTACACTTAAGATGAACATTGTCCCCAATGTTCAAGTAAAGAATGTAAAAGTGAAAAAGTAAAGAGAATGAAATCAAATACTCCCCTGATTCGCTCGGTATGGATAATAAGATGGCCAGGTTAAATCTTCCTCCAAGAAAATGAACAATCAAAGCTTCCCTTCCAGAATATAAATCATCTTCTTGTCATACATAACTTGTAAAACCTGACAAAATAGACAAGACAACCTCGCGTAAAATCGGCGGCATCCTATATAAGTTACTAAATCCTAGAAAACAAATTAAGATATAATGCTTGTGGAATGAAGTTTGCAGATCTCCTAGAGATTATAAAACTTAATAATTCACAAAAACCATAAGACTCCATTAGAAAAACAAAACCGGTAAAATTTCCAGATTTTTACACCTGACGCCGTCAAGAGTAAACTCCTGACGCCGTCAGAATTGACCTGCAGAAATTCTTATGTTAAGTTTCCGGAAAATTTCTGGAAAAACTTGGTTCTACTTCCTGGAAAATCCTGCAAAACTTCATTATGACTCAATACAAGCATTTGACTCTAACAAATACGAATATACATGTTCATTTAATATTGTGGAGAATCATGATCGGTTTGTTTCTTGAAAACATATTTGGGGTTTCCCCTTACACTTATCTTTTGCAAAAATACTTTTAGGTGGAGTTAAGACTAGGCCAAAACAACAAAGTAAAGTATTTCCACTATTTAGTTTAGAAACATGATCTACCAACAATAAAAATTAAGCATGCATACGGAAGCAAATAACAAACAAACAATTAAAATCACACAAAACATGGGTTGCCTCCCAAGAAGCGCTTTTCTTTATTTACGAGTCTTGTAGCTAGACTCAAGGTCATGGGTTACTACGTGATACGGGTGAGTTCCTCATTGAGGACATCTTTGGGGTCAAACTTAGGTTTCAACTTCCAATCGGTTTCCTTAGTATGGTATGACCTTTCAAACTTTTCTCCATCCGGATCATACAAAGTCATCCTCATATGCCATGATCCGTCACCTTCTTTAGGTGGCTTGTCCCACCTCCATTTACACTTGTCTCCCTCTCTTTTCCATTTATTTATCTCTATGTTAATAGGCATTACGCTTAAGAACTCAATCATCTTCCTAGAGACTAAGGGGTCCTCAAAGGGATCTAGCTCTTCATCTCTAGCTATGAGTTGTTCTACCAAATGTGTCTTTTCAACGAAATCCTTTTCTAGATAAAATGGGCATTGAGGTCCTATGAAGTTCCTAAACCCTAAGGTCGATTCCTGGGTTTAGGTGGGTGTTTTTCCAGCAACTTAGAGGGTTTCAATCACTCCATAAACATCATGTATTGGTTTGATGATTCTATCTTAATTATGTTTTCCATTATCATTGTTGTTTTCTCTTCCTTGATGATGATTTGCTAATTCACCTTGTGTCTACTTATGATTATGTGAAACTTGTATATAATTGATTAGATCTCATTGATTTCTTGTTGATGTGTGTGTCTATCTCCATCAATTAAGGCGTGACAACTTCAATAGATCTAGTTGGTTTAGTTTATAATTCTTGTTTCCTATTGATTCTTGTTTTGATTGAATGAATTATATGTTAGGCTTAAGAAAACTGGCAGATCTCCAAATGGTAACATGCTTGAACGTCTTAGGAAACATGAACCGATTGCACTAAGGTCTTTATTGGTTGTATTTAATGCATGAGCCACTGTTTACAATCCCTATGGTTGTGCTGGGCATGGTATAGGAGGAGATAAGAGCTCATAGAATTGGGGAGTTATGTGCGATACTCCATGAATGGTATTAAGGAATACAACCCGTTAATTAAAACAAGGTGTATAATTCAATAGGTAGAATTGGATAGCTAGCAAGGAGTAACATATCATGGGTAGACATGCTTCACTTATCTTGTAGAACCTTAGTTTAGTTTTCTTGTTTACTAGATTAATTAGTAGCTTTTGGGTTAGTTGATTAGCAACTAATTCCGCCCCTTCTTCTAAAACCCGAGATTTTCACTTGCTTTTCATAAAATATAAAAACACAAAAAGAATCATCCTTCACCTTTAGACTTAGTTAGATCAATTTCAATCCTAACGACACTATTCCTAGCTGAACGATCAATCCCCCGGTACTTGTCACTATACTATACTACAACGATCAGGTACACTGCCTGGTGGGGGTTGTAAGCTTCTCAAGATCCCTTGAGAGGTAAAGCCTGGTGCGATTCCCACGCATCAGAACATAAAACTTCCTTTATCCAACAAACCCGTGTATTTCATATCCCTACACCTAACGTTACAACCCTTTGAAAGACCTCTTTGATAGTTTATCCTAGGTGCTTACGCCATGTGGTGGAGGTTTGATCCTTTCCCAAGCCTATGGTAATCTATTTTGCTATGACAGGTAGTAAGAGATATCTTCCGTTTCCATATTGTAATTTACACTTTATTACACCCGAGAGATGTGAGTATCTAAACACTATTTGTGAGGTGCTTGTGTATGACCTCCGTGCTTGTCTATTGGTCTTTAGTGGAACGATTATTTGTTGTAATTACTTTTATATTAGTGTTAAATGACCCCTAACTTGTATTTTGAGTAGAATAAAAGCGCATTTGCTTGAGGACAAGCAAATCTCAAGTGTAAGGGTATATGATGAGGCGAAAAATGAACCAGTTTTAGGGGGTCATTTAAGCCGGAATTCGAATTTATTTGATCAAATATTTCCCTAAATCGTTCCTTTTGTGATTTTAGGTACTTTGGGAGTGAAATCTTGAAAAGGAAGCAATTCGGACGTTTTTGGAGCATAAAAGTGAAGAAAACGCCAAAGTCTTAATTTTCCTTGCTGGGAACAGTAGGTGACGGCGTCAAGAGGAAAATCTTGACGGCGTCAAGAGTAAAAGTGGTGACCGCCCAGAGAGAATGTGAAGGCGTCACCCAAGGCCGTCACGTGTTAACTGGTGAAAACTTGCGCGCGTGGTAGCTGACACCGTTTTGGCCATAACTTTTGCATACGAACTCGGATTTGAGCGATTCAAAAAAGAAAACGAAGAGGACGAAGAGATCTACAATTTGGTGAAAAAATGGTCTTGACGGCGTCAAGAGAAACGAGGTGACGCCGTCAAGAAGGGCCGACAGAAAACATGCCTATAAATATAACATCATAACTTCACTTTTTGTAAGCCCTAAACCCTAAGGTCGATTCCTGGGTTTAGGTGGGTGTTTTTTCCAGCAACTTAGAGGGTTTCAATCACTCCATAAACATCATGTATTGGTTTGATGATTCTATCTTAATTATGTTTTCCATTATCATTGTTATTTGCTCTTCTTTGATGATGATTTGCTAATTCACCTTGTGTCTACTTATAATTATGTGAAACTTGTATATAATTGATTAGATCTCATTGATTTCTTGTTGATGTGTGTGTCTATCTCCATCAATTAAGGCGTGACAACTGCAATAGATCTAGTTGGTTTAGTTTATAATTCTTGTTTCCTATTGATTCTTGTTTTGATTGAATGAATTATATGTTAGGCTTAAGAAAACTGGCAGATCTCCAAATGGTAACATGCTTGAACGTCTTAGGAAACATGAACCGATTGCACTAAGGTCTTTATTGGTTGTATTTAATGCATGAGCCACTGTTTACAATCTCTATGGTTGTGCTGGGCATGGTATAGGAGGAGATAAGAGCTCATAGAATTGGGGAGTTATGTGCGATACCCCAAGAATGGTATTAAGGAATACAACCCGTTAATTAAAACAAGGTGTATAATTCAATAGGTAGAATTGGATAGCTAGCAAGGAGTAACATATCATGGGTAGACATGCTTCACTTATCTTGTAGAACCTTAGTTTAGTTTTCTTGTTTTCTAGATTAATTAGTAGCTTTTGGGTTAGTTGATTAGCAACTAATTCCGCCCCTTCTTCCAAAACCCGAGATTTTCACTTGCTTTTCATAAAATATAAAAACACAAAAAGAATCATCCTTCACCTTTAGACTTAGTTAGATCAATTTCAATCCTAACGACACTATTCCTAGCTGAACGATCAATCCCCCGGTACTTGTCACTATACTATACTACAACGATCAGGTACACTGCCTGGTGGGGGTTGTAAGCTTCTCAAGATCCCTTGAGAGGTAAAGCCTGGTGCAATTCCCAGGCATCAAGTTGTAGTATAGTGGTAAGTATTCCCGCCTGTCACGCGGGTGACCCGGGTTCGATCCCCGGCAACGGCGCCAAAAACTTGATGCGTGGGAATTGCAACAGGCTTTACCTCTCAAGGGATCTCGAGAAGCTTACAACCCCCACCAGGCAGTGTACCTGATCGTTGTAGTATAGTACAGTGACAAGTACCGGGGGATTGATCGTTCAGCTAGGAATAGTGTCGCTAGGATTAGAAAACCTAAATACTAGTTCTAAAGGTGAGGGAAGATTCTTTTTGTATTTTTATATTTTTTAGAAAGCAATTTAAAATCTCGGGTTTGAAGGATTTGGGCGGAATTAGTTGCTATTCAACTAACCCAATACTAAGATGCAATCAAAATAAAATACTAGAAATGAAAATAAACTAAATTATACTAAAGTTGTGAGCAGTAATTGGAGAAAATGTGTTTACTTAGATTTCGCTACTCCCTAGACATCTTTTACACGTTAATTACTTGTTATAATTGCATGGATGACGGATCGTATTCCTTAATACCATTCATGGGGTGGCACACATAACTCCCCAATTCTATGAGCTCTTATCTCCTCCTACACCATGCCCAGCACAACTATAGGGATTGTAAACAGTGGCTCATGCATTAAATACAACCAATAAAGACCTAGTGCGCGTCGGTTCATGTTTCTTAAGACGTTCAAGCATGTTACCAATTGGAGATCTGCTAGTTTTCTTAAGCCTAACATATAAATCATTCATCCAAGACAAGAATAAACAAGTAATCAACACATAATCAATATCTAGGTTTCATTAGATCTAAGCAAACACAAGATAGATCTAGCCTAGCATGATGGAATTAAGACAAGAACAAGATATAGACAACCAACACATAGACATACTGATTGAATTAGAAGAACACTTATCTTGATTAAACATGCAAGGTATCAAGGGGTTGGAACCCTTGAAAAACCTGTAAAGTTACACCAAAATCGTACTTAGGGTTTCTCCCAAAACTTCTCTCTTTAAATGTGAAAAATTAGAAAACTATATATAGGAAAAGGGGTCTGACGACGTCAAGACCAATTAGGTGACGCCGTCACCTCGCCGCCAAAACTAATCTCGGACTGCCTAGATCTACATTTGACGCCGTCAAGTATTAATCATTTCCAGGCCGTCATGACTTTTACTCTTGACGCCCTCCCTTCATGACGCCGTCAAATCTCTTCTGGATCGTCATGGAATTTTGCTCTTGACGCCGTCAGGAAGTTACTCTTGACGCCGTCACCTACTGTTCCCAGCATAGAAAATTAAGACTTTGGCGTTTTCTTCACTTTTATGCTCCAAAAACGTCCGAATTGCTTCCTTTTCCAGATTTCACTCCCAAAGTACCTAAAATCACAAAAGGAACGATTTAGGGCAATATTTGATCAAATAAATTCGAATTCCGGCTTAAATGACCCCCTAAAAATGGACCATTTTTCGCCTCATCAGTCCCCAATGTTCAATTAAAGAATGTAAAAGTAAAATAGGTAAAAGAATGAAAACAAATACTCCCCTAATTCGTTCGGTGTGGATAGTGTGTCAACAAGGTTAGATCTTCCTCCAAGAAAATGAACATTCAAAGCTTCCCTTCCAGAAATATAAATCATCTTCTTGTCATATATAACCTGTTAAACCTGAGAAAACAAACAAGGCAACCTCACGTAAAATCGGCGGCAATCTATATATACTAACAAGTCCTAGAAAACAAATTAAGATATAATGGTTGTGGAATGAATGTTTGCAGATTCCCTGGAGTTTATAAAACTAAAGAATTAACAAAAAAATTTAGACTCCGTTAGAAAAACAAAACTTGCAAAATTTCCATAATTTTACACGTGACGCCGTCAGGTGTTAAACCCTGTTGCCGTCAGAAGTGAACTGCAGAAATCTTTATGTTAAGTTTTCAGAAAATTTCTGGAAAAACTTATGTCCTACTTCCTAGAAAATCCTGCAAAACATCATTATGACTCATTACAAGCATTTGACTCTAACAATTACTAATATACATGTTCATATAATATTGTGGCGAATCATGATCTTTTTCGTTCTTAGAAACAATTACTAATATACATCCCCTTACACTTAGCTTTTGCAAAATACCTTTATATGTAATTAAGACGCAGTTAAAAACAAAATAAAGCATTTTCGCAATTTACTTTGAAATATGAACCACAAACAATAAAAATAAACATGCATACGGAAACATATATGTTAATACAAATATCGCCTAAAAACGTTATTTATATTTTACGATCTTTGCTATGTTTTGTTAACGACAAAATGTAGACTTTAGTTTCTAAGTAAAACATAATCTTAGTTTTAAAGACTTGCATAAACTAGACTTTTGCTACATTTCACATTTCATAAAACACAACACTTTTTATTTCTTAAAATAGAAATGTCACATCACATTTATGGCAAGTTTTGTCAATATACATTTATAGAAAGAAAGTGTGTTTGACTAACTTTGTGTTTGCTTGCAAGTTATGTGTTTGACTAGGGGTAATGAGATGTGACATTGTTTGGTTTACAAGGTGTAATGAGATGTGACATTGTTTGGTTTGCAAGATTTATTGCAAAACCAACTGCAAGCCCGGCGGAACCCTGGGGGTACACGGGCGGAACCCAACTGAGGGTTCCGCCGTATCCGCCAGGCCTGCAGAAGGCTTTGCTATAAATACCAAGCCACAAGTTGATTTTTGGCTTATCACTCTACATCATATTTACACACATTCATTCATTCTCTCATCTAACCCTTTAACATTTCATATGTGAAGTTTCTTTTTGTAGCAAAGAGATTCACGAGCTCATTAAAAGTAACAAGTATTCAACACAACGTTGCAAGACTTGTTAGCTTAGCATTGTGTAGACTTGTGTAGTTTACACTTCATTAGATTGTGTATTTTCAGTAGTGATCGGTTAGTATTTCAGTCCTCAAAATACAAAGTGTATCGGGAGTAGTTGTACCCTTGTAAAAGAACTAACGGGAGTGGTTGTACCCTTGGTAAAGAACTCGACATCTAGCTTAGTGTCGGTAAAAGTATAAGCGATGTGTAAGGTTTTCTCCACCGGTGAAAGGAGCTTGTTGACTAGTGAAAGAAACTCTCGAGTTGGATACTCGGGGCGTGGACGTAGGGCAAGGAAAAAGAGTCCTTGTAGCCGAACCACGTTAAATACTCGTGTTGTGGTTTGATCGTTTCTTTCATTTACTTGCATGTTATATATTGTGTTTGTGTATATATCTTTGATCAAACAGAAAGTTTCAAAGCTAACTAAACAAGTTAAAAAGATTTTAAACGGTAGACTATTCAACCCCCCTTCTAGTTTTCCACAATTGGCATCAAGAGCTACGTTACTCAAGCTTTTAAAATATATTATGTTTTAAAACTTGAAACGATCCATGGATTTTGAAAATTACAAAGAAGGGCAATCTATGCAAAGACCACCACTTTTTGAAGCAAATGGTTTTATATATTGGAAAAACTATTTTGAAACTTACGTGAAATCTAAAGATATAGATTTATGGTATATAGTCATTGATGGTGATAATATAGTTACTAATATTAAAGATGATGATCAAAAGAAATTGATTGGTAAAAATAATGAAGCTAAAATGATGCTTTATAATGCTTTGCCTAAGAAAGAATACGAAAGAGTCTTTATGTGTAAAACCGCCAAAGATATTTGGCAATCTTTAATTGTCACTCATCAAAGAAACTCACAAGCTAAAGATAACAAAATTGATCTTCTTGTTCAACAATATGAACAATTTGTTATTTCCGAAGATGAGATTATTGATAATGCTTTTGCTAGGTTTAACATTATTATTACTTCACTTAAAGCACTTGATGAATCTTTTTGTAGTAAGAACTTTGTCAGGAAATTTCTTAGAGCACTCCATCCGAAGTGGAGAGCAAAAGTGACGGCAATTGAAGAATCCAAAGATCTTTCAAGCATGTCACTTGACGAGCTAATTGGAAACCTCAAAGTTAATGAAATGGTAATGGAAAAAGATTCGGAACTAGTTAGAGGCAAGAAAGAAAAAGTTAAGTCCATTACCTTGAAAGCTAGAGTCCAATCAAGTGATGATGAAGAATCTACTTCGGATAGTGATGATGAGGAATATGCTATGGCCGTTAGAGACTTCAAGAAGTTCTTTCGTAGAAGAGGGAAGTTTGTAAGGCAACCTAAAGATGACAAGAAAACTTTCCGAAAAGATCGTGATGATAGAAAAGGAAAGGTTGAAATAAAATTCTATAGGTGCGGAGACACAAGTCATCTTGTAGGAGAATGTCCAAAACCACCCAAGAGCAAACCTCAACAAGCTTTTGTGGGTGGTGCTTGGAGTGACTATGAAGAAGATGACGATGAGCCAAAGAATGATGATATTGCTCTCATGGCTCACAACTCAAATGAGGTATTTTCCGACTCATCTTACTCCTCTATTGATGATGACACATTACAAAAAGAATATAACAAACTTTGTGAATTGAGCTTAAAAATCATAAACAAAAATAAATTTTTGAAAACTAAAAAGGAGTTTTTAGAAAATGAAGTTTATGAGTTAAAAGAAAAAGCTAAGAGATTAGAAAAGAGTAAAGGTATTGACACATCTTGCAAATCATGTGAAGAGCTTAAACTAGAAGTTGAGAAACTTGAAATTACTCAAAATGATCTAATAAAACAAACCACAAAGTTTAAGAAGTTCGATAAGAGCATTTCTTGTGCGGATGAAATTATGAAACTTCAAAAGTCACCCTTTGATAAAACAGGACTAGGATTCACGAAAATAGAAACTTCAAAGGGACAAACGAAACAAGAAAAAAATGCACAAGAAACTAACAAAACTGCTACAGCAGCCTGTGGATCAGACGGAACCCAATCCAGGGTTCCGCCCGTTGGACCCGAAGGTTCCGCCAAGTCTGCTGCAGCAGTAACTCCATCCACATCGGATCGTTCAAAATTTGTTAAAGTTACATATAAAAATGGAACAAAACTTGCATTATAAAACGTTTTTGAAGCATCAAAATGAGTCAAGATAACCGCACCTCCACATTGTCTTCATATAGGCACACACTTGAACATCCACATTATAATAGTAGTTTACTTAAACTAAGATGTGAAATTTTGTTGTTCTAGGAATCATCATGCCTCCTCTAACCCACTACGACCACAAGGACACCATTAAGTACCTACCAAAACACCACAAAACCAAAGGCCTTACCCCAAACCAAGTCAATGTTTTCAAAGCCTTAGAAAAATATTATGTCCATGAGGGTAGAACCATTGACCCGTCCTTCCTAGAAGGCACAAACCTTTATGCCGAATTTGCCACAATCAACTTTGAGTGTCTTTTGAATATCAACGAGCCTATTTGTCCTAGGTTCATTTTGGAATTCTATGCATCCGCCGTCCTCTCCACGGATGATTATGGTCAAATGTCTATCAATTTTAGGGTTAGTGGTCATCAATACTCCTTCACTCTTGAGGAGTTTGCTCAAATCCTAGGTGTCCCAAACCGTGGTACTTGCATCTATTCCGACTTGCACTCCCTCTCAACTCTTGACAACCTCCATGACCGCATCCATCCTTATGACACACCTCTTGTGTCAAAAGATGTACTTCGTGACCACCTCTTTGTTAGGACAACCAACACTAGGAGAACCCGTTCGGGAAATGAGGTCGATAAGGACCCATATGGAATGGAAATGAATGAACTCAAGCCCCAGTTCAAGAAATGGGAGGAAGTCCTTAGTGCAAATGTCATTAGCACCATAGGAAACCGAGACCATATCAACCTTTGCCTTTTCTACATGCTCTACTCTTTGTCCGTTAGGCAACCCTTCAATCTTGCCTACTACATGGCCAAGAGAATGGCCGACATTCCCGTGCATGGCACAACGGCTATGCCGTATGGAATGCTCTTGACCCGTCTCTTTAGCTTCATATCACCCATTCCACCAACTCCAAACGGTCTTCGCCTTGACTACTCTTTCATTCCACACACCTTTGTCCCACTAAGTGATAAGAGAGTGTACAAAGCTCAAGGAAAACGTCCACATCCTCCTACCTCATCTTCATCTTCCTCAATGAGTGAAGATGACAATTTGCCAAACTCTAGGCTCCCACCTCTCGAATACCTATCCCAACTTCCGGATATTCCTAATGAGTCGGCGGAGTTCAAGCAAACAAAGGGGATGTTTAAGAATCTTGGAAGATTCCTTGGAAAGCTCAAGAACAAGATTGACCGTCAATGAGTGCGGGTGTGTAGGAGTGTTTGGCACTAGGTGCTATTTGAACAAATTTGGTCGTTTAAACAATATTTGTGATGTATTTGTGTATTAGTACAATGTTTGATACAATTTGGAACATGTATTATCTAACTATGGTGCAGGTAGACAACTTTTGGCAAGTTGTCAAATTTTCATGCTTATCAAATTTTCACTAAGTATAGTGAAATTCTCGACCTCAAGGTCAAAGTCCTATGATATGTGTGTTTACGTGTCTATTTTTTGCATTACCTAACCAGAAATGCCCTATCTTTTTGATTTTAGGAGTTTTCGAAAATTTTGAAAATCGTCTCGTGGGTCAAAATCGCGGACTGCCACTTTTTTCAGCGCTGGCGGATCAGGCGGTACCCAAAATTGGGTTCCGCCAGTGTATTTTCTGGGCAACCCAGAAATGGCCCAACGGACCCCGCGGAACCCTCAAACGGGTTCCGCCTGTATTACCTGAGGGTTCCGCCAGTTGCCTGCAGAAATTTTCTTTTTGTTTTCAACATTTCAACATCCAAACACCAAAATACAATCCTTTTAGATAGAAACCCATTTCCTGTAATTTGTTTAGCACAATAGGGTACTTCTCATTCCTTGTAACTCAACCAAAACCATTTCCCGCCAAATTTCAAAAATAGCCATAACCACTCCAAGGACCCTTCACACATAAAGGAAGGAACCCTTCTAAAGGTTCCTTGAAATCCCTGAGATTTATACTTCAACAAATCTACCAAAACCACTAAGCATTTAGTGCAAACCTTGTCTTCTCACTTCACCATTTTCATTGGATTGACTTCCATGATATGACAACCCACAATTAGTTTTCCAAATCATTAGGAACCTCCATTTTTGTATGGACTAACATCAAATCCAAACACTCCTTCCCACAATCCTTCATCACTATAAATTAAACCATCCTAAACACTATCAAATCACACCTTCTTCATCACAATTTCTTAACTTCCAAACCATTTTTAACCATGACCAAGTCAACTATCACTTCTCAACCATCACGACCCATCCGGAAAACCGCCCGGATAAGTGTAAAACCACTATGGTCTAATCAATCCATCAACCTAAGCTCCTCATCTTCGGATGAATTCACCTCACCTATAAAAAATGAACACTTTTTGAACCTTGCATCTCCATCTCCATCACCCAATGAACCAAATGAGCTCACTCCACCACCTACTAAATCACCCATTGACCCAACTCCACCAAGTGCTCCAACCCAACCATCCAAAACTCCATCACCATCACCATTACCCAAAATTGAACCTATGGAGTTATTTGGGTCTCCTCCCACATCACCACACCCTTTTGTCCAAGATCTAAATGATCTTCCACCAAGACCTACACAACCACCACCTTTTGCAAATCAATCACCAATGTTAATTCTTGACCTTGATGAGGATTTTAACCACAATCAACCACCACAACAAGTGTACCATCAACCCAAACCAATGTTGTTTCACCCCATCTACCATAACATCCATGGTCCTCTTTATGGAGAACCAAACTTTGAAAACCATGATCACCCAATTCCATCACATTCTCTAGCCCAAACCTTTGAGTCTTTCTTTCCTTCATATGAGGAAATCCAAAGCATGGTTGAGAACCACCTTCATCAAGCAATGGAATTTCAAACCACCTTGCTTGACTCAATACCAAACCCATCCCCCACCAAAGAACCAAAAACCAACCAACCCTCAAACCAAGAAACCAAAACCACCCCATTTCCACCCACTCATCCCCATGTTTGCTCAAATTGTGAGCAAATGGGTGCAAGCATCAAAACGTTGCTTCACCAATTCCAAGATGAAACCCGTTTTGCATTCCAACACGTCATAGAACGTTTGGATGCTCTTTCCCACCCAAACAAATCCTAGACAACCTTTGGAGGCCGTTTGCCACATTTAGGAAAGTAGGATTTTATTTTTCTTTCTTGGTTATTTTTTTTTAGTTTTTGTTTACAAGTAGAAGAATATTTCACATTTCTTGTCTTTTGACTTTTTCAAAGTCAAAATTTTACTTGGAATGATATTTCTTTCTACTTACTTTCGTGCATTGTTGGTTGATCATTTTTGTGTTGTCATTGTGGTTGCAATGTGTGTGGTAACTACAAGCTTGACTATATATATCACCAACAAACCATTTTTTTTGTAGGATCAAAATCCATGTTTCCCATCTTGGCACTCCTTTTAGGGGGAGTAACAAGCAAGGGGGAGCAAGTGCATTATTCCGCTTCGCTACTCTACTTTTTGTTTCGACAAAAAGGGGGAGAACTATATTAAACCTTCAAAACTTAACATGATTTTTTATCACTTAAGTAAAACAAGTTTAATATAAAAAAATTTTAAGTATTAAACACCAAGATTTTGTGAGTTACTTAAAAACAAAGTTTATGTTTTTTCATCAACAAAAAGGGGGAGATTGTTAATACAAATATCGCCTAAAAACGTTATTTATATTTTACGATCTTTGCTATGTTTTGTTAACGACAAAATGTAAACTTTAGTTTCTAAGTAAAACATAATCTTAGTTTTAAAGACTTGCATAAACTAGACTTTTGCTACATTTCACATTTCATAAAACACAACACTTTTTATTTCTTAAAATGGAAATGTCACATCACATTTATGGCAAGTTTTGTCAATATACATTTATGGAAAGAAAGTGTGTTTGACTAACTTTGTGTTTGCTTGCAAGTTATGTGTTTGACTAGGGGTAATGAGATGTGACATTGTTTGGTTTATAAGGTGTAATGAGATGTGACATTGTTTGGTTTGCAAGATTTATTGCAAAACCAACTGCAAGCCCGGCGGAACCCTAGGGGTACACTGGTGGAACCCATCTGAGGGTTCCGCTAGGCCTGCAGAAGGCTTTGCTATAAATACCAAGCCACGAGTTGATTTTTGGCTTATCACTCTATATCATATTTATACACATTCATTCATTCTCTCATCTAACCCTTTAACATTTCATATGTGAAGTTTCTTTTAGTAGCAAAGAGATTCACGAGCTCATTAAAAGTAACAAGTATTCAACACAACGTTGCAAGACTTGTTAGCTTAGCATTGTGTAGACTTGTGTAGTTTACACTTCATTTGACTGTGTATTTTCAGTAGTGATCGGTTAGTATTTTAGTCCTCAAAATACAAAGTGTATCGGGGGTAGTTGTACCCTTGCAAAAGAACTAACGGGAGTGGTTGTACCCTTGGTAAAGAACTCGACATCTAGCTTAGTGTCGGTAAAAGTATAAGCGACGTGTAAGGTTTTCACCGCCGGTGAAAGGAGCTTGTTGACTAGTGAAAGAAACTCTCGA
The DNA here is from genome assembly GCA_030686995.1 of Artemisia argyi. NCBI lineage: Eukaryota > Viridiplantae > Streptophyta > Magnoliopsida > Asterales > Asteraceae > Artemisia > Artemisia argyi. The sequence continues at coordinate 10,749,210 of CM060689.1, read as the reverse complement.
GTTGGATACTCGGGGCATGGACGTAGGGCAAGGAAAAAGAGTCCTTGTAGCCGAACCACGATAAATACTCGTGTTGTGGTTTGATCGTTTCTTTCATTTACTTGCATGTTATATATTGTGTTTATGTATATATCTTTGATCAAACGGAAAGTTTCAAATCTAACTAAACAAGTTAAAAAGATTTTAAACGGTAAACTATTCAACCCCCCTTCTAGTTTTCCACAATATAAAATCAAACAAACAAACTAACAAACAAATAAAGCTTGGGTTGCCTCCCAATAAGCGCTTGATTTTGTTCGAGTCACGAGCCTGACTCTACCCTTATTTTACAGAAATAGGGGAGGTTTTCCCTACACTTAGGATTAAGTGCGGGTGAAAGTAGCGATACACACCCTTAGGGTGGAAATATGCCACGTGAGGTGAAGGGGGTGAGTGAATGGGGAAAGAGTCAACCACCTTCATTGTTAGGTTACCCGAATCCTTTGGTTTGATGGGTGGATTTGAAGTTAGAAGAGTTTTATGACAAAGATTTGAGCTCTTGCCATTTTCATAAATAGTATGCTCTAACGGTTCCTCATCCATTCCGGTTCCCATATTTTTTATTTCAACTGCATCTTTATCTTCGTACTCAAACTTGCTTTCATCAAAGAAGTGGAGTGTTGGCGTTTTGAAGTTGGAATGTTGGAAAGAGGTTTTATGGGTAATGGGTTTGGTTTGAGAAATCATCGAGACCTTATGCATCAAGGTTGGTTTGAGTGATTTAGAGGTTATAGTATAGGCGTGAGAGTTCCCTTTCTCAAAAAGAAGCTTATGAGAAAAGAAGTTATTCTGGGTTGAACTCACAGAGAGAGGTGTTTCATTGTGCCCATCGCTGCTTGTTTCATTAGGGATTGAGAGTTCAAAAATCTTTTCGATCTTCTTGGGTATAGCTTCTTCCCTAATTTTCTCCTTAATCCTTGATATAAACTTATCAGCCAAGTCCATGAAAACACTTCGGGTGTTTTCCATGCGGGCTTCTAATTGTTGGATTTGCCTCTCTTGGTTGTTTACAAAGGTCAGCATTATCCCTTCGAATTCCTCTTGTCGTGAATATTCAGGAAACGTATATTTACTGTCTGCATTCACATATCCAAAGGGATTAGCCATGGGCATCTCGGCTCTCATCAATTCCTCAACCTGCCTTTCGATGTTCTCGAATAACTGTTCTTGGGTTGCATTCATGTAATCTAAACTTCCTTCCTCCAAGAACATTGGATCCTCCCATTCTTCTTCTTCGTATTGTGCTAAGTCCTCAATGACCTCCCAGCACTTATCAACACTGAGCTTGCTTAGTCTATGATGAGGCGAAAAATGATCCGTTTTTAAGGGGTCATTTAAGCCCGAATCCGACTTTATTTGATCAAATATTGCCCTAAATCGTTCCTTTTGTGATTTTAGGTACTTGGAGAGTGAATTCTGGAAAAGAAGCCATTTTGGACGTTTTTGGAGCATAAAAGTGAAGAAAACGGCAAAGTCTCTATTTTCCATGCTGAGAACAGTGCATGACGGCGTCAAGAGTAATTCCTTGACGGCGTCAAACCTGAAGAATAAAAATCCGTAGGTCATGAAGGCGTCAAAAGTTTGCATGACGGCGTCAAAGTCCCAAGAATAAAATACCGTGGTTGATGACGGCGTCACATAGGCCGTCAGATGTAGATCAAGGCCGTCCGAGGAAGTATTTGGTGGCGAGATGACGGCGTCACACCATTGCTCTTGACGCCGTCACCTCGATTTTCCTATATATAGTTTTCTAGTTTTTACATTAAGAGAAGAGAAGTTTTGGTGAAACCCTAAAGACGAATTTGGTGGAACTTTTACAGGTTTTTCAAGGGTTCCAAACCCTTGATACCTTGCATTGTAATTGAGATAAGTGTTCTTCTAATTCAATCAATATGTCTATGTGTTGGTTGTCTATATCTTGTTCTTGTCTCAATTCCATTATGCTAGGCTAGATCTCTTTTGTGTTTGCTTAGATCTAATGAAACCTAGATATTGATTATGTGTTGATTACTTGTTTATTCTTGTCTTGGATGAATGATTTTATATGTTAGGCTTAAGAAAACTGGCAGATCTCCAAATGGTAACATGCTTGAACGTCTTAAGAAACATGAACCGAGGCGTACTAGGTCTTTATTGGTTGTATTTAATGCATGAGCCACTGTTTGCAATCCCTATAGTTGTGTTGGGTCATGGTGTAGGAGGAGATAAGAGCTCATAGAATTGGGGAGTTATGTATGCCACCCCATGAATGGTATTAAGGAATACAATCCGTCATCCATACAATTATAACAAGTAATTAACATGTAAAAGGTATCTAGGGAGTAGTGAAGTCTAAGTAAACACAATTTCTCCAATTACTGCTCACAACCTTAGTATAATTAGTTTATTTTCATTTTTAGTATTTTATTTTGATTGCATATTAGTTTTGGGTTAGTTGAATAGCAACTAATTCCGCCCACTCTTTCAAAACCCGAGATTTTACTTGCTTTCTAAAAAATATAAAAACACAAAAATAATCATCCCTCATCTTTAGAACTAGTAATTAGGCTTTCTAATCCTAGCGACACTATTCCTAAGCTGAACGATCAATCCCACGGTACTTGTCACTATACTATACTACAACGATCAGGTACACTGCCTGGTGGGGGTTGTAAGCTTCTCGAGATCCCTCGAGAGGTAAAGCAAGGTGCGATTCCCACGCATCAAGTTTTTGGCGCCGCAGCCTGGGGAATAGTTATTGTCTAGGTTAGGATTTCTTTTTATTAGGTCTACTTGCTAGATTCCTTTCTAGTAAGATTTTATTTTTATTTTTTAGGTTTTCTTTAGTCTATCTTATTTCTTTGTGCCTTTGTTCGTAACCTTTACCATCCGACATCATGGAAGGTGGTAACATCTTTGAACCCGTCATCCCACCACAACAAAACCCACCATTAGAACCCCTTAGGCCCCGAACCTTAGGAGAGTACTCCCGACCTAGCCATCAAGGCTACCGAAACACCATTGAGCTCACCGGAGCCAATGTGACCCCCTTGCGATCCGACACCATCCGGTTGGTGCAAAGCGGATGTGCATTCCATGGACTTCGTTCCGAAGATCCAAACCAACATCTTAAGGACTTTCTCAAAATCGTAGATTCCATAGACCTAGGTGTTGAAACTAGAGAGACTACCCGATTACGCCTATTCCAATTCTCTCTACGGGATCAAGCTAGTCAATGGATTGAGCGGTTACCCGCGGGATCCATCACCACATGGGACAATCTCGCCAATCGCTTCCTTACCTAATTCTTTCCGCCGGAAAAGACTGCAATGCTTAGAAGGGACATTTTGTGGTTTGAGCAACAGCGGGGTGAAACTTTCTACGAAGCTTTGGCCCGTTTTAAGGATCTCCTCCACAAGCTCCCTCATCATGGCATAAACCTTTGGTTATTAGTCCAGATTTTTTACGACCATGTTGACTATCACACTAAGCGCACCATTGACAGGGCCGCGGGAGGTAAACTGCGTGATAAGAACGCCGAGGAGTCTTGGGCAATTATCGAGGAGCTCGCCACTGACAATCAGGAATTGTGGGAGTTTAAACATACGATAGAAGCGGCCATCAATGCAGTCTCGACATCTGGAGGAACCACCGAAGTACCCGATGAACTCCTATGCAAACTTGAGGCAAAGGTTGACTATTTTGAGGAAAGGCAAAGGCGACCTTTGAGTCCTAGACGGGCTACTGTCAATTCTGTCTCAAAAACAACTTCGGCACCATTATCTGAATCACCCTCTAGGGAAAACGCCGAGACTTTTCAGGACTATGCCCCACCTTGTTCCCCTCCCAAGGAACTTAGCTCGGAATTTGAGGCTAGGATGAGAGAATATATGGCAACTCACTCTGATCGGCTTGCTAGATTCGAAGAAGCAGTTTATAAGCAAAAAGAGGAGATGCAGGAGAAAATGTATGAGATGTTGACTCTATTGGAAGAGTATGCCAATCAGAAAACCCCCGAACGAATACTGCTAAGGAAAGAAAGCGCCACTCCCACCACCCAATTTGTTAACTCCATCACCATTGTCCAAAATGATAACAAGAAGGTAGAAACTCCTTCTAAACAGACCTTAGAAAAACCACCAGAATCTCAACCTTTGAGTTACTACCTGAAGCATGATATAAACAAAAACACCATAACAAATTGGATTAAGAGTGATGGGCGTAACCAATCCTCCGGACAGGTTCCTGAGAAAGAGGAAGAAGAAGAGGATGAGTATGATACGCTTCCTGGAGGATCGGTATTTGAGAGGTTATTGGTACAGAAAGTGGCTACTAAGCAGGTAGCATGTGGGAACTTTGAAATACCAACGAGCATCGGGGACTTGAAACATCTTAGTGCTTTCGCCGACCAAGGATCGGAAGTAAATCTTATGCCCCTAACTATTTACATCCAACTAACGTCAAAAATGCCAGCCCCTACTCGTGTTAGGCTATCTCTCGTTGGGCACTCGTACATATATCCCTTAGGGATCGCAGAAGATGTATTAGTTAATGTCGCAGGATTCATGTACCCCGTTGATTTTATGATCATTGATGATAAAGGGGATGGATGCATGCCAATAATCCTTGGGTCACCATTCCTCACCACCGCTAGGGCTGTCATTAAGTATGAAGGTCGGAAGATTGAGCTTAAATCTGGAAAAAGAAAGATTAGCTTCCCCATGACCCCGCGAAATGGGCATGAGAATTTGAGTTGGAGAATGATCAAAAACAACATTGGCACGACACCCATTCGTGTTCAGAATAATATTCTTGCATGGGAGGCAAGAATCAAAAGCTATAAGAAAGCTAAGGATGAAAGAAGAAAAAGCAATAAGGTTCCGATTGAACTCGAACATACTCGACATGAAAAAAATCATACACCATTTGAGGAAGGGAACTTGGTGCTCTTGAGACACTTGGAAACAACAATACCACCCGATAAACCAAGTCCTTGGTGGTATGGGCCATTCACAATCGAAGGATTGAGCCAAGATGGGGTAGCTAACTTGAGAAGCAAATTAGGTGGGAAGGTGATTGCGAGTACCGACAGATTGAGGCACTACCACCATAACAGTAATGATCGCAACTATATGGGGTATATCATTTCAAATGATGAGATCACGTAGTAACCCATGACTTTGAGTCTAGCTACAAGACTCGTAAATAAAGAAAAGCGCTTCTTGGGAGGCAACCCATGTTTTGTGTGATTTTATTTGTTTGATTGTTGTTTGCTTCCGTATGCATGTTTTATTTTTATTGTTGGTTAATCATGTTTCTCAATTAAAATGTGGAAATACTTTACTATGTTGTTTGGCCTAGTCTTAACTTCAACCTAAAAGTATTTTTTGCAAAAGATAAGTGTAAGGGGAAACCCCAAATATGTTTTCAAGAAACAACCCGATCATGATTCTCCACAATATTAAATGAACATGTATATTCGTATTTGTTAGAGTCAAATGCTTGTATTGAGTCATAATGAAGTTTTGCAGGATTTTCCAGGAAGTAGGACCAAGTTTTTCCAGAAATTTTCCGGAAACTTAACATAAGAATTTCTGCAGGTCTATTCTGACGGCGTCAGAGTTTTACTCTTGACGGCGTCAGGAGTTAAAATCTGGAAATTTTACCGGTTTTGTTTTTCTAACGGAGTCTTATGGTTTTTGTGAATTATTAAGTTTTATAATCTCCAGGAAATCTGCAAACTTCATTCCACAAGCATTATATTTTACTTTGTTTTTTAGGATTTAGTAACTTATATAGGATGCCGCCGATTTTACGCGAGGTTGTCTTGTCTATTATTGTCAGGATTTACAGGTTATGTCGACAAGGAGGCGATTTATATTCTGGAAGGGAAGCTTTGATTGTTCGTTTTCTTGGAGGAAGATTTAACCTGGCCAACCTATAATCCATACCGAGCGAATCAGGGGAGTATTTGATTTCATTCTCTTTACTTTTTCACTTTTACATTCTTTACTTGAACATTGGGGACAATGTTCATCTTAAGTGTAAGGGGAGGGTAAAAAGATGATACCTTACATATGCACTTTCGCTTGAGTTTGTTTTGTTTAATGGTAGATGTGTAATAAAACTATGAGAAATACTTGTTAGTGCAATTTTAGCACCAAATTTAAAATTTTTTACAATATTTAGGAGTGAAACTTTAGCCATAGCAAGCGTCTCATGGATAGGAGGTTGTATGACTAGCACATAACCGTATATTCAGAAAAATTTTCCACCCAAATATGTGAGGTTCGCCTTTAGATTTGACAGGAAAAGCATTTACTATTAGTGCTTATAAGTGTACCGGTAGCATTTAGATTCTAGAACTTGCGTTAGTGATGCATCCCGAGACAGCTAGTGAGACTACATTTGTGTGGTAGGATTTACTACATGATAAGAGGCATTAGGATCACCCTTGTGTTAAACCCGTATCATAATTACTTGACCATTTAAGTCATATTACTTGGCTAGTTAAGTCAACTAATTTTTCCCACACCCTTAGCGTTGTACTCATTTTTAGTACACGATACCCCTAGTACACTCCTCCGAGCCTATCTTTTCGTTTCTAACTTTAAGCATTTTACTTAAAGGAAGAATTTGTTACACCCCACTTAAATGTACACCCAAATCGCCTAAGCCTTCCGTGTATGCGCTCATTTTTAGTGCATTATTGTTATTTGTTAAACCCTAAGTTAACTTTCTAATTGATTACATGGTTGCTAAGTCGAGTCATATCCTTGTACATTTTGTTTTGGGACGATTGGGACTCATGGGTAAGTACTTATTTTATGGAGTAATGGGGAAGAACATAATATTATTACCCCCATATGTGCGTTAATCTTAAAAGTGCTCCAAGTGTTTTGATTTTCTTAATTCGAGTCATTAGATTAGTTTAATGTAAAGTATATAAAGATTCAAGTGTAAGGGGAACGTTCATTCCCTATGATGTATTATTTTGGATGGTAGGGTAAGAGTGTATGCAAAAAAAAAAAAAAAAAAAAAAAAAAAAAAAAAAAAAAAAAAAAAACATACGGACTACCATCCCTTTTCATTTTATGTTTTTGTTATTTTTCATTTATTAGCTTAAGTCGAGTCTAGTCTTGGCTTAGCAACGCCATCTTGTACATGTAATTAACCAAGATTGTTAACTCGCCACCAGTAAAACTTCCTTTATCCAACAAAACCGTGTAATTCATATCCCTATACCTAACGTTACAACCCTTTAAAAGACCTCTTTGATAGTTTATCCTAGGTGCTTACGCCATGTGGTGGAGGTTTGATCCTTTCCCAAGCCTATGGTAATCTATTTTGCTATGACAGGTAGTGAGAGATATCTTCCATTTCCATAATGTTATATTACTTTATTACACCCGAGAGATGTGAGTATCTAAACACTATTTGTGAGGTGCTTGTGTATGACCTCCGTGCTTGTCTATTGGTCTTTAGTGGAACGATTATTTGTTGAAATTACTTTTATGTTAGTGTTAAATGACCCCTAACTTGTCTTTTGAGTAGAATAAAAGCGCATTTGCTTGAGGACAAGCAAATCTCAAGTGTAAGGGTATATGATGAGGCGAAAAATGATCCGTTTTTAGGGGGTCATTTAAGCCCGAATCCGACTTTATTTGATCAAATATTGCCCTAAATCGTTCCTTTTGTGATTTTAGGTACTTGGAGAGTGAATTCTGGAAAAGAAGCCATTTTTGACGTTTTTGGAGCATAAAAGTGAAGAAAACGGCAAAGTCTCTATTTTCCATGCTGAGAACAGTGCATGACGGCGTCAAGAGTAATTCCTTGACGGCGTCAAACCTGAAGAATAAAAATCCGTTGGTCATGAAGGCGTCAAAAGTTTGCATGACGGCGTCAAAGTCCCAAGAATAAAATACCGTGGTTGATGACGGCGTCACATAGGCCGTCAGATGTAGATCAAGGCCGTCCGAGGAAGTATTTGGCGGCGAGATGACGGCGTCACACCATTGCTCTTGACGCCGTCACCTCGATTTTCCTATATATAGTTTTCTAGTTTTTACATTAAGAGAAGAGAAGTTTTGGTGAAACCCTAAAGACGAATTTGGTGGAACTTTTACAGGTTTTTCAAGGGTTCCAAACCCTTGATACCTTGCATTGTAATTGAGATAAGTGTTCTTCTAATTCAATCAATATGTCTATGTGTTGGTTGTCTATATCTTGTTCTTGTCTCAATTCCATTATGCTAGGCTAGATCTCTTTTGTGTTTGCTTAGATCTAATGAAACCTAGATATTGATTATGTGTTGATTACTTGTTTATTCTTGTCTTTGATGAATGATTTTATATGTTAAGCTTAAGAAAACTGGCAGATCTCCAAATGGTAACATGCTTGAACGTCTTAAGAAACATGAACCGAGGCGTACTAGGTCTTTATTGGTTGTATTTAATGCATGAGCCACTGTTTACAATCCCTATAGTTGTGCTGGGTCATGGTGTAGGAGGAGATAAGAGCTCATAGAATTGGGGAGTTATGTATGCCACCCCATGAATGGTATTAAGGAATACAATCCGTCATCCATACAATTATAACAAGTAATTAACATGTAAAAGGTATCTAGGGAGTAGTGAAGTCTAAGTAAACACAATTTCTCCAATTACTGCTCACAACCTTAGTATAATTAGTTTATTTTCATTTTTAGTATTTTATTTTGATTACATATTAGTTTTGGGTTAGTTGAATAGCAACTAATTCCGCCCACTCTTTCAAAACCCGAGATTTTACTTGCTTTCTAAAAAATATAAAAACACAAAAATAATCATCCCTCATCTTTAGAACTAGTAATTAGGCTTTCTAATCCTAGCGACACTATTCCTAAGCTGAACGATCAATCCCCCGGTACTTGTCACTATACTATACTACAACGATCAGGTACACTGCCTGGTGGGGGTTGTAAGCTTCTCGAGATCCCTCGAGAGGTAAAGCAAGGTGCGATTCCCACGCATCAGTCTACCATTGGCAGCGTGATCTATAGCTTTTCTAGTTTGGTGATTAACTCCATCATAAAAGGTTTGGATTTGAAACCAAAGATCGAGGCCATGATGGGGGAATTTGTGGAGTAGTTCCTTGAAACGAGTACATGCTTCATAAAGAGTTTCACCTTGACGTTGTTGAAACACCAAGATCTCATTCCTTAGCTTGGTAGTTCTCCCCGGTGGGAAAAATTTAGCAAGGAAACAAGTGGTGAGATTATCCCAAGTCGAGATAGATCCCACGGGTAGACGATCAAGCCAATGGATAGCTTGCTCATGAAGAGAGAAATGGAATAGACGCAATCGGGTAGTATCTCTAGTGGCACCGGTAAGGTCAATGGCATCTACGATTTTAAGAAAGTCCTTAAGGTGTTGAATTGGGTCTTCGTACATATGTCCGTGGAATGCACATCCGTTTTGCACCAACCGGATGGTGTCGGGTCGCAAGTGGGCTACAATGGCTTCTTTAGGAAGCTCAATGGCATTTTGGTAACCTTTGTGGCTTGGTTGGGAGTACTCTCCTAGGGTGCGGGCTCTAAGAGGTTGGTTTGGTTTTTGTGGGTTTGGTTGTGGTGGGATGATGGGATCTAAGATATTACCACCTTCCATGATGGCGGATGGTAATGGTTACGAACAAAGAAACGAAGAAATAAGATAGACTAAAGAAAACCTAGAAAAATAAAATAAAAAATCTCACTAGAAAGGAACTTAATGAGTAGACCTAATAAAATTAAAATTTCAACCTAAGCAATAAATATTTCCCGGGCTGTGGCGCCAAAAACGTGATACGTGGGGATCGCACCCTCGCAACAGGTTTTACCTCTCAAGGGATCTCGAGAAGCTTACAACCCCCACTAGGCAGTGTACCTGATCGTTGTAGTATAGTATAGTGACAATTAGCGGGGGATTGATCGTTCAACTCAAGAATAGTGTCACTAGGATTAGAAAACCTAATAAACTAGGTCTAGATGTGAGGGATGATTATTTTTGTATTTTTATATATTTATGAAAGCAAGTAAAATCTCGGGTTTTGAAGGAGTGGGCGAAATTAGTTGCTAGCCAACTAACCCAATTTACTACTAATGCAATGAAAGTAAAATAACATAAATGAAAATAAAACTAATTATACTAATGTGGTGGAAACAATAATGAGGAAAGTTGTGTTTACTTAGGTTTCATTACTCCCTAGATATCTTTTACAGGTTGATTAGCTTGTCACAATTGCATGGATGACGGGTCATATTCCTTAATACTAGTCATAGGGCCGTGAACAATATTCCCTAACTCTATAGGATCCTACTTCACTCCTATGTCGAGCCGTTAGAAGCTCCTAACATGGGATCATTAATTAGAATTCTCCTACGCATTAAATACAACCAAAAATCGTAGTACACCTCTGATCATGTTTCTTAAGACGTTCAAGCAAGTTACCAATGGAAGTCTGCCAGTTTTCTTAAGCCTAACATCGAATACAATCATCCGTAACAACTATAAACAAACAATCAACCCATAATTAACATCTAGGTTTCACTACATCTAAGCAAACACAAGAGAAATCTAGCCTACCATGTTAAATAGAAGACAAGCATAAGATATAATCAAACAACACATAGACATATTGAATGATTTGAAGGGATACTTATCTTTAATTGAACATGAAAGAATCAAGGGGGGGTTGAAACCCTTGAAAAGCTGATAAAATTCGGACTAGGGTTTATTCCCTCAAAGTTGCACACTAATGAATGAAATTTGGAAAACTATATATAGATTATACATCGTGACAGCGTAATGTGTTAGGTTGTGACGCCGTCAACTCGCCGCCATGATAAAAATCGTATTGCCTAGATCCATTTGTGACGCCGTCATGTGTAGTTGTGCTCTGGGCCGTCACTAGTAATTGGACCTTGGCGGCCTTGGTGACGCCGTCAGGTCCTAGGCTTAAAAACTCTCTGGATCGTCACGTGTATTTTCCACTTCTACCTCTTTTGTAACTCTTGACGCCGTCATGTATAAAGGCTTGACGCCGTCAGGTACTGTTCCCAGCAAGGAAATTTGAGACTTTGCTGTTTTCTTCACTTTTATGCTCCAAAAACGTCCAAAATGCTTCACTTTCCAGATTTCTCTCCAAAAGTACTTAAAATGACAAAAGGAACGATTTAAGGCAATAATTGATCAAATAATCTCGAATTCGGGCTTAAATGACCCCTTAAAAATGGCACACTTTTCGCCTCATCAGGACCATTATGTCTTTTCAAACGCCAAATTCCTACATTCTCATTGATACCAGTCAGGTCAACCAATAGTGTTTAAATGTTTTTTTTTTGAAAGCATGAAAACTAATTACTAACTTCACTTTTCTTGATTCTTTGGTTAGGTATAAAGATGACAAGTATGATCGACTATATGGAACTCAGGTTTTCAATGGTTTAATACTGAGCATAGTTACTATCAAACTTACGAGAAAATTGATCCAAACCCTTATGAAATCATTACTGACCCACCATTGTTCGGATTTCACACAGGTTCCATATTTCCAGGATCGATATTAATCAAACAAGCATCATGTAATCATCATTCAAATATACATAACAGGAAACAAAGAAGATGGGTTGAACCCTTATATAAGTATGATATGTATAAACTGAATGGTTAAACAAAACTGTTTACAGACACATACTTATATACTAAATGATAGACACTTATGAGGGGTTGTGTTAGTTCAATCAAACAGGTTTCTATGAACCATTGAACCCCTTGACTCCTAACTGCCCTATAGGAATATAATTATATACTAAAGTACCCTTAACATTGCTTCTATAACATTATTGGTCCAACATTCACCCCCTAATGTTATAGACGGCAAAAGAGTCTTCTTCACTTGTCTTCATGAGATGAAGTTCCGGCCTTCCTTTTCTTACTTAATGCTCGTTATCTGTTCCCAATCGCGACTTGTACCCTCTATATCCACTTCCATGATATTATCATCTGTACTTGTTAGCCCTACTTTTGCTACTTTCAAAGTAAGTTTCTGGGATCAGCAGATAGTGGATGAAGATTTCCTTAAACCTGAGTCCATACAATCCCGAGAATACGAAGCCTAAAGATACTTCATCCCATTTCTTCTTGTAGTTCCCTTGATCAACAACCATATCATTATTGTTGCCTTCTAAGATTACACCAAAGCGAGTTTCATTTCCTTGAAAAAAAATTTCACAACCTTCACATGTGTTTTCTCTTACAACTCCTAGCCCACTATCATTACTCGACCCATCACACTCTTGTGGGGTTTCTTTCTCGGCTTCATCACAGCCATCTTTAACCGTCTTGGTTTTCACATACTTCACAGGTTCTTCATTGAACCCGGGCCTCAAAGTTGTATTATAGTAACACTCGACCATGTCAATGGTTCGTTTATACCAATTTTTCAAATCTTCTTCATATGCTTAGGTTAATCCATGTATCACAACAACTTCTTTCTACTTATTCTCTTTCTCTTTTCTTAAAGAACTACTGTGTTCCTTCTTCTGTGGTTAACCGCCAGATTGGCTGGTGTAACCGTTTTCTTTTCTTTCTTTTTCTTCAATTCCATGGCTACCTTCTTGCTTTTGGTATGTTAAGTGATGATTGAACATGAATTGGTATGTTGTTTGATTCCTTGGCTCTGATACCATGTTCGGATTTCACATAGGTTCCATATTTCCAGGATCGATATTAATCAAACAAGCATCATGTAATCATAATTCAATAATACATAACAGGAAACAAAGAAGATGGGTTGAACCCTTATATAAATCTGATATGTATAAACTAAAGGGTTAAATAAAACTGTTTACAGACACATACTTATATACTAAATGAATATACACTTATGAGGGGTTGTGTTGGTTCAATCAAACAGGTTTCTATGAACCATTGAACCACTTGACTCCTAACTACCATATAGGAATATAATTAATTATATACTAAAGTACGCTTAACTTTGCTTCTATAATATTATTGGTCCAACAACCATCAGATGGCGTGGATGATGCCGTCTACCCAGATAACAACGATTACATTTCCTTTACGTGGGTTTCTTTACGTGTACGTATCATAGGCTCTAGATTAGAGGGAATCTTCGTATGAGGAATGATGAGTGATTTGCCTGCCGCATTACCTCTGGCTCAATCATTTGATTACATATGGCACCGTTCAGTAATGGTAGGGATTGACAAATGTTGATATGTTTTCTAGGCATCAAGTTGGACGGGCTTCCACGTTTTGGGCCTATTTTTGTCATATGGGCCTTAGCTGTGGGCTAAAACACACACACGCTATTATAAACATGAGTGTTCTAATGTGGTCACTTAACATTTTTTCCCCCCGAAAGGAGAATGTTATATATAATCATAAAATATTATATAGCTTTTTATGGTAATCATGGACAACCCATGTAACAATAAAGAAAACCGTTATACTAAGCATTCTAGTACAAGAATTCAAATAAATATATATTCTATACATATTCCAAGGATTATCTTGACTTCCTTATTATCTATAATTCCACATTCCATTTCAGTTCAACTTCTTTTACTGCATTTGAGTCTTTAACTCTGTAACTCATCATCCTCAATTTGATAGTATTAGTAATCATTTGCACTAGAGCTATCTTACTCAAACTTTATATCAACCACAAAAGCCAAGCTTATTAAGTTAAGCGAGCCTATGTGAGAGTAGTACCGGGTTGGGTGACCAATCGGGAAGTCCTCACTTAGGGACCACAAGCTCTAATGATATCAACCAACTGCCTAGTACAGTTGGCCACCAGCTACCTTAGAAGCCTGGGCCCAACCATGTGATGTCTTGATCCAATAAAGGACGCTTGTTCGATTCCGTTCCGCAGCATGGTTGGGTATTTGGTGGAGGTATTTCACAGGCATCAAACCTTTGCTGGGTAGGGTTGATGGGTACAATTATGGTAAACAGGGTTGAGGTGTCCCTGCCAATCTACACTTTTTGATCCGAGTTTCAAATTTGTTCATTCTTGTGAAATGACTATGTTTAAAGTGTCCATGTATGCATCATGATGTTGTACCTTAGTAATAAACATCGACCCCTTGAATTTAGTTACTCTCAAATAAATTTATGTACAACCAATTTATGCAACAAAAAAGTAATCATAAAATAATAACCAAGTTTGAGAAGTGTTCCGTTTAAGTCACTTTAAAATAAAAATTACACAACAATAAAACACTATTGAAACTTTGAGTGGTTTATAATCAAAATAAAGTTAGAGTGACTAAATTGAATCATATCTCAAACTTGGTTAATAATATTTGATGATTTTCACCGTTCAGTTTGTTACAAATAAGAATGTACCATTTTAACAATAATTGTTGTATAAAATCATGTAAAAGCACTAAAAAATATACTGGTAAACAATTTAAACACATGTAAAAGGTATATGAAACCTGTCAGAAGCGTAAATTCTACCGATCTTGGTGATTGGTGAAGAGTGAAGACTAACATGTTAGAAACATAATTTTGGGAATCATGAACCTGATGCTATACATCCACAGAGATAATATAACGATCGATGTGTCGAATTTTCTAATTTAACATATTATCTCTGATCAATATATACCTGTAAACCGGATATTTTAGGAAGCGTTTCGTATGAGTGGTAATGTCAATGATAATTGCTAAAAACATCTATGCACCTTCATCTTAACTCTTTATTTCTTACAACATGTAACAGGATCTTATGATAGTTTTAGGATCACACATCAGATCTTCCTAGTTTATAGTTATATTTTGTACACGTTCACGTTTGTGGGTATTGCAGGTAAAGTAGTTGCCAAGACGGTCGTAAGCATAGCCTTGGGTCGTGCCTGTCATAAATTGTGTTCGGCTTTAATAGTTCAATGAAACCACGCCAAGTAAAGCATTTTTGTCAACTGCCATACCAAGTAAAAACCCCTACCAAGTCTATTATTGTTGTTAGCCTAGTGGTTTTATTAAAATCTTGTATTAGACTAAGAAATCTCGAATATTGATGTTGTTAACCACGAAGTTTATAATCTAAATGATCGTAAATTTCTCAAAGGGACAATTTCCAATCTTTGGTGCAAACGAAAAGCCAAAACCCAATATACATGAATAGTAAATTGGAGTTTTCACAACCATATGTAAGTCAACACGTACTGATGATCACAGACATTTCCTCCATTCTGATTCCATAAACATTTTTCCAAATAACAAACCAAGGAGATTTATAAGTAATATATGAATTGAAATCGGGATCGCATTAAGTCATGCACAAACACAAGAGTGTTGATAAAATGGGAGTTATGGACTAACGGGTACATAAAAACTTAAAAAGTACAAGTAGTGAGAATTAAGGAATACTATATTTAAAAGTCACACAGGCCATATTTATTAGTACAACATGAAGGAACTGAAGATGCGTTCAACGTAATAATATAAATCAGTGATGGATAAACTTGATTATTTATGGCCCGGCACTATCAAAATTCCTTAACAATTTAGTCAACCCATTTTCATAAGACTGAATTACAGATTTTAAGCCATGAATTATGCAGTCAAATACAATAGTTGCGGGCCCATGGTGAATGAGGACAACAACTCAATATCATTTTCAGTTTTCAGTTACACTACTATTTGAAGCGCGTAGGTGAGCTAAGGAGAAACTGAATGATGCATGCATGCAACTCTTCGTTCTGTAACGTTTGCCAAAATGAATCATTACATAAAATCTAGCTTTTGTTAAAGCCAAGTGCAAATGCAATAGTATCCACAAAGCCGAGTGCAAATTGCACCCGTCGCATAGTAATTCAAACAAAATGAGTAAAAGATGTAAAACTAACCAGGCTGAATTCATGTTTGGTAGCATACACGGTCTCCGGTTCAAACTTTTTCATGACTTTGGACCTATAGGGTATAAAATATAAGCTTGAACAAAGTTAAATGCTTATGTTAGTTATTAAACTCCCACCATACAACAACAAAAATACGTGCTAATAATACTAGAATACTAAAAAAAGAAAGTAAAGATCTTTTAAAGTATGTATATAAGATGATCCCATGATTAGACAATTGAAAAGAATGAGAGCTAGTAGAGAAATGAAGGCATTCCAAGATTTTCTTCCAGTTTTAGTTCTTGGTTTATTATTCACATCAATATTGGTCCTTGCCAAGGATGATCAATCAGGTACTTACGAAAAACTTATCTTATGCATATCTGGTCTTAATAAATATGTTTGGAGTTGTCCCATATAAGAACTTAAGAAGAATATATATATATATATATATATATATATATATATATATATATATATATATATATATATATATATATATAGAGTTAGGATCAAATAGGAAGAATAATTAAAATAAGAAGGATAGGAAGTACCCACAACCACACATATCAGATGCACATACAAAAGTGGATGCATCTTCCTTCAAATTTTCCCTCCAAATTTGAAATGTGTGGCTAGAATTACTTCTTACCATTCTTATTTTAATTATTCTTCTTATTGTATCCCTACCCTATACATATATATAGGATGATCAATCAGGTACTTACGAAAAACTTATCTTATGCATATCTGGTCTTAATAAATATGTTTGGAGTTGTCCCATATAAGAAGAATATATATATATATATATATATATATATATATATATATATATATATATATATATATATATATATATATAGTAACTTTCAAACGAGAACCATTTTAACTGCGAGAACTGAGAGAACCATAAAAAACATACATGCACGCCTTCAATAATTGTATTTTTGCACATATGTTTTAAAAACAACACATATGTTTTAAAAAAAAACATAGTTGTTCTAAAAAATTTGATAAGAAATTGAAAATACAAAATTTTTCTTTGAAGGTGTGCATGTATGTTCTTATAAGACATGCAACGACAATATTGCGGCCGTGGGTAAGGTTTTTGTGAAAAAAGATGATGAGTTCATAATGATATTGAAGAACATAGGTGGATGCTTACGATTATTGATGATTTGCATGTATTTTTATTTTATTTTAAAAGGCGTGCATGCATGTTTTTGGTGGTTCTCTCAGTTCTCGCAGATAAAATGGTTCTCGTAAGAAAGTCCCCATATATATATATATATATATATATATATATATATATATATATATATATATATATATATATATATATATAGTGTATCTTTATTTTCAGAACCCTGTTAAGTGCGGGAACTGCGAGAACTCCAATTTTGCATTAGAAAACATGCATGTTCATATAAAACATGCATGTTTTCTTACATACACCTTAATACACATATCTACGTAACATACATGTTCATATAAAACCCTGTTAAGTGCACACATCAATGCAAAATAGTTTTAAATGAACATGTATGTTACGCAGGTATGTGTATTAAGGTGTATGTAAGAAAACATGCATGTTTTCTAATGCAAAATTGGAGTTCTCGCAGTTCCCACACTTAACAGGTTCTGAAAATAAAGCTCCCCTATATATATATATATATATATATATATATATATATATATATATATATATATATATATATATATATATATATATATATAGTGTATATTTTCAGAACCCTGTTAAGTGCGGGAACTGCGAGAACTCCAATTTTGCATTAGAAAACATGCATGTTCATATAAAACATGTATGTTTTCTTACATACACCTTAATACACATACCTGCCTAACATACATGTTCATATAAAACCCTATTAAGTGCAACATATCAATGCAAAATGGTTTTATATGAACATGTATTTTACGCAGGTATTTGTATTAAGATGTATGTAAGAAAACATACATGTTTTATATGAATATACATGTTTTCTAATGCAAAATTGGAATTCTCGCAGTTCCCGCACTTAACAGGGTTCTGAAAATAAAGACCCCCTATATATATATATATATATATATATATATATATATATATATATATATATATATATATATATATATATATATATATATATATATATATAGGGGAGGGTTAATGTGAGATCAAACTTAAAGTTGTAAAAATAAGATCTAGTCTAAACAACCACTAAAACCATTTTATAAATAACCATATTAGCAATAATACAAAAAAAATAAAGTATCAATACGAATTAACATTTTAGCATCTAATAACCAATTGATACATGAGTTTGGATTAGTGATACATAACTATAAATCTACATGTCGAATCAAAGTGTATCACATTAAGCTGATACATTACATGTTGAATCAAAAGTGTATTAGCTTTGTTTCGTCAATTTAATAAAGAAAACCATCGGAAATTTAACAATTTTAGTTGTATTAAATAAAAAAATTTATTTTATTTTAACGAGAGTGTCATTTTTCATATTTTAGTTGGATCTTATTTTTACAACTTTAAGATTGATGTTATTTGATCTAGATTATATATATATATATATATATATATATATATATATATATATATATATATATATATATATATATATATATATATATATATATATATATATATATATTTGTAAGTCCAAATACAATCCAGTTATTTGTATT
The DNA here is from genome assembly GCA_030686995.1 of Artemisia argyi. Taxonomy (NCBI): domain Eukaryota; kingdom Viridiplantae; phylum Streptophyta; class Magnoliopsida; order Asterales; family Asteraceae; genus Artemisia; species Artemisia argyi. The sequence continues at coordinate 10,730,594 of CM060689.1, read as the reverse complement.
ATAGTTTTAGCTGCTTTAAAAGCTAGTACGTAGCACGAGTAAGCGTCTTTTTACAGATAAATCCCTAAATTTTATACATGTTTACAAGTTTATGCACTACTAGCATAATACTACAACGCTGCAGTGTAATGTTACTGATACGTGTTTAAGACTCCAAGACCAAGTCTTCACTATGTGTCCCATGCATGTTTAATGTTTAGTTGCATGTTTATAGGATGGAAGTAGACCACTGCTCTTGCATTATTGTTCCCACTACGGTACTACCCACGTTTCCCTAATTTCCACTTTACATATAAATGTAACTTTGCATTATGGAATGAATAGAGAAGAAAATATGTTTAAGGTAGTCTTGTTCTTTTCTTGATTTCTTAAAAGTTGCTAACTCAATTAGCTATTTATCTTAGGAGATTGACCTCCTCTAATTGGTCTCTATCATTTGGTGCACACAACCAATTATCAAGCCACCACCAAACAACCATGGGCTGCAAATTAACCGCCCTTAACACGAAAAACCCATGGCTAAGTGGATCAACGCCTCCGCTCTATTTATTACCAAGATCAAACGTTATGTTGCCACACAAACTAGATTTTCTCTTCACCCACTCATCAGGGACATCAGACATGTTACCTACCTTCCGTTGTGTGAACACATTTTTTGTAGGTCACCATTGCCATCCACCAAAGTTTGTTTTTCTCCATACCAAAACGGAACTACCTTTGAAGCAACATGACACGAGGGACAAAGCCATGAGCCTTGAGGACAAGGCTTGTTTTAAGACGGGGAGTATTGATACGTGCATGTGCATGATATAGTTCAACAGTCACACACGTAACAAACATGCATCATTCAAATATTAGTTGTTTGCAAGTTCACATTTCATGTAGTTTAGTTTAGTATTATTTCATTTTAAAGAAGTTCAACTAGTCATTAACTGTCATATGAATTAGTCTATGTAGTGGTATCTATGAGTGGTAGTTATTTCTCTGGTTTTAGGGTAGTGGTCAAGCAAATCATTATATTATAAGACAAATATCTTGTTAATTGATATGTTAGAATTATGCCACCTACTTACTTAAGAGATTGACACCTCATAAATTACTAACATAAGATTCTTCTATTAAATTTCATTATATATAATAATGGTATTGTTTTGATATAACACAATTTGTTTCTACGTATTCTCTATAGCTAGAAAATGCCATGTCCTGAAAATCCATAATTTTGTGAGTTTTACATACATTGTATTTGTTAGTAAATATAAGGATCTGATACAAGAGAAACAACATATTTGTCTTGCATGATTTTTTCTGCAAATTTTAATTTTGTTAGTAAATATGTTATAGAAGGAAAATGACTACCGATATTTACATTTGGTTATATAGAATTTCATAGATTTGGTGTACTTACATCTTGTGGCTATTATTTAATATTATGTTCTTTTTAAGAGCATGATGAATACCTTCTACTGTAGGTAATCACGAGCGCCCGGCGGGGTGTGCGTTTGCACAACCTTTAGACCCTATATTCGTTTGTTTAATGAAAGAAGAGAAGAAAATATGTTTAAAGTTGTCTTGTTCCTTTCTTAATTTAGAAAATATGTTTAAAGTTGTCTTGTTCATTTCTTAATTTTTTGGAGAGTTGCTAACTAAATTAGCTATTTATCTTTAGAGATTGACCTCCTCTAATTGGAACCTATCATTTGGTGTTTTCATTCATCTTACTCATGCATCCAATTGATGACGCCTTACGTTCTCGCCATATAGGCTCGCGACTCGAAGCCGCCATGGCCAATTTGGCTGAAACCATGGCCAAGTATTATCCTGACTCCACTTCGTATACTCCGCCACCAACATCAAAACCACCACCCCTCAAAGAAACTATGACTATCTTAGCCGATACCATAGCTATTAGACAATCATCCACATACCTTCGAGCTTTCCAACCGTTGGAAGCGCCTCGCCACCCAATGGGATACTAACACACCAACCATCATCACGAAACCAATAATTACGCCACCATCAAACAACCATGGGCTGAAAATGACCCCCTTAAACCTGAAAACCCCATGGCTAAGTCGCTCAACGCATCCACTTTATTTATTACCAAGATAAAACATGATGTCGCCACACAAACTCGAGTTCCTCTTCACCCGCTCATCATGGACATGTTACCCATTTTTCGTTGCGTGAAAACATTTTTTGTCGGTCACCAATGTCATCCACCAAAGTTTGTTTTTATCCAAAACCAAACCGGAACCACCTTTTGGAAGCCACATGACATGAGAGATAAAGCCATGAGCCTTGAGGACAAGGCTCATTTTGAGGCGCGGAGTATTGATACGTGTTTAAGACCCCACGACCAAGTCTAAGTGTTCACTGTGTCCCATGCATGTTAATTATGGAATTAGACCAGTACTCTTGCAGTATTGTTCCCACTACCCGTTTCCCTAATTTCCAGTTTATTAGTTTTGTTCATGCATTTGTCATAGGGCTATATAAAAGTAACTTTGCATTATGGAATGAATAGAGAAGAGATTTTGTTTAAAGTAGTCTTGTTCCTTTCTTAATTTCTTGGAGACTTGCTAACTCAATTAGCTATTTATCTTAGGAGATTGACCTCCTCTAATTGGTCTCTATCAGTTACACTGAGCCCGGTTATCACTACACTTTTCTATTTGCATCGTGTAACAGTGAAGCCTTAGTGTATCGTAACAATCCAGTCATAGTAGTGTTGTACTGGATGAGCAGTTTTGGCGAGATCATCACCTTTTGAGGAGTATTATCTGTTGAAACTCGCCCAAAAGTTTGTGCAACTGTAATAAGTGCTCTATGGGTCATTTGCATCATCTTTCACACTTATATCCATCTGTTCTCTTCCAAACATACTGATGATCGATGATGTTCATGGAGGATCTCATCTTTGTTGCTCGAAATTCTAAAACTGGGGTTTATCCTGGGAGAGAAAACCCACCATCATTTTCACAGTGGTGGAATACAACCCCCGTTAAAATCTTGTTCTAATATCTCTATTGAATCTCTTGACCGATCATATGTACCCCTCCCATTGCAGGATTCATAAGCATAGATTGTGGGATTGGCAAAGGCTCAACCTATACTGATAATGCAACAGGTATAAACTATGTATCCGGTGCCAATTTCATAGACAGTGGTGAACTGCATAAAATACTACCCGTAAACGAATTGGATGTAACTTATACACAGCTTACTACTCTCACAAGTTTTCCTGAAAACACCAGAAATTGCTACACCCTAAAACCAACACAAGGAAAGGGTCATAGGCATCTGATAAGGGCATGGTTTCTGTACGGGAACTACAACTTCAAAGACAGCCCTCCAGAATTCGATGTGTATCTTGGACCTGATTATTGGGCTACCATGAAAATTACCGCATCGAATAAACCGGAAACCATGGAGATTATACAGGTCTCTTCGTCGGACTACATACATGTTTGTCTTGTAGATACAGGTCGTGGGACACCATTCATATCAGCGATAGAATTACGGCTTCTGGAAAATGATATGTATAAAGAAACTACTTTTGGATCATTACAACTTTTCGACCGCCGGTCTTTTAATGATCAATATGCAATAATCAGGTCAGCCTAAAATATTTTTCACAACTGACCAAGCTTAGATCTTCTTTTAAAAACTGAGATGGTTATTCTACAAAAACGTATGAACTAACTTCACTTTTCTTGATTCTCAACTTAGGTACAATGCCGACAAGTATGATCGACTATGGTATCCATTATATGTAACCAATCCGTTATATATATCCAATCCATTATACATGTCCAATGCTACTAATTTTTTAAGCACTTCCGATGAAATTTATCCAGATACTTATTCAAACTTAGACCCACCATCAGAGGTCATGGCTAATGCCATTACACCAATGTATCCGTCTGATCCACTCGAAATATTTTGGATTCCTGTTAATGCCACTGATAAATTTTTCCTGTACATGTACTTTGCTGAAATTGAAAACCTGAAAAGTAACCAGACTAGAGAGTTCAAGAGTTACTTGAATGAGAATTATTGGGATGGACCTTTCACTCCTCCATCATACCACACCACATACTCTATGTGTAGCACAGAACCTGAGATGGCAGCACCACATTATACACTCAAAATAAATAGAACTGAAGATTCAACGCTTCCTCCCTTCATCAATGCTATTGAGCTTTATATTTTAAAGCCGATCCCACGAAGACAAACAGATGATCGAGATGGTAAGTGTAAATTCTGCCTCTGATTTATAGAAAAGAGGTTTAGATACTAGTGATGAATATTAAAACTGTTTCACATGTGTTAAAGCCTTTCTGTTGTATACTTGTCTTAATAATGGATAATAGCTGCTGCAATGTGGAGCATAAAGTCAACTTACAGAGTAACAAGACACTGGCAAGGAGATCCATGTGCTCCACAGGAATTTGCCTGGGAAGGTGTCAGATGCAGCTACAATAATACCGAGTCTCCTAGAATCATATTCTTGTAATGATACAACTTTATGACACCCCCTCCGTTTTCAAGTTAAAATTCTCAGTTCTGATTGCAATAACTTATGCACGGTTTACAAAATAATCTGAATCAGGAACCTATCTGCCAGTGGATTGAATGGAGAAATAAATCAAGGATTAGCTAATCTCACAATGATAAATACCTTGTAAGTGAATGTATAATAGAAGGGAGATAGGTAAAGTTTAAAAAGTGTCCACAAATTTATTTCCTATTTTCTCAATTCCTTTTTCAGGGATTTGTCCAACAACAACTTAACAGGAAAAGTTCCTAAGTTTCTTGCTGCACTGAAATACCTCAAGGTCCTGTAAGTTACCTTCCCCTTGAGCTAGCATCAAAGTTTTATTAACATGGCACAAAGTTCCTTACGTACTGTTTGATATAGCAATTTAAAAGGAAACCATTTCACTGGTCCACTTCCAGTAGAGCTCCTAGAAAAGTCAAACAAGGAATCATTGTTATTGAGGTTTGCTGCCAATTTTGAAAACCGTGACTGAAGTTTTGATTCTAAAAACAGCTTATGTATTTAACTTTTGTTCCCTATATGCAGTTATGATGATGACAGTATGGGTGCAAAGGAGAAAAGTAACAAATTTATTGTTCCAGTAATAGCAACAGCTGTTTCCTTCTTCGTGATATTGATTGCGCTCACCGCCATATGGATTATTAAAAATAAAAAATCACGCGGTATGCGAAACTGCTTTTTCTTGTAAGAAAAATCATTTATAATAAAAATGTACATTCAGAAGATACAAAGTAGACTAGCCTTAGTAATGAAAGATCAATAAATATAAGATTGCATGCAGGCACAACAAAAGTAGGCATGGACCTGGAAATGAGAAAACAGCAGTACACATACTCAGAGGTACAAAGCATTACCGAAAACTTCAAAGTTGTTCTTGGGGAAGGAGGATTTGGAACAGTATATCATGGGCGTATTCATGATGCACAAGTTGCTGTCAAAATTCTTTCCAAATTATCGCACCAAGGTGACAAGGAATTTCAGGCCGAGGTAATATATATATATATATATATATATATATATATATATATATATATATATATATATATATATATATATATGAAGACATCAAATACAAAGACAAATATTTGTGAGAAGTGTAAAAAGACGGAAAAAATATAAAAACTTCTAGAAAAATTCTGAATTTTTTATATGTTATAGAGAATGAAATTTTGATGCAGATACGGGAATGAGAATGTCTGCAATCAAATTTGCATAGCCTAAAAACTAGTTTCTCTAATGTACAGGCCATGCTTCTGCTTAGTATTCACCATAAAAACATAACGTGACTCGTTGGGTACTGTAATGAAGACGACCACAAGGGAATAATCTACGAGTACATGGCTAATGGGAACTTAGAAATGCATTTATTAGGTAATTTGTCAACTTTATTTGAATTTATCTAAACTTTTAACCTTCACCTCATTTACAGCTACGTATAATTGCTAATAATATGTCTCACTTGAGCAGATGTGAGTTCAAGTGTCTTGAATTGGGAAGAAAGACTACAAATAGGATTGGATGCAGCACATGGTCAGTAAGCAAATCTACTTGCTTGTATTTTCGGTACAATCATGAAGATTCTTAACCATATTGGGTGTTCTATTTGTAGGGCTAGAATACCTACATCATGGATGCAAACCACCAATAATCCATAGAGATATCAAGTGTAACAACATCTTACTGACTGAAGCATTTCAAGCAAAATTAGCAGACTTTGGGCTGTCCAGAGCTTTTTCAGCAGAAGGTGGTACCCATATTTCAACAGTAGTTGCTGGCACCCCTGGTTATCTCGACCCAGAGTAAGTTTCCTAATATTAACTGTAAATTTATATTAGCAGACTTTGGGCTGTCCATTACCTTGCTCATTCCATTACATCATGGATTCCTTTTCATTGTGATTACATTCTGTCATCTTCATCATTATTAAAAAGTAACAGGATAACATGAACAAACCATACAGATAATTTTCGTTTGTATGTTATATCCATATATCATATGGTATAAATGTGACATGAATTTTGGCTTGCAGGTATTACACGTCAACCAAGTTGACCACATATAGTGACATTTATAGCTTTGGGATAGTGCTTCTAGTGCTGATTACAGGACAACCAGCAATCACCAAATATGACAGCGAGAACATACACATAGTTAAATGGGTTAATCTAATGCTCAAAGACGGGAATGTGAAAAATATAGTTGATCAAAGGCTACTAGGTGATTTCAACATCAATTCAGCATGGAAGGCAGTAGAAGTGGCAATAGCATGTGTTGACCACACACCCCGCAAAAGACCAAACATGATCGAAGTGGTAATGACGTTAAGTGAATGTTTGGCGATAGAGAGAGCTAGTCAAGAGACAAATTCAAAGGACTTGAATGGAATCATTTCTATTGATCTGGAGTGTTCTGATGGTCCGAACGCAAGATAGTGAATTAAGAACACATTTTGGTGGTGATATTTTTACGTGCGATGATTTATATGTCTGTTGTGCTTATTGGTTTCTTGGGTGCATTTTTTTATTGTTTGGATTGCTTACAACAAGCTTTTGTGTTTGGCCTTTTTGGTTTGAATGAATCCCAGCCTATTTAGTAAAAGACTCAAGTCTAGCCCAAGCCCTACATCACTAAACTCCTAACCTGAAGTCGATAAAAATAAAATTAAAAGGTCGCTATTTGTTTTAAGTAAACTATACCTATCATTATCAATGTTGGCAGCTACATGAAGAAACAATATAGATTACTGATAATCATATTTTAAAAACTTCCAAGTCAAAACCTGGCATCACCAACAATGATACAAATATTCCCTCCTCTTCCTAGCAATGATTCCAGATTTAATCTTTTATTGTCAAACAAACTATATTATCATGTTATTAATAAACAATACATATCTGAAATCGTTTTAATAGCGGATAATATTGGTTTGGTTAATTGTGGTCCAGATCATACCTATCAAGAATTTGTCAAACCCATTATATATAGTTATAAAACATGAATGATGCAGGTGAATGAAGATTTCCTCAAATAAACTGCACAGCGTCTTACCTATGCTCATGATTTTAAAAGTGGAGATAATGAAAGATTTAAAAAGAAACAGAGAGCCTTAACTTTTGCGTATTCTCTCAACTTATTTCACAATTGAAAGAAATGGACATTAGAGTAAGTTTTAGCTAATTTTTAATGCAAATATCAGGACAACAAAATTATATAAAGATAACACTATATTTTAGTTTCTTCCCTACTTAAAAACACGTTAAAAAACTTACTACACCTTCTTTTCATTTTCTTATCTCCTATAATAACTACTTATGAACACACACAATTGCTCGTCTAAAAGCACAATCAATATCAGGCATCATTGACTGTCACACGAGTATATAACAATAAGGAAAAATGGTATACTATGGACAACATAGTGTGATTGCTTTTTTGAGATATTAACTGCAATAAATTTGATTATAAGATGTATAACCAACCTGGCAGAGTTCATGATTTAAGAGCATACCAAGTATACAGCTCGCACTTTAGCTGCACCCAATCTGTGAAAGAATAATCATATAAGCTTAATTAAAAAACATGCTACAACAAGAACGAATGTAAATAATAATAAATTTACTAATTAAATAATAAATAAACTAGGAATCTTGTAACTATATATGTATAAGATGACCCAATGTCGTGAGACTGCAAGTAAGTTTTTCTTACAGAAATGAATATGTTCCAATGTTTTCCTCCACTTTTGGTTCTTCTTCATTTGATTCTTGCATCAGTATTGGTTCATGCTCAGGATGCATGACTAGTCAGGTCAGGGGCGTAGCCAGGAATTTGTTTTTAGGGGGGCCAAAAAAAATTAAAGTATGTTAGCAAGTGCTAAAAAACATCATAATATATAACTATGTAAAATGTTGCAATAAATTTATTAATTTAGTGCCTTAGTTGCACACTTCGCTCGTCCGCGTTATTAAAATCATCTAAAAGCGAATATAAATTGTTACAGATTATTTATTTATTTAGCCAATCAAGTTTTGTAAAGTATGTATAGAAGAATTAATAAAGGGCGATGGATCAGTTGTACAACAATTAGTATTTCTACATGGACTTTATATATCAAATAAGGTGGGCCAGAAAAGTTATATTAGTTACACTATACAACATTGGGTTTTTATATAATATCTATGTACAAATTTAAGGGCTTTGTGGGTGGGCCATGGCCCACCTTACCCCCCACATAGCTCCGCCACTGAGTCAGGTACTAATTAAACCATAATTTCTAACAAACAATCACTTAGCATCTTTATCGATCTAATCTCTATATCAACCTTTCCTTTGAGCCTCTGCAGGATTCATAAGCATAGATTGCGGGATTGTTGCAGGCTCAACCTACACTGATAACTTAACAATGATTAACTACGTATCAGATGCCGACTTCATAGACAGTGGTGAAATCCAAAACATACTGCCCATATACAATGCGTTTGATGTCGATACACAGCTTACCAGCCTCACAAGTTTTCCAGAAAACACCAGAAACTGCTACACGTTAAAACCAACCCAAGGAAAGGGTAATAGGTATCTGATAAGGACAAGGTTTATGTATGGAAATTATGATGTTAAGAGTCAACTTCCAGAATTTGATGTGTATCTTGGACCTGATTACTGGGATACAGTTAAATTCAATTCGTCATCTAAACCAGTGAACATGGAGATTATACATGTCTTGTCATCAGATTACATACATGTTTGTCTTGTAAATACAGGCCGTGGAATGCCTTTCATATCAGCGACAGAGCTACAGCTTCTCGCAAATGATATGTACAAAGAAACTGATTTTGGTTCATTAAACCTTTTCGTACGTGTAAATTTCGGAAGTCTATTATCAACAGCCAGGTAAACCATCTGGATTTTGTTTTATCAAAGCCATCCTTACCCTTTGTTTTCTGACTTTAGATTCTTATATCAAGGGCACAAAATACTAACTTCACTTTTCTTGATTCTTAGGTATAATTCTGACAAGTATGATCGACTATGGGATCCAATTTTTTGGCCTAATAGTACTATCTTATACACATTCGACAAAGTTTATTCAGGCTTTTCACAGCCATTGACCCACCATCAGAGTCATGATGCCATATCTCCCAAAAACCCAAAGGAATCATTAACTATAATTTGGAACTATACCGATGACAGATTTTTCATTTACATGCACTTTGCTGAAGTTGAAATACTAAAAAGAAACCAGAAAAGAGAATTCAACATTTACCTGAATGGCAACCTCTCTTTTGATAGACCTTTCTCTCCACTAAATCACACAACCACCACAATCTACAGCACAGAACCAGAGACTGCAGCACCAACATATAAGCTCGAAATAAATAAAACAAAAAATTCAACCCTTCCTCCAATAATCAACGCTTTCGAGCTTTATACTTTAAAGCAGATCCCACAAAGGCAAACAGATGATCGAGATGGTAGGTGTAGAATCTGTCATATGATAGATAGAATATAAAGTTTAAATACAAATAATGATAAATCAAGAATGTTTGACCTGCCTTATACTTCTGTCTCGAATGTCTTTTAGTTGCTGTAATTTGGGGTATTAAGTCAACTTATAGAATAACAAGACACTGGCAAGGAGATCCGTGTGCTCCACAGGAATTTGTTTGGGATGGTATCGGATGCAGCTACAATGGTACCGATTCTCCTAGAATTGCGTTGTTGTAAGTGCGTATTTGGAATGAAACCAATCTCACCCATTACGACTCAAACTTGTAAAGATCATGTTCAAGTTGTTAATGACCTCATAACAATTAGTTTGAATGTCATTTAACACTGCTTAATGATGTTCATAAAGGTGACTTTCAATGTCATTTAATGGGTTGAATGGGTTTAATGACTAGTCATTACACCTTCGGTTTCTTTTGAGAGTATAAGTACAACCTGTGAGTTGTAGCTAAAGAGAAGAAAAATACACCAATATAGTTCACACATTTTCAAATGAAGACACTAGAATTTTGTGAGAATTTCAAGCATAGTCACTTCTGGCAGTAAAACTGCTTTGATCGTTGTACCCTGGGAGACGGACAGCGGATCCATTTTAAGGGAAGCGTGTCAAACACGTGCCTTGATCTCCTTATCAATTCGGTTCGGTTTACTTTATGTTGTTGTTGTAACGAAAGTCTATGTTCATACTTTAATTTACCTATTTCTGTTTTTCCTTGTATTGTATTATTGTTATTTCTGATTTGAATATTTCCCTACACTAACCGCACAAGTGGTAGAGTAAAAATGAACCAATGAAGATAATTATACCCCTGGCCAAAGTTTCTGACTTTTAATATACTCATTATATAGTGTGTTATCGTTACTCGTAACCATGATACAGACTATAAATTAATGTGGCCACTTCATATAATTATGGAGCAAAACCTAACTAATTAATTCAGAGTTATTGAGCGCGACTATGACTTTTCAAAGAGTAGAAGGGCTGAGCAAAATCAACCGAGAAACCTAGCCTAATCGAGCCAAACCATACTGAACCGACCTTATTCGGTTCAGTTTTCGGTTTTATATAATTATGGTTTTTGGTTTCGGTTTTACTCAGTTCGGTTCGGGTAAAACCAAGAAAAATACACCTAAACTATCTAAACTAGTTTAGCTAGATTAACTTCGGTTCGATTTTGATTTTGCTAGGTTAACTTTGGTTCAGTTTTCGGTTCACGTTTTCCTTAAAATCGGTTTTCGGTTCAGATCTGGTTTGATCGGTTCAGTTCAGGTTTGACCCGTTGCTCAGCCCTAGTAGATAGTTTCCTAGTACGCTTTTACCAATAGGAAATTTCTTCTTTTTATCCATATTCAATATTAAACGTATTCATTTTTTCTATAAAACTCCGTCCGTCTCAAAATAATTGTCCACCAACAAAAAATAAACGGTTTAAGAAAAACATAACTATTTTTTTTTTGGTAAAGGGGAGTAATCCTGCAACTTGGTAAATATATTAAAACCAAAAACGTTTAAGTACAAAAGGATATGGGTGAAATCCTATATCTCAGCCCGTTAAATAGGCGATAAAGCTTACATAACAAGGTAGACAGCTAAGAAACTTGAAAATAACTAGTGCTTATGAGATGCCATAAGCACCTACAACTCAAGAAATAATACAAACAAGCTAACCAGCAACAATTGTGAAAGATAAACTAATTAATTAATTTATCTTTTAAAGTTTGTAATAATATCCTTAAATGAAAGTAATTTGGTAAACTCAATCAAAATTCACTTTCTACTTAGGGTGTGTTTGGTATGTACCAATGGGAATAAAGGAATGATAATCTATACTACTTATAAAGCATTTTAGACCTTCTCTTTTATTAATTTTTTAAGATTTCCATATTTAGATTTTAAGTAAATTACAAGTGATAAAGCATAAAGCACATCTATGTAAAGCACAAAATTTTAAGGTCACCATATCTCTTTCATATATACATTTAATACACCCCTAAACCAATTAATACAAGTTATAAAACACAAAGAACAATGATTTAAAGCACAAACCAAAGTAAAAAAAAAAAAAAAAACCTATGTTTTATATACAATTAATACACAATTTAAAACACCCCATCACCAATTTATACAACTAATTAAACACAATGTACAATACAATAAATTTTACTTTAAATAGAGGAAAAAACAAGCAGCCCAAAAATTAACTCCATGAATACAAGAATGTGATGCAACATGCTTTTCACTTTCGGTTTCCAGCACTCTCCATTGCAAATGTTTATTATCATTTTTAGCTTGTACGATGTTGAAAAATACTACTAATTTTAATAGAATCTGAAACAGTAAACAAATCGAATCAATTATTTTACATCAAAAACCTTTCCATTAAACACCCAAAAACCTTCATTTCTTCACCAATTCTTTTATTAAAAAAAAAAAAAAAAAAAAAAAAAAAAAAAAAAAAAAAAAAAAAAAAAAACCATAAACAAAATTTAAAACCCATGTATTTCAAGATTCTTAAAAGCTTTAACTTTTTTTTAACATTTACAACAAAATTAACAAAACCCAATATTTACCAATACCAAAAACCTTAAAATGAAATATAAAAACATATCATTTTTTATAAATAAATAAAAATCCTGTATAAGCAATAGCTCACTCCATAATCTACTACTAATCTTGAACTCCATTGAATATTTCCCGGCAAAAATTCCTGCCGGAGCTACCATTGTACCCAGATCGGAAAACCCATAAAAATTATGTTATAATTAAAAATTACAACAAAAACGAAAACAACACAAGATAAACCTACCCAAGACCCTCAAAAAGGATCTTGAAGCCACTAATATGCTTTCTTGATTCGGATTGAACTCAAATGAAGAAAAGGTCATGGATCGGTTGTGCTTATGTTTGTGTCGTTCAAATTATTGGATTTGTGATTCGGTTATAATTCATGATGGTGAAGACGATTTGAAGAGGATGAAATCAGTGAGATGAGATTAATTCTTGATGAGGGTTGTGAAAAGTTTAGGTGAATGAGAGGAGGTGGGGGCGCTACTAACAAGAAGTGTGTGTTTAGGTTTTATCTAATACTGTACATGATTTTGGATTGATTGAATCATGTATTATTTTGGGCCTAAATCTTTCAATTCATATGATGGGCTAAACAGTTACATTAAAAGAGACTATACTGGGCTCATGATTGGGCTTTCATTAATATCTGAAAATGGTTGGTATTGAGCTATTGTTATGTTAGTTTAAGTTTGTTTCACTGCAGTGGTGTCGGTCGATGTCTCGCTGAGGGTACACAACTACTTGCAATTATACTACTATCTTGATTAAAGTTATTGTTATTCGTAAATTAGTTATCAAAAAATATGACCGCATAACATCACATTGCCAGAAATTATAGTCACAGGGTACCCGCCGCCGCATCGCGCGGGTACCCTGCTAGTAGTTTTTAATATGTGATTGACAAATTGGAAATGAAAATAAGTAAGATCCATACATAGAGAGATACCTTTTTATTTCATTCCACCGTATCTCACAATACCACAACTTGCATTCATTCTCTATATATTATAAAGCGACGGTATATGCCCCGAATATTTGCCGAATTGTATAAAAGACTATTATCTCGGTGAGCCCAAAACCTCCTCAGCATAAGCCCAAAATATTTGGTCCATGACCTGTTGCAATAAAATATTACATACACATATTCCTTCTAATAGGTGCAGTTTTGTTTATGGGTTTTGACAGGTTTAGGCTCAAAGTAATCCTCAATCAAATGTTTGGTATAATTCTATTCCTCTGACACAAGGGGTTGATCCCCAGTTCCCCACAAACTCAACCCCACCTCCAATGGTGACTTTTGACAAATCATGCAAAAAAAAAAATATTATTTCATACGTTATAATGTTTACAACCACATATTCTTTCAAATATTTTTGTCTTTTTCTCAAGTATTATTTTTAAATAGTATATTTTAATCCAATTAATTTATAAAACAAATACAATATTAATATCATTTAATACTTTTTTCTTTCTTAATCAAAATCCAAATCTTAAACCCATTTACGAACCAAACGGTACCGACTTTCAAGTTCCTTTTTTGATATACTGTTTCTATGATGTTCTTGATTCTTGGACGACGATTTTACTATTCGATGTGTTCTTTTATGGACCAAAACGAAACTCCAGTTTCTTTGAGCGATTAGCTTTCATCTTTTGGAGCCCCTGCTTCAACCCCAACATTCATTGACACCGAAATCTTGATCGAACCCTCTGTCCGAAAATCATCATGGAACGGCAGGATTAAGCCCTCAACAACAGGATTAAGATTGAAAGAAGAAGATTACACAACGGTTTGTTCATACTTTGAAGAAAAAAAAAAGTTTTGATTTTGATTAGTATTTATTATTGCCTATGGTTTCTGTTAAGGTTGTGAAAAAGTATGGAGTTAGCTTACACTCTCGAAGGTGAAGCAGAATGGAGAAGAAACCGCCTACCATTTGAGGATTTTTAGAGGTACTTTTTTGAATTTTTTTAGATTTGGTTGAAAGTGTTTGTTAATTGAACGGTTTTGGTGTGTTTGGTGTTTAGTTTTGTGGGTAATTTACACAGTGTATTGGGCCGGCATACGAGAGACTGGACCGCTTGCAATTTTACGAGCTGCAGAAATTCATGTCCTTTGCATTGTAGTCGATGTTGAAAAAAATGTATTGAGGTGTATATGTAATTTGTATTCAGTTGGTGTTATTCTTTTATATGCTTATTATTCATGTGTCTTTCTTTTGTTATAACCATCGATCCTATTCCTACTCCGAAAATCAGAAAGGTAGTTCTTTTCTTGCAATGCACAGTAAGGTCTACAGAACAAGATAGTTGTGTAGTATGTTAGGATGAGTTGTTGTTCAAATGAATGTGTAGTCGGTATTAGCGGCTTAAGAGCAATTATTCTCTATATATATTATAGCGTGAGGACCTCGAGCGAAGATACTTAAAAAAAACTATTTATTTCTGGACTTTGTGCTTAGTCCGTTTTGTCACAGAATTCAGGCCCAGTAGTGGCACTAAACAAATGTACGCGTAACCAAGGCCCCACAGTGATTGCCGACATTGAAACTTCTGAACTTTTCTGGACCTGGAATACTATCTTTGCAAACGTTTTGACCGACTCCTTTGAGTATAACCGCCCTCACAATGGTAATTTGTTTTTATTGTTATAGTGTCTATCACGATAGTTATATATGAAACAAAACCGCCGTAACAATACATCTATCGACTTAGGAGTATATATGCTGTTTAGCTCAGGCATATAACCCTTATTAATGTACTTTGACTTAATTCTGTTTTCGTTCAGACATATTAGTTTTCGCATATGCTTTAGAGTTTTTTTACCGAACTTTAGACCAATGTTGACAGAAATGTTTGTCAATTTCAGGCCATCCCATGAGGCATGTGATTTTATTTTTTGTACCACATGTTCTGTCTAACAATGTCAATTTATTTTGAAACATTCTGTGTTACCTTTATATACACAAGAAATGTCTAAAGGAAAAAACTAGCGTTCTTTGTCATTTGCCCTCGGAGATACAACTAAAACAAATGCGTTACAATTTACAACTTCATAGAAAAAATTTCCTACCGCAACATGCCGGGCGCCAACCTGCTTGTTATCATTGATATTAAACTAGTGGTTTTTATTATTGTTTCTTTTTAAGTTAAATATATTTCAACCAATATACCATTGATACCGAAAATTATATAAACAAACCAATCAACAACTTATATTTATAATACTCACTTTCATTTCATCTTAGTTTCAAACCAATACCGATAGTGATTGCTATTTGCGAACCAAACGCACGTTTAGTAGTGAACAATTAATTTGGGATAACCAAAAAGAAAACATGGACAATAAATTTGGGACGGATGGAACAAGTATTTATTGACGTGCATCATTGTTCACATATGTCTGTTTTTGGTACAAATAACATCCGATCATAATATTCAGAAGGTATATAAAGTTATTGACTACATAAAACACAGAGAAAATTAGGCTTGAAAACACGTGGCATTATCCTGATAGTTGCAAATAAGGACCCACTTATTTTACAACCTATCAGGATGATGCTACGTGTTTTTAGGCTTACAATTAGGCCTACAATTAGGTCTCTTTATCATTTCTCTAAAACATAATACGCATGCAAATGCTAGTATCATTTAAGAGGATCAAACACTTCCTTTGATGCAGGGTGGAGCCAGGAATTTTTATTTACGGGAACTCGGATATTTTGGGATAGTAATAACGAACGTTTAACGTTTTTTTTCTAACAGATGATCAATTTCATAAATCTATTTGCACTCAAATGACAACTTGCACAATTAGAAATATATGTTTCTCTTTATGGAAATTAATGAAACTTGAACCATTTATCAGCTTATTTCCATAGTCCACTAGCTAAAATTTTCGTTTATAAACCAAAAAACAAAAAACACAACATTTAAATCAAAAAGATTGAACAACCTGACAATTGCTAGATTTGACTTTCCACACTCTCCTAGAAACTCGACAAAAAGCTCTCCTTTCTCCTATACACTCACTCATGTGATCAAATCATTCATATGTCCTTTTACTTTCTTACACAAACTACTTCCTTTTGATATGAATATACTATTCATTTTCTTCTCAAAACACCTTACACCATGATCTACTTATCATCAATATGAAGGTGAGTATTTCTTGTTTTTGTTTTTTCTACTAGCATATGTATTTCTTTTCATACTTCCGAGACCAGGATAGAAGAAAAAACACAAAAGAAATTCATAAAACATAACTGGTTCTTCAGCAGCGCGGCGGTTGCAACAAAGTGTTATTTTCAGTCGAGCACAATCGGATATGGAATTAGGGAGATTTGATCACCGTTGCTAAGAGACTTGAACCTTAGCTGGTGCCAAATTTAGAAGTCGATGAAACATAGGTTGAAATTCAAGCGATAAGGTGGACAAGCTACAGTTGAGGGTGGCCCTACTGACTCCACCCCTCCTTTGATGGCATTACTATATCCATTTTGTAGATCAAAGTACCTGTTCCACAGCATAACCCCACCATACTTTGATGAACTCTTGATCGATGGTAGAACCTGTGACACTAAAACATCTGGCGGAATATATCCACTGCCTGCAGCTCCGGTAGCAGCTGGAAGACCCAAGAAAATCTGATTAGTACCCGCCAGACTTGTCCACTCATTCCATCTAGCCAATAAAGCATCAGCGTTCTCGCCATAATCACATTGTGGATTGTTGTAAAATTGC
The DNA here is from genome assembly GCA_030686995.1 of Artemisia argyi. Taxonomy (NCBI): domain Eukaryota; kingdom Viridiplantae; phylum Streptophyta; class Magnoliopsida; order Asterales; family Asteraceae; genus Artemisia; species Artemisia argyi. Next base: position 10,713,213 of record CM060689.1, on the reverse strand, counting down.
ACCCAGACATAATCAAACACTCCAGTGTTGATTGCTGTGAGCAGTTGGTTCGGAGTGAAAGGGCACTGCGGTGCAGCAGATAAGTACACCTTTTTCTGGGACCCGTGCGCCAACAATGCTTTAGCCAGATCGAACCAGTACTGATATGTCCCTTGATCGATGTCAAAATCAATCCCATCCAGAACAGCCTTACCTAGTGGGCGGGACGCAGATTGGCCACCGAGGTAGCTGTTCCATAAGTAGTCAGCAACTTGCTGTACATCTTGAGGTGATGTTAGGGAGTAGCTCCCTACGGCCCCACCTAAAGAAAGCAAAACCTTAACACCTTGATTTTGGCATGATTGGATGTCGGAAGTTAATCTGGAGCAAGTGGATGAAGGGTCACAATGGCCTGCTAGGTTCAGGACGGGTGTTTGATCGTTGCCGAAGGTGGTCAAGAAAGCGATGTTTACGAACTGGTAGTTACCAGTTGCACAAGCGTCCGCGAGGGACCCTTCATCGGTGTTTTGGCCCCAGTAAGTGGCGATACCAGCTGCTTTCGAGGGATTTAACAAAGAGAAAACAATGATGAAGAGGAGTGGGAGCAATGCCAAAAATTGTGAATTACTACGAGACAATGCCATGTTTTTTGGATAGTGCTTTGAGTTGTTTATGAGTGTTGTGATTAGGGGCAATTTATAGGTAAAGTGGCATGTTTGGCGGGAAAATCTTGTGGAAAAACCTGGTATTTTTGGTTTGGGAATCATATTGGTTTCGAGTCGTTTGAAAAGTCAAGAGTTGACTGACATTGACTTGGAAAACTCACATGCAATCCTCAAATTGGCTTAGGCAACTTTCAAGCTAACTACAAGGCGTGTTTGGCGGGCAAGTATTGTGTTTGGAAATTGTAATGTAATTTAAGTCGTTTGAAAAGTCAAGGCATCAAGTAGGGGTGTTCACGGGCAGTTTGGTTCTGTTAGTTGAAAGTTCTAAATTATCTATGGCGGGTGGTGATGCTAATTTTAATTTTCTTGTTAACAATGCGGGTTTCCATTTCTTTTGTATCTTGTTCTTGGTTAGTCCTTAATAAATGTTGTCTTTCAAAATAAATATATACACACACACATATAGACCGAGGCAAGGCTGTCAAACTCGCGAGTTTACACGTAAGATCGTACGATCTTACGTGCACACCAGTCAAAATCGTGTAGGATCGTGGTAGGATCGCATCTGAGGTAGGATCGCATCTGAGGTAGGATCGTAAGTAAGATCGTAGGATCGACACGCGATCCGAGTTCATCTTTTTTTTTTTTTTTTTTTTTTTTTTTTATCTTTTAAGTTCATCCCACTTGCTTAGGCAAAAAAAATAAACGCGTGTTTTACTAATGTCTAATGAGTAAACCACTATTGTTTCAGTTTCTAAATAGATTATAGTTTATATATAGTTTTTTTACTTTTCTAAATAGATTATAGTCTAACAGTATTCAATAGTTTAATTTACTTTACTTCACTGTGATTAAACTAATCAAAGGGTATGTTTTGGAATGCCACTTATGAAACGTTTGTTTTCTTGAAATTATGTTGATGGCTCGTATATTTTAAGACATTTAGGACCTATGTTATGTAATATTATTCCACTAAATCGTTAATGTAACGATTGAAATTTGACTTTTTGTGTTTTACTATTACTTTGGTGTTTGAAATTTGAACTTTGTCATTTTTAAGAGGATATTATATGAATTTATCTTTGACGTTGAGTAGAAATATAAAACAGTTTGACTCGTATATCATTTGTTTACAAAATATGACAAATTGGTAGGATCGTAGGATCGTGATCCGATCTTACGATCTCGATCTTGCAAAGACAAAAATGATCCTGCGCGGGATCGCGATCTTGACAGCCTTGGACCGAGGATCAGGTGCAGATTTTATTTTTTCGTGCGGATGGATCTGAACCGCTCATTTCCAGATCTGATCTTCACTTTTGTAAAAAAGTCAAAATCTGACCCAATGATCACGCTATTAATTAACCATTAAAATGATTTTTTAATTTTTTTTCCTTTTGAATGATCTTTACTATTATTGTCTTCTTTACATTTTTTATTTTTTCAGATTATCTGAGCACTTTTTTGTTTTGTGATTACGAGTCCTACCGTGATATTAAGGATATTTTGTGTCCTGCGGTGATATTAACGATATTTACTTAAAAAGTTACTTTGATATTAGTAAAAAACATAATATCACTGCTTTTTCTATTACGATATTAAGAAAAGTTACGTTGATATTTAAAAATTTTAACTTTGATATTAAGAAAGCATGATATAAAAAAAGAAATGGTGATATTTAAAAAAAAATAATAATAAAAAAAAATAAAATAGTATCAACATTTATAAAATAGTGATATTAGTAAAAAAAATCTGAAAAAATTTCAGAAGATAGTATAATTAAAATAAATAAGAATTGCTGAAAAAAAATTCAAAAAAAATGTTTGACATATAAAAAGGTACTGTCATATTAACGATTTTATAAAAAAGACGAGATATTTGCGATATTGACACTCCGCATTTTTCAAATGGTTGACTAGATGGATGGCTGAGATTCGTCCGTACATCCGTACTAAAATCCAAAAACGTACCTGATCCCTATTTGAAATGATTAGTATTAAACTAATGAAATAAATGAAAATAAAATGAAATTGAAATCAGTGGGAGAAATATGTGCTAGCCTAATTACTACTATTATCATGCCATGACTTAGTTTTCTTAAAAATGTCTATTATCACCTTATGTGTTGGTCAAATGTCAATAGGATCAATTGGTCAAATCGCCTAGCCTATAATTCGAAACCCTTAGCTCCTTTGGTCAATTCGGCCGTTCAGTCCGGTTTTAGTCATTAAGTGCCAGCTATCAATCTAGACCTAATATGTACCAAGGTGTGTGGTCCTTTAGTCAATTCTCACACATACAGCAAGGTCTCACATTTCTTTTATATGTCTACTAGGGTAGGTAGTCCTTTGGTCAATTCTTACGCGAAGTGATGTGTAGTCCTTTGGTCAATTCTTACACACCCTGCAACCTACTTGACTAGGGTCCTTTGGTCAATTCAAGCTAGCCTAGTAGATACTACCTAGCATACATATTTTCAAAACGCGGGGATCATTGAAAGGCTAGATGGATAAACACATAAAACGCATAATAAAAAGGAAAACAAACATTATGACAATAATAATTTCATACTGATGAGGCGAAAAATGAACCGTTTTTAGGGGGTCATTTTAGCCCGGATTTGAATTTATTTGATCAAATATTGCCCTAAATCATTCCTTTTGTCATTTTAGGTACTTTTGGAGTGAATTCTGGAAAAGGAAGCATTTTGGACGTTTTTGGAGCATAAAAGTGAAGAAAACGGCAAAGTCTTAATTTTCCTTGCTGGGAACAGTACTTGAAGGCGTCACATGCTCCTTAATGATAGCGTCAAGAGCAATACAAGATGTGGAAGTGGATAAAGTCCGTGACGATCCAGAAGGGTTTTACACTATGGGCATGACGGCGTCACCATAGGCCGTCATGGTCCAATTACATGCGACGGCCCATAGTAGAAGTACACATGACGACGTCAAATCTGGATCTAGGCAATCCAATATCATTATTGGCGGCGAGTTGACGGTGTCAGAAATTCCTTCTTGACGCCGTCACCCTGTAAAATCTATATATAGTTTTGCAATTTTCATTCATTAAAAGGGGGACAAATAGGGTGTAACTTTGGAGAAACCCTAGCACGAATTTTACTGCTTTTTCAAGGGATTTTACCCTTTGAAACCTTTCATGTCAATTTGAGATAAGTACTCTTTCAATTCAATCAATATGTCTATGTGTTGTTTGAATATATCTTACACTTGTCTTGAATTCAACATGCTAGGCTAGATCTCTTGTGTGTTTGCTTAGATGTAGTGAAACCTAGATGTTGATTATGGGTTGATTGTTTGTTTATAGTTGTTACGGATGAATGATTTTGATGTTAGGCTTAAGAAAACTGGCAGACTTCCAATGGTGACATGCTTGAACGTCTTAAGAAACATGAACCAATGCGTACTAGGTTATTATGGTTGTATTTAATGCATGAGCGAATTCTAATGATCCCATGTTAGGAGCTTTTAACGGCTCGACATAGGAGTGAAGTAGGAGCCTATAGAGTTGGGGAAGTACGTACGCCACCCCACAAATGGTATTAAGGAATATATCCCATCATCCACGCAATTGTAACAAACTATCAACCTGTAAAAGATATCTAGGGAGTAATGAAACCTAAGTAAACACAATTCTCCCTATTATTGTTCACACCACTAGTTTAATTAGCTTTATTTTCATTTTTGTTATTTTATTCTGATTGCATCTTAGTTATTAGGTTAGTTGACTAGCAACTAATTCCGCCCACTCTTCCAAAAACCCCGAGATTTTAATTGCTTTTATAAAAATACCAAAAGAATATCCCTCACCTCTAGACCTAGTTTTTAGGCTTTCTAATCCTAGCGACACTATTCCTGAGTTGAGCGATCAATCCCCCGGTACTTGTCACTATACTATACTACAACGATCACGTACACTGCCTGGTGGGGGTTGTAAGCTACTCGAGACCCCTCGAGAGGTAAATCCTGGTGCGATTCCCACTCATCAAGTTTTTGGTGCCGCAGCCCTGGGAATAGTTATTGTCTAGGTTAGGATTTCTTTTTATTAGGTCTACTTGCTAGATTCCTTTCTAGTAAGATTTTATTTTTATTTTTAGGTTCTCTTTAGTCTATCTTATTTCTTCGTGTCTTTGTTCGTAACCTTTACCATCCGACATCATGGAAGGTGGTAACATCTTTGAACCCATCAACCCACCACAACAAAACCACCCACAAAACCCACCACTAGCAAACCAACCTCTTAGGCCCCGAACCCTAGGAGAGTATTCCCGTCCTAGCCACCAAGGCTATCGAAACACTATTGAGCTCACCCAAGGAGCCAATGTGTCCCCCTTGCGATCCGACACCATCCGGTTGGTGCAAAGCGGATGTGCATTCCATGGACTTCGTTCCGAAGATCCTAACCAACATCTCAAGGATTTCCTTAAAATCGTAGATTCTATAGACCTTGATGTTACAACTAGAGAGTCGACCCGATTACGCCTATTCCAATTCTCTCTACGTGATCAAGCTAGTCAATGGCTTGAATGTTTACCCGCGGGATCCATCACCTCATGGGATGATCTCAGCACTCGTTTCCTTGCTCAATTTTTCCCACCGGGGAGAACTACCAAGCTTAGAAATGATATCTTGATGTTCCAACAACTTCAAGGTGAAACTTTATATGAAGCATGGACTCATTTCAAGGACTTACTCCAAAAAGTCCCTCATCATGGCATATATCTTTAGCTCCAAGTCCAAATCTTCTATAACCATATTGATCTCTCCACAAGGCGAACCATTGACCAATCGGCCGGTGGTAAGCTACGCGATCTAAGTGCGGAAGAATCATGGGAAATCATAGAAGATCTTGCTCTCTATGACAACGAAAGTTGGAATGATCCCCGTGATTTGAACAAAATGGACAAGGCAATATCTTTGCCTTCAAACAATTCTAGCACTCCCGACCGTAGGATCATGGAACTTGAGGACCAAGTCAAGTTTCTCATGAAATCTTTCGAAGCTCCTAAGCCTTCAAGCCAAGTGAACAAAATCACTTCTTCATGCAAATTATGTAGTGGTCCCCATGACACTCGTGATTGCGTGGAACTCCCCGGAACAGCTTTTGCGGACTACGCATCCTCGCATACCGACGAAGCGGGAGACAAGTGGTACACTTTCAAACCCGAGCCAAACCCTTACGGTGATTCCCACAACCCTTCTTGGAAAAATCACCCGAACTTAGGTGAAAACAAAACCAAAACAATTCTTCCAATCCGCCTAATCGTTACCAACCAAACGGTCCACCCTCCAACCGTACTTTCAACAACAATCCTTCTAATAACTATGGTAGTACCAATAATCTTGAAGGGTTGATGTCCAAGTTTATGGCCTCTCAAGAATCTCGCATAGCTAAGTTTGAAACCGAATTCAATCAACAACAAACAGAGATGACCAATAAGATTGACAACTTGTTGAAAGCCCTCAACAACCAAGCGCTAACTACACCTAGAAAGGACACTAGGGACGCCAATAGCGGAATCCAAGTTAAGGACCCCTCGTCATCCAAACACGTCCACTTTGTCAATGTTGTCACTATTAAGCCAAAAGATAAAGATATAGAAGAAAGTGACAAGGATGAAGTTGGAGTAGAAACCGAGACTAGGGTTGAAATTAAGGAAGTTGAGGTTAATAAAGGAGAAAAGTTAGAGAAAGTAGAAAACGTAGAAGAGTATTTTGATAAGTTGCCCACCAAGGAAGAACGGGAATATCACAAGGATTTATTCAATGATCCCGAGACACCATATATCCTTGGTTCGCCCCTTATTAAAGTAGGTGACCCCTCTAACATCAACATACATGCAACATTGGGCATATGCATGTATGGAAAGCTTATATCGATCCTAGGTCTCCTATAAACGTCATGACTAGGACCTACTATAATTGGGTGATGAAGAAGCAACTTGGTTATAGGATGATGCCCAGCACGAATTTGATAAGCAACTTAGTAGGAAGAGTGAAAGGATTGCATGTAATTGTAGGAAACTTCACTTATGTGACCGACTTTATGATAGTAGAGGATACTCGTCCGGTGATAGATGATTGCCTAAGTCAAGTAGTGTTCGAAAAACCGTTTGTTGAGGCCTCTAAGATGAGTTATGATCCGACCTTAGGGATAGTTAGATTTAAGGAAGAGAATGATGAGATTGCTTACCAAATGCCCCATAAGATTGAAAAATACCGCCTCTTATTAAACCTAGAAAAGGAACACAAACAAGCAGTTTACTATAGGAATGATGAGGATAGACGTAGAGGAGTAGAATATGTTATGAACAGAATACCTGGTTTCTACAAAGAATGCTTGCAACTAGGTCCGGAATACAAAACTAATATTGGAGATGACCTAGACAATGAGACCAATGATGAGGTCACGTAATTGCCCATGACCTTGAGTCTAGCTACAAGACTCGTAAATAAAGAAAAGCGCTTGTTGGGAGGCAACCCATGTTTTGTGTGATTTTTAATTGTTTGATTGTTATTTGCTTCCGTATGCATGCTTTATTTTTATTGTTGGTAGATCATGTTTCAAAATAAAATTGTGAAAATGCTTTATTTTGTCGCTTAACTTCGTCTTAACTTCATACAAAGGTATTTCGCAAAAGATAAGTGTAAGGGGAAACCTCAAATTTGTTTCTAAGAACGAAATTGAGCATGATTCTCCACAATATTAAATGGACATGTATATTAGTATTTGTTAGAGTCAAATGCTTGTATCGAGTCATAATGATGTTTTGCAGGATTTTCCAGGAAGTGGGACATAAGTTTTTTCCAGAAATTTTCCGGAAACTTAATGTAAAGATTTCTGCAGGTCATTTCTGACGGCGTCAGGAATTAATTCTTGACGGTGTCATATGTAGAATTCTGGAAATTTTGCTAGTTTTGTTTTTCTAACGGGGTCTTAAAGTTTTTGTTAATTCTTTAGTTTTATAAACTCCAGGAAATCTGCAAACATTCATTCCACAAGCATTATATCTTACATTGTTTTCTAGGACTTGTTAGTATATATAGATTGCCGCCGATGTTACGCGAGGTTGCCTTGTCTGTTTTCTCAGGTTTAACAGGTTATGTATGACAAGAGGATGATTTATTTTTCTGGAAGGGAAGCTTTGATTGTTCATTTTCTTAGAGGAAGATCTAACCTTGTTGACACACTATCCACACCGAACGAATCAGGGGAGTATTACTTTCATTCTTTTACCTATTTCACTTTTACATTCTTTAATTGAACATTGGGGACAATGTTCATCCTAAGTGTAAGGGGAGGGTAAATGATGATACCTTATAGGATACACTTGTACTTGAGTTTGTTTGTTTGATGCTAGGTGTGTAATAAAACTAAGAGAAATACTTGTTAGTATAATTTTAGCGCCAAATTTAAAATTTTTTACAACATTTAGGAGTGAAACTTTAGCCTTAGCAAGCGTCTCATGGATAGGAGTTGTATGACTAGCACAAAACTGTACTATTCAGAAAAATTTTCCACCCAAATATGTGAGGTTCGCCTTTAAATTTGATTGGAAAAGCATTCATTATTAGTGCTTATGAGTGTACCGGTAGCATTTAGATTCTAGAACTTGCGTTAGTGATGCATCCCGAGACCGCTAGTGAGACTACATTCGTGTAGTAGGATTTACTACATGATAAGAGGCATTAGGATCACCCTTGTGTTAAACCCGTATCATAATTACTTGACCATTTAAGTCATATTACTTGGCTAGTAAAGTCAATTAATTTTTTCTACACCTTAGATTGCACTCATTTTTAGTACACGAAACCCCTAGTACACCCCTCCGAGCCTATCTTTTCATTTCTAACTTTAAGCATCTTACTTAAAGGAAGAATTTGTTACAACCCACTTAAATGTACACCCAAATCGCCTTAGCATTCCGTGTATGCACTCATCTTTAGTGCATTATTGTTATTTATTTAAACCCTTAGTTAATATCTAATTGATTACATGCTTGCTAAGTTGAGTTATATCCTTGTACATATTATTTTGGGACGATTGGGACTCATGGGTAAAGTACTAGTGTTATGGAGTAATGGGGAAGAACATCATATATTACCCCCATATGTGCGTTAATCTTAAAAAGTACTCAAAGTGTTTTGATTATCTTGATTCGAGTCATTAGATTAGTTTATTGTAAAGTATGTAAAAATTCAAGTGTAAGGGGAATGTTCATTCCCTATGATGTATTATGTTGGGAATTATACTACCAGTTACCACGGCTAGTGAAGATGTTACAACTGCAGAAGATTGTGCTTGCAGTGGAAACTCATTACCACTGCAAGAACAAATATTACCACTGCTCACTTGATAACTGTTAGAGAAACGCGCTTAGATAAACATAGAAAAGATCTTGTGTATATCTTATTCTATTAGTATTATACTTATCTTGTAGAAGAGGACTCCTTGTTGTATAAAAGAAGATCCTAGTTCATAGTTAGAAGATATCTTTCTAATACGTTTTCTTAGAGCTTCAAGGTGTAACCCTAGTGATATTATAGATCACTCGTATTATTATCATTAATAATATTGGAGCTATTTGTTTGTTACATACATTGTTCTTACATACATACAACTGTTTCATTTACAATCAATCTTCTAAGTATCATTAAGTAGATTCCGCATACTTAGTGGTATCACTCAAAGTATCATTATTAACACAAGTTCAAGGTGTTCACGATCCAACATATTATTTTGGATGGTAGGGTATGAGTGTATGCAAAAAATAAAAAAAAAAATTAAAAATTAAAAAAAATGAAAAAAAATTGAAAAAAAATAAAAATATGAGAAAAGAAAAAAAAAAGAGAGGGAGAAAAAACATACGGACTACCATCCCATTTCATTCTATTTTTATTTTATGTTTTTGTTATTTTTCATTTATTAGCTTAAGTCGAGTCTAGTCTTGGCTTAGTAACGCCATATTGTACATGTAATTAACCAAGATGATTAACTCGCCACCAGTAAAGATTGCCTTTATCCAACAAAACCGTGTATTCCGTATCCCTACACCTAACGTTATAACCATTTGAAAGACCTCTTTGATAGTTTATCCTAGGTGCTTACGCCAAGTGGTGGAGGTTTGATCCTTTCCCAAGCCTATGGTAATCTACTTTGCTATGACAGGTAGTGAGAGATGTTTTCCATTTCCATATTGTGATATATACTTTATTACACCCGAGAGATGCGAGTATCTAAACACTATTTGTGAGGTGCTAGTGTATGACCTCCGTGCTTATCTTTGGTCTTTAGTGGAACGATTATTTGTTGTAATTACTTTTATATTAGTGTTAAATGACCCATAACTTGTTTTTTGATTAGAATAAAAGCGCATTTGCTTGAGGACAAGCAAATCTCAAGTGTAAGGGTATATGATGAGGCGAAAAATGAACCGTTTTTAGGTGGTCATTTTAGCCCGGATTTGAATTTATTTGATCAAATATTGCCCTAAATCGTTCCTTTTGTCATTTTAAGTACTTTTGGAGTGAATTCTGGAGAAGGAAGCATTTTGGACGTTTTTGGAGCATAAAAGTGAAGAAAACGGCAAAGTCTTATTTTTCCTTGCTTGAAACAATGCCTGACGGCGTCACATGCTCCTTAATGACGGCATCAAGGGCAATACAAGAGGTGGAAGTGGATAAAGTTCGTGACGATCCAGACGGGTTTTACACTATGGGCATGACGGCGTCTGATACGTGGGAATCGCACCAGGCTTTACCTCTCAAGGGATCTTGAGAAGCTTACAGCCCCCACCAGGCAGTGTACCTGATCGTTGTAGTATAGTATAGTGACAAGTACCGGGGGATTGATCGTTCAACTAGGAATAGTGTTGCTAGGATTAGAAAACCTAAATACTAGTTCTAAAGGTGAGGGATGATTATTTTTGTATTTTTATATTTTTTTAGAAAGCAAGTAAAAATCTCGGGTTTGAAGGATTTGTGCGGAATTAGTTGCTAGTCAACTAACCGAATACTAAAGATGCAATCAAAATAAAATACTAGAAATGAAAACAAACTAAATTAACTAAGGTTGTGAGCAATAAGTGGAGAAAATGTGTTTACTTAGATTTCACTACTCCCTAGACATCTTTTACACGTTAATTACTTGTTATAGTTGCATGGATGACGGATTGTATTCCTTAATATCATTCATGGGGTGGCGCACTTAACTCCCCAATTCTATGAGCTCTTATCTCCTCCTATGCCATGCCCAACACAACCATAGGGATTATAAACAGTGGCTCATGCATTAAATACAACCAATAAAGACCTAGTGCACATCGGTTCATGTTTCCTAAGACGTTCAAGCATGTTACCATTTGGAGATCTGCCAGTTTTCTTAAGCCTAACATAAAATTCATTCATCCAAAACAGCTATAAACAAGTAATCAACACATAATTAACATCTAGGTTTCATTAGATCCAAGCAAACACAAGATAGATATAGCCTAGCATGATGGAATTAAGACAAGAACAAGATATAGACAACCAACACATAGACATATTGATTGAATTAAAAGAATACTTATCTCAATTACACATGCAAGGTATCAAGGGCTTAGAACCCTTGAAAAACTTGTAAAATTCGCACCAAGTTCGTACTTAGGGTTTCTCCAAAACTTCTCTTTTTAATGTGTGAAAATTAGAAAAGAATATATATAGGAAATAGGGTCTGATGGCGTCAAGACCAATCTTGTGACGCCGTCACCTCGCCGCCAAAACTCTTCTCGGACTGCCTTGATCTACTTTTGACGCCGTCATGTATTAGCATTTTCCAGGCCGTCATGCATTTTACTCTTGACGCCCTACTTCGTGACGTCGTCAAATCTGTACTGGATCGTCATGGAAATTGCTCTTGACGCCGTCAGGAATTCCTTCTTGACGTCGTCACCTACTGTTCCCAGCAAGGAAAATTAAGACTTTGGCGTTTTTTTCACTTTTATGCTTCAAAAACGTCCGAATTGCTTCCTTTTCCAGATTTCACTCCCAAAGTACCTAAAATCACAAAAGGAACGATTTAGGGGAATATTTGATCAAATAAGTTCAATTCCGGGCTTAAATGACCCCCTAAAAGTGGTTCATTTTTCGCCTCATCATATACCCTTACACTTGAGATTTACTTGTCCTCAAGCAAATGCGCTTTTATTCTAGTCAAAATACAAGTTAGGGGTCATTTAACACTAATATAAAAGTAATTAAAACAAATAATCGTTCCATTAAAGACCAATAGACAAGCACGGAGGTCATACACTAGCACCTCACAAATAGTGTTTAGATACTCACATCTCTCGGGTGTAATAAAGTATAAATTACAATATGGAAACGGAAGATATCTCTCACTACCTGTCATAGCAAAATAGATTATCATAGGCTTGGGAAAGGATCAAACCTCCACCACATGGCGTAAGCACCTAGGATAAACTATCAAAGAGGTCTTTTAAAGGGTTGTAACGTTAGGTGTAGGGATATGAAATACACGGTTTTGTTGGATAAAGGAAGTTTTACTGGTGGCGATTTAACAATCTTGGTTAATTACATGTACAATATGGCGTTGCTAAGCCAAGACTAGACTCGACTTAAGCTAATAAATGAAAAATAACAAAAACATAAAATGAACATAGAATGAAAAGGGATGGTAGTCCGTATGTTTTTTCTCTTTTCCTTTTTTCTATTTTTTTTCTTTTTCTTGATTTTTCGATTTTTTTTTTTTTTTTTTTTTTTTTTTTTTTTTTGCATACACTCTTACCCTACCATCCAAAATAATACATCATAGGGGTTGAAAATTCCCCTTACACTTGAATTTTTACATACTTTACAATAAACTAATCTAATGACTCGAATTAAGAAAATCGAAACACTTGGAGCACTTTTAAGATTAACGTACATATGGGGGTAATAAATGATGTTCTTCCCCATTACTCCATAAATAAGTACTTTACCCATGAGTCCCAATCGTCACAAAACAATATGTACAAAGATATGACTCGACTTAGCAACCATGTAATCAATCAGATAGTTAACTTAGGGTTTAATCAAATAACAATAATGCACTAAAGATGAGCGCATACACGGAAGGCTAAGGCGATTTGGTTGTACATTTAAGTGGGGTGTAACAAATTCTTCCTTTAAGTAAAATGCTTAAAGTTAGAAACGAAAAGATAGGCTCGGAGGGGTGTACTAGGGGTTTCGTGTACTAAAAATGAGTACAACGCTAAGGGTGTGGGAAAAATTAGTTGACTTAACTAGCCAAGTAATATGACTTAAATGGTCAAGTAATTATGATACGGGTTTAACACAAGGGTGATCTTAACGCCTCTTATCATGTAGTAAATCCTACTACACGAATGTAGTCTCACTAGCGGTCTCGGGATGCATCACTAACGCAAGTTCTAGAATCTAAATGCTACCGGTATACTCATAAGCACTAATAGTAAATGCTTTTCCTATCAAATCTAAAGGCGAACCTCACATATTTGGGTGGAAAATTTTTCTGAAAGTACGGTTATGTGCTAGTCATACAATCTCCTATCCATGAGACGCTTGCTATGGCTAAAGTTTCACTCCTAAATGTTGTAAAAAATTTTAAATTTGGCGCTAAAATTGCACTAACAAGTATTTATCATAGTTTTATTACATATCTACTATCAAACAAAACAAACTCAAGCGAAAGTGCATATGTAAGGTATCATCTTTTTACCCTCCCCTTACACTTAAGATGAACACTGTCCCCAATGTTCAAGTAAAGAATGTAAAAGTTAAAAAGTAAAAAGAATGAAATCAAATACTCCCCTGATTCGCTCGGTATGGATAATAAGGTGACCAGGTTAAATCTTCCTCCAAGAAAATGAACAATCAAAGCTTCCCTTCCAGAATATAAATCATCTTCTTGTCACACATAACCTGTAAATCCTGAGAAAACAAACAAGACAACCTCGCGTAAAATCGGCGGCATCCTATATAAGTTACTAAATCCTAGAAAACAAAATAAGATATAATGCTTGTGGAATGAAGTTTTCAGATTTCCTGGAGATTATAAAACTTAATAATTCACAAAAACCATAAGACTCCGTTAGAAAAACAAAACTGGTAAAATTTCCAGATTTTTACACGTGACGCCGTCAAGAGTTAACTCTTGACGCCGTCAGAAGTGACCTGCAGAAATTCTTATGCTAAGTTTCCGAAAAATTTCTGGAAAAACTTTGCCCTACTTCCTGGAAAATACTGCAAAACTTCATTATGACTCAATACAAGCATTTGACTCTAACAAATACGAATACACATGTTCATTTAATATTGTGGAGAATCATGATCAGTTTGTTTCTTAAAAACATGTTTGGGGTTTCCCCTTACACTTATCTTTTGCAAAAATACTTTTAGATGGAGTTAAGACTAGGCCAAAACAACAAAGTAAAGTATTTCCACTTTTTAGTTTAGAAACATGATCTACCAAAAATAAAAATTAAGCATGCATACGGAAGCAAATAACAAACAAAATAAAAATCACACAAAACATGGGTTGCCTCCCAAGAAGCGTTTTTCTTTATTTACGAGTCTTGTAGCTAGACTCAAGGTCATGGGCTAACGTGCATCACTTATGCTCACATAACCAAGTGTGAGCCATCTAATAGTCGCCTCATCTTTCTTATAACCATCTCCTAACTCTAAGCATCCACGATAGTATCTTTTATTCTTTTCATGAGTATATTTAAGTCCTTTTCTCTTATCATTTTCACTTAACATTTCTATGGGCGGATACCTACTACACTTTTCCATGGAAAAATCCTTGAACCTAGGGTGTGTGCGGGGCATTTGATAGACAAAATCTTCATCCCCATCCGAGAATGTAATTAACCCTTCTATGAGTTTTTCATCGAGGTTGGTCAACCGTTTGAAAGGTTTTCCAAACACAACTTGGGTCAACTTATCATCAATAAACTCTCCTAGATTTTCCATAACCATAAACTTAACAAGATAAACCAAGCTTCCTACAAACACATGCAATGATATTGCCCTAGCAATAATGTTTTCTCCTTTGTATTCTAACTCATCTACCATGATTTTATTGTATTCATTACGCGAGATTATGTTCATTGGGAGAGATGAGTTAAGATAGGCATTAAAGCTCTTAAATCCGATTTTATAAGGAAATTGCATGTTGAATGAACTATCACATTCAATCCTAGTTCTAGGGTCGACATACCTAAGAGGGTTTATTTCCTCTTCCATCCTATTCTCATTAATCACATCACCATCATCAAGATCCTCATCGGAGTCTGAATAGTAAAAAGGACTAGCCCTACGGTCATCATCATGATCAGACTCTTCTAACTCAGAATTATTGTCAAAGTGGTGGTTTGGTGAGAGGTTAGGTGGGTTCTAATTTTCCACTAAAGGAAGTGGGGCAGGCATTTGGAAAATCCTATGACGAAAAACACGAATAACAGGAATCAAACGATCAATGTTATTGTGATCCATCGAAATAGTTTACGAACAAAGGACACAAAGAAATAAGATAGACTAAAGAAAACCTAAAAATAAAAATAAAATCTTACTAGAAAGGAATCTAGCAAGTAGACCTAATAAAAAGAGATTCTAACCTAGACAATAACTATTCCCCGGGCTGCGGCGCCAAAAACTTGATACGTGGGAATCGCACCAGGCTTTACCTCTCAAGGGATCTTGAGAAGCTTACAACCCTCACCAGGCAGTGTACCTGATCGTTGTAGTATAGTATAGTGACAAGTACCGGGGGATTGATCGTTCAGCTAGGAATAGTGTCGCTAGGATTAGAAAACCTAAATACTAGTTCTAAAGGTGAGGGATGATTATTTTTGTATTTTTATATTTTTTTAGAAAGCAAGTAAAAATCTCGGGTTTGAAGGATTTGGGCGGAATTAGTTGCTAGTCAACTAACCCAATACTAAAGATGCAATCAAAATAAAATACTAGAAATGAAAACAAACTAAATTAACTAAGGTTGTGAGCAATAAGTGGAGAAAATGTGTTTACTTAGATTTCACTACTCCCTAGACATCTTTTACACGTTAATTACTTGTTATAGTTGCATGGATGACGGATTGTATTCCTTAATATCATTCATGGGGTGGCGCACTTAACTCCCCAATTCTATGAGCTCTTATCTCCTCCTATGTCATGCCCAACACAACCATAGGGATTATAAACAGTGGCTCATGCATTAAATACAACCAATAAAGACCTAGTGCACATCGGTTCATGTTTCCTAAGACGTTCAAGCATGTTACCATTTGGAGATCTGCCAGTTTTCTTAAGCCTAACATAAAATTCATTCATCCAAAACAGCTATAAACAAGTAATCAACACATAATTAACATCTAGGTTTCATTAGATCCAAGCAAACACAAGATAGATCTAGCCTAGCATGATGGAATTAAGACAAGAACAAGATATAGACAACCAACACATAGACATATTGATTGAATTAAAAGAATACTTATCTCAATTACACATGCAAGGTATCAAGGGCTTAGAACCCTTGAAAAACCTGTAAAATTCGCACCAAGTTCGTGCTTAGGGTTTCTCCAAAACTTCTCTTTTTAATGTGTGAAAATTAGAAATATATATATAGGAAATAGGGTCTGACGGCGTCAAGACCAATCTTGTGACGCCGTCACCTCGCCGCCAAAACTCTTCTCGGACTGCCTTGATCTACTTTTGACGCCGTCATGTATTAGCATTTTCCAGGCCGTCATGCATTTTACTCTTGACGCCCTACTTCGTGACGCCGTAAAATCTGTACTGGATCGTCATGGAAATTGCTTTTGACGCCGTCAGGAATTCCTTCTTGACGCCGTCACCTACTGTTCCCAGCAAGGAAAATTAAGACTTTGGCGTTTTCTTCACTTTTATGCTCCAAAAACGTCCGAATTGCTTCCTTTTCCAGATTTCACTCCCAAAGTACCTAAAATCACAAAAGGAACGATTTAGGGGAATATTTGATCAAATAAGTTCAATTCCGGGCTTAAATGACCCCCTAAAAGTGGTTCATTTTTCGCCTCATCAGCGTCACCATAGGCCGTCATGGTCCAATTACATGTGACGGCCCAGAGTAGAAGTACACATGACGGCATCAAATCTGGATCTAGGCAATCCGATATCATTATGGGTGGCGAGTTGACGGCGTTAGAAATTCCTTCTTGACGCCGTCACCCTGTAAAATCTATATATAGTTTTGCAATTTTCATTCATTAAAAGGGGGACAAGTAGGGTTTAACTTTGGAGAAACCCTAGCACGAATTTTACTGCTTTTTCAAGGGTTTTTACCCTTTGAAACCTTTCATGTCAATTTGAGATAAGTACTCTTTCAATTCAATCAATATGTCTATGTGTTGTTTGAATATATCTTACGCTTGTCTTGAATTCAACATGCTAGGCTAGATCTCTTGTGTGTTTGCTTAGATGTAGTGAAACCTAGATGCTGATTATGGGTTGATTGTTTGTTTATAGTTGTTATGGATGAATGATTTCGATGTTAGGCTTAAGAAAACTGGCAAACTTCCAATGGTGACATGCTTGAACGGCTTAAGAAACATGAACCAATGCGTACTAGGTTATTATGGTTGTATTTAATGCATGAGCAAATTCTAATGATCCCATGTTAGGAGCTTTTAACGGCTCGACATAGGAGTGAAGTAGGAGCTTATAGAGTTGGGGAAGTACGTACGCCACCCCACGAATGGTATTAAGGAATATAACCCGTCATCCATGCAATTGTAACAAATTATCAACCTATAAAAGATATCTAGGGAGTAATGAAACCTAAGTAAACACAATTCTCCCTATATTGTTCACACCACTAGTTTAATTAGCTTTATTTTCATTTTTGTTATTTTATTCTGATTGCATCTTAGTTATTGGATTAGTTGAATAGCAACTAATTCCGCCCACTCTTCCAAAAAACCCGAGATTTTAATTGCTTTTATAAAAATACAAAAAGAATATCCCTCACCTCTAGACCTAGTTTTTAGGCTTTCTAATCCTAGCGACACTATTCCTGAGTTGAACGATCAATCTCCCGATACTTGTCACTATACTATACTACAACGATCAGGTACACTGCTTGGTGGGGTTTGTAAGCTTCTCGAGATCCCTCAAAAGGTAAAGCCTGGTGCGATTCCCACTCATCAACTTTTTGGAGCCGCAGCCCGGGGAATAGTTATTGTATAGGTTAGGATTTCTTTTTATTAGGTCTACTTGCTAGATTCCTTTCTAGTAAGTTTTAATTTTTATTTTTAGGTTCTCTTTAGTCTATCTTATTTCTTCGTGTCTTTGTTCGTAACCTTTACCATCCGACATCATGGAAGGTGGTAACATCTTTGAACCCATCAACCCACCACAACAAAACCACCCACAAAACCCACCACTAGCAAACCAACCTCTTAGGCCCCGAACCCTAGGAGAGTATTCCCGTCCTAGCCACCAAGGCTAACGAAACACTATTGAGCTCACCCAAGGAGCCAATGTGTCCCCCTTGCGATCCGACACCATCCGGTTGGTGCAAAGCGGATGTGCATTCCATGGACTTCGTTCCGAAGATCCTAACCAACATCTCAAGGATTTCATTAAAATCGTAGATTCTATAGACCTTGATGTTACAACTAGAGAGTCGACCCGATTACGCCTATTCCAATTCTCTCTACGTGATCAAGCTAGTCAATGGCTTGAACGTTTACCCGCGGGATCCATCACCTCATGGGATGATCTCACCACTCGTTTCCTTGCTCAATTTTTCCCACCGGGGAGAACTACCAAACTTAGAAATGATATCTTGATGTTCCAACAACGTCAAGGTGAAACTCTATATGAAGCATGGACTCGTTTCAAGGACTTACTCCAAAAAGTCCCTCATCATGGCATAGATCTTTCGCTCCAAGTCCAAATCTTCTATGACCATATCGATCTCTCCACAAGGCGAACCATTGACCAATCGGCCGGTGGTAAGCTACGCGATCTAAGTGCGGAAGAATCATGGGAACTCATAGAAGATCTTGCTCTCTATGACAACGAAAGTTGGAATGTGATGAGTGCGCACACACTCATCATTTTTATCGTACTTAAACTGCCAAAACATACAAAAACAATCGAAAAGTAACCAAAATACTTAAATTATTCCAGGGATTGTGTTTTATGTGTTTTAAATGCAAAACGAGCAAAAACAAATGATAAACGATCAAAGTTTGCAATATTGGCAGTTTTAGTCCCCCAAGTTTCAAAATTTGTCAAAAATAGTCCCTATGCATTTATTTTAAAATAAAAGTCAACCCAAGTCCCTAAAAAATCAAAAGTTATCAAAAACGGACTTTGGGTGATAAATTTGGAAAAGTTACATGTTTGGTCCCTGGAGTTTGGAAATTTGCAAGTTTAGTCCCTGGGAATTTTTGAAAATTAAAAAATGGCAAAAATTGGTTTGTGGAATACTAAACTTGGCAACATTGGTCCCTCTTGGTACTATGGGATAATTACATTTTCAGTCCTATGGTTTAGTGGAATTTCACTTTTGGTCCTTGTATTCACAACAAATAACATCCGGACCCTTAACAATTTTTACAACCCAATCCAATTCCAAATCAAACCCACCCAGGCCCATTCACTCCTTATTACTCCAGCCCATCAACACCCAGCCCACCACACAAATAATGAAAACAAACATCCCGTTTTACCTCCCTTTCCTAGTCAACAAAGTCAAACCAATTGACTTCTTCCCCCCCCCCCCTCCAACCTGCTACTTCAACCTCCATACCTCCACATTACCCAAACCACTCCTTGTTCCCTTGGCCTCCACCAAGCTCCAAATCTAATTAATGCCTCAAATACCTCCCCAAGTTATCTCCAACTGACAAGGTAAAGAAAAAGGCGCCAAAGATCAAAATTGAACGGCTAAGATGATTCCCACCCAATCCAATGGGTGGGATTTGCTCAAGAAGGTGCAACAAGTCGGAAAGGTTCAATAATTCAGAAAGAGGAGAGAAGGAAGAGGCAGTTAGGTCATTTTAGTATATATAAGCCTTTGTAAGCCAATGTGGCAGATCTAGACTAGTAATTAGCTTTAATTCAGTGTATTTTTCTTTATTTGTACTCTTTTCATCAAGTAATGAAAGTTTAAGTTTAAATTACTTCTTGTTTTTCAGTTTTCAAAATTTAACTAAGTTACTCAAATTGTCATTTCAAGTTATAAAGTAGTATAAGCTCACTTTAAGCTCATTTAGATTCAATAGTTGAGTTCAAAAGCTAAATAAGCTTTTGAATCTGTCTCAAACTCAGTTTCATAATAATTCCTCAAAAATACAAAATAAATCAAGAAAAATAAAAAATAAAGAAGAAAGGAAAGAAGAGATGGTTTGGAGCTGAGCTTGGATTTGAATTGGGTAATAAAGGTCTGTGGAGACCACTTAGGATTGTGTTCTGGGTCACTAGTTCATGCTTTTAGCTTGGAAGCTTTTGTAAGAATTTTTCTTCATATTAGCTTTTCATTGTATTAGTAATTACTCCTTGCTTATTTCTGGTTTTAATTGCTTATTTGGTGTATTAGAGTTAAGTTAATACTTAAAATTTCATAATTGTTCATTTGTATTCAAGATTACTTAATGCTTGGATTTCATTATCAAAACTGCTTCATATTGATTTAAGGGAATATATTGAGTTTGTGTATGTATTTGTGCTTAAATGGGTTTCTTTCTTCAATACATAGCTGTTGGAATCAGTGGAATGGTCTTGATCAGTCTCATGAGCTAAAAATCACAAATCAGTAAAACATTAAGGGTGTTTGGATCAGTGTTATCCACTGAGTTCAGTGGTGTTTATGTTGTTGTTTTTGGTTTACACATGCTATAATAAATAATACTAGAACATGTAAACCATAAAATTTGAGGGTACTTAACAAGAAAGTCAAAACTCACTTAATCACTTCATAGATTGTTATCTGTTAGACCTTAGGCTTTGTAATCTCATCAAATCAGTATTATAGTTGTTAGAATAGGTTAAATTAGTTTCATATAAGCTTAATATTACATTTACAGTCAGTAAATCAAGATCAAAATTCACAAAAGTCAAAAACTCAAGTTTTAATAAAGTCAAAAGTGCATAGTTCAGATTTTTGCAAAAATGGCAAGATTTTTATAGATTTTTGTATTTGGTTTTAGGTTTTGAAATTGCTTGGGTAAGTAGACTATCAGCTGAGCTTTTGAATTTCATGATTGGTACATTTTTGTGATTTTTTCTTTGTGACCAAATTGCCCTTGTAACATACCTGCAGGGCTAGCTGAGTGCCCTGCTTCAGCAGACTCAACTCACCCCACCAACTTTGGTGGCCATCTGTGGTTACCCTAGTGGGTCCCACACCCCATAGTTAGCTTTGCCCAACCCCCCTCCTACCAGGTTTTGATAATTGACCATTGATTTGACCATTTGACCACTGGACCCCACCTGAAATTGGTCCCAAACTTTGTCCCCATATCTGTCTCAGAATGCAATAAGCAAACTGCTTATTTGTGATTTGTAGCTTATTGAAGCTGCTTATTTGTGCTAATCTTGCTTATTCTTGTTCATGTAACTCAGAGAAACCAAAGTTTATCATTGTGGACCCCACACTCTCCATTTGAGCTTAATTCCCTCCACAGTCAACAAAAGTCAACTGTTTGGGTGAATAAGCACTCAAAGTGCTTATTTTTGGGTTGTGTAAAAAGTGTTTTCATAAAAAGTGTTTGTATTTAGTGTATAATTAGTTTGGAAAAAGAAAAAACCCCAAAAACCAACTTTAATTATAGTGATAGCTTCTATTTAATAGGAATTATCATTTTAATTTTCTTTTTAGCTTATTTATAAGCAATATATCATCTTTATATTTTTATAAATTCTCTTTTAGGTTAAAGTAATTCAAGAAATTTTTCCAGATTTTTATTTTGTCTTTTAGTGGTTTTTATAATTAATTTTAGTTTAATTAAGTTTTAATTAATATAAAGTAAGTAAATAGCATAATTATATTTTATTAAGTATAACCTAGTTTTTATAATTTTTCTAACTTTTATTTAAGTTAAAACATTTTTATAAATTTTTCTAGAATTTATACTGTTCATTTTCTATTTTTTATAATATAATTAGTTTAATTAGAAATTAATTAGTAATTAGATTAATAATTAGTAAATTAGTTTAAAAATACATAAAATATTCTTTTTATAATTTTTTAGGATTCCTGTGATGGTTAATTAGATTTGTAAAATTTTTCTTAATTTTCTAAGTCTTTTTAGTATTTTTAATAAATCTAATTATTTTAATTAGTTAATTAATAAATAATTAGTAATTAATTAATAATTAATAATTAAATAGTGTAAAAATACTTTTTCTTTTTCTTAAAATTTTATTTAATTGTTAGGATTGTAAAAATAATAATTTTACACTTATAACCTTTCCCGTCCATCAGTTGTACTTTTTGTTTTGTTCGTCTGTGCACGTTTTTAATTAAAACGTACGTTTTTAGGTTTTAGCTCAAATCTTTGTAATCTCAATTCCCGTAATCAATCACGTAGCTTTCTTAAGCTATATTTGTTAATAATTTCCAAATAATTCTTATCACAACCCTTTTCTGTGAATAATCACCCGATCACAAGTACGCTAAAGCACAATCCACACCTCGTCGGGACTTAACGACCTGGTGATACCCTTTATTACCCGGAAGCATTGGTCTAGGCTTTTTTGACTTTGTTGACCATTCCCTGGTCAATATAAGTTGACGGTTTAGCATCAATCAATTTGCATAATAGCCGGAACTTTGAATATTGAGGACAATATTCATTTCTAAGTGGGGGGGGGGGGGGGAAATTCTAGCGACTTTTATCGCAAAATACTTTCAAATACCCCCGTTTTTGGCCAAAATTTTCAAAAATTTTTCACTATATTTCAAAATTTTTGTGGTAATCAGTCCGCCGTGTCTAAACGACAAAAGGGATTGGCTAATCCAGGAGCAAACGGCTCTTGGTAAAGATAACTCAAATCCGTTTACGGCTTGCAATTTACCCAAAATTGTGTATGCCCTTAAAAAAGGTTAAAAAAATATAGACATAAGTAATCATTAAGAGCTTAGTCGCCTATAATTAAGATGCCAACGAGAGAGAATAAATTTTAGCACTCATCATATAAAACTAGCAATAAAACAAGTGACAAGCTACTTAATCATTTGTCAGGCCTCTTATCTGTATCTGTTATCTATCTGTGTACGTGTTCGCCATTCATTGTATTCTATCTCATTAGTTTTATTATTTTAATCAACTCAATTCGTGTCAATCTCTCAGACTGAAAACGCCTTGCGTTTGATTAGGTTGTAAAACTAACTTAGGAATTAAAATACTGATAGACATTCTAGGTGTTAACGTTCACTCTTAGTGATCGACACTCTACTGCTCAACTAGCTACATTGATCGAGTACACTGCTTGTTAGTGTGTGTTATAGGATAAGTCGGCTAAATGTAAATTTAAAACTTGATAAAGAATAATCTATACGTACAACGATATACCTACGCACATTCAAAACTATTATTGGCGTGATAAAGTTCAGGGACTATTAATGCTAATATCTTAAAGTTTATTATTTTGGTGTTGTTTTTGTTAGGGTTAATATATGAATATATTACCAAACTTTTCAAAAAAGTTCGTCTAATTTGCTGAACTTTCATTTTGTTCACTTAGGTCACTGAACTTATAAAACATGACATTAGAGGTCATTGAACTTAACAAAATTATTCATAAATAACACTTAACTTGTAAAAACACGACATTTATAGTACTTAACATATCCAAAAATATACAATTAAGTCAATACTATCAACACTAAAAAATGTTTCTTACAAGTTCAGTAACCTAAGTAAACAAAATGGAAGTTCAGTAACTTGGGCGAACTTTTTTGGAAGGTTTAGTAACATATTTGTATATTAACCCTTTTTGTTATGCCTAATATTTCAGGGGACCGAAGTAAAAATTGTGGGTATATAAGCATCTCAACCCATCTAGGGTTTCATATCTTGTCGTCTCTCTTCTCCATCACACACACATTCTTTCTGTCTTGTTTTCAGTTTGATTTTGGTCTCGCTTGTAGTTTACTTCTTGTAATCATTTTGTTATTAAATATGTTTATAGGTGATAATGAATATAAAAACATATATGAATAAATCAAACGCAGAGGAAAACATCACCTAACAAGGATCCATATAGCCATATGATCAATCAAATAACAATAAGGTTATACCTTTGTAGCGTGATCGGTGGAATCGTATGGAGACCTTCACTAACGTACACGAATCACCAATGAAACCAAGTGATCAAAGGAGATCACCTCTATGTTATGTCCACACTACACGTCCTTGATCACCAATTAGATGCAAGTCTTGACCCCGTAACGCGCAATCTAGCCTTGAACTACACTAGAATAAGGTTAGATGAGATCAAAAACACAAAACCCTAATATGGGTATGTGTTATTTCGTGGCTCTTGGATAGAGGAAGGGGGAGAGAAAGTTGGTAATTAGTTTTCTCATTTAATTAGTCATAATGACCAAATCAAGAGGAGGTTATAAAATCATTTGTTACACTTAACCCCTTGAACAATTTCCATTTTGTTTCCTTGCCAAGGCCGGCCATATGGGGGCCTAAAATGGGCTTGCCCATTTGTTAGTTTAGTCCAATATACTAAGTGCAAGGTTAGTTATTAGTGGCCCGTTATTGATCTCAAGTTACATAGTCTTATATATAGTGTAAATACGATAAATACAATATATAAAATGATATCTCTGTGTATAAGTGTGTGACCCTATAGGCTCACATATGTCTAGCCATATAATTATTTATTATGATACGAGCATACTCCAATAGCTCCCACTTGCTACGTTATAATAATCACGTAATTATACAAGCAAAGGTTAGCGTCTAGCAACACGTCAATGCCCCTAGAAATATGTGAGGGTAGTTTCTTAAACGTCTCATTTAAATGGTTTATATGTCATCTATCCTTTTGTTACAGATACTATGTTGAATATTAGACATGGATCGAAGTCATTCTATTTGTTCAACTATCATGTTTCTCGATCTAGATATTGAACAAGATTACCAAGTGAATTAAGATTCATCTTAAACTCAATTGGGTATGGCCATACAAACATCTTTCAATTCATCGAGGGGCTCAATAGTATCTAACTCCATGACATGTGGAGGAACAAATCCTATTTTGACTGCACGTGTCATTCATGCGTTTCACATCATTCCTGAAGATGGTTTTTATAACTACCTTATTCAGGACAGCATTAAACCATATCAAAGAATGAAATTCCACACATGCAAGACCTACTTGCATCTCAAGTCAGAGGATAAGAGACATAACCATTTGCGAGATTCACTATTGACGTTGATCCATGCAGTGAATACTCGATGGTTGGGTCAGTCCAATGATTATCACAATGAACAACATGTGAGTTTGGTAAATAAATCATCAACACACTCACATTTGCCTTAATTCGATGATACTCCAGTATCGTCAACTGGCAATGGACAATTTTAGAATAAATAAATTATTCATGGATTAAACATGCAAATATAGAACACAATAGTATAAATGAAGACGATTATACCTGGTATATCAATTCATTATATAATACGACTGCTTACAGTTCCATTATCCAAATACTAAAGATAGATATGCACAAGACTACATATAGATCGGAATTCGATGTTTCCACCATGATCAATTTTGTTGTATAAGACAACAAGTAGTCATCTGAGTAAACTTTGAGAATACTTGTTTCAAAATTCAAAAATATTTTGAATGATGATTGTCCTTTTGTATGTGTGCATTCAAGTACAATACGAGTATTGCAACAATACATTCCATAGTGTGTTTGAAGCTAGCAAAATACCTACTTTAGACAATCATAATAACACTTTCCCAAACTGTAAAGTATTCTTATTCTTTTAATGTATAATGCATTAATGCTCTCAATCGAGTACATCTAGTTAGAGGTGTCATCATTCATGATGTCATCCTACTACGACTAGGGTTGAACATCATCTCAGTTATATAAGCATTAATGAATGAAAACATAACAGAGCTCCTCAAATATCCGTAAACATTTGAACAAATCTTTGGTCCTTTGCAGGTCCATTTGGTTGTTCGTTTAACAATTATCTAATGACTTTCACTTAGATATTTGTTGTTATCAACTCATCTTGCATTCATGCAAATGATATAAATAATCCAATACATAATACGACTTACATAATGAATCATTTAGTTAAACTTAAGGTTTCCATTCATGCATTCAATCTCATCATGTAAGATTGATCATTGAGACTCCCCTCAATGACATGTCATATTGTGTTTAGATTATTAACTGCTTATGCTTATTCTAATAAACACATGCAACAAGGTTGTATGTTTTATTCCTAAATTCCTTAAGTGAAACTTCATTCTAGGCTAAGGATTAAATTCTAGCTTAGATGGAATATTTTTTTCTCATATGTTAACAACATATGAGATTTAAGAAAATAAATGCATTGCTCCTACTTGCTCTTAGGATACTCAGGATTAATCTTATTTAATCAAAATCAAATTAATGATTTCAGAATTAACTTAAGATCTCTGGTCCTAGATGCATGATTTAATCCACACTTGGATTCTTATATCTTGTATACATTAATAAAGATTATATGGATTCATAAACCCTTTTGATTACTCATCGTCCTCGCAAGGTAATCAACAAGAAAAGTGTTTTGAGATCCTATTGTCATATTTCATTTATATGAAAACAGGTATGACAATTAATCAATTTTATACATTTAATGTTTGTAGGTAGGAAGATTTAATCATAGTCAATTACTTGAGTATGAGTAAACTCCTTATACTACGCGTGCATTAAATGTGCACACAAGTTTGTCCTTTTGAGTATTCTCATCAAGAAACTCATTTTAAACCTCACAGTCTAACTGATTTGTAAGAGATCAATCAAGCTCCATGAGTGATTGTCTTCAAAGGACAACATATTAACATTCATAGTTTTAAGCTATTCATCAGATTCAAGATCTGATAATGCATATCTTTAGTTAGCAGGTTCACTATGATCCTCCAACTTATGTCCCTTAACATTGATATAAAAACTATATTATTCAGGTGTTAGGGGTATCCTTGCAGATTTATGAATGAGAGATATCAATCTATGGTTTAACATATGCATGTGCAACCTTAGTATGACATTAGCAAGTGTACTCAGAAGGTTGTGTATTTAGCTCTTGAATGACTTCAAGATCTAAAGGTGCTCCCACTTGCTTTTGTAAGTGGAGACTAATCTCCAAGTACTCATCATCTTGATTAACAATAAATTGTTTTCAAATGAGACTTCCAAAATACATCGTTAGTTCTTGACTCTAGTTTGTTAATTACTTACTCTTAGGTATTTAACAAATTCAGAACTTCAATCAAGACATAATGGGATTCATCCCATGCCATAATACAATGGAGTCTTAAATTCCTTCTGGGTTGGAACCATATTGAGTGTACGCAAGACACATCTAATTTTCTAACCTTGATAGCTTTGGAGGTAAAACAGTTTAAGTCATCAAATATCAAACAAGAGTTTGATTTTTCATGATGGACATACCATAAAGTAGTGGTATTCCACGTGGATAGATGTTGTGGGACTATCCCACAACTCATTAGATGAACTTATACCTTTGGCTTACGTATCTGCCAATCAAGTCATACCAGATGGCATCAATAGTATTTTTAGCCTACTTCATACTTTATATTATATGTCTTTGACCAAGTCAATGACTTCATGTTTATGTTTTGACTAGAAAACATAAACATTAAATATTTTATTATACGTCGTAAGTGTACATGTCTTTAACAAGAAGACATACCAAGTTAACGTCTTTACTTTACGTTATAAGTCTTTCAACAATTAACGGAATTGATGTTTGTGTCTTTACAAGAGACCAAAACATATTCAACTAAAGTAATTATGAGTGTTGACAATTGGCCTTAATAGTAATTTCAAGTTAATTTCATACTTCATGATTATGAATTTACAAGAAGACATAATCATATTTACTAAACAATTCAGCGAATGTTGAAGTAGTTTTTTATGTTATCTTGACTTTTGTTCTAATTAGGGCAACATATATTTTATGTGTATAAGTCCTAGTAGAACCTCAGTTTTCTTACCTTGCAGTCAAGAAAAAACATTAGTCATATTGTTATATGTTGTACCTTGCACACAATTAAGATTTCTCCCACTTGTGCATGGCACAACATCATACAAGTAAATATGACAGTGTCACAGATAACATATGATTTTAGTCCAAATCAAAATATAGATGTGTAGAACTTTGTTTGCTTTTATAATGAATCATGCATAACAATTTTATTGATAACATTTCAGGAAGCAACATCAGGAACGCGACAAGTTATCTTATAAAATTTTATTCGATGGTTCTCATAAAAACTATGATGCTTCACATGTGGAAAGTAATGTATCATTTCAAGACAATCTAGAAATAAGATGGGCAACTTGTAAGTTAATAGAGCTTACAGGTCCCACTGGATTAGAGAACATTAGATGTATTTCATCACCAGTAATACAATCACGTAGCTCCCACTGGATTAGACAACATTATAAGTGTTACGTCACCAGTGTAGAGTGTGTGGAGATTGGATACTTTCTTTCTTTCTTTGAATATCTACACATTATTGCTAATGTGAGTCACTTTGACTAGTAAATATGTACTTAGGTATTCAAGGAAGTACATCAAGTTCTAACATATAGATCATGGGCTAGCCATCATTTTTATTTTAACTTGAAAATAGGCATGCATTTCCTCCATGTTTGGTCAACTTTACCACAAGGGTGTGTAGGACCTTAGTAGTTTTAATTGGGTAAAGACAAATAGCTAGGTAATCATGCTAGTAATTTCCTTTACCACTTTGTGGTTTATTGATATTTCCGTTTTCTAATTATTTAAACTCATTTCAGTTTGGTAGCTATAGAAAACATATTCTCTAGTTATCCAAATATCTTATATTTCTTCAAGGTTTTAAAACCGGAACTAGGGTTATAAACGAACTTGAAAGAATAAGATGTGCAAACATACTTAACCGTTTTGACTTTTACAAAACATCATGATTTCTAGAGTATGTGTGCTTTGAGTTTGATTAGAATTAGGAAAATTCAAATATTCCTATTATGGCTTTTCCTCATAAAGAAAAATGATAGGAATAAGTATCTTTCTTACAAGGAAAGAGAGACTTAATTTGATCCTTTTAATAGGAAAAGAACAAACTTTTTTTTACGGTTTGTGTTGCATTAATTCATTAATTGAATTCACAAAGTTCATATTTAGTATTTTCGATAATTATCCTTTTGTATATATTAACTACCCCATGTTTACAATTTAAAATAATTAATTTACGAGAAAGGCTAAGATCTACATTGTGCTTCTACTATCACATCAGTTGATCTGCAAGCAATAGTAGATTCAATTGGTAGGCGACGATCACCAATTGCATTACAAGTGCAACTCTTAGATCTTTATGGGACTCATGGCATATAGTGTCAAACAACTAGTGTCATGTAGGCATGTTTAGTCCCATCTTTTCCTCTGGTCAAGGTCTTACCGCTTAACTTAATTAAGTCATCCAATTTGAGAACGTGTGAGAATATATCTAGGTCTCACACATAGAGAATAGTCACCTTGGGTTACAATTAATCCTAGGTCCCATGCACAGGTAAAAGGTAATTGCAAGTGTTCTCAACATTGGACGGCATGACTTAAATTTTGATGGGTAAACTGTTTTGATGTGGATCAAAAAATGTACAAAAGAAGCATGCATTCATCCTTCGTAGCACAAGTTAAATACTTTTTGTTAATACAAATATCGCCTAAAAACGTTATTTATATTTTACGATCTTTGCTAAGTTTTGTTAATAACAAAGTATGAACTTTAGCTAAAAGTAAATTATCACTTTGAGTGTTTAAGTCTTGTTTAACTAATGTTTACATTTTCTTTTAAACTAAACATTGGTTTTATTTCTTAAATTAGAAATAGTCACATCACATTTATGGCAAGTTTTGTCATTATGTATTTATGGCAAGTTATGTGTTTGACTTGCTTTCATGTTGCTTGCAAGTATCATGTTTGACTTACTTTAAGTGATGTGACATTGTTTGGTTGCTAGAAGTTATGAGACAAGACATTGTTTGGTTTGGGAAGTTATTGCAAAAACCTACTGCAGACCCGGCGGTACCCTGGGGGTACACGGGCGGAACCCATATCAGGGTTCCGCCTGATCCGCCAGACGTGCAGTTTAGTTTGCTATAAATACCAAACCATTTGTTTGTTTTGTGTAACCCTTTAGGACTTATTCTCACATATTCTTTCAACTAACTCAGTAACCCTTGACTTGTGTGATTCTCTTATGTAGCAAGGAACTCCACAAGATCATTCAAGAAGTTGCAAGCTTCAACTCTAAAGTTGCAAGTCTTGGTAGCTTGGTCATGTATAAGCTTTGGTAGTTTATACTTCATGTGTGTCATGTATGTAGAAGTTATAGGTTAGTATTTTAGGCCTCAAAATACAAAGAGTGTTGGGAGTTGTTGTACCCTAGTAAAAGAACTAACGGGAGTGGTTGTACCCTTGGAAAAGAACTCGACATCTAGCTTTGTGTCGGTAAAAGAGTAAGCGACGAATGGGAGTGGTTGTACCCTTGTAAAAGAACTCGACATCTAGCTTAGTGTCGGTAAAAGTGTAAGCGACGTTGTAAAGGTTTTCTCCGCCGGTGAAAGGAGCTTGTTGATTAGTGTTTATAACTCTCGAGTTGGAAACTCGGGGCGTGGATGTAGGGCAAGGAAAAAGAGTCCTTGTAGCCGAACCACGATAAACTATCGTGTTGTGGTTTGATTGTTTCTTTCTCTATCTTTGCTTATTATATGTTGTTGTTTAGTTAGAATTGTTGATCACATATAAAGCTTTTCAAAGAACCAAAACAAGTAATATTGTTCTTATATCTTTCAACATAAGTAAAGCTTTTCAAAGAACTAAACAAGCAAAGTTAGAATCATTACAAGTAAAGCTTTTCAAAGTATAAAACAAGTTAAGTTAGAATGGTTATCTACATGTAAAGTCTTTTCAAAGATTCAAACATATTAAGTTGTGTTTATATCTTTAACCAAATGTCAAGTTCTCAAAGATTATTTAAGCAACGAAAAAGCGGTAAACTATTCAACCCCCCTTCTAGTTTTCCACAATTGGCATCAAGAGCTACGTTACTCAAGATCTTTAAAATAGAATGTATTTTAAAACTTGGATCGATCCATGGATTTTGAAAATCTCAAAGAAGGGCAACCTATTCAAAACCAACCGCTATTTGAAAAAGAAAACTTACTTGAATGGAAAAGTAATTTTGAAAACTATGTGAAATCAATTGATCAACATTTTTGTCATATTATTTCTTTTGGTAATTTCAAACCAAAGAAAACAAGTTTTTGAAAACCAGGATAACTATCTTAAACTTGATAAAAATACTAAAGCTAAAACAATGCTTTACAAAGCTTTAGTACCAAATATGAAAGAATGTATTTTTGTCAAAAGGCTAATGATGTTTGGAAAAATATGGTAAACTTTCATCAAGAAATATGTCAAGTCAAAGATGATCAATTTGATCTTACATATGAATTAGAAGTTTTAGAAAAACTAATTGATAGACACTTAGTAGAAGTTAATACATGTGCTACTAGTTTAAATGTTTTAAATGAAGGTACAAGTGAAGATGAGTACGTGTGTTTTGATGAACCTGCTTGCGTATCTTGGAATGTAATGGATGTTGACGAATAAAATGATCCGGTAGTTTATTGTCAACTTATTGATACAACAAGCAAGGTGTTTGTTAAGGTGATTACTCGTGTCAAGCTCGTAGTAGTCTTGCTTGCGATTCATGGAATAACTCGGATGAAGATGAAGTCAATCATCCGGTTTGTGATTCTATACTAGATAAAACATCAAGCAAGGTACACTTTGAAATCAAACTCTTTTGCTTTGATTAATTTATCCTAGGGTTTTCTAAACTAGAAAATGAGTCTAAACATTTGTGCAACATGGACCTAAAAGCTATCTTCAACAATGAGTCTTCAAAATCTCTTAAGAATATCTTTGAAAAGGAAATCTTATTAGAAGATAAAATGTCTAAAATTAAGTGTAATGTTGAAATTAATCTAGAATGTAAATTATGTCTAGATTACAAACATGAGATTAAAATGCAAAATGAGAAAGGAAAAATTATTAGTTAAATTTGATGAAAGCTCAAAATCTCTTGAAAGATTGTTGAGGAGTCAAAGGTTGTTTAAAGATAAAACCAGATTAGGATTTAACTCAAAAGCACCATTAACTAATAAAACAAAGCAAGTAAAATTTGTCTAACCTAGAAGAGAGATTTAGAGATAATTCTATCTCTAATAGAAACTCATGATAAAAGAATTAAGATTATCATACTCTTTGCTTTTATATGATTGTCTAACCTTCTTGGATACATGAGTTATTGAGTTTCAAAGCATGTCGTCAAACCAAGTTTTTACGCTTAATGCTTATCCGCTTGATAGCATCTCTATGCAATTTAAAAGGTACGCATTACTTAAACTTGACTTTGGTTATATCTTGTCTCTAGCATTATGTGCTCAAATATGTGTTATTTGTAATACTCTAGAGTGTCTATCTGCTATTTGTAAATAACTAAGATTAGATTCTATGCAACGAGGAATTTAGTCTTTAGTACTAGTAGGAGATATAAGGTGTTTTGGTTATTTAACCATCAAGAGATAAACACGAAAAACTCTTGAGTAAGTCTCACTCAACTCTTGCTTACAAGTGAGATAACTAAGAATTTCCTAAGTGTTAAAATGTCTAACACTTTTGTGATGCTTGCAAAACAAACCTTTGTTAAACAGTTTTCTCAAACACCATAATTTGAGTCTTTAATTGTGTTTTTCTTCAATCACTTCTTTATGATAATCTCACATAAAACACACAAGGTGAAATAAATCACATTAGCATATTTTAGGATGTGTGAAAGAAAATGAGTTTTCAACATCTAGGATTTACTCATCAAATGTGACACATAGTCTCATGATGTTGTACCTCTTGGACTTTTTCAAAAAGAGTTCATAGTGTCTTAAGTAAGAAAACCCAAAGAGTCGAGGAGTCGTTGAATATGTCATTTAACGAGTAATCTCCTCCTTCTAAGATATTATCTTTGGTAGATGACAACTTAGTCGAAAGTCCAAATGATGGCAAGACAAGCATGGAGTAAAAGTACAAAATAACATCTTCTCACATTGAGTCAAACATTGAATCAAGTAAAATTGACATAAGTTATAAAACTTGATTTATAGGTCATAGTTGTGTCTAAACAAATTCAACGAAAACATTTTTTTTTTGAAATTTAGAATAAAACAACTAGTGAAACAAAATTGATTTTTCAAAATAATCAAGTGAGTATAGTGTCAATATTTGAAAGACTTTTTGATAATAAAAGCAAGCCACAAAAGCAAGGGATTTTAACTTAAAGACATTCATAGTTGCTCTCTTGTTCTCAATGGTTAAGTTATTGATGACTTATCAAGAATGAGATTAGTAAATCCGTAGGTAAAACTAAACGTAGAGAAATGTTTAGAAAACTACTTGTTCTTATAACATTTAGATTCAACATTATGTTTAGCTTTTGTCTATGTGCTCGTGTTAACGAAGATCCTAAAACAACTCGTTAGTTGAGCCTAGTTGGATACATCATAAGGTACTACACATCTAGAATTATGGTATCCCAAAAGAACGGGAATAGAAACCATAGTGTTTGACAAATGGAATTATGTCGGTAATAAGTTGATAAGAAAAGCACAAGTGGTACTTGCACTTTTATACTTACTTACCCAATGATTCTCCAAAACGCGTAAGATTCTCAAATTAGTATCGGATGGAGAAGCACATCAACAAGCTCCGCTTGAACAAGCAAACTCGCATCAACAACGGAATTCATCTTCAACAAAGGAAGCATCGACTTCAGCGACAATTCAATCCATTATGTTCTTAATTGAAATATTGTGATCCATCATCATCGTCTTGGTAAAAATGTTCATTGAGGAACATCTTAACTAAGAAAGTCTTATACGTTAACCATTCTATCAACGTTTTCACAAAACCGCTTGAATGAGAAGCATTCATCATCCCTAGGCTTAGTCAAGGACTCATAAGACCTAAAACCTTAGTTTTGAACATTAGGATAAAACCACAAAAATCAAGACAATTCCTTTTGAGTTTTCCCTGCAGATCCCACGGCACCCTCAGACCATACGGGCGGAACCCACTTTTTGGTTCCGCCTGGTCCGCCAAAGCCACAGAATGTTTTATTTAAGTTCAAAACCAAACACCTCTTTACTCACAACTCCAACTTACCATCAACCCATAAGATTCACAAAATGAACAAAACCTCAAGCATCTTCCTTATAACCTTTCATCACTCAAACCTCAAACAACCAATGTGAAATGAGAAACCGAGTTATCCTTTGTCCTATCAATATCGAGTCATCCACCATTTCAATATCGAGTTATCCTTTGTCCTATCAATATCGAGTCATCCACCATTTCCATGCCCTCAAAGAAACCAAGAGTCAATATCATCTTCACCAATAACTCCACCTAGTCATCTTCACAAGAAGATTCCACAATGTAACCAAACAAGTGTGTCATCCCCACTATAACCTAACCTATTAAGATTAAACCACCTTTCATGATACATAAACTATGTTCACCTTTGTGCCGCTCTTTGAAACAAAGGGCAATTGTCATATCCATACTCTCATTAACATATTTGTCTATGTCGTCAAAAGTCAAGTGAATTTCATTATGAAATGCGTCTCTTCCACTTTCTAGCAAGTGAAGAACACAAAGAAGATATCCAAGCTTTAAGTGTTGTCAAACAATCACCACCTCATTTCACATATCCACCCTCGGTCGTCACCCATACTTTACCACCGTTCACCACATTGTTAAAACAAATGAAAAAAAAACGTCATTTGAAACATCACTTGCATTACAAAACATTTTTAAGCATCAAAATGAGTCAAGTCAACCACACCTCCACATTGTTTTCATATAGGCACACACTAGAACATACACATTACAATAGTCATTTACTTAAATGTGAAATTTTGATTTTCTAGGAATCATCATACCTCCTCTAACAAGGACACCATCAAGTACCTACCCAAACACCACAAAACCAAAGGTCTTACTCAAACTCAAATCGTTGTCTTCAAAGCCTTAGAAAAACAATATGTCCATCAGGGTAGAACCATTGATCCATCCTTCTTAGAAGGTACAAACCTCTACACGAAATTTGCCACAATCAACTTTGAGTGTCTCTTAGAAATCGACGAGCCTATTTGTTCTAGGTTTATTTTAGAATTCTATGCATCCATCACCCTCTCCAAGGATGAGTATGGTCGCATGTCTATTAACTTTAGGGCTAGTAGTCATCAATACTCCTTCACCCTCGAGGAGTTTGCTCAAATCCTAGGTGTCCCAAACCATGGTACTTGCATCTACTCCAACTTGCACTCTTGACAAACTCTTTGACCGTATCTATCCCTATGATACCCCTCTTGTGTCCAAAGATGAACTTCGTGACCACCTCTTCATTAGGACCACCAACACTAGGAGAACTAGAACCGGAAATGAGGTCATCTAGGACCCATATGGTATGGAATTCAATGAACTCAAGCCCCAATTAAAGGAATGGGAAGAACTCCTTAGAACCAATGAAATTAGCACCATAGGAAACCGGGATCACATCAATGTTTGTCTTAGCTACATGCTCTATAGCATTTCCACCGGTCAACCTTTTAACTTAGCCTATTACCTCGCCAAAAGAATGACCGACATACCTTTGGTAGGAACAACCGCTCTTCCTTATGGAATGCTTCTCACCCGCCTCTTTAGAACAATCTCACCCATTCCTCCTAACGATAATGGAATGTGCCTTGACTATTCTCTCATTCCTCACATCTTCGTTCCTCTAAGTGATAAACAAGTTTTCAAAGGTAAAGGCAAACGTACTCGCTCACCTACACCATCATCATCATCATCTGACATGAGAAAGGATGATTAACTTCCTAACTCTAAGTTACCTCCTTTAGACTACCTTCTAGAACTCCACGTCATTGAAAATGTATCCGAAGAGTTCAAGCAAACCAAAGGAATTTTCAAGTGCTTTGGAAGGTACATAAGCAAGCTCAATAAGAGGATAGACCGGTTATGAGACGATTAAGGAGTGTTTGGCTTAAGAATGCTTTAGAGTCGTATTTGTGTTAAAACTACGTGAATTATGTGTTTTTCACTTTCATGGTTTATTATGTTTGTTGGATTATGTTTGTATGAACTTTTATGCATAATGACAATGTTTAAAGTGTTTGTCATTTTTTCATGCTTATGGTAAAATTCACTAAGTTAAGTGAAAATCGTTAGCCCCCGGTCAAAGTCCTAAGAGATGAATGTCTATATGCCCAATTTTTGCATTTCCTAATCTGTCATATAGTAAATTTTCATTTCCAAGAGTTTTCGAAAAATTTGAAAATCGTTTCGCGGGTCAAAAACGCGGACTGTATACTTTTGCAGCACTGGCGGATCAGGCGGATCCCAAAATTGGGTTCCGCCAGTACAATTTCTAGGAATTCCAGAATTGGCCTAACGGACCAGGCGGATCCCAAAACAGGGTTCCGCCTGTGTAGTCTCAGGGTGCCGCCAGTACCTACAGAAAATTTGTGAACATTTTTCTTAAGATCATAACTTGTAAAGTGTCAAATCATTATCCCAAGTGAGAAACATCTTTCATTAACACCAACAACCATATTGGAACAAACCTCACTCACTAAAACAATTAGGAAGACACTTCCCGCCATAATTCAAATTCAAAACATAACTACCCAAAGGAACCCTTTTAAAGGATCCTTCAAACCTTTGATACATTTTCAACCAAACCACTTCCCATGATCACAAAGCATTGAGTGCTTAGGTTGGTCTTTCACTCCATCCTATTCATTGGATTTACCTCAAATGATGTGACATGGTCATGAAAATCATTTGAAACATTCTTTGAATGGTAGAACATCAAATCCAAACACCCATTTCAACACCTTTTCAACCTTATAAATTTGAAAGTTTTGCAACAATTCAAATCACACCATAACCATCAAAATCCTTCTCAAAAGCCACTAGGATTAGTGTCAAACCTTGTTGCTTCAACAAAACCGTCAAGTCAAGCTCATCATCTTCAAGTGATGCTTCGCTTAATATTTCTTCACCTATCCAAGATTTCCTTAACCTCACTACCTCAACACCATCCTCAACACATTTCAATACCAATGTGATCACTATTCAAGATTTGCTTAATCTTGCTACTTCAACACTTACACCAATGGAACTTTTCCATACACCACCAACATCACCACATCCACTATTGGAAACTTTTGAAAACCTATCACCTAAACCATCAAGCCCTCCATCATTGTCACCTTTTAACACCATTGCCCAAATGGAAACCCATCAACAACCAATATTTCAACCAAACGAGTCATTGGATGATGCACCTCATCCACCGTCATTGCTTGAGAGTTTGGCCTACCTTTATGCTAAATCCTCAATTTTTCCAAATGATCAAGGTCATACACACCTACAATCATTTGTGTTTCACCCCATTCACAAAAACCTTCATGGTAACCATTTACAAATAACCAAGCCTACACCATTTTGTTCAAACAACAACCACCACAACAACAATAACTACCACCACCTCAAGAACCTTCCCAACACTTTGAATCTCTATTTTCTTCGTATAAGAAAATAAAAGCATCTCAATGATCTTCCACCAAGACCAACAACAACCACCACCTTTCACAAATGAATAACCAAGGTCATTGCTTAACCAAAATGAGTCTTTCGACCACAACCAACTACCACAACAAGAGTATCATCACCCAAAACCATTGTTGTTTCACCCTATCCAATAAAATGAGGTTTATCCTAAACCACATTGTGGAACGTCTCAAGTTTAGAGTCTCCAAAATGAAACAAAACCGTTTCTTTTGGAAAATGTTGCTCATTAAAACCAACAAACCAAGTTTAGAGTACCAACACCACCTCAAGTTTAGAGTCTCCAAAATGAAACAAAACCGTTTCTTTTGGAAAATGTTTCCCATTTAAACCAACAAACCAAAACCCGTGTCACCCTCTCAACCTTCAAACTAAAGCCCGCTACAACCACAACCCACATTTTCTTCCTTAAACAACCTTAGCCTTGTTTTTGGAAAATGTTTCTCACAAAGGAAAATGATGATTTCCTTATAGCTTTTTATGGTCGTAGCTTATTTGTAGCTTTTTCTTTATTTCTAGAGGTAGGATAGTGTAACCAAAATTTCTTGTCTTTGACTTTTTAAGAAGTCTAAATTTTACATGAAATGAAGTTCATTACACTACAAGGTTTTCTTTGTTTGTTGACCATTTTAGGTATGATATGTGAACTACACCTTTATATGGTAACATACATAAACCTTGTGCTTTAGAAACTAACTTTTTTTTGTAGGTTCATTATCCATGTCTTCCTTCCTTGAAACTCCATTTAGGGGAGTAACATTCAAGGGGGAGCATGAGTCTTGCTTTATTCCGCTTCACAACTCTTAGTTGTGTTTTTAAACATGAAATGCTTTCATGACTTATCTTGTGCGGAAACTAACTTTTCTTTTGTAGGTTCAAAATCCATGTCTCCTCTCTTGGCACTCCATTTAGGGGGAGTATCAACCAAGGGGGAGCATGCCTATAATTCCGCTTCGCTACTCTTCTTTTTGTTTCGACAAAAAGGGGGAGAATTTATATGAAACTTGCTCTATTATTTTAAACTTCCGCGTAGCTAACTCTTTGCAAAAACAAGTTTCATTACTAACTTTATAAGACTTAACACCAAATCTTATGACTTACTTTTAAATAAAGTTTATGTTTTATCATCAACAAAAAGGGGGAGATTGTTAATACAAATATCGCCTAAAAACGTTATTTATATTTTACGATCTTTGCTAAGTTTTGTTAATAACAAAGTATGAACTTTAGCTAAAAGTAAATTATCACTTTGAGTGTTTAAGTCTTGTTTAACTAATGTTTACATTTTCTTTTAAACTAAACATTGGTTTTATTTCTTAAATTAGAAATAGTCACATCACATTTATGGCAAGTTTTGTCATTATGTATTTATGGCAAGTTATGTGTTTGACTTGCTTTCATGTTGCTTGCAAGTATCATGTTTGACTTACTTTAAGTGATGTGACATTGTTTGGTTGCTAGAAGTTATGAGACAAGACATTGTTTGGTTTGGGAAGTTATTGCAAAAACCTACTGCAGACCCGGCGGTACCCTGGGGGTACACGGGCGGAACCCATATCAGGGTTCCGCCTGATCCGCCAAACGTGCAGTTTAGTTTGCTATAAATACCAAACCATTTGTTTGTTTTGTGTAACCCTTTAGGACTTATTCTCACATATTCTTTCAACTAACTCAGTAACCCTTGACTTGTGTGATTCTCTTATGTAGCAAGGAACTCCACAAGATCATTCAAGAAGTTGCAAGCTTCAACTCTAAAGTTGCAAGTCTTGGTAGCTTGGTCATGTATAAGCTTTGGTAGTTTATACTTCATGTGTGTCATGTATGTAGAAGTTATAGGTTAGTATTTTAGGCCTCAAAATATAAAGAGTGTTGGGAGTTGTTGTACCCTAGTAAAAGAACTAACGGGAGTGGTTGTACCCTTGGAAAAGAACTCGACATCTAGCTTTGTGTCGGTAAAAGAGTAAGCGACGAATGGGAGTGGTTGTACCCTTGTAAAAGAACTCGACATCTAGCTTAGTGTCGGTAAAAGTGTAAGCGACGTTGTAAAGGTTTTCTCCGCCGGTGAAAGGAGCTTGTTGATTAGTGTTTATAACTCTCGAGTTGGAAACTCGGGGCGTGGATGTAGGGCAAGGAAAAAGAGTCCTTGTAGCCGAACCACGATAAACTATCGTGTTGTGGTTTGATTGTTTCTTTCTCTATCTTTGCTTATTATATGTTGTTGTTTAGTTAGAATTGTTGATCACATATAAAGCTTTTCATAGAACCAAAACAAGTAATATTGTTCTTATATCTTTCAACATAAGTAAAGCTTTTCAAAGAACTAAACAAGCAAAGTTAGAATCATTACAAGTAAAGCTTTTCAAAGTATAAAACAAGTTAAGTTAGAATGGTTATCTACATGTAAAGTCTTTTCAAAGATTCAAACATATTAAGTTGTGTTTATATCTTTAACCAAATGTCAAGTTCTCAAAGATTATTTAAGCAAATAAGAATCGAAAAAGCGGTAAACTATTCAACCCCCCTTCTAGTTTTCCACACTTTTCTTATCTTGAGTCTAATCATTGTTTTAATTTATTTGTGTCAAGTTGTCCATTTTCATGACTAATATTCATCCTACGTGGATAATAAGTTTGGACAATACATAAATGGAATAACATACATAACAAGTTTAAGTGTTATTTTAAAAACAATGATTTCAAGTTTCAAAAACTTTGTAAAACTAAATCAAAAGACTTAGTTTTGAAAATGGTTTGTGTTTCGTTTTAAGTTTTTAGAAAACTATTTGCAATTTACATATGATCACAAGATATATAAAAAGCAAAATCACAAACACACAACCACAATATGCAAAGCCTCAACCGATGAAAAAACCTATGCCCGGTCTCGTGAGCCATCACGAGAACCAAGAGTCAACTAGGAACAAACCACACAACCACACGGAGGACTCCCACTTGCTCCAAGACAATCAAGAGCAAGTAGAAACCCAATAATGCACATGAAAAGTAGTTGTTGTCCGTGTCAAATGGCCTTAGGTTCAAAACCCACTGATATTAGGACCTTCTTAACATCATATTATCACAGAAAATTAAGCTATAAGGGCTTATTTGAAACCTGTGGACGTATGGTCCGGACTGGACCCTACATGGGCCAGGCCCGGCAGACAGCGGCCCACTCTATGCCTAAACCCTAATCCATGCCTTATAAATATAGGGCTGGGGTTCCATTCACCACAGAACACAATACAACAGGTTACCCTAAACCTAACTATTAAATGCTATATCGCATCGACACTGACTTGACCGTTGGAGGTGGATCCCGGGGCTACGGCCTCGGGTCCACTCCTAACGGGTTCTCTTTGTTGACAGGTCTATTTAGGGCTTGAGAAGACGACTAACAGCCCAAGGAGAGTCGTTGAATCAGTCCGCGCCAGATTATGCATCAACAAGTTGGCGCCATCCGTGGGACCTGACTACGACAAGTTTCGTGTTCTCACTAAAAGGTCAAATCGACTTTATTATTCCATGTATGCTAGAATCGTACATTACATACTGATTGATATATTGATAACATACTAAAAAGTCAAATCGACTTTATGTTATTCACGATAATGTGACTTAGTGGCCCATTCCTGACACAAGTTCGGCCATCTATACGGATTACATATATTTGTTTTTAGCAAGGGAATATAACAAGAATTATTCTTATTCTTTTGTATACTGTCCTTTTTTATGTATACGATCCAAGATATATTACCTTTTAATTATTAAAAAGATTTTACATAAATCTTTTAAACTTGGTAAACACGATTTTACCTATAGCCACACGCTATGTCCGCACGATCGGACCTACTTTATCTTTTAACCGCGAATTAATTCGCGCACATCTTTTAGACGCGAACAGCACAGTCGCGATAAATCTACCCGCATTAGGCCATGCGTCTGGACATCTTCGCAATGGACATTCGCCATGAGCGCACGAACAAAAACCACGATGCTAGTCAATCGCCATGAGCGCACGAGACAAAAGCCGTGGACATGTTATGTTCATCTGCGATCATCCACAAACGTTAGAGCCCATGCGGTCACGATACATCCATCTGCGTCTGTACGTGCAATTAAAATTATTAGTCGCGGTCATGGTACATCCATCCGCGCCATTGTTTTTATTATAATAAAAAACAAAAAGATCAATCAATCGCCATGCGCGCACTGTTTTTATTATTAGCTACGTGCTACTTCTTTTATATAGTTGTAAGACCTCACGATAGGTGTAATACACACTGTTACTTCTCTTATATGCTATGTGCTATATATTGCTTTAAGCTATTCTTTTACTTCATTAGGTTTTATAAGTCGCGATTCGCGGCATATACTTTTAATATTTGCATTAAGTGTTTTTCAGGATTTGAATAACTAAGTTAAATGCTCCTACAAGAGTAGCACCATCCAACTTGGGGGGCTACCATCGTATATACTACCATTGTTTCCGTACAAGTCACGCAGGCATATTTGGAAGTAGATCGTACGTAAGAGGTATTGCAAGCTCGGTACAAAAACGGATTTAAATATTCGCACCATCTTGCCGCATGGGAGACGTCCTTTGTCGGTTGTAAAGACGAATGTAATGTTCGCGCACAGCGCGCACAGCGCACACCTCTGTCGCACACTGCGCACATCCTTGTTGCGCATAGCGCACACTTCTGCCACAGAAGCACGTCTTCTGTTGCGCCATGTTGCATCACTATTGGTACAAAAGGTACGCCCTTACCCAGGATACAGCATGCGGAATCCACCTTCACTATTGTGAGACAATCACAATCGCAATCCCAGCGCGCATTGTCGCATGTGGGCTGCGCAGTATGGTTCGTCCAATGTGCACACAAGTTGCGCACACATGGGCCATGTTGTCATGGTTGATTGGGCCTACGCGGCCATGAACAGAACTTAAGTTTAGCATAACATAGCCACGCACTATGTCATACTAAACTTGGGGGGCTTGTGGACGTATGGTCCGGACTGGACCCTACATGGGCTAGGCCCGACAGACAGCGGCCCACTCTATGCCTAAACCCTAATCCATGCCTTATAAATATAGGGCTGGGGTTCCATTCACCACAGAACACAATACAACAGGTTACCCTAAACCTAACTATTATATGCTATATCGCATCGACACTGACTTGACCGTTGGAGGTGGATCCCGGGGCTACGGCCTCGGGTCCACTCCTAACGGGTTCTCTTTGTTGACAGGTCTATTTAGGGCTTGAGAAGACGACTAACGGCCCAAGGAGAGTCGTTGAATCAGCCCGCGCCAAATTATGCATCAACAAAACCGTTTCATAAATCGATAAAAATCATGCGTTTTAGGCCATTTTACACGTACCCGACAAGTAAACAATTTAAAGTATGCATAACAAATGGCCATGGGATCAAAAAGTCCCGATCTTAAGACCCCATATGGGTCGAGATATTTTCAAAAAATTAGCCCTCAGGGTTGTTTTGAAAAACACCATTTGATTCCATTAAAAAAACACGTTTTTAGCCATTTTTACGCATACAAGATGATCATATGATGGCTCGTGATACCACTATAGGTGATGATGAATATAAAAACATATATGAATAAATCAAACGGTCTACATATTACATTACGTTCAATTACGTCATATTGCAACGAACCAAACGGGCCTTAGGGATGATCATGTATTTGTTAAATTAATTCTGGATAAAACAACATGTGGTTTTTTTATATCTATAGTCTATTTTGATCATGGTTCTAAAAGACTCGCAAAGGCCCACAAAGGTCTCGCAAATGCGTGAGGTTTGGTCATGCCGCTACGCCAAGCTTTATGCCTCTTTATACCACGTCTTTTTATAAACTCGATATATATGGAATATGATATAAACATATAAATATTTTTTTATTTTGTGTCGTCTTATGTCACGCTTTATAAACGCAAAAGCTTCGGTTTGACTGCAAAGGTGTAAGATTTGGTCATGCAATCACGCCACGCCTCGCGCTTTATAAGCTTGATTTTGATTTTGATTTTGATTTTGACGGGCCACAAAAATTCAATCGTTTCATACACAAAGCAAATAGTTATTGGCTTCTTGCTCGAAATGAGTCATTGAAAACCACCCGCAATTAGTGGCTTTAAACACATCAATCCGATGATCCATTGTTTCAAAGTCTTCCACCTTTGTCTTATTGCCAAGAGCAATTACAACTTTGAGAAGCCTTTTCCTCTATCTTGCTAGGAAACTCGCTGGGTAACAACTATCTTTTTACATGTGCTCGTTATGAAAGATAGACTTTTGTCTCTTGCAAGTCACATCTTGACACTATTTTTTGTTTGTTTTATAGGGACGCCAACTTGCACTTTGTCGAGTCACCTGCCCTTGCTCCTCCAGAAGTGCAAATCGACATGGCAGCTCAACAACAGTAAGTCTAACTTCACATTTATTTTTCAAAGTTTCTAGATACCTCTTTTTGGTCTTTTGAGTGATTTTTTTAAAACCTTTTAAGAAGAAACAAGCCCATCATCTTAAACATCAACGAAGTAAAGACATTTTCATCATTTCATGATGAGAAAGCTAGACCACATTTTATTAGTTGTTTTCGAGTAAACAAATTAAAAGACCAATCATACGATAATGAGTGAGCAAAATTATAGGGTATGACCATATGATATGATTGACCGGATCA
The DNA here is from genome assembly GCA_030686995.1 of Artemisia argyi. Taxonomy (NCBI): domain Eukaryota; kingdom Viridiplantae; phylum Streptophyta; class Magnoliopsida; order Asterales; family Asteraceae; genus Artemisia; species Artemisia argyi. Next base: position 10,668,821 of record CM060689.1, on the reverse strand, counting down.
CTTGAAGTGTTTGAGAAATCTCTCTATTTTTTTTTTTTTTTTTTTTTTTTTTTTTAACATAACATTTAAGTAGTTTAAGGGTATGTTTGGCGCAAGAAATTGTGATAGATTATAGAGGCTTAAGATTATTTTGTTAAAAAATAAGTTTTGGTCAAACAATAATCTTTGTTTGCGTGACAAAGATTGTAAATTATTTTAGAAAAATAAGTTCTCAAAACCAGCTTAGGATTCTGAAGATTATTTTCACAAATTATGTCATTTTACACTTTTAATCAAAAAGTACACTAGTTTGCCAAACACCATTAAAAAAAAAAAAAAAAAAAAAAAAAAAAAGTTAATATTTTTTAGCAACAACAACAACATATGTTGCATTCTAAAACCAATTAGTGATAAAAGAAGTAACCCACCAAAACCAATTGGTGATAAAAGAAGTAACTCACCGAGCTTATATGTTTAGCTTGAGATTATAGTTTTACTGATATGGGATTGAGTTTGCGCACCCAACAAGAAGCAACGAGACTGACAATTTAAAAAAAAAAAAAAAAAAAAAAAAAAAAAAAAAAAAAAAAACGATGAGTAAAAAACTCATTATTAACGAACACAGTACACAAAAGTCACTTCAATAATTTTTTTAGAATGAAGGTCATGAGCCACAATTAATGATCTTTAGCCAAGTTGGTCAATTCCATAAGGGCCATGCTACAAACTTTATTAAACCGAAATGGACGCAGCAACACTCAAAAGTCGGTCAACTCCACCGTGTAGAAGGAGCCTGACGAACCAACAAAATTGTCCGAGTTGCCAATTTAGTGAAACTTAGAAAATGTGCCTGTTCACATGTATAAAATGGACCATGTATAGAGACTAAAAAATATAGTAGTGAAGATGTCCATTGGTTCTTTCACAGTATTGGTTCTTATTAATTTAGTTCTTACATCAGTACCGGTTCATGCAGCGGATGATCAATCAGGTACTAAAACATACAATCTCTATGTACATTCAATAACCATGTCTATCAAGTCATCTGATTGAAAGTGGGGAGTGCAACCCATTTACTTATGAATGGGTTGATTTGTGTTGTGTTTCATCTTAAATGAGTCAATCGGGTTGGAAATTCTCTAGATTCTATTTTTCATGAATACATCTCAATTTGTTTTTTTTATATAAATGATTGTAGTATTATTGTATTGCATTTATTTCTATAATTATAATTAGAGCGTTAACCAACCAACTAATCATGCGACTTTAAAAACATTCAGGATTCATAAGCATAGACTGTGGGATTGTCAAAGGCTCAAACTACACTGATAATGTAACCGGTATAAACTATGTATCAGATTCCGGCTTTATAGACAGTGGCGAAAGCCATAACATATTACCCATATACAACACATTAGCATATTTTACACAGCTTACCACCCTTACAAGTTTTCCTAAAAACACCAGAAACTGCTACACCCTAAAACCAACCCAAGGAAAGGGCTACAAGTATCTGATAAGGGCAAGGTTTATGTATGGGAACTATGACAACATCTATCAGCTTCCAGAATTCGATGTCTATCTTGGACCTGATTACTGGGATACAGTTAATATTACTTCGGTAACTAGTATAAAAGACAGGGAGATCATACATGTGTTATCATCAGAATACATATATGTTTGTCTTGTGAATACAGGTCGTGGAATTCCTTTCATTTCAGCAATAGAACTACGGCCTCTGGGAACCAACATGTATTCAGAAACTGTTTTCGGATCATTAAATCTTTACTTCCATCTAGATTTTGGAACCGGACAAGGAACAGTCAGGTTAAAATTTAGAATGTTACTGTATTTTCTCGCAGCTATCCTTACTCCTTGTCATATTTATGAACAAATAAATACTAAGTTCACTATTTAAGATTCTTATACGTAGGTATAAAGCTGACAAGTATGATCGACTATGGAAATCGATGGGTTGGTTTAATCATACTTTGTCACATACTTCAGAGATAATTGCTTCAGCGTCATCCAAAAACAGTGTCCCCTCAGATATCATGAGTACTGCCGTCATGCCAAAATCCGCATCGGATACAACGGGAATTGCTTGGATTCCTCGTAATGCTACAGAACACTTTATATTTTACATGTACTTTGTCGAACTTGAAATACTTAAAAGAAACGAGACCCGAGAATTCAACCTGTACTGGAATGGCAACTTCTTGAATGGACCTTTTTCTCCACAATATCTCACAACACGCAGTATTTATAGCGCCAAACCTGAGACAGTAGCATCGGAGTATACAATCACATTAAACAAGACTAAAAGGTCCACACTTCCTCCCATCATCAATGCTGTAGAAGTTTGTGCTATAAAGCAGCTCCCACAAAGGCAAACAGATGATCAGGATGGTACGTGTCAAATCTATTCTCTAGAGTTATAGACTTATAGCAAATCAGGTTTTATGTTTATATACAACTATACAAGTGATGATAATTAAGACTGGTTGACTTACCTTCTTTATATTTCTCTATTATGTGTATATTAGCTTCTGCCATGTGGAGCATCAAGTTAGCTTACAGATTAACAAAAAATTGGCAAGGAGATCCATGTGTTCCTCATGAATATGTTTGGGATGGTATCAGTTGCCGCTACAATGAAACCGGGTCTCATAGGATTGTATCCTTGTATGTATACTATCTAAACACCTCTCGTAATTTTACATTTTCCGTTCTACTTGCAACAATTTATTCGTAGTCTACTAAATGATATGAAACCAGGAATTTGTCTACCAGCGGACTGGATGGATCAATAAATCCTGCATTAGCTAATCTCACTATGATACATACCCTGTGAGTGAATAATCTTAAGAAGTATACATATTAAAAAAAATGAAAATTTAACTCGTATCCATTGTTGTTACAGGGATTTGTCAAACAATACTCTAACAGGAACTGTGCCCAGTTTTCTCTCCGGACTGATTTTCTTGAAGGTTTTGTAAGTTATCTGCCCCATACACTAGCATCTAAAGTGCAGTTAAGTAGTAATAAGTTAATAACTTATCTTAATTGATAAACTTGTTAGAAATTTGAAAGGAAACTATTTTACTGATCCGATTCCAGCAGAGCTCCTAGCAAAGTCAAACAAGGGATTACTGTCATTGAGGTGTGCTACTGATTTGATACAGAGACGTTAATTTTGATAGATTCACTGCTTTATTAAAGTATCTAAAATTCTATCCTAAAATCAGTTATGATGGCGAGCCTACCAGTAATAATGCAACTAGTTGTGACACAAATCGTTGTACAAACAAGAAGGATGTTAACACGGTCATTGTACCAGTAATAGCAACGGTTGCTTTAATCTTTATGATTGCAACTGCACTTACCGTGATATGGATGATTAAGAAGAGAAAAGAACATGGTATATATTACAAACACTGTAATAAGTATACAACATTGTAACACATTAAATACTTATATATGAAAACTCACACAGGTACAAGGCTCGAAATAAGAAAAAAATACACATATTCAGAGGTACAACGCATCACAAACAACTTCAATCATGTTATTGGGAGAGGAGGATTTGGAACAGTTTACCTTGGAAATATCGATGATACACAAGTTGCTGTCAAGATGCTTTCAAAATCATCGCTCCAAGGGGACAAAGAATTTCAGGCTGAGGTAACTTCCCTTCCTACATTAACGAAAATGCAAAATTTGACCTGATATAATAACACGCGGTCACATTTCATAGAAAGCTAAAATTTAATCTCATGTACAGGCCTATCTACTCCTTAGTGTTCATCATAAAAACTTGACTTTGTTCATGGGGTACTGCAATGATGAAAGCCACAAGGGAATCATCTATGAGTACATGGTTAATGGGAACCTAGAAAGGCATCTATTCGGTATTCCCCAATTTAACTTAGATATGTACAAGCTTGTTTATACTTCTAAATTCGATGCGAATGAAATTATTATTTTAAATCACTTAGCAGATGCAGCAAGTTCAAATGTATTGAACTGGGAAGAAAGACTACAGATAGGATCTGATGCAGCACATGGTCAGTAAGCTGATCATTTCAAATTTACTTGCTCGTATTTTTGGCTTCTGAAAGATTTATAATCAAATGGAGATCTATTATCAGGGCTAGAGTACCTGCATCATGGTTGCAAGCCACCCATAGTCCACAGAGATATTAAGTGTACCAACATCTTACTAAATGAAACATTTCAAGCCAAATTAGCAGATTTTGGGTTGTCCAGAGCTTTTCCAACCGATGGCGGTACCCATATCTCGACAGCAGTTGCTGGCACCCCTGGGTACCTCGACCCTGAGTAAGTTTTCCTAGTCTTATATACATAAAATTTGCAAATACGATACCTGACAATTCAGTAAATTTATATTTTCTTCTCGTATTTATGTTAGCCATGGATCTTTAGGTATAAATGCAAACGTAACAATAAGAATGCTGGCTTGCAGGTATTACACATCAACCAGGTTGACCGAAAAAAGTGATGTTTATAGCTTCGGGGTTGTGCTTCTAGTGCTAATTACAGGCCAACCTGCAATAACCACATATGATAATGACAACATACACATAAGCGGTTGGGTCAGTTTAAAGCTGGCAGAAGGTAATGTGAAAAACATTGTCGATTCAAGACTACTGGAGGATTTTGACATGAATTCAGCATGGAGGGCAGTAGAGCTGGCAATGGCATGTGTTGTAGATATACCTAACAGAAGGCCAACTATGAAAGATGTGGTGATGGAGTTAAATGATTGTTTGGCGATAGAGCGAGCTCGTCAGGAGACAGTACCAGTGAACTTACATGGAGACATGTCTATTAATCTGGAGAGTGTATATGATCCGGACCCAAGATAATACAGTAAACTCAAAACAGATTTCAGGTGACAAATTAACGTGTCATGTTTTATTCGTCTATTGTTCTTATTGTATATGATCGATTATCTCCTTTTGAAATGAAATGCAAGACTGCAGTAACTTACCTATCACTAATCTGAGTTATTGTGTGTTACAATGTGTATATGAGCTTAATTATACTCATGACCTTGTTTACGTAAAGGGTACTAAAGTTGATCAAGCTACTGATAAATTCACCAAGGGCTTTAATAAAAGAAAAACTACACTTAACAGCCTATAATGACAAGCATTAGGCAAACTTTATTATATTTCAAGTTATACTAGATTATCGGTTATCCAAGGCCTTTGGTCTATTGGTATGTGAGTTGCCCACCAACCTAGTGGTTGTGGGCAAGCCTCGCTAGTATAGGGTGTGAAAAATTGCCGTTTAAAATAATAATAATAATAATTCGATTATCGGTTGACTCTTGTGATCAAACGCGAACAACACACGCGCAAACTCTAAAAATACACACTAGTCAAACAATGATGAAGTTTAATATAATCAACATTGAGCATTCTTTTGCTGTCGATTTACATTGCTCATATCCAGCTCACACACAATAATATAAACTAAAACTAATTGGAATTATCAGGTACAAAAAGTGAAGATATACCTATGTAATCACAATTCTGACCTGAATTGAAAACCTAAAGACATTAAGCCTAAATCGAACTATATTTCCACCTGGTCTTCACATATTCTCAGCAATTTCGACTTTTGGGATCGAACACAAGCAGTAAACACACACAGAAACACCACTAATCATTTTTTAACGATGTATCTAAACACACATGTGACGCGCGTGTGACACTTATGATGGACAGTGGTTCTTAGACCACTCTTAATGCGCTTATTGTTAGTTGTATCATTACAAAACGCACATTTTAAACGACAAAATGAACAAACTCTAGATGCATCTTTGTTGCCGGTGACTTTTGAATAATCAAGCACTTAACTAGGGGCACATTAACTTTGTACGTATAATCTAATGATTTGGTTAAGAAATATTCATCCAAATGTAATATTCTTATTTGATTTTCCTTTTCGAAAACATACAAACGAAAAAAAGACCAACTAAATAACAAATTAAGTCCAATCATGTGTGCCAACCTTACATTGGCACATTGGATAAAAAGCTAGCTAGTTGTCACGACCCGCCTACTTAAGACGATCATTTTCGAAGTTGGTTCGGGATTCCGGATTATTCTACACTTCTCTTGGAAGATTATGGATAAGCTTGGAAGCCCTTGGAAAAGTATGGAAGATCTTAGAAATACTAGAACCTCATGGAAGTCCTAGAACTTTCATGCCATAGAATTGTCTAGAACTTGTACATGCTTCCTAGGAGTAGTATAAATAGGGGTGGCCTCATTTGTTGATGGCATCCAAGAAAGTTCACTTGTAAAGTTCTCTTGTAAAAGCTCTAAGCAATAAAAAGTGTTTTCATATTCCACTTGTTCCTTTCTTTGAAGCTTTCTTCGTTGCATACATCGTTGAGTATTCGAGTAAGGCTGAGCTTAGTCGAGACTAAGTGCCGCACGGAAGACCTTGTAGAGACAAGTCCGTGACAAGTGGTATCAGAGCTACGTTGATTCGAGACGATGGCGAACGTAACCGAGAAGATTGGTGCTAGTGGAAGTGTGATTCTTGATGAGAGGCAAGGTCGAGACGATAAGCGTCAAGACCCCAAGAAGAGAGGAACGTCTAAGGACGTAGTGACGAGTTTGGATACGAGATTGACGGGTGTTGAGACATCCGTGACGGAGTTGAAGGACCAAGTTGAGGGCTTGGAAGGTCTTAACTCCGAGTTTACGAGCATGAAGGAGGACTTTAGAGTCGTTCTTAATGCTCTTAGCGGTGACATGAAGCGCGAAATCCATGACTTAAAGGAAATGCTCATGGGTGAGATCAAGAAAGTGCGAGAAGAGTTTGGAGAAGAGATCTCCAACATTCGTAAGACCGTCGAAGACTTGCAAGCCGATGTGGTGCTATGCAAGCGATCCATGGCCAATGGAGGTGGCGAAGCTAGCCATCATGCTCCGAAGATTGATGTTCCTAAACCATCACCGTTCGTGGGAAAACGGGAAGCTAGGGCGGTCGATGATTTCTTATGGGAGATGGAGCAATACTTGGAAGGTGTCAAAATCACAGATGACGACTCCAAGATCAAGATGGCGACCCGATACTTGAAGGATACCGCGGCGTTATGGTGGAGGCGTCGATATGGAGATATCGAGCGAGGTACGTGTACTATCAACACTTGGACTGATTTTGTAGTAGAACTTAAGAAGCAATTCTATCCGGAGAATGCTAAGAACGAGGCAAAGAGTCGGCTTCGTAAACTCAAGCAATCCGGAACAATCCGGGATTATGTTAAGGAATTCACTACACTTGTCTTGGAGATTCCGGAACTTTCCGACCAAGACTCTCTCTTCTACTTCCTTGATGGCTTACAAGGATGGGCTAAGACGGAGTTAGAAAGACGTGGAGTTCAAGACCTTGCTACGGCTATCGCCCATGCCGAGGCCTTGATCGATTTTGGTACTAGGAGGGAACCGTCTAAGCCGAAGGATCGAAAGGTGAACCAAGAGAAAGGTGGGGGAGAGAAAGTCGCTCAAGCAAAGAATGATAATGCACGTAAGCCACCAACCGGAAAGGGCAAGGACTTGAAGACGAATTATAAGACGGGTGGATGCTTCATATGTGATGGACCTCATAGAGCTCGAGATTGCCCCAAGAAAGCAAGCCTCAATGGAATAATAGCTCGTGAAGACGAAGATACTAGCGAGGGTGGATGCATGAGTACGATGAGGATCTTGAATGCAATCAAGGCCAAGACAGAGGTGCCAAAAGTTGTAGGAAAAGGACTACAATTTGTGGAAGCAACCGTCAATGGGACCAAGGTACGTGCTCTAGTTGATTCCGGTGCCACTCATAATTTTGTGTCGGTTGATGAAGCCAAGCGGTTAAGGATTAGCGCTACAAAAGGGAGTGGAACGTTTAAGCCGGTAAACTCAAAAGCCAAACCAATGGAAGGAGTGGCTAGAGATGTTCGGGTGAAGATTGGAGAATGGGAGGGGACGGTTGACTTGTCGGTGGTCCCGATGGATGATTTCGATTTGGTTCTTGGGTTGGAGTTCCTCGATAAGGTATGAGCTTTCCCTATGCCATTTGCTAACACTTTATGTATCCTAGATGGTGGAAAGACTTGCATGGTCAGCACGGAGCGGGATTCTAAGTGTGGAGTGAAGACCCTTTCGGCCATGCAATTCAAGAAAGGGTACAACAAGAGTGAACCTTGCTACTTGGCGGTAACAAGGCTAGAGGATGACGAGTCGGGCAAAGTGGAGGTACCTAAGGAGATCGAGCGGGTACTTGATGAGTTCAAGGACGTGATGCCCAAGGAGTTGCCCAAGAAGCTACCACCTAGGAGGGAGGTGGATCATACCATCGAGTTGGAACCGGGTTCCAAGCCACCCGCTAAAGCCCCCTACCGAATGCCACCGCCGGAGTTGGAGGAGTTGCGTAAACAACTCAAGGATCTACTGGATGCGGGCTATATTCGACCCTCGAAGGCCCCATATGGTGCGCCGGTGCTATTTCAAAGGAAGAAGGACGGATCATTGCGGATGTGCATAGACTACCGGGCACTTAACAAGGTAACGATAAAGAACAAGTACCCTATTCCTCTTATTGCAGATTTGTTTGATCAACTTGGAAAGGCGAGATACTTCTCCAAGTTAGACTTGAGATCGGGGTACTACCAAGTACGGATAGCGGAGGGAGACGAGGCTAAGACGACATGTGTCACGAGGTATGGTTCTTACGAGTTCTTAGTCATGCCTTTTGGTTTAACAAATGCTCCCGCTACATTTTGCACCCTCATGAATAAGTTATTTCACCCGTTTCTTGATAAATTTGTGGTGGTATACTTGGACGATATTGTTGTTTATAGTCATACCTTGGAGGAGCATGTCTTGCATTTGAAACAGGTGTTCCAAGTGTTGCGAGACAATGAGCTCTACGTGAAGTTGGAGAAATGCTCCTTCGCCCAAGACGAAGTTGAGTTCTTGGGCCACAAGATCAAAGACGGTGGATTAATGATGGAAGAGGCAAAAGTAAAAGCTATCCAAGAGTGGGAACCACCAACCAAGGTGACGGAGTTGAGATCTTTTCTTGGCTTGGTGAATTATTATCGAAGGTTCATCATGGGATACTCGTCAATAGCATCTCCATTGACGGACCTATTGAAGAAGAACAAAGCTTGGATGTGGGATGAGAAGTGCCAAGCGGCGTTCGAGAATTTGAAGAAGGCGATTATGGAGGAACCGGTGTTGAGACTACCGGATGTTACCATGCCCTTCGAGTTACATACAGATGCATCGGACTTTGCAATTGGAGGAGTTCTAATGCAAGACGGACATCCGATCGCATTCGAGAGTCGAAAATTAAATGAGACGGAGAGGAAGTACACGGTGCAAGAGAAAGAGATGACGACAATCATCCATTGCTTGCGGATTTGGAGGCATTATTTGTTGGGTTCGAGATTCGTGATCAAAACGGATAATGTTGCCACGAGTTATTTCCAAACCCAAAAGAAGTTAAGTCCCAAGCAAGCTCGTTGGCAAGACTTCCTAGCCGAGTTCGACTACCAATTAGAGTACAAGCCGGGGAAGGCTAATGTGGTAGCCGATGCATTGAGTCGCAAGGCGGAGTTTGCGGCAATCACCCAAGCCCAATTCCTTCTCCAAGATCGAATCAAGGAAGGATTGGAACATGATCCTTTTGCCAAGAAGATCATAGCCTTAGCGAAAGACGGAAAGACTCGGAGGTTTTGGCTTAAAGGAGACATGTTGTTCACCAAAGGAGATCGGCTTTACGTGCCTAAGTGGGGTGATCTTAGACGGATAATCTTGAAAGAGTGTCATGATTCGAAGTGGGCCGGTCATCCGGGGATCAAGAGGACGTTGGCATTGGTTGAAGGCACTTACTATTGGCCAAGGATGGAGGACGATGTAGAGACATTCGTGCGGACGTGCCTTATTTGCCAACAAGATAAGATAGAGCAAAAGAAGATCGGAGGCTTGTTGGAACCTTTACCCACGCCCAAGGGACCATGGGAGAGCGTTTCCATGGACTTTATCACATGCTTGCCGAAGTCGGAAGGAAGTGGGAGTATAATAGTGGTGGTCGATCGATTCTCGAAGTATGGAACTTTCATTGCCGCACCACCCGATGTTACAGCGGACGATACGGCTAAGCTCTTTTTCAAAAATGTGGTGAAGTATTGGGGAGTGCCACATGTGATCGTTAGCGATCGAGATCCTAGATTCACAGGGCGCTTTTGGTCGGAGTTGTTCAAGATCATGGGAACTGAGTTGAACTTCTCTACGAGTTTTCATCCCCAAACGGACGGGCAAACGGAAAGGGTAAACGCACTATTGGAGCTCTATCTTCGGCACTACGTAAGTGCCAACCAACATGATTGGGCAAAACTCCTTGATGTTGCTCAATTCTCTTACAACATGCAACGGAGTGAAGCCACGGGGAAGAGTCCTTCTGAGTTGGTCACGGGGCGCCAACCATTGACTCCCAATGCCTTGGCCGCGTCATACGAGGGGAGTAGCCCGGCCGCTTACAAGACGATGAAGGAATGGCATGAGCAAGCGGACTTGGCCCGGGCATCGTTGGACAAAGCGGCTAAGAAGATGAAGAAGTGGGCGGATGAGAAAAGGAGACACGTCGAGTTCGAGGTCGGAGATCAAGTGATGGTGAAGCTCTTGCCTCAACAATTCAAGTCATTGAGGAAGGTGCATAAGGGATTGATACGAAGGTATGAAGGCCCTTTCCCGGTGATAGGACGTGTTGGGAAAGTATCTTATCGGCTTCAACTACCGCCCAAGTTGAAGATACACCCGGTCTTCCACGTTAGCTTTCTCAAGCCTTATCATGGAGACGAGGAAGACCCGGAACGAGGGGTGTCCAAGCGGGCACCAACAGCGGTTGTAACTTCGTACGATCGAGAGGTTGACGAGATCTTGTCAGATCGTACAATACGAAGACGAGGAGTGCCGAGCTACAAGGAGTACTTGATCAAATGGCGTGGGTTGCCCGATAGCGAAGCAAGTTGGGAAGCCGAAGACTTATTGTGGCAATTTGCGGACAAGATCAAGAAGTATCATGAGGAAGGCACGACGAGGACGTCGCGAGCTTAGGTGGGGGAGGATGTCACGACCCGCCTACTTAAGACGATCATTTTCGAAGTTGGTTCGGGATTCCGGATTATTCTACACTTCTCTTGGAAGATTATGGATAAGCTTGGAAGCCCTTGGAAAAGTATGGAAGATCTTAGAAATACTAGAACCTCATGGAAGTCCTAGAACTTTCATGCCATAGAATTGTCTAGAACTTGTACATGCTTCCTAGGAGTAGTATAAATAGGGGTGGCCTCATTTGTTGATGGCATCCAAGAAAGTTCACTTGTAAAGTTCTCTTGTAAAAGCTCTAAGCAATAAAAAGTGTTTTCATACTCCACTTGTTCCTTTCTTTGAAGCTTTCTTCGTTGCATACATCGTTGAGTATTCGAGTAAGGCTGAGCTTAGTCGAGACTAAGTGCCGCACGGAAGACCTTGTAGAGACAAGTCCGTGACATAGTGGTATCTATTTTTGACAAAAATCTCATCAACTTGAGACATAAAGTGCAACATCTTATTTCGAACATCAATGTGATATAAGATTAGTAGCTTTCGGGAAATCATCAACTTGATTCTGTTTTTTGTATCAGAGCTTTTAGTCTCTAAACATGTGAGGTTAATTAATCTACTTGCCAATATTGGCTTTAAGATATATACAATTTAAGATACCGAACTGTATATTATTAAAACAGAAAAATATATATACAATTTAAGATAAAATTCAATCATTATACTGTGCTATCAATAGAAAAAAATAATTGTGACATACCAAACTCAAAAATAGACAAATAATATGACGACGGAGCTAACGGAGTATGTAACAATGAGGTTATTGCAACAATAAGAAGGTTGAAACATGGATGATGTTTTGATATTAACTATAGTTGATCGATCGTTTTGGCAATATTCGGTTTAGTTAATTTGGTTTAATAGAGTTAGTTGTAGCTTTCATTGGTAAATCAGACATCATAGTTTAGAGATATATAAGGTCATCACTACTACAAAAATGAACATAGAGCCCCTTTAATAGAGCCCGGTTTTAGTGAAACACGGGCTCTAAAGGGATTCCGGATTGTGAAAAAGGGTATAGAGCCATGTTTTTTCTTACAAAACCGGGCTCTATTCCTCGTATAGAGCCATGTTCTCTTTAACAAAACCGGGCTTTATGTTGAAAATCATTAGAGCCATGTTTTCTTTCGACAGCTTGTATCAATTAATGACAACGCGGCAAGCATCAAGGAGTCTGATGGCAATCGCTGAGTACTTCCACTGTATCCATTCTCTAATAGGACCTGTAATTAGTGATATTTACTATTTAGTATGTTTGGTACTCATAGGACCTGTAATTAGTGGTAAACTGTTGTGAAACTGATTTTGGATCTTAAATCCATTGGTTTTAGTATATACCTTTATGGTTATGGTTTTGTTACAATTTTGTTTCTGGTTGTGCTTATTTCTGGTTATGCTTTGGGTTTGTACCTGGAAATATAAACAGGTGGTATCTAAAATAAAAAAAATAAAAAAAATAAAAAATAAATAAATAAATAAAAAATCATTAAGCCATGTTTGTAAGCAAAAAACAGGGCTCTATGCCAATCAAAAATCACTTTTTTAATCACATAGAGCAAGGTTGCAAACCGGGCTCTATTACAAATTATAAAGCCCGTTCCTAAAACCGGGCTCTATGGCAATTTCTTATAGAGTCCCTCTCCCTTTGTGCCCTCATGCAAAACCGGGCTTTATAGCCCTTTTCAACCGGGCTCTATGTCAATTTTTGTAGTAGTGCATCCATGCATTATGTATAAATCTTACAAAGTTTTTTAAACATCTCACATATCCAAATGCATTAAATTATGAATAGGTTTAATGAGAAAAGTTCTTTTGTAGATTAAGTTTTTTCTACAAACTGAGAGACAAAACACCACCATCCATCTAGTTTGAGCTAATTGTGGGGATTAACCTAAAATTTTCGATGAAAACCTAAGTCCATGTTTTTTTTTTTTTTTTTTTTTTTTCACACTTTTTCTTTCTTTTTTTTTTTTTTGCTTTTTTTTAACTCACGTGATACTCTTTTTTCTTTTTTCCTTTTTCTTTTTCTTTTTTTTAAATGACGTATTCTATAAATCTAGTGTTTTTTTTAATCGCGTTTTTTTAAATCCAGCTTTTTTTTCTTTTTTTTTAAATAAATTCATGTTTTTTTTCACTTTATTACGTTTTCGTCCATTTTTGTCTGTTTTCACATGTTTATATACGTTCTCAGATGTTTTGTCCGTTTTCGTCCGTTTTTTTACGTTTTCGTTTGTTTTCAGCCGTTTTCGTCCGTTTTTATACATTTTCGTGCGTTTTTTTACGTTTTCGTCTGCTTTAAGACGTTTTTGTCCGTTTTCAGCAATTTTTATACGTTTTCAGACGTTTTTGTCTGTTTTCATGTCTTTTCATCTGTTTTTATACGTTTTGGTACGTTTAGGTCCGTTTTTGTGCGTTTTCGTCCGTTTTTACACGATTTTGTCCGTTTTTATATATTTTCATCAGTTTATATCCGTTTACATTTGTTTTCGTTTATTTTCTTAAGTTTTCATCCGTTTCAGATGTTTTCGTCTGTTTTTATACATTTTTAGACTTTTTCGTCCATTTCCTACATATTCGTCTGTTTTCTTACGTTTTCATCCATTTTTATAGGTTTTAGTCCACTTTTAAAATTGTTTAGACTTTTTCAGACGTTTTCATACATTTCTGAATATCACAAGTGATATTTTGTGATACTGAGACGTTTTTGTACATTTTTGTCCGTTTTCAAAAATTTTCGTCCATTTTCATACGTTTTTACTCGCTTTTTCGTCTGTTTTTTTTTACGTTTTTCAAACGTTTTCGTACATTTTAGACATTTTTTCGTCCGTTTTCATACGTTTATAAACGTTTTCGTCCGTTTTTATGTATTTTTGACCGTTTTCGTTTGTTTTCATACGTTTTCAGCAGTTTTTATATGTTTTTGGCAATTTTTTATATGTTTTCATCTGTTGATCTTTTTTCAACAATTTTTCATATGTTTTTGTTCGTTTTTAGGCGTGTTTTTACAGTTTCATACGTATTCGTTCGTTTTGTTATGTTTTCGTCCGTTTTCATACGTTTCTAAATATCACAATTGATATTCTTAATATCATAAGTGATCTCCTGTGATATTTAAAATATCACTTGTGATATTAAGAATGATATTCATAAACGTATGAAAATAGATGAAAACGAACAAAAACAGACGAAAACGTAAGAAAGTGAAAAAAAAACGTGAAAATCACTTGTGATATTCTGAATATCACTTTTGATTTTCATTTTACAAAACATTAGTTGAACATCAATTGTGATATTCTGAATAGGCCTAATACCAAAATAACGTATTATACTTGTCGAATTTTTTAGTTTGGTGTAGCGAACTAAATTTTTTCCTCATTTGTGCGTTATACTCGACTAAATTGTCCCATTCTGTGCAACCATCCACCCTATACCCGGTGTCATGCCATATCATCCGGTTTTTTCACTTTTTTTTTCTTTTCCAACGAACATACAAACCCTAAAACATAAATTCCAAATCCTCATACCAATTCAACAAATTCGTTAATCAATATCTGGGTTACCATGGCCTCATCTTCTTCGTCATCTCGTTATTATCGTAGGAGATATACCAAGGTGGAAATTGCCCGTATCATACATTGTGAATGTAAATACCCTATCTATGAACAAGTTTCTTGGACTCCTAAAAACCCGGGTCGAAGATTCAAAGCTTGTCCAACTCGTGTAAGTTACATTACTTTGATTTGTTGCTTCATTCATGTGTTTGTTTAGTTATTTGCAGTTCACTTTATTGTTTGACCTAATGCTTAGAACAAAGATAAGAAATGTGAAGTCTATGGGTTTCTTGATGATGAGTTGCCTTCACAATACTACAAGGATCTTATGTTCAAGCTTCATAAAGATAATGAATTGTTGGAGTTCGATCTTCACTGCCTTACCCATCAACTTGATGGTCAACAGCCAAATGAAGGGCCAAAGGTTATTGCAAATGGAAGCCTAATGGTTAACGCAAATGAAGGGCAAAAGGTTTTTGGAACTGAGGATGTGTCCATGCCACTCATTTACAAGGACTTGAATGAGTTAAAGATGAAGGGAAAACTGTATGATATGTTGTTCTTTGGTTCGATTTGCATCATCATTCTTCTTTTGGTGTTGATTGTTGCTGTCATTGTTGGGTTGTTTACAAGATAGATGTTCATGTAATGTTTAATGCATTGGATTTGCTACTATGTAAACTAGTTGCTATTATGAACAACTTTTGTTTTTGTTTCTAAAGTCTTGTTAGACTGAGTATCATCTGTGTATGCAAATGGAATGCACAATGTAACACCCCGAAATTTGATTAAGCAGCGGAAGTCTAATCGGGGTCATTACAGTTTAGTACACAGTCATACTCATAGAAAACAATTCAAAAGATTGTCAATATCATTCTATGAAAACTCAAATATTCAGAGTTACAAACATTTTTCCAAAATGTTAATTGTTTAGCAAAAGAAGTGATGAGTTTGTAAAGAATGATATAATTATTGAAATCAAAAGGGAGGTCCTGTGCCCTTTGCCAGCTCCGTGCCACCATGCTTGCTAATTTCCTGAGATAAACATGCTTAAAAAGTCAACACAAAGGTTGAGTGAATCCATAGTAGTTTAAATTGTAATAGTGTGAACACAAGTCAAGCATTTGAAGTAAACAAGCCAAGATAGACAGGTCTTGACTAAATCGGGTGTAATATTGCTCCTAAGCCTCACGAAACGCAAGCCTTAACATTGATTTGACATATCATAAAGATAATAACAATCATCTACACCACAGCGGATGTAAATGACAAGGGGCCCTCGGTGACAGGAAATGTGCCAAATTTCCATAATACATCGAATATAGCACACCTCCTGCCAAGTGATCACCTTGACAGAGGTGGGCTGCCATCCAATAGATCTATCAACTATATTCGCGCTCACTCGCAAGTGATTAAGGTTCGTGATATGAGGGACTTGTAGCACAGGTGTTAACTTAGGCAATATCAGGTGGTAACAGCATACAGAAAAATACTTGTGTTCGATTTATAGCATGTATCTCCCCACGGGGTTTAAAAACAATTAAAATGTGGGACCATGAACTCACCTGAAAGGTGCGTAATCACAACGGTGTTCAAAGTGATGGTGTATTGCTATGATAAGCAATGAAATTCCTCTGACTTGCGACCTAAATAATACATTGTAATCGGTGTTTTAGATTCGTGTCGCAAATGACATGTGATATGTCACGTGTACGGTGTTATCCGTTCGGGTGTCTAAAATATAACTCAAATAACTTTACGTAGTTATTGTTAGTGTTGCTATGAATCGATGTTCGATAAATATTAACTTGTTATAATATTGTTAAAAATATTTACGATTAAATATTTTTAATCAAGTTACTTATATATATTAAAGTTAAAGAAATATATATATATATATATGTAATTATAAAAAGTATATGAAATAATTAATTATAAGAATATATCTTGTCACAATTTAGTCCTTGACTTTTACAAAATTACACTTTGTACCCTTAGTTAAAAGTAATTACAATTTTTGTCCCTTTTGTACTTTTTTTTCACTTTATTCCCTTGTCTTTTGAAATATTACATTTCCCACCCTCGAGTTCTATTTATAAATCAACTGCATTATGTTTAGCCCCAAAAGTTTAGTGGATTTGACGGTTTTAGTCCTTTAACGAAAGGTTTTGCAAAAATGGTCCTTGGTTTAGTTTTCGAAAACCAAACCTTTTGTATAACGAAAATATCATTTAAATCTTGTAAAACTTTTCCAAATCAGCTTTGAAAAGCTTTGAAAACGTCTCAAAAATCTTATCATTTTCAAATCGAAATTTCCTTTTCTTTTTAAAACCACTTGGGCTCGTTAGCCCAAACCTTGGCCCAAAGATGTGGTTGTTTATTCTAAAAATCATGTTCGACTAGGATATAGTTTTGGCTTTTTTTTCATAGTATTCGACCGAGTAAGATTTGCATGTTAAGTGCGTTCGACTTAGGGTGAGCCAAGGAATTAGTGTGTCGCAAAATATGTATAGCTTGTACGTAAAAATGGAAAATGGTGAGCCCTTTTCTTAAGGGTGTCGAGGCGTGTGTGGACGTATATATATATTTATAGGAGAGAAAAATTAGTGGTGAGTGTCGTGTGCTAAGTGCGTGTGATATGCATGATACGAATCAAAGTAGAAAAGAAAGAAGATAGTTAACTTACAACACCAAGAGTGGTGGATCGTTCGTTTAGTGCGTGACAACAAAGGTTAAGATCGATATACCCTCTTGTAATGACCCGTTCCAAAATATTAGTTACCCTATTCGCCTTTCAAACCCTTCTTGCTCCTTCCTTGTCTCCAAATTACGTTTAGTGAATGAAAATGTTTGAGTGTTTTGGTGATTCGAGTGAGTGTGAGCAAAAGTGCAATAAATGTTGTTTATATATATGGTGAGTCGTTTGGTAGTATGTCCAAGATCCATACGTATGTTTCTCTAGGCGAGACAATGGTGTCTCGTGTGCTATAGAGGTGTCAAGTCATGTCTCCTTTGACTTGTGGCTAGATCGATTTAGGATAGTTGGCTAGTTTGATTATAGTGATTTGTTTATTAGGTTTGTAAATGGATTAAGAAACATAGTATCCAAGAGTCACAAGGATTAGTGAGTTGTGTGGTGTAATTAGTTGGGTAATGGACTTGTCCAATGGTTCGAATGTTGGGGTTTAGCTTTGCTAGGTCGGCTTAGGATGCAAAGTCAACTTCTTATAGGTTTGTTTGTGTCGTGTGAGAAGAAACAAAAGAAAAGAAACGTGCGAATATCGTTTGGTTTAGCAAACCTCGTTTAGTTACATGCATAGCCAAGAAAACATGCAACCGTATGGGCTTTTGAGTGATACGGCCCAAGGAAAAATATAATACAAGTTTGGTGAATGGGCTTGGCTTAGAATCCGGCCCAAGAGGCTCAAAATGAGTAGCTAGTTTAGTATTGGGCTAGAGGTGTACACGGCCCAAGATAGAAAAGAAATCCGTATGGTGGTCGGCTTAGGGTGATTCAAGGCCCAAGCAAAATTAGTTTAGGTGTCGGTGATTAGAGTTCTCATGACTTTGGTTTCGATATCGGTGTCGGTGTCGGAGTCGATTCGTGTGATCCTCATAAATATAAACGGTGTTATTCCTAGGTATATATACTCATATATATACGTAGTGGCATTAGTTTGTAAAAATTAATATATATACTTCATTATATATATATAATATTAATGTACCGGTGTCTAAATCAAAGTGTCGGGTCGCAAGTGGAGTTACCGGTGTTAACCTCGTTGGGTGGCATCCAAGAGTGACATTCGGGTGACAAAACATAATCGGGTGTTAAACAAACGGTGTTCATAACATTCGGGTGTTCAAACAAACAGTGTCTCATATAAAAATTTCAAATTGGCCCGCAAAAATGGCCTAGTTAAGAATAATGTTGATAATTAGCATTAATAAATGACCTGGGATTTTACGGTGTATTACAGTACCCACCCGTTAGATTGGATTCGTCCCGGAATCCAAAGTTGAATCGGTGCTCGGGGTTGTCTCATCAAATAGTTATGGGTATTTGGCACGCATTTGATCCTCGCGCTCCCATGTGTACTCGGGTCCTCTCTTAGAGTTCCATCTGACCTTAAGAATGGGAATGCGACTATGCTTAAGTCGTTTGACCTCCCTATCCATTATCTCAATGGGTTCCTCAATAAAGTTCAACTTATCATTGATTCTGATCTCCTTCAGTGGAATCACAAGTGTTTCATCCGATAAACACTTTTTCAAATTTGACACGTGGAAGGTGTTGTGTACTCTACTGAGTTCCTCAGGTAGTTCCAGTTTGTATGCCACGGGACCGATCCTTTCAATGATTTCGAAGGGTCCAACGTATCTTGGGTTTAGCTTTCCACGTTTTCCAAACCTAATCATTCCTTTCCAAGGTGATACCTTAAGCATGACCTTGTCTCCAACTTGAAATTCTATTGGTTTCCTTCGCACATCGGCATAACTCTTTTGCCGATCCCTAGCGGCTTGTAATCGTTGCCTAATCTTTACTATTTTCTCAGTGGTTTCAAGAATCAACTCGGGACCTGAGAGTTGTACATCTCCAATCTCAGCCCAACAAACTGGTGATCTACACTTTCTTCCATAAAGTGCTTCAAACGGTGCAGCCTTAATGCTAGCGTGATAACTGTTGTTATATGAAAATTCTGCTAACGGTAGGTGTTTATCCCAGCCTTTTCCAAAATCAATCACACATGCCCTGAGCATGTCTTCTAGGATTTGTATAGTCCTTTCACTTTGACCATCAGTCTGTGGATGGTAAGCTGTACTCATATCTAACTTAGTTCCCAAGGCTTTCTGTAAAGATCGCCAAAAGTTAGACGTGAAACGGCTGTCTCGGTCGGAGATAATAGAAATCGGCACTCCATGCCGGGAAACTATCTCCTTAAGGTACAAACGTGCAAGAACATCCATATCATCAGTCTCTTTGATTGGTAAGAAGTGCGCTGACTTCGTGAGACGATCGACAATAACCCATATTGCGTCCAACCCACTCGATGTCTTGGGTAATTTCGTAATGAAATCCGCTGTGTAATCATTTCCCATTTCCACATTGGTAGCTCGGGTTGAACCAAAAGACCGGATGGTTTTTGATGTTCAGCCTTTACTCTTGAGCAGGTCAAACACTTACCGACATACTCTGCAATTTCAGCTTTCATGTTTGGCCACCAATACAACTTCTTTAGATCTTGATACATCTTGTCCGAACCAGGATGAATGGAATATTTAGACTTATGAGACTCGTGCATGATGAGGTCTCGTATTCCTCCATACAATGGAATCCAACTTCTGTCTTTGAAACACAGCCTTCCATCTGGTTTCTTGACAAATCCATTCGTGCTTTCTGGCATACCGTAAATCTTCTCGTGCGGTCTATTCTCTTCCTTAAGGGCCTCAGTTTGAACTTCAAGAATTTGAGATGGAAGTGGTGATCTAATTGTCATACCCAATGACCTAACTCTGAGGGGTCTAAGTCGTTCCTTTCGACTCAAGGTATCTGCTACAACGTTTGCCTTCCCCCGGGTGATAACGGATCTCACAATCATAGTCACTTAGCAACTCTAGCCATCGACGTTGCCTCATGTTCAACTCCTTTTGATCTAAAATGTGCTGAAGACTTTTGTGATCGGTGAAAACCGTACACTTGGTTCCATATAGGTAGTGTCTCCAGATCTTCAGAGCGAATACCACCGCTCCTAATTCTAGATCATGAGTAGTGTAGTTCTCCTCGTGGGGTTTAAGTTGTCTAGAAGCGTAAGCGATTACTTTAAGTCTCTGCATCAATACGGCACCCAAACCTTGGATTGATGCGTCACAATATACCACGAAGTCCTCACTTCCTTCGGGTAGTGCTAATATCGGTGCTTCACAAAGCTTCTGCTTCAAAAACTGAAATGCCGATTCTTGTTCTTCTCCCCATTCAAACTTCTTCTTCTTCTGTGTTAACTCAGTCAAAGGTTTAGCAATCCTTGAGAAACTTTCAATAAATCTCCGATAGTATCCGGCAAGGCCTAAAAATTGGCGTATCTCGGTAGGACTTGTTGGTGACGCCCAATTTTTAACAGCTTCGATCTTGGCGGGATCAACATGAATACCCTTACTGTCAATAACATGCCCAAGAAATTGTACCTTCTCAATCCAAAAATCACACTTGGAAAATTTGGTGTATAATTTCTCTTCTCTGAGCAGTGTTAGTATAGCCTTCAAGTGTTCTGCGTGCTCCTCCTTACTACGTGAATAAATAAGGATATCATCGATGAATACAATCACGAACTTATCCAAATAGGGTTTGCACACTCGGTTCATTAAGTCCATAAATACAGCGGGTGCATTTGTTAGACTGAACGGCATTACTTGGAATTCGTAGTGACCGTATCTTGTCCTGAAAGCCGTCTTAGGGATGTCTTCTTCCCTAACTCTCAGTTGGTGATAACCCGATCTCAAATCAATCTTCGAGTAGACACTCGATCCTTGGCAATGGATATCGATTCTTAACCGTAAGTTTGTTCAACTCACGATAATCGATACACATCCTGAAGGTTCCATCCTTCTTCTTTACAAACAACACCGGGGCTCCCCACGGTGATGAACTAGGGCGAATAAATCCTTTATCTGACAATTCCTCCAATTGTCCAGATAACTCTTTCATTTCTGACGGTGCAAGCCTATAGGGTGCTCGTGCTACGGGTGCGGCTCCTGGTATTAAGTCAATTTGAAATTCCACTTGACGAGTCGGCGGAAGGCCAGGCAAGTCCTCAGGGAAAACTTCTGGAAAGTTCCTGACTACTGGCACATCCTCGAGTCGCTTCTCTTCCAACTTTTTCTCGGTGACTTGAGCTAAGAAAACTTGACATCCTCGATCGATGTACTTCACAACCTTGACGCAAGAAATGACGCTCAAACGTGTATTACTTCGCTCTCCGCGAACAATCAGGGTTTCGTTATTTAGTGGAATGTGAACGACCTTTTCGTCACAAATGATCTTAGCGCGGTTCTCAGATAACCAATCCATTCCTACAACGACGTCGAAACTACCGAGTCTAATAGGCATAAGGTCAATGACAAATGGGGTGTCTAATAGTCGTAGGGTGCAACCTCGGAGTATAGTGTTAGTGCTTACTAGCTTTCCATCGGCTAGTTCAATCTCATACGTGGTGTCTAGTTGGGTGGGTGTAATATTAAGCAGGGGTGCAAGTGAAATAGATACGAAACTTTGATCGGCTCCAGAATCAAATAAAACTTTAACGAGGCGGTTGTTTAGAAAGAACGTACCCGTGACTACGTTCGGATCCTGCTGGACATTTCCATCTCCCAACACGTATGCTCTCCCACGTGCATTGTTATCCTTATTAGGGCACTGACGCCTGTAGTGTCCTTTCTCTCCACAAGCATGGCATACCACAGCCACGGGTTGCAAGTTGGCTCCTGTCGCCTTGCAATCTTGTGTCTTATGTCCAACCCTTGAACACTTCCCGCACTTAGCATAGCAGGGTCCATTGTGATGCATCTTACACTTGTCACAGAATGGAAGAGGTCCAGCATACCTAGCATCCTTAACCGGTGCAGCAACATAAGCTCTGACAGCTTCCTATCGTCGGTTCTGTTGGTTGTGGTGGGTGTTTCTGTCATGGTGATAGTTACGGTTGGGGTTTCGGTTGTTGTTGCCGTTGTTGCTGTTGTTGTTGCTGTTGTTGTTGTTGCTTGTCCTCCGATCATCAAACTTCCTTTTGTGATCGTTGTTTCCCTGAGCAGAGTTACGCTTAATCTCCCGGTCTAGCAGTCTTTGGGCAATGGACATTGCTTCATCCAAAGATTGAGGCTTAGACGAGGTGACGTTTCCCTCAATACTCCTGGGTAATCCTTCAATGTACCTTTCCAACAACTTTTCCAAATCGGGAACCTTTGAAGGGCAAAGTGTGGCAAGCTCCTGAAATCTCCTATCGTAAGCCCTGAGATCATTTCCTTTCACAACCAACGTGTGAAACTCATCCTCTAACTTCTTGATCTCACCTCTAGGGCAGAACTTCTTCAACATCTTTTCCTTAAAATCAGCCCAGGTAATCTGATAGGCCTCCTCCCACCTATCTTCTGAGCAGTTGCATTCCACCAAGACAGCGCGTCTTCCAGCAGTGTTCCAGTAGCAAACGAGACTCGGCTTTCTGCGGCACAACCGCTCCTCACAAACACAGTCTCAGTTCGCTCAAACCATCGAGCAAGCTCTGTTACTCCTTCAGTTCCTTTGAAGTGAGATGGTTTACAAGCAATGAAGTCCTTATAGGTGCACTTCCGAGTCGCAGCGGACTCGCTCTCAGCAGTGGCTCGGTTATTGCTACTAGTTCGTGCCATTGCAGCAGCCTGCTCTTCTAAAGTTGCAGCAACGCTGTCGGCAACCAACTTTCTGATAGCAGCCTGGGTCATAGCGGGTGACGAGGTAGCAGTAGTGGTTTTCCTTGGGGCCATAACTCTATAAAACCGCAAGTGCAGAAGTACAAATCCCAAACATCAATAACAAGGAGAAATAATGTAGCCAACTCATAATAGTCGAGATCATCACAAAGTACACATCACAACCACACCATAAATACATACATCAACATAACCATATCATTCATAAATAAACATCACGACATGTAACAACACACATGGAAATTATAATGAATCTCAATATGGGAGCATAATAAAAAGAAAGATCAGACAACTTAGAACATCATAAATCAACATCAATACGTTACAATCGTAACCAACATAAAGTTTTAATAATTCTTGAATTCATTGTTACAAAACAATAAGATACAACAATTATTAATGCCACAGGCGGCAAGTTAAGATGTCTCTGTAAGTAATGACGTGTCATAGATCTATGAAGGTCCAGGTGCGCCTCCTGATCTCCTCTCCAGCTCTCTGATGATCCTGATCATCCCCAACATCTCCATATCTCTGGATCTCTCACGGGCCTGAATCTCCTCAATAGTAGCTGAAATTGCGTGGATGGTAGAACTGGATGCAGCTAACTCCTGTGCCTGATGCTCCATCATCTCCTGTATAATGGCTGCAATCGCTCTCAAATCATCAATCTCGTGCCTCTGAACATCTAGTCGATGACCAAACTCAGTGATGGTAGCCTGTGCCTCCTCGATCTCTGTCCCCATCATCTCAAATACCATCTCTAATGATGTCCTATGAACCACGAGATTCTCGACCTCCTCCTGCATACACTCAATCCTCTCCAAGGATATATCCTCAATAACGCTCAACAGCTCATCAAGACGACCCTCATGTCTAATCAATCTAGCAGCCAAGAGAGGGATAGTATGGTGTATCGGCTCCCCAGTGACCGGTAACACCGCTGAAGAGCCATCTCCAAGCTCAGCAGCCCTAGGCGATCCCTCAACCAATCTCCATCTACGTATGTAGTCTAAGAAAAACGACCATCGACGAGCATCAACCAATCTATGAATACCAGGTAAGGTGGGTGTCTCGGTGGGAGCAGGTGATGGTACAGGTGATGTAGCAGGTGATGGTATCGGTACAGTGGTAGTCTGTGAGTAGAAAACTGTAGGTGGTGGCATGGGTGGTAAAACCTCAGAGGTAGGGGGTGCGGTGTAAGTAGGTAACATGTAAGGATGTGGCTCAGGTGGGGGTGATACAGGTGATGGTGGGGGTGCTGGTGATGCCACAGGTGGCAAATCTGGCATAGAAACAGGTGGTAATACAGATATGGGTGATGGTACAGATGTAGGTACAGGTGTAGATACAGGTGGTGTAACAGTAGAAGCAGGCAAAAAGCAGACTCGTTTCCGAGCCGTGCATTTGCGGGTATAGTCTCTCTCATGATATCGAAACAACTCACCGAAAGGCTCAGGCTCATAGGGCTCAAGAATCCTCACTCGCTTGCGCCGACGAATCGGTGCAGGCGGGGATGATGGTGGAATAGAAGCAGCAGTATCAGAAGTATCGGAGTCAGAAGACTCGTCATCAGCATCTGAACCGGTGTGGTGACTAGCGGGTGGTGTAGGACGATCATCAGCCGCAAGAAACTGCTGAGATGTCAGGTACTGTCCCTGTGTCATTGGTCCACAGACAGGACGAAAAAGAGGCTGAATAGCAAAAGAATCAATGGGTGTAGAAGCAACCTCACCCTCCTCGAAGGGCTCAGTATCAGCAGAGGGGTCTCCAGATGGAGCAGGAGATGGTATAGTAGGTGATACAGGTTGGGTGTCATGGTCAGAATCATGAGTGTCTTGGGTGTCATAGTCAGATAGGTCAATAGTAGGGTGAGTGGATGATGCTGGTACGACGTCGTCACTGTCGGACAAAATAATAACCGGGGGCGACATGGTACTGTAATATCCCAAAAATAGCAGTAATATAAGTCATTTAGTCTACATAATGCTACATGCACAGTGATCATGGTGTCATAGTGAACTAAATGCGATGGGTGCTAAAAATCAAACCTTAAAACATAGCGTTGGCAAGCGCTGGCACGGAGGGCACTTCGGTGATAAATAGTTTGTTTAAAAATCTGGTGAGGTTATAGTCCAATGTTTTGAAAAATCATTCGGTTCTCTATAACCATGGCTCTGATGCCAATCTGTAACACCCCGAAATTTGATTAAGCAGCGGAAGTCTAATCGGGGTCATTACAGTTTAGTACACAGTCATACTCATAGAAAACAATTCAAAAGATTGTCAATATCATTCCATGAAAACTCAAATATTCAGAGTTACAAACATTTTTCCAAAATGTTAATTGTTTAGCAAAAGAAGTGATGAGTTCGTAAAGAATGATATAATTATTGAAATCAAAAGGGAGGTCCTGTGCCCTTTGCCAGCTCCGTGCCGCCATGCTTGCTAATTTCCTGAGATAAACATGCTTAAAAAGTCAACACAAAGGTTGAGTGAATCCATAGTAGTTTAAATTGTAATAGTGTGAACACAAGTCAAGCATTTGAAATAAACAAGCCAAGATAAACAGGTCTTGACTAAATCGGGTGTAATATTGCTCCTAAGCCTCACGAAACGCAAGCCTTAATATTGATTTGACATATCATAAAGATAATAACAATCATCTACACCACAGCGGATGTAAATGACAAGGGGCCCTCGGTGACAGGAAATATGTCAAATTTCCATAATACCTCGAATATAGCACACCTCCTGCCAAGTGATCACCTTGACAGAGGTGGGCTGCCATCCAATAGATCTATCAACTATATTCGCGCTCACTCGCAAGTGATTAAGGTTCGTGATATGAGGGACTTGTAGCACAGGTGTTAACTTAGGCAATATCAGGTGGTAACAGCATACAGAAAAATACTTGTGTTTGATTTATAGCATGTATCTCCCCACGGGGTTTAAAAACAATTAAAATGTGGGACCATGAACTCACCTGAAAGGTGCGTAATCACAACGGTGTTCAAAGTGATGGTGTATTGCTATGATAAGCAATGAAATTCCTCCGACTTGCGACCTAAATAATACATTGTAATCGGTGTTTTAGATTCGTGTCGCAAATAACATGTGATATGTCACGTGTACGGTGTTATCCGTTCGGGTGTCTAAAATATAACTCAAATAACTTTACGTAGTTATTGTTAGTGTTGCTATGAATCGATGTTCGATAAATATTAACTTGTTATAATATTGTTAAAAATATTTACGATTAAATATTTTTAATCAAGTTATTTATATATATTAAAGTTAAAGAAATATATATATATATATATATATATATATATGTAATTATAAAAAGTATATGAAATAATTAATTATAAGAATATATCTTGTCACAATTTAGTCCTTGACTTTTACAAAATTACACTTTGTACCCTTAGTTAAAAGTAATTACAATTTTTGTCCCTTTTCTACTTTTTTTCACTTTATTCCCTTGTCTTTTGAAATATTACATTTCCCACCCTCGAGTTCTATTTATAAATCAACTGCATTATGTTTAGCCCCAAAAGTTTAGTGGATTTGACGGTTTTAGTCCTTTAACGAAAGGTTTTGCAAAAATGGTCCTTGGTTTAGTTTTCGAAAACCAAACCTTTTGTATAACGAAAATATCATTTAAATCTTGTAAAACTTTTCCAAATCAGCTTTGAAAAGCTTTGAAAACGTCTCAAAAATCTTATCATTTTCAAATCGAAATTTCCTTTTCTTTTTAAAACCACTTGGGCTCGTTAGCCCAAACCTTGGCCCAAAGATGTGGTTGTTTATTCTAAAAATCATGTTCGACTAGGATATAGTTTTGGCTTTTTTTTCATAGTATTCGACCGAGTAAGATTTGCATGTTAAGTGCGTTCGACTTAGGGTGAGCCAAGGAATTAGTGTGTCGCAAAATATGTATAGCTTGTACGTAAAAATGGAAAATGGTGAGCCCTTTTCTTAAGGGTGTCGAGGCGTGTGTGGACGTATATATATATTTATAGGAGAGAAAAATTAGTGGTGAGTGTCGTGTGCTAAGTGCGTGTGATATGCATGATACGAATCAAAGTAGAAAAGAAAGAAGATAGTTAACTTACAACACCAAGAGTGGTGGATCGTTCGTTTAGTGCGTGACAACAAAGGTTAAGATCGATATACCCTCTTGTAATGACCCGTTCCAAAATATTAGTTACCCTATTCGCCTTTCAAACCCTTCTTGCTCCTTCCTTGTCTCCAAATTACGTTTAGTGAATGAAAATGTTTGAGTGTTTTGGTGATTCGAGTGAGTGTGAGCAAAAGTGCAATAAATGTTGTTTATATATATGGTGAGTCGTTTGGTAGTATGTCCAAGATCCATACGTATGTTTCTCTAGGCGAGACAATGGTGTCTCGTGTGCTATAGAGGTGTCAAGTCATGTCTCCTTTGACTTGTGGCTAGATCGATTTAGGATAGTTGGCTAGTTTGATTATAGTGATTTGTTTATTAGGTTTGTAAATGGATTAAGAAACATAGTATCCAAGAGTCACAAGGATTAGTGAGTTGTGTGGTGTAATTAGTTGGGTAATGGACTTGTCCAATGGTTCGAATGTTGGGGTTTAGCTTTGCTAGGTCGGCTTAGGATGCAAAGTCAACTTCTTATAGGTTTGTTTGTGTCGTGTGAGAAGAAACAAAAGAAAAGAAACGTGCGAATATCGTTTGGTTTAGCAAACCTCGTTTAGTTACATGCATAGCCAAGAAAACATGCAACCGTATGGGCTTTTGAGTGATACGGCCCAAGGAAAAATATAATACAAGTTTGGTGAATGGGCTTGGCTTAGAATCCGGCCCAAGAGGCTCAAAATGAGTAGCTAGTTTAGTATTGGGCTAGAGGTGTACACGGCCCAAGATAGAAAAGAAATCCGTATGGTGGTCGGCTTAGGGTGATTCAAGGCCCAAGCAAAATTAGTTTAGGTGTCTGTGATTAGAGTTCTCGTGACTTTGGTTTCGATATCGGTGTCGGTGTCGGAGTCGATTCGTGTGATCCTCATAAATATAAACGGTGTTATTCCTAGGTATATATACTCATATATATACGTAGTGACATTAGTTTGTAAAAATTAATATATATACTTCATTATATATATATATATATATATATATATATATATATATATATATATATATATATATATATATATATATATAATATTAATGTACCGGTGTCTAAATCAAAGTGTCGGGTCGCAAGTGGAGTTACCGGTGTTAACCTCGTTGGGTGGCATCCAAGAGTGACATTCGGGTGACAAAACATAATCGGGTGTTAAACAAACGGTGTTCATAACATTCGGGTGTTTAAACAAACAGTGTCTCATATAAAAATTTCAAATTGGCCCGCAAAAATGGCCTAGTTAAGAATAATGTTGATAATTAGCATTAATAAATGACCTGGGATTTTACGGTGTATTACAGTACCCACCCGTTAGATTGGATTCGTCCCGGAATCCAAAGTTGAATCGGTGCTCGGGGTTGTCTCATCAAATAGTTGTGGGTATTTGGCACGCATTTGATCCTTGCGCTCCCATGTGTACTCGGGTCCTCTCTTAGAGTTCCATCTGACCTTAAGAATGGGAATGCAACTATGCTTAAGTCGTTTGACCTCCCTATCCATTATCTCAATGGGTTCCTCAATAAAGTTCAACTTATCATTGATTCTGATCTCCTTCAGTGGAATCACAAGTGTTTCATCCGATAAACACTTTTTCAAATTTGACACGTGGAAGGTGTTGTGTACTCTACTGAGTTCCTCAGGTAGTTCCAGTTTGTATGCCACGGGACCGATCCTTTCAATGATTTCGAAGGGTCCAACGTATCTTGGGTTTAGCTTTCCACGTTTTCCAAACCTAATCATTCCTTTCCAAGGTGATACCTTAAGCATGACCTTGTCTCCAACTTGAAATTCTATTGGTTTCCTTCGCACATCGGCATAACTCTTTTGCCGATCCCTAGCGGCTTGTAATCGTTGCCTAATCTTTACTATTTTCTCAGTGGTTTCAAGAATCAACTCGGGACCTGAGAGTTGTACATCTCCAATCTCAGCCCAACAAACTGGTGATCTACACTTTCTTCCATAAAGTGCTTCAAACGGTGCAGCCTTAATGCTAGCGTGATAACTGTTGTTATATGAAAATTCTGCTAACGGTAGGTGTTTATCCCAGCCTTTTCCAAAATCAATCACACATGCCCTGAGCATGTCTTCTAGGATTTGTATAGTCCTTTCACTTTGACCATCAGTCTATGGATGGTAAGCTGTACTCATATCTAACTTAGTTCCCAAGGCTTTCTGTAAAGATCGCCAAAAGTTAGACGTGAAACGGCTGTCTCGGTCGGAGATAATAGAAATCGGCACTCCATGCCGGGAAACTATCTCCTTAAGGTACAAACGTGCAAGAACATCCATATCATCAGTCTCTTTGATTGGTAAGAAGTGCGCTGACTTCGTGAGACGATCGACAATAACCCATATTGCGTCCAACCCACTCGATGTCTTGGGTAATTTCGTAATGAAATCCATTGTAATCCTTTCCCATTTCCACATTGGTAGCTCGGGTTGAACCAAAAGACCGGATGGTTTTTGATGTTCAGCCTTTACTCTTGAGCAGGTCAAACACTTACCGACATACTCTGCAATGTCAGCTTTCATGTTTGGCCACCAATACAACTTCTTTAGATCTTGATACATATTGTCCGAACCAGGATGAATGGAATATTTAGACTTATGAGACTCGTGCATGATGAGGTCTCGTATTCCTCCATACAATGGAATCCAACTTCTGTCTTTGAAACACAGCCTTCCATCTGGTTTCTTGACAAATCCATTCGTGCTTTCTGGCATACCGTAAATCTTCTCGTGCGGTCTATTCTCTTCCTTAAGGGCCTCAGTTTGAACTTCAAGAATTTGAGACGGAAGTGGTGATCTAATTGTCATACCCAATGACCTAACTCTGAGGGGTCTAAGTCGTTCCTTTCGACTCAAGGTATCTGCTACAACGTTTGCCTTCCCCGGGTGATAACGGATCTCACAATCATAGTCACTTAGCAACTCTAGCCATCGACGTTGCCTCATGTTCAACTCCTTTTGATCTAAAATGTGCTGAAGACTCTTGTGATCGGTGAAAACCGTACACTTGGTTCCATATAGGTAGTGTCTCCAGATCTTCAGAGCGAATACCACCGCTCCTAATTCTAGATCATGAGTAGTGTAGTTCTCCTCGTGGGGTTTAAGTTGTCTAGAAGCGTAAGCGATTACTTTAAGTCTCTGCATCAATACGGCACCCAAACCTTGGATTGATGCGTCACAATATACCACGAAGTCCTCACTTCCTTCGGGTAGTGCTAATATCGGTGCTTCACAAAGCTTCTGCTTCAAAAACTGAAATGCCGATTCTTGTTCTTCTCCCCATTCAAACTTCTTCTTCTTCTGTGTTAACTCAGTCAAAGGTTTAGCAATCCTTGAGAAACTTTCAATAAATCTCCGATAGTATCCGGCAAGGCCTAAAAATTGGCGTATCTCGGTAGGACTTGTTGGTGACGCCCAATTTTTAACAGCTTCGATCTTGGCGGGATCAACATGAATACCCTTACTGTCAATAACATGCCCAAGAAATTGTTCCTTCTCAATCCAAAAATCACACTTGGAAAATTTGGCGTATAATTTCTCTTCTCTGAGCAGTGTTAGTATAGCCTTCAAGTGTTCTGCGTGCTCCTCCTTACTACGTGAATAAATAAGGATATCATCGATGAATACAATCACGAACTTATCCAAATAGGGTTTGCACACTCGGTTCATTAAGTCCATAAATACAGCGGGTGCATTTATTAGACCGAACGGCATTACTTGGAATTCGTAGTGACCGTATCTTGTCCTGAAAGCCGTCTCAGGGATGTCTTCTTCCCTAACTCTCAGTTGGTGATAACCCGATCTCAAATCAATCTTCGAGTAGACACTCGATCCTTGGCAATGGATATCGATTCTTAACCGTAAGTTTGTTCAACTCACGATAATCGATACACATCCTGAAGGTTCCATCCTTCTTCTTTACAAACAACACCGTGGCTCCCCACGGTGATGAACTAGGGCGAATAAATCCTTTATCTGACAATTCCTCCAATTGTCCAGATAACTCCTTCATTTCTGACGGTGCAAGCCTATAGGGTGCTCGTGCTACGGGTGCGGCTCCTGGTATTAAGTCAATTTGAAATTCCACTTGACGAGTCGGTGGAAGGCCAGGCAAGTCCTCAGGGAAAACTTCTGGAAAGTTCCTGACTACTGGCACATCCTCGAGTCGCTTCTCTTCCGACTTTTTCTCGGTGACTTGAGCTAAGAAAACTTGACATCCTCGATCGATGTACTTCACAACCTTGACGCAAGAAATGACGCTCAAACGTGTCTTACTTCGCTCTCCGCGAACAATCAGGGTATTCATCCTCTCCATTACAACAATTCTGATTGACTCAAGCATCGTAATTATTGGTTTATGCCTGACACTTCCCAAGACTGAATTGAAGCATTCGCTAAAGCCATTCTCAACTGCTTCACAACATACACCTTCACGGAAAAAAGCGCGTGACCACGTCTTGGGATCTTTGTTGACCAAATACTGATGAGCATTTGGATTTGCCCTCTTAATTTTTTCCATGTTCTTCTTATGTAATGGTGGGTATGATGCTTTTGAAGCTCCCCAGAACAGCAACCTAAATTCCTCACCACCATATTGTTTCCTGAAACCCTCGTAAATATGCCTTGCACACTGACGATGCTCTGCTAAAGGCATGACATCCTTAACCGCTTCAATTAGACCCTAAGTATGAAAGAACATTAGACCCTATGTATGAAAGTAGTATACTGTATACCAAACTAAAATTAATGAATTGATAACAAACAAGATAACAAAACATTTACCTTATGCTGGTCAGACATCAGGGTTACACCCTGCCCAAGTGGGATGTCCAAGTCATCCGCCAATAACCTTAAGAACCAGCTCCAGTTATCCTTGTTCTCAACGGTTACGACAGCCCAAGCAACTGGGAAGATGTGATTATTCCCATCTCTACCAACGACCGTTAAAATTTCCCCCCTATTTGGTTTTTTAAGAAAGCAACCATCCAAAGCAAGTATCCTACGGCATCCTAACTTCCACCCCTCTTTTAAACCATTAAAGCAAACGTAGAATCTGTCAAAATATGTTTTCTCATCGGGATTCACAGTGACACCAACTTTAACAGTACTACCCGGATTTGAGTCTACTAAAGCTTTTGCATAAGACCTAAGCAACCCATATTGATCTTGGATTGTTGCGTCTCTTTCATTTAAAGCGTAGATCTTTGCATTCCTACATTGTGCACGACTAACGTAACACTTGTATTTCCGTTGAACTAATTCAG
This sequence comes from Artemisia argyi, assembly GCA_030686995.1. NCBI lineage: Eukaryota > Viridiplantae > Streptophyta > Magnoliopsida > Asterales > Asteraceae > Artemisia > Artemisia argyi. Next base: position 10,636,197 of record CM060689.1, on the reverse strand, counting down.
CCAAATTGAGTAAAGTGATATCTGGATTCATCCTAATCCTATCACCAAATTGCTTTGCTATCCACTTATAACTCACTAACCTGCCGTAATGAAAACTCCTAACACATGTGTGGATATCTCTTAAAGAAATTACCTGGAAAGTGGATAAACCTTTGAGCATCTTCCCATAACACCTCCACTTGCAATGTGAGTCTCCTGCGGATTCTGATGGATGCTTTAGATAGTTTCTCTGTTTGCCCTTGCTTGGATCCTTGAGTTTTTCTTTACGCTGGCCACATTTTGCGATTAAGTCATTTCTTGTGCTCCTTTCAAACCAAATTGAGAATCCATTTGCTAAGGCGTAGAAAGTTAGGCATTCTTTAAACTTCTCAACATTTGGATACTTCTGCCCAAGCTGCCATTATAAATAACAAGTGTTATTAGTATTATAATAAAGGAATAGGATACAAAATGTTATAAAATAGTAACAATATAAACACTTACAATTGGTTTCTTTAGTCTCCAATGAGTCTCATCATCATATATTGGGTAGCTATCATCATTGGGCTTGGATTTCTGAAGAACAGTAAATGGGTCACTTATCCCATCTCCTTTACCCTTTAATTGCTTCAACAAACGTTCCATGAACTTCTCATGTTCTCTGACAAGTGGCCCTAAAGGATTGTCGCCTACATCATCTACAACCTCACCAGAACCATCATTATCCTCGTCTTCGTTATTAGAAACTTCAGCGTCTTGGTCTACATTTTGATTTTGTTCTCTTTTGCGTTTTCGCAATTCAATAACCTCATCTTCTCCATTGCTAAGGTAATCATAAGACTTGTCAGATTCACCACTAGATTCGTACGAGTCATACCCCGTCAGATTGATTACGACATCTAACGTTGTAGTGGTCGCTTTCACTTTCAGAATCTGAGGAGACAGTTGGGTTATTGTTCTCTCTTATGCTGATACCTGTTCCTCTACGAACACTGGTTGTCTTAGGTTGTTGTGGCTTCTTTTGGGTTTGCATTACAGATTTGCCTTTATCAAGTGTTTTTTGCCTGGCAAGAACAACCTCATCTATGTTGGCATATAAGTCATCATCAGTCTGAGCATGTACATCGTTGTCGTTCACCAATAAGTTTTCTGCATTGTTTGTATTACCTGGAATAGTTTCAGCTGGCCTTTCTGGATTAACTTCAGCAGCCGTATTCGGTACCGGCTCAACTGTGACCATCTTAACAACATCATTTTCAACATTTTCCACAACACAATCATCTAGTGCCATATTGTCAACACCCTGATTAGCATCATTCTTTTGTGGTGTCTTAAACAGTTCATGATAGGTTAAGAATGGGTCATCGTAACCACCATCATCGTCATTATGCCACATTCTTTGGAACCAAACCTTACCCTCATAATCATTTCTAAGAGGTCTTTCTTTAAGTGGGGGTGACCTTAAGTAGGGTGATTGAGCTTCTTCCTCTGCCCATGAAACAAGCTCATCAACTGTCATGTTCCCAACATCCTTTTTCAACTTATCATGTTGCTTCTTTTTAGATGTAACCTCCGAATCAGAACCTTCTAAAGACAAGTTGTTATGATAATAGGGAGCTAAATTTTGTAGGGAATGAGCAATGTATACCTCTACTGTCTTATGACGTTTCGCTAGATCATATAACACATGTACATCTGCATCCCTTTCAATTATTTTTAGGCCTCCACTGTCTATGTCTAACAAGGGAATACATATGAACATAGCCCATATGTTTTGCCTTATCTTACCAAGTAAAATGTCTAAAAGGCGACTAAACATTATCCTATCAGTTGATGAGGCCTCCATTAGAATTTCTCTACAATGGACATACCTTAAGGGATCAAACATGAAAATACCATTGTAGTGAATTTTGAATACCACATCAAGTGGTACCTCCATCAGACCTGTATAAAAAAATAAAGTAATGAAAACCCTAAATTTTGAAAACCCTAATAAAGATAAATAAATAATAAATAAAAGCAATTGGAGTATGAAAACAATAAAATCAGTATTCTATTTACCTTGTTTGATGCCAAAATTAGTAAAACGACAATCAATTGGTGAATTTAATATGTTAGGGTTTGGTGGATGGATTTGGGGATCTTGAAAGCGAAACATCATCACAGTTGTGGGGTTATATCAAAGGTAAAGTTGTACTTGAAATTATTAAACTATGACATAGATGTGTGCATGTGGTAGGGCAGATGGTGGAGTGTGGAGGGGGAAGAATAAGCGTGTGTCAATATCCACGCTGGTGAGGGTAAAAAAATTATTAATAATACATAAAACCGGCAACCGGTGTATTGGGTGGAAGGCTCCTCAGAATGGGACAAATTATTCGAGTATGAGGCCCAAATGAAGAAAAAAATTTGTTCACTACGTGAAAGTAATATATTCGACAAGTATAATACGTTATTTTGGTATTAGCCCATTCTGAATATCACTTTTGATTTTCTAAATGTCACTTGTGATATCCTGAATATCACAAGTGATTTTCTACTAATGTTTTGTAACATGAAAATCACAAGTGATATTCAGAAAATTACAAGTGATATTCATGTTACAAAACATTAGTTGAAAATCACTTTTGATATTTAGAATATCACTTGTGGTTTTAATATTACAAAACATAAGTTGAAAATCATTTGTGATATTCCGAATATCACTTGTGATTTTTTGAATATCACTTATGATTTTCTGAATATCACTTCTGACATTCTGAATATCACAAGTGATTTTCATGTTACAAAACATTAGTAGAAAATCACTTGTAATTTTCTAAATATCACTTGTGATATTCATGTTACAAAACATCAGTTGAAAATCACTTGTGATATTCTGAATATCACCTTTGATTTTCTAAATATCACTTGTGATATCCAGAATATCACAAATGATTTTCAACTAATGTTTTGTAACATGAAAACCACAAGTGATATTCAGAAAATTATAAGTGATAGTCATGTTACAAAACATTAGTTGAAAATTACTTTTGATATTTAGAATATCACTTGTGATTTTAATATTACAAAACATTAGTTGAAAATCACTTGTGATATTCAGAATATCACTTGTGATTTTCTGAATACCACAAGTGATTTTCTGAATATCACAAGTGATTTTCATGTTACAAAACATTAGTAGAAAATCACTTATGATATTCAGAATATCACTTTTGATATTTAGAATATCACTTGTGATATTCTGAGTATAAAGGAATAATACTTTTGATATTTAGAAACGTATGAAAACGTTTAAATATGGCCAAAACATTTAAAAATGGACGAAAACGTATGAAAATGGACGAAAACGTAAGAATATGTACGAAAACGAATGAAAAAGTTTGAAAACGGACAAAGATGTATAAAAATGGACGAAAACGTCTAAAACGAATGAAAAGTAAGAAAACGGACGAAAATTTATGAAAACAAACGAAAATAGATGAAAACGGACAAAAACATATAAAAAAGGATGAAAATGTATAAAAACGGACAAAATCGTATAAAAACGGACGAAAACATATGAAAATGGACGAAAACGTATATAAACTTATGAAAACGGACAAAAAATGAACGAAAACGTATAAAAACGGACGAAAACGTCTGAAAACGAACGAAATCGTATAAAAATAGACGAAAATGCTGAAAACAAACAAAAACGTACAAAATGGACGAAAACGTATGAAAACGAATAAAAATGCCTGAAAATAGACGAAAACGGATGAAAACGTATATAATGGACAAAAACGGACGAAAATGTATTAAAGCCGACGAAAACGTCTGAAAACGGAAGAAATCGTATAAAAATGGACGAAAACGTATAAAAACAGGCGAAAACGTAAAAAACGGAGATGAAAACGTATGAAAACGGACACAAACGTAGGAAAACGTATATAAACATGTGGAAACAGACAAAAATGTAATAAAGTGAAAAAAAACATGAATTTATATATATTAAAAAAAAAAAAAAAAAAAAAAAAAAAAAAAAAAAAAAGAACACCTTGATTTAAAAATAACATGATTCAAAAAAAAAAAAAAAAAAAAAAAAAAAAAAAAAAAAAAAACTTGATTTATAGAAACGTGACTCAAAAAGAAAAGGCAAAAAAGGGAAGGAAAAAAATATCTAAAAAAAGCGATTCAAAAAAAAGTGAAAAATAAATAAATAAATAAATAAAAAATAAATGAACTTAGGTTTCCATATTAAATCTTAGGTTAATCCCCACTATTAGATCAAATTAGATGAATGATGCGGATTTGTCTCTCAGACTGCAACAAAAACTTGGTTTTTAAAATAACTCACCTCTAGGTTTAATATAGTCTACAAGTTTTTAGATATGTTTAAAAAAATAATAATAAACCATCATAGGTTCATGGTATATATTTTAAGATCATTTGCAAAACTGAAATTTCTAAAAATAGCAAAGAAACCCCAACCACGCAAAGCGTATCTCAATTTTGATCCAATCACAAGAGTGGGAATAGCTAAGTCAAAAATCATGATAGATGATATCATCTAGTACATGAACCTCACGGGACATATGAAATAGTCATACGTATTATATTGTCTTAAATTATTCATGATAAAATTATCCATAAAGAGTAGATGGATATGATATTTTTTCAATGTATTATCATCCACATATCTTTTACTACTTCTATTTTAAACTTTTTTTTGTTATTTATAACACGTCATTTCAAGGCTTTAGACGTCATTTACATTGAGAATTCTAATTGTTCCTTGTCTTTTCATGATTTTGTAACTATTCCTTAAATCATCATATGTTAATTAAAATTTGTTTTGATGGTTTTAAAGACTCTCATAAGACGATAACTAAAAAAATGTGTCATTTAATTTTAATATGTACTTGATGTAAATATGTAAGGAAGTAGAAATGAAAGTAATAATTTTTTTATTCGATATGATTTAAATTGGTGCATGTCATGATATGGGAGAAGAACAGATAGCTACGGTAATCACCTTCCGATATCGATTTTTTACACTGTTTATTGTCTTCTTCATTTTGCTAATGATTGAAGTTAATGGAGGTTTTAATTCATGTGGTCCGAGTCTAGGCAGATAATGTAATCCCATTGTAGATAATTGGGCAATTTGAAACCAAAGGACCATTGCCTTAGTGGTACCATTTCTTAGTGCAAACGCCCGTTTACCCAGTTAAAATGAGAGGGGAAAAAAATGCCATGTGACCCATCATATTTCCGCCGAAAGAAGATCACTACGACGTTTGTGCATCATCCGGGTCAATCTTTCAAGAAGGGTCAATTGATACTCACAGGGTGGACGAGATTGTCACTACAACATTTAGGACTTCTTCGCGATGGGGCATCTATAGCGACGACACATGTCGTCACTATATGTCCGCTAAATGACAAAAAAAATTCGTAATCTTGGCCACGTCTTTGACCAAAACCTTTAGCGACTACATGTCTACTTATAACAATGACATGTAGTCTCTACCGTTTTGACGATGATGAGTTTATCTGCTTATTAAAACATTTTGAGAATGAGTGATTTGAAAGGGAATTAGTTATATGAATTGATAATTACGAGTTTCATACTCCACAATTAAAAGACGTGTGAGTTTTGACTATGGTTTAGAACAAAAATAAAATAACTAAAAGGTGAAAGGAAGGCATGTGGTAAGCAATATATAGAGGATGATAACCGAGGGGCACGCCTAAGCATTGGGTTGGGTCAAGGTGGAACAAAGGACCACTGTCACTGACTGACTGCCTAATTAAGGGCTCACGTGTTCAAGTGTTCAACACATGATATTAGAATGTCAATGTTCCCCTGCACCATCTGCATCGATAGTCTAGCTAGCTAGCTACTTCACCACTCTAGCTAGCTCCATTATAAAAGTATAGAAATTATACTTCCTTTATACCGCAATCAAACTTTATTATGCTACCTTTCATTATAATGATAGGAGTCATTATTACTGTTAAGCCTTTCTACCCTTTGAAAAAGTTTTTCATAAAGAAATAAACAAATAGTTCAAATCATCATAGTCCATTCTTTATGAATAATTAACTACCTTTTAGTTTGACCGTATATATATAATTGGACAAAATGTTTGCCACTACTAAAATGAAAGAAACTAAAAAAGATGGTAAATATTACTGTACTTCCTAGTTTCAAATTATTTTTTTATTTTTTAGAACGGCACTACACTTGAAATCCGACCCTCGAGTTAAACTATCCAAACGGGCAGGCCCCGTGACCCGAACCACTAGGAGAGACCCACGAAGGGAAACCCCTAAAACTCACGGGTTCGCAATAAGAGAAAAACCTGGATTTTTTTGTCTGTTGCAAGACTTGAACATTGGGTAAAACCTCCCCCAAGCTCCAGAAGGAGCCCAGGTGGCTAACTGAGGTAAGCCAGTCAGTTTTCAAATTATATGTTAATGTATCTATTTTTATTCGTCTTAAGATAAATGTTTATTTTCGTATTTTAAGCAATCAAAATACTTTCAAAATATCAACATATCATTGATGCAAAATGTATTTTTTTTCCTTTTATTTTTCTTAAATTGTGTGAAATTAAAGATGAGTATTAAAATTGGGATGACAAAACACCCAAAGAACTTTAATTTGTGTATCCAAACTCTATCATAGTCTCATAGCTGATCAGAATATATAAAATGAAATATTTGTGCGTGTGATTTTTCATTAATCAAAAGGTTCTTGAAAGAACTCGTAGAAGACATGTTGATCAATAAGAACAAACAATCAACTACCACATGTCCACTTGTAGTAATAATGACGGCCAAATATCATTAGAATTATTATATCATGACATTCATATAAATAAATCATGTACATCAAAATAAGCATAGCGGAAGCAATTATAATAAGATCGAATAACATGTAATTAATTAATCAATTATTAAATAGTAAACATATCTTTGTGATTCTAGCCCGAACAAGAATCAAAGCAATCTTCCAGAACCAAGAACCCTAATTAGGGTTTATAAGGATTATAAAAATTACCCCTTACCTTTTTGTAATTCAATCCAAGAATCAAATAATAGTGTGTTTGATTCACGTTCTTGTACACACGTACTAATTCAAGAAAAAGTATTTGCAAGTAATAAACACAAGACTTGTTTTAGATCATAAAAATCGAAACCTTTAGGGTTTGGTTTTGATGAAATCGACCAAGGAAAGAAAAGGGAGAGAAAACACCAAGATGTGTGTGTACAAGTTATATGAAAAACCTACATCTTGGGTTTGCTTATATACTACACAAAACTTGGAGCTCAAGGCACAAAGGAGGTGGGATTCCCCCTTAGGCCGATCGGTTGTGGACTCCCATAGGAAATTCCGGAACCTTCTCTTGTTTCCATGTTTTGTCTAGTATTACTTTCCTAATCTTCGTTTAATAAATAATTAGTCATTAATCAATAATACTAATTATTATTATTTATTTTGTGTTTAATAATTAATTATAACATTTATAAATAATTATTACTTTTTCTCTTTAAACGTATTGTGTGCAATCCCGTGATCTCAAGTTCAATCCTAACATACAACTACTAAAATAATGTCCATAATCTAACAAATATGTGTATGTAACTCCAAATTTGGCAAAAGATAAAAATAAAATAAAAACGGTAGCTATCGTATTATGTACCCCGGCCATTCAAATTTTCTATGTCAAAAAATGTAGTAATTTGTTTTGTATTTGTTATCATAATTTATACTTGTAAACAGAAGATGTAAATTTCATTTCTATTCATAAATTTGATATCTCAAATGAAGGAAATTAACCATATCGTATAGTATCAATAACCTCAACAATGTGTTCACTTTTGCAAGTAGTTAAAGTCTTCAATATATCCAATTTGTCCATCGTGTTTAACGTCGTTATTCAATCCACTCTATAGATCATTTTTCTTATTAATTGTAATATATACATTCGCGGTCACACATCCATTAGTGGTCCTTATTCTCAATGATGTAAAACAATTTTCTTTCATTTGTTCTCAAATAGGTTTCGACAAGCTAATTCAATTAGTTAGTTCTGCTTTATAATCCTTGTAACGCCCTAATTTTTCTATAATAAAATAATAGATCATTATTGGGTAATGAAAGAAGCAAGAAAATAAATAAATAAATGATAACACAACAGTCAAAAGAAATGCAACAATTAATATTAGTTGATAGCATGAAGTGTATTTAACACACATACAAATACGATGATGACACAATTATGATCAAATCCATAAATCCTTAACAAATTATAATAAACTTAATTATATTGTCTAGTAATTTTCATCATTCATGATGAAGTGATCATAACCATATCAATCTTTATTGGGAAGGCTCAAACCAGCTTTAACCTACTGACCTCATTACACTTTTTTCTGATGCATAAAGTGCAACTCTTTCATGCATGTGGTGGATTAGGGTAAACCTGTTGATGTGGCAGTAAAAAATGTGTCTGCATGGGAAATGGTACACCTAATGTAACATTAGGGTTAATATTTTGCATAATTTGACTTGTAGTTTGTGCACTAGTGGTTGTACCACAGCTCATAAAGTCATATTTCTGACCCATATGTTCCAATTTTTTCACTTGTGACCTCAAGAACTTTAAGTAATTAGCAGCTTCATCTAGCATTGAAGCTGTATCCATTTTAGTTCCACCCGGAACTAGCTTTTGCAACGCCCGAATTCTGTCGCTAATTCTCTCCCTTCGTTGTCGGGCAGCTACAGTTTGAGGATCACTTGATATTTTCACGTTTTTTCTACGACGCTTCTTTGCGACCTCATCTTCGGTGAAACTTACCGGGCGGAAAGCTGCCGCCCGGTATATCATCTCCTTCATTTGTGCAATTGCTTCAGAATCTGTCTCATCAGATTCTGAAGTTTGCCGGAAATTTATATTTGAGGAAACGGGTCGACCCGGATCCGATCTGGGTCGCTTTAGTCTTCTTTCATTTGAGCTTTGTGACACAATGCAGTCGTCGGTATCTTTAGTGACGGAAGCAGATGAACCGTCGCTAATGTTATTAGTAATGTTGTTACACAACTTATTGTAATCCGCGAAAATAACGGAAATGCCATCCAATGAAGTGTCCACATTACTATTTTTGTCAGAAAATAAGCAGTTTAGTGACTCTAGAGAGGTGACCCTATCAGCATGTGTTGGAGTAGTGATGGGAATTACGGTTTTGCCCTTAGCTAACGTTGTCTGAGACCAATATTCACTAGCTGAACCATTACTTGAGGGCAATGGGTTAGAACATGTTGGTGGATCGGGTTTTCGAAGGTCTTGGATTGGGTTTAAGAAGATATTTTCCGAGCCGAAAATGAAGGTTTCTTCAATATCTTGATGTTGATGATGATTGATGTTAGTACTCCAAGGGAATGATATGTTTCTTTCCCAACTTAAATCTTCCATAGCTGTTAGAAAATTGTTTTGCTAGTGATTTGAACGAAACGAAACGTTTGGAACAAATCGATGAAACAAAGATTTTGTGAACTCGGAATGATCGATTATGGTTCGGATCAAATGATCATATGATTGAGGAAAATGAAGGATGTTGTATGAACCAAAGTGCTTGCACTTGGGAAAATAATGCTAAAGGCTTTTGTAATATATGAATTATAGGAGGGGACTTTGTATTTCAACATGGATGCTCATTGATGATATTTATATAGGTACGTTGGGACACATAAAAAAAAAAAAAAATGCAATTGGAACAACTTGAAAGTACAACAAATGTTTAGTTTTAAAACAAGTAGAAAATAAAAAGATTAACGTTTTTCCATGAAATTATAAATATAAAAATAAAAATACGAGTTACTTTGATACATAAATGAATACTTGAGATTATACATATACGAATGACTCATGTTTTTTCTCTTTATGACAATGAGTAAGGATATCCGATTTTATTATTTTTTATTTATTTATTTTAACTATAAGCACTCAATCACGACTTATGTTATTCTTCTTTATAATTTTAACCCTTGAACATGTTTAAATTTTGGCCTAAATTATTATTAACATGAATATAAATATCAAAATGAAGGCACAATCTCATGTTACTGTGATATAAAAATAAATAGACGAGATTCTACACATATCAACGATACATGTTTTTTCAAGGTCATTATGAGCTACTAAACACACATGATATCTAGAATATGATATGAATAGTTAAATTTAAACAAGATCAATCAAAACACCATGTCAGTTAAACAAAATCAAATCTTTCATGCAACAAAAATCTATAAAAAATACTAGGGGTGAGCATCGAGTCAAAGCCAAACCGGACCGGAAAAAATGGGACTGGATCAAGACCATTTTAGCCCAAAACCACGGACCGAGGACCGGACCAAATGTGTTCGGTCTGGTCCGGTCTGGTCTGAGAAAGCATTATTGGTTGGTTGTACGTAAGACCGGACCGATGACCGAACATGAGATAAAGTGTGGACTGAGGACCTGAACAAAATAGGTCTGGTCCACGGTCCGATATGCTCACCCCTACAAAATATTAATCGATATTAACACAAAATGAAAATTTTATGTAAAATCTCGTGTGTGCACGGATATTATACCTATATAAGTATTAATAATACAATATAGTTTTATAAAAATATCTTAAACATTACAAAACGATGGATATATAAATTGTTAAATATTTAACGTTACAACAAAATTATTGAAATTTTATTACACGTTATGCTATCTATCAAAACCCTCTGCATGCACGGACTCTAAAACTAGTTAAGAATATAGGATGTTAACCTAATGTGATATAAATTAAGTCAACCCTTTCTATAATCTTTTATATAATAAAAGAATTACATCATTTTAAAATGTTTTTGCAGAACCCTTCTTGTTAAAAAAAATAGACCAATAGCAGAGCTCGATTTTGCCATGTAGGCGAAATCGAGCAATATAATTTGGTCAAACTTAATAAATTTGATGAAAAATTTTGGTTTAGAAAAAAATGCATAAAAATATAAGTGTCAAATTTATGAAAACAAAAACTTAAAAAAAATGAAGTAATTAATAAAACTTTAGTCGTTGAATTTTAAATAAATTATATAGAGCTAAATATAAAATTACAAGTTTTTCATGTTTTTTAATAACTTTAGAAGAAAAAAATAATAATAATCCCTTACACTTTGTACCCCTTATACTTTATAATATTAACTTTATTTAAAATTACATGAGTATTAGTATTAGTTTTTATACTTTCATCTATTAAAATTGCAAAATTTGGTAAATATCCGAATTAGTTTTAATATACGTTAACTATTTTTTAAACTAATGTTAGTTTTGGACTTTCATCCATTAGAATATTTTTTTAAATAAAGACTCATGTTATTCTATTTAAAAGTTTAATTTATGCGTACACGGGTATGAATATTAAATGCGGCTAAACTATTAGTAACGGGAATATGAATATAAATGGTAAGCACGATTTACTGTGATATGAAAATAAATATACGTGATTCTACTTATAATAACGACTTATGAAATTGTTATTTAAAATTTATATATGGATATCTATAAAAGCATTTTAAAAATTTTACGGAACATATTTTAACTTCATCAATGCTCATTATGTGCTACTAAACTCGCACAAACTTATGAAAATATAATTTTCCAAACAAAAATGTACATTAGTAAGCATGATATGATTGTTATTCATAATCAAAGAAATGAATCAATCTTCAAAAATATCTAAATTTGTTACATATTTTAACAAAAATATAAGTAAAAGAAATTTCACAATTACAAAACACATCGTAAATTGATAGCACGGGTTTGTAAAACTAAAAACATATATCAATAATATCTCATGCAAGTCAAGTATCATCATGTGATTTTGCTTGAATAATAAAATATAATTTTTAATTTAAAAACATTCTCCTAAAATAATAGGTAGATTATGACATATATACATGTGATTTTTTATTTTTAGTCAACCAAGTAAAACCATTTGAAATATGTTAATTGATTCATTTGTTAATCGATAATAATTGCACTAAAGTGAAAGGTCAGTAAGGATTCAAATAATCCTAAAAGACTTGCGAATGTACTCTTTGTCATTTTTTTCATGCATTTATAATTTACTTATACAAATAATAATAATTTCCTTGTATAGTTCGGTCTCAGAGAAAATTATTCTTATACATTATATGTAAAGGTAAGATTAAATTTGAATTCTACTCATTAAATCTTTTTTTGGTTTCTCTCTATGTAATAAATAAGCTATAGTGTAAGCATCTATATTAATTTGGTAATTTTATGATCAAGCATGAGAAGTAAATAAACAGCTTATGAAAATACAATTTTCCAAACAAAAAAGGTACATTAGTAAACATGGTATGATAGTTATTCATAATCAAGGAAATGAATCAATCTTAAAAGCTATCTAAATATGCTAAATATTTTAATGAAAATATAAGTAAAAGAAATACCACAATTACAAAACACATCGTAAATTGATAGCACATGTTTGCAAAACTAAAAGCATATATCACTAACATCTCATGCAAATCAAGTATGATCATGTGATTTTGCTTGAATAATAAAATATAATTTTTAATCGAAAATCATTCTCCTAAAATAATAGGTAGATTATAACATATATACATATGATTTTTTATTTTTAGTCCACCAAGTAAAACTATTTGAAACATGTTAAGTAATTCATTTTTTAATTGATAATAATACATAATCAAAACGAAATTTTAAAAACCATGTGCGTGTACAGGTATTATAAGTAGCTCTTTCTTGCATATATTGACATGATTGATAACCAATATTGAATTTGCATAATGAAATTCTCCGTAAGTCTACTACTTAGCATTACCCAAAGTATAGTGAACCGAAGAGGTTAAATATTTCCAAAAAGTAGTCAACATATAACAATGAACCATTTCAGGAGTGTGCTTAATTACTAAAGGACGACGTTTTTCTTTGTTCATGTTACTTGAAAAATGCGAGCTTTTGACTAAGATGTACGTAGCTTAATTATGGGGTATTTGTGTGACCGTTTGCGACCTTTCCATGACCACCGTCAAATAGAGTGATGATTGGCATGACTAACTCATAAGACTAATTTTATGCCTAACAAAGAGATTGAGACACTTGGCTAGATCAATGGTAGGTATGAAAAAGAAGATTTAATGCAATCCATGTGTCACACAATGAGTTGTTTAGGCATATTTTTAGGCATATCACTTAGGTATGAGAATCATTTTCCCCGTCAAATATGTAGCTAGTAAGGTTTGAATCTTGAACTTCTTGTGAAGAAGTCAACTGACTTGTCATTAGACCAACTGGTACCTTACCACTAGCTAGGCCTCTTGTTAGAAGTGTGCTTAGTCAATTACAATCAAATAATTCAAAACTGTTTTTAAGTTTAAAGAAATGCTTAGTCCATCCAAACTGTGATCTTAAACAACCTCTAATTGTATAATATCTTCCTAATAAATAATTTGACGATTACCTAAGTGTTCACGGGTGTTAACGGTTCGTCACATAGTTACATACTTCCTTCTAGTTTTCAAGACAAGCTTTTTGCTTGATCTTCTTCTTGTCATAGTCTATTGTGTTGTTATGTATTTTTTGAGGTTTAATTTATTTCTTATAAAAGGATATAGCTTAATCATGAAATAATATACAAATTGAAAATTCAAATTATCATGTGTTAGAAAGTGACATATACCATATTTGTTTGTTCCTTAGCTTGTCTCTCCATGTGATCGAGGGGTGTCCTTGAATTTGTCATTGAGCACAACACCCTTCAATATGCGATCCATCCCTGGATCAATAAGTTACATACTCCATATACTTAATAAAGATTTATTATGGTGTGTTTCTTTTTTTTCCTTATATAAGCCTCTTAATTGGGAGGATATCATAAATTAAGCTTTATCGATATAGACCATTTAAGAGATTTTTATGGGCCTCACTTAAAAAATAATAATATTAAATTGTATCCCTTAGCTAAGAGAAAAAAAGAAACACCCCCTAAAACAGATTAATGTTTTGCTATTGATGGATTAAGAATTTATATCCAAACGCTGTTATCAAAAACAAGAAAAACAGTACGTGAAAAAAAAAATGAAGAAAAGAAAAGTGAAGGTTTATTTAGTTGTGGTTAAAAACGTGTAATGGATGAGGTGTGTCGCGCGTGACTCTCGACATGGAGCAAGTGGCTTACGCGTGGTTCACGAGTGACTCGGACACGAAGCTGGTCGGGTCACTCGAAAGGAGAGAATAAAGATTATACTGTGTGATAGAGTGTGCGTGAAAGAGAGTGTGTGTTGCTTGTATGAGTGGTGACAGGTGATTATGACGAGTGGTCTAGCTTTGTGAGAATTAGAGAGGGCTTATGCCCCCCTAAAGATTTTTCTTTTTTACATCATATACCCTTGATGCACAATCATTATTATAAACTTAAATTTTTTTTAAATAAAATTTAATTTGGCCCACCCAAACTTCATGAATTACAATTCAGCCCCTTCTAGTAAAGTTGTCCAAGCTCCGCCAAGGACTATGACGGTTTAGAGTGGTGAGTGGGTGAGTGACATGAATGAGAATGATATTGAAATAAGGGAAAATTTCAAAACTATGCCAAAATTTAAATTTGTGTCCACAATCGAGTTAGGAATTTTGCAAATTACAATTTTGGTCATGTGCGACCATGCTACTGCGCGACTCAATCATAATTAGACATGTGGCGTGACAAAATGTACCATTCTAATTATCAGGTGATACACTTGTCACATTTTGAATGGGTAGCACATTTGCCTTGCTCGACCGGCGGCTGTGCGGCCCATTTAAAATGTGACAAGTGTGTCACCAAATGATTAGAATGATACTTTTTGTCATGCCATGTGTCAACTTTTCAATAGGGTCGCGCAGTAGTACGGTCGTACATGACCAAAATTGAAATTTGCAATATTCTTGACTACATTGTTGACATAAATTCAATTTTTGGTGTATTTTTAGAATTTTCCCTTAAAATAATGTAAGGTTGGGTGAGTAAGGATTACCAGAAGTTTAAAAACAAAAAGTTATGGATTTTTAGCAATACAATAAGTGTTAAATCAAATGAGAAGAAAAATTAATATGAGAAGGATGAGAAAAAAATCATAATCAAATATTTCTGTACCTATAAAAGTAGATGCATCTAACCGTAAAATTTTCCCTCTTATTTGAAATGTGTGGCTAGAATTCCTTCTTATTTTTCTCATATTAGTTTTTCTCCTCATCATATTCCTTCCCATAATCTAATTGATATATATTTTAACATATAAGAATAAGATGATTGATTGATTACAATGCTCAATTATAGAAAACTGTGACCAAAGGGCCTCTGGTCTAGCGGTATGGAGGTTTTACCCTCCTAGGCAAGGTCTCAAGTTCGAGTCTTGTCTAGGGCGATAGGGGTTTCCTCCCGCGTGCGTAAAGGGAAGGGTGTCATTGTCTTCTGGGCTGGACCCAACCTGGTTGTGTGGGCTCGCTACGCCTTCTGGGCTAGGGGCCATGTAGCCACAATTGACGTTAAAAAAAAAATTATAGAAAACTGTGACACAAAAAGCTATGGAAATGATAAAGGTGGGTAAGAAAAAAACATGCATTCAGGAGATGTGCATGTGAGCTTTAGAGATGGATTGATATCATGTGGTGGTGGGGAAGGTTTACAGTTTTTCAAAATTTTGCAAGCAACTTGCCGGCAAGTAACACCTAATTTGGTCAAGCAAGATTTCATATCTACTTTCTATACAAAGTTTTGATTGCCTGATTGGCATATTGTGTTTGTATTGGCATGAAATCATTAAATTTTTTCGAAAAAGTATAAGATTGTTTTCGTTTTAGGGGCATTTACATATATCATCAAGGAAACTTCAATATGTACATATTTCCGTTAAGCATGCTTTCATAGCATTGTATATTATGCATTGAAACCTTGTGTTTTGGAAAAATATGTAATTCCTCCTTCGTTTTACTAAATACCACACAAACTTACTATATGTCTCCATCGAGACTTGAACTAAAACTCAAGTATATTCACATTCATGTCGGCCTAAAACAATACGTATTTGTCAATACTCTATACCACACGGATACCAAAATTAAAGGCAGGTAACATTGGGCCCAGAGTTGCTCCATGGGCTTACCTGTAATCACATAAAGATTTACTATGTACTATTTCTTTATCGATGCAATAATACTGTATTATATTTCGTTGATTTGCCTTTTCTAAACGTGACATCTAATCAAAGTTATAGGTAGAGTTCATGAAAATTTCATGACTATATATGCATTATTACTTTATGCATTTTTATTGAGCTTTTTCCTTTCAAACGGAACTCATTTTATCAGTTTCTAATGCATATAATCAACATGAAACTTTTAACGTGTCTACTTATCATAGTTCACACGATGTGTCATGCACTAATTCTCTCTTTCAGTTTGCATAACTCGAAAGGAATATCATTTTTTCCAATTGCATAACTCGAAAATAAACAAGTTTGAGTGCATAGTTGTTTGGGTTCTGAATCCTAAGCAGAAGAAACCCATCACGACAGCTCAAACAGACAATGAATGTGTTCCCATTTGACATTTTCTACTTCACTTCCATTGTCAGCCCTCTTATTTTTCTTCAAAATATTATTATTCTAATACAAATGTATTTATAAAAATAATTTGCACTGATTTCTTGGAGATATGACATATAAACAACTATATCTTCAGGTCATAAAGATAGAATAAAATCTGTTGTATTGCTTAATTTGGCTATTTTGGCATGAAAATAATTCTACCAAAATATAAACTAGCTCTTTATCAAAAAATATAATCATAAATAGTACTCCCTCCGTCTCATAATTATTGTCCACATTTGACTTTTTTTGTCTTTAACTTTCAACTTTGACCGTTAATATTTTTCTTTGTGATATATATTACTTGATGCAAAATATATAAATGGATTGAGTTTTAAATGTATTTTCATTCGTATAATTTTCATCAAGTATTATATAATACAAATAAAAATATTTAAGGTCAAACTAGTTAGTTAGAAGCTTTGTAACCGAAAGTTAGTTACAAAAGTTAGTTATAGAAAAGTAGTTATTAGTAAAACCGGTTGGAACTATAACCGAAAGGATACAATGGTTGGGTCATACCGATTCAAACCTTATATATACATATGTATTACATTCGTTAATGGTTAATGACAATTTAGATTTTACTTATTCATTTACTTTGCAACTTAAATTATCGATCTAAAAGAAAGTGGGATAACATACAAATAGGATTGGATGCAGCACATGGTCAGTAAGCAAATCTACTTGCTTGTATTTTCGGTACAATCATGAAGATTCTTAACCGTATTGGGTGTTCTATTTGTAGGGCTAGAATACCTACATCATGGATGCAAACCACCAATAATCCATAGAGATGTCAAGTGTAACAACATCTTACTGACTGAAGCATTTCAAGCAAAATTAGCAGACTTTGGGCTGTCCAGAGCTTTTTCAGCAGAAGGTGGTACCCATATTTCGACAGTAGTTGCTGGCACCCCTGGCTATCTCGACCCAGAGTAAGTTTCCTAATATTAATTAAATTTATATTTGCAGCAACAGAAGTAGCCATGCGGTAACAATCCTTCTTAATTACACTTTTGTTTATTTAAATTTTGCGGCATTCATCAATTTTCTAAAGTGAAATGAAGTTTTTTTTTTACTATTCAATACATAATTAAATATAATGTAGAGCAACAAAAACTGCGTTTATATGTAACCTATTGACCGCTATACCTAAAATTTGATTAAAGTCCATAATATGAAAACAATGACTCAATTTCTTCATAATTTGGCAAAAAAATTCCAACATAAATGCAATAGTGAATTAGTAATGATAAAATCCATTACCTTGCACATTCATTACATTGTGGATTCCTTTTCGTTGTGATTACATTATGTCCTCTTCAGCATTATTAAAAAGTAAGTAACAAGATAACATGAACAAACCATACAGTTAAGTTTCGTTTGTATGTTATCCATATATCATATGGTATAAATGTGACACCAATTTTGGCTTATTGCAGGTATTACACGTCAACCAAGTTGACCACACATAGTGACATTTATAGCTTTGGGATTGTGCTTCTAGTGCTGATTACAGGAAAACCAGCAATAACCAAATATGACAACGAGAAGATACACATAGTCAGATGGGTTAATCTAATGCTCAAAGATGGGAATGTGAAAAATATAGTTGATCCAAGGCTACTAGGTGATTTCAACATCAATTCAGCATGGAAGGCAGTAGAAGTGGCAATAGCATGTGTTGACCAAACACCCCGCAAAAGACCAAACATGATCGAAGTGGTAATGACATTAAGTGAATGCTTGGCGATACAAAGAGCTAGTCAAGAGACAAATTCGAAGGACTTAAATGGAGTCATTTCTGTTGATCTGGAGTGTTCTGATGGTCCGAACGCAAGATAGTGAATTAAGAACACATTTTGGTGGTGATATTTGTACGTGCGATGATTTATATGTCTGTTGTGCTTATTGGTTTCTTGGGTGCATTTTTTTATTGTTTGGATTGTTTACAACAAGCTTTTGTGTTTGGCCTTTTTGGTTTGAATGAATCCCAGCCTATTTAGTAACAGACTCAAGTCTAGCCCAAGCCCTACATCACTAAACACCTAACCTGAAGTCGATAAAAATAAAATTAAAAGGTCGCTATTTCTTTTAAGTCAACTATACCAATCAATGTTGCCAACTACAAGAAGAAACAATATAGAATACTGATAATCAAATTTTAAAAACTTCAAGTCAAAACCTGGCATCACCAACAAGGCAACAATGATACAAATATTCCCTCTTCTTCCTAGCAATGATTCCAGATTTAAATTACCTTTTATTGTCAAACAAACTATATTATCAAGTTATTAATAACAAAACATATCTGAAATCGTTTTAACAACGGATAATATTGGACAATTGTGGTCCAGACCATACCTATCAAGAATTTGTCAACCCCATTATATATAGTTATGAAACAAGAATGATGCAGCCATGCTCCATGGTGAATGAAAATTTCCTCAAATAAGCTGCACAGCATCTTACACATGTCATAATGAAAGATTTGAAAAGAAACTGCAGCACAGCGTCTTACGTATTCTCAACTTATTTTACAATAGAAACAAGGGACAGTAGAGTAAGTTCTAGCTAAATTTAAATGCAAATATCAAGAAAATTAACAAAATTATAAAAAGATAACACTTTATTTTAGTTTCTTCCCAACTTAAAAACACGTTAAAAAACTTGCTACACCTTCTTTTCATTTTCTTATCTCCTATAATAACTACTCATGAACATACACTATTGCTCGTCTAAAAGCACAATCAATATCAGGCATCATTAACTGTCGCACGAGTATATAACAATAAGGAAAAATGGTATAATATTGGCAACATTGTGTGATTGCATTTTTGAGATATTAAGTGCAATAAATTTGATTATAAGATGTATAACCAGCTCGCACTATAACAGTTCATGTTTTTATATATTTTCATAAGTTTTCATCCGTTTTTATACATTTTTGTTCGTTTTTATATGTTTTGGTCCGTTTTTATATGATGTTAGCAAGATGTAGTGCTAGCTAGGTTTTGTATTCGTTATAATACATTCATATGTTTTGCACGTTTTTGCTCGTTTTAATACGTTTTCGTTCGTTTTTACATGTTTTCGTTCGTTTTTATACGTTTTCTTACATTTTCAAACGTTTTCATTCGTTTTTATATATGTAAAAACGTATAAAGCATATGAAAGCTTAAGAAAACATATAAAAATCTAAGAAAACACATAAAAAATAAACGAAAACATATAAAAACAAACGAAAACGTATACAAACAAACGAAAACATGTAAAAACCGAAAACGTGTAAAAATGAATGAAAACGTAAGAAACGAATGAAAAAGTATAAAAACGGATGAAAATATGTAAAAACGCAAGAAAACGTATAAAACGAACGGAAACATGTAAAAACGAATGAAAACGTATAAAAACGAACGAAAACATATAAAACGGATGAAAATGTAAGAAAAATGACGAAAACGTATAAAATCATATAAAAATGGACGACAACATATAAAACATAAGAAAACGGACGAAAATGTATAAAAACATAAGAAAACAGATAAAAATATATAAAAATGGATGATAACGTATAAAAATGTAAGAAAACGAAATTTTTATTTAGAGTAAACTGCAAAAATCATCCCTGTGGTTTGTGTAAATTTGCAAGAATCATCCCTATCTCAAACGTTCAGCATAAATCATCCCCAAGTCCATAAACGTTTAGCAATAATCATCCCTGAGCACTAACGTCGTTAGTTTTATCCGTTAAATGTTAAAATAATATTTGCACGTTAGTCCCTCCGTTAATTTTTTTTGCACCGTTAATCCTCATTTTTTAAAATGAATTATACGTTTTCATCTGTTTTTACATTTTGTCCGTTTTTTACGTTTTCGTCCGTTTTTATCCATTTCTTTACAGTTTTTGTCCGTTTTTGTTACGTTTTCGTCCGTTTTTTCACGTTCTCGTCAATTTTTTACGTTCTCGTCCGTTTTTTAATGTTCACGTTCGTTTTTTAATGTTCTCGTCCATTTTATTTTGTTCTCGTACGTTTTTTTTCGTTTTCATCTATTTATTTTACGTTTTTGTTCGTTTTATCTATTTCCCACCCACCTCCGCCACCGCCACCCACCACCTCCACCTAAACCCACCACCACCCACCACCTACCACCACCACCACCCACCACCTCCACCCACCACTACCACCGCCACCTACCAACACCCACCGCCACTACCAAGCACCTCCGCCCACCACCGCCACCTACCGCCACCACCACCCACCTCCACCACCACCACCCACCACCTCCACCCACACCCACCACCACCCACCACCTACTGCTACCACCACCCACCACCACCACCCACCGACTCCTCCAACCACCACCCACCATCACCACCACCACCACCACCACCCACCGCTACCACCACCAACCCACCACCGCCACCCACCAACGCCCACCACCACCACCACGCATATAAAATCATGTATAAAAACGTGGCAATGGGTGGTGGTGGCAGTGGTGGGTGGTGGTGGCGGCGGTAGTGATGGTGGTGGTGGCGGTTTGTAGTGATGGTGGTGATGGGTGGTGGTGGCGGTGGTGGTTGGTGGTGGCAGCGGCGATGGTGTTGGTTTTGGCAGCGGCGGTGGTGGTGGCGGTGGCGGTGGGTTGTGGTGGCGATGGTTGGTGGTGGTAGTGGCATCGGTGATGATGGTGGTGGTGGTGGTGATGATGGTTGGTGGTGGCAGTGGTGGGTGGTAGTGGCGGCGATGGTGATGGTGGTGGTGGGTGGTGGGTGGAGGTAGTGGGTGGTGGGTGTTGGTGGGTGGCGGTGGTGGGTGGTGGCGGTGCTGGTGGTGGTGGTGGGTGGTGGTGGCGGTGGGTGTTGTTAGGTGGCGGTGGGTGTTGTTAGGTGGCGGTGGGTGGTGGTGGGTGGAGGTGGTGGGTGGTGGTGGCGACGGTGGTGGTGGTGGTGGTGGGTGGTAGGGGCGGTGGTGGGTGGATGTGGTGGGCGGTGGGTGGCGGTGGTGGAGGTGGGTGGTGGCGATGGTAAATGTAACAAAAAATGGAAAAAAAAATTGATAAAAACGGATGAAAACGTAAAAAATGGACAAAAACGTAAAAATGGACGAAATGTAAAAACAATCGAGAACGTATAATTCATTTTAAAAAATGAGAATTAACAGTTCAAAAAATATTAACGGATGGACTAACGGGCAAATATTATTTTAACACTTAACGGATAAAACTAACGACGTTAGTGCTCAGGGATGATTATTGCTGAACGTTTATGGACTTGGGGATGATTTATGCTGAACGTTTGAGATAGAGATGATTCTTGCAAATTTACACAAACCACATGGATGATTTTTGCAGTTTACTTTTTTATTTATTTACTAACGACCGTTAGTATAAAGGAATAACGATGCATAGTTTAGCTTGACTATATACATACAATAACACACATTCAAAAATTTTGTGATACAATGATAAAAAATAAATAAATAAATGGCTACATATAATCACAAACATGATAAAGTATGATGCATTTTTTTGTTATTTATCTCTAATATGTAATACTATGAGGGTAAGTAAAAGTTTAATCACATAACTTGAGTGAACTTATATTTAATAAGACAAATACTATTTGATTTGGTTTTTAGAGTATAGAGTAATTTACAAAATGATATGTTCTAAGTTTTAATCATTTACTCTTTTTCTTTTATTTTTCTTAATTATTCAATTTACAATTATCGTCACAACTTGCAGACTATATCATATAAGATAAAAATGCATGGACAATTCTTTAAAAAAGGGGCCTAATTAAGTCAACCCTTGTCATCATCAACGTTGACATTCCCTCCATTTCATATTCTGATTCCATATTTGACATTTAAAAGTTTTTAGTTAATTTCTTTTCAGATTTAAAAATGAAGTTTATTAAAGGGACGGGAATCAAGATTACTAATTAAATACTCCCTCGTCCCGAAATTATTGTCAGGAGACAAAAATCACATAGTTTAATAAAAGTGGGGCCATATTAATTTTCATCCACTCAAATAGAATATTCCCCCACTAAACTCTCTAGTTTTTACTTAAAAAGCAAATAGGACAATTATTTTGAGACATCCATAATAGGAAATATGGACAATAAATATGAGACGTAGGGAGTAACACTAGAAACACATTAACTGGGGTGCAAATTCTTTTTGAAGTATACTAATTAAATAACACTAGAAACACATTTCAATAGACCGTGCGCATTTAAGATACATTTAAGAAAAATAGGCTTATTTTTTTATTTTTTTTCATTAATTAACGCCATATCGAAAATATCACGGATGTCTCGACCCCGTAAAATCCCCTTGTTTCGTCACATGCAATGTATCAATAACCATTATAAAGTTATGATCTAATATCACCAACAAATTATGAGAAACAACAATAACAAGAATAAGTATTAAGAGTAATGGATTTTTTTTTAACTTGTTTAAGCTTTAACTCATTAAACAAAGTGAGATTACTATATTTATAATTTAGTTGATATTAATAATTTCTTAAATTAACCATATTTACCAAATTTATCATTATTTAAAGTTTTTTAAAGAATAAATGTATTTATTTAATGCTTTAAACTTGTGCTAACATGACACAAGTTAGAAAAACCCTGAGAATAATACTGTAAATTTAAAGAGTGATAGATTTAAGGGCAAAATATAAACTGAGTAGAAGATTTAGAACCAACCATTCTGACTTCAAGGTTTGAAAGTATACCAAGTCCACAACTCAAACTAAAATATGTAATCATATAAGCTTCAACAAGTAAAAGGTTTATTAAGGGGTACTCCTTTCGTCCATATTTATTATTCATATTTTCTTTTTAGGTTGTTTCAAGTTTACTATATTAACCTCATTTGAGATTATAATTACAAGCTTTAAAGAAGTTTTAAATTAATTGGTTAACAGTAAAACTGTCTTTTGTTCAAAAAGTGAAAAAGTAAAAGCTATAATGATGATGTTTTCTTAAACTATGTGTTTTTTGTGGGCAAACAATTACTGACGAAGGGAGTAATTATTAAACACTCAACGACAGCATCAATGCTTGCTGATAATACTAAACTACCAAAAAAGAAATTAAAACGTTCAAAATTGTTCCTGCCATTCTAATGACAACATTGAATAGAGAAAATTTAGCAAGAAACAACAACACTTGCAATATAAGAAAACTACTCGCAACTCTCATTCCCAACAGATATGTCATACAAATACCATAATGCATCATCATATCAGTTCAACAACATAGTAGATCAGAACCTAATTATAAAGAATCCTATGCAGTTTAAATTTTTGTTAATAGATTTTTATAAATGATGGTTTTTCTAGTATTTGGAAACCTCCTTTGTTTTCTGTTTCAAAACTAATTTAATTCTTCAAGATATTTTGTCCTAGATAAGGTCGACCACCAACCTCTGCAAAATGTTGATTCCGTAAATAAACTAAACATCTTATTTAAAACGTCCAAAATTGTTCCCTATCATTCTAATGACAACATTGAATAGAAAAAATTTAGCACGAAACAAAAACTTTTACAATAAAGGGTAGTAACAATAGCATGACAAAAAACAATAGTAGTCAAATACGTCTTTAATAAGAAAACTACTCGCAACTATCAATCCTAACAAATAAGTCATACAAATACGATAGCACATCATCAATTCAGTCTAATATCTATGATAAAAACCCTATTATATCAAATCAACAACATAGTAGATCAGAACCTAATTACAAAGAATCCTATGTGGCTTAATTTTTTTTTAAAACAAATATTTATAAATGATGGGTTTTATAGTATTTGGCAACCTCATTTCTTTATGTTCAAAACTAATGTTAATCTTTCAAGAGATTTTGTCATGAATAAGGTCGACCACAATCCTCTACAAAACATAAACATGAGCATAATACCCAAGGAGATTACAACAACCAAAATCCTAAAAAATAGCATAAAACCGAAATCTTAAAACAACTCTGCATTTAATGTTTCCCTTAGAAAACATCAAATAACTAAACATGGACCCTTGTAATCATCATGTGTTAATACAAAGTTACAAAACATTGATAGGCAAAACAAAAATTAGATAAACAAACATGATCCTAATAAGTAATGGGATTAATCCTAACATGCATTTAACATTGGCATAAGAAAACATCACAAAGCTAAACATAATAACTACATGGAAAATCTGTGAGGACAACCGGCTATGATCAAAACAGAGCATATTTACACCAATAACAGTTTCATGCACCACATATTTAGCAAAATTTCTGTAAACCCTAATTACGTGAACATAAAAAATTAAAAAGTTGCAACAAAAAAAGCATCAAAGAGTTAAATTAAATTGCAGACTTACACCTTCCAAACCACATACTCAATTTCAACTTCCCTAACTGATAATCGCAAACAAATATCCAAAAAGAATAATAAAAAAGCAAGAAAACTACTCCAAAAGAAGCTTCAAAATTCTTTTCGGCAATGACAAGATGAAGATTACATGGAAGGTAGATAACTTATTATTTTGGAAATCCCCACCAAACCTTCCATGTAGAATATATATGTGAATCATATTGATAATGGAAACAGGTGTTAAGCATGCAACTAAACGTGGCAACTTAGTGGAAAATCCAACAACGCACACAGCTTATCATATAGATAATGGAAAACAAGTGTTAAGCATGCAACTAACCCCAAAGATTTAGATGCAACTTAGTGGAAGGTGTACGAAACAAATGATAGCGGAATTTTGCAAAACTACAAAAGTTTTACAATCCTCCTAGGCAGTGTACCTAACCGTTGTAGTATAGTGTAGTATATGCAAGACACGGAAGATTGATCGTTCTCTAGAGGAATAGTGTTGTGAAGGTCGAAGTGTATGACAAATTAGATCTAAAGGTGAATGATGATTCTTTTTGTATATATTTATATTTTTTAGAAAGCAAATTAAAATATCTCGGGGTTTGAAGAGTGAGTTTTAAACTATTAATTAACCTAATTAACTAATAATACGGAAAATAAAATTGGTAAACTTCTTATGATAGGTAAAGGTGTTTACTTAGAATTTCCTTACTCCCTAGTTATCTCTTATTATTATTCGAATTGTCACATCATTATTTTAATTAGCGTATTGTATTCCTTATTATTAGTCATAGAGTGGTGCCGAAATCCCTGACTATATGAATGTACATATAAGTCTTCTATAAGAATCCTAAGGTCAACATCCGCAGTTATGCAACGTTTGAAAATTATATGACTCCTTAAAACTCTTACTATCAACAAGCCGCAACGTTTGGGTAGATTTATTATATATTTATCTTAACGTTTATGTTTATAAACGTGTTTGTCAGGTTGTGTGTTTACTTGAGAATATATTAATAAATATATAACTATGATCATACTACGTGTATGTTCATTTGCATGTGTGTGTCTCATCTATACGTGTGTAGTTATAGAATTATACAATAAACATTATTATGCTTAGATTGAACAAAAAAATTACTGTAGTAAATAAGAATAACCAATTTTCTATGTAATACAAGTTTATTGGTATAAATTTGCCATGCCAAATATAAACAGTTAAAAACCGAAAAATTGAACCAAAACTGATAATAAACCGAAAAAACCAAACTGCCAAAAACCGAATGGTTTCAATTTTGGGTTATATAAAAACCGAATATTTTGGTTTTAGTCAAACACCGACGCAAACCGAACCGTGCACACCCCTCACACCAATAGTACACAAAAAGTACAAAGGGACTCACATAAAAGTAAACTTGTCTGTACTTTTATGTGGGTTCTTGTGTATTTTTCCGCGAGTCCATATGTACTTTTAGTATGCTTAACTTGTAGAAAAACCCATATATTATATTATATCAATATACTAAGCATAGGGCTTTAATAGCCCACTTTGCTAACCCGAGATATTTTAACCGGCCCTTTTGCCAATTTGATATAACCCGAAGATGGTCCGACTGTTCACCATCACTCACAAACGCTTTTCACTTTTGGGATCCGACCACTTTAACTCCGATAACGCCACCCACCGCCAATTAGGTCCGATCCAACGGGTTTTAAAGTTGCTACAGTTGCCTGTGAGGGGGTGTACAGTGTTAGGAACAGTAAATTGATTTTTTATTCGTTTTGTGGCTGATTTTAGGCCATTTGTTCTTGCTACAGTTTCTTGAAGTTTCCTATCCACATCTTTGTGTTAGGTTGGTGTACATAATCTTCCACATAGTAGATTGGGGTTTTTTTTTTGTGCTTATAGAAAGAACCTTACCCAGATTTGTTGGTGTGTGAAAATTGCTTGCGAATTTTGTTAGAGGTTTGGGTTTGTTGAGCTTTTTTTGTGACTTTCCTTCTTTTGTGTTGTTGATTTTTGCATGCTGTCTTTAGCCTTTTTAATTTGCTGATTTTCATGGTTTATGAAGCTAGGTTAGGTTAGTTATTGTAGATATGTGATACTTGATTTATTGGATTAGGGTTTCGGCACAATACTGTATTTTTTGATTAGGGTTTAGCCATGATTTTAGGGGTTTGATGCATTATGCTGTTTTGTTATAAATTTTGCTGCCTAACCAGTTATGTGTATTTGAAATTACGAGTGACCTCCAATACAAACCGCAGATACTTTTCCCATGTACCACTATGTGTCAAATGAATAACCTTAAACTAGGTCAAGAAAGAGGGAAGTCAGATGCTTTGGTAAATAAATATAGTTTCATCGGTTAGGCTTATTGTTTGAGGATTAAGGATAAGTTGTAAGTTGTTGAAATAAACACATCGACTTAGTTTTAGTAAGTGCGTTTGAGCGTTATTGGCGTTTTAGTGTAGTTTATTATTCTATGCCATAATAATATTATTTATTATTAGTTATTAGAGGCTAAGTAGTTTGGGCAATTGGATTTGAAGGTAAAACTGAAGCTGCAAAACGGCTCTTTTGTTGCAGGAAAACAGATATCTATTTTTAAGAAAATAAGGTTGTCGCTGATCCTAATAGAGGACGTACAAAGTGATATGAGTGAATGAAGCCTTACAAAATGTAAATTGCAATAGTTGAATTGTCACGTAAATTACTTTTTGCGAAGCGAACTGGGCTATATTAATAGGAGTAGATGGCGATTCTTATAAACCGTTTATGGTTCAAGCCACCGAGGAAATACGTTCACACAATAAACTTTTC
The DNA here is from genome assembly GCA_030686995.1 of Artemisia argyi. NCBI lineage: Eukaryota > Viridiplantae > Streptophyta > Magnoliopsida > Asterales > Asteraceae > Artemisia > Artemisia argyi. The sequence goes on along the minus strand of CM060689.1, from coordinate 10,608,297 downwards.
ATGCGATTTAAGACTCTAGACTAAGAACATACTAAAATGTAGATTAGTATAACATATCTATGCAGGTATAAATGGTTTGATAAGTTGTTTGAATAAAAACAGGCACCTGCACATCTACCATTTACAGTTTCATATGTTTTTTTGGCAGACAATATGGAGCGATGTCTTTAATAAGAGGTTTGCTACTAAGGTCTGCTCTACTTTTGCTAGAATCGGACATGTTCTTCGAGGCCGACGCTTTAGATTTCACGGTTGTGCTTCTGTCACCTTTATGCTTTACTTATTTCGTACACGGGACTAGCTACATTTCGAAATTGCAGGTTGCATAAATTTTGCATTATTCATAAACAAATAGTATGTGTTGAAGCTTAGAATTTCCAAGTCCAATATTAAAAAATACTAGGGGTTGCAAGATATTTAAAAAGTATATTGTTAGCATTGGTAGGTTGCAAGATATTAAAAAGGTATATAGTTAGCATCAGTAACCCCTAGGTCTGCTACATTTCAAGGTTGTAGAATTTTTTGATCGACTACTCCAGAAAAAAAATTGCATCATTACAGCTTATTGCTTAATACTTCGCACATCGCTGAATATTCTTCTGAATCTTGGTGAAAGGGTTAAATCAGAATTCGACCATGTGGCCATTGATGTTGCAGCGCTAATTGCAATGGTATCCATTTTTTCTGTTTTCTGTCAACTTCAGTTTTAATTATGCTCATTAAATCCTTATGTATTTGATATTTTCAAATTGCACTTGGTAATTTTCGGCCTTGCAGCCCCGACCAGTCTCAAATACATTGAAGACGTGAAAGCAACCAAAGAAGTTTCATTGGAAAAAGGTTTAAAAGGCCGGAAAAAACGTGAGCTTGATTCACCTGTACCAAATGAATCCGCCACTTCGAATTTGCAAAACATCATATCAAGATCCCCAGAAAGAAAGAACAAAAACAGGTTCCCGCTGAAGACGTTGCTCAAACAAAAGCCTGAAAGCTATAAGGTATACTTCCTGACACATACACAACAACATACACAACTTTAACAACATATATTGCCTCCATTCTAATACCTATACTATCACTAACTATATAATCAAACAATGGAAGGGAGTACGGTTCACTAGCGAGGCCAAGAGTAGCAACATCAACATACCTAAAAGTTGGTACTACATATCGTGCACTGACTGCAATTGGAAAGTTACACACGACGACAACATCTACAGTCGCATAGACCACGGTGACCAGCCACGTCCCTACTACAGGTAACAATTCATCAACCCCGCTCTTACAATCTTTTAAAGCTAACAAGAAAAAATAGCATGATAAGTTGCTTACGTAACTATAGGTATAACTTTAAAAGCCTCATCAAAGACCCATCTGCAAGAGCCCAATCACTTTCTTCACACCTGTCGCCGATGATATCACTGGATTCACATGTCAACAGTTAGTTAAGAAAAACACCCATGTAGATCCAAATCAAATCCCACAAGAAATTCTAGCAGCCGAAGGACAACGACGTGTGCTCCAGTTCCATTTCAACACGACGGGAAACAAAGCAGAATTTATACTCGAGACTGTTTTCACTTACAAAAAAAGACCGATGGAACAAGTCAGATGCATGAGGAACTTCAGGTAGGAATATTTATCCACCCATTAGAACACACATTAGTTTTAACAAATAGTTGATGCATCAATGTATAACTTTAACCAATTCTCAAATACAGGAACTCCAACATCGACCTCTCCACCAAGGCAGCAAGAAAAAGAGCCAACAAAGGCAGGTGCGACAAAGAAAGGTGATGCTGTTAAAAGACCACTATTTGCATAACCAGAGGACATGAAGAAACAAAACGGTACAAACATACCCTCTACTTCACATAAACATAAATCTTTATTCAACAAAATATCATACAGCCCCATGAAGTAGGCAGGACACACATTTTACAAAAAACACAATTACAGAACCAGACATACACATAACCAGAAAGTACAACAAACACTAATGTTAGGCACCAACAGGCCACACCACATTTATTAAAATTCTATCCACTTAAACACAAAATAATAGGTGTTCTTTGGACGCTGAAATGGGTGCCTTTGGGTCTGAAGTACGGTGTAAAATGGATGTGTATCGGGGCTAAATTGGATTGATTTGGGTGCTTAAATAGAAGCTCAAATTGGTGCGTTTGGGCACTGAAATAGGGACTGAAATGGGTGTTCATAGTATCTTTCTTACAACATGTGGTGGTCCAACGAAAGGTACAATCTGTTTGAACAGAATGAGGTAATTAGAATTACAATCATTAGATAATGGATATAAATTTAGGCAATCGAGTTAATAGTGCTTGACAAAATATTACAGACCTTTGAAAAAAATATTTGCTGTATTAGTTTGTAGAATGGCTAAAATGGTAACAAAAAGTATAATAATGTTCTGTTATCTATCATTTTGTAGTTTGCTGATAACGAAGACCTCCGATCGGAATGAATTGAGTCATTGACAATGTCTTTACAGTCGGTGCTGATGATTTTAGCAGCCTATTGATGCTCTCCTTCAGGTAATGTTCGTCCTGGAAAATTTTATATTTTTGTCTAATCACTTCTACTATAAAAATGGTAAACCATTAAATAAATGTAAAAATAGCGATAAAAGCTGCTGATCTTTTTAATACTGCTTCTGAGAAGTTGAATAGAAAGTTCGATTTTTGTCACACTTATTTGGATTTTACACAGCTTGAGGTGACACTTCCTATCTACATCTACTACACTTACGTATAAAAAATTTATTAGATCATTAGGAATCTTATGACATGTGTTAGAAGTTAATGGGAACTCATTGTTTAGTATAAATATTATAATTTTATTAAACTACTACGTATTAATTAAGTGACTTATGATTTATATGGCTGTTATTTAATTATTCATACATTATGCTTATAATGTGGTGACACCTCACGATCAATTAATCTTGATTGGTATATGTTAGGAATGACTCTTATGGCTTCGAAAGTTATCCTCAACTTGATTAGTAGCAAATAGCAACAACTCCGATATAGTTTTATCATTTTTAAACCACACAGAGATACCTAGAAGTTTAAAAGCTAAAATGGGTGTACCGTGATATATTTATCCGTCACTGATAAACAATCCAGGACACCTTTTAAATTGATTATTTTACACTCATTCTTAATGGAGTTGAAGTTACAAGTTTTACCTTTGGGTTAAATGCAATGCTTTATATAACCAAGCATTTCGCTTAAATTGTTGTTATGAGTTTACAATAAGCAGTTTCAGATGCCACTTCAGCAACAATATTTGTTACAAACTAAGAAAATCCAAACAAAATTTTCATAACTACTTATTTGTAAGCCGTTTATATAGATTGTGTGTTTTGCTTAATGATGAATGTGATATGATCGGCGATGTTAGTGTAAAGGCAAGCGTGCAAAGCTGCAACAGAAAACTATGCGGGCGGAAAAGGGGAGAAGCGCACTTAAGCAGGCGTTCATGGTTTTTGAATGGGTGAAAATGACCTTCCCCTGCTGCGTATTAATTTTTTATCTATACCAAATTTTCAACAACTTCCCCTGCTGCGAAAATGGCTTATACAAAATCTATAGGTTAATGTGTGAAAATGAGTTTTTTTGGCAACGAATTATGTTTATTTTCGTTACTATATATTGTTTCTACTGCCCTAATTGCCTCCTTCTTACAGCCTACATATGATAAATTATTAATGGAACTTTGTTGCAGGAATCAGCGGACAAGCCAACGAAGTTAGCTACAAAACTACATGTGGTAAGTCACCTTTGTGAGTGTACTTGCATTTTGATTTTCTTTGTAGTAATTATGAGGCATAGCTTTTGTGGTACGGAATGCACATGTAAGATCACAACACAAATATCTATATTATACCTTACTGATAGAGTTTAAAAAAGATTAAAAATGAATACGAATGTGTCAGTCCGTGTTGTATTTATAAGCGGGTGATTGTGTATGTATATATGTTTGATGAATGAATGTGTATGATAAAATTGGAGAGCAAATAAATTGGAATGATAATGAAAATTGTATGTTACAGGCTGTGGTGTAAGGAAATGGTTTGCTGTTTAAGGCAGCCTCGGTTGGTGGGTGGTGATGCAATGGCAAAATAGATGTGGGATTCACAGAATGTACCTTGAGAATGTCAAGTCTAATTGGGTACAGACCCCTTGATAAGAAAAAAACCACAGTTGAAGTTGTTATGTCTACGGGTTCAGTACTCTTTGCAATGCTTGCAGTTGGTGTCCTATTAAACACAGTCGCAACTGTCGTGGAATTTATAGTGAATTTCAATGTGTATGCTAGACTTATGAGGTGGAGTTTATGCAACTGCTATTGAGTTTATGAATCAGTTTTTTTTCCCGATCCAAAGGCAATATGGTACAAGAGAGTTTCACATCTATAACATTATATGACAATGTAAACTCAGTTTAATTAAGTTATTTTGTGATCTATATTGCTTCAACTCTGGACCTCTTTTTGTGGGCTAACTACCATATGAAAACATCCCGCGGCAACGCGCGGGCTTACAACCTCGTTATTACTACAAGATGAAAGGAACATACCGGTGTCAAAGCCTAATTTGACAAGGACAAAGCGAACAGTTTGAAATATTCCAATACATTTTCAGCAATCAACTAATCACAGAATAAGGGATAATATTGATTTATTTTATGGTCCAGCTCATAGCTATCAAGAATTTGTAGGCTAGGCTAGACAATTACAACCCCATAATATACAGTTTAATAACTAGAATGACGCTGGCCTGCCCCATGGTGAATGAAGATTTCCACGAAGAAACTGCACGGTATCTTTAACATGTTCATGAAAAAAAAAAAAAAAAAAAAAAAAGGAGAGAAGATGAAAGGTTTAAAAAGAAACAAAGGACCTTGACTTTTACGTAGTCTCGAGTCATTTTACAATTGAAAGAAAGGGACAGCACAGCAAGGAAAGTTTTGGCTAATTTTCAATGAAAAAAATCAAGAACACAATCATCAAAAGATAACCCACGTAACTCTTCCCAACTTAATTACACCTTAACACTCATGCACTGCTCGCTTTCTTATCTCCTACCTTAGTTGTGTCCACGTAACTCTTCATCCAATGGTAATGCACCTACATGAGCAATCACAGCCTTGACTACTAATGAGCTTAACAATTACTCATCTAAAAGCATAAACGTGCGATATAAGGCATAACAACCGTCACACTAGTAGAAAACTAAAGAAAAATACATTCGTATATATGCACAACACACAGAGTACAAATGCACATTTGACATATTTAGTGCAACATTTTTGAGTAGTAGATGTATAACCAACCTGGCAGAATTCAGTATATGATACCATACCAAGTATCCAGCTCAAACATTAGCATGCGTCCAAATCCAGAAGGTATAAGCGTAGAAGTTTATTCAACACAGATAATACAAATAAAATAGATGTAAATAATAGTATTAAAGGAGTACTAATTAAATAAACTAGGAAGTCTTTTAAGCAAGTATAAGATGAACCCATGTCTAGAGACTACAAGTAAGTGTTTCTTACACAAATAAATACTGTTCCAAGGTTTTCTTCCACTATTATTTCTGCTTTGTTTGATTCTCATATCAGTAACACTGCATGCTCAGAATGATCAATCAGGTACTAATTTAACCATAATTTCTAAAAAATGATCACTAAGCATCTCTATCTAATCTCTTGATTAACCTAGATCTCTTTGCAGGATTCATAAGCATAGACTGTGGAATTGTTGCCGGCTCAACCTACACTGATAACAAAACAAATATAAACTATGTATCAGATGCGGACTTCATAGATAGTGGTGAAATGCATAACATATTGCCCATATACAACAGTTTCGACGTTGATACAGTACAGCTTAACACTCTCAGAAGTTTTCCAGAAAATACGAGAAACTGCTACACCCTAAAACCGGACATAGGAAAGGGCAATAGGTATCTGATAAGGGCAAGGTTTATGTATGGGAATTATGACTTCAAGGGTCAACTTCCTGAATTTGAGATCTATCTTGGACCTGATTACTGGGATACAGTTAAAATGAATTTGTCATCTAAACAAGTTAACATGGAGATTATACATGTCTTGTCATCAGATTTCATTCATGTCTGTCTTGTTAATACAGGCCTTGGAATACCTTTCATTTCAGCAATAGAACTACGGCTTCTGGCAAATGATATGTACAAAGAAACTGATTTTGGTTCATTATACCTTTTCGCACGTGTAAATTTTGGAAATACATTTTCAACAGTCAGGTAAACCTTCTGGATTTTGTTTTATCAAAGCCAACCAGCTTACCCTTTGTTTTCTGACTTTGGATTCTTATCTTCAAGGGCCCAAAAGTACTAACTTCATTTTTCTTGGTTCTCAACTTAGGTACGGGTATAATCGTGACAAGTATGATCGACTATGGCATCCAATTATTTGGCCTAATAGTACTCTCTTATACACATTTGATAAAGTTTATTCAGGGCTTTTCACAACCATTGACCCACCATCAGAGGTCATGGGAGATGCCATATCTCCTAAATACCCGAAGGAATCATTAACTATAAATTGGAACAATACCAATGACGGATTTTTCATGTACATGCACTTTGCTGAAGTTGAAATACTAAAAAAAAACCAGAAAAGAGAATTCAACATTTATTTGAATGGCAACCTCTCTTAGAGCACAAGGTGCAAACGACGAAGGGGCCTTCGCCGTCCGATGTGGCATGGGCAACGGCGAGCCGTTGCTCGCTGCCACACCAATCACCCCTCGCCGTTGGTCACCTCCCCGTGGCCACGGCGAAGCAAACTTCTGACAAGTTGGCAGGTTATTTTTTTTCTTTCTTTTTCGTTGGGTTGTTTTTGGGTTTGGGTCGACACACAGAAACCAAAAATGGTGTTTTGGGTTGCTTTGTTTGTTCGAACAAGAAGAAAGAAAGAAAAAGAAATATGGTTTTGCTTTGTTTGTTCGAACAAGAAGAAAGAAAGAAAAAGAAATATGGTTATGGTTTTAGTGTGTGTTTTGGTTGGAGAAGAAAAAGAAAAAGCAACAGTTTTTTTTTTTTTTTTTTTTTTTTTTTTTTTTTTTTTTACAAAAGGAATGGGTACAAAAGGTGGTTTATTAAATTTTGATGAAAAGGAATGGGTTTTTTTTTTTTTTTTTTTTTTTTTTTTTTTTTTAGTTTTGATGAAATAAAATTAATGTGTTGTGTTATTTTTAAGTATTTGTGAAAAGAATTTAATTTTTTTTAATAAAATGAATAAAAAAATAAGTGTGTAAGAGGTGGGCCCGAATGGGGAAGTTGAGGTTTGTTGTTTGGTGAAGGGGGGTTTGTTGTTGTTAGTTGAAGTTGAGGTGTTTTGGTGATGCGGCATGGTGGGGCCCGAATGAGGAGGCAAATCTTGTTGCTGCACCTTGTGCTCTTATGGACCATTCTCTCCACTAAATCACACAGCCGCCACAGTCTATAACACAGAACCAGATACTACAGCACCACCGTATAAGCTCGAAATAAACAAAACAAAAAATTCAACCCTTCCTCCAATTATCAACGCTTTCGAGCTTTATACTTTAAAGCTGATCCCACAAAGGCAAACGGATGATCGAGATGGTAAGTGTAGAATCTGTCATTTGGTAGATAGAAAATAAAGTTTAAATATAAATAATTATAAATAAATTAAGTTTGGCATACGTTAACTGCTTCTGTCTCGAATGTCTTTTAGCTGCTGCAATTTGGGGTATTAAGTCAACTTACAGAATTACAAGACACTGGCAAGGAGATCCTTGTACTCCACAGGAATTTGTTTGGGATGGTATCGGATGCAGCTACAATGGTACCGATTTTCCTAGAATTGTGTTGTTGTAAGTGTACAATATCAAGATCTCCCTTCTCCAGGTTCAAATTTCGGTTCTGCTTGTAACAGTTTATTAACTATCAACTGAAAATCAGGAATTTGTCTACGAGCGGATTGGACGGAGTAATAGATCCTGGAATAGCTAATCTCACAATGATGCAAACCTTGTAAGTTCTCTTGTGGAGATACAGTAAAATACGAGTACAACAATTCACTCATACAACCATATTTCCGATTGTATGCCTTCCGGTTTCAGGGATTTGTCAAACAATAATTTAACAGGAACTGTGCCTAATTTTCTCTCTGAACTGAACTTCTTGAAGGTCCTGTAAGTTAGTAGCCCCTTTGATTAGCATCAGACAACTACCAAAGTGGTTAAAACTAATCTATCTTGCAATTTGTTGTAGCAATTTAAAAGGAAACAACTTCTTTGGACCAATTCCAGCAGCTCTCCTAGCCAAGAATAACACGGGATCATTGTCATTAAGGTTTGAAACACACTTTTGGACACCATGATTCAATTTAGCACAATTCAAAACTTGGTACTTCTAACATTATACCCTAATATCAGTTATGATGGGGAGAGTACGGGAAATCCTGCAAGTTCTTGTGACGAGAATGCTTGTAAAAATAAGAAGGATAACAAAATCATTGTTCTGTAGAATTATATTGTTCCCCGTATCTCATTATGATTAGCTAATGAGTATAAATACATAATACATGAGGTCAATGGGCTAGACCCAATAGCAACTAAATACATACATGGGCCTAACAATACATACTACTAACAGCCCCCCGCAGTCGGAGCGGGAGAGGGACGAACACTCAGACTGGATCTAAAATCATCAAACAATGCATATGGTAGTCCTTTGGTGAAGATATCTGCAAACTGGTAACGAGAAGGGACATGTAAGACACGAACATGCCCTGCGGCAACCTGGTCACGAACAAAATGGATGTCAATCTCAACATGCTTCGTGCGTTGATGTTGCACCGGATTGGAGGACATATACACAGCACTAACATTATCACAATAAACCAATGTAGCACGCTGTAATGGGGAGTGTAACTCTCGTAATAGGTTACGTAACCAAGCAGTCTCGGCAACAACATTAGCAACACCACGATACTCGGCCTCTGCACTGGAACGAGAAAGAGTAGCTTGACGCTTAGACGACCATGACAATAAGTTGTTGCCAAGAAAGACACAATATCCAGAGGTGGATCGACGAGTTGTGGGGCAACCGGCCCAATCAGCATCCGAATAACCAATCAGAGAAAGAGGTGAAGCGGAAAACAACTGAAGTCCATAATCAAGTGTACCCCGAACATAACGTAAAATCCTCTTAAGAGCTGTCTGGTGAGGTTCCCGAGGATCATGCATGAATAAACAAATCTGCTGGACCGCATATGATAAATCAGGTCGCGTGAAAGTAAGGTACTGAAGTGCACCCGCAATACTCCGATAAAGCGTCGGGTCAGAAATAAGAGGGCCATCAGCACCGAGTTTAGACTCGGTGTCAACTGGTGTACGACAAGACTGACAGTTGAGCATACCTGCACGCTCCAAAATCTCTAGGGCATACTTCCTTTGACAAAGGAACATACCTGTAGCATCACGAGAAACAGAAATGCCCAAAAAATAATGCAAAGGACCAAGATCAGTCATCGAGAACTCGCTGTGAAGAGAAGTAATAATCTGTTGTAGCAGTGCTGTAGATGAAGCAGTCAAAATAATATCATCAACATAAATCAATAAATAAGCAATATCAGAACCCTGGTGGTAAATAAACAGTGATGAGTCACAACGGCTATGTGTAAATCCAACCCGGGTAGCGTATCCTGCAAATCGCTGAAACCAGGCCCTAGGAGCCTGCTTAAGCCCATAAAGAGACTTCTGTAGAAGACACACGTGGTTGGGACGTTGTGGATCCCGAAAACCAGGTGGTTGATGCATATACACAGTCTCAGAAAGATGGCCATGTAGAAAGGCATTCTTGACATCGAGCTGATGAACCGGCCAATGTCGAGATGCCGCAAGACTGAGCACAGTGCGAATGGTAGCCGGCTTAACAACCGGACTAAAAGTCTCATCGCAGTCGACACCAATCTGTTGACTGCTACCATTAGCAACAAGGCGAGCCTTGTATCTGCTAAGGGATCCATCTGCAAAGTACTTGTGCTTAAACAACCACATAGAGCGAACAATGTTCGTGTCAGGTGGTCGTGGCACAAGAATCCAAGTTTTATTTTTAATAAGTGCATTATATTCATCACGCATAGCATTTTGCCAATTATGATCGGTGAAAGCAATATTGTAGGATTTTGGTATTGGGGATATGGTGGAGACATGACAATTATATTTAGGATTGGGTTGACGGATACCAAGACGAAGCCGAGTGACCATGGGATGAGTCGAAGTAGGATTAGGTTGATTATGATTTTGGGTTGATGGGTGGGTCGCGGCTGGTGTGGGTTCCTCAGCCATGATAGGAGGTGTTCGTGGTTGGGCTGATGATGAACTTGGGGAAGAGGGTTGTTGGCGGGAAGGGGTTGGTGAATTAGGGGGTGGGTTTGGGATAACAGGCTCGGTGATAGTAGGCCCACTAAAAATGGGCGCAGGTATGACAGTTGGTTCGTCATCCAGAAATGTGTACGAGGGAGCGGCATTGGGTGTAACCGAGCCATAAGGAAATACAGTCTCGTCAAAAGTGACATTTCGGGAAATGATAATTTTGTCGGTTGCAAGATCGAGGCACCGATACCCACGATGGTTGGATGGGTAACCAAGAAAGATACACGGTGTAGAGCGCGGTCCAAGTTTGTGGTTAGTATCGACATGAGGGTAGCAAAGACAACCAAAAACACGTAGAAACGTGTAATTCGGTTGGGTGTTGTAAAGGCGAGTGTGGGGAGTTTCATTGTTTATTGCGGTTGAAAGGAGGATATTAAGTAAGTGAGTGGCCATGTAAAGTGCCTCGACCCAAAAATGAGGTGGTAAGTGGGCTTGAAACAAAAGGGTACGGATTTGGTTATTGATGGTACGAATCATCCTCTCGGACTTCCCATTTTGTTGGGAAGTTCGAGGGCATGAGAAACGAATATGTATGCCATTTTTATCAAAAAGACGATGAAGGATATGGTTATCGAATTCACCACCATGGTCACATTGGAATGCCTTGATATCTGTTTTAAACTGATTTTTAACAAATGTACGGAATTGAGCAAATTTACTAAACGTGTCTGATTTATGACGCAACGGATAAACCCATACATAATGAGAGAAATGGTCTAAAAACAAAACATAGTATTTTATTCCACTAATACTCGGGAGTGGAGAAGTCCACAAGTCTGAGTGCACAATATCAAAAGGAGAGTTAACAATAGAATCCGAACTCACAAATGGAAGTCGCACGTGTTTGCCAAGCTGACAAGCATGACAAAGCACGGGAGACTTCACTTTATTACACAAAATACTATTACTAGAAATAAGAGAACGTAGCACGTCATTTCCAGGATGACCTAGTCGTTGGTGCCACGTATGCTGACTCGTGATAAAAGCTTGGGGGGAGGTGGTGGGCTTGGTGACGGGATATAGGTCGCCAGTACTGTCACATCGGAGAAGAGTTTGACGAGTCAAATAATCCTTCACAGAAAAACCAAATTCGTCAAATTCAATGGTACATTTATTGTCTCGAGTAAATTTACGAAGAGAGATAAGATTTTTAACAATATGAGGTGTGACAAGTACGTGATTAAGATGTAATGGTCGGTAGGGATTTGGCAAAGTGCTATGGCCAGTGTTGGTGACTGGTATTGAGGCACCGTCACCAACAATGACAGATGGATAAATACGCTCGTTAAAAACAGAACTTAAATTATTTGCATTGGAATTTAAATGTAGAGACGCACCTGTATCCATGTTCCATCCGGCGTCTCCAAAATCCTGTAGAGTGAGTGTACTAAAAGCTTGAGGCAGTGCGGTTTCCTGAGTGTCGACATGGGCCTGAAGCTGTTGGTGGACCGAAGAACTAGGCCTGCGATGAGTAGTAGACCCACGAGAGGCCTGTTGGGCCTGAGTGCCACGCTGTTGGGATGATTGAGATAGTAATCTCTGGTGCTCCTGAAGAAGTTGAGTATAAGCTGCAAGAAGTGGGCCATGGCCCAAAGTGGCTGGATTAAGTTGTGCACTGCCCTGACCATAGTGACGAGTTCCATAACCATTTGAATGGTTATTATTATAGTTCCCAGTTCCATAACCATTTGAATGGTTATTATTAAAGCTTCCTGTTATACGAGAGTTATTACTCCCATGAACAAAACGACATCTATCCCCATACGAGCAATACCCACGAGAGAAGTTGTTACAAACCGAGGTCGACTTGGGGATCGAGGAACGCGAAGTGTTACCTTGGTTACGAGCGGAGCTAGGTTGTGCAACGAGTGCAGTCGGGGATGATGATGATATGCGGGACGATGAAGACGAAGCACTCTTCCTGTTCATACGTGACTCAGCAAGGGATAAAATGGAGCGAGCTTGTTCTAGGTTCGGGAATGGGTCTTTGTTGAGGATGACGTGCGCAACGTGTTCATATTTGTCACTGAGACCATTTAAGGCATAAGTGACCAATTCATCTTCGGTTGTTTTAGACCCTAGGTTATCCAAGCGTGATGCAAGTGAGTCAATCTTTCGGAAGTATGCGTCCACTGTTAAGTCACCAATGTCCAAGTTCCGTAACTCACCAACGAGTTCCACAGTTTTCGATCGTTTGTTATCGGTGAAAATCTTCTCCAGAACATCCCAAATGTCCTTTGCAGTTTGAGGTTTGGTTTTGAGAACGCGTTCCATTAGTGATTCTGAGATAGTGGAGAGGAGCCACGATTGAATTATGGAGTCCACGGTTAGCCATTCATCCGTGGGAGGTTGGGGGGCACTAGTCGACACAGGAGGTTGGATGAACTCGAGGGCGTTGCAACCTCGAATATGGATCTTGAAGAGGGCACTCCAGTTCGAATAGTTCAATTTGTCGGCATCTAGGGTGACAACCATAAGGTTTTTGAAGTTGTTGGTCGTGAGGAGCTTTGCGTATTTGGAAGGGGTTGACGTTTCGTTAACCATGGTGACTGGTTATGATGATGAAGATGAGTAGCAGTAAAGGATATCGGATTTTGATTTGTAAGGGAGTTACGTTAAACAAATATTGGACTATAAGATGGTGCCAATATTATACTATATAGTGATGGTGAAAGAAAACAATATTTAAAGAAATTAAATGATCAGCTACTATATTATTGGGTGGAGATTTGGGTAGTATGAATGAATTTGATGACGGCAATGATATTTTGGTGATGGAAAAGTGACGGCTCGTGTGATTAGGGTTTTTGGGATAATTCCTGGTAAGCTGCTGATACCATGTAGAATTATATTGTTCCCCGTATCTCATTATGATTAGCTAATGAGTATAAATACATAATACATGAGGTCAATGGGCTAGACCCAATAGCAACTAAATACATACATGGGCCTAACAATACATACTACTAACATGTTCCAGTAATAGCAGCAGCTGCAATATTGTTTGTGATCGTGACAGCACTCACCGCCACATGGGTGATAATAAAACAAAAAGCACGAGGTATGAGACTTACTGTTTATTAATTACGATCTTGTAAAATAGTAAACTTAATCAAAACCAATACGCACAACAGGCACAGGGCTGGAAATAAGAAAACAGCAGTACACATACTCAGAGGTGCAAAGTATCACGAACAACTTTAATGCTGTTATTGGAAAAGGAGGATTTGGAACAGTATACCAAGGGTATATTGGTGATACACAAGTTGCTGTCAAGATGCTTTCCGAATCATCTCTGCAAGGGGACAAGGAGTTTCAGGCCGAGGTAACTTTTTTTCATGCAGTAATGCACACGAAAACACCATGCAGCAAGAGTTTTAGACAGAAACATCATGCAAAAATGCACACGAATACAACCAGCAACAAGAAATTGTTGCATTGAAATTATATGCATAACTAATTTTTTTCAGTGATTTACAGGCCTATCTTCTCCTCAGTGTTCATCATAAAAATTTAACTTCGCTCGTTGGATACTGCAATGATGAAAGCCACAAGGGAATCATCTATGAGTACATGGCTAATGGGAACTTAGAAAGCCATATACTAGGTATTTTCTTTGTCATTTCCATTTTCTCTTTAGTTCAAACCAGTGGCGAAGCTTGGATTTTTCGAGTGGGGGGTCGGGATCTAAAATTTTTTTTTCCTAACACTATGGGGGGTCGAAACCGAATTAAATTGGGGGGGCGAAACCGAAAATACCGAAATTTTTCTACACGAAAACTATATACCCCTACATCGCAAAAAAAATTTCGGGGGGTCGGCCGCCCCCTCCCGCCCCTATGAAGCTGCGCCACTGGTTCAAACCACTAAGTTTTTATCAGCATATCACTTATTAAAGCTCGAATTATTCTTAGTTTTTAAAAATAGTACTAATGATCAAAGTTACCTCAGCAAACACAAGTTCAAATGTACTGAATTGGGAAGAAAGACTACAAATAGGATGTGATGCAGCACACGGTCCGTAAATAAAATATTTTCATTCTACTTGATTGTATATTTAGCTACTATGATAAAGAAGCTAGATTTTTAACCAACTGGGGTTCCATTCTTAGGGCTTGAGTACCTACATCATGGTTGCAAGCCACCGATAGTCCATAGAGATGTCAAGTGTACCAACATCTTACTGAATGAAACATTTCAAGCAAAACTAGCAGACTTTGGGTTGTCCAAAGCTTATTTAACAGAAAGTGGTACCCATATTTCAACAGCAGTTGCTGGTACTCCCGGGTACCTCGACCCTGAGTAAGTCTCCCTAATCTTATAGTCCATATGTAATATTTAATGACATCAATAAGAAAACTTTAGTTTCAGAAGAAAAGAGAGACGTGATCTCAATGTTAGATACTTAGATATACAATTTCCTCTCATTTTTAAGCTATCCATGTATCTTTTGGTTTCCATTAATTAAATATCTGGCATGCAGGTATTACGCATCAAACAGGTTGACAGAGAAAAGTGACGTTTATAGTTTCGGGGTCGTGCTTCTTGTGATAATAACAGGCCAACCAGCAATAACCACACATGACAATGATAATATACACATAAGTCGCTTGGTCAATTTAAAGCTAGCAGATGGAGACATGAATAGCATTGTTGACCCAAGGCTATTGGGGGATTTTGACATAAATTCAGCATGGAAGGCAGTAGAACTCGCAATGTCCTGTGCTGCCCGCACACCAAGCAGAAGACCAACCATGAAGGAAGTAGTGGTGGAGTTAAATGATTGTTTGCTGACAGAAAGAGCTCGTAAGGAGACCAATCCAAGGAATTTAACTGCACTCATGTCCATTAATATGGAGAGTGCATATGATCCGAACCCAACTTAGTGCACCAAAAACATAATTTCAAGTAAGATTCGTATAATGTTTTATTTGTGTGTTGCGTGTAAAAAGGTATCTTTGGTTTTAACAAGTTTGAGTCCAAAAGGTAGAATCTTTACAATTGATACGTGTACTTGTAATTTTTGTTCAAATAATTGTTCAGTGTAAAACAGTCTTGAAAGACTTTTATTTTTAATAAAGATTTGTTGATTGATTGAAAAACTTAACGGATTAACCCGTGGCGGACCTATCCAAGAATCCAAGGTGGTTCCTTGATATTGATAAGGAAAAAAAACGGTGAGCCAAATACCTTATGTGTTGGGTCGGGTCACGATTTTACGATATATTATGAATCAATAGTTAATAAAAATCAGTAATATATTTATTTAACATGAAATACATCTTAGATTTATTTGTAGAGCAAACTATTGAGTTTCTGTAACATATATTTAAATCCAAAATGACGCATGCTTTTTTTAGTAAATATTTTGCAATGTTTTGACTTTTGTGAAAATGCATATGTAGTGTTAAATTTAATTGGATGCGCATACTATGGAGTATATAAAGTGTAGCTGTAGGGATCAAAATAAAACTTCTCACAAACACAAGGCCCTAAGAATAAAATAAAGTACGTTAGTTTTGGTCATCTTCTACACGAAAAGCGACGACGATTAAAATCTCTACTAAAATACCAGTTGATGCTACTTTCCTATTGTTTCTTTGCTAGATTTTTTTCTTTCTTTCTTCTTTCTCAAATACAAGGTGGTTCCTGGTCATATTCTAAGGTGGTTCCTAATTTTCTTTATACATAACTTCTAAATGGTCTCGATTTCTAAGGTTGTTCCCGGGAACCACCTTCCTCTAACATAGGTCCGCCTCTGGGATTAACAATTTGGGAATAGCTTAGAAAAAGTTAAATTATACGAGTACTATCTTCCTTCCAAGTACTGCTAATGATCATTAACAAAGAAATTTCAAAAAGACCAATAATCAAATACATTAAAAAGCTACTATATATGTCCATTCCAAAGAGTACCTTTGATCAAAATTAAATGTCTATAATATGCTACACTTATATTTTTAATCATTACTATAGGTAATTTCATATTTAACCTGAAAGGGTTTTGAATTTGAATTGTATTATTGTGTATGCAATACCTAATGATGCATATCTATATATAGTAGTTACATAGCTTAACGAATAAGTAACTAACTCAAAACCCTAATGGGTACGGCCCATCTACATATTAGGCCGGCCCTTCTAGTCTAATATGGTCCAATATTATCCCACAAGCTAAATAAAGGGAACAAATTGTAGCTTGCAAAGAGAAATTGATGAGTTGGCAATGACTGTGTCAAGATGTGTGCAATCGAGTCATGTGTAGATATGTGTTGAACTCGAAGATTCCCTTGAGCAACCTTTTCCAGAACAAAATGAAAATCTATTTCTACGTGTTTTGTATGCGCATGGAAGATAGGGTTAGGTGACAAGATTGTTGCACCTAGATTGTTGCACCATAGTATAAGAGCAGAATGTATGAATGCCAAGCTCACGAGAAGAAGACCTTGGACACATGTGACTATGTGATCAGTTCGGAAACGATGTCAGCAAGTTCTTTGTATTCAACTTCTATAGAGGAACGTGAAACAGTGCGTTACTTACGAGCGGTCCAAAATATAAGGTTTGACCCAAGGTAGATAGCAAATTCCCTCGTGGACCATCAATCATCAGCATATGCGAAAGCTTCAAGAGAAGTATCGGGGGCTACCTTTCCATAGTACATCAGTAAAAGTTTGAAGAATGGAACCTGAAAAACGACGAAAGAGCATACCATGGTCAACTATACCATGATGATGAAGTAAAATCCGTTTGACAGCCGATCAATAATTCTCGGTAGTACATCAGTAAAAGTTTGAAGAATGGAACCTGAAAAACGACGAAAGAGCATACCATGGTCAACTATACCATGATGATGAAGTAAAATCCGTTTGACAGCCGATCAATAATTCTCGGCAGGAGCATGCATATATTGGCATACTGAAAGATAAAAAAAAAAATTATTGTAACGATGATGTATTTTATGTGCTCTTACCGTTTACGTGATATTTTATTATAGAAAATTGAAAAGTGTTTATTTATTTATTTATTTTTAAGAAAAAAATAAATTTGTGATCCATATTTACGTCCCTCTAAGTCTACAAACTTATGTAAGTCAAGACTTGTAATGACATGCAAACATTTTATCCACTTCCTAACAATGATTACAAATTTATATTTTTATTGTTAAACTACTGTTTTCTCAACTTATTGATGTAACAAATCTGTATACCATTGTATAGAAAAGTTCATTTAAGAACTAGTTTTTTTATATATACCAAGGGACAAATCTCCACCATCTATTTAGTTTGATCTAATGGTAGGGATTAACCTAAGATTAAACATGGAAACCTAAGTCCATGTATTTTTCTTTCCTTTTTCTTTGTCTTTTTTATTATTCACTTTATTTATTTATTTATTTCTTTTTTTTTGGCTCTTTTTTTCAATTAACGTTACACTACTTTTTTTTTTAAAAATAAGTCAAGCTTTTCTTTTTTAAATAAATTCACGATTTTTTCTCATTTTATTACGTTTTCGTCCGTTTTTGTCTGTTTTCACATGATTATATACGTTTTCAGACGTTTTTGTCCGTTTTTTACCGTTTTTATACGTTTTCGTCTGTTTCAGACGTTTTTGTTCGTTATTATACGTTTTCGTCCGTTTTTTTACGTTTTCGTCTGTTTTTAGACGTTTTTATCTGTTTTCGTCAGTTTTTATATGTTTGCAGACATTTTTGTCCATTTTCATACGTTTTCATCCGTTTTTATACGTTTTTGTCCGTTTTCAGACGTTTTCGTCCGTTTTTATACGTTTTTGTCCGTTTTCATACGTTTATATATATGTTTTCGTCCGTTTTCATATGTTTTCATCCGTTTTTACACGATTTCATCCGTTTTTATACGTTTTCGTCCGGTTTCATATGTTTACATATGTTTCCGTCTGATTTCATACGTTTTCCTCTATTATTTTATGTTTTCCTCCGTTTTTAGACGTTTTCGTCCTTTTTCCTACATATTCGTCTGTTTTCTTACATTTTCGTTTATTTTCATAGGTTTTCGTCCGTTTTTCAATTTTTTGGCCAATTTTAGACGTTTTCATACGTTTCTGAATATCACAAGTGATATTCGGTGATACTCATACGTTTTTGTCTATTTTCTTCCATTTTTGTCTGTTTTCAAACGTTTTCGTCTATTTTCATACGTTTCGGCAGTATTTATATGTTTTCAGACGTTTTTATCTGCTTTTAAACGTTTTCATCAATTTTTTACATTATCGTCTGTTTTCAGACGTTTTCGTTTGTTTTTATATGCTTTTATCCATTTTTATCTGTTTTCATACGTTTATAAACATTTTCGTCCGTTTTTATGTATTTTTGTCTGTTTTCATACTTTTCAGCAGTTTTTATACGTTTTCGTCCATTTTCATCAATTTTTCATACGTTTTTGTCCCTTTCCAGGCGTGTTTTTACGCTTTCATATGTATTCGTTCATTTTCATATGTTTTCGTCCGTTTTCATACATTTCTGAATATCACAATTGATATTCTTAATATCACAAGTGATTTTCTTTGATATTCAAAATATCACTTGTGACATTAATAATATCAATTGTGATATTCAGAAACGTATGAAAACAAAAGAAAACGTATGAAAACGAACAAAAACAGAAGAAAACGTAAGAAAGTGAAAAAAACGTGAATTAAAAAAATGTGAAAATCATTTATAATATTCTGAATAA
The DNA here is from genome assembly GCA_030686995.1 of Artemisia argyi. Lineage (NCBI taxonomy): Eukaryota > Viridiplantae > Streptophyta > Magnoliopsida > Asterales > Asteraceae > Artemisia > Artemisia argyi. The sequence continues at coordinate 10,589,104 of CM060689.1, read as the reverse complement.
CACTTGTAATTATCTGAATATCACTTTTGATATTCAGAATATCACTTGTGATTTTGATGTTACAAAACATTAGTTGAACATCACTTGTGATATTCGGAATATCACTTGTGATTTTCTAAATATCACTTGTGATTTTCTAAATATCACTTGTGATTTTCTGAATATCACAAGTGATTTTCAACTAATGTTTTGTAACATGAAAATCACAAGTGATAATCTGAATATCACAAGTGATATTCAGAAAATTACAAGTGATATTCATGTTACAAAACGTTAGTTGAAAATCACGTGTGATATTTAGAATATCACTTGTGATTTTCATGTTACAAAATATTAGTTGAAAATCACTTGTGATATTTGGAATATCACTTGTAATATTTAGAATATCACTTGTGATTTTTTGAATATCACTTGTGAATTTCATGTTACAGAACAATTGTTGAAAATCACTTGTGATATTCAGAATATCACTTGTGATATTCAGAGTGATATTCAAATATCACTTTTGAAAAAATGTGAATTAAAAAAAGCGTGAAATCACTTGTAATATTCTGAATATCACTTGTGATTTATATTCAGAATATCACTTTTGATATTCAGAATATCACTTGCGATATTCTGAATATCACTTGCGATTTTCATGTCACAGAACATTTGTTGAAAATCACTTGTGATATTCAGAATATCACTTGCGATATTCAGATATCACTTGCAGTATTTTGAATATCACTTGCGATATTCTGAATATCACTTGTGATTTTCATGTTACAAAATTTTAAAAATCACTTGTGATATTCAGAATATCGCGAGTGATATTCAATATCACTCACGATATTCTGAATATCACAAGTGATATTCTGATAATCACAGTATATCACTTGTGATATTCAGAAAGGTATGAAAACGTTTGAAAATATTTAAAAATGAACTAAAATGAATGAAAACGGACGAAAACGTATAAAAACGGACGAAAATGAATGAAAACAGATTGAAACCATATGAAAAGGTATAAAAATGGACGAAAACGTATAAAAATGGACGAAAACGTATGAAAACGGACGAAAACATATGAAAACGGACGAAAACGTATAAAAATAGAAAAAAACGTAAGAAAACGGACGAATATATAAAACGGACGAAAACGTATGAAAATGTATGAAAAAAATTCAAAAACAGATGAAAACGTAAGAAAATGGACGAATATATATATGAAAACGGACGAAAACGTATGAAAACGGGCGAAAACGTAAGAAAAAAGGCAAAAACGTATGAAAAAAATCGAAAACAGATGAAAACGTAAGAAAATGGACGAAAACGTATAAAAACGGACGAAAACGTATTAAAATAGACGAAACTTATGAAAACGGGTGAAAACGTAAGAAAATAGACGAAAACGTATGAAAACGAGCGAAAACGTAAGAAAACAGACGAAAACGTATGAAAACGGACGAAAATGTATGAAAACGTAAGAAAACTGACGAAAACGTAAAAAACCGACGAATATGTATGAAAAACGAAAAAAAAGCAAAAAAAAAAACGCAAAAAAGAAAAATTGAATTATAGAAAAAACGGGAAGTTAGAAAAAAAAAAGAATGAAAAAAGAAAGAAAAGAAAAAAGGAAAAAAAAATGAATAAATAAGATAGACAAAAAGGACAAGAAAAAAAACATGGACTTAGGTTGTATTATTAAATCTTAGATTAATCCCAACCATTAGATCAAATTAGATGGATGGTGGGGATTTGTCCCTTAGTTTGTAACAAAAACTTAGTATGTAAAATAACTCACCTCATGTAATATAATGCATATATATAAAAGAGACGAAAATGAACCATGTAAGAGCTTAGAGCCCCCAAGAATGAAATGAAACTAAAGATAATAAGCATAAGAAACATGGATATAAGTGATACTAGGTTCAAAGGTTTATATTTATAGGGGATTTTACTTATCATTCCCCAAGATGCTATTTGTTTTGTCCACCTTTAGTGAGAATTATGATTTATCTATACTTATACAAACTACTCATATATATATATATATATATATATATATATATATATATATATATATATATATATATATATATATATATATATATATATATATATATATATATATATATATATTGAAACTTAAAACTTAAATCCAAATAATGTGTTATATCTGATGCGCCCTTGATTAAAAATGGTAACAATATTTATCTTTGAATTACTAGTTTAAATATTGTTTCATCCTCAAACTTCTATCATTTTTCATTCTTTGTCCATAGATTATTTATTTTTATTTTTTATATTTTTTTCACAATGACTACAAATTGAACCTATAAGTATTGCATCAAAAGGTCATATCAGAATCACAAGTTTGTAAGTATAATTATTGGGAATTAATATTTACACGGGTGTTTTTTATTCGTACATGGATCATCTAGATGAATTGACTACCATGCCCTTGAAACAGTTTACCACTTTTTTTTTTTTTTTTTTTTTGGACATGAGTTTACCGTTACATTTCTTGACCACCATCATCATGAGTCGCCAGCAAATCCGTGTCCCTACCATATTTTGGACCGTTGGTAACTGCATAATCGGATATATAACTTGTAGTTTCGTTGCTTAACGTCCCCAGGTTCTTTTTTTAGTTACTACAAGAAAAAAAGAGCATAGTGGCAAGGAGCGAGGTTCGCTTTTGACCCCTGTGTTGTGCTGGCGCTTTGTTTCAGACTGCCAATTTTAGTAGTGGCCTAAACCAGCTACGATTTACACGTTGATGACAACTTGTTCGTTGTTTTGAGCCTAAAGTATTTATATGATATGTATTTTTATAAAAATATGAACTTATTGACCATTCTGTATCAGATTCTTATACTAAAAATTGTTTATTTCATCGACTATTACAATGAACCCAGCACTACGGTTTTCAATCACGATTGTCTATTTTTCAAATGGATCATGGTTGATTTTTAATCAGATTAATTAAATCCTAAATCCCTTGTTCTTCTTATGCAATAAATTAATGCTTCATACAACATGAACATAAATTACTATTGTAGTAATACATGGATACAAGAGTAATATGCTAATGTGAATACTCGTCGGAGCCAACGCACCTCGCTGATATAAGGGAAAAGAGTTTTTTGGGTGACGGACATAATGATGATCAGCTGGTCCAATGAGGGTTAATTCCAACACAGGCGGTGGAAATGGAGTCTCCTTATGAAAAAGAAGATGATGGAACGATTTTGAATGTTCAGGGTATATATGGGTAATAGTTAAGTAGTTAAATATAGCACAATTATAGGCATATCATATAAAATTTCCGTGTGAGAATAAAATCTTACCGTGTACATATCATTAGCCATAATTATTTGCCGCTATAAACCGTCGTTTTGCGCAATATCCGTCTAGTGTTAATTGATTTATATAATACCAAAAAATTAATTACTACTAGATGATGGGAATAAACAATGTTTACAAGGACTAATTTGACAATGATAAGTAAACAGTTAAAAATATTGAGTCCCCCAGCAATTTACTAAGTAAATAATTATGGGCTGAACATACCTAATAATCTTTAACAAAGATGGATAATCTTGATTAAGTATGCTTCATGCCAGCACTATTAAGAATTCCGTAGGTTAAGCTGGTCAACACCCTAATATATGGTTTTATTATATTAAATATGTATTATTATAACAAGAAACTGAACAGCATCTTACGCCATGTTCATGATTTTAAAACATGGAGAGAAAACGAATGATTTGAAAAGAATAAGAGAATCTTGACTGTTTCCTGTTGTCAAGTTAAAAAGGACGTACAGGAGGGAATACATTGGCTAATGTTCAACACAAACTGTAGAACAAGAAATCACAAACAACAATTAAGACATAACACACTCTTCCCTTTCTCCCCAACTTATAAAATTTACTAAACTTATTTTTCATTTCACTTCTCTCCTACCTAGGTAGGCTAAGCTTAAGAGAAACTAAGGCATGTAACTCTTCATCTGATTGTGATGTGCCTGTATGAGCAATAGTGACCTTAACTAATAAATTTATATGCTTGCTCGTTGGAAAGCAAAAGCAATATGTGACATCAACAACTATCACATGAGTAGAACAACAGAGAGATGCATTAATATGCACAAAACAGATCGAGTGGAGATATTAAGTGCAACAAATTTGAGTAAAAGATGTAAAACTAACCTGGCAAAATTTAGTAATTAATACCTAACCAAGAATATATCCAGCTCAAACATTAGCTCCCTCCGATTGAACCTTGAAAGTATAAGATTACCTCATGTCTAGAGAAATCAAGTAAGTGTTTCTGTTGGAAATAATAATGACAAAACAATAGTAAAGTTAGAAGATTAGTGTTTATTTGTCAAGTTAGAAAGTATATGTATGTATTATGTATTTTAGATTAGAAGTTTATTATCCAGAACTTGTATATGGGCTGGATCAATGGGTCGTTTCGTTTGTTAGGCTATGAACGGTTATTTAGTTTTAGGGTTGTGTCGGTTAGGCATCAAGCGATGCAGTAGGTCTTTGAAACGTTGTGTTACTTCATACACATCGATTCATCTTGTATATATATGTTTAGAATTTACTGTAAACATCAACCCATTCGATTATTCAATATCAGTATAAAGGGTTCAACCCCATATCTTCCTGTTTCTTATTATTGATTCTGTATGAGATGTTGGCATGAAGTTGTTTTGATTATTCGATCCTGGAAGATGAAGATTAAAGACCTGTAACAGTTTCAAAGGGAAATGAAGATGCTCCGTGGTTTTCTTACACTGTTGGCTCTTCGTAGTTTGATTTTTACGTCAGTGCTAGTTCATTCTCAGGATGATCAGTCAGGTAAAATATCATAAATCATAAAATGATAATCGTTGAGAAACTTTATGTGATTACTTGATTAACCTCTCATTGCAGGTTTCATAAGCATAGATTGAGGGATTGTTGGAGGCTCGACCTACACTGATAACGTATCATTCATAAACTACGTATCAGATGCTGGCTTCGTAGACAGTGGTGAAATCCATAACATACTGCCTATCTACAACTTGTACGACGACGTTGATACACAGCTTACCACCCTCACAAGTTTTCCTCAAAACACTAGAAATTGCTACACCCTAAAACCAACCCAAGGAAAGGGAAATAGATATCTGATAAGGACAAGGTTCATGTATGGGGATTATGACTTCAAAAGTCAACTTCCAGAATTTGATGTCCATCTTGGACCTGATTACTGGGATACAATAAAATTTAGATTGTCATCTATACCAGTAAGCATGGAGATTATACATGTCTTGTCATCAGATTATATACATGTTTGTCTTATTAACACAGGCCACGGTACGCCTTTCATATCAGCTATAGAGACACGGCTTCTGGGAAATGACATGTATAAAGAAACTGTTTATGGATCGTTATACCTTTATACACGTGTAAATTTTGGAACTGCATTTGGGATAGACAGGTAAACGTTTTAAATCTACACATACTTTTTGGCTTAAATTAGTGAGACTCACTAGTACAATCGACGCTTTCGCCGGCGACATTTTTACGACGTTCCCGTCGACATGTCCACGGAATTATCTGTTGCCGTCGACATGTCGACGGCTGTGCCTCGTCGGGAACAGCGTTCCCGTCGACAATCGCGAGATGCTATGGTTATACACGAGATTTTAAACGAACGAGCCGAGATACTATGGTTGTACACGAGATGTTAAGCGAACGAGCCGAGATGCTATGGTTATACACGAGATGTTAAACGAACGAGCCGAGATGATATGGTTGTACACGAGATGTTAAACGAACGAGCCGAGATGATATCGTTATACATGAGATGTTAAACGGATGAGTCAAGATGCTACGGTTATACATGAGATGTTAAACAAACGAGCCGAGATGATATGGTTTTACACGAGAAGTTAAACGAATGATCCGAGATGCTATGGTTATACATGATATGTTAAACGAACGAGCCGAGATGCTATGGTTATATATATATATAAAAAAAAAAAAAAAAAAAAAAAAAAATGGGTAGATAATCCCGTGGACATGTCGCCGGGAAAAACAGGCGGGAAAAAATCCCGCCATTCTATTAGCCAATATTTTATGATAATTAAGTAGCTACAATTATCCCGTCGACATGTCGACGGGAAATTGAAACCAAACACAGTAATTAATGTTAATCATACGTTAATTACTCTTTGATTCGTGATTTATATTATCCCGTCGACATGTCGACGGGAGCGTATTAGCGGGATAATTTCGCGCCCAAATTTTGGCAATTATTGAGGTTGAATAGTTTGACCATTATATTGCCGTTGACATGTCGACGGGATCGTATGAAACCAAAAAATTCAACGCAGCCTGGCTCGGTCAAGCGTGTTTTTTGTCGTTTTGTGCGTTATGCCGTCGACATTGTGTCGACGGGATCGTCTTCGTCGCCTGTTCTCCTATTTCTTGTAGTGACTCTTACTTTCCTGATTATTGAATTGAACTAGGTATAACGACGAAAAATATGATCGACTCTGGGATCCAATAAATTTGGGTAACACTACATTCTTATCCACTTCAGAAAATATTTCTTCAAGTGTTTTCACAACTATTTACCCACCAAGATACGTCATGTGTAATGCCGTCACTCCAGATAATACAAAGGATCCATTTAGCTTTGGATGGACTCCTGTTAAGACAACTGATAGATTTTTCATCTATATGCACTATGCTGAAACTGAGATGTTGAAAAGAAACCAGACCAGAGAGTTCAATATTTACATTAATGGAAACCTCTCTTATGGACCTTTCTCTCCATTAAATCACACAACCGTCACTGTTTATAGCACAGAACCTTTCACTCCAGATCACACATATACTCTCACACTCAATAGAACTAAAAAGTCAACCCTTCCTCCACTCATCAATGCTATCGAGCTTTATACATTAAAGCAACTCCCACAACTGCAAACAAATGATCAAGATGGTATGTGTAGAATCTATCCTTTAAATTTTAACGAAGTAGGTTAATTTAAATATAACTTCTTTTTGTTGTCTATATAATGGATATCAGCCGCTGCAATGTGGAGCATAAAGTCAACTTACAGATTAATAAAAAACTGGCAAGGAGATCCATGTGTTCCACGGGAATATGTTTGGGATGGTGTTGGATGCAGCTATAATGCTACCGATTTTCCTAGGATTGTGTTGTTGTAAGTATACAATTTCAAGACCCCTATTACTTAAAAAATTTTTGTCCTGCTTGCAACAATTTATTACTGAGTAACATTTTACTTTTGATCTGAAATTAGAAACTTATCTGCCAGTGGGTTAAAAGGAGGACTAGATCCTGGATTAGCTAATCTCACAATGATGCATACCTTGTAAGTGAATACTCTTTTGAAGTTAAACAAAACAATGACACAAACAACAGTTAATTCTTGTGATTAACTATATGCCTCATATATCCATTCCTATTTCCAGAGATTTGTCAAACAACAATTTAACAGGAATCGTGCCTAATTTTCTCTCTGAACTGAACTTCATGAAGGTTCTGTAAGTTATTTTCCCCTTAGCATCACAAGTCTAGTTTAGTGGTTAAAAACTAAACTTAATTATTTTTTATGTAAGAAATTTAAATGGAAACAATTTCAAAGGGCCGATTCCAGCACAGCTCCTAGCAAAGGCAAACAACGGGTCATTGTTATTAAGGTTTGTTACCTATTTAGACACCATGACTTACTATAATACCATAACTTCTACAGTATTTAACAGTTTCACCCCAATATCAGTTATGATGGGGAGAGTAAGGGCAATCCTGCAAGTCTTTGTGGCAAAAATACTTGTAAAAACAAGAAGGATAACAAAATTATTGTTACAGTAATAGCAACAGTTGTATCACTTTTTGTCATCCTGACTGCACTCACAACCATATGGGTGATTAAAAGACAAAGGAGACATGGTATGAAAAAAACTGCTCTGTATTTATATAGCTATCTAAATTAGTTTTTATTCAAAACACATAACTGCATAAAAACAGGCACAGGGCTGGAAATAAGAAAAAAGCAGTACACATACTCGGAGGTACAAAATATCACAGACAACTTTAATGTTGTTCTTGGGAAAGGAGGATTTGGAACAGTTTACCATGGGTATATTGATGATACACAAGTTGCTGTTAAGATGCTTTCTGAATCATCTCTGCAAGGGGACAAGGAGTTTCAGGCTGAGGTAAGTTATGTTACTGCAGTAAAGAAAATGTGTAAAATGAGAACTGCGGCAAACTAAAAAGATATATATCATGTACATACAGGCTTATCTTCTATCGAGTGTTCATCATAAAAACTTAACTTCGCTTATTGGGTACTGCAACGATGAAAGCCACAAGGGAATCATTTATGAATACATGGCTAATGGGAATTTAGAAAGCCATCTATTTGGTATTTATCATTACTGAAAATTTCATCTGCAATTTAGACATTATATTTTTGATCAAGATTTAACTAGGACGTGAATTATAAAAGTTAACTGTAGTTCTGAATTCAAAGTGAATGAGATAATGTTATACATTGCTTTAGCAGATACAAGTTCAAATATCTTGAACTGGGAAGAAAGGCTACAAATAGGATGTGATGCTGCACATGGTCTCTAAGCTTACAAATTTAAAATTTACATGCTTTTATATTTGACTTCTTTGATCATGAAGATTGTTAACCATATTGAGTATTCTATTTTTGTAGGGCTAGAGTACCTGCATCATGGTTGCAAGCCTCCAATAGTCCATAGAGATATCAAGTGTACCAATATCTTACTTAATGAAACATTTCAGGCAAAATTGGCAGATTTTGGATTGTCCAGAGCTTTTCCGACAGAAAGTGGTACTCATATTTCAACAGCCGTTGCTGGCATTCCTGGATACCTTGACCCTGAGTAAGTCTCCCTAATCTTATTTGTAAAACTTATACGTACTGCAATAAAAAACATTTGGATTCAGCGAAAGAGGATGTGATTTAGAAACAACCCTTCTTAAGTTTAGATTCTTAACATTAATTACCCATGGATAATTTGGTATATATACAATAAGAATTCAGGCTTGTAGGTACTACACGTCAAACAGATTGACAGAGAAAAGTGACGTGTATAGCTTTGGGGTTCTGCTTCTAGTGATTATTACAGGACAACCAGCAATAACCAAATATGACAATGACAACATACACATTAGTCACTTACTCAACTTAAAGCTAGCAAATGCGGACATCAATAACATTGTTGATCAGAGACTATTGGGAGATTTTGATATAAATTCAGCATGGAAGGTAGTAGAACTGGCAATGGCTTGTGTTTCCCACACGCCCAGCAGAAGACCAACCATGAACGAAGTGGTGATGGAATTAAATGATTGTTTGGTGGCAGAAAGAGCTCGTCAAGAGACCAATCCAAATAACATAAGTGGAGTTAATTCCCTTGATATGCCGAGTGAATAAGATCCAAACTCAATATCGTAAATCAAAAACACATATTTATGCAATACTTTTCGAGTGGTTTTGTGTGTGTGTTGTTCTTCATGGATTCAGATGACTTCTACTTCTAGAATCAGAGGCAAGACTGCTTAAGCCTAGCTCTTTTTCTCTTTAGTAGTTGTGCGTAATAAGTGTAAATGAACTTAAACAAATGCACCCCTTGATTCCTTCGTTTTCTTATAGATGGACTATGTTTCCTACTTACTGCAATCCTTATAACTTCTAATTGATACGTGTAACTGAAACTTGTAACCAGCCATAATAACAACTTGAAGGTATAAGCATAAGATCTAAAGATGGATTTGATAATTTTTTGAACCAGGTCATATGTGTTCAAATATTCCTTGTCCCAGATTTCCTATGAAGAGAGGAGAACATTGATATTTAAAGTATAAACTTGGCCTTGACTTAAGCGACACATTTTGGTACAATGTATGGGCTTGTACCAAGAACTAACCCGTAAGAGGATTCTATTCGAATGGGTCGGTTCATATATATCACTTATACACTAAGCTATGTCCTATGTTACATAAAATGATTCATGAGCAGCCAATAATGAAATGCCTCCAAATTCCTTTTTGAGTTAATTAATTGGAAGAACCACTAGGAAAACTATTTTTAAACATACATGGGATCGATAGAAGGTACACTTAGTAACTGCTTTAATTGATAATCGGAAACTAAGATGGAAGTTAGCATAAGCTCTCTATATCAGCATTTTTTATCGCAACTATCAGTGAATCTCCATGACACTTATCTACTAGAGTAATATCTATTTTGACATCATAAATCAGACATGTCTATTTGTCGACTATTGTGATCAAACACAAACAAAACACTGAAACTCTAAGTACACAACACTCTATCTAAGCAAATATGAGACTAAATTACAGTTAAAATTAAACATTTGTCACTATCTATATGCGCACATTCTTCATATAAACCGCACACAATTGAATATAAAGCAAAACTAATAGAAATTATCTGCATAATCAAGGAATTGTACTATCCAAAACATAAAGTCAAGATACCTCTATAATACGCAACGAGGAATAATCGCCTAAATCCAATGATCATCACGTTATCTCATAAATTTCACATCTCATGATTGAACGCAAACAACGCACACTGGAATCACTAAAATCACACACATAGAACACACACTAATCAAGCTATAATGTCTGAAATATAACTAACACTAAACATTTTCCACTATCGATCTATGTATATACATTGTTCATATAAACCAACACAAATGAACACAAACATAAACTAGTCAAAATTATCAGGAGATTGACTGCTGCTAATTAATGTAAACATAGCTAATGATGTTGGTTGTTTAGCTGCAAAACAGTTCCCAGATTAGGGTTAAGATAATCAATGAAGGTACCGGATATTCACTTGAAATCGTGGTATCACTTTCCAATAGAAACTATTCGACCCTATGCCTGGGTTACACGAATATCTCTATGGGATAAGACCAAGTGATGTTCTTGCTTTAGGCACAAACCAAGAACCAGATGCGTATAGAAGTTTTTAGGGTTTTGTGTTTAGTATATCGTATGATATTGTATCTCCATGCAGAATTATGTGACCTCTATTTATAATAGAGAATACTCAAAACCCTAGCCCATGGTATTATGTATAATTAACGGCCCATTAATTATAACATAATAATTTCCATAATAATAGGATCAGTGGTTATCAGTGGAAACATTATCACTAGCAGTGGTAATGTTAACACTAGCAGTGGTAACAACAACCCTTGCAGTGGAAACAATAACCCTTGCAGTGGTAACGTTAACACATCAGTGGAAACACACTAGCAGCTGAATCTACTATCAGTACCTTGATCAAGCAGTACCTTGATCAATACATAACCACTATTGAGTCAAGGGATTCAGTGACCAAATGGGTGTATACTCCATACCTCCAAACCCATTACCAGGTGTGAATTGATCCCTCAAGTGCACTAAATTTACTAACAATCCTCCCCAAATTTAGTTCACTACCTTTGCATGAAAAATCAAACACAAACCAAAACAAGTGCATAAATGAAAATATTCTGAGGATTGAATTTCCACATTAGTACATATACTTTCAAATATTCGAGAATCAGGGTGTTCTAAGAATTGAACCCTTCAACCCATTTGAATACCTGATGATAAATACACACAAGTTTTCAAACACTAAAATACTCCTGACACTATACAAGCCATGTGTCCATATCCAATTCATAAATGTTGTAAAAGCTAAAAGTCCAAAAGCTTCCTGAAGCGGCAAAACTTCAACATTTACATAGGTGGTTCATCTTTAATTCATGCTCCTGCTTAGCACTTTTCCAAAGAAAATTAACCATTAAGAAGTGAAGACTTCATCCTCCTTTCAGCAGGTAACAAGCACAACCTTGGGATGTTTGTAATACATGTGCTTCAGTCCACTAAATGATCAGCTTTCCACATTGAACTCAGCTTCCAAGTTTTCTTAGAAGGGAGTTGGGTATCCTTGCATTCAGTGACTAAGTTGGACTTAAACCCATCCCTTTAGCAGACTTCAAAACCAAGTCTCTAGCCAAACCCTTCGTCAAGTGATCAGCTAAGTTTTGTTGAGATTTAACAAACACTATAGATACCACCCCATTCATGATAAGCTCACGAATCATGCTATGCCTAACACCTAAGTGTCTAGACTTCCCATTGTACATCTGGCTATAAGCCTTTGCCAATGTAGCAGCACTATCACAACGGATAGAAATAGGTGCTATAGGTTTAGACCACAATGGAATCTCAAGAAGCAAGTTTTTCAACCATTCAGCTTCTTTGTCAGCAGCAGCTAAAGCCACAAATTCAGATTCCATGGTTGAACTGGTAATGCAAGTTTGTTTCTTGGATGCCCAAGAAATTGCACCTCCACCAAGTAGGAATACCCAGCCACTAGTAGACGAATTGTCTTCAGTGTTACTGATCCAACTTGCATCAGTGTATCCTTCTAATACTGAAGGATAACCAGTATATGAGAGACTATAATCTATAGTTCTCTTCAAATACTTAAAGACCCTCTGAATTGCTTGCCAATGATGAGCACTAGGATTACTAGTATACCTGCTCAGTTTACCCACATCAAAAGCAATATCAGGCCTTGTACAAGTCATGGCATACATCAAGCAGCCAATCACCCTCGAATACTCAAGTTGAGATACAGCTTTGCCAGTATTAGGCATTAGCTTCTCACTTGTATCCATAGGAGTACTCACTGGAGTACAATCAAAGTAATTAAATTTCTTTAACACCTTCTCAATGTAATGAGACTGAGAAATAGAAATTTTGTTACTTTTATGTTTAATCCTAATGCCAAGGATAACATCTGCCTCCCCCATATCCTTCATGGAGAACTTTGATGACAAAAATTCTTTTGTAAGATCAACTTGATTTTGGTCAGTGCCAAAGATCAACATGTCATCAACATATAGACAAATGATGACTCCTTTACCAGATTCATCAAATTTGCTATATACACATTTGTCAGCTTGATTAAGTAAATAACCACTAGACAAAACCACTTCATCAAACTTTTGATGCCATTGCTTAGGTGCCTGTTTTAGTCCATAAAGAGACTTAATCAGTTTACACACCTTGTTTTCATTGCCAGGCATGATGAAGCCCTGAGGTTGGTTCATGTAAACCTCCTCATCTAAATCACCATTCAAGAAAGCTGTCTTCACATCCATCTGATGAATAATCAGATTGTGAATTGATGCCAAAGCAATTAGCAATCTTATGGTACTGATACGTGCCACTGGAGCATAAGTATCAAAGTAGTCTATTCCTGACTTTTGTTTAAAGCCTTGAATAACTAATCTTGCCTTGAACTTTTCAACAGTTCCATCTACCTTCATTTTCTTTTTGAAAATCCATTTGCTACCTAAAGGTTTGCAACCAGGTGGTAGATCAGTCAACACATAAGTGTTATTGCCCATGATAGAGTCCATCTCATCATTAATTGCTTCTTTCCAGAAAGCAACATCCTGGGACTTCATTGCTTCTTCAAATGTTTTGGGATCATCCTCCATAATGAAGCAATAGGAGTATTGGTCAGAGACCTCACTCCTTGTACCTTCAATTAAATATAATTGAAAATCAGGTCCAAATGACTTTGGAGTCCTCACCCTATTGCTCCTTCTGAGCTCAAGTTCAGGTTGTTGTTCCACAACCTCAGCAGGAACCTCATCAGTAGGAACCTCATCAGCAGGAACCTCTGAAACACCATTGTCATTGGTTTCATTTGGAATCCTTTGACTTGGTCTAGGGATAGATGAGAATCTGTTCTCATCAAAGATTGCATCCCTTGATTCAATTATTGAGTTAATTGAAACAGACTCATTAGGTTCTATAACATAAAACCTATATGCCTTGGAATGCTCAGCATATCCAACAAAGATTCACCCAAAGTTTTCTGCTTTGGATCAGGGAGTCTTACAACAGCCCTACAACCCCATATCCTAAGATAATTAAGGTTAGGTTTCTTTTTAGTCCAAAGTTCATAAGGGGTAACTTTGTTCATTTTGTTGGGAACCCTATTTAATAAATAGCAAGCTGTTAACATAGCTTCACCCCAGAACCCTTGACTCAGCCCTGAATAGGACAACATGGAATTAACCATCTCCTTCAGCACCCTGTTTTTCCTTTCAGAAATACCATTTTGCTGAGGAGTATAAGGGGCAGTCGTTTCATGGATTATACCAACAGACTGAAAATACAGAGTATCCATGTACTCACCTCCCCTATCAGTCCTTAATCTTTTGATCAAAGAACTCTGTTATAATTCAACTTCAGTTTTAAATACTTTAAATTTATCTAATGCTTCATTTTTAGAATGTAATAAATAAACATGACAAAACCTAGAAGCATCATCAATAAAAGTTACAAAGTATTTTTTATTCCCCAAAGAGGGAGTAGCATGTAAATCACAAAGGTCACTGTGAATTAACTCCAAAGCTTTAGTTTCACGTTTTACTCCTTGAAAAGGTTTCTTAGTTATCTTGTTCAACATACAAGTTTTACACTTTTCAGTGTTCACATCAAAGGCTGGAATTAATCCATCCTTAGACATATCTTGCATTCTTTTAAAGTGTACATGGCCAAGTCTTGCATGCCATAGGTTTGAATCATAAAGTTTAGATGTATATATAAAAGCAGAATCAATATTATCATGAACAATATTAAGTCTGAACATTTGATTACATAAATAACCAAAACCAATAAACACACCATTTTTAGATAAAACAAACTTATCAGATTCAATAACCTGTTTATAACCACAATTATTCAAAACACTACTAGAAACCAAATTCTTTCTAATATCAGGAACATGTAAAACATTAAATAAAGAAACAATCTTTCCAGAACTAAACTTCAAATCAACACATCCTTTTCCATGCACCAGGGCAGTTGACTCGTTTCCCATGTGAAGAATAGAACCATCATTCATTGACTTGTAGGTCTTGAACCAGCTTCTATATTTACACACATGAATTGTTGCTCCAGAGTCAACCCACCACGCAACATCATCATCCTGCACAAAGTAAATATCAGATATATGTGTAACATAATAAATCTTAAAAGACTTATTAAACACATTCTGACCTTTCAGAGAATTGGTGTTACCATTCCCTCCACTTGTGCCTGATCCATTGGATTTGTTTCCAATTTTACCACCCTTGCAATCTTTCCTGAAGTGTCCAGGTTTCCCACACTTCCAACAAGTCACCTTAGGTTTCTTATTAGGATCAGATTTGGTGTTATCTTGATGCTTACGCTTGCCCTTGTTGTCATTGTACTTGGTAGAGTTGTTATGCTCCACCATATTGACAACTGATGGACCAGTAGCAGTGCTACTCTTTGGCTTGTCAATGTCTTGAGCCTTGAGTGAATCCTCAATGCGCAAGTGACTGCCCAACTCAACAAGAGTTAACTCCTCCTTCTTATGCTTAAGCATATGCTTGAATTCTTTCCAAGAAGGAGGTAGTTTATCGATGATACAAGAGACTGAAATAGCCTCATCCATGTTCATCTTGTGTTGTGTGAACCGACCAAGTATACTAAGAAGTTCATTGTATTGTTCCATGACAGGTCTGGAATCAACCATTTTGTAATTGTTAAAATTACTTACAAGGAACTTCTTACTTGATGCATCCTCAGCTATATACTTGGCTTCCAAGGAATCCCATAGTTCTTGAGAAGTCTCAACATTCTGATAAATATCAAAAAGAGAATCAGACATACCATTGAGAATTAAACCTCTGCATATGTAGTCATCATTCTCCCACTTGCTCCTTGCCCTCATCTGATCCATGGTAGCATCATCTCCAAAATCTTCTGGAATCTCATTAGTGAGAACATACACCACGTTCATGCTAGACAACAAGAAGTGCATCTTCTTTTGCCATCTTCTGAAATCAACACCTTCAAACTTTTCCAACTTGGAAAAGTTAGCAGCCATTTGTCTCATAGCAGCAGCCATTGATTATCACTAATAGTTTCTATTGATTGTTGGTTGTTTAGCTGCAAAACAGTTCCCAGATTAGGGTTAAGATAATCAATGAAGGTACCAGATATTCACTTGAAATCGTGGTATCACTTTCCAATAGAAACTATTCGACCCTATGCCTGGGTTACACGAATATCTCTATGGGATAAGACCAAGTGATGTTCTTGCTTTAGGCACAAACCAAGAACCAGATGCGTATAGAAGTTTTTAGGGTTTTGTGTTTAGTATATCGTATGATATTGTATCTCCATGCAGAATTATGTGACCTCTATTTATAATAGAGAATACTCAAAACCCTAGCCCATGGTATTATGTATAATTAACGGCCCATTAATTATAACATAATAATTTCCATAATAATAGGATCAGTGGTTATCAGTGGAAACATTATCACTAGCAGTGGTAATGTTAACACTAGCAGTGGTAACAACAACCCTTGCAGTGGAAACAATAACCCTTGCAGTGGTAACGTTAACACATCAGTGGAAACACACTAGCAGCTGAATCTACTATCAGTACCTTGATCAAGCAGTACCTTGATCAATACATAACCACTATTGAGTCAGGGGATTCAGTGACCAAATGGGTGTATTCTCCATACCTCCAAACCCATTACCAGGTGTGAATTGATCCCTCAAGTGCACTAAATTTACTAACAAATGATCGCATACAAAACACGAAAGAAGATGTGCCGTAAGCAAATGATCCGTTTGATCTTAACAATTCTCATCGATGTGGGGGGGGGGGTGTGGATAGCGCTTAATAGTTAATAAGATATATAGAGAAATTAGGTTATGAGATATTGCCATTCAAATGTCATTTCACGCCTGTTTTATGCTGGTGGATTCGATTAAATGTTTTATTATGAGTAAATTACATACATAGTATTTGTGGTTTGTCCAAAATCGCATCTACCACCCCTACATAGTTTTAGTTTGCATTGACAGTTCTTAGCTTTACATAAAAATAATACAACTAAAAAATAATACCACGTACTAGTCTTTAGAGTTAGGATTGAGAAGAAAAATTAAAATCAGAATGAGACAAAACCAGTGAACTTAAATGGAAGCATGTCTATTAATTAATCTAGAGAGTGTATATATGATCCAGACCCAAGATAGTGAACTCAAATTGCATTTGACAAATTGATGTGTAATGTTTTATTCGTCTATTGTGCTTATCTATATCTATACTATCTATCTTAATCTTAATCTTAACTACTTATAATGGAGAAATGATCAAGTGAAATGTTGAGTTTTTCAACATGGTCAAATGTGAGAGAAATATGTGACTTACTCTTCATCTTGTTTGATCTATCATAGGAAATATTGACTCACTCTTCATCAGCATTAAATCACACGTACATATGCATGGCAACTTTGAGAAACCATGTATACTTTGGCAACTATTGAATGTAATTCATATTGACCTTGACTCACTCTTAAATCACATGAATTGGCCTTAACTACATATGCATGGCAACTTTGGCAACCATGCATACTTTGGCAACTATTGAATTTAAATCACAATGGTTAACAGCAAATTAGCATCCACTCTATATATGCATGGCAATGGTTGACTTAAATATAGAAATGATTTGATATACTGTATTTCATTGCCTATATGAAGAAATGCAAATGAAAAATTAAACCACAGTTACTAATCGGTTGAAAGAAATGAAAATAAAAAATGAAAGAAATGTTGATGATGATCTTGAGGTTAGAAATGATTTGCTTCGTGTTTCTTATGATATTTATCATGCTTCGTTCTTGTTTGCTTGTTAATTTGTGTATGTTTGCTTCGTTCTTGTTTGCTTCATCTTATATTATTGTACGGCTCGTTCTTGTAACTGTGGAAGAAAATGAAGTATTCACTGCACCAATGGCGATACAAACTGCTAGGTTTCGCGGCCTTTTTTGAGCCGATGTGATTAATGAAAAAGTGTGTAAAAAAATAAAGTATTGTAGAGCCTAGAGAGTAATGAATAGAGGTTAATGTATTTATCATTTTTTGCTTGTTTGTGTATGTTTGTTTCTATCTTGTTTGCTTGTTCATGTAAATGTATTTATCATTTTTCGTTCTTTTTTGCTTGTTTGTGTATGTTTGCTTCATCTTATATTAAACGGGGATTCTTGCCGAACACTATGAGTTAGTAGGATCAGCTGACCCTACAGGGCACAAACACAGAAAGTAGTTGTGGCAAAAAATAAATTCTTGTGTTTTTAGTAACATTAAACGGAAATTTGGACATGGTAGTGGTGGTAACAGTGATAAACGCACTTTGGTTTTGATACGAAGAATGGGTATGTGATTGCTTAGATGGGGAGTATGGAGCAATGAACCGGCGGGTATGGACCACGTTATACTCGAGTGTTACTAATAGCATTTTTAGTTGTGCTTTGGTTACTCAAAGTAAAGATTTTAGGTAAAAGAAACAAACATATACGTCAACCTATTGGTAAAAATTTTTGAGCTTTAACCACGTTATACTCGAGTGTTACTAATTCTTACAACATATGTTCTTCACTCTAATCATTGATGTCTCTTTTTGAAATGACTTGTTAACATAATGAAAAAGTACTAACATGTGCACATGTCTACCAATAGAATGTCTGAGTTAGGATGCTTGTAGCTCTTTTGGATACTATAATTAATGTTTTGCTTAATGGATTTAGTTCTAACTATAACGTTAGAGGGCTTTAAGCTTGTAACGATAAAAGAAATATTTGTCACTGATTTGAAAACATGAAATTTTTTATTCTGTAGCCATGCTTGCTTGCTGTTGAAAGATGCTCCAAATCATGTCATATTGGTGCTTGAGTGTTAAAGTTGAAACTGCTCCGATTCAATGTTGGGATATGTAATGGAACTTATATGTAATACAGTAGTAATTGTATTGTTTCATCTAATTTTGGGATGTAGGAATAAACGTAGCAATGTACACTTTCAAAAAGTATAATATGAGAATTATGTTGTATATCCTTGCCATTTAAATGGCAACCATAGAATAAAAGGTCACTAAAATAAATTATAATGTTTATATATAGTAATATTGAAAATAATATTTTCAAGAAAATGTTTTTCAAATTTTAAACATTTGTTGCCAATTCAATATCCTTATTTTTTACATCTCCTTATTAGAATTATTGTTTGAGTTGAATTATCGCATATTACAACTGTTTGCAATTATATTTTAATATTTTCACGTTCTCTTTTGAACGTTAAACGAAACACTTACCACAATATCGTTAATTGTCTGTCACTAGAAATCTCCGTTGCTATGCACGGGTACTCGTCTAGTAAAACAAAAATGGTCAAACTTGAAAATTGAAAAAATTCAGTCATGGTCAAACTTAAATTAAAATGTATTTAAGGTATATATTAATTAGTCAAAGCTTACACTACAATTTTCGGGAAAAATATACAAAACCAATTTTCGGAGTCTAACCGGGTTTCGAAAATATAAAAACCAGTTTTATTTGACCCATTTTTTTATCAGAATCGGTTCAACCAGTGGAACCGGCCGGGTTGAACCGCGTTTCAAAATATTATGTTTAATCCCAAATACTCAAACTTTTATTATTTTTCGTTTATACCCCATAATTTTTTTTATCGTTACAACTATCTGCCACTATAAAATCTCGTTGCTACGCACGGATACTCGTCTAGTTGTATATGATCGGTTATCTCCTTTTGAAATGAAATGCAAGACTGCAGTAACTTACCTATCACTAATATGAGTTATTTGTGTTACAATGTGTATATGAGCTTAATTATACTCATGACCTTGTTTACGTAAAGGGAACTAAAGTTGATCAAGCTACTGATAACTTCACCAAGGGCTTTAATAAAAGAAAAACTATACTTAACAGCCTATAACGACAAGCGTAGGCAAACTTAATTACATTTCAAGTTATACTTGATTATCGGTTACCCAAGGCCTTTGGTCTATTGGTATGTGAGTTGCCCACCAACCTAGTGGTTGTGGGTTCAAGCCTCGTTGGAGACATTTGTGAGATATATTGTGAGATAGCTGGTATATGGTGTGAAAAAAATTGCCGTTTAAAACAAAAGAGATACTAGTATGGGTTGACTCTTGTGATCAAATGCAAACAACACACACCCAAACTCTTAAAATACTCACAAGTCAAACAATGATGAGATTTAATATAATCAACACTGAACATTCATTTGCTATCTATTTACATTGTTCATATACAGCTCACACGCAATAATATAAACTAAAAGTGATTAATGATCACAAACAAAAAGTGAAGATATACCTATGTAATCACAATTTTGACCTGAATTGAAAACCTAAAGACATTAAGCCTAAATCGAACTATATATCCACCTGCTGGTCTTCACATATATTCTCAGCAATTTCGACTTGTGTGATCGAACACAAGCAGTAAACACACACACAAACGCCACACTAATCATTTTTTAACGATGCATCTAAACACACATGTGACGCGCGTGTGACACTTATGATGGACAGTGGTTCTTAGAGCACTCTTAATGCGCTTATTGTTAGGTGTATCATTGCAAAACGCACATTTTAAGCGACATAATGAATAAATAGGGGCACCTTAACTTTGTATATGTATATATTTTAATGATTTGATTAAGAAATATTCATCCAAATGTAATATATTTTCTTATTTGATATTCCTTTTCGAAAACATACAAATGAAAAAAAAGACCAATCATGTGTGCCAACCTTACATTGGCACTTGGATAAAGAGCTAGCTAGTGGTGTCTATTTTTGACAAAGATCTCATCAACTTGAGACATAAAGTGCAACATCTTATTTCATATTAATGCGATGTTTTGAAACCCGGGTCGACCCGGCCGGGTTAACCGGTTTGACCGGTTTCGGCAAAAAAAGGGATAAAAAATCCCCGGGTTTCTAAAACCGGGTTACCCGGTTAGACCCGCCGGGTTTTGAGTGACCCGGGTCAACCTGGTTCTCGAAACCCGGCCGGTTTCATTTTTTCAAATTTTTTTAATAAAAACCCAGATTGACCCGGTGGTCGAACCGGTTGACCCGGTTCCCGGTGATTCGACCGGGTCGATTTCGAACCCGGTTTTCAAAACATTGTATTAATGTGATATAAGATTAGTAGTTTTCGGGAAACCATCAACTTTTATTTTTTTTATTTTTTTTTTTGGATAAGAGCTTTTCTAGTATGTTTAAACGGTGAGGTTAATTAATCTACTTGCCAATATTGGTTTTACTTATGTTTTATATATGCGTGGTTTATACTCTATCCATCCCACAGCTTAGATTATTAAAGAAGAAAAATATATATACAATTTAAGAGAAAATTCAATCAATCATTATACTGTGCTATCAATAGAAAAGAAAATTTGTGACATACCAAACTCAAAAATAGACAAATAATATGACGACGGAGCTAACGGAGTATGTAACAATGAGGTTATTGCAACAATAAGAATTGAAGGTTGAAACATGGATAATATTTTGATAGTATTAACTATAGTTGATCGATCGTTTTGGCAATATTCGGTTTAGTTAATTTGGTTTAATAGAGTTAGTTAGGTAAATCAGACATCATAGTTTAGAGATATAAGGTCATTCATTATGTACTAGAACGGTACCCGCGCAATGCGGCGGCGGGTACCTGTCACTATATTTTGCGTTATTTGGTTACACATTTAGTTGTCTTTATGCTTTATAAGTAAAGATGGTAGAGATGGTTAAGCTAAATAATTTTAGTTTGAACAACCAACCAGCTTCCTAACAAACTTCCTAATCAACTTGCTAACCAACCCGCTTCCTAACAAATTAATTTTGAAATCTTTTCATAATAAGTAAGAAAAAAGTCTGAATTTTAAGCCTTTCTAATTATACAATAGTCTCAAATGCATTATATAGTAGTATAGATAAATCTTACAAAGTTTTTTAAACATCTCACATATCCAAATGCATTAAATTGTGAATAGGTTTAATATAGATGGATATGATATTTTTTCAATGTCTTATCATCCATATCTCTTTTACTACTTCTATTTTAAACTTTTTTTTTTTTTTTTTTTTTTTTTTTTGTTTTGTTAATTATAACACGTCATTTCAAGGCTTTAGACGTCATTTTGATTGAGAATTCTAATCGTTGCTTGTCTTTTCATGATTAAAATTCGTTTTGATGGTTTTAAAGACTCTTATAAGACGATAACTAAAAAATTTTAAATTGGTGCATGTCATGATATGGAAGAAGAACTGATAGGTACGTCACCTTCCAATATTGATTTTTACACTGTTTATTGTCTTCTTAATTTTGCTAATGCTTTAAGTTGATCGAGGTTTTAATTCATGTGGTCCGAGTCTAGGCAGATAATGCAGTTCCACTGTAGAATGGACTATTTAATAACAAAGGACCATTGCCTTAGTTGTACCATTTAGTGTAAATGCCCGTTTACCCAGTTAAAATGAGAGGAGAAAAAAAAAAGGGCATGTGACCCAATCATATTTCCGCCGAAAGAAGATCACTATGACGTTTGTGCATCATCCGGGTCAATCTTTCAAGAAGGGTCAATCGATACTCACAGGGGTGCACGAGATTGACACTACAGCATTTAGGATTTCTTCGCAACGGGGCATCTATAGCGACGACGGATGTCGTCACTATAGGTCCACTAAACGACAAAAAAAAAAAAAAAAAAAAAATCGTAATCTTGGCTACGTCTTTGACCCAAACCTTTAGCGACTACATGTCTACCTATAACAACGACATGTAGTCTTTACAGTTTTGGCGACGATGAGTTTATCGGCTTATTTAAACATTTTGAGAATGAGTGATTTAAAAGGGAATTAGACAATTAGTTATATGAATTGACAATTACGAGTACTTTCATACTCCACAATTAAAAGACGTGTGAGTTTTGACTATGGTTTATAACAAAAATAAAATAACTAAAAGGTGAAAGGAAGCATGCATGTGGTAAGCAATATATAGAGGATGATAACCGAGGGGCACGCCTAAGCATTGGGTTGGGTCAAGGTGGAACAAAGGACCACTGTCACAGTGTCACTGACTGGCTGCCTAATTAAGGGCTCACCGCCCCATTTTCATATGTTCATGTTCATGTTCAAGTGTTCAACACATGATATGAGAATGTCAATGTTCCCCTGCATCGATAGTCTAGCTAGCTACTTCACCACTCTAGCTAGCTCCATTATAAAAAGTATAAAAATTATACTCCTTTATACTGCAATCAAACTTTAATTATGTTACCTTTCATTATAATGATAGGAGTCATTATTACTGTTAAGCCTTTCTACCCTTTGAAAAAGTTTTCATAAAGAAATAAACAAATAGTTCAAATCATCATAGTCCATTCTTTATGAATAATTAACTACCTTTTAGTTTGACCGTATATATTTTTTTTGAAAGTTAAATTTCAACTTAGAAACGATCACTTTCGCAGACAACAAAGGCCCCATCGCCACCTCGCCAAACTATGTTGTCTTAACCGGGTCCACGCTGATTTTAGGTGGTAACGGGTTTCCCCCGGAAACCGTACTGCCTCCACACAAGTTTTACCTTGCTGGAGAAACAGCCGGATGAAAACCGGGCCATGCTCAAGATTTGAATCCCCGCAACGAGTGGCTTGAAGGTTCAAATCTATCATTGCAATATATCTCCGGAACAATATGGTCTACAAGTGGACCACAAGTGAGGACTTCCCGGGTGGTCACCCACCCGGTACTACTCTCACTTGTGGCTCACTTAACAAGTTAAGCCTCACCCACTAGACCACAAGTCCTTTGATTGACCGTATATATAATTGGACAAAATGTTTACCATTACTAAAATAGTAAAATGAAAGAAACTAAAAAAGATGGTAAATATTACTTCCTAGTTTCAAATTATTTTTTTATTATTTTTTTATTTTATTATTTTTTTTTTAGAACGGCACCACACTTGAAATCCGATACCCGAGTTAAACTATCCAAACGGGCAGGCCCCGGGACCCGAACCACTAGGAGAAATCCGCGAAGGGAAACCCCTATAACTCACGGCTTCGCACTAGGAGAAAAACCTGGATTTTTTTGTCTCTTGTGAGACTTGAACCTTGGGTAAAACCTCCCCCAAGCTCCAGAAGGAGCCCAGGTAGCTAACTGAGCTAAGCCAGTCGGTTTTCAAATTATATGTTAATGTATCTATTTTTATTCGTCTTAAGATAAATGTTTATTTTCGTATTTTAAGCGATCAAAATACTTTCAAAATATCAACATAACATTGATGGAAAAAAAATTCCTTCATTTTTCTTAATGACGGCTAAATATATGTGCATCTAACTCCAAATTTGGCAAAAGATAAAATAATAATAATACTCCACTTGTAGTAATAACAAGTAGGGAGCGCTCGCTGCGTTGCAGCGGGTAATTTTTCGATTGTCGTGCGGTAATTTTATGGGAGAATGTTTATGTGGAGTTGTTCTATAGTAATTTTGAATGTTTTTGTTATGTTTTTATGTGCTCCTTATTTGAGTGTTTTTTTGTTTAAATGTTAATATTAATAATTGATACCACAAGCTCTAATGATATCAGATGAATCGGGAATAAGAGTGGGGTTATCCTCTAAGGAGAGGCTCGCGGTTAGTATCTCTGCCCGAGGATGCGACACTATCTCGAGCCAACAACTAACATCTAACAACTAACCCGCCGTTTAAAAAAAAAAAAAAAAAAAAAAAAAAAAAGCATACAGCATGCAACGTTAACATACCCAAACTTTGCAAAAACCCCACATGCAAACACATAAACAACACTGAAGTATAAAAGTTTAGAAAAAGTATTTTCTAGTTATGGAACAAAATGAAAACGGGCCAACCCATCCTTTTTTGGATTAGAAGGAGTCCACGTTAAAGGCTGAAGAATATTTACTATTTTATACCAAAAAAACGGTTTTTTATTGTGCGCCGACGCCCAACTTTAGAATATATATAGAACAAGGAAGGCTTCGGGCCGCCGCGTTGCGGCGGGGCGGCGAGCGTTCATTTTTCTGTGCGTGTAATGAGAATAGAATACCTGTCGCGTTTATTTGGTTGAAAAAAATTATTAGCCTAATGGCTTTTCAGAGTAACGGTGTCGAACCATGGACATTCTCTTGCGCGATGTTTCAATGAATAAAGTTTGTTTACGTAACTGCGTTGTGTCGTGTTGGTGATGTTGTGATCCTTATCTAGTTTATTGTAATGGTGTCGCATCTTGTTTCAAATTAGTGTGTCATAATTGTTGTTGTATTGTGTTTGTAATGAACGGTTGTCCGATTATCTTTTTAACTGATGTAACTTAGTTACAACATCGCCATTGATCATTGGTCAGGTGTGTAAGTTGGTAGATGTCTAAGTTTTACAATCCTAATGCATCACCAGAAGTAAGGACCATACTAATGCAATTCGTTTTTGGTGTTACACAAACAAAAGCTACGAAATATGGTATTAAAACAAACTAAAACAACGAAACATGCTATTAAAACTAAACAGCATACTAACGTTAGTGATTATTTATTTTACATACGTTTATTGTTCGGATAGATTGTTATACTACATTTGTACATACTAACTGGACTTAAGTAAGCCGGCATGTGATCATTCTTGTTGCTTACTTTTTTTCGCAGCCGTGGCCGTTTCCTTTTGCATTTCATCCTTAAGCAAGCTGTCTTCGAACCGATCTTTTTTCGACTTCGGTTTTTTCACTGTTTGTGGACAGTAGCTATGGTTTCGATAGTAACAGGGGTGGAGCTTTCGGAGGTGGAAGTTGTAGGAGGTGCTCATGCCTGTGGTTGTTTCCTTTTCCACTACATGTTTCATACCTGTGTTTCAACCAAAGGGTTTTCGCTTTCAATCATTTCAGCCTTATTCTGCACACGGATGACAGTTTCAAGGGGGCTGTATCACCAGATGTGGGCCTGTTTCCATTACTGTGTCAAGAATGTATACCGGGTTTTCCTTTGTAGAGTCTGTCGAATAATGCAGCTGAAACAGATGAGTGGTTCCCTCGAGTGCTGTTAAAACAGGTGGTAGTGTATATGGGTCTGTGAAGCCTTGTTCTGAGACGACTTTGTTGCATTCTGTCACCATCGAGCGGGCCTCGTTACTGAAACATGTTAACATCAAAGCTCTGGTGTTGTCAGAAATTAGTATCCTGAAACTGTAACTACAAAGGTAAACAAAAAAATTAGTATCTGAGACGACTTTGTTGCATTCTATCACCATCGAGCGGGCCTCGTTACTGAAACATGTTAACATCAAAGCCCCGGTGTTGTCAGAAATTAGTATCCTGAAACTTTAACTACAAAGGTAAACAAAAAAATTAACGGGTGAAAAGACGTGTCGATAATTTCCGAATGAATTTCATTCTATATTTGTGTTGTTCACACGCCGGTTGTCAGTACTTGTACCTGTAACCGTTGGGTTCTCCAGGATTAGGCGGTTGGCAATGTGCGTGCCTGCAGTCATGGCATCTGCGAAAGAACCACGGCCTTCCAACAACTGATTCTAAGACTCTGGCGATGACTGTAAACCGCACAGTCTGCCAGATTAAGCGGGAAAAAAAACCAAAAAAAAAAAAAAACTTGACAGTTAAAGCTTGAAATTAATAATGAGATGTAAGGAAGTTGACAAAAATTAATAACATAAAATATCAAAGATTAATACAAAGTTTAGCTGTAAATTAGATTTAAATAAAATTAAAACTTATGTGAAAACCTGAAAAAATAAAGAGAAATAAGAAGGGAAAAAGAATATGGCTGTCATGCTTATCTTTTTCCCTAAGTAAAGTAGGTTCCGCCGGACCGATATTTTGGTAATTCGTGGGTGGGCAACAAAAATTGAAAGCGCGATTAGAAACAAAATGTGATGCAAGCAAGATTAGAACTTATGACCTATGTGTTTGAGTTTTTCACACCAAGAATTCATCTAGCAGAGCAAAGCATTTCGTGCTTAAAATATTGCCTTGGGCTCTATTTATCCAATATTTTCAGTGCTTCGGATGACCATGTAAAAAATGGAAAACAGTCTATTTGGACCAAACTTATACTGGTATTGAGTCCATGTGTTTCTTTTTTCATAAGGCGTGAATACTCACCGTTTGGTTTCGCGGATCTTCTCGTAGCAGTTCATCGACCGTAACTCTGTTTCTTAACTTTTCCTGTTCGATGTTATCATATCTTTGAGTCCGGACTTTGTGTATTACCGGTTGTGCTACCAGTTCGTTATACCTGCACAGTTATTGGAAGTTGGGACAGCTTTTTATAGCGTAAGTAAATATCATTTCTGAATACAAAGACTGATTCTGGCTACATACAATATCCATGTGAAAATAGGAACGCAAGATAAGGTTATGGCAGAAATAAAAGTCAAAGTATACGACCGCTACAAAGAAAGGAGTACCTACGTTGATGAATAAGTGGTGTACCGACATGTGCAGAAGCAGGCCTGCTACGATGTGGAGAACCGTCTACGGTTTCTGCAAAAAACAAAACAGCAACATCAACCAACCTAAACAACCCGGAGGTGGAGAGCAACAGCATGAACGACCCGACTATAGACATATAACAACTAACCCTCATTGACAATAGGAACGAAAGAAGCACCAGTTGCAGGCGAAACATCATTTGCAGCCGCAATATAACCGGAGTACCGGACGAAAGTGAAACGGCGCCACCAACACATTGAGCAGCAAAGGAAGTCTCACAAACATTTCGACCCGTAGATTGCGATCCTGCACACAAAAAAAGCAAGGCATGCATTCTAAGAAAAAAAAATACGCACGCACGATAAAGCATAAAGAAAAAACAAATATTACCACAGGAACTGCCCGCCGGCATCTCATATACTTTCCTCTTTCCCTTGCCAGCAACATCATTAGACCCCAAAAACTGGTGAGGTCATAAACTTCCTATGCCGCCTGACGAAGACGGTTCGTTAATAGTTATGCCATTGGACAATCACGTAGGAATAGGTACCTCAGGTAAGACATGAACATAACGAAACGGAGCATCTACATCCATGGAAACACCAGACCTTTGAAGGCCAGGCAGACGTATGACTATTTACAGCACCACGGAGATGGAGACCGACAGGAGGTGACCCAACATGAGCATCGGCACTAACAGACCACCAAATGCCATCTACAACAATTAGTGTTAAGTGTGTGGTCACCCATCAAGAATCCCGTAGTTGTTTTGTTGCTGAAATCATAGCACTTCCTTCACATCCACACTTTGAACCTGCAACATTTCTTCCTACCATCATTAAATGAACAGTTTAGGTGGGCTGGGTAACGGATCCAAACGGTCTTAGACTAAAACACCAGTTGACAATCACAGCACTGGTGCACATGCTTTTATTTAACCCGAAAGAGACAGAAAGACCAATACATTACTTGTAAGTTAGAAAACAAAATAAGGGGACGTAGTTATATAAATGATGATTTTTCTTGGTAATGGTGAACTAAATTCATGGCTTTTTTACTATTTCTTGCATTGAACTACTAAATGGGCACTCAGATGATGAATTGATATATACATGTCTCATATGTAAAAGCTAAATTTAAGCAAGTCAAGTTAAAGTATCATAATAAATTATCATAGGTAAAATGGTAGTTAAGATGATATTTGAACATATGGCCTTTAACATTAGTTATGGATTTAGCATGTACCTCGGCTTCTGTTCGTCCGATATTAGTTTCGGATAATGTAATATTGTAAGCACCTGCAAGCCCAAAAACAAAAAAGAAAAAAAAAAATTGAGACAACAAAGTGTTAGAAGACATTCAGAAAATGAAGATGCATACATAACTGAGTGTAAAAGAAAGGCTGCAAACCTTCTAGTTTTTCAGTATCGATTACCACACGTTGGATGTCAAGATGATAGAAACAGCGCTGTTGATTCCCCAGAGACCATGTGCACATTTCTTGTAGAATGTTGTTCGCAAGGCTGTTCGGATATGTGTCACGTGCCGTCGTAACCGACACCCTGTTTGCGAAAGAACATGCAAAAATAGTGATCAGAATACGAAAGTTGATTCAAAATATTAGTAGAAAGATATTTGAAATATGGTCTTACCACTCCTGAAGCCGCTGCCATTATGCCCATTCGTGTAGTAACTGCACTTAATCCATTAGCACGCATCACAGGGTTCCTAACAGAGCGTGAAATTAGATATGATGCTGCAAGTTTAAAAATTGCTTAAAATAAGTCAAGCGGATACCGTGTAACAAACTAACAATCATTCCCCATCAGCAAGAAAGAATTCGCGTTAGCAACATTCAAATCAAATGCACATGATTTACTAACTTTACTATATAATTAGAAAAACAATCATGATAACTCGAAAAATACCCAAAAGACAGACTGAAAGGGTACATATTCCATCGATGAAAATTCCAAAAGAGAACCCTTATAAGCAACTGCATGAAACAAAATGAAAATATTAGCACCAATGCCAGAACACCGCAAAAACATTAGCTCCAAATCTTTTTCGCGACTCAACATAGCGAGGTGCATTACTTCCAAAGACAAAGGCTTCCGAAATCTCAAGAACAGGAATCTGCTAATAGGATTCATTTTCATAAGCATGGAAGTGCCACCCACTTCAAAATTATTAGCCATTTTTTTCCTACGCCAACATTTGTAAACATTAAGCTGCCACAAAATAGACGACTACCATATACTCTCAATTAAACATAAACTGTTGGTAAACAGCCTAATTCTCGCGTTACTCTAAGTAGTCATGGAAGTCAACTTGAAACACAAATTTATCTACACATTCTACAGATAAAAATCATTTATTGGTGGTAATAATACATTTATCAAAATTATCAATAATAATAACATAACGGCACTTTGTTACCATTTATTGTAACGTTTCAATCAATCACATCAATATAGTATTTAACAATCGGTTTACGTCAACTACCATCATCCATATTCTATTGTCTAAAATATAGTTTTTGTAGTCTAATAATATGCACACTAATACACTATAACAGTGAAAGTGTATTAGTACTTCAAGTAGTTACCTTTATAACAGCGAAAGTGTAGTGTTGACATGGATGTAAAATGTAGTGAAAACCAACGCTTCTTATATGTTAAGTTCGGCTTTGTCTATGTCATCTGCAAAACTAAAGCTTATGATTCATTAACCACGATTTTGAAGACCAATATTAAATGGAAGAAAAATCATTCACGAACATGAATAGATTCAGTAGAAATCAGTAACTGTCATTTACCTCTCGCCTATCGAAGTTCTGTTCAAAAACCTCCTCCAACTCAGTTCACGTTCAAGTTGTATACATTGAGTTAGAATTCTTTTCTGCGAACGCCTGGCAATATTATAAGATTTAAAAATTAGGCCGCTTTAATTTGCATTGGATTTGAGGTAGTATGTGTGTTGAGCAAAAAAAAAATTTACTCCTTATAACATCCTGTTGGACCTCCACTTGAGTAACTTAAATGTACATTACAATCTTCATTTGCATGCACATAAATCTGCTTTCGAGAAGTCAATATATGTACTGTATAATTTCAATAGAGTTCATATCTAGCCGTGGCTAAAAACGTGATTTCAGCAGTTGTGACATTTTTTCCTATACTAACTGTAATCCATTTTTAAGATTTGTACTTAATGCCTATTTCTACAATCAAACTCGTCTATAAGCAGAAAATATTGTTTTTCAAAGAGTTTGTACTGCGTCTATCTATGACCCTAAAGTCCCACGTCACCTTCTAAGAACATCCATGACTGTTTCATAACCATAAGGGTATGTTGTAACTTGTAGTCACTATCTGTCACACACACATAACAATAAACAAAAAAATATCATGCCCTAACAAATCATTTTAAAAAAAGTAAAAGGAGAAAAAAGATTAACAAAAAAGATTAAGTTTTTTTTTTTACCTTACACTCATGAATAACACAACCTACAGCAGTAGTATGTTGTTTTGATTAGCACTTTAATTATATCGACCATGTGTATTGATATCTGTAAATATGTTGATCGAGTTTTTGGGGTTTTTTATTGGATGTGAATTAATTTGGTGGCTTCGATATAAGAACGATAAGATCACTAAAAGGCGATTATCAGAAAGAACAATATAAATCAATAAGCCTCAACCCACAACCACAACTCACCATATGAATAATCAATTGACCAAACATGAAGAAGATATAAAATTTTCAAAAAAAAACCATACTCAAAACTCAGAACACCAAAATATTTAAATAACACATACCTGCAAGGCCGAAATTGATTTTGGTTTTGATCTAATCGGAACCCCAGCAGTGAAGGAAATCAACGTGGAGAATTATCTGGAACCGAACCCCGACACAGAGAAGATAACTATGAATATAGTCGGTAGCTACGTTAATATCAATCAAAAAAAAAGAAGAAGAAACGGGCTAAGAAATCGGACCTGGACAGCAGCAGTGGGCTGGGGCAATAAAACGCGAACCAAAGGGCTAAGGTTTTGGACTCAAGGGCAGCCAATAAGAAGTCACCGATTCAAAACGACATGTGGTGCGTCGTTTAACGACGCCACATTATATATATAGTAATGACGGCTAAATATATGTGCATGTAACTCCAAATTTGGCAAAAGATAAAATAATAATAATACTCCGTAATAAAAATGGTGCTATTGTATTATATACCCGGCCTTTCTATTTCAAAAACATGTAGTAATTTGTTTGTATATGTTATCATAATTTATACTTGTGAAAAGAAGTTGTAAATGTGATTTCTATTCATAATTTTGATTTTTCAAATGAAGGAAATTAACCATATCGTATCAATAACCTCAACGATGTGTTCACTTTTGCAAGTAGTTAAAGTCTTCAATATATCCAATTTGTCCATCGTGTTTAACGTCATTATTCAATCCACTCTATAGATCATTTTTCTTATTGTAATGAATATACATTCGCGGTCACACATCCATTGGTGGTCCTTATTCTCAATGATGTAAAACAATTTTCTTTCATTTGGTCTCAAATAGGTTTCGACAAGCTAATTCAATTAGTTAGTTCTGCTTTGTAATCCTTGTAACGCCCAAATTTTATATCATTTTAGCCTTCTGGTAGTGGTTTTTTTTTTTATTTTTTATTTTTTATTTTTTTTTTATTTTTTATTTTTTTTTAACTCTAGTTCAAATAATAAATACAAGTGTATTGTTCAATTCACATTATGTAGAGATAATTAGTAACTACATTAATTACTTTAACTCAAGAGTTTTCTTCCATTGAAAACAAAAAATAATTGATCATCATTGTGTAAAGAATAAATGAAAAAATATATATATATATATATATATATATATATATATATATATATATATATATATATATATATATATATATATATATATATATATATATATATAACACAACATAGTCAAAAGAAATGCAACAATTAATATTAGTTAATAGCATGAAGTGTTTTAACACACATACAAATACAATGATGACACAATTATGATCAAATCCATAAATCCTTAAAGATTAAAAACTTATATTCTCTAGCTAGTAATTTTCATCATTCATGATGAAGTGATCATAACCATATCATGACTTCTTGGGGTTAGCTATTGGGCAGGCTCAAACCAACTTTAATTTAACCTACTGACCTCATTACACTTTTTTCTGATGCATAAAGTACAAGTCTTTCATGCATGTGGTGGATTAGGGTAAACCTGTTGATGTGGCAGTAAAAAATGTGTCTGCATGGGAAATGGTACACCTAATGTAACATTAGGGTTAATATTTTGCATAATTTGACTTGTACTTTGTGCACTAGTGGTTGTAGCACAGCTCATAAAGTCATATTTCTGACCCATATGTTCCAATTTTTTCACTTGTGACCTCAAGAACTTTAAGTAATTAGCAGCTTCATCTAGCATTGAAGCTGTATCCATTTTAGTTCCACCCGGAACTAGCTTTTGCAACGCCCGAAGTCTGTCGCTAATTCTCTCCCTTCGTTGTCGGGCAGCTACAGTTTGAGGATCACTTGATATTTTCACGTTTTTTCTACGACGCTTCTCTGCGACCTCATCTTCAGTGAAACTTACCGGGCGGAAAGCTGCCGCCTGGTATATCATCTCCTTCATTTGTGCAACTGCTTCAGAATCTGTCTCGTCAGATTCTGAAGATTGCCGGAAATTTATATTTGAGGAAACGGGTCGACCCGGATCCGATCTGGGTCGCTTTAGTCTTCTTTCATTTGAGCTTTGTGACACAATGCAGTCGTCGGTATCTTTAGTGACGGAAGTAGATGAACCGTGGCTAATGTTATTAGTAACGTTGTTACACAAATTATTGTAATCCGCGAAAATGACGGAAATGCCATCTAATGAAGTGTCCACATTACTATTTTTGTTGGAAAATAAGCAGTTTAGTGACTCTAGAGAGGTGACCCTATCCGCATGTGTTGGAATAGTGATGGGAATTACGGTTTTGCCCTTATTTAAAGTTGTCTGAGACCAATATTCACTAGCTGAACCATTACCTGAGGGCAATGGGTTAGAACATGTTGGTGGATCGGGTTTTCGAAGGTCGTGGATTGGGTTTAAGAAGATCTTTTCCGAGCCGAAAATGAAGGTTTCTTCAATATCTTGATGTTGATGATTATTGATGTTAGTACTCCAAGGGAATGGTATGTTTCTTTCCCAACTTAAATCTTCCATAGCTGTCAAAAAATTGTTTTGCTAGTGATTTGAACGAAACGAAACGTTTGGAACAAATCGATGTAACAAAGAATTTGTGAACGTGAAATGATCGATGATGGTTCGGATCAAATGATCATATGATTGAGGAAAATGAAGGATGTTGTATGAACCAAAGTGCATGCACTTGGGAAAATAATGCTAAAGGCTTTTGTAATATATGAATTATAGGAGGGGACTTTGTATTTCAACATGGATGCTCATTGATGATATATAGTTTATATAGTTAGGTTGGGACACATAAAAGAAAATAAAAATGCAATTGGAACAACTTGAAAGAACAACAAATGTTTAGTTTTAAAATAAGTAGAAAATAAAAAAGATTATAATAAAATTATGTATGAGCTCATGGGTTATGTCTATTTACCATATTCTTTATGAACAAGTTAGGGTTTAGACTATTACCTTTATAAATGCATTCATTTGTATCCTCCAGTATGTATGATTCAATAATAATTCCTCTCTTCTCACTAGTACACAAAATCATAATTTGGAACGTTTATAAAGGCTTTTTGGAACGCTTAAACTAACGTTCCCTATGTGACTGTTCCAAAAGATAAAAACTTTTTGGAGCTGTTTTATAACCATTCCCAAAGTGTCATTCTTAGGAACGTTTTTAATATTAACCGTTCCACAATGCTAGTTCCAACATATTAAAATATCCAATATTTTGGAACACTTTCACTAGAAGCGTTCCAAAAACCAACCATGTTTTAGAACATTTCCACAAACAACCGTTCCAATGATAACCACCTGCATATCCTATTTCAACCCATTTCTGAATATCCATGAATCCATTATTACAACCCAATTCTGCAGGCTGCAGCAGAAAATCAGCAACCAATTTTTCTGCATCGAGCCAATTCCGCGGCTACCCAAATCTGCCGTTTTATTTCTGCAGCGACCTATAACTTATTTTGTTCTATAAGCATTTCAACCAAAGCACAAAACTTATAAACATCAAATTTAACCAACAATCCGCAACACCAAATTCATCCATTACAACTAAACTTTGTCTAAAAGTTGATTGCCCAAATTCATCTACTACAACCAAACTTTTTCCAGTTAAAAACACAAAAACTACATCCTTACACCAAAAACTAATTAACTAATACATACATCATTGCATGGTTCGCAGTGAAGGTCATAAAATGATTTACACACGTCATGTACCATCTTGTCCAATAGTGACATAGGTATTGGCTTTCTCGTTATAAAGTGTTTAGGAATCTGTTAGTAAGAAAATAAGAGTTAATTATAATATACTACAATACTTAAAAAAGGAAAAATGCAAAAGTAGAGACTATATAAGTCGGTTTTCCCTCTAAAGCAATAGACAAGCAACGATACTTACGTTATCAGGGAAGCCTTGTTGTATGACCGTAAAAAAGTCTAGAATCCATTTCATGACATAATAACCACATTCCCAAGTATCTCTTTGTTGGTTACACTATAATCAAATAACAAGCATACATTTCACATATAAAAAACACATATATAAATGGCGGTTTATATCAGTATAAATTATTTACCTTAGGGAAAGTCCAATCCAAATTCACTTGAAACGCCCTAAAATCAGAAGTATTAAAGTTAGATAAATGAAGCTATGAATTGTGAATGGAATGTCAATATTAGAAAATCTTACTCGTTCAACACTTTTACCACCAAGAAATCATCCGAGGTCTTCTTTTTCTCGTCTTTATTATATGAATCCAAAATGTATCCCTTTTGCATGGAACGGTCAATAATAAGTAACGCCCAATGACCACTACAAAAAAGTTTATGCCTTTTAAACAACGCAAGTATAATCAAAACCATAAAACAAAAGAAAAAGTTAAGTTAACGTACTCTTGATGATAAGGTAAAAGGAAGAATGATTTATTTGGGTGTATGTGTAATGTTTTGCGAATAACAGTCACGACAAACCCACGGTCTTCTAAACATGCGCTTGATTGTAAATATGCCGGATTGAGAAACGCAGTCCTACTCGCCTTTTTAGGATACATGTACGTAAATGAAAATAATAAATATAATAAAAGAAATAACAATGAATAATAAATTACAATTTTGGTATCAAGATGAATGGAAAATCAAAGAACTTACATGCACAACCAATGAATTATGGCCACGTCAACCCAATCTTTTGTCATCCATCCTATTAACGAGTTGTTGTCGACTTGCTCCAAAAACATCTCGTCATACATTCCCTCTGGCGCTTCAATGGTGATCGCTGCATTTGGATTCTCACGTTTCATTAAAAGACTCGCAAGAAATTGAATCTCAATCGGCCTTTTCCTCAATATCTTCATGCGACTCGTTTGGTATGAGTTATGGCTTATTTGAGACGAAGTTTTAGCTCTACAACTTGTTTCTTCGTCCACCTACATTATTAAAGCATTTGTAAATAAAATTGTGCAAGTAACATCACAAAAGAAAAGTATTAGTAACATAAAAAATGACTAATAAGAGTGTAAATCACATAATCACTTAACAGCAGGCTACTTAAACCAAAATAAACAACTCAATCCTTCCTGACACCCCTAGTCATACCTATACATATAATATATGTCTATATTGGTCGAGTGAGTACCATGCGTTGTAAAGCGCTTTCATCCAAACGTGATTTTGTAGGCATTGACGGTTCAACAGGAGCCAATCTTGAGTGAAGCTACATTTAACAAAAAAATTGATTAAACCTTAATACAAATTCATACAAAGTCATATTTATTCAATACATATGAATTTATATACCTTAATGTATTTCTGTGGCCATTGAATAAAATGGCCAAATGATTCACATAGTCTGCTTACAGCATCAGTTGGTACCACAACAAAATTATTTGTGTAAGCTTCTGCAACCTTGTCCACTTGTACCTTCGAGTAACCCGGGCGCATTTGAATCCCATCCAGTTTCCCATCCAATCTCGGATATAACATGGCTTTAGCCATTGTTTCCTCAATGTCACCATAGGGAACTAACAATTCACATGGAATAGGAGTCTGCAAAACGTGAAACCGTTTTGAAATTTTGCCAAAGGGAAAGGTCCAGGACTATAAAATAATGAGCACACAACACTATACATGTGTCTTAAAAGTGGGTAGGATACCTCAATGTCATCAAATCTATCGAAAGATCCGCCCGAGCTTGAGGTCCCCTGAAGCAAACCCGTAAAAGATCCACCTTTGTTTAAGGTCGCTTGAAGTATCTCCAAGTCTGCCTCTATAAGTTCTATTTTTTCCCTCAATGGTTTCGTTATTTCATCTTTCAGGCCATCAAAATCTTCCACTGTTATCATTTTCTTCCCTGCTCTCTTAGAGATCCCTAATGCCTTCTTAGGCCCAACCACACTTGATACACACCTGGTTCGCCCTGAGTGCTCAGGTCCAAAACACCCTGTAAGTGGATCTTTTCCCGCTACATAGTAAGTACCATCAGCTTTCATTTCTTGCTCTTTTGCTAACTGTTGCAAGTGATATAGTCGTTAGAAGATAATAGACAAACCAAAATACTTAAAAGTATACGCTATATCCCATACCAGAGCTTTAAGTTTTTCATAAAGCGTATTTGTCAACTCCTTTAAGCTCGTAAAATCGTTATCCGATAACCTGGCAAATATGTGGAGCTTTGAACGCCTACACTCCAACTTAGCTAACTCTGGGTACCGTTCTTCTAACTCTTGCATCAGTGGAGCTAACTTTTTCTCTAACCCAACATAGCTTCTTCGTCCCAACTTAGGTCTATCTGTGTTTTTTAGTGCATTTTCCCTCGCTTTAGCACTTTTTTCCTTCACATAAAAGTAGAAAAAACACTTTAAACACTTGCAAACTATAATACAATTGTATATGAAGTATAAAAACATAGAGCAAAAAGTCACACGGACCAGAAATGCCGGCGAGTTTCTAATAGAAACAAATGCAGGCCAATCCGCCATATTCAAATCCTCATACTCGAGAAGTGGGTCTTTTCCTGCTTGGGCAATATGTGTAAGGCTCGTCTTGAACTTCCTATGATATTCATTCATTTTTCTAAGCAACACTTTCTTATTCTCACTGGCTACATCATCACTGATATTCCAAGTTTCCTGATGTTTTTAGAGGCAAAACTACTAAGTACTACAACATTACACATATTAAATAGATGAAAGCACGGGTATTATGTTTAAATAGAACTACTACCTTGGCCGCAAGCCACATTTGATCCTTCTCTTGGTTGGTAATTTGCTAAATGTCCATCAAATCGTGTCCTTACCTTTCGAAACTCGGTGTTGCCATTAAACTCCTTTGTCTTTCCACGATACCTGTGATCTTTCCGAAGCAATCTTCGATGGCCCATGAACACGTGTTTTTTGCAATTGGGTAACCTTGTCGAATCGGTTTGATCTTCACACACAGGACAAGCTAATTTACCTTTTGTACTGTATCCTAACAGATTGTCGTATGCTGGAAAATCATTTATGGTGCAAAAAATCGTAGCTCTCAATCGAAGCATCTCCTTCTTGTACGCATCATACACTTCAACCCCCGTCCCCCACAATTCTTTCATGTCATCGATTAATGGAGCTAAATAAACGTCAATATCATTACCAGGTTGTTTCGGACCTTGAATTAACAATGACATCATAATGTATTTACGTTTCATGCATAACCATGGTGGAAGGTTGTAGATGCATAAAACAACTGGCCAAGTACTATGACGACTACTCATATTTCCAAACGGATTTATTCCATCTGAACTAAGACCAAACCGTAGATTTCTAATTTCATTACCAAAATTCTCAAACGTATTATCAATCTTTCTCCATTGAGGTGAGTCGGCCACATGTCTTAACTTTCCATCCTTTTTGCGTTCATCATAATGCCAACGCAATAATTTGGCCTCTTTTTCATTGGCAAATAATATTTCAAGTCTCGGTATGATTGGCAAATACCACATGAACACGTGTTTTTTGCAATTGGGTAACCTTGTCGAATCGGTTTGATCTTCACACACAGGACAAGCTAATTTACCTTTTGTACTGTATCCTAACAGATTGTCGTATGCTGGAAAATCATTTATGGTGCAAAAAATCGTAGCTCTCAATCGAAGCATCTCCTTCTTGTACGCATCATACACTTCAACCCCCGTCCCCCACAATTCTTTCATGTCATCGATTAATGGAGCTAAATAAACGTCAATATCATTACCAGGTTGTTTCGGACCTTGAATTAACAATGACATCATAATGTATTTACGTTTCATGCATAACCATGGTGGAAGGTTGTAGATGCATAAAACAACTGGCCAAGTACTATGACGACTACTCATATTTCCAAACGGATTTATTCCATCTGAACTAAGACCAAACCGTAGATTTCTAATTTCATTACCAAAATTCTCAAACGTATTATCAATCTTTCTCCATTGAGGTGAGTCGGCCACATGTCTTAACTTTCCATCCTTTTTGCGTTCATCATAATGCCAACGCAATAATTTGGCCTCTTTTTCATTGGCAAATAATATTTCAAGTCTCGGTATGATTGGCAAATACCACAACAATTTAGCCGGGGGACCGTTTTTCTTAACATCATCGTTTTCATATGTTTCTTTTTTATGTTTATACCTTGATGCACCGCAAGTAACACATTCGTGTAGATCTGCGTACTCCTTTCTATACAATATACAATCATTCGGACATGCGTGTATTCTTTCAATTTCTAATCCCATTGGACACATTAGCTTTTTGGCTTGGTATAACGAAACAGGTATCCCATTATCTTTGGGGTGCGAATCATGTAAAAATTCTAATAAACGTGTGAAACTGCTATCACTCCAACCACTATCTGCTTTTAAGTTTAACAACTTCAAGACGAAATCTAGTATGGAATATTTTGTGCAGCCGGGATACAATTCTTTTTCTGATTCTTGAAATAGTTTTTGCAATTTTTCTTGTTCATCGTCACCAACAGTACGCTCCAAATTATGAAACATCTCACTTAAATCTTCCCCCACCCCGACGGGATTGGGTATGTTGTTGTCACCTAAATCTTCATGGTCGTTATTACTATATGAACTAGTGCCTTGTTGGTTATTAGAATCAGAAACAAACGTGCTCTTATCAGTTAGTAATTCGCCATGTTGTGACCAACATGTATACTTATGCATAAAACCACGTTTAATCAAATGCCCCTCAATTACACTAGTATTAAATTTACACACGTTTTTACAATCTTTACAAGGACACCAAATGTATCGAGCTCCACTACTCGCCCGATTAGCCTCAGCGAATGCTAGAAAAGTTTGCACACCCTTTAAATATTCTGGGGTAGAACGTGAAATATCGTACATCCAATTTTGGCAATCCATCTGAAATTAAGAAATAAAATCATGAAATATGCATAAATAGAGCAACTTTGGTCACGGTTTGTCTCTAACCCACTTTTTGAATACTCCGCTTCATATGCACATACGTTTTAACGAGTTGACTATTAAAAAAAATCGGCAGCATTTCCCCTTAACTCCCCAAGAATGCATATAAAACGCAAACCCGAAGGAGTAAAAGAGAAATGTTACCATCTTTTTCTTAAATAGTAAACTCGTTAAATCATATACACATCCTAGATGAAACAAAGTATTCAAAAAGGAGTCCCAAAAATGGGGACTTTCCAAAATTAATCTCTATTAGATTAATTTTGGACGGGTATAAATCTTATGGCATATGACTTACAAAACTAATGAGTACTACCAATATAAAATGTTGACATACCCGTAAAATAACATGTATAAACAAACTATTACATTTATATAACTAATGCGTAGAAGAGTTAATGTTATTTACCTTAAACAAGATCTTGAAGCATTAATGATGGTAGTGTGAGTTAATGAGGGTGGTTTTGAAATTTAATGTTGGAATAGATAGATATTTGGTAGTGAAGAAGTGTGTTGTAGTAGATAGCCGTTTGGTACCGAAGAAGTGAAGACTGGTCAGTCGACCGTTGCTTCTTTTTGAAATGCATTTTATCTAAAATTCAGAATGGTTTTTAAGAAAGCGTTCCAAAGAGTATGAATTATTTGAGTGAGAATAAAATTTAGAACACTCTTTAAAAAAGCGTTCCCAAAGGTATGAATTGTTTGGAACACTTTCAGTTGAACCGTTCCAACAAATATTTTTGGAACAGTTTATTAACAAACGTTCCAAATAGTTATCTTTAGGAACGTTTGACAGTAGGTGTGGCTGATATACGATCTTTTGGAAACGCTTTACATAATAATCGTTCCTAAAGGCTATGAAAATAAAATTTTCTGTAGTAGTGTCTCTTTACTCTTGTTTATTACTTTCACAATACGTTATCAGCACGCTCTACAAATTATTTTTTTTTCCCAAGGTATGTCACGATTAAATAATATCAGGCTATTTGAATTATTTGTTAACTTTTATACTCCGTAATTATTCATCGATGCTTTTTTGTATATTACACATGTACATGTTTTTGAAATAATTGGTGTTTGACTTTATATTATTTTAATTTAGTGTAATATATTACTGATCTAGATCGAATGAATAAAGTTTAAACAAATCTCACTGTATATGTCTTGATATTCTTTTATATTATATACAGAGTATTCATTGCCAATTTATTAAATAGTATTCTTTATATTGTACACCATATAGTCACAAAGAAGAATATTTGTTATTGATCTCAATCGTAATTTACAAGAACAATTCATGTTCTATAGTAATTACATAAAGAGAATTGCATTTTTTTTCCCTTTCATGTTCATCTATTAAAAATTATGCAACATCATGTTATGTTGAGAAATATATATATATATATATATATATATATATATATATATATATATATATATATATATATATATATATATATATATTATAGAACCTCAAAGTTCTAATATGATCTTTTTATAAAGATCAATATCATAACCTCATGTTATGACTTTAAATGTTCTATTGTTATGTTTTTTTTTTTGTTTTTTTTTACTCGTTGCATTCTTAACTAGGACGTGGTGTAAAATATATAATATCATGACTTTTCACATGTATTATTTTTTATTTATTTATTTATTTTTATTTATTTATTAATTTATTTTTTGCAACAACTGTGTGTTTAAATTGTTTGTAATTAATATTAGATAAATGATATGATATTTATAACATGCAATTAATGTGGTGTAATTGTTTTAATATGGACCAATGGGCTTGTGGTCCACTGGGCATGTCTTATTCAGTTAAGTTTGCCTAGTGGAGAGTAGTACCGGTTTGAGTGACCAAACCGGGAAGTCCTCCCTTGTGGACCACTGCCCTGTCGGTACGATTTCAAAGTCCTTCAATGAAGGTTTCAACCCACAAGGGTTCGAATCTAGAGAAGGCAGGGTTTACTTCAATTTAAGTGTCGTGCCTTCGGGCGGCTTAAGTTGAAGGTTTTCCCCCCATCGAGTTTCAAATTGGACTTGGATATCCCCAATGAAAGTCAATTTTCAAAAAAAAAATTGTTTTAATATGGCTATAACTTTAGTCATCATGATATTGTCTGCAACTTGTACAAATGTTTGTTTAAATTATATGCCACATTTTTTTATGATATATCGTAATCATACATGGTTTGAAAATAATATACGAGACAGATAAGACATGGTAAAGTCATGGTTTTGGATTATCATCCATTCATCTTAATTACAATATTGTTTATAATTATAACAGTATTTTATTATATAAATTTCTAATGAAAGGTTCATTATGTTTTACTTGGTCTAAGTATTTGCAACGTTTGCTAAATGCCTCATTTTTTTATTGTAGTTAACATGTCAAATTCAAAGCTTTCGAATATTGATTTTGTTGTTCTTGACATTTCTGGAAAAAACTATCTCCCTTGGACTCTTGATGCTGAGATCCATTTAACTGCAAAAGAATTGGGAGAAACGATCCAAACTGGAAATACGGCCTCTGCACAAGCACGTGCCAAAGCCATGATATTCCTACGTCATCATCTTCATGAGGACCTTAAAAAGGAATATCTAACGGTGAAAGACCCGTTAATATTATGGCAAAGTTTAAAGGAAAGGTTTGATCATCAAAAACAAGTAATCCTTCCTAAAGCTCGCTATGACTGGATGCACCTCAGGTTGCAAGATTTTAAAAGTGTCAGCGAGTACAATTCCGCAATGTTTAGCATCACATCTAAACTAACATTGTGCGGAGAAAAGATTACTGATGAAGACATGCTAGAGAAAACTTTCTCTACTTTTCATGCTTCAAATATGCTCTTACAGCAACAATATAGAGAACGTGGCTTCAAAAAATACCACGAACTAATATCTGTCCTCCTTGTTGCTGAACAAAATAATGAGCTTTTGATGAAAAATCATCAAGCACGCCCCACTGGTTCTACTGCATTGCCTGAAGTGCATGCAACATCAAATGTGAGGGGTCGGGGTCGTGAACATGGTAATAACCGCGGGAATGAAAGAGGTCGTGGTCGTGGCCGTGGACGTGGTCGAAATATTTTTTGGCATCGTGATGGTTATAATCCTAAGCCATACGATTTCAAGAAAAAAGATGATAAAGGCAAAAAGATGCAAAAGCCAGCTCCTAAACATTCTAGAAATGCTTGCCACAGATGTGGCATGAACACTCAT
Organism: Artemisia argyi; assembly: GCA_030686995.1. Classification (NCBI taxonomy): domain Eukaryota; kingdom Viridiplantae; phylum Streptophyta; class Magnoliopsida; order Asterales; family Asteraceae; genus Artemisia; species Artemisia argyi. The sequence continues at coordinate 10,545,644 of CM060689.1, read as the reverse complement.
TGGGCAAAACAGTGTCGTACCTCAAGACATTTTGTTGATCTTTATCAAGTATCACTCAAAAAGAAAGGAAAAGACATTGAAACAAACTTCATTGATAATTTCAATGATGAAACAAACTTCTTTGATAGTTTCAATGATAATGAGCCAAATTCTAATGTGCGCTTCGACTCCTCAGATTTCTTTGATGATGTCGAAGACGTTGTTGCTTCTTTCTCCAACGATGGAAATAATAACTAGCTATCTAGTTGCATTTTTATTTTACTCCAATAAGTGTTTTTAAGTTTAAATTTTGTGTTGAATAAGCTAGGTTTGTTCTAGCATTGTTACTTATGTATTGAATTTTAATTAATGAAGTATTTATTTCTTCCTTAAAGTTTTCTTTTACTTTGAAATGCTTATTTATTTTATTTTTTTTTATGTCCAAGGATATGAAAAGAATTTTGGAAAACGGTGAAGACGAGTGTCTAGTAGATAGTGGAACAACAAATACCATTTTGAAAAACAGAAAATACTTTAATGAGTTTCATATAGTAAATGCAAATGTCAACACAATTTGAGGTACTAGCAACTTGATTGAAGGCTCTGGAAAAGTGATGAGGCGAAAAATGAACCACTTTTAGGGGGTCATTTAAGTCCGAAATTGAATTTATTTGATCAAATATTGCCCTAAATCGTTCCTTTTGTGATTTTAGGTACTTTGGGAGTGAAATCTGGAAAAGAAGGCATTTTGGATGTTTTTGGAGCATAAAAGTGAAGAAAACGGCAAAGTCTCAATTTTCCAAGCTGGGAACAGTAGGTGACGGCGTCAAGAGCAACATTTTGACGGCGTCAAGAGCAATTTTCATGACGACCCAGTACAGAAATGACGGCGTCACAAGGAAGAGCGTCAAGAGTAAAATACGTGACGGCTTGGAAACACATAACACTTGACGGCGTCAGAAGTAGATCAAGGCAGTCCGAGAAGTATTTTGGCGGCGAGATGACGGCGTCACCAATTTGGTCTTGACGCCGTCAGACCCTATTTCCTATATATAGTTTTCTAATTTTTACACATTAGGAGAGGAAGTTTTGGAGGAACCCTAAGGCCGAACCTAATACGATTTTTACAGGTTTTTCAAGGGTTTTCAGCCCTTGAAACCTTTCAAGTGTAATTGAGATAAGTGTTCTTTTAATTCAATCAATATGTCTATGTGTTGGTTGTCTATATCTTGTTCTTGTCTTAATTCTACTATGCTAGGCTAGATCTCTCTTGTGTTTGCTTGGATCTAATGAAACCTAGATGTTAATTATGTGTTGATTACTTGTTTATGGTTGTATTGGATGAATGATTTCAATGTTAGGCTTAAGAAAACTGGCAGATCTCCAAATGGTAACATGCTTGAACGTCTTAGGAAACATGAACCGATGGGCACTAGGTTTTATTGATTGTATTTAATGCATGAGTAAATTCTAATGATCCCATGTTAGGAGCTTCTTAGCCGGCTCGACATAGGAGTGAAGTAGGCACTCATAGGATTGGGGAGTTAAGTGCGCTACCCCATGAATGGTATTAAGGAATACAATCCGTCATCCACGCAACTATAACAAGTAATTAACGTGTAAAAGATATCTAGGGAGTAGTGAAATCTAAGTAAACACAACTTCTCCACTTATTGTTCACAACCTTAGTATAATTTAGTTTTATTTTCATTTCTAGTATTTTATTTTGATTGCATCTTTAGTATTGGGTTAGTTGACTAGCAACTAATTCCGCCCATATCCTTAAAACCTGAGATTTTAATTTGCTTTCTAAAAAATATAAAAATACAAAAATAATCATCCATCACCTTTAGCACTAGTAATTAGGTTTTCTAATCCTAGCGAAACTATTCCTAGCTGAACGATCAATCCCCCAGTACTTGTCACTATACTATACTACAACAATCAGGTACACTGCCTGGTGGGGGTTGTAAGCTTCTCGAGATCCCTTGAGAGGTAAATCCTGGTGCGATCCCCACGTATCAAGTTTTTGGCGCCGCAGCCCGGGGAATAGTTATTGTCTAGGTTAGAATCTCTTTTTATTAGGTCTACTTGCTAGATTCCTTTCTAGTAAGATTTTATTTTTATTTTTAGGTTTCTTTAGTCTATCTTATTTCTTTGTGTTTTTGTTCATAACTCTTCACCACCCGACATCATGGACAACGGGAACATCTTTGAACCCGTCATCCCACCACAACAAAACCCACCACTAGAACCCCTTAGGCCCCGAACCTTAGGAGAGTATTCCCGACCTAGCCACCAAGGCTATCGAAACACCATTGAGCTCACCGGAGCCAATGTGACCCCCTTGCGATCCGACACCATCCGGTTGGTGCAAAGCGGATGTGCATTCCATGGACTTCGTTCCGAAGATCCAAATCAACATCTTAAGGACTTCCTTAAAATCGTAGATTCTATAGACCTAAGTGTTGAAACTAGAGAGACAACCCGACTACGCCTATTCCAATTCTCTCTACGGGATCAAGCTAGTCAATGGCTTGAGCGTCTACCCGCGGGATCCATCACCACATGGGATAATCTCGCCAATCGCTTCCTTACTCAATTCTTCCCACCGGGGAAGACTGCAATGCTTAGAAGTGACATTTTGATGTTTGAACAACATCGGGGTGAAACTTTCTACGAAGCATGGGCCCGCTTTAAGGATCTCCTCCATAAGGTCCCTCATCATAGTATAAACCTTTGGTTATTAGTTCAGATTTTCTACGACCATGTTGACTATCATACTAAACGTACAATCGATAGGGCCGCATGAGGGAAACTGCGTGATAAGAACGCCGAGGAGTCCTGGGCAATTATTGAGGAGCTCGCCGCCGATAATCAAGAGATATGGGAATTTAAGCATGCAATAAACGCGGCCATCAATGTAGTCTCAACACCTGGAGGAACCACCGAACTACCCGATGAAATCCTATGCAAACTCGAGGCAAAGGTAGACTATTTTGAGGAAAGGCAAATGAGACCTTTAAGTCCTAGACGGGCTACTGTCAATTCTGTCTCGAAACCGACTTCAAGACCATTATCAGAATCACCCTCTAGAGAAAACATCGAGACTTTTCAAAACTATGCCCCACCTTATTCCCCGCCCGAGGAGCTTAGCTCGGAGTTTGAAGCTAGGATGAGAGAATACATGGCAGCTCATTCAGATCGGCTTGCTAGATTCGAGGAAGCAGTTTATAAGCAAAAAGAGGAGATGCAAGAGAAGATGAATGAGATGATGAGCTATTGGAGGCGTATGCCAACCAGAGAACCCCCGAAAGAATGCTACTAAGGAAAGAAAGCGTCACCCCCACTACCCAATTTGTTAATTCCATCACAATTGTCCACAAGGATGACAAGAAGGTAGAAGCCTCCACTAAACAGACCTTAGAAAAGCCGCTAAGATCCCAACCCTTGAGTCACTACCTAAAACATGATATAAACGAAAATACCATAACGAATTGGATAAAGGGTGACGGGCGTAACCAACCTTCCAAACAGGGTTCTGAGAAAGAGGAAGGGGGAAAAGATGAGTATGATACGTTACCTGGGGGGCCAATATTCGAGAAACTATTGGTGCAAAAGGTGGTTACTAAGCAGGTGGCGTGTGGAAACTTTGAGATACCAGCTAGTATCGGGGATTTGAAATATCTTAATACTTTCGCCGACCAAGGATCGGAAGTAAATCTTATGCCCCTAACTATTTACATCCGACTAACATCAAAAATACCGGCCCCTACTCGTGTTAGGTTGTCCCTCGCTGGACACTCGTACATATACCCCCTAGGAATCGCAGAAGATGTGCTAGTTAATGTCGCAGGATTCATGTACCCTATTGATTTTATGATCATTGATGATAAGGGAGATGGATGCATGCCAATAATCCTTGGGGCACCATTCCTCGCCATCGCTAGAGCTGTCATTAAGTATGAAGGCAGGAAAATTGAGCTTAAATCCGGAAAAAGAAAGATTAGCTTTCCCATGACCCCGCGGAATGGGCATGAGAATGTGAGTTGGAGAAAGCTCAAAAACAACATTGACACGGCACCCATTCGTGTTCAGAATAAAATTCTTGCATGGGAGGCAAGAATCAAAAGCTACAAGGAAGCTAAATATGAAAGGAGCAAAAGCAATAAAGTTCATGTCGAATTCGAACATAATGGACCAGCAGAAAGTCATGTGCCATTCGAGGAAGGGAACTTGGTACTCTTAAGACATTTGGAAACAACAATACCACCCGATAAACCAAGTCTTTGGTGGTATGTGCCCTTCACAATTGAGAGCATGAACCAAGATGGGATGGTTAACCTGAGAAGTAAAGTAGGAGGAGAGGTGATTGCAAGTATCGACAGGCTGAGGCACTACCACCACAATAGTAATGATCACAACTATATGGGATACATCATCTCAAGGGATGAGGTCACGTAGTAACCCATGACCTTGAGTCTAGCTACAAGACTCGTAAATAAAGAAAAGCGCTTCTTGGGAGGCAACCCATGCTTTGTGTGATTTTAATTTTTGTTTGTTTGTTATTTGCTTCCGTATGCATGTTTTATTTTTGTTGTTGGTAGATCATGTTTCTAAACTAAAAAGTGGAAATACTTTACTTTGTTGTTTTGGCCTAGTCTTAACTCCACCTAAAGGTATTTTTGCAAAAGATAAGTGTAAGGGGAAACCCCAAATATGTTTTGAAGAAACAACGCGATCATGATTCTCCACAATATTAAATGGACATGTGTATTCGTATTTGTTAGAGTCAAATGCTTGTATTGAGTCATAATGAAGTTTTGCAGGATTTTCCAGGAAGTGGGACCAAGTTTTCCTAGAAATTTTCTGGAAACTTAACATAAGAATTTCTGCAGGTCAATCCTGACGGCGTCACGAGCTTGCTCTTGACGGCGTCACGTGTAAAAAATCTGGAAATTTTACCGGTTTTGTTTTTCTAACGGAATCTTAAAGTTTTTGTTGAATTATTAAGTTTTATAATCTCCAGGAAATCTGCAAACTTCATTCCACAAGCATTATATCTTATCTTGTTTTCTAGGATTTAGAAACTTATGTAGGATGCCGCCGATTTTATGCGAGGTTGTCTTGTTTGTTTTCTCAGGATTTACAGGTTATGTATGACAAGAAGATGATTTATATTCTGGAAGGGAAGCTTTGATTGTTCATTTTCTTGGAGGAAGATTTAACCTGGCCACCTAATTATCCATACCGAGCGAATCAGGGGAGCATTTGATTTCATTTGTTTTACTTATTTCACATTTACATTCTTTACTTGAACATTGGGGACAATGTTCATCTTAAGTGTAAGGGGAGGGTAAAATGATGATACCTTACAAATACACTTTCGCTTGAGTTTGCTTTGTTTGATAGTAGATGTGTAATAAAACTATGAGAAATACTTGTTAGTGCAATTTTAGCGCCAAATTTAAAATTTTTTACAACATTTAGGAGTGAAACTTTAGCCATAGCAAGCGTCTCATGGATAGGAGATTGTATGACTAGCACATAACCGTACTTTCAGAAAAATTTTCCACCTAAATATGTGAGGTTCGCCTTTAGATCTGATAGGAAAAGCATTTACTATTGGTGCTTATGAGTGTACCGGTAGCATTTAGATTCTAGAACTTGCGTTAGTGATACATCCCGAGACCGCTAGTGAGACTACATTCGTGTAGTAGGATTTACTACATGATAAGAGGCATTAGGATCACCCTTGTGTTAAACCCGTATTATAATTACTTGACCATTTAAGTCATATTACTTGACTAGTTAAGTCAACTAATTTTTCCCACACCTTAGCGTTGTACTCATTTTTAGTACACGAAACCCCTAGTACACCCCTACGAGCCTATCTTTTCGTTTCTAACTTTAAGCATTTTACTTAAAGGAAGAATTTGTTACACCCCACTTAAATGTACACCCAAATCGCCTTAGTCTTCCGTGTATGCACTCATTTTTTGTGCATTATTGTTATTTGTTAAACCCTAAGTTAACTATCTAATTGATTGCATGGTTGCTAAGTCGAGTCATATCCTTGTACATATTGTTTTGGGACGATTGGGACTCATGGGTAAAGTACTTATTTTATGGAGTAATGGGGAAGAACATCATATATTACCCCCATATGTACGTTGATCTTAAAAGTACTCCAAGTGTTTTGATTTTCTTAATTCGAGTCAATAGATTAGTTCATTGTAAAGTATGTAAAAATTCAAGTGTAAGGGGAATTTCCATTCCCTATGATATATTATTTTGGATGGTAGGGTAAGACTGTATGTCTAAAAAAAAAAAAAAAAAAAAAAAAAAAATCGAAAAATCAAGAAAAAAAAAGAAAAATATATATATATATATATATATATATATATATATATATATATATATATATATATATATATATATATATATATATATATATATATATATATAAAAACAACAACAACAACAAGATAAGTAAAATGATAAGAGCCATTAGGATCACTCTTGTGTTAAACCCGTATTATAATTACTTGACCATTTAAGTCATATTACTTGACTAGTTAAGTCAACTAATTTTTCCCACACCTTAGCGTTGTACTCATTTTTAGTACACGAAACCCCTAGTACACCCCTACGAGCCTATCTTTTCGTTTCTAACTTTAAGCATTTTATATATATATCTTTTCATTTTATGTTTTTTGTTATTTTCCATTTATTAGCTTAAGTCGAGTCTAGTCTTAGCTTAGCAACGCCATATTGTACATGTAATTGACCAAGATTGTTAACTCGCCACCAGTCAAAACTGCCTTTATCCAACAAAACCGTGTATTTCATATCCCTACACCTAACGTTACAACCCTTTAAAAGACCTCTTTGATAGTTTATCCTAGGTGCTTACGCCATGTGGTGGAGGTTTGATCCTTTCCCAAGCCTATGTTAATCTATTTTGCTATGACAGGTAGTGAGAGATATCTTCCGTTTCCATATTGTAATTTATACTTTATTACACCCGAGAGATGTAAGTATCTAAACACTATTTGTGAGGTGCTTGTGTATGACCTCCGTGCTTGTCTATTGGTCTTTAGTGGAACGATTATTTGTTGTAATTACTTTTATATTAGTGTTAAATGACCCCTAACTTGTATTTTGAGTAGAATAAAAGCGCATTTGCTTGAGGACAAGCAAATCTCAAGTGTAAGGGTATATGATGAGGCGAAAAATGAACCACTTTTAGGGGGTCATTTAAGCCCGGAATTGAATTTATTTGATCAAATATTGCCCTAAATCGTTCCTTTTGTGATTTTAGGTACTTTGGGAGTGAAATCTGGAAAAGAAGGCATTTTGGACGTTTTTGGAGCATAAAAGTGAAGAAAACGGCAAAGTCTCAATTTTCCAAGCTGGGAACAGTAGGTGACGGCGTCAAGAGCAACATTTTGACGGCGTCAAGAGCAATTTTCATGACGACCCAGTACAGAAATGACGGCGTCACAAGGAAGAGCGTCAAGAGTAAAATACGTGACGGCCTGGAAACACATAACACTTGACGGCGTCAGAAGTAGATCAAGGCAGTCCGAGAAGTATTTTGGCGGCAAGATGACGGCGTCACCAATTTGGTCTTGACGCCGTCAGACCCTATTTCCTATATATAGTTTTCTAATTTTTACACATAAGGAGAGGAAGTTTTGGAGAAACCATAAGGCCGAACCTAATACGATTTTTATAGGTTTTTCAAGGGTTTTCAGCCCTTGAAACCTTTCAAGTGTAATTGAGATAAGTGTTCTTTTAATTCAATCAATTTGTCTATGTGTTGGTTGTCTATATCTTGTTCTTGTCTTAATTCTACTATGCTAGGCTAGATCTCTCTTGTGTTTGCTTGGATCTAATGAAACCTAGATGTTAATTATGTGTTGATTACTTGTTTATGGTTGTATTGGATGAATGATTTCAATGTTAGGCTTAAGAAAACTGACAGATCTTCAAATGGTAACATGCTTGAACGTCTTAGGAAACATGAACCGATGGGCACTAGGTTTTATTGATTGTATTTAATGCATGAGTAAATTCTAATGATCCCATGTTAGGAGCTTCTTAGCCGGCTCGACATAGGAGTGAAGTAGGCACTCATAGGATTGGGGAGTTAAGTGCGCGACCCCATGAATGGTATTAAGGAATACAATCCGTCATCCACGCAACTATAACAAGTAATTAACGTGTAAAAGATATCTAGGGAGTAGTGAAATCTAAGTAAACATAACGTCTCCACTTATTGTTCACAACCTTAGTATAATTTAGTTTTATTTTCATTTCTAGTATTTTATTTTGATTGCATCTTTAGTATTGGGTTAGTTGACTAGCAACTAATTCCGCCCATATCCTTAAAACCCGAGATTTTAATTTGCTTTCTAAAAAATATAAAAATACAAAAATAATCATCCATCACCTTTAGTACTAGTAATTAGGTTTTCTAATCCTAGCGACACTATTCCTAGCTGAACGATCAATCCCCCGGTACTTGTCACTATACTATACTACAACGATCAGGTACACTGCCTGGTGGGGGTTGTAAGCTTCTCGAGATCCCTTGAGAGGTAAAGCCTGGTGCGATCCCCACATATCACAAAGCCTGCATTGTGTTACCTAAAGGTACACAATTAATAATAAATGATGCGTTATATTCTAGTAGATCCAGGAGAAATCTACTAAGTTTTAAAGATATAAGACGCAATGGTTATCATCTTGAAACCATGAATGAAAATAATGTTGAGCATCTCCAAATTACATCCATTGAAAACGGAAAAAAGACCATAATGGAAAGAATGAAAGGTCTATCTTCTGGATTGTATTTTACATACATCAATCAGACAGAAATAAATATGGTTTCTACCCGAAAGGGTATAGATCCCAAAATATTTACCCTTTGGCATGATCGATTGGGTCATCCGGGTGATATTATGATGAGGAGAATAATTGAGAGCTCAAATGGGCATCCACTAAAGGATCTCAAGATCCTATTATCAAAAGAATTATCATGTGGAGCATGCTCTCTTGGAAAAATGATAAGTAGGCCTTCAATCAATAAACTTGAAAAAGAATCTCCTTTGTTTCTAGAAGGAATTCAAGGAGACATTTGTGGGCCAATTACTCCTCCGTGTGGACCATTTTGATACTTTATGGTATTAAGTGATGCATCATCCCGATGGTCCCATGTCTGTCTGTTAGCATCAAGAAATGTTGCTTTTGCGAGGCTATTAGCCCAAATAATTCAATTAAGAGCACATTTCCCAGATTATCAAATCAAAAAGATCAGACTTGATAATGCAAGAGAATTTACATCTCAATCATTTAATGATTTTTGTATGTCAATTGGGATTATGGTTGAGCATCCTGTAGCACATGTGCATACACAAAATGGTCTAGCTGAATCTTTAATAAAAAGATTACAACTTATTGCTAGACCACTACTTATGAAATCAAAATTCCCATCCTCTGCATGGGGACATGCTATCTTACATGCTGCTGCTCTTATTAGATTAAGACCAAGCGGATCTCATAAGTATTCTCCACTCCAACTGGTTTCTGGAAGAGAACCAAGTTTGTCTCATCTAAAAGTCTTTGGTTGTGGTATCTATATCCCAATAGCACCACCACAACGAACAAAGATGGGACCTCAAAGAAGATTGGAAATTTATGTTGGTTTTAATTCTCCATCAATCATAAAATACTTGGAACCATTAACTGGAGATGTTTTTACAGCACGTTTTGCTGATTTCCAGTTTGATGAAACAATGTTCCCAATCTTAGGAGGAGAAAATAAAAGTTGGACAAACAAGATGTAACTTGGAATGCATCACAAATAAATTTTCTTGACCCTCGGAGTGGTCAATGTGAATTAGAGGTTCAAAAGCTCATTCACTTGCAAAGAATAGCAAATGAATTGCCTGATGCATCTACAGATACAAAAAGAGTTACAAAATCATATGTTCCAGCTTTAAATGCGCCTTCTCGAATTGATATTCCTGAAACTCTGAATGAGTCAAATGTACGCAGAAAGCGTGGAAGACCAATGGGGTCTAAGGATACAAATCCACGAAAAAGGAAAGAGCATAATACAACTGGCAAAGTCCAAGAATTTGTTATCAATAAAATTCCAGAAGAGATTAATAATAACACAGAAAATGTGGAAAAATCTCTTGAGAATGCCCATGTACCTAATGAATATGAGATCTCAATAAACTTTGTACAAAATGGTACAACATGGAATCAAAATGAAACATGTGTTGATGAAATTTTTGCATATGCTATAGCAAGTGAAATAATAAATGATGAAGTTTTAGTGCCAAAATCTATTAGAAAATGTCGACAAAGAAAAGATTGGCAAAAATGGCAAGATGCCATACAAGCTGAACTAGATTCACTTGAAAAGCGCCAAGTATTTGGCCCTGTGACATTAACCCCAAATAATGTGAAGCCGGTAGGCTATAAATGGGTATTTGCTATAAAAAGAAACGAGAAAAATGAAATTGTGAGATACAAAGCACGACTTGTAGCACAAGGTTTCTCACAAATACCCGGGGTAGATTATGAAGAAACATATTCACTTGTTGTGGATGCAACGACTCTCAGATTTTTAATTAGTCTTGCAAATGTTGAAAGGCTTCAAATGCGCCTTATGGATGTTGTCACAGCTTACTTGTACGGATCACTTGATAGTGACATTTACATGAAAATCCCCGAAGGATTGAAAATGCCGGAAGCTTGTAAATCTAAGCCCCGTGAAATGTTTTCAATTAAATTGAAAAGATCTTTATACAGTCTAAAACAATCAGGACGAATGTGGTATAATCGCCTGAGTGAATATCTTTCAAAAGAAGGATAAAAAAGTAATCAAATAAGTCCGTGTGTTTTTATCAAAAGATCAAAAGGGGGTTTCACAATCATTGCAGTGTATGTTGATGATTTAAATATCATTGGAAATATTGATGAAATTGAACATACTGCAAATTTGTTAAAGAATGAATTGGAAATGAAAGATCTTGGTATAACAAAGTTTTGTCTGGGCTTGCAAATTGAGCATTTGTCAAGTGGAATATTTGTCCATCAATCAAACTATACGAAAAAGATATTGAAACGATTCAATATGGATAAAGCTCATCCACTAAGCTCACCAATGGTCGGTCGTTCACTTGACCGGGAACTTGATCCGTTCCGCCCCAAAGAACATGATGAGGACATTCTTGGTCCTGAAATACCATATCTAAGTGCGATAGGGGCTTTGATGTACCTTGCTAGTAATACACGTCCAGATATTGCATTCTCAATAAACTTACTAGCAAGATATAGTTCCGAACCAACACGCCGACATTGGAATGGAATCAAACATATATTTCGTTATCTTTGTGGTACCCGTGATATGGGATTATTTTACCAAAAGAATTCAAAATCAAAGTTTGTTGGATATGCTGATGCTGGTTACTTGTCAGATCCACATAAGTCACGATCACAAACAGGGTATGTTTTCACATATGGAGACACTGCAATTTCTTGGAGGTCGACAAAGCAATCTTTAACTGCAACATCATCAAATCATGCTGAACTTATTGCACTTTATGAAGCTGGTCGCGAGTGCGTTTGGTTAAGATCGATGATTCAAAACATCCAAGAAGAATGTGGGCTCGAGTCTATTAAAGGAAATCCAACCATGTTATGTAAAGACAATGCGGCATGTATAGCTCAAATCAAGGAAGGGTATATCAAAGGAGACAAAACAAAACACATTTCTCCAAAAAATTTCTTTACATATGATCTACAAAAGGATGGAGTTATTGATGTTCGTCAAGTTCGATCAAGTGACAATTTGGCAGATTTATTCACAAAGTCTTTGCCAACAAGAGTTTTTGAGCTACTGGTTTAGAAGATCGGCCTTCGACGCTTAAAAGATATGCATTAATTTGAGGAGGAGCATTATGCGTACTGCACTCTTTTCCTTCATCAAGTTTTTATCCCATTGGGTTTTTCTTGATAAGGTTTTTAATGAGGCAGTTATGGCGTGTAATGAACGATGAATATCCAAGGAGGAGTATTATAAAATTATGTATGGGCTCATGGGTTATGTCTATTCATCATATTCTTTAGGAACAAGTTAGGGTTTAGACTATTACCCTTATAAATACATCCATTTGTATCCTCCAGTATGTATGATTCAATAATAATTCTTCTCTTCTCTTTACTCTTGTTTATTACTTTCACAATAAAGATAACGTTTTTCCTAGGTGGACGGGGACCTACATTAATTTTGTATACATTTGTAAATTTATTATTATTATTATTATTATTATTATTATTATTATTATTATTATTATTATTATTATTATTATTATTATTATTATTATTATTATTATTATTTTATAAAAACCATCGCTTTTCATTATAAACATGAAAAATTACATAAAATTGTTGGGGAGTCTGGACACTATCTATGCTCTCACTCCTTTTTGAATACAAAAACTAACTCGATGAAAACTAAAAACAACACTCTTAATATTATTTGAGTGGCTGCAGGCAACAGACCTAATACGAGAAAGTGTACTCAAAGCTTCCACCTCGAATTCCCCAAACGTAGAAAAAGCAAAAGGGACGAACTTATATCCATTGTCTTCACACTTGGACTCATAATTCTTCCTTTTCTTTTCCACAGCATTACACAAAGCTACCCTGAGGGCCCATGATGGTACAACCCTTTTTGAGTAGTATCGATTGATTGCACCCTTCAAGCGTGTGCTAGCTCCTTAAGCAAATAGAGAAGAAGAAGAATTGTATTTGACTGTTAACTGCTTTCTTTCATTCATCCAGGAATCGGTGTTTATACCGAATAAACTTGTATCACAAGTTATTACAAAATAAACTTTAAAAATAAAAGATACTTTCCTAATATTACTCGAATGCAAATAAACTTTAAAAATAAAAGATAGTTATCCAATGACATAATCTTTATGCCACGCTGGAACTGATGTGACCCTTTTGGGCCGTTCCTTCCCCTCCTCAACAGTAGGCGATCCTTCATCTTCAACAACCGAGGGCTTATCGTTCCTTTCCTCTTCAGAAATCACCTTATCCTCAAGGTGATATGACGGATAAGCGGACTGGAACTCCGACTGCCATTCCCATGATGCATCCTCAGGAGAACGACCACTCCATTGAACTAGAACTTGGCGCATTGGATTGTCATTTCGCAAAACCATACGGGTATCACACACTGCTAAAGGTTGCTCTACTGGATGCCCCTCGTGCTCTTCCTCAGGTAACTCAGTAATAGCCTCTTGTCCATCTCCTGCAAAGGGTTTGAGCAACGAAACATAAAATACCGGGTGAATCTTACTCGACTTCGGTAGACCCAAACGGTACGCTACTTTGCCCACCCGTTCAAACACTTCAAACGGGCCATAATACCTCTTGGTCAGCTTGTTAGAATGCCGTTTAGCTAATGACATCTGTCTATACGGCTGTAGTTTTACCAACACCCTGTCCCCTACTCGTAATTCCACATCCCGACACTTGCGGTTAGCTTGCATTTCCATATGATGTCTGGCGTCCAATAGATTTTGCTTGAGTTGCCGTAGTAAGGCATCATGTTCCAGCAATAGCTCCTCTATAGCAGCTATCTTCGATGATCCGGGCGTATACGGAATGATTGAACGTGGTACCCGCCCATATACCGCTTGATACGGTGGCATCTTTATGCTACTATGAAAACTTGTATTGTAACTATATTCGGCCCATGGCAACAATCGTACCCAATGATGAGGTCACTCAGACACCATTGCTTGTAAATATTGCTCAAGTCCACGATTGACCACTTCAGTTTGGCCATCTGTCTGCGGGTGATATGCTGTACTATGCTTCAATTTCGTCCCACTAGACTCAAACAACTGCTTCCAAAACATGCTAACAAATATGGGATCACGGTCGGACATAATTGTCTTAGGAATCCCATGATGCTTAACCACCATGTCAATAAAAACCTCGGCCACTTTAGATGCGTTAAAACTAGTAGGTAACACTCCAAAATGCGCATGCTTAGAAAACCGGTCCACCACTACCATAATTACTGACAACCCCTTAGAGACTGGTAATCCGATGATAAAATCCATTGTAACATCCTCCCACACTTGAGAAGGCGTCGGCAAGGGTTGAAGCAACCCTCCTGGAACTTGCGTGGAATACTTAGTCTGCTGACATATTAGGCACTTACTGATAAAATTCTCCACCGACTTTCGCATTCCCTTCCAGTAAAGCACCGCAGACAATCCAACTAACATCTTCTTAGCACCGCTATGACCTGCAATCGCTGTGTCATGAAACTCAGATAATAAAAAATTCTTAAGTTCAGATTCTACACCAACATAGTACCGGTCATTGAAAATGATCCATCCATGTTCCCGTCGAAACCCTTCTATTTGTTCACCCCCATCTAGCCTTTGGTGAAGATGTATTAATTCCTCCAACGTTTCATTCTCCCGTCGCAAGTCATTAAGCAATCCAATCCTCGATTGACTCAGAGCCATAAAGGCAGCTGTAACACTCCCATCTTCGTCTACTTCGAACACCCGATATAGTGCATCAGCTACTCGATTAGTCACACCCGGCTTGTACTCAATATTGAAATCAAAGCCCAAGAGTTTCCTTACATATTTTTGTTGGAGGGGTGTTTGTATCACTTGTTGCATAAGCTCCTTGATACTCCTATGATCGGTACGAATGGTAAATCGTCGCCCTACCAAATATTGGCGCCACTTATAAACGGCTTCAACAATAGCAAAAAGTTCCTTTTGATAAGTTGCAGCAGTTCTCATATGCGAACCCCATTTCCGACTAAAATAACTAAGTGGTTGACCCTTTTGGAGTAAAACAGCGCCAATCCCCACATCAGAGGCATCGGCCTCAATCACAAAAGTTTCATCGAAGTCCGGTAGTCCCAATATTGGAGCAAGAGTTAACTTACTTTTGAGTTCATTGAATGCCTTGAGTTGCAATTTTCCCCATTTAAAACCATTCTTCTGAAGAAGATCAGATAAAAGCGCGGACACTGTAGCATAATCTTGGATAACCCGTATATAGTACCCTGCGAGCCCGAGGAAACCCCGTACCTGTCGCTGCGATGTAGGAACGGGCCAATCCATAACCGCCGATACTTTCTTCGGGTCCACTTCAACCCCTCGACCTGAAATCACATGCCCCAAATATTCCAATGATTTGGCTCCAAACACACATTTAGTTCTTTTAACATAAAACTGGTGATCTTGTAAACATTGAAAGACACATTGAAGATGTTCCAGGTGCACCGTGAGAGAATGACTATAAATCAATATATCGTCAAAAAAAACAATAACAAACTTGCGTATGTAAGGAGAAAATAACCTATTCATAGTCGCTTGAAAAGTAGATGGCGCATTTGTGAGTCCAAACGGCATTACTAGAAATTCATAATGTCCATTATGCGTTCTAAATGCGGTTTTGTAAACGTCTCGATCATGCACCCGAATTTGGTGGTATCCTGCTCGTAAATCTAATTTGGTAAAGATCATAGCACCCCCTAACTCGTCAAACATCTCATCCGTTGTTGGAATTGGAAACTTATCTTTGACCGTGACTTCGTTTAACACTCGATAATCTACACAAAAATGATAGCTCCCGTATTTCTTTTTCACCAACAAAACCGGCGATGAAAAAGGGCTATGGCTCACACGAATGATTCCTTGGCTTAACATCTCACTAACCAATTTTTCCATTTCGCCTTTTTGATAGTGTGGATAACGATAGGGTCGAACATTCACAGGTTTTGTATTAGGATACAAATAGATACGATGATCAACACTACGGTGAGGAGGTAAAGTGTTCGGTACCTAGAAAATTGACTCAAACCGTACCAAAAGCTGGTCAATATCAGGTGTGTGGTGACCTCAGTGACTGTTGATCTGCTATTTTCTATACCATGATCCAAGTTATACAACTCATATATGCCATAGATGTCCTCGGTCTCCAATAATGCATGCATGTGATGCATGCTAATATGTTTCATGCGTAGAGCTTCATCACCACGCAACGTATACCCCTTACCTAACCATGAAAACTCCATTGTTTGCTCAGAATAATCATGAGTTACTTTACCCAACTTCTGTAACCATTGTATTCCTAACATCACATCTGGTCCCTTCATAGGAAGTACATACAAATCAAACTCCATCGAGAATCCTTGCATATGGATCATGACTTTCGGGCAAATTTTTTCACACAATAACGTCTCCCCACTCCCGATGTAAACCTTAAAAGTTTTAGTTGTTGTAATGGGTAACTTCATTCGTTCGGCTACGCCTGGTTGAACAAAGTTATGGGTACTCCCATTGTCAATAAGCATATGAACATTGTCTGTATTAATTGTGCCCCCAAAGTTAGAGGGATCGAGGACTCCCGTGCCTAACTAATGAATTTAGCATGGAGATATCTCCATTCTCCACAGCCTCATCGTGCTCTCCTGGTGTCACCTGATCCGCGACATCCTCTTCATCCGCCATAAGTAACAAGAATTTGCCCGGACACTTATGACCGTGAACCCATTTGTTATCACAATTAAAACATAAACCTTTACTCATACGCTCCTATCGTTCAGCGGGCGAGATCTACTTAATCGGAAGTGGTGTTGTTCCAGTAGTAACACCCCCCTTTTGAGGCGTGGTCAACAAAGATGATTTAGGGTTTTCAAGTCGGGTTGCACCAAAACTAGATGTCGGCTTGGTGAGGGTGTGCGGGGTACTGATAGGTATCGACTTGCTGGTCCCTTGGTCATACAAACGAGCTTCTGTAATGCGTGCTAAAGAAAATGCATCACCAAGAGAAGCTGATTTTGCCACTAATAGTTTACGCTGCAACACGGGCTTAAGACCAGATATATAGAATGAAATCAACAACCTTTCAGATATATCCATGACACGATTCATTAACTTCTCAAAATCACTTTGATACTGGGCTACAGTACCTTTTTGTAACAGCTTTGATAGTGCTCCTTGAGGATCTTCATACTTGCATGGCCCAAAGAGATTTCTAACACTCTCCAAAAATTCATCCCATGTCGTGATTAACTTATTACGTGTCATCCAACAAAACCATTCTTCCGCGTCTCCTTCTAAATTAAAACCCACCACACGAAGTCGTTGATCGACCGGTGTACTCAAAAGTGTGAAGTACTCATTGATCGAGAAAATCCAACCATCGGGATCAGCCCCCAAAAATTTTGGCACATCCAACCTCATGGAGCGAGGCAGTTGGGTAATACAAGCGTCACCCCCAGAACGTCCCTGTTGAATCATAGCTTTCGTGGTTTGCAACTCCAATTGCAAAGCTGCAATAGCCGTGGCTTGATCCTTCAACAACAATCGAATTTCGTCTGCGTCCATGATGAAAGCACCAATTGGTACAACCCTTCTTGAGTAGTATCGATAGATTGCACCCTTCAAGCGTGTGCTAGCTACTTAAGCAAATAGAGAAGAAAAAGAATTGTATTTGACTGTTATCTGATTTCTTTCATTCATCCAGGAATCGGTGTTTATACCGAATAAACTTGTATCACAAGTTATTACAAAATAAACTTTAAAAATAAAAGATACTTTCCTAATATTACTCGAATGCAAATAGACTTTAAAAATAAAAGATAGTTATCCAACGACATAATCTTTATGCCACGCTGGAACTGATGTGACCCTTTTGGGTCGTTCCTTCCCCTCCTCAATAGTGGGTGATCCTTCATCTTCAACAATCGAGGGCTTATCACATGATGTCGCCCCAGACCCAGCAAATGGAGAGACCCAGTCACATCCAAACATGCATCCTTGCCTTGAACCCAATTAAATAATAGCAAATCTGCAGGACGTAATTCCTTCCCTTCCTCTAAAAGAAACCCCATTGGAGCCTCCTTGCGTACCATGATCCCTGCCTTGGAGCATATATCAACAAGGATATCACGCACCAGATTATGCCTGAACTTTACACCCACTTCGCTAGAGCAGTGGACCGCGTGATCTCCCCATTGGTCCATATGATGTACATTGCAACTCGGGCATATACCACCTTCAGAGAACATAGGGATCGTAAGCCTGTAACATAGCACAGACCTAAATTGGCGATGATTCATCCTTTGTCCCAAACCGTCGATGGGGATGGTGAAAAGGAAATCCTGTGCATGTGGGGCGCGAACACTGCTGAGAATAGCCACCTGTCTTGGACTTAGCGAGTACTTGAAAACAAGGTCTTTCTCAATGACACCAAAGTAACGCTTTGCCAAGGTTTTCATCATTTGGGGGGCAGAAACACCGAAGTAACGCTTATTATTATTATTATTATTATTATTATTATTATTATTATTATTATTATTATTATTATTATTATTATTATTATTATTATTATTATTATTATTATTATTATTATTATTATTATTATAAACATCACTTTTATTAGAAACAGAACCGTAGGATTACAAGAAATTAGTGGGGAGTCTCGAAACTATATGGGCCCCCACACCCTAGCAATAGCAAAACTAATCCTATTGAAGATATGGATAGCTGCATGGGCCCCAATATCTTGAGTTATAGAAAACTTCCGGATCCGCTTAAGTAAGGTCATCGCATCTTCCTCAAGTTCACCTAAAGAGGAGAATGAGAAAGGAAAGAACCCATACCCATTATCCGCACATTTGGCTCCATACTTGACGCACTTACGTTTTGCGGCATCAATCACCACAGGACCTGGCACAAAATCAATCATACCAGTTTGCGTCAGGGGAGACGACACCGTCAAATCGACACATACGTCCTGCCCTCCATCCCAGGAATAGAGCAATATATATGCTGACCATAAGGCTTGCTCTCTTTCTCCACCCAACCCGATGTCAACCTCTTTACGAGCCGAGACCCCGGATCGAGCACAGATATCAAACAAAGTATCGCACACCATGTTGTTATTATTATTATTATTATTATTATTATTATTATTGTTGTTGTTGTTGTTGTTGTTGTTGTTGTTGTTGTTGTTGTTGTTGTTGTTGTTGTTGTTGTTTAATTTTTTTTCATTGAAACATAATAATTTTACATAAAGTTGGATGGAAGTTTAGAAACAAGTTTTGCTCCCACGTCTTTCTGAATACAAAAGCTTACTCTATAAAAAATAAAAGCACCACTTTTAGCATTATTATTATTATTATTATTATTATTATTATTATTATTATTATTATTATTATTATTATTATTATTATTATTATTATTATTATTATTATTATTATTATTATTATTATTATTATTATTACTATTTTTTTTTATAAATATCACTTTCATTAAAAACAAAACTATAGGATTACAAGAAATTAGTGGGGAGCCTCGAAACTATCTGGGCCCCCACACCTTTAGCAATGGCAAAACTTATCCTACTGAAGATATGCCTAGCAGCACGCGCTCCAATGTCTTGGGTAATGGAGAACTTCCGGATCCGTTTTAGTAAGGTCACCGCATCAGTCTCAAGTTCACCCATAGAGGAAAATGAGAAAGGGAGGAAACCATATCCAATCTCCGAACACTTAGCCCTATACTTGACACGTTTACGTTGTACAGCGTCAGACACCACACGACCTGGCACAAAATCCATCATACCAGTTTGCGTCAAGGGAGACAACCCCGTCAAATCGACACAAACGCCCTTCCCCTCATCCCAAGAATAAAGCAATATATCAGTTGGACGTAGGGCTTGCTCCGCTTCCCCATAAAGCCCGATGTCAACCTCTCTACGAGCCGAGACCCCGGAACGAGAGCAAACATCAAATAGGGTATCACGTACCATGTTGTGTCGATGCTTAATGCCAACTATTATTATTATTATTATTATTATTATTATTATTATTATTATTATTATTATTATTATTATTATTATTATTATTATTATTATTATTATTATTATTATTATTATTATTATTATTATTATTATTATTTATTTTTTATAAAACATCAGTTTCATTAGAAACAAAATTAAAGGATTACAAGAAATTAGTGGGGAGCCTCGAAACCATTATTATTATTATTATTATTATTATTATTATTATTATTATTATTATTATTTTTAACTTTGTATTATTATTATAATAATAATAATAATGATGATGATGATGATGATGATAATAATAATAATAATAATAATAATAATAATAATAATAATAATAATAATAACAATAATAAAATAATAATAATAATAATAATAATAATAATAATAATAATAATAATAATAATAATAAATGTGGGTTGATGTGTGGGAGATTTCTGGCGATCGCGAGGATGGATCCTCTTGATCCTGCTCCCTCGTCCTCGTCCCTCCATTCAACCTCGTTCAACTTTCTGTTGATTGACCCCCATCCTGTACATACTCCTTGTTCCTTGTGTGTGATTTTCTTTCTATGTGGAAGAGCATGGTGTTCACGATTCAGGCGTGTCTTGTGCCTTCTTTTCGTGGAACGCTGTCTTCTTGCTCTAACCTCGGTGGACCTGCGTACATGGAGTAGAAACCAACCTTTTTCTGGGTTGTAGTCTTTCTCCCCCGTTGATAGCGTTTAGGTAGTGGG